>OZ005736.1:253753739-255155239 GCA_963930755.1 Eudasyphora cyanicolor
CGGTTTACCCGACTGAAATTTTCTTACTTGATTTCAATTAATTTCTTTTACCAAAAGGTCTAAGTCCCATCAAAAAGTAAAAGTATTTCTATGTCCGTTATAAACGTAGTTTCGATATTCGTTATAAACATACATAGTATATCGTTATAATCGGTTGTTCGCAACAACCGGTGTTCATTATAACCATTTTCGACTGTATTACCAATATTATTATGTATTGTTGTTTTACTAATGTTGATACACATACATACATATGTACACATAAATGTATGTATGAAACCCATTAAACTCGAATTACACATTTTTTCATCCATACAAACATACACAAAGCCTTAGATACATTTGTTGTTTCCCACTCCAAAATCTCTGACTGACAGAGGCAGTTCATTTGGAAAACATAAACATAAAACCCGTCTCTGTCATCCATAAAAGATGAGTAAATTAAATCTTTGTCAAAGATATGAACAAATTATGCTTTAATATGATCGAAATACGAATACTTATCAAAATTTATTATTTATTTTTGGCTTATCAAAAGATCAATGTGCACGCGACCGGCCCACACAAAGCCGATGAAATCAAGCAATTTTCAAATTATTTCCAGCAACCGACAATGACACAATCCACCACAACAGCGCAGCAACCAAGCCAGTAACAGATTTGAACATAAATCCATTTGTAATGACAAACACCAAAACATTCCATAGTTGAGATGACGATGAGGACGAGAACAAGGACTACCAACAAAAGGACAACTACAATGGGGAATAAACTTGTTTATGTTATCACAACAAATCGATCTAAACAATGGAAAAGGAAAAGTACTCATTCATCGTCCTCCTCATGACAATCCTGTGACAGGAGTAACAGGAGCGCTGTGTGAGTGTGTATTTCTCGTTTACATTGTATCTCGATGTGTGTGAGTGCGTGTGTGCGATAAATACACGCAAATCTGTGTAACATCAGTGTTTCAAAAAACACCTCAATAGGATTAAGGAGAGACAACAAATTGTTGTGCAACAAAGCCGCAACGTGTGACGACCGGCATTGAGATGACGATGATGATGTCGGTAAACCAAACAGGACTACCGTCAGGACTACACGCAGCCAAACAGGCAACTCATATTCATTCTATAAGTATTCCCATTGATTGCGTCTATTTGGGAATGTTTAAATAGAGCCACCACACTTTACAGCCGAAGGATGCAAAGGAAGGGTGTCCTTTTGACGAACAAAAACATTATCCTTTGGGCATAAAATGAACAGCGACACACACGCAAATGCTAAAGAAGTAACTGTGCACAATGGTACATTTTTGATAATCATGAACAAATATTTAAATAGAACACTACACGCTGAAAAAAACACTTCTGTCGTATCTTGTCCCAAACATTTTTGCTTGAAATATACAAATGTTTAGGGTACACTCTAAATCTATCTATCTATATATATAAAATTGTTGCGTGACTGGCTGACTGACTGACTGATTGACTGACTGATCATCGCCCAGGCCAAACGGCTGAAGCTAGAATCATGAAATTTGGTGGGAGGGTAGTCCTTGGGACGTAGACGAGCAATAAGGCGGGATTTTTCGAAATTCGTACTATTAGCCGCACAATGGGACAAAAAGGGATAAATATGGTACCACCGCCAAATCTAAACGTAATGAGCTAGAATCTTGAAATTTGGTATGAGGGTAGGCCTTAGGACGTAGACTCAGAAATTGGCAGGATTTTTCGAAATTCGAACATTTACGCACACAGTGGGTAAAAAGTGATAAATGTGGTACATCAGCCAAATCCAAATGCCAAGAGCTAGAATCGTGAAATATTGTGTGAGGGTAGCTCTTATGAGATAGACTCTGAAATTGACAGGATTTTTCGAAATTCGAACATTTACGTACACAGTGGGGTAAAAAGGGAAAAATGTGGTACAACAGCCAAATCCAAATGGCAAGACCTAGAATCGTGAAATTTGGTGTGAGAGTAGCTCTTAGGACGTAAACAAGAACAAAGAGTGATTTTTTTTTTAATTTAGAGGCACAGTGGGACAGAAAGGTATAAATATGGTACCACCGCCAAATTTAAAGCCTAATATTAGAATGGTGAAAATTGAAGCGAGGGGTGTCTTTATGACAACTGATCGGGGTATTAAGTTTTTTTTGTATTCGTAGTTTTCGGGGCACAGTGGGGCAAAAAGTGTAAAATATAGTACAGTGGCTTAAAAATGTTAAACATGGATCAATGGTCCCAGGGTAACTTTTGGAACATAAACTGGAGATTGGAAGTGATTTTTAGTAATTCTAACTTTAAGAGGCACAGTGGGACACGACGGGTTAATTATGGAGCATGGGGAAAAAAGGGAACAATCTGCCAAAATTGGAACTTAAACATGAGATATGAAGAGTTTATATGGTTTTAGGAGCACTGCGGTCAAAAACGGTTAAATAGTGGAGTGGAGAAAATATGATTAAATATGTTACAGTCGGGAAAAGGGTTTAAGTACGCCAGCGTGGAGACACATTTTAAATATGGTACATTGAGACAAAAATTTGTTAAATATGGTACAGTGGGTAAACATTTTGTACAGTGAGATAAAGAGTTGAATGGGGCACAGTTGCGCAAAAAGTGTTAACTATGGTACAGTGGGGTAAAAATAGTTATATGTATATGGTAAAGTGGGACAAACGGGTTAAAAGTGGTACAGTGGGGCAAAAAGCGTTAACTATTGAACAGTGGGGCAAAAATGTATTTACTATGATACAGTGGGGCAAAAAGGGTTAAATATGGTACAGTGTGGCAAAAATGTATTTACTATGATAAAGTGGGGCAAAAAGGGTTAAATATGGTGCAGTGTGACAAAAATGGGTAACTATACAGTACAGTGGGGCATAACTACTACCGTACAGTGGGGCATAACAATGGAACAGTGGGAAAAAATGTGTTAGCTATGGTACAGTGGGACACAAATGGTTAAATATGGTACAGTGTGACAAAAATGGTTACAGTGGGCACAAAAAGTAAAATATGGTAACGTGTAACAAAATGGGTTAAAAATGGTATAGTGGGGCAAAAAGGGTTAAATATGGTACAGTGTGACAAAAATGGTTAACTATACAGTACAGTGGGGCATAACTGTGTTAAATGTTGTACAGTGGAGCAAAGAGGGTTAAATATGGTACTGTGGGGCAAAAACTGTTAAACATGGTACAGTGAAACAAAGGGTTTAATATGACACAGTGGGGCAAAAAGGGTTAACCATAGTACAGTGGGGCACAATTAGTTGAATATGGTAACGTATGACAAAATGGGTTAAATATGGTACAGTGGGACAAAAAGCTTTAACTATGGAACAGTGGGGAAAAATGTGTTAGAATGGTACAGTGGGACACAAATGGTTAATTATGGTACAGTATGACAAAAATGGTTACAGTGGGCACAAGTAGTAAAATATGGTAACGTGGAACAAAATGGGTTAAAAATGGTACAGTGGGGCAAAAAGCGTTTACTATGGAACAGTGGGGCAAAAATGTGTTAACTATGGTACAGTGGGGCAAAAATGGTTACATATAGTGGACAAAATATAGTAGGACAAAAAGGTGTTAAATTTGATTTAGTGGACCCAAAAGGTTAAATATAGCATAGTGGGTCAAAAAACGTACATTTAGTGCAGTGGGTACAAATATGGATGCAGGGAGAGAGGGTAAGTTAAATATGAAATAAGAATGTTTTTTTTTCTAAATGTATGCTTTTAGTAGCACTGTGGTGCAAAAAGGTTAAAATTATGATGAACTGCAAAAATGTAGCAGTGTGGTGCAAAAAGGTTAAAATTATG
The DNA here is from genome assembly GCA_963930755.1 of Eudasyphora cyanicolor. Taxonomy (NCBI): domain Eukaryota; kingdom Metazoa; phylum Arthropoda; class Insecta; order Diptera; family Muscidae; genus Eudasyphora; species Eudasyphora cyanicolor. The sequence continues at coordinate 253,757,574 of OZ005736.1, forward strand.
ATGCAGTTGGGGCAAGCAAAAATTGTTCAACATGTTACAGAGGGGAAAAAGATGTGTTAAATATGGTTTAGAGGAGCAAAAAGGGTTAAATATGGTACGGTGAAGCAAAAAAGTTAAATACGGTAAAATGGTTAAATGTGATAAGTGGGGAAAAAAGGGAACAAAAAAGTCCCAGATATGTATAAAAATTCGTACTTTAGAAGCACAGTGTAATAAAAAGTGTTTAATATGGAGAGTGGTGCAAAAGGTGTTGAATGTGGTCCCTGAGTGCAAAGGTCGATCTTACAGCATAAGCCAAAGCTAAGATATTGTTTTTCCAAATTGATTCTTCTACTTAAACCGTGGGGGAAAACAAGTTTAATAAATGGCACAGATAGGGTACAAAAATGTTGAAATACGCCCTAAGCTTGCGAATTTGGATCTTGAAATATTAATTATCATTTTAAAATATTGTACAATCGTTCAAAATTGGTTAATTATGACACAGATAGGGTTAAATGTGTTACTATGGAGCAATTCACTTTAGATTTTTAAATTCGTACCTTTATATACACAGTGGGACAAACATGGTTTTATATTGTAGCAGGGTGTGAATGTAGTTATTGCAATGTAAACTAGGGGAAAGTTGCTAACGTATGAACCAACAAAAATAGTTTTTCAACATTCAGAGGTGCAGTGGGAAAAGGGATAAATATTGTACCATGATGTCAGGGTAACACTTGGAACACACACTAGAAATGAAACGAGGTTTGTATTTTATATATAAAAGTAATCAAATCTTCTTCATTTTGCACCATATGTAATAATCATGTCATTTTGAAAGAAAGAGGTATAGATATTTTACAGTACCCTAAACAGAAAAAAATAAAAGATGGGGGCTGCGAAGCGCACCGGGTAAGCTAGTATATTATATATATACTATATTTGGCACACACAAATATTATATATTTGGGAAAATGTTGTTCTCAACAAATTTTTGTTTCCGTCCTAAAATTTTTTATTTAAGCCTATTATTTACGAAACAAATATTTATTTGCATTTAAGTACATAAAAAATATATAAAATACCTTAATTTTAAAACAGGTTTTATGTTTTTTTCAGTAATTCAACGTTCGTTTTTTCAGAAATTTTAAATCTTCGTAAAATTTATTTTTAATTTAAATCATACACGGGGCACAGTTGCCTTTTTTGATATGTTTGAAAATATATTTGGAACATACGTTTTTAAATTTTATATATTTCTGTGCAAATCAATTTTATTTGAAAATCAATAAAATGTATTTGGAACGCATATACTAATATATTAGAACAAAATATATTTGCGAACTAAATAAATACAAATAAAATTACTGTTTATAATATCTCCAAATATATTTTATTTAAAAAGAGATTTTCAAAACGTTGCTGAATTTTTCGAATCTCAGTTTTAATTTTTTTTTCTTGTTTTGGAATTATACTTCCAGTAAAAAATTACATACATATATAGATACACTTATATATATTTAATTTCTAACTATTCCAAGTCATCATTTGTTGTCAATACTTCAAGCAATTTATTGTTCTACAAGATTTCAATTATAAAGAAATTTTACAAACATTAAAAATTTCTAGAAATTAACTTCTAATTTAATATTTTCATTCAAAAAAATCTTTGTTTTCGAAATAATATATCAAAATAAAAAATATTGGGATGTAAACATAGTTTTGTTTAGAACAACATCCTCCCAAACATATAATTTTGTATAATTTTTATAATTGTATGTGTCAAATATTATATACTAGCGGACCCGGCGAACTTCGCCTCGCCCCAATTTAACGCCTTCAGATAAACTCCAGAGTGATAATAAAACACAGATAGTTAAAATTTTAATGCGATTTGTTTAAAAGGAATCGAAATCAGTAGAGAGCGATGTGATAAAGAACAAACAACGAAGACAGAAGACAGGCAACGTACAGATGACCGTGCGAAAAACAGGGAAATTCGAGATCAATTCCACAGACTTCCTACGATTTGTCTTGAGATTTATTGATTGTCATCGTAAAAGCCAATCGTACAGGGAACTGAATCCGCTTGAATTGGAATGAAAGATCAGTTGGAATAATCGGAATTCGTGGGATAAGGACTTCCTCTCCTTTGAATTTTCCCTTGATGATCGTCGCCTGAATCACATTGTGCATCAGTTTCATAATGGACAACCGCGAACTATGCACAATTTCGGATGATTCAGATTCCGCAACATGATTATGATCGATTCCACCTTCAGCTGTAAATTATGCGGCGGAGCTCCTGGCACATCAAGCGAGTTCGATTTTACTTTGAATAATAAAATTCATGCTATCGACGTCCTTATTCTTCGCTGTTAATATTGCCCGTTCACTAATCTAATCGAGATTTGGAAACACTTTGGTGATGAGTTCCTCGTTCGACGATGTGAACTCGCAAAAATTTGCCGGGAACAATATCAATGCAGTGGAAACATCAACAGTAATTTGGCCATTGCCAATCGCCAACAGTTGTTTCGAGAATTCAAGAGCCGATGAGTCGTTCTGCAACGCGACTCTCATGTTCGTGGTCAATTTCAACTTCTTGACATGCCGCCACAAAGACCACGATTTCAGGCATGCATTAATTTCATCGGCAGTAGATTTCGGGATGACGGTAAGCGTTTGACGAAAATCTCCGGAGAGCAATATCATAGACTCACCAAATTGTCTCAAATCACGTCGTAAATCCTTCATCGTTCGGTCAACTGCCTCCAGAGCTCGTTTATGCGCCATCGTGCATTCATCCGAAATTATGATTTTGCAGTGCCCGCAATCCAATAAGATAACCTTACCTCTTATACTCAAACTTATTATCTGAAAAAATTTTCGAACTGATAAATATCGCGTTGAATTTTAATTGATCGTAATGCTTGTACCGTTTGTCGATGTGATACGCGAAATCAGTGTAACAATACGCAAAACTCGAATGAATTGCAGCAAGAAAAATAGCACATACTCGTACATATGTTTAATAGAAAACTTTTTTGTTTAATAGAAAATTAATAAAAAAAATTGGATTCAAAAAGAGAGTAGTAGATAGGAACAGTTGCTATTCGCAAGAAATAGCAATTTTCGATTTTCCCAATTTTCCGACTTTTCCGGAGGGTTTTCCCAAAATTTTCTTTCGTAACAACCTTCTCCAGGCAAATACGAACAACTGAAAAAAAATTGAGCCAAATCGCTCCAGCCGTTCTGACGTGATGCCATTACACAGATGGACCGTTTCATTTTTATATATATAGATTTGCAGTGTACCGTAAAAAGATTTATGTTTCAAGCAGAATATGCTTGGGACAATATACTACAGAAGCGGTTTTTTTCAGCGTGTATAACTTTGTATGATACATTGCTTGATGGGTTGACAACATATGATGACTTCGAATAAATAGAAATTAAAAATTAGTACTTTAAAACAAAAATGCCACTTGTCATTTTAAATTATAAGGAATAACTCGAAATCGATGAGAAATGAAAAATTTAATTCGAAAAACTGCAAAAACCAGTGCTTAAAAGCACATATTTTATTTGAGAAAATTTGTTGGCAAATATGTATATATTGTTGTAATATATTAATATATGCGTTCCAAATACATATTGTTGATTTTTAAATAAAATGTTTTTGCTCAGAAATATATAATATTTAAAAATTGTTCCAAATATATTTTCTTTCGATTCAAACATATTAAAAAGGCGATTTTGCCACGTGTAGTACATAGATCTTCGGCATACAGTATAAACTGACCAAGTCAATTTAAATATCTTTTGTTATCGAAATGCGAAATGGAATGAATTTGTAAAAATTTGAATGAATATTTTAAAAAAAAATTATTTAATTTATAAAAAAATTTATTGAAATTGACATACATAGTTTAAAGTAGAATGGTAGCCGTTTTTTTTTTCAGCTCACACAGGCGCACCTCATCGAAACCAACCTGTTTGATATAAAGGGTGGTTAAATTTTAAGGGCCGATGTTGATTTTGAATAAAACACAAATTATTTAGGAAATTATTGCCATTTCTTTTTATTATGATAATATTGGTATGATTCAATTATGTATGGAACAAAATATGGGGCTCCATCCGATGGTCCAAATTTTCGATGACGCTGAGGCATAATTGAGGTTCTATGCCGTTAATGTGCCGAATTATCTCATCCTTTAGCTCTTGAATTGTTGCTGGCTTATCGACGTACACCTTTTCTTTCAAATAACCCCAAAGAAAGAAGTCCAACGGTGTCAAATCCCATGATCTTGGCGGCCAATTGACATCGGCCATTGAATTTGTTGCGCAAAAGAGCCATTGTTTCGTTAGCTGTGTGGCAAGTGGCACCGTCGTGTTGAAACCACACATTGTCCACATCCATATATTCCAATTCGGGCCATAAAAATTTCGTTATCATCTCACGATAGCGAACAACATTCATAGTAACTGCCTGACCGGCCTCATTTCGAAGAAGTATGGCCCGATGACGTTGCCAGCCCATAAGCCGCACCATACGAACTGGGCGAGAATGCACAGGTGTTTTCACATCTCCTACAGACCCGGTTTGCTGAAATTTGCGCACAATTCTCCCGATTGTAGACACATTTGGTCGATTATGCTGATCAAAAAAACATCACGAAGTGCACGAAATGCATTTTGATTTGAACGCCCATTTCCGTAAAAGGCTTAAAAAACTTTAACGCGTTGCTCGTTGTATATCGTTCCATGGTTCAAATTGAGTTAGTCTGAAATTGAGAAATGTCAAATGAAATGCAGAAAAAACTTGACGTTTAGGTGTGGTTCACATTCAACATCGGCCCTTACAATTTAACCACCCTTTACAAATTTATCGATAGTACGAATATCGGTACCGGAAAGATCTGTTAAACTGCCAGTAAGGCCGACACCAATATGTCCAGTCGTCGTTTACTCAAAGCGGAACAGTCGCAGAGAAGGGCTCAATGCTCGCCACTTCATCCTCATCTCCACAGCTTCTGCAGAAGTCATTGGAGTCAATACCCAATCTTCTGGCGTGTTCACCGATCAGGCAGTGTCCCTGATACTAACGTAGACAGATTTGTCTAGTTACCCCACAGGTGCCGATTTCTGTTCATCTTTCGTTGGACTGCCTGATTTCCTCTTGCCTCAGCCTGATTTCCTCTTGCCTCAGCCTGATTTCCTCTTGCCTAAATACGGCAATATTCATTGGGCCAGAAAAAGAATCGCACGAAAAACATTTCTCACAGAACGCTGATTTTCGTAATACAGCTGAACAATTTGGAGACGCTGTTGTGGTGTGAGTCTTTCCATGATGACTTGCCAAACTATAATGAACAAAAATGACAAAGCTATTTGATATGAATCATGCGTGATCTCTAAAGAAATCATATTGAAAATCAAACCTTACGACGAATTACCCGTTATTTACATACCGAATATTACTTTTATCAATATTATTTTTTTTCAAAGTCGGTGCACGTTATTTTAAAAACGGCGAAATACTTAAATAAGTTACAAGAGTTTTTTTCGACTTCTAGAAAAAAAATAATTTTCATAAAAATAATATGTCTCCAGCAAATATACTACAGAAGCGATTTTTTCTTAGGGTACGATTGAGAGTGGCATCCTGCACAACAGACTCACTTAGACTATACAGTCCATTGTACTACCACAATGACATAAGGGAGAATCTAAGTTATCCCCAGCCCCTCTCGTTGAACCAATTTTATTGCTCTAAAGTTGGTGGATTCTAACATCAGCCAGGTTAGCAAAATCCCCAAATAAATAAGAGCCTAGGGTTGCATGCTGCCTTCTAGCGATGGCGGGGCTTGACCACATATTCCATTTCCCTTAAAACGTGAAGGTAGGTCCTAGTCTTGCAAATTCATATGCCTTGCAGTTTCCTGGTAAGCCCTGTGGCCCGGCACCCATATCAGGTGAAAATTTAACTGTTTAACCATCTCGTTAAGAGATCTGCGACAGTCGAAAGCAGTTTTGAAATTCAGGAATATATATTTTTCACAAACTTGATAACAGTCTGACTGTTAGAGAAAACATTGCTACCGACTTTGGTCAGAACATAAATTTTCAGCCATTCTGCTACTTATTTAATAGCTAAGATATTTGCATGGTCAACACTGCAGTCAACAGGCAGTCAACGTAATGGACGCTAAAAGTCCTCACAAAAGTCGTCAAAGTTTAGAATCGCCTATATGTATATAGAAGTAGAAGTTAGCAAATCTGATATTTCCTGGGAAATGACAGTTAACCCTAATCTAGTTGAAATGAGTCTCTTATTCAAAAGCAACCCCCAAAGTAGTTATGGACGTATTTATAGCGCCTGGATTTGTGTTGTTAAAGCCCCCTTTATATCTATGTAAGAAAACTAGTATAGTATTTTCCTTAACAGAGAGAGATCCTTCAACAAAGCTGATTAGAATTTCTTGATTTAATCCTAACAAATACTTGATTTAAACCCGATTTATTGTGCTTTCGTTTATTTTATACCATTTTTACCTCTATATTGCAAATAATGCATTTTTTAAATGGTATGTCGAAATACCATTGCTTGACAGCAAAAGTAAAAGTTTAGCCGTAATCAGGGACGTATACAGAGACGTATACAGAGGAGGGGCCCGGGAGCCCGGGCCCCCCCCGAAATGTTTTAAACATAGGCATAAACTGTTTACAATTTTCAAAAACACGAAAAATATTTGGAAGGCCGTTAAAAAAAACAATACAAAGCGTAAAAAATTGTAACAGTAAAAGTAATAAAAACTAAAAATAACAAAAGTACATGGTTTCCTCGCTAAAACTTTTTAAATTATGCATCGATTTTCTTCGGAATGGTCTCAATTTATTCATAACCTTGCAGAGTTTACGATAAAATCACAAAAATATGACAATTTCAAGATGTTTTTATGAGGCTTTTATTCAAAAATTATTAAAATTTTCTCAAAAAATATGATTTTTTGCAATACTTTGTAAGATATTGTCGAAACCGCTGAACGGATGGAAAATTGTATTATGCGAAGTTGAAGGCTACTTAATTCTGAAGTTTGTAAAGCTTACCTGAACCAATTCGGATGAAAGGTTCTCTAGTTATGCCATAATATGTGGTTCAACCTCTCTTTTTTCTTAGCCTAAAGGGTTGTCTCTTTAAATTCTCGCGATAAGCTGTGATATGGAAAGAAATTTGTGGTTGAACCACATATAGTGGCATAACTCGAGAACCATTTATCCGATTTGGTTGAGGAAAGTTTTAAAGAATTAAATATTAAGTAGCCTTCATTCACTTCATATAATACCATTTTCCATCCGTTCAGCGGTTTCGACGATATACGAGTATTACAAAATATTGCAAAAAAATTAGATTTTTTGATAAAATTTTAATTTAAAAAACTGCCATAAAACAACTTAAAAATGAACAAATGTTATATTTTTATGATTTTATCGTAAAGTCTGTTCGGTCATGAATTAAACGAACCATTCCGAAGAAAATCGATGCATAATTTAAAAAGTTATAGCTAATTTAGTAAGGTTTTAACTTTAAAACATTCTTATCGATGAAAAATTTACAAAAACAAATTTTAAAAGCTAAGATTGGAGATTTTGACGTTTAGAATCAGAATCTATGCATTAAAACAGAAACCCAAGAAAAAATTTTGTTTTTGTCGACCGGTGTAATATTGGTTGACTTTAAATTTATGATAACCAGATATGGCGAAAATTAAGTTAAAATTACATTTATGATTTCTTATCTATCTACCTTTTTAACATGTAGGTTGCAGTGATGGAATGAGTTTGCACAACCGTGTATGTAAATTTGACTTTATATTGGGTGTGGTAATAAGTAGTACGGTTTACACAGAACTTATCACGGTATTTGCAAACGATTAACCTAGATATAATAAAGGCTTACGAAATCATAATATTGGCAACGACTAAATTAAGTAACATGCGTAGAAATTCAGATGCGGAGTTTGATAAACTGTTTGATGAACCTACACAACTTGCAAGAAGTTTTGGAATAGAAGCTGCACTACCTAGAGAGGAGGCACTCAAAAGTATAGGGCTAATATTCCTGGTTCAGATGCCAAGGCGTATTTTAGGACAACATTGTTCATACCATATCTGGACGAAGTAATATCACATTTAAATAATAGATCCGAACATGAAGCTATAATTACAAGTCTGTTTAATATCGTTCCGATACGAGTTGTAAATCTAATAAAGGAAGATTTCGAAGAAGTCACACTTTTTTACAAAAACGATTTAAAAAATTCAGCAAAATCTGTTTTAGCTGAAATAAGTATATGGATTGATTATTGGAAGCAGAAGAATATTAAGCCATTAAATGCATTAGATGCTATTTCAGTTTGTGATGAGGACATGTTCCCAAGCGTTTTTACCCTATTGCAGATACTGGCCGCAATACCAGTGACAACGGCATCTGCTGAGCGAAGTTTCTCGACGTTAAGAAGAATAAAAACTTATCTCCGGAACAGAATGGAAGGAGAAAGGCTATCTTATCTGGCTTTAATGTCTATATACAAAGATGAAGTCAAAATCGATGAAATAATTGATATATTTCTTTCAAAAAATCGAAGATTACATTTTTAACTCTTACGTATTTTATTATAAAAAGTTTTACTGATCTCGTACTAAAGTACACATTTATATTTAGGAGTGAAATTCGAATAAAAAACTAAGGAACTTAACTTCCATTACCTACATAATAAACGCATTTTTTTAATTGTTTATCTTTGTTATGGAAAAAAGGATTGGCCCCCCCGAACCAAAATCCTGGATACGTCCCTGGCCGTAATTATTCGATTTAAATATCAAACATACAAGGAATAGCATCATCGAAAAGAACAAGAATTATTAACAGCTTCAGAAAACTTAAATAAAAGAAATCACGCCAAGTAATGTATTTACAAACACTTCTTGCACGAGAAAACAATTGGATATGGTTGCGCACCAATGTAACGAATATTCGCATTCGCATCTGCGAACGCGAATTATTCGCATCATTTTAACATTCCCATTCGTATTCGCAAAAACCATCATTGGATTATTCGCTTTCGCAAGAATATATTTCAGTATTCGCTTCCATTTATTAAAAGTATTAAATCTCCTTATTCCCTTCACACAATTTGAAGATATTAATACCAATGAAAACCGCTGCCAGTTGAAAAAATATGTTTGTCCTTGTGGTAACAGGAGGTAAAACAAGTAAGAAAGTTTCAGTCGGGTAAACCGACTAAGGTATACCCTCACTTTGTGAGTAATGTAATATTGAATATTACACAAATTATTCTGTCAATTTTTGTGGGAGGTACCAGAAGGGGTTTAAGAAATACACCTATATTTCGCTGAATAGTAGATACTTTAAATACATTGCACTGTGCCGAATTGTAACCGTTTATATGGACTGGTATATTAACGTTGATATATTAAATTGTGGTATAATTTGGCCATTTTGTGTGGGAGGTACAAACAGGGGCGTGGTGATAACGCTAATTTTTCACTGGACTATAGGCATTATAAAAGCATTACACTGTACAAAACTTCAAGTAATTGTATACACTGATATTAATGTTATAAACTGTTAACTTTTGGTGCAAAATGATGCCTTTGTGGGAGAGGTAAACAAAAGGGGCGTGACAATAACGCCCATTTTTCACAGGGCTATAGACACTAAAAAAACATTACGCTGTACAAAATTTCAAGTATTTTTATGCACTGGTATTAATGTTATAAGCTGTTAAATTTTGGTGCAAAATGGTGCATTTGTATGGGAGGTACCAAAAGGGGAGCGGCAATAACGCCCATTTTTCACTGGACTGTAGGCACTATAAAAGCATTACACTGTACAAAATTTCAAGTATTTCTAAACACTGGTATTAATGTTATAAGCTTTTAACTTTTAGTGCAAAATGGTGCATTTGTGTGGGAGATACCAAAACGGGCGTGGCAATTTCGCCCATTTTCCTCGAGTTGATAGCGACTAACAAACTAATACTATGTGTGGAATTTCAGAAGATTCGAATACGTATAATAGCAGTTATTAAAGAATCAATATTTCACAACATTTTAACCCTTTGTGGGGGAGGTACCAGAAGGAGTGGACCAATATGGCCATCTTCGAACTTAGCCGGAGATAGAAAAAAATATTACCACATACGAAATTTGAAGTCAATCGGTTACTCCTTTCGAGAGTTATCGTGCGCACCAGCCAGCAGACAGACAGACACACAGACAGACGGACGGACATTGCTCATTCGACTTAAAATGATCCAAAACGGATTTCCGCAGAACATACTTGGGGTCTTAGGTCACTCCTTCGATGTGTTACACTTTTTTCCGTAGCAAATGATATATACCCTCGTCACACTAAAGTGAGGGTATAAATATGGAAAACATTCTTAATACTTGAATATCCTGGAAAAATATCAGTTCAGTTCCTTAAATTTGCTGGAATTAAAGGGTAAAACTATTATTCGCATTCGCTTTCACAAAAATGCATATTTTACTATTCGCTTTCTATATGCACTTTTCAAAGTCATGGATGAAAATTTTCCATATCGATAATACTGTGCTACACAAAGTTTTGGTCATGAAAACCTCTAGGTAATTCTGAAAGCTGACAACAACCATAACCAAACTGTATACCCAGTTTTTTTATTTTCTCGTCGAGTTCGCATTTAAAAGGAGATGAAATTTTTTAAGGATATAATTTTTCAAAAATTTTTGTAATTTTTCTGAAAGTCCAGGTAACTATGGTTGTCAAATGAAAGAGCACTACTATTTTTGTTTTTAAAATTTTCAAACGTGAACCTATTCTGTGCGAATTTGCAACTTCTAAAATCTCAAGCAGCCATATTGGATTGCTTCCACATGGGGTATTCGACTGCTTAATTCAATTCTAATTATAAAAAAATAAAACTAAACAGCTTTTAATTCAACAATTGTATTAATTGCAAAATGTGCCACAGTGCAGCGTCGTACATAGGATGACGCTGATGACAAGTACCGGCGCCCAACGTAAACAAACAAACGGCCTCCTTAAGCATCACAAAGCATTTATTATTGCATTAAAGCGGGGATCAAGAGTCATTCATTCATGCCCGTGTGACTCCGTGTCGCTGTGTGCCTGCCACATCGTGCCGTACATTGCCAAACTACCCCTACCGGTCCTTGGTCCTGGTCGCAGGTCTGAAGTCGATTGGAAACATGTTAAGCCGACAAATCGGTTTCGATTGATTAAATTGCAACGCAAATTGTGTTGTGCGACTGTCGGTCGGTCGGCCGTTCGTTGGTTCGTTTGGTCTCTCCCCGTTTTCACACAGGCATTTTTGGATTATTTCGGATTTTCAAGAAACTTCCACGACTGCTGCCAGAATGGGGGAATCTTATTGTCCTGATTTGTATTGGAGATTGGTTGACTGGAATCGTATCATGGAATTTGAAATCCTTAAATCCCTTCAGTGTGTTAAATTTATGTAAAGGCCGTATAGTTTCCATAGATCCAGCAACCGAATCGCTTTCACTTGCTTCGTGGTGACAATGTTGGTGGCCTAAGGGTTGTTTTGTGGGTGTTTTTTGAGGAATTTGCAAAAAAAGGCGTAAAATTTGTTTTTAAATCCCCGACACACTCCAAGTGGCACCTTATGCTGATGGTATCATCGTCATCATCTTTCTAACATGAGAATAGTACTTTCATATTTGTCCCAGCGGGCATCTTAAAGCGTGAAATTTTTGTTCGTTACGTGATCTTCCATTTCCCCTTTTGAGAGTTTTTTTTTCGCTTTATATTTTTGATATTTTCGGAATAAGCGTGCAATACAAACACATTCGTTCCTAGTTTACCTAAGTAATTAGTGGGAAAAAATGCTTGTGTAGAGTTCCATTACGTTCCTGAGAACTATTTGATTAGGGAATGGTGCACAATTACATTACTATGACTTTCGTATAATTACGTCCAGAATCCAGAAAAAACGCTACACTATTCCCCAATTTTTAGTTTAAAAAAAAACAAATAGAGAAATACTAATTTCGGGCGACACCACCCTGTTAGAGCAGATTAAAGAGATATATTGTCAATTACAGATGATTTTCTTAAATGTGTTTACAACAATTAAATGTCAAATCAGAATTTGTAACAATTCTTTTATGTCGAAAATAGTTGTATCTGACAAACTTATTATGGATCTGTTCAGAAATGCGGAATTTATAGTGATTAGACGTAAAATTAGAATAGATATATAAAGAGGGGTTTTAAAAGCGTTTGGTTTTTGAATATTTTAGAGTGCACCAAAACTGTGTACATAAATCAATGTCTGTCATTTCCTTTTAAAGATTATTTCATGCAAATGTTGCCTACGGCTACGCTGCAGGTGAGAGACTTCATGTGCCTCTACAAAAATTGTCTAGTGGAGTCAAACGGTACGAACGAAGGCGGCCAATCGATAGCGCCACAACATAGAAACCAAGTCCAATTCATATACTTTGGACAAAAAAATCCTTGATCTTCGAATGGTCCCTGCACCATTGACCGTGACGTTGCGGTACGGTCCAATGATGCCGCCAGCTCATAAAACGTACCAAACAGTTCATTGACCGCTCTTCGGACTAAATTCGGCTATTCTGTCTATTGACGCAAGTATTGAACCAAGCTTCCTCCCTGAAGGCAAATTGTTCCCTAGAAACACATATTTTACAGCGTTCGTATTTTATTTCATAAAAATGTGTACAGAAATTACAATTTTATAGATGCGTTATTTGAAGGTATGTACACTCAGAAAAATTTGTTTCATAAATTTTAGTAAAATCCATACTCCAATTTTTTCTTAAAACTGGGAAATTTTACTTAGTACTACAAACTTTTATTTTCCTCGGGGATACACTAAAATAATATTTCTTGAAATAAGTTCAAATATTCATAAATTTGGAGTTTGGACATAAAATTATGAAAACCATACTAAAATAAAGGAAAAATAATCTATTTCCGGACTATGTTGTTGTACCAAAAACGCAACATTTTTTCTGTTCTTTTTCATTCCGCAATTTTTATTTTCTTCGCAAATCGTTACTTGCAGAAACCAAAATTTATGGAGAAACATTAAAAATGTTACGCCCGGGACGAGAGTCCAACCGAGTACCTTATGATTCTTAGCCAGACACACTATATGTAGAGCTACGAAACTTTTTTGGGACTAACATGAAAATGTTATTCATATTAAAATTTCTTCGTCGCCCATAAATATAGTATATGGCAACTCTACACCATTTTCAATTGTAATTGAGAAAAAGCCAATTTGTAATTGAGAAATTAAAATTGGAAAATCCAAATTGTAATTGAGAAATTGAAATTTAAATTGAGAAAATTCAAATTGTGATTGAGAAATCGAAAATGAAATTGAGAAAATCGAAATTGTAATTGAGTAATCGAAATTGAAGTCGAGAAAATCCAAATTGCAATTGAGAAATCCAAATTGAAATTGAGAAAATTCAAATTGTAATTGAGAAATCGAAATTGAGAAAATCCCAATTGTAATTGAGAAAACCCAAATATAAATTGAGAAAAGACAAGTTGGAATTGAGAAAATCCAAATTGAAATTGAGAATATACAAATTGTAATAGAGAAAATACGATTTGAACTTGAGCAAATACAAATTGAAATTGAGAAGATACAAATTGAAATTGAGAAGTTAAAAATAAGAAGTCAGAATGTAATAAAAGTTAAACGGGCTTAATGTTCGGCAGGGACTTATTGGATTGCGTCCCAAAGCTATGGTACGAGTAGGGTTAATTTGGAGGCGACCTTTGAATGGCCGCTGAGTACATGAATCTATTGTCAGGGATGATACTGGATGCGGCTCAAGAACATACAACTAATGTAAGACAAAGGTTAAATCCGAAGGAAACTTTGTATGGGGGCTATACCAAAAGATGGACCTATGACAAATTTTATCCGTTCAAAGGAGTACGGATGCAGTCTAACTTCAAATACCAGCTTTTGGCCAAATTCGTTGAAATGTATGGCAAGAAGTAAATTCTAATGGGACCCTTATGTTCTTAAAAAGGAATTCGAAAATTGCATTGCCCAAGTCCTCTTTGGCGTTTTAAATGTTTGGTTTGGACAATATATACAAACACTGTTAAATTTAATATTAAATAAATTAAATCAAATGTTCATCACAATGCCATTGAATAATTATTTGACAATATATACCACACCAAAACATATGTCAACCAAAAATTATTTATTTGCAAAATGGAATTTAAAGACAATTGCGTCATATGTCGCAATGCGATGACCCGAGGACAAATTTCGAAAATTATGCCTTGTTATCATTCACTTCATTCAAAATGTTTGGATCCTATAAGCGAGGAAGGTGTATGCCCCATATGTAGGGACGTAATTGATGGTAAGTAACCTACATTATAATAATATTAAGCATAACGTCGTATTCTTCTATATTTCAGACACTCTTGTTTTGCAAAGAAGCTCCTACAACAAATATAATAAAGAGGACCGAAAGCGAATAGTTGAAGCCGCTTATCGAGGCGAAGATTGGAAGGCGCTAGTAACGACTTTGGGGATCAATTACACTATGCAACAAATGAATACTTTTTGCTAAATACACGGACTTGACAGTATAGGTTCAATTCTACTATCAAAGGGTAGTATAACCCTATACTCGGTTTGGCGAAATTGGTAAAATCAAGACCAAATACGGGAAATAATAAAATGGATAGAAATAAACCCTGCAATAACGCTCCAAGCGGTACGAGTAAAAGTTAGACAAGATTTCCAAAGGTGGGTCACAACGACGACAATTCCATTAAATCATTTCATTATGAGCCAACTGCAATTAATACCCAAACAAATAAACAAAACCTTGCTCTGTATGTACAACAGCTGAATAAATTTATGCGAAATGGAAAACAAATTATATGGATGGATGAAACTAACTTCAATTTGTTCTGCAAAAAACACGTGGTTGGTCCAAGCGTGGGTTCAGATCAGTGCAAATTATGCCCAATTCTCGTGGACCAAAAGTCCATCTAATCGGAGCAATATCATCATCTGGTGTTGTTATGATGACAAAAAGACCGGGGGCATTGAAATCAACAGGTGCTCAGGAATGGGTGAGAGAATTGATGACCAGATGGATGGATCAGGGAAACCAATTAAATGAGTTAGTGGTTGCGCCCAGCCACAATCAAATTGGTGCCATTTTTGAAAACACTGAAGCTACATTGCGATTGGCTCCATATAGCCCAATGCAAAATCCAATTGAATTCATTTGGACAAAAATAAAAAGCTACACAAAATCTAATCACAATGTCTCTCATGTGGCACCACCCGGAGTTGGAGAACAACGCATCTAATATTTAGAGAACATCGTAGACGAAGCTAAAAATATTATAACACCTGGTGATTGTGCCAGAGCTGTTCAACATTAGACAACATTTTACCAACGAGCCATTGAATTGGAAGACATGCCTGTCGGCCAGTAGAATATTATTCCTCTTTTATTTTCCCTTATTCATATACATACTTATACATATGTATAAACAATTGATCTGTTTTTAATAAAATTAATTTTCAATTTTTATATCAATTTCAATTTGTTTTTTCTCAATTTCAATTTGGGTTTTATCAATTACAATTTGTCTTTTCCCAATTTCAATTTGGGTTTTCTCAATTACAGTTTGTCTTTTCTCAATTACAATTTGAATTTTCTCAACTTCAATTTTGATTTCTCAATTAGTATTGGGATTTTCTCAACTTCAATTTCGATTTCTCAATTACAATTTGATCTTTCTCAATTTCATTTTCGATTTCTCAATTACAATTAGAATTTTCTCAATTTCAATTTGTCAGTTACAATTTTGATTTTCCCAATATCAATTTGGATTTCTCAATTACAATTTGGATTTTCTCAATATAAGTTGTATTTTCTCAATTTCAAATGAAATTGGTGTAGCTATCATTCAATCCTTTTTTTCCAATTCAAGTGTATATAAAAATAAATTGTTTCGAAAATTTTGGGATATATCATTGCATTTAAAAACAAATTTTTCATAAAAACTTAAGTGTCTACGTAGCTGAGTTGGTAAACGTGTGGCTCGCAAAACAGAAGGTTCTGTGATCGAATCGCATTCGAAGCGGAGGTAAAATTTTATATACTTATACATAATGTTGAACACGAAATGTGTCTAATTAATCAATTTCAATTCCTAAAATAAAGAAAGAAGAGAATAATCCAAAGAAGAAGAAGAGTGGTAAGATATTCCAATATATAAATGGAGGAGAGATATGGTGGAGGAGTCGAACAAAAACGCCAAAAATTCATGGACTATTAAGTCCAAGAAAAATTTTAATTTTTGTTTTCTTTTTTGCATTAATTTAATTAAATTTTCTTAATTTTCGATTGAAAACTTACTTGCTATAAGAACAAAAATATGTTGAATTTGCATAATGTCAAGTTTTTTTTGCATTAATTTAATTACATTTTCTTAAATTTGAGTAAAAATTTACATGCAATAAGGAAAACGTATGCTGAATTTCCATAATTTGAAGTCAAAATTGAATGGAATGAAGTACGAGTTAATGGAAGGAAGTACAAGTTAACTAGAATTAGGCTCAAAATATTTAGTAATTGTCAGGAAATGTATGAACTTGAAATAAGGAAAACTAGCTTTAGCGCCATACGAAGTTCAATATTCCTACAATTTAGTTCATTTTAACTTGCTCCAGACTTCACTTTTTTTAAGTGTATATATGGCGGATATATCTGAATCAGAAAGGAATTTATTTTAAATTTGCTAACATTCCTTCAGATTTATTATTTCTTTTAAACACAGCACAGTTGATGTCAACGCGTTCATGTATTTACAGGCATGGGTCTGTTTTATTGTTTTGTGAAATTTCAAACTCAAGAATGTTATTCCTTTGTATTTGGCTGTAAAATCGCAACCGGCTATTGTTCATGAGCTACGACGTTTAAGTAAATATCTCCTGCCATATTTAACACCTGCAGAATAGGCAGTTCGCCTAGCACGAGCAAATCTGTTATAAAAAAAATAGCTAACAAAACATGTCAAAGTGATGACGTTGCCACTTTTGAACGAAGTAATGCCACAGTTCATATACAGGTGGCGCTGCTGATGGCTCAATTTGAGATCTTGGAGTGCTGCTGTTGAAGCTATTATCACTTCTAAAGTTGTATTTGTAATTTCTTCGTAAATTTGCAAAATATGTAAAAAGATTCGTCATGACGACGAATTTGTACATCAGCACGATTATTTTTTCGTCAAATGTCAGCTAACATACGAAATATTCCTCTTGATGAATTAGTTCGTCAACATGACGAATCTCTGTTTCCAAAAACATTCGTCCTCAGGGTGATCACATTTCATTCCTACGACCATTCATCACCACGACGAACTCCATTCATCAGCACGACGAGCTCCATTCGTCAGCACGACGAACTCTATTCATCACCACGACGAATTCATGCCCCAACTATTTAAATTTTAAAACTTTCAATAAATTTTCTTCTGGTTTTAGACCATTAAAATCGGTATGGAAAATAAAATAACTTGACTGCTTTGCCAGGTTCAGTTCTGTTTATTCGGTTCGAAACGCAGTTCTTATCAGGAAAGGCTTAAATCAAACGAACGAGAAGTATTCATTACTTCCGATATTTTAAATCAAAAATAATCTTATCAAGTAATGTATTTGCCGACAGACGAATGCCATTCATCACCACGACGAATTCCATTCATCACTACGTCGAATCCTATTCATCACCACGACGAATTCCATCATCACGAATCTTTTCGTCACCAGTGACGAACGGTTTTTCTATCAGTGTTTATAGGCGATACAAATAAATTACGATAAAATAATAAAAATATAATAATTGTGTATTGATGTTTTAATAAAAAAATTATGAAAATTTTCTCGAAAAATGGGACTTTCGCAATATTTCGTAAGATAGGCTGAAGGCTACTTAATTCTACTTTCCTGACTAATTTAGGAATAATGGTTCTCAAGTTTACTAAACTAGTAGATCACTTCCACGTAGTGCATAACCCCAAGATCTACCAAGTAGTGGATTTACTTAAAAAAAACTCCCCCAACACTGGGATGTAATACGACCTCGTGCCCCAGATGAACCGCCGACAACCAAAAGGTCCAAAGGGATCAGTAGTAATGCTGCTCCCCGGTCCTTCGCTGACGTTACTAAGGACAGCTTGATACTAGCGGTCATCAACAGGACAGAGGAAGACGGAAACATCCACAGGGGCAAGAGGAGTGAGATATAGTACGTACTGTGCTCTGTTTTCTTCGATGTTCTTTAGGAGCTGCCAAGTCAGGCTCCCGATTGTGTCGACGCAAGCTGATATACGGGCCGCATAAAACTAATACGGTTTAGAAATATGCGCCCTGTTGAATGCTACACTGCGCCTTGAAGAAAATTGGTGCAATCTGGCGGGGTGCGGCGCTTGTCAACAAGGAAGACGTCACATCTCGACCCGGGCACATGCATAGATTCCGCCTATACCAGCCAATGTGGAATCCTTGACTATGATACAGAAGGTTTCCAAATAGGGCTTCCAACCGGCAAATGGAATTATACCGAATGCCGAGATGGGGTTGAGACGCTAATCAGACTTAAGGTGTACAAGAGCTCTCCCAGTTAACACTGGTGTATTATCCAAAGATAAACCTCCGTCTTCACAACTTTCAGAGCTGTATCAGGGGAAACTTGCATTTTACCTTTACCGATGTGCTTGAATGCGAGGAGAAGCTCTTCATCACGGGATCGGAAGAATACTGTGGGGACGACTCCGGTAAGGAAAAGTTTTTATCGGACACAGACGAAACCTGACAATGGTCCGGTCCTACAGATAAACCTCCACCACTCTTAGAAAGCATCATCTGTCTTAAAAGACCTCCTGATGCAAAGAGGGGCTGACCTTGTCCTAATCAAGGGACCATGGTTGATTGCAGATATGGTTTGTGGGCTTAGGACGCCAGGGCTTCAAGGAGCAGGTAATGGAAGAGTTAGAGCCTGTATACTTGCCAAGAAAAACCTTAATATATACATTTTCCCTTCTTTTAGTAGTGAAGACATAGTATCAGCCAACCTTGAGTTAGAGAACTCCCATGTTTAGTTGACCTCCGTTTATATGGCACATGAAACTGAGAAGTCACCCTGTGCATTAAAATCACTGGTAGGAGCGGCAAACCAAAAGAACAAAGTCTTAATTGTGTGTATTGATGTCAATGCACACCATCATATGTGGGGTAGTACTGATATCAAAATCAACATCAACTGGTCTCAAAACAAATCGTTACAAGCCGCATATCCCAAACTCAAGCCAAGGGGCAAACAACGACCGCAATGGTGGTCCCCTTAATTAGATAGGAAAGACTGTAGGAAGTTATTTAAAAGGGCAAACCCACCGGACTGGGACACATACAAGGAAGAACTCAAGCGGTACAAAAAAGCGTTGAGGAAGGAATGTAATACACAGAAGATAGTTTGGAAAGGCGGTCTTAGCGCATACATTTTATTTTTGAGACCTGCCATTTTGATGTCTGCAAAATTTTCAAATAATCTTACTTAATTCCCAAAATATAGTTTCAACATATAATGGACCCACTTACTGCTAACATGGAATATTTCCTAATTTTTCGAAACTCAAAGAAAAAAACGTTTCATTTATCCATTAAGAAGAAAATTTTCGTCAAAATATTTCCCGCTCATCTGACATCTCAGTCGCAGGTCCACACTTCTCCCACCTGTTTTAATGGCAGTATTTTTAATATTTAAGGCAAAATCAACTGCAAAGCCGCCCTAATTACTTTAGTAATTATGCGAAAATATGTCCAGGAAAAAACGCATTTGTGGAGCACTTGGAGTGCCCACTACAATGCACTGTGCTCAGGCTCACTGCACTACATAGGAGTATGATTCGCGGCAGAAGCGATTTTCCCATCATTAAGGTTGGACGCAATTGCAAATTAATCAAATTAAAGTTATTTTTTTTTTGTTTGCGTTTCTTTCGCTCTTCTCTGTTGCTTTGGGTTGACACCTCTTTTATTTATTCGAACAGAAGTTGGAAGTCGTTCGGTATGTAAATGTAAATGTAATTTACTTCAAACACATACATACTCTGTTTGAATTAATACATTTATATGAATAAGCATTGGTATCGTCTGAATGTGGAGCACAAGTACACTTAGAAAATAGGCTCTGTAAGAAATCTGTTGCCTATTTTTATTGGAAATATTTTTGATATGTATATAAGTACTATACGTTCGTTTTTGGCCAGATGTTTGTTACGCCTGAAAACTGCAGCTACACCCACCTTAAAGTATACCGATCAAATCAGAGTCACTATCTGATTCGATTTAAGTTGTTCTCAAATTACAGGTCGCATTTTTCAATTTCCAGGGCACTTCATTGCAGCATCATGACGAAGACTATTGCAATTTGTCAAAATTGTACATCCCGATTTCAGCTTTTGAGGTTGAAATAATGCGGGTAGGATTATTTTTAGAGCAATAATTTCTGTTTAACCCATTTGGCACCAACAAGCAAATAAAATGTTTACGGGTTTTTTTTATAAAAATTATATCTAGAAACCAGCATTTCTATAACGAGTCATGTAAAGAGAATATCGGACCAAAATTGTAGAAGTTATTTCCGATTTTGTAAAAAAAAATGCACTAAAAATTTTACTAAAAAGGTGACTTTATATCAATTCCTAAAAGTAATAAAAATTTACCATTTTATTAAGGGAAAACCTGATTTTTTTTAAACCGAAAATAGCCCCTAATTTCGTGATCGCAGAAATATTTTGCAATTACTCATATACTGAAAACAAACCAAATTTTCATATAAGCTTTGATCAACGCAAACTTTTTGTTCGTCCTCACAAATGAAGCCACCCTATTGAGCACGTGCTTTGATACTGTCACGATTTATCGTCATTTTGCCGATTTTTAGGGCCAAAAAATTGGACATGACGATTTGACGATTTTTGCCCCGAAATTACTATTTTTATGATATGGAAAAAAACAAAGAAGAACTTATAAATTCTTTATATATAATAGATTTTTTTTAATTTACGCTAAAATTTATAACAAATTTTAAAACAAAAATTTGAAATGTTAGACAATTTTTCAAATATTATGGACGATCATTGAAACAAATAAAGTCGGTGTAGATTCGATCGCATCCAATGACATAACAGGAAAATTCTCTGGAACTGGGTTATGTTGCAGAATCGGTAGAGGTAATTGCAGTACACATTTTTAAGTATGTGCTATGTCAAAAGTTGGACCTAGGAGGTCATTGTTCCAACGAATCGTTTGTAATTATTTGTTTCGCCCAATTGATAGAAAGTTGGTTTTTCTTTCAGGTCACAAAGTCAAATCGAATGGGGACTTTGTGTGTGGCTAAGTCAAAATATGGACCAACGAGGCCACTTGGTCATGGATAAAATATAATACAAATTGCCGAATTTTAGCCATTAAATTCAATACTCGTATGTATGATTTTGTGTCAATTTTAACGCAAATAGCCAAATTTTACAAAGTTCGCCAATAATTCTGCGAATCGATCTAGGTAAAATTAACAACATATTAATTCAGACTAATCAGTTGGCACATGTGGTTTCAATTGCGTCAAGGTGTAGAATGTAGTCGAAACTTTTAAATGGGGCTATTTAAAACCATTGGTCTACGATGGACCATGTTAGTGTGAATGGTTCTATGCTGTCCATGGCTTCTATGAAGTAAATAAATAAAATCGATCGGGATCCTTCTGTTAGAAGTATATCTAAATATGGACCATTTTTAATCCAAAGAATCTAATAGGTATAAAATATGTTCAAGAATGTGAGATCGGTTCACAAAATTTGATTAAGTTCAGTTTGAGGATCCGCAAAATCACTACTTTTTCATATCTGTCCCTGAAACATGATCTTCGCCTGACAAAAAATGCGAAAACTGTATGTAACTGGTAAATTTTTGGGTTGACGATTTCGAAAATTTATTTTGACGATTTGACGATTTTTGTGCCTTCTATTTTGACGATTTTAGGTCAAATTCGTCTGCCAACACTGCATCTGTGCCCGTAGTATCAGTAGGGACCTACATTGGACTATGTGAGCTGGCAAAGCTGGATGCCACCTTACCTAAACCTACGTCAACAAATTACATTTAGTCACTAGTCAGGATGACACATCAGGAGACATCACTTATCGTGTCTTTCATGATTGAATAACTCTCATTTCTTTGGTGAGTTAGCAGGCCTGGCCCAGTAAGGCAAAGCCCACCGAAATCGACCAGCATTATCTTTAAGTAGTATTCATTATTGAAGGATCTCCCTTTGTTAAGAAATATACGATGGAAGATTTCTTAGATTTAGTGGGGGCTCACAATAACACAAATCCAGCCGCTATAGCAACAATGTTTTTTTAAAATCAGTATTAAAACATTAATTCATGATCTTCTGATTAGGAGAATCGTTTCAGCTAGATTAAGGTCAACTGACCTCTATAGATTTATAAGGATGGGAACGCGCCCAGGAGGTGTTCTGTCTCCTCTGTTATGAAACCTCTCCATGAACAATATACTGATTTCTGTTGGGCTTTCGATAATGGTGTTGGTGTTAATCTGAACTAGACGGAATTAGTTATTTTCAGCAGGAGATATAAGGTAGCAACAGTTGCCCCAGTCTCCATGGGAGTATTGAAATTCCATTCTCTGATAGCGGAAAATACTTAGGTATTTTAGTACACCAGAAGTTGAACTTCAATCCCAACGTTCTGGAAAGAGAAAAAAGGCTTTGGTAGCGCTATATACCTGTAAAATGGCAATAGGAAAACGATAGGGTTTGAACCCGCGTATAGTTTATTAATTGTATATGGCAGTAGTCACACCGATAATGTTGTACGGCATTGTCGTCTCGTGGATAACTCTGCAGAAATCTTCCCAATTTCTGCTCGATGCTAAACACGGCTACGGACATATTGTCATTCAAAATACAATTCGTGACAACAAAAGGTGTATTTTCTGAGGAACTTGAGGTATCAATCTCAAAACGACTGCCTGGTCACTGTAGTGTTTATCAAGCAGAAATCTTAGCTATTAGAGCGGTTGCAGAATGGCTTAAAATGTATGTTCTGCCTAAAGTCAGTATCAATATTTTCTCTGTTACTCAGGCTGTTTTCCAGAAATAAAAAACTGCACTCGACTGTCGCAGATCTTTTAACGAGATGCCTGAACAGTTCAATATTCACCTGATTACGGTACCGGAACTAGGAACTACCTTACACGCTGTAGCGGAACTGGAATATGTGGGCATTCCTCTAGCGACCTGCAAACACTTCTTGACAATTAGTACCCTTACGGCAATAAATGACAGGTGGTCACTAGTCAGAAGCTGCATACATCCCAGACTGATATATCCCTATCTTAACTACAAACGCACCTACAGTCTGCTGTGGTTATCGAGACCGGACGTCTAACTTATCGTGTCTGTCATGACGTATCACTGCCTTATTGGACGGCACGCAGAGATATTGAAGGGCTTGCGAAATTAGTTTTGGAGAAGCTGTGGAGACGAAGATGGCGTTGAATCAATAGAACACCTTCTGTGTCTGTGCCCCGTTGTATCTCGAAGGCAGCAGGCTATCCCAGGTTAATTTTTTGGGGAGTTAGCAGACTTGATTGATGTTATAATACGCCAAAGCTTTCTAAAGCAATCAAACTAGTTCGACGAGAGGAGCTAGAAAAATCTTATGTTTTTCCTTTCGTCCCTGTGGTAGCAAAATAGACTAAATGGTCAAAGGGAGCCCGTGATAGAGGGTGCCATTCTTAATCAAAGTCCAACCAAATTGCCAATTTTCAGACCAATTTGCATTTTCTAAGGCTCCAAGAAGTCTGTGAACTGTGAGAAGTCTTTATATATGATTATATCAAAGAGCAGACTAATTACTTCAACAATTGGGTGTGAGGAAACGAAGACTGTGTGGGACGACAGGTATATTTTTGACTTAACTGGCACATCCAACCTAACCTATTGTTCCTTTAAATTATTCTGGTAAAATAAAATACAAATTTCCGAATTTTAGCAGAATCGGTTGATATTTATCTATTCCATGGCGTATGTTGTTGTTGTAGCAGCTCGGAGACGCTGAGTTGATAATCCTTAAGTCTATTTCTATTACAGACTTCGTTCCGGCATATATCCGATTATCACGGGAACCTTAGGTTGTTTTCATCCACTCAATGTTGTCCGGTTGTAA
This sequence comes from Eudasyphora cyanicolor, assembly GCA_963930755.1. Lineage (NCBI taxonomy): Eukaryota > Metazoa > Arthropoda > Insecta > Diptera > Muscidae > Eudasyphora > Eudasyphora cyanicolor. The sequence continues at coordinate 253,781,950 of OZ005736.1, forward strand.
ATCCCTATTTACATTGGCTGAATGTTCAGCAGATTATCGGCGTTTTATGGGAGAGAGAGGCAGTCGGCAAGAGGGGGGAAAAAACTCTCCCGTACTCGGGCTTATCGGTCTGAACGTTTTGTGTTTTTCACTCGGCCTTTGAAACAACAACAATTCACACAGAAATATCCGAAACAAAATTATGTGTCTGAATGCAGAGGCAAGTTTAAAAGAGAATTAGCGGCCGGTGAGTTATTTTTAGCTGCAGAAACTCGAATTATGATGAAAACATGAAATGTTGATGTTAAATTTTTCCGGTGCCATGGCCGGAAGTTGAACCCAGCACCTTCGGGATCCAAGTCTAACGCACTAACCACTAAGCTACCGAAGGCCACATTCCATGGCGTATGGATCATGTAGGCGTATAGGCGAACCTTAGACCCTCCTATATGAAATAAAGGAGGGTCTAAGGTTCTAGGTAGAATAAAAGCATATTGTTAAATTTAATCAAATCGGTTGTCGTAAGAAAATAAAATCAGGTTTGAGTCGCCTATTGGAAGTTAAAGAAAAGATAACGTCTGCCGAACCTTTCATAGTTTTTTTTGAGGTGACAGCATTTTTATAATTATTTTATAACTTTTTTGTGCTCACACTGATTCTTTATATATTTCCTTAGCCATCTGACAGACGTAGGTCTTCAAACCGTACCTGCAGGGTAGAGTGGAATTCGCTGGCTATTTGCTTGATAGGATTGACAGAAAGACGTAAGTAAATCGAATAGTTTTCCATAAGGTAAGGGATGTAATTTGATATGTAATATACCCTTCAAATATGTCATATTGCTCGGAATGAACTTAACAAAAGGTTGATTGCAACGGTCGGGAATACGAATTCGACTGGGACAACGCAGTTCGTTTTCTGTTAACCGAACATGAAAATTCTAAACACAATTTTCTCACGGTGTATAAATATCGCCCGTTTGTATGAATGTATTTCATTTACCGGGAGATGTAAATCTGATCGACTGAATTCATTTGCTACACTTTTTACATTTTTCGTGTTTTTTTGTTTGTCTTGATGGCCATTTTTCACATACGAATTGCTTGCGGCTCTCACTGCCACAGAAGGCGCGTCCGGGGCGAGAACTTCAAGTAAAGGCCGACAGGCCAATCGTCCGTTTGTCCGTCCGTCTGCCTGTTTGAGCGACCAGCCCTACGTGAATGCATGAATGAATGCTTGGATGGATGCGCAAAATGAATGGTTCATTCGCCGGTCATTTGGACAAGCCATCACAAAGAATTAAGATGTCAACAGAATATGTAAATAAAAAAAGGTAATTACTTTAAACTTCTTCTCTTCTTCGACGGCTCAGTTCTGGCAGCTTCTGTATTGCTGGCTGCCACTTCGCTGATGGCCATTGACTGCTCCAGAAAACGGGCGAACAAACAAATGTGTTAATCTAGAGCGGAAATGGCTTAAGGGTCTGAGACCAATGCCTTAATTACTCGCAGGTTACCCTAAACAAAACACCTCATCATTGGAAATCCAAACGATTGCGCGTCTTCTGGTTGGTTTGTTCGTTGGTTAATGGCCGAAAAGGACACTCATTCCCGGGTGATGGTCATAAACAACCCTTGTCATTCAACGCCGCACGTAAAGCCAGCAGAACATAAAGAAAATTACCCTCATATTGGTAAGTAATGGCTAAACATAATGAAATTTATATGATACCAGTACCGGAGAAGTATTTTAACATTCTTCCGTCATCTTCCCCATATTCTTCATCATCCTGCTCCTCCCTGAGACCAAAGTTTTAGATGAACAGAAGATTTGCGGTAGAGGGGGATTGTAACAATTTGGCAGTAAGTGGCAAGTGTTTGATGGAATTTGTGGCCAAGTGTTATGAAAACAAATGTCTTCTATTATGGATCCATTTTGGGGGAAGAGACGAGGAATTCGCTGAACTTGACGTGTTGTGCTAAATGGTTTCCCATGATTACGTTTACGTGTCAACCTTAAATTGTGTAATTTTGACAGCGTAATAGTTTCCACAACAACAGCGCACATCACCTCATTATTTATGAACAATGAATCATTTCTAGCCAAAGAAACCACTAACAACAAAAACGAATTCTCCATTTAGATAAAATGTGTCTTCTATACTTTTTGCCGAATCTACAACGTGATAAATTGCGAGGGCCGTGTGATAATGCATATTAATCATTGAAATGAATACAATACCCTATACTACTCTATTATTAAGAACATGGACTAATAGAGTGATGTCGATCAAGTTAGATTACGTTTAAATAGGGGGGTAGAGCTAAATTGTCCACTAGTAGTGTTTCTACTTAAAAAGAACCCCCCTCCCACCTAAGTCCGGAGTGTAATGTGAACAGTGCTCTTCGAACTTTTCGGTTAGCAGGCATGGATAGACCGTAGCACGTATCTTGACGGCGGCCTTTGCTGATACCTAGACGACTCAATCCTTGTCGGTCAGTAAACGACAACAAATACTACAGCCACTAACTAGATTACAACGAATCAATGGAAATTAACACCAGAAAATCTAAATATAGTTCTGACAACAAGTGACAAGCATACCTGTCCTTTAAAATATATGTATAATAGTCGGCGCCATTCTCTCGGGATCCTTGTCAGATTTGATCTGACCTGCATCTCTGTCCTTCAAGTATAGACACTCTCTAAAATGTTCACGAAGCATATCTGAAGAACTCTTTCTTCAGAGATATACTATACTGCATACAATACAGCGGTCTAGAAGGTTGTACTTTTAACGTTAGTACATTGTACATATAACGGGTGATCCAAGTAGAGATACTTTTTCCAATAGCCTTTTTTGACAGATCACGTGTGAGCCGTGTCATGCTGTCATGTTATTTTTGTTAAGTATTGTTTGGCATTTCATCATTACAAATCGTTCAACTTACGTCGAGATCTTAAATTGAAAGGATACAAAATACAGCTTGTGGAAGAACTGAAGCCGTCCGACCTTCCCAAGCGACATCGCTTCGCTCTATGGGCTCTTGAAAAGTTCCAAAAAGATCCGACGTTTTCCAGCCAAATTTTGTTCAGCGATGAGGCCCACTTCTGGCTCAATGGGTATGTAAACAAGCAAAATTGCCGCATTTGGGACGAAGCAAGGAGCAACCTGAAGAGATTCAAGAGCTGCCACCTCATCTAGAAAAAACAAAGGTTCGGTGTGGTTTGTGGGCCGGTGGAATCATCGGTCCATATTTCTTCAAAAATTATGCCGGTGAGAACGTAACCGTCTATGGCGACCGTTATCGTACCATGATAACCGACTATTTGATGCCTGAAATTGAAGCTCGTGATCTCGGCGACATTTGGTTTCAACAAGACGCCGCCACTTCCCACACATCGCATCAATCAATGGATTTATTGAGAGAACACTTCGGTGAGCAGATAATTTCACGTTTTGGGCCGGTCGATTGGCCACCAAGATCGTGTGATATCACAACGTTAGACTTTTTCCTGTGGGGATATGTAAAGTTTATGCGGACAAACCCGCTTCGATTCAGGCCTTGGAGCAAAACATCACGCGTGTCATTCGCCAGTTACCAGTCGAAATGCTCGAACGAGTCATCGAAAATTGGACTCAACGGATGGACCATCTGAGACGTAGCCGCGGCCAACATTTGATAGACATAATCTTCAAAAAATAAATGCCAAAGAATGTTCTTTCAAATGATAATAAACATTCCCCATTCAATTTGAATTTTCTCTGTTTTTTTCTTTAAAAAAGTAGGGAACCTCGAAATGGATCACGCTATATATAGCCATTTTCTTGAGTCAATATTCTAATTTTTCTTTTCGTAACTATATCTGGATCCAATATGTGGGTCTGTAGTAATGTTATTATCAAATTGCACATTAATGGACCAAAACGGCTGATATTCGTGTAATAGGTTGATCTAGTACTAAGAAAGCGAATCACCAAGTTTGGACTCAATTGTTGGCGTAATCGTCAAAATATGGAATATTTTTCAATTATAATACAAAGACAGCCCACATTTACATAAAGCTCCACCTATCGGGTTCAAGATCTATTATTCTCTTTCTTCACACCAAATTAACATATACCGCGAACATTAGTGATATTGGTCCATATATGCGGAATTTGTGAATAACTTGAATACAGCGCCACCTATCGGAACCAGATACAGTTACGCATACTCACATTGATAATATAAATATAATGTGCAAAAGTAACATCAATCGATCAAGCCGTTTACAAAATACACTAGTCCAGCATACGAATCTAAAATTCTACAGAGTGGCGCAGAATGAGCTATATGGTTAGAATTCTTTATAACTTTTTTAATTATTATTCTTTCTTTGTTTTATTTTCACCATTTTGTGAAGGAGAATTAATTATGAATCGAACAACGTACAAAAATAATTGAATTTTTCCGAAATTTTGCGAAAAGTTATGGAAAATATGCTAAAAAGAACACGTATGTGCGAAGCAGAAAATTGACATCGCTTACAGGATATCATTGTTCAAGGCTAATTGCAAAAAATTCCCCAATAATATACTGTATTTAAAAAAAATTATAATAATCGCAAACTTATAAACCATATAGCCCACCCTGAATAAAAAATTTCAAGAACAATTATTATATTGGCTCAATAACATTGTTATATCTTTTCGGTCCATCAAGGTTCCATTTTGAGTTTTTCATATATGAAACATATATGAACTGACTATAGTCAGTTCATAATAATTTGATCCTTTAGTACCAAAAAAATCAAGGATATTACTTGATACTTTTTCAGGATATTCAAGGATTAAGGATATTTTCCATATTTTCACATCCTTCCACCAAAAGTAAATAAATATTTCATTTAACCGTAAAGCGGTTAAAATGATATGGCTAATTTAACAAATAGTAATTTTGAGAAAAATACTTGAGATAGGTAACTTTGGAGCTCTGTACCACAAAAACTACAATGAATTTTGAAAAACTAAAAACGCCACGGGACCTTGCAGGCAACAAGTAAGTATCGGGCCCCAGGATTACGAAAATTACAAGGGACACAGCGGATAACAAATCGTGCGCGAGTGGATCAATCAAATCTCCAACAGTGAACAACAGTACGCGAATAAAACTTGGGAGGTCGACGTGATCACCCATGTTCTGAGCAAACCGTGAGTGAGTAACATTGGATGGTCGGCGTGATCACCAATATCCAGAGCAAACCGTGTGTATAAACTTGGGAGGTCGACGGGATCACCCATATCCGGAGCAAACCGTGAGTGAACAATATTGGATGGTCGGCGTGATCACCAATATCCAGAGCAAACCGTGAGTGAATAATATTGGATGGTCGGCGTGATCACCAATACCCAGAGCAAACCGTGTGTGTATAAACTTGGGAGGTCGACGTGATCACCCATATTCAGAGTAAACCGTGATCTTAGTAATGTTGGATGGTCGGCGTGATCACCCATATTCAGAACAAAATCGCGAGTGAATAAAATTGGAAGGTCGTCGTGATCACCAATACACAAGACAAACCGTGGGTGAGTACAATTGGAAGGTCATCGTGATTACCAATATCCGGAACAACATGTGTATATAAATATAATCACCAATATTCAGAACAAAACCGTGCGGGAATAAAATTGGAAGGTAGTCGTGATCACCAAGATTTAGAATAAACCACGTGCGAGTAAAAATTGGACGGTCGGCGTGATCTCCAATAGTAAAAGAGTGAATCAAACGCGAGTGAAACCGGAGAATACTCGAGGTTCCCGTAGGTAGATATTTTGTAGTCGTGAGACTTGGAGTGTCGGTGGACATCCAAGTCACCCCATAGGATAATCTACCACGAGAGCGAATACCCGATACGCCAGCTTCACCATCAACCGAGAACTAGCAATAACCACAGAGACCCGGCGGACCCCGCATAAGACCCCTTTTGAACCATAGAACGAGGAATAGCATAAGCAGTAAATTAAGTAACATAAGCTTTAGGATATAATATTTCAATAAATATACCGGATCTGGAATTATTTGTACAGAAAATCTACCGTCTTATTACTCTCTGTCGCTGTAAATATAAATTTCTGTGACGAACCCACCCCCGCGAGCATATCCCAGCAACCGGAGAAAACTCGACGTTACAGTGGCGCCCGAGCAGGGACATTGAGAGTAAAGAAATATTATTACGCCACATATATTCCAGGTCATTGAACGGTAAAGGACGTCGAAAACGAGTGATTACATTCTACCACACATTACGATATGTCTACTACTGGCTTAAGAGTTACATGGGCGTACAGCCTAAGGAAAGAACAGCTGACCCGATATCTGGCGGAGTTCGACTGTGAAGTAGATGGAACCGTCGAGGAGCAACGGAAGCGTTTCGCAATGTTCCAGAATGGCCACCATGAGGAGGAGCGTGTGCCTAGGCTACTCGAGTTACAAGCCATTCATGAGCGAGCGAGCGGCGAGAAGAAGCCCGCGACCCCCCATAAGGACGCGCACACGCAAAGTTATTCAATGGATTTAAAATCCCCGACGCAAACGCTACTTCTTTTGCCTCCGAGAGAGGAAACCTCGAGACTTAATCAAGTTACGCCACCGGAAATGTCGAGTTACCCTACCAACAAAGCGCAGGATGCTAGAGGTGTAGCAGACCAAGTCCGGAAGTGGAATATAAGCTTCAACGGGAAACAAGATCCCTGGGAATTCCTAGAAAGGTTGGAGGAATTATCCCAGATGTACGAAATCCCTACGGACCGAATACCCACCGTTATGCCTGAAATACTCACAGGGAAAGCATTGGTGTGGTATCGGAATAGTAATCTACACTGGAAATCGTGGGCTGGGTTTAAGCAGGATTTTCTCAAATTCTTCTTGCCAGCACGATATTTCGAGAATTTGGACGACGATATTCGCAAGCGGAAACAGAGAACCCGTGAAACTTTCAAAAATTATACACTCCACATGCAGAATCTAATAAGACACGGTGAATACACAGAGGAACAGAAGCTGGAGAGAATCTTCCGGAACGCATTACCGGAGTACCAATGGTATATCCGCAGACGGGATTTCCTGAGCCTTGCGGACCTAATCGAAATGGCAGAGGACATGGAAGGCATTCCAAGCCAGCCAACTCCGCCCAGAGAACAGCACCGACGGATGAACCCCGAGGAAACACAACAGAATCAGTTACCCCGTATAAATCCACGTACGGCGTGCCGACGTTGCGGACTGGATGGACATTTCGCGTCACAATGCCTGCGTGAACCCGTACTGTTCTGCTGGGTCTGCGGACGTCGCGAGGTGCGGACCATCCAATGCTGTCGCCGCCGGCCGGAATACGGAACCCGGGACCATACCGAACGAAGGGGTATGGGTCCCCAGAACGAAACCCACCAGTAAATACATCAATACACCTCGATCCTAGCAGACTAGTGGCGACGATTCTCATCGGGGAGATATTGGTCCACGCCACAGTCGACACCGGGGCAACCCGCTGTTTCATCAGCGAAGGATTTGCCCAAACCATATCAGACATCAGTACTCGACATCCATGTAACTCCATGGTCACACTGGCTGATGGGACCCAGCGTCAAATCAACTACGAGCTGGAGACTCTAATTGACATCGGTCAGCTCCGGATTCAGGAAAGATTACTTATCATGCCCGATGCCACGGAGGACATAATACTGAGCCTCAATTTCCTAACCAAATGTGATACGCGCCTAACCTGCGCAGGACTCACGTGTCAATTCCAAGTTCGTAATGACTCCACCAATAGACCACCCGACCGCAACCTCCATCTTCAGACAATCTCAAGTTCATCCCAGCCTAAACCTGCAGAAGTCATCGGAACATCAACTGAAATCATACCTGAGAGTTCTGAAACCCACCGCAAGAATCTACAAGTTCAGGACCATAGTCCAACGGATCAGGGAAAGATCAACTCTTTCCTAGAAACTGAAATGCAGAAGTTCCGGGAATTACACGGAGTATCAACAGTCGCCACCCACAGGATTGTAATGACTGACGACCGCCCGTTCAAGCTTCGATATGCCCTCGTAATCCCGCAATGCAAGCTATCATAGATGGTAAAATCAACGACCTGCTGGCCAGCGGATACATCGAACCCTCCCGCAGAAGAAGAATGGGACCTGGAGACTCTGCATGGATTTCCGGCACTTAAATAGCAGATCCGACCCAGACGCGTATCCGTTGCCTCGAATAAATTCTATACTGGATCGCCTGAGGGACGGTTACTGGCAAATTTCTCTGGAGGAGGCGAGTAAGAAGTACACTGCATTTACCGTCGCCGGACGAGGCCTGTACCAATGGCGGGTGATGCCATTTGGACTACATTCTGCACCAGCGACCTTTCAGAGAGCCCTCGACAGCGTCATTGGACCTGAGCTAGAGCCCTTCGCATTCGCTTACTTAGACGACATTATAGTCACAGGAAGAACTCTGGATGAACACTTAGCGCACCTCAAAGAATTCTTCCGAAGACTACGGGCAGCTAATCTAAAAATTAACCCCGAGAAATGCGAATTCTTCAAACGTGAGACCAAGTACTTGGGACATGTTGTCAGCGCGGAAGGAATTCATACCAACACGGATAAAATTGCAGCAATCCAGGAAATGTCGGCCCCGAGGAACTACGCCGATTTCTTGGAGTTGTATCCTGGTACCGCCGATTTGTTCCCGAGTTCGCCGCGCTGGCGTATCCTCTTACCTCGCAGCTGAAGAAAGGAAAACATTGGAAGTGGACAGAGAATCAGCAAACAGTTTTTGAAATACAAAAGATGAGATTAACGCATGCTCCAGTTTTGGCCTGCCCTGACTTCACCAAAACATTCATACTTCAGACCGATGCCAGTGACCATGGATTGGGAGCGGTTCTAACCCAGGAACTAGAGGCTGAAGAAAGAGTTATTGCGTACGCAAGCCGGACCTAAATGCGGCCGAGAAAAATTACTCTGCAACGGAAAAAGAATGTCTGGCTATAGTTGGGGGCATAAGGAAGATGCGCCCATACCTGGAAGGATATCGATTCCATGTCATCACGGATCACCTGTCGCTAAAATGGCTCAATTCAATTGATAACCCCACAGGACGCCTGGCCAGATGGGCTCTCGAACTCCTGCAAATGGCTACAGAAAAGGATTAAGGAAAACCCACAAAAATTCGCCGATTACGCCGTCATTGATGGACAACTATTCCTACACATCCCGAGACACCCTAATGACGACGACTGCACCCCGTGGAAGCTTTGTGTGGCCACTCATCTGCGTGAACGGGTACTTCACGAGAATCACAGTCAACCCGCAGCTGGACACTTAGGGATTAGGAAAACGGTCAATCGAGTATGCAATATATACTATTGGCCGGGAATGATCCGTGACGTGGCTAAATACGTTCGAAGTTGTCAGTCATGCCAACAATATAAGCCAAGTCAGGTTGCTCCCGCCGGCGAAATGCTTATCACCATTCCCGAGGAACCATGGGCCACTGTCTGCGCGGATTTTGTAGGACCCTTACCCCGAACCAAACATGGAAATACGATGCTGCTGGTATTCTTCGACCGGTTCTCCAAGTGGGTGGAGCTAATACCGCTGCGAAAAGCAACAGCGGATAGCGTAGTGAAATCTTTCCGGGAACGCATCTTGTGTAGGTTTGGGACACCAAAAGTTTTCATAACCGACAATGGGTGTCAATTTACAAGCCGAATTCTACAGAAGTACTTGCAAGACGTTGGAATTCATCATCAGTTTACCGCGCCATACACTGCACAGGAGAATCCGACCGAACGAGCCAATCGAACGGTTAAGACGATGATAGCGCAGATCGCTCAAAACCAACACAACAAGTGGGATGATCATTTACCAGAGATAATGCTGGCTATGAACACTAGCACTTCCGAGTCCACAGGATATAGTCCAGCTTTCCTGACACAAGGTCGAGAGCCCCGATTGCCTACGTCCCTCTATGATGAGCTCGGAACCGGCGCTCTCACCCACACCCCTGAAGGAAAAGCAAAGGAACTACAGGATATTTTCAGAATCGTTCGCAACCAGCTGGGTAAAGCTGCAGTAGACCAGAGACGACAGTATAATCTCCGTCGCCGACCCTGTAAGCCTAAGATCGGTGACTTAGTTCTCGTCCGTCAACACCCGTTGTCTAAAGCAATAGATAATTTCGCCGCGAAATTAGCTCCAAAATACGACGGACCCTACGAGGTACTGAATTTCCCGTCTCCGGTAATCGAACATGTTCGTCGTCGCGGAAACAACGAAATTCGTAACGCGCACCTCAGCGAAATCAAACCGTTTATTGACCCTGACTCTTCCGACACATTGCAATCTGACCCGACCCATCTGAAGAACTAATTATTTTCTCTTTATCTTTCCCAGATCAATACAAACGCAATGGAAGACAGCATCGCCTCCTTGTAAACCACCAGAGCAAGGCGATCTTCATTCCGCTGGGAGGAGGAGAGGCAATGTGATGACGAAAGTTCTCACGGCATTTTCGTCCACACTAACGTTTATATATAAAGTGTATTTTGTTATTTTTGAATATTTTCTTTGTTAATTTTACCATTAGTTTTATATTGTTTTTATTTTGGTAATTATAAGTACAAATGAACTATTATTCTGAGTTACGAACATATGTAATAAGTACAGCTTGTATAAACTACCTTAGTACATAAGTACAGTCTCGCCAAAACACTGATCCACGTGGAAGCTCTAAGTGGTAAACAAAGTACCGTTGGAAACAAGTACAGTCTATACAAAACATCACACCACGTGGATACCATGAGTAGTAAACAAGGTCCCGTTAGAATGCGGCGTCACCCCAGCCTACGTGTAGACCGCGGCGACGCGGCAGAGGATATAAAAAGGAGCACATGCAGAAACTCGTTCAGTTGGTTAGCAGCAGGCAACAAGTAAGTATCGGGCCCCAGGATTACGAAAATTACAACGGACACAGCGGATAACAAATCGTGCGCGAGTGGATCAATCAAATCTCCAACAGTGAACAAGTTTTATTCGTGCGCGAATAAAAAAAAAAAAAGTGAGCAGTCGCTGAAACTACTGCTTGACACAGATTTCCCAGGGAACTCACAGACAGAACTCGAAGAACAGCAGGACCACGAAGAGAGCGAGAGGACTACGAGCGTCGCAAGATTGTTGGCGTGTGCCTCAATCTACAAAGGTTAACAAAGGTTCAGGGAACCGCATGCCTATGCATAAGCGGACTACAGCGGAAGTAGAGGACTACAGCGACTGAATCTCTACATGAACTACTCCATCTACTGTCCATTGATAGTTGCCACCAGAGCGGCATTTGATGTATAAGTACTACGGCCACATGAGAATATAACAATGTAATACTATGGTAACCGACCCACCAACGGCGTATAACTTCTGAAATTGAAACCATATCCACTTCTACACGGATGATTCTTCGGTGTAAACTGTAAAGAACTTAGTCTAGATATACTCAAAGGCTACCAGATACCTGCAATGTCTATCAAGCCGATATAATGACAATAAGGAAAGTCGCCAAGTGGCTGTGTGGCAACAACCAACACTGTCGTTGTCTCAGTTCTCTGGAGGCCAAATCTCACAAACACCCATTGACTGCCGCAAATCTCTTAACGAGACGGCTGAGCAGTTTAACATACTGATCATATGGGTACCTGGGCATAGGGATATACCGGTGAATTGCAAACCTGATGAATTTGCTAGGAAAGGGACGACATTACAAATTTTCGACGAATTTCCATATCGCTCACTCACTTCAAGAGTGACATAACTCAAAATTTAAAATTTTTGAGGTGGCCTAACAATAATCCGAATTTTGCAAATATCTATTAATTAATCTTAGCGAAATTTGGTCTATAAGTAAACAACCAAATTTCGGATTATTCAAGCGTATTTAAACATCTTATTTCATGTTACTTATCTTTTTATACCGACTTAAAGTTACACATCTTAGCAATTTTAAATTTTGAGTTATGTCACTCTTGAAGTGAGTGAGTGATATATTGGTGCGCCCCTATCCACATGCAAGCTTTGGCATAGGCAAGAGACAATCAGGCATTCCAACGAAAGATGGACAGAAATTGGCACATGTAGGGTAGCTAGACAAATCTAGCCAAGATGAGAATGTCAAAATATCCCCTCGCACTAAAGAGGAAAATACTATATACGTTAGTGTCAGTCCTGAGGGGATACTCCCTGAGCGAACACGCCAGTAGGTTAGGTATTGACTCCAATGACTTATGCAGAAACTGTGGAGATGAGGAAGAAAAAGCATTGAGCACTTGCTATGCTATTGTCCCGCTTTAATAAACGACGTCTGGACATACTGGGGTCGCCCGTTGTAGGTAGTTTAACAGATCTTTCCGGTACCGATATTCGTACTATTGATAACGTTATTTATCAAACAGTTTGGTTTCGGTCTGCGCCAAAAATCAGCTCGAGCTCGTCAGACATTGCTTTATCTACTACTTCCCTGAAGAGAGCTTTCGGTACTACAGCTTCATAAGGCAAGCAACTGGAGACCACCCAATATATGCGATTACCGATCTCCAGACTAGCAGCTGTTTGGTATTTCCACTTAAATTAGTCAGGAGAAAGATACTTAGATCTTTCCTGGCCAAAAGGCAGGTTCTTGGAGTACCTTCACAGTTGACCACAAGTAGTTTAAAGTTGGATGTACTGATACCGCACACCCTTTCTCCTACTACGCAGGGCTCCTGTATCAGGACGATGTCTACTGCACCTATGGACAGACGCAGCAATAGAGCCGCTAAGGCTGCTTTAGCGTGATGGAGATTAATCTGTAGAATTTGTACCATCATTGGTAACCGACGGATTAACATCCACCCCGATAAGGGTGTTATCGAACTCTTCGTCCGTATCATCAAGGAACATGTCCCCGCCAGATGCCTCAAAGAGTCCGGAGACTCTCCTCAGCCCCTCAGTGCAGTCCTCAGAGAAGGACGTTACAGATCTGTTAGAGAGTCACCAGAAATAATGGGCGTGGGTAAGTCCGCACTTCCACAAAGCCGTGTATCAACCACGGTGACGACTCGCCTTCCGCAGTGGGAGCTAATCCTGTTTGATACCTTCAAGACTATAGCCTCGAAACAATATTGCAGGTTGTATATGGGAGGTGTATTCAGCGTTAAGGATCAAATTGACCTGCCGCTTTCTACCACCCACCTTGCTAATTCTCCAATTATTGGTCGGTAGACCAAGATTGGAATCTTTTATTATCACTAATATGTCAGCGAGTTTGGAGGGCTCTTCTGTAAATCAGGTGATGGCTCTAGGATGACTAGGGATGTTGTTTTTTCGACAACATCCAACTGGGCACCCAGAGACTAAGCTTTACTTTTCAGCGTTAAAGAACAATTTTCGAACTTTAAAGACTATGAGAAAAGATAATTATCTGCTCTTAAAAAAATAACATGATTCAAATTAGATATTTTTTATTTCCTTCTGACCTTTCCACATTCCCTCCCACATACGGTTTTATGAAGCATCCTATTTTATTCCATGATATTCATACATAAATATTAATTTATCACCTTAGCACATATTTTGTATTTTATTTACTTGAGATACTTTCCATTCTATAAAAGAATTTAACAAAGTCCATTATTAACGTCTTTTTATGGAATACGACTTTTTATTTCGTTTTGCTCGATGTCCTTTTTCGACATTCCCTTCCAATGTTCCTACTCCCAAATTGACTCTATTTCCAAATGGCAATGGCGATGGCGTCATAATCAGTATTATTGGACAAGCGTAAAATTTGCGAAGCGATATGTTTCCCAAGAATGAAATGTTACTGCTCCGTGCTGCGCTCATAAATCTATAAATTTCAAATATAACTTTTGTGATATGAGAATATTCGAAATTCAATTTCTCGGTCAAATGCATTTGCGATATGTTTTATTTTATATTTGAAACTTTTTCATATTTTCCATTCAAGTCGCAACGAATACACGGGCGAGATAGATATAAATTTACATACAAATGATGTATGTAATATTTGGAATCATCAGTTGTGCTGGAAGAGTTGCAACTTGTGTATATTCGCATTACATTTCATTGCATTTGCTTGTACAATTAAATTGGTTTATATGTTCGAAAAATTTGGCATTTAAAGCTGATACACAGAGATACTAATCGTCACCTGAAATGCCCAAAGGCGTAAATATAAATATAAATATTTAGTGTACACTCAAACATCCCGGGATGCAGGATTTTTAAATTTCAAATCCCGGGATTTTTCGGGATCCCGAAATTTTTCGATATCCCGGGAGTTTCGGGAAAAATCGGGATTTTTCATTCTTAATAATGCGATATTTCGAAATGGAAGACAAACATTTTAGTTCACTTTTAATTTAATTTTAATAAGGATAAAAACAGCTAAAGCATATGATTATATTAACTTTTGTTAAAAAATATTAACTTTTATTAAAATATTTCACAACATCTTAGCTATGGAATAATTTTGGTCCAACTTCAGTTCGTCGTCTGAATTATTATTGAAGTTATAATTCTCTATAATTAAACCATGAAAAATATTTTTTTCAACTTGAGAAATCAGTTTGACTAAATCCGTTTTTATGAGAACCAAATCGATGTGTCGATTCAAATCAGATTTTATAATAGGATTTTTCATAAATTTGAAAGAAAATAATACAATGTTCTTCATTTTGAAGGGACGCAAACTCCATTTGTTTTAAGTTTACTTGTTTATAAAAAAATTTATGATATATTTTGTAATACTTCTGCAAATTTCTATTTTTTTCACCGGATTTTGTCAATGTTTTTTGATGTTAACAATTTGCTTCATTATTTTTCACATATTTTATACGAAACTGCCTCATATACTATTGTTAAAATATCCCGGGATTCATTTTAAAAAATCCCGGGATCTGGATTTCCCGGGATTTTCGGGATCGGGATTTCCCGTTTGACATCACTATTTCCATGTTTCCATTTAATCGGTATAGTTCTTATAGTAGATTTGACCCCAGGCTGAACATAAAATAGTTGATTTCGCATCTCCTTGAAGAACAGTATACGTATACACATTAATTTATAGATACTTAGCTTCTAACTGACTTTTGAAAGATTGAAAATTGTTTTGGTCAAAACTGCACTGTCCACAGTTTAAATCGTGTGAAGGTTTAGATTTAGGTTAGGGTGGCAGCCGTATTTTTGTTACAAGCTCACATAGACCAGTTTAGGTCCCTAGTGTTACCACGGGCTGAAATGCCCCTCATCGAAACCAACCTGTTTGATATATAAATTTATCGATAGTACGAATATCAGTACTGGAAAGATCTGTTAGGCTGCCTAAAAAGGCCGACCCCAGTATGTCCAGTCGTCGTTTACTCAAAGCGGGACAGTCGCAAAGCAAGTGCTCAATGCTCTCCACTTCTTCCTCATCTCCACAGCTTCGGCAGAAGTCATTGGAGTCAATACCCAATCTGTACTAACGTAGACAATCGTTTCCTCTCTAGTGCGAGGAGATATTTTGACCTTCTCAGGTCATACCTTGGCCAGATTTGTCTAGCTACCCTGCAGGTGCCGATTTCTGTCCATCTTTCGTTGGACTGCCTGATTGCCTCTTGCCTAAGCCAAAGCTTGCACGTGGATAGTGGCGAAGCAATATATGCAAATTCTTCGAGAATTTGTAATGTCGTCCCTTTCCTAGCAAGTTCATCGGCTTTGCAGTTCCCCGGGATATCCCTATGCCCAGGCACCCATATGAGATGTATATTAAACTGCTCAGCCATCTCGTTAAGAGATCTGCGGCAGTCGAGGGCTGTTTGTGAATTTAGGGATGTTGCCTCCAGAGAATTGATGGCAGCCTGGCTGTCCGAGTAAATGACAACGCCAGTGTTGGTTACTATGTTGCGACTCAGCCACTTGGCGACTTCCCATATTGCCATTATTTCGGCTTGATAGACACTGCAGGTATCTGGTAGTCTGTGAGCTATATCCAGACTAAGTTCTTCACAGTGTACTCCGAAGCCAACCTTTTCATCAACCTTCGAACCATCCGTGTAAAAGTGGAGATGGTTTCTATTACCTGGTATTCTGCCGACCCATTCATCTCTGGCGGGAATCATAGTGATGTAATTTCTCTCGAAGGTGTACACAGTTGGTATACTGTCCACTCGGTCGGACTGCATTGCTGGAGTGATGCCATGTGGTCCAGGTGACTTGAATGGCTCAAAGCTGCCACAAGCAGTTTAAATTGTGTGAATGTGAATAGCATATACATACCAGCCACGCCCTAGTGGTCAAGAGGTCACCAAAAACTTGGCGGATAAATAAACGCCTAATATGCTATGTATGTTCCAAATTTCGATATAATTCGTTGTCATGATAATATGTAGAAATCTTATCACATAATTCAAAACCTGATCAGGTGCATACATATTGACCACAACTAAAAATTAGCTAAATTTTTGTAAATATGTTAAAATCTTTATTGGATAGAGATATATTTCAAACGACTTTTAAACATTTTTTTGTCGCGGGTTTTGTGACCATCTTGTTATCATGCCGGACAACGCATTTCCTTGACGATTGGTATATGCATATATATGGTTGATTTCGACATTATCGGATAACACTATGCAACAAAAAAATTTTTTTTCTTAGACCTAAAAAATATTTTTTGGTATAGATTGTGGCATACTGTTATATAAAATCAAAACCAAAAATTTTTTACGGATAAATTTTTTTTAAAAAAAAAATTTATTAAAAATACTAATATCGTCAAAGGTACACTTAGTATTTGCACTATAATTTTTGGAGTATATGTCCTATCAGGTCAACTTATACGTTAAATTGAAGCAATTAATGTTGGCTACCAATGTTGGAAATATCTCATTCACTTAAAAACGGTGGTTTAGTAACAGTCATTAAACAAATTGGAAAAAGTAGATTTTTTTCAAAAAAAAAATAAAAAATTCCTGGGACGAAAGAAACATAAACAAGTAAAAGCGTTAAGTTCGGCCATGCCGAATCTTATATACCCTCCACCATGGATAGCATGTGACCTCACAAAATAACTCAAACCTAAAGAAAATAACACCGAAAACACACAAAAAAATATAGTAGATGAGAACAGTAGGAATCACAACAAGTTAGATGCTATATATGGGAGCTATATCTAAATATGGACCGATATGGCCCATTTGCAATCCCAAACAACCTGCAACTATAAGAAGTATTTGTACCAAATGTGATCAACTTAGCTCTATTATTGCGGGCTGTAGCTTGATTACCACAGACGGACGGACGGACGGACAGACGGACATGGCTAAATCGTCTTAGAATTTTACGACGATTAAGAATATATATACTTTATGGGGTCTCAGATCAATATTTAGAGGTGTTACAAACGGAGTGACAAAATTAATATACTCCCATCCTATGGTGGAGGGTATAAAATAGAAAAAAAACCGAAAATATATAAAATTATATTCCATTTATAATGCCTATTTGAATCTATGGATAAATGTAGAAATTATAGCCCTTTTGGTAAAGGCAAGAGAATTTCAAAAAAAAAAATTTAATTTTCTGTTTAAATAACGATTTTATTTATTACTTTCGGAATCGGTTTCTCTAATGAGGAACCAAATATAATCTCCCATCATTCTTTCATCCCAGTGCCCTTGGTAACGCCGCTCGATGGACTTCAATTCTTGGTGAAATCTTTCGCCATATTCGTCACTTACGTCGCCAAGATTCTAGGGGAAACAGTTTAAATGAGAATGCAAGAAATGAATTTTGAGGGATATATCTACACCTATTGGAATACATAAAGCAAATAATAAGTTGGAAGAATACATACGTATGTGTTATATACATAAATATAAAAAAATATATTTCTAACCTAAAATTTCTAAAATTTTTCATAATTTTTTAACAAATCATTAATCATTGTTTCATATTGCGGGCTTTTATTGGATCCAAGGAAATTTGAAACTACAAGCTTAAACGACCTCCATGCTGCAATTTCATCCGACGTCAAATGTGATTCGAAATTTACATCTTTCAACAGTTTCCTTATTTTAGGCCCATCAAAAACGCCTTCTTTGATTTTTTGAAAAGAAAGACTTTTAAATAAACTTTTTAAATATGAGAGTGAATTGCCATCTTTCCTTAACGCTCTTACGCTTTTAAAGAGCCCAGCTTAATATGCAATGGTGGCAAAATAATGTTTTCTTTTTGGACGAGAGGTGTGTATTTTATGTTGTTTTCACCCAATGTAATGTCTTTTCTTTTTGGCCATTTCTTTCTTCTGTAATGATCTTCGCGAGCTCGGCTATCCCAGAGACATAAAAACAGCAATATTTTGTATATCCGCCTTGCATTCCACATAACATCCCAACTACTTTTAAATCGCAACAAATTTTCCAGTCATGATGTTCATATTTTAAGTATTTTATCAATTTAGCCATTGTTTCGTATGATTCCTTAGTGTTGACGGCATGAGCAATGCAATCGACGGTTTCTGATTTACATTGTGCAAAAGTACAGCTTTCAAACTTTATTTACTGCTGTCAACAAATAACCGCCGTTCTTTTGAATTGTATGTTTGATTAAGTTCCTCGAACAATCCGGGAATGTCCTTGCAAAAACATATGTTATCCACAGTTGTATAACATTGTTTTATTAGCATGAAAAGTTTTTAAATGATCTTTGAATAAAATTTTCTTTCTTACAAGTCGTAAACAATCAAATCTGCCTCCAGCCTAAGTGAATTGAGAAAGGGACAGCTTCGCACAAAATTTAATTTTAGTCATATTCTTATTTGTCTCCAGACCGACCACATCCAAAATGGTTACTAGATCCAGTGATAAATTTCGCACCGTAGAATCAGTTGGGCATGTATCACATACAATATCTGGAGCCAAACTGCCGTCAAACAGACAGATATTTCATGATGTGATAACTGTAATGTATAATGCTGCGACGCCTCTGACCACTGTTGGTGAGCTTGTGATTAATCGATCTACACATCAAAATTTTTGGGCGCCCCCAAAATCCCGGCTGGTACTGGAGAAAAGATGGCCAAAGTCGTTCATGATACACTCATCAAATACAGGTCAAAACACTGGATCGTGCATTTTGTTGCAGAACAAATTAGATCGAAAATTAATCAAGTTCCCATGTTCTAATCACATGATGGAGATAGTATTGAAACATGTGTTTGAGGTTAAACTTCGGCGACTTGTGGTCCTGAAGTGCCTATTTTTAATCGTTTTGCTGCCGTGTGGGTAAGTATCGATCACAAATCGTTTAAAAACGGACTCGAAGATCCAATTGTACGCTCAAAAATAAGTAATGCTGACTGCGAAGTCATTAAAAAATTCTGCTTTAACAGGTACATGAAACACAAATCCGTGCTGATTACAAGGAACTATTACAATTAACAATAATGTTTCTTGGTGGTGTCGGCGATAACTTCCGAACACCTGGTCCAACATCCCACGCAAGGTTCATGGGAAAAGGCATTTATGCCTTAAATGTATACCTATTTCTAGAGCAGTTTGCATTGACAAAACGAGAGTCCAGTGGGCGTGGTTTACATGCAAAATGCCATACGAGCACCAAATCTAGATATACACTTGTTGAAAGACAAGATGTGTCTGAAGCGGTTTTGAAGAAATGGAAAAATCATTTGTGGTATTTGGCCCTAGAATCAATGGCTTTGGCATTTTTCGATTCGGATGTTTCACTCGAAGAGAAACGAAAAATGGTTAGGCATCTGCAATCAACAGAGCCCGTCGTAAATCTGGAAAACGATCGAAAATTCTCCGAACCGAAACTATTGCTGTGTAATGCGTATCATGACGGGATTCTGTATAAGCTGATTAATATTGGATTTGATAGGTTTGCGATAAAACTTCTTCATAGCTTCATTCACGATCGGAAATTTTTTGTTGAGGTGGTTGGTACCTCCAGTTCGCTAGGTGATATTGGTTGTGGTGTCCCACAAGGCTCAATAATGGCTCCGTTTTTGTACAATGTATTTATCCATGATTTCCCCCACATATCTGGTGGGTCGAAGAGCATATTATACGCTGATGATTCTTTATTATACGCGCATGCTGAGTCGCCGATTGTTGCTTTTTCCTTGGTTCAACGACATCTGTCTATTGTTAACGATTATTATACTCCTGGGGTATAAAGATAAATGTTGGAAAATGTGAGGCTTTATGTCTGAGGAATGCGTCAGGGAAATGTGCTAGGTTTGTAGTATCCGAGAGTAAGGTTTTGAGACTATTCTTAAATGGAACCGAGATTCCATTTAGGAATAGTTTTAAATACCTTGGAGTCCACTTCAACAAGTTGAGGAAGTTTAATGAACATGCGCGTATAATGTTGAGAAAGGTTAGTAGGGTGAAGCAATCACTTTCTGGAGTACTATGTAATAGATCATTACCAATATCAACTAAACTCTTGATATACAAGGTGTGTATAAGGCCGATCTTATTATACGCATTTCCTATATGGTTTAGAATTTCTCCAACTGCTTCTAGGGAGCTGGAAATATGTGAAAGGAAGGTCATACGGCAGTGTGTGAATAAGAATTTTGAAACCCCAACGAAGGGATTCTCGAATGTACACATTTATGGGGAATCGTCTATTACTCCCATTGGGATATACATATGCTCTAAATCTTCTTCGGAAGTTTGCGGAAAGTCTGGCTCATCATGAGAACAATTTGATCTTGGAAATTTTTAATTACCAAAAGGAATTTGGCTGGTCGGATGTCTATTATCTATCACCAATCGGAATTTTAAGGGAGAACACCACTATGGAGTCAGATCCAATACCTACCATTTTGACGGAATTTTACTCATCAACACTACCTAACACACATAGGGGTTAGTTACTTTATTTATTTTATTATTAGTAAGTTAGTGTTAAATTAGTTTTAGATTATTTTTAAGATGATTTTAGTCTTAGTTCTTTTTGTTCTTTTTTATGTAATAGTTTTTAATTACTTCCCGGAGTTTGACCTCCATGATATTTGTTAAAGCGCCTGGAGCAAGCGCTGTTGATCCTTTATTACGATATAATATAGTCAATTCCAATTCAGAAAGCTCGTTGCTTATAAACATACATATATATTAATTAAAATAATACATAATAGTTTTAAGTTTTCATTGTCAATATTCATTCCAACCTTTAAATTCTTATGTGTCTCAATAAATCGAATCTTGAATTTTATATTCCCAAATGTGCCTTAAAGTATACTACACGAAGAATAAACTGAAATGTCACAAAGCTATATGGTTTGTGTCTTCAATAAACAAAACCTTGGTGTACGTTGATGCAATCCGTTACGTGACGCTAAAGTCTAATTATACGCCCATGTGATGGCAATCGCATTTCCCTTAAAATTGGCGATTGTGATTTCAAGTCGCAAAATGCATGTTCTGAATTCTTTTTTAGCACAACAATTTGGATTTATTAAAATCAAATTATTAATTACAGTGAAAAATAACTACACACATGTGTGAATTTTATTAAAATTAAATTTCGAAGACCATTAAAATTGTGGGGGAAATTTTTTGCGTTTTGCGATTTGAACTCACGCGATTGTCATCACATGGGCGATAATCATATTCTATGTTTGTCGTGTTTTATTTTGCAAGCAAAGCTATTTGGTGATTAATAACTGCTAGATTGGCAGATTTTCAGCACTTCGCGTGATAATCTGAATAATGTATTTAAATCGACTGAAGGAACATTTTTTGAGTGACAATCCAGAAGCGATTTGGAGGAAGTGGGAGATAATCTTTTGGGATTTCTCTCATAAAAATATCATGGGAATGTCAGTATATGCAAAATCGCACTAACAACACGTTTGTGTGGATTTAGAACGAACTGTTTCTTAATTTAGATTCGACCTTGGTTAAAAAGCTTAGTTATATGCAATTGTAATAAACAGGCATGTCACAGGTTTTGTACGAAATTCCTTCAGGCCGAAAAGTCAAAATCTATCAGTTACGAACGAATCGGAATGAATTGTAACACGCGAAAAACAGTATTCCGCGAACATTGATTGAACTTTTTTTTGCACTTATCGATTAATATTAATTTTTTAATTGTGACAATTACAAAAAATTCGGGGAAAACGGTCTGAAAATCCGTGAAAAACCTCACTCGTTGGAATCAGGTTCCTATTCGTTCCTGTAGCATTCGTAACTGACAAGGAATGCTACAGGAAGGAATGTCTTCTTAAATTATACTGTTTTTGACATAGCCCCTTTCAATGCACCTAATCATGTCTCTCCTATTTTTCTCAATATTTGTTTTGAATGGGAAATGCACAAACAGATGTAAAAAACCAGTAAGGAAAGACAGAAAGCCTTATAGTCGACCCGGCCCGACTTATAGTCGCGATAATAATTTGAAATAATTGGTTTCGTTTCAGTTAACAAAGTACTAAGCTCCACCTCCTCAGCAAGGCTTATTCCAAGGAGTGGAAGATGTTGATCACAATAATCTAGATCTGAAACGATAACCTTAAAATGCACAGTATTCTTTCATGGACCATACAGATTTTCATCAACTTGGTTCTAAAACCTCATTTCTGAAAATTATTTAACGATCGGAAGTAAAATGCAGTAAATAGGCAGGAACATATATATTTGGCTATATCTAAATCTGAACCGATTTTCCTCAAATTTAGCAGTATTCGTTCCTAAGTTAAGAAACTTCATTCTGTCACATTATGTAATGATACAACTTCTATAGCGCTTTGATACCAAATCGGGAGAAACATATATATAGGGGCTATAACTAAATCTGAACTGATTTACTCCAAATATTTCAGGCTTCATTCATGTAATAGGAAACCTCTTTCTGTCGAATTTCGTACAGATCGGATATAAAATACAGTTTATACAGCGCTTACATATCAAATCGGGGGTAACATATATATTGGGGCTATATACAAAGCTGAACCGATTTCAAACAAATATAACAGAGTCCTTTCCTTGTGATCGCACCATAATTGCGACATGTACTTTGACTACAAGAATACATGCACAGACAGACGGACATAGCTAAATCAACTCAGAAAGTGATTCTGAGTCGATCGGTATAATAAACTATGGGACTATTACATCTCCTTGTGTGTGCTACAAAGAAATGCGCAAAGTTATAATACCCTGTACCACGGTGTGGTGTAGGTTATAAATATCGTTTCTTAAACTACAGCTATTATTGTAATTGTTTATAAATAGAATTAATAAAACGATACATCAATCGAATATACATATTAATTTCCCTCCACTGCAACATCCATAATAGCCTGTACATAATATGGTCCCTCATTGACATAAGTACGCATCTGGTTGTTAGTCTCCGCATCAAAAGCACAGCTTTCCGACAATAGTTTTATAACACAAAACTTTGCATATTTCGCTTCCTTGTCAAATTCGATTTTACGATCAAGTAGATATTCCAAAAATCCAGCAGTACTTTTTAGTGCTTGTATTCCCCAAGGATAGAGGCATATAGAACCAATCAAATTCAAAGTAGAAATTTTAATATCGGGAAATGGATTGCGGCAAAAGTCCATGAGGAATTGCATATTATTTCCACCACCATTCAAATGGCAAAACCATTTCTGTAAAATGTCACTACAAAGAGAAATGGTTGTGTATATTACTGTTACAGTTGTGTATGTGGCAGAAGAAAAGTACCTACCTTACATCGCCGGAGACAGTCTCATCGAATGAAAACACCACTTCCAAACTACTAAATGCACGATTTTTCAGTTCGGATGGCAAATTTCGTAAGTAAGACGAGTAATCCTCAAGGCCTTCCTTAACATCGCTGCTATAGTTTTTCTCCAGAAGGACAATACCTTGTTGAGTTTGGCATAGGTTGGCTAAAATACACATAAATCAGATCTTTAGGAAAATTGTATTTAGAAAATTTCATCAGAATTTACAATCTACTATCGAAGCAATATTTTGAAAACAAAATTACTCGTATATTACTCCCTGAATCCTTTTTGAAATTATAATTGATATTTTACCTAAGGTATCAAAGGCCGCTGGCAAAAGCGATGTATCTCCAGAGTGTAAACATTCAAATAAACACTGTATCATTGTCGGATATCCTGTGATGATTTTCTGCGGCTGCACACTGGATATTTTTCCAAAGAACTTCATAATGCCGGGTACCAATAGACGATCGAGAGGATTTTGCTCTATCTCTTCAACTTTTTTACTAATTACATCGAAAACTTGCAACTTATCCAAATACATTAGTCCATGATTTTGCTCAGCAAGATTCACAAGAATCTCAAGTACATTGACCTGCAGCAAGACATCGTCGTTGTCCAGTTCAGATAAAGCATGGTCGAGTATAAAGTCCACCTTCTCTAATGAAGAGGCAGACCGCTTGGACAGATTGACGGCCACTTCATACACACGGCATTTAACTACCTCATTTTGTTTAAGAGCTGCCAGCAGGGAATCCTTTACAAAAGACTCTTGCAAACGGTCCTCCAAAACTATACTGAGAATTTTTACAGCCGGACTTCCAAGCTGAGTTTCAGGCTCTTGCAATGCTTTGAGTACATGCCTTAGTAATTCGTCGGATATAGCATCGCTCACATTATCGTTACTTATTTGCTTTTCCAACTCTTTCAATATAGCGTTCAATGCCAATGCTCTGATGCGATGTCTTTTGTGTTGCAAAGCTCTTTGCAACAGGCGTGGCAAATCATTTTGTCTCAATGACAAATTGGCCATACATATTGACAGAATGTCACTGACCAAATCCAGAGGATCTCCATTGTTGGCAGCCGTATCATCCTCTTCCAGACAATCGTATATTTCTGGAGAAGTGAGCAATGTATTTGTGACTTTGCTTTCCAAATTGGGAAGTTCGTTGAGACGACCCCTAATTTCCGTTAAAGTAGTTAGGCGATTTTCCCTTATCCTCAAATTCTCCAACTTCTCACAACACCATTCTTCGGTCATTTTTATTTTGTTTTATCTTTTTCTGGGTATTTATTAATAAACAAACTATTCCGGTAATGTCAAAAACGTCAAATCATCTTTTTTGACATGGAAGTCAAGTCGCGATTAGTCGAAACACGTACTTAAATCAAATGTTGAATTAGTCATAATCATCTCGTTGCTGTAGCATAAAGTGGCAAATGCACGGTACAATCATCGTACCGATTATCGCACCAGCTGGGATCGTAATTCAATGATTGTATAATAGGCATGTTTTCGTTACAAGCTAGCAATTTTAGTTTAGCACTTTGCAACGAAAACAAATGACTTCCACTAAGCAATAAGTGTCGGATTTTCACTATCTGGTAGCAATGGTGTCATGAGTTGCGAAGAAAGAACAGTGCGAAACAGACAAAAAATTCGTGAAAAGTATTTATAAAACATATATTTACTATTCTATGTTCAATTGTTTACACTCTTTTTGCAAATATTAAAATAATTTCCTATTTTTGTTCTTCTTCTTCCCGTTAATTCACAATAATTAGTAAAATCTCTCCAAAAATGGGATGCCATATTGCTATATAGGGTGCCCAATCTGGCAACATCATACTCGATTAAGACAGGAACACAAGCACCAAACTTCATCGGGAACTAATAGTGCTTAAAAATGCTTAGCTCCCCAGACAAATTAAGCACTTATGGTGTAACGAAAACACGCCTAATGTGTGTGCACAAAACGGTATAATTTTCGGTCTGGAGCATTCGATCCTACGAGCAAGTGTCAGAGTCTCTGACAATGGCGCAATTATCAGAAGCGTAATCTTTGCACACCTTACAATGTCTTACAATTTATTGACGATGACTTTTTCTAGTGACGCTTTAGTGTTTTCCGCGATAGAAAATTTTGCAGGGAAGTGATATATCATCTGTTTCTGTACAGTTAAACTGAGCGTGAGTGGCCGGCCTTACTCAAGCTATGTCCACAAGGTAATCAGGTCGTCTGAACTGACAATTCACGTATTGCAAATAATCTGTTATTGTCAGTACATTCCCTGCAAACATTTTCTATCGCGGAAGTCACTAAAGCGTCACTACAAGAAGTTGAAAATCATCGCGGGCGATATCGCTTTCTTATCTAAGAAGTGACTGCTGTCGGGAAAAAATGTGCCACTTCTGCGATATACCCAACAAGTAACAATTCAGTGACTTCCACAAGTGAGAAAAGCGATTGTGTGCAAAAGCAAAAAAAATATTTTTGTCGGAGCAAGGGTTTGAGCTCAAGACATCCTGCTTGCTAGTCTAAAGCACTTGCATTGCACCACGAATGCTTCTTGCTTTCAAAGCACGGTTTGCATGTTATAAGCTTCGTGCCGCCTTGAGAATTTAATCACACCACCATTAAACGAAAACAGTCGCCATGAGAGAACTGAGAGTTAATTTAGGAGATTAAATATAGATCGTTGTTTTTGTTGCTGTAAACGGTAAACTATCGAAATATCATCTACTGTACGTGTCGAAGCAGTGACTTTTTTCGAGGAAGTGACAAATTCACTTCCAAATGTTTGCAGGGTTTAGTTATACCTGTACATGTGTGGGTAATTCAGTCTCAGTTCAACTCAAATGTTCAGTTTAACTAAAAGAAATCAAATCACTATCTGGTAGCAATGGTGTCATCAGTTGCGAAGAAAGAACAGTGCGAAACAGACAAAAAATCATGAAATGTATTTATAAAACATTAATTTACTATTCTATGTTCAATTGTTTACACTCTTTTTGCAAATATTGAAATAATTTTCCATTTTTGTTCTTCTTCTTCCCGTTAATTCACAATAATTGACAACAATCTCTCCAAAACTGAAATGCCATACTGCGAAAAATAGGATGCCCAGTCTGGCAACACCATACTCGATTAAGACACGAACACAAGCACCAAACTTCATCGGGAACTAATAATGCTTAAAAGTGCTTAGCTCCCCTTACAAACTAAGCACCAATGGTGTAACGAAAACACGCCTAATATATTTTGTAAATATTTATATGCAGAATAAAAATATTTTATAGATAGTGTTGCCAATAAATTTTTTTTCTGGCAATGGCGCCGTTGTCATCTGCATAAACTTCGCATATCTAACAATCTGCAAATTTTCTCGCAATGACTTTTCTGCTAACGTTCTAAAACTAAAAACACGGTTGTAAAATCACAGAGTTGCATTATTCCGCCATTTTTGTGGCAATATTGTCCGATCTGCAAATCGTGTACTTACCTTTCGTCTTGATAGAGAAGGACAATTATTGGTTCATGCACAAATATGCGAGGAAATTCTATTGTTCTTCACTTATTTCTTTAAAAAAAATTATGTAGGAAGATACATTTTGTTGTTGTGACAACTTATTTCACAACTGTTTACGCTTTTTCCTTTTATGTAAAATTACAAAAAGTACACCGAGAGCTGCCAAGTCCATGGCAAAACTAAGAGATTGAACTGTACGTGTGTGTGTACATCACAGTTCGCAGTTATAATAAACAGCCGTTCTGCACAGCTAAAACTGAGCGTTAAAACTGAACGTGAGTGACCTTAGATTTTTCGCCATTTTTTGTAGCTGTATCCAGCACAGTCTGACCGCGTACGTCGTTGAAGAAAAATTAAGATTGACGACATAAGCTGAATCGTGTGCCCTGAAAGTGTCACTAGTTTGATGTTAAGCCCCATAAATGCCCAACCATAAATGCCCAACCATACATAAAATGTATATGATAATTGATTGGACGATAAATTGTGTATCTTATACGCGCCACGCGTAGCGCAGGAATTTTGGTGCGTACATTGAATGTAATATGTTTGACAACTGTCTTGCCCAAAATGGCGATTTGACCACAAATTTTGCGTCGTGTAGACTTGTGTATAATTTTCTTCTAAGTTTCGGTAAATTTTTCATTAATAATGTCTCAACGGTTCGCTCCCGGCCAACCGGGACAATCACCAGTGCCTGGACAACCTCGTTATCCACCACCTCCTCCCCAAGCGGCCGGAATGCGCCCGTATGCCGCGGGCACTAGTTTTCCTCCGGTATGTAAATCGGCTTCTCGAAATATTTTGGGAAATAGCTCTCCTCATAACAAGACAATATTTACTAAGTCCAGCTTTCTATTTTCAGCAAAGAGGCTTTCCTCTGCATCCAAGTAATACCCAACCTGTGGCCGGTAACACAAATTCCCCCGTGGGTCCTCCAATACATCAGCGTGCGCCTCAACCCGGTTTCCAAAGCGGTTTACGTGGTAGCGGTAGTGGTGGGGGCAATAAGCGATCCTCAGAGGCACGTAACATAAGTAACGCTCAGAGTAAAAATGAGTTCACCGCAGCGGCCAAAAAGAAAAAGAAATTGGCAGACAAAATATTGCCACAAAAAGTGAGGGATTTGGTGCCCGAGTCCCAAGCCTACATGGATTTATTGACGTTCGAGCGTAAGTTGGATGCCACAATAATGAGGAAAAGATTGGATATACAGGAGGCTCTTAAAAGACCGATGAAACAGAAAAGAAAATTGCGTATTTTCATATCAAACACGTTTTATCCCAGCAAAGAGCCCAGCAATGACGGCGAAGAGGGTTCGGTTGCATCCTGGGAGTTACGAGTGGAAGGACGTTTGCTGGAAGATGGAAAGGGCGATCCGAACACCAAAATCAAACGAAAGTTTTCGTCGTTCTTCAAGTCCCTAGTTATAGAATTGGATAAGGAATTGTACGGGCCAGATAATCATTTGGTGGAGTGGCATCGCACTCATACCACACAAGAGACAGATGGATTCCAAGTGAAAAGACCGGGCGATAGAAATGTCCGCTGTACCATACTGCTATTATTAGACTATCAACCATTACAATTTAAGTTGGATCCACGATTGGCACGTCTCCTTGGCGTACACACACAAACACGCCCAGTAATAATATCAGCCCTGTGGCAGTACATTAAAACACACAAGTTGCAGGATGCACACGAGAGAGAGTACATCAATTGCGACAAGTATTTGGAACAAATATTTGGCTGTCAACGCATGAAGTTCGCTGAAATACCACAACGCCTAAATCCGCTTTTGCATCCACCAGATCCAATTGTCATCAATCACTTCATAGAGAGTGGTGCAGAAAACAAGCAGACTGCTTGCTACGATATCGATGTGGAGGTCGATGACACGCTGAAAAACCAAATGAACAACTTCCTCATGAGCACTGCCAGTCAACAGGAGATTCAGGGACTCGATGCGAAAATACATGAAACGGTCGATACCATTAATCAAATGAAGACGAATCGGGAATTCTTTCTCAGTTTTGCGAAAGATCCTCAGACGTTTATACAACGCTGGATAGTCAGTCAAACACGCGATTTGAAGGTGAGAGTTTTAGGGTGAAATTTGTACAGAATTTTTAAAACCTAATGTTTGCATTTCATTCACAGGCTATGACAGATGTCGCTGGTAATCCGGAAGAAGAGCGCCGTGCTGAGTTCTATTACCAGCCGTGGACACATGAGGCTGTCTCTCGCTACTTCTTTACTAAAGTCAATCAGAAAAGAGCCGAATTGGAACAAGCGCTGGGCATACGGAACGGCTGAGAAGAGGAAATCTAATTTCATTTAATCAGATGATTTGTGTCGTCTGTAGCTGTAATTCCATTGTATGATTTTTGTGGTATTCTCATTTTATTTAAATTTATTTCTCTTGTATTTAATAATTGCCAATGACACATTCATATTCCTCTTAAAAACAAACAATATCGATTAACATTTAAATCCAAAAGAATAATTATTTTTAAGTACAAGTAAAAAGCTTTTAATTTTGTTTTATAATGTCCAAACATGTTTCCTGTTGCAACATTGACATCGTTAACTTTATTGCTAAACCTTGGAGAAATATGCAAAAATTCCAATCAGAAGAGGAATCGATACTTTGCTATCTGTATTGTAAATTTTATCGATTGTTTGCTTTTGTTCCGAAGTACATGGGACTTACCGAAAAATTCGGTCCGACTTGTTATTGAAAAAATTTCGGAGTTTTTGAATTTCACATACTTCTCAATTTTCTGCGTTAATTTTTTCTAGTTTTCTTCTTTCTAAAAGGAAGAAGGTATAAAATTGCTTTACATCAAATTAATTTTCAGCCACATCATGGTATAGGAATACGAACAAAGGCGCTTTTTTTCATAAATTTGCTGCAATAACAGACAAAAAACTACTAACAATTCAGCAGTTCACGACTGCTATTAATAGCAAACATATTTTTTCTTGGCATGGTAGGAAATGGTTCAAAGTCTATGATACAAATAGATGAATATAAAAATTAAATTTCCATCGAAAATTGATTTTTTCCATAAGGTGTTGCACTTCGACCGCATTTTCATTAATTCGACCATAACATATGTAATATGTTTTAATACTAAAATTTTTTAACAAATTCATCATTTAAAAATATTTTTTTTGTAATCCTCTTAAGATTGTAGATCTCTCCATCATGCAATATCCTCGAGAAATTTCGCTTTATAAATCATTCCTATTGTCACTGTAGACAAAAATATTCGGTGCTTCCTTTAATAAATGGTACAAATCCGGTCTCTGTATAGCGAACAGGGGTCAATTTGTATTTTAAAAAAATTTTATTTATTTTGGATTGACCGTCCTTGATACCTATTTTAATTCCAGAAGAATGGTCTTCAGAAGAAAATTCCGCACGGGAAATTTAGATAATGTTGTCTTAAGACGCTTTTACATGTTGGTAAAAAGGAGTAAAGAAAGTAGCGTATCTGTTGAAAAATATTCACTTATACAAGCTGTACGGATTTACAAATTCCTAAGAAAAATCAAATTTTGGCTTATGGTGATTTCGATTCTGAAAAAATGTTCTATTATACATATTTGCCCTTTTCAGATCCTATTTCAAAATTCTAATATGTGGTTAAGTCTAGTTTCCGGGGGGAAAAGGTTTATTACAGCCGAAAATTGGAATACGCGCTCTTAAAGTTGCGACCACCGACTCAGAATTTAAATTGTAATGATTTCCAAACGTTGCACGTAAGTGAACTTTACCAAATGTTGACTTCGACTAACGTTTTGACACTGAAAGATCATTAAAAATGTTCAGAGGATGCGTTGACATAAAGATACAAAATTGTTATGTCCCTATTAGAAACCCCTGTATTATGTATGTACATATGTATCGATAATTCACAAATTCAAAGAGAATGTAAATCCTAAGTTTTAACTTTTTTCAAAATACGTAAACAGAATTTTGATTACATATTTTATGCTTCAGCAACATGTTGCTTGAATAAAGCCATAAATTCTTCACGATATGAACAACAAATTCAACAACATTCGCCCATGTGATGGCAATCGCGTGAGTTCAATTCGCAAAACGCAAAAAATTCCCCTTCAATTTTAATGGTTTTCGAAATTAAAGTTTAATAAAATGCACACATGGGTGTAGTTATTTTTCACTGTAATTAATAATTTGATTTTAGCAAATCCAAATTGTTGTTATAAAAAAGAATTCAGAACATGCATTTTGCGACTTGAAATCACAATCACCAATTTTAGGGGAAATGCGATTGCCTTCACATGGGCGATTATTCCATTATTAGTTCATAAACATTTTTTGTATGGACTGATATGATGAAATGTGGAGTATAACGTAAATAAGTTTTGCCCTAACAACTCAACATTTGCATTAATGTTTATCATCAATTTTAACGAAGACTATTATTTCTAAATATAAATTGTAAGAAATTACAAGGTATACAAAATTTTGTCGTTTTCTTCAGCCTTTTAAAACGTTGAAATTGTTGTATGTATGTTAAGTTGTAACGTTACTTTTCTGAAACTGTTAAATTTTATGGAATCTCATTCGGTCATCCGAAAATGCAACATTTATGCACTTGTGTAAAAATGTACAGGAATTAGCAAAACCCATTTTCTCAGGGCTGCCTTGTTTAAGAAGGCAGGCTTGTTAAAAGCAGTTTTAAAAAGAAATGAGCATAAAAGAAATTATCATAATAGTCATTTTTATTCATTTGTCTACATATAAAATGGAATGAGTTTTTATTATCACTACACTTGAAACTACACCTACTTTACTTTTTTATCCTCTATGGCATTATAGTCCGCAGCACCATTTTCAGTTATATTTTCAGTCAAATCCTCATTATCAGCAGTCTCCTCAATGCTTACGCCCGTATCAAGGCGATTCTTATCAACGGGATACAGCCAGCGTTGATACAGATATATAAGGAAAACTACATCGTCACGTAGACAGGCAACTCGGTGGGCAGTGGGCATACTTATAATAAATGCAAAAAAGTCGTCGATAAAAGTATTAAAGGCTTTATACATAAATGCGCGCCAAGGCAGTGCCGCCACAGATTTTAGTTTATAATTTAAAAATAGCTGAGGTAGCATGAATAGGAAACCAAACGCATAGACTCCTTTTACGAGTGAATTTAGAGTCCACGAATACCAACTACGGTGTGGGTAATAAATCAAGGAGTAAACAGCGCCGCCAATACACAAAGGATATAGAAGATAACTTAGATAACGCATTCCTTGCTTGTCAAATTCTTCAGTTTTCAATTCAGCCGAGCCAACAGCTTTGGTCTTCGATTCGGCAGTAACGTTCTTTCTTCGTATACCACTAAGACTGATTTCCAATTTGAGTATTTTCTTACATTTCCACAGTTCAATCAAGACCCCAATGCCAGCTGGCACCAAGACTAAAAGCGAAGTCTTTTCATCGATCAAATATAAAAATATGATTATTTGTGAGAACGCCCGCCATAGGGTGGTTCGGGTAGAGAGACCTTCATAGGATTTCTTTTTACGCCAGAAGGTTACATCGTTTTTGAAGGACAGGAAATCAAATAACATCTGTATGAAGAAGATAGGGAAAGATTATGTTGTCATTGAAAATTAATCTAAATTAATCTGTCTTACATGAATACTAGCCACAAATATTGTAACCAAAAGTAAATACAAGTTAGTATCGGAGAACATGGATTTGATTTCTTCAACATCATTTTTAGTAAATCCCATTTGATACATCATTTTCATGGCTTGTTCGATCATCAGCATCAATCGCAGTCTTCCAATACTCATTGGACGGAAATGAAACTTAAAGGAGAAGGTGGTCATATTGCGATCTACTTCAACCAAATCCTTCATGCGTGTATTGAAGAAATCCGTCTTAAGAATAGGTAAAATTTGCTGGTACCGATTGACATGTATGAGTTGTGCCATTTCGGCTGGGACATCTGCGGCAGATAGCGATATCAAATCAGTCAGCAACGACACATGTACTTCGGACATTATATGCGTCTGTGGCTTCGCTGTAATTTGGGACTTCTTGGTGCCTACATTATCCTTTTCTTTCTGTAAATAAAGAATGAAGTTTGTTGCTTAAATCTTTTGTTATTAAACCATTACAAACAGCTGATCTTACATCTCCCAACAAATTAAAAACCCCTGCTTTGGGTACCATGAATTCAGTTAGGCTCAAACTATGAATAACCGTCGGGCCGTCCCTCCTCAATGTCTTCCATTCCAGTGGCTCTCCCTGAAGAGCTAGAACAACTTGCAAGTGTAAAGTACCATTCCGTCTTGTTTTCGCCGGTACTTTGATGTCATAATCCTTTTCGTATGCTTTCTGATATTTAAAATTCTTAATGCTATCTAATTTGGTCACCTCCGATGATATGGGATTGCGAGTAGTAGATGTAAATAACGCCAACTGCATACGTGGACTATTGGCAAGGAAGGAAGAGTAGCAGGGCACGTCCGAGCACGTTAGTGTTGTGAATAACTGTGCCATCGTCCACATTGAGTGACCAATATAGCCTAAGAAGGCTATACCCAAAAGGGTGGTAATCGATGGAAATGCAAGAGGCATTTTTAGGACAACTCCAATTAAAACGATGC
Organism: Eudasyphora cyanicolor; assembly: GCA_963930755.1. Lineage (NCBI taxonomy): Eukaryota > Metazoa > Arthropoda > Insecta > Diptera > Muscidae > Eudasyphora > Eudasyphora cyanicolor. The sequence goes on from OZ005736.1 coordinate 253,815,960, forward strand.
CATAAATGTTCGCAATAAAATTTTGTGGGGCGAATGAAGAAAACGCCTTTAGAAAATGACAACAGCTGACAGCTGTTTCATTTGACAGCCGGTTCGACAGTCTTGTCCGGGTTAGTGATCCATGTATCGTAGATGGCAGACTAAGGCAGGATTAGCTGCCCGTAACAATTCTGAAACATTAACGAAGCCGTAACGTCGCCCATTCTGAGCAATTAATCAACCAATGTATAGTGTGATCCATTTCGAGGTTTCCTACTTTTTTAAAGAAAAAAACACAGAAAATTCAAATTGAAAGGGGAATGTTTGAAAGAACATTCTTTGGCATTTATTTTTTGAAGATTATGTCTATCAAATGTTGGCCGCGGCTACGTCTCAGATGGTCCATCCGTTGAATCCAATTTTCGATGACTCGTTCGAGCATTTCGACTGGTAACTGGCGAATGACACGCGTGATGTTTTGCTCCATGGCCTGAATCGAAGCGGGTTTGTCAGCATAAACTTAAGACTTTACATATCCCCACAGGAAAAAGTCTAACGGTGTCATATCGCACGATCTTGGTGGCCAATCGACCGGCCCAAAACGTGAAATTATCTGTTCACCGAAGTTTTCTCTCAATAAAGCCATTGATTGATGCGATGCGTGGGAAGTGGCGCCGTATTGTTGAAACCAAATGTCGCCGAGATCACGAGCTTCAATTTCAGGCATCAAATAGTCGGCTATCATGGCACGATAACGGTCGCCATTGACGGTTACGTTATCACCGACATCATTTTTGAAGAAATATGGACCGATGATTCCGGTACGTCGGATCGGGAATCGGTCAATGGCAAAAAGATAGCTCTTAAGGAGAGCTAAAATAGTGCTCATGTATGTCAAGGTCGAGGGTCGACTGGAAAGTGTTTTTTTTTTTTTGGATTTAAAAAAAATTGACTTTGCGCGATTGGCGAACGATTATTTTGATAATAAAACTGAATAATTTGTAAACGATGTACAGGCGGAAGTCTTTCCATGATGAAATGCCAAACAATACTTAACAAAAATAACATGACAGCATGATACGACTCACACGTGATCTGTCAAAAAAATGCTATTGAAAAAAGTATCTCTACGTATATCACCCGTTACTAAGTACAGATTTACACGAGACAATTTTTACAAGCAAGAAATTGTCAGATTGAGAATAATTTAATCTGGCAATGTCAAATCAATAGGCGGCGCGGAGAAGTTGAATAAAATTCAACTTTTCTGACCCGCCGCGCCGCATTCCGCTTGCATTGGCCCTTCACCATTCGTCCAGACTCACACGAGACAATTTTTCAAGCAAGTGTCAACGTTTGTTGGAGAGAGAGGCAGATTGCTCTTTCCGCCTGCCTCTCTCTCCTAAAAATGTTTACACTTGCTTGAAAAAAATTGTCTTGCGTGAATGTGAACAACTATGATACAACTAGAAGGTAGTATACAGCAATCAGATGTTTATAATTTGTTTTCGATTGTGTTTTTGGTTGTCAAGTAAGTGTCATCCACATTTGTTGATATATTAGGCGTGTTTTCGTTACACCATAAGTGCTTAATTTGTATGGGAAGCTAAGCACTTTTAGTTCCCGATGGAGTTTGGTGCTTGTGTTCCTGTGTTAATCGAATATGATGTTGCCAGATTGGGCACCCTATATTTAGCAATATGGCATCCCATTTTTAGAGAGATTGTTGTCAATTATTGTGAATTAACAAGAAGAAGGACAAAAAATGGAAAATTATTTCAATATTTGCAAAAAGAGTGTAAACAGTTTAACATGGAGTAGTAAATTTATGTTTTTAAATACATTTCACGATTTTTTTTCTGTTTCGCACTGTTCTTTCTTCGCAACTCGTGACACCATTGTTACCAGATAGTGAAAATCCGCCACTTACTGCTTTGCGCCAGTTAGTGGACGTCAGTTGTTTTCGTTGCAAAGTGCTAAACTAAAATCGCTAGCTTGCACCGAAAACATGCCCAAGGGTATCTCTTAAATACCGTTGAATTGCGTCCGGCGTCTGTCAAAGTGTTGTTGTATGCACAGAAAACCATAGGATGGGATTTGATTTTGACAGACGCCGGAAGCATTCACCGGTATATAAGAGATACCTTAAAGTCGTACAACAAGCAGGGATGGGAAAAGTTAGTACTTTATTACTTTTTTCAGTACCTTTTCACTTTCTAAAGTAACAACGTATCCTCACGACCGTTTCAGTACTATTTTATTTGATCTATTGTTTAGAAATCATTTTACACCCAGCGAAAAACAAAGCACATACGTGCTTACAGCCTGTTTCTGTAACTTAAAAATTTGCTTTCGTTCGCCTGCCAGACGACAAACAGCTGATTTGGGTTTCACTAACCTCCATCACAACGAGAAGTCGTACGATAATTAACTCGTACGAAAACGTAATCATTTCAGTGCAAATTTTGATTTCTCTATCTCTCTTTGCTGTCATCTCGGCGAACACAAATGTCAGATCGAGTCACATTATTTTATTTGTCGACTGATAGGAACAATGACAAAATAAACATTATTAAAAGCAAAAAATAAGTAGATATTAATATAATTATGGCAAAAACAATTAAATAATAATAGAATTGTGTACATATGTGTACATATTTTAGCATAAAGAAGTCAATATTGGCTGCTCGCTAAGATGGAAAAAAATTATCAGTGCACAATGAGAGAGACGTGAGAGAGAGAGAGAGAGAGAAAGAAATTTGAGTCTTGGTGCAGCTTAGCTGACCACCCAGGGTTGCTTTTTTGGCCACCGCTACTGTAAATAGTACAGAGATGTATTTGCTAAGGTCGACCATACAAAAATGTGTGTTTTTTTAGACCGGAAGTTGTGAAATTGTTGATCTGGCAATTACATTACTTTCCAATTGGTAAATTGCTAACGTCATTGAGGTAAGGCCAGGCGAACGAACGATAGAACGTTAGAGAAACCAAATTCCTGACGAAAGTGAGTGACTGGTTTTCGTTCGCAGAGATTTTCGTTAGAAATACAGAAACAGGCCGTTAATCTTTGCAAATTCGTTTATGATAAAGAACCAACCCCGTATGTTACGAATTCAAGCAAGGCAGTGCATGAATAAAGCATCAAAAATCAACAACGCTTCGTTGCAAAATGAATACCAACTGGGGATAATTTAAATTAAGTGTTGGGGACAACTATAGAAGGTGCGGGGGACGACTAAAGCACTTGCTTAGGACGAATAGCGCACGGGCTGGGATAACTTTCCATTCTAAAACCGACCCCCTCCTCATTTAAAACTATTTAAACAGCATTAGCGTTTCAATACATTTATTAATGTTATAAGTAAATAAAACGTGAACACAAAAAACATATAATTGCAAATTTGCATATTTATCACTAAGCAAATCACGTCTAAACAAAACACATTCGAATGTGCAGTATTACCTCTGTTTTTGCTCGGAATTCAGCTCCTAACCATAATGGTGGCAGTCTCCTTCGTATCATTCGCCTTTATGTGCTGCAAAATTTAATTCCTGTGCTCTATAAAAAACATACACACTCATTATTAACTTTTAAAATTGAAATTTTTATATGCTTAGGTTGTTAAATATTCGTAGGCCGACACCATTTCTATTGATTATAGAAATTTCTGCAATAGGAAGATGTCACTGAATTTTGCAATCACCGTATCCTTCTCATTCCATAGTTTAGAGAATCATCCACAATATCAAACAGGTTATTAAATTCTATTTCTTCGTCATTAATTTTCATTTTTCACGCTTTATAAATCCTCGTGGTTTCTTCTTCTAAGTACAGACAATAACAAATCCAATGAACAACACAAAGCCGAACAAATAATCATCAACGGCAATACAATTCCGGTCAAAAAATCACCCCCGTTTCGTTGATAATTAATGAACGAATCGGTGGCGACTTTTCATGCACGTTACGTTTAAAAATTGGTACCAAACGGTGTTTATTTTGCAACGTCTTTTTTCCCTCAGTGTATAGACAAAAATCAAATGACATTTTGTTTTTCTAATCCACACCACAGACCTTAAATTATACAGATGTGCCGTCAGCCAGAAACGTCAAAATCTATTAGTTACGAACGAATAGGAATGAAATGTCACACGCGAAAATACAGGTTTCCGCGAGCATAGTTTGAACTTTTTTTGCACTAATCGATTGATATTAATTTTTTAATTGTGACAATTACAAAAAATTCGGGAAAATCGGTACGAAATCCGCGGAAAAACTCACTCTTTGAACACCTACTCGTTGAAATTTCTATTCGTTCGTAACTGACAACTTACTCGCTCCGGGATGACATATCTTATTATTCTTTATTTTTGATCCACACATTCTCGGCATTTCAGAAATATTTTGTTTTGTTACATTTGAAGTGGATATTCAGAGCAATGTCGATTTTATTGATCATTTACATTTACGGATGGGTCCAAGCGAGGAGGAAGGACGGGTCTGGGACTTTTTATCGATGAATCAGAAGTCGAACTTCACTTCCGCCTCCCTGACCATAACACGGTATTTCAAGCGGAAGTTTGAGCAATCACGGAGTGTGTGAACTGGCTCAGTAACACCACAAAACCTAAATATGCCAACATCTTCATAGATAGCCAAATGGCGATTAAAGCAATAAGTCCCTATTTACGTTGGCTGAATGTTCAGCAGATTATCGGCGTTTTGTAGGAGGAGAGGCAGTCGGCAAGAGGGGGGAAAAAAACTCTCCCGTACTCGGGCTTATCGGTCTGAACGTTTTGTGTTTTTTACTCGGCCTTTGAAACAACAACAATTCACACAGAAATATCCGAAACAAAATGATGTGTCTAAACGCAGAGGCAAGTTTAAAAGAGAATAAGCGGATAAGCTGCTGAAAAAAATATACTAGTGTAAATCTGGACTGGGAAAGGGTCAAATCCAGAACTGTGTTGGACTGTAGAAGAACGATAAATGATTACTCAGCCCATATGGTCAATTGCGTATTTGCTGGGTACCAGGACACAACGGAGTGATTGGAAATGAACGGGCAAACAGCTTGGCTTCAAAGGGCAGAGAACAGAGAGTAATAAACTTGGAAAATTGGAAACCTTTCGAAGCCACGAAAAATGAGTTGAACCACTGGGCAGTGATGGCTCACAAAACTGTGTGGTATAGCGCAACAGTAGGAGCAACTGCAAAGATACGGTGGGGTGACCCAAATGAAAAGAAAACAAGACGTCTTCTGACACTAAAAAAGATCGATATTAGTAAGATGATGAGTGTTCTAACGGAACACTCAAGCTTACAAGCACATCTTCATCGCATAGGACTAGCAAGAAACGACGAATGCAGGGCATGCAGGGAAAACATCGAAACGATGGAACATTTTCTGTGTCACTGCCCGGATTTTACACATGCAAGATCCCAACATTTCGGGTCCGACATATTACCAGACTTGACTCATCGCAGAGAATATGACTGGAAGATACTGAGAAGATTCGTGTCTAGTACCGATTTTCTGTAACTCGTGAGGTATAAAAAGATCATAAATAAGGAGCGTACAACAGGCGGAACCACTAGCTTAAGTGTATGTCCATGGACATGAGGCGTTTAAACGGCTCCTCTCTTCAACCTAACCTAACCTATATTTTTTGAAAATATTCCGGACAAACATAAGGAAGAGTGAATAGAAATTTACTTGTAGAACCCGAACTGCACTGGAGCAATTTGATAGTTTGCATTTGCATTGTAGCAGTAGTATTGTGTATACACCCCAACGCGACACAAAGTTCTTTAGCTACAAAAAGTAGCATAGCATTGTAGTTATATTCAGTCGCCGCCAGTCGTAGCGAACGGACGTGTTATCGCAGAGCGGATCGTTTTTATACCTATTCACCTATCTACTACGCAACCACGTGGTTTGTTGTTTTTAAAGCGTAGGTTGAATTGGATGCATCGGTCTCTGGACAGACATTTCTGAGCTTAGTCTGGAAGGCCTATATCGACGTACCTATTACGGGCTAATACTGGCTATGGGGGTGCGTCCCCCAACCAATTTATGATTAAACCAAAAAAGACAAAGGAGATTACGGCGTAGGGGAGGGAAAACCCAGTGCCGGCGACAAGCGTTGATTCACTCACGAATCATGTGTCGTCGTTATCGAATAATCGTGAGCATACAACTTCTAGGAGCTTTGGTGCATGGGATCCCGTAGTCGAGAATGAAACAAGAGCACATTCAGCCGCAGGCAAAGCAAAAGATAAGACAGATGAAGCAGAACCCAGCTGGGGCTCTTAGCAACCCCAGCCTTTAAAAGCCAGTGGGGACTCTGAATCATCAAATGAAAACAATATTACTATTGTTGCTAACTCAAAGAGACTGTCAGGGGCACAAATAAGGAAACCGAATAAGTTGAAAGGGCTCACCGTCTTCCAGTAATTCGGAGAAGCCTAACGTAACCACACAAAAGGAAGTCTCTAGTCGGGGTCCTTCGATCGTGGGCGGTAAAGTTGATCCAGTAACGCAGATCAAGTCAACCAAATTATCCGTTAAGGATGAGGCTGTAAACAAAGACTCTATAGCAGTGGTGCCCAAACACTTGTTAGAACAACGAAGATTAATCGGCTTTTTCATATACACAGCCCGAGCGTCAACGAAAATAAAACAGAGAGCGTAAAAAACAAAACAAAATTGTTCAGTTGCTTGTTAGTAGTCAGCGAAGAAGGTCTATGTCGCTTTGTTTAATAAAATAAGTACACTGAAAATATTTTACAACAACGAAAGATATTTTTTTATTGTATTTATTTTCAATTTAATATAAAATAATTTTTTTACTTTTTGTTATTTTTTAGTTTATCAATATATAAAATTATTTATATATATTTTGTTTTGCCCAATAAATTATTGGCATAGGACACTTGTACATATTTTCTTGAAGAAAATTTTTTTGTTACATATGCATTGTTTTTATGTTTATTCCTTATTTTGTTGGCTTCATTGCTAAAATTGAACACACAAAAACATAAATAGTAAAACAATATAACAACGTTAACAAACAAAACCAAGAGATTTTGTTCAGTGCAATTGTACCACTACAATCTCATTTTTGTGTAACCTAACTAACACATTCTCATTTCTCTTTGTGGGCACCACTGCTCTATAGACACAAAGACCAAAAGAGTAACTTCGAAGATTTGGTCTATACGAGGGTAGCGGGGTACGTCCTCGAATCTAAGGATGAACCACCAATCGAAGTAATGAGTTGCAAGTTTGAGATGTGTGTTTTGATGCTAAGGGTGGCATCACAACGCTGCGCTGGTATCCTCGTAAAACTTGTGGATAGCTTCCCCTAACCTTGGGACGGCGCAAAGCTAAAAACGACTCTATACGAGTATGTTAAGGGATATCCCAGTAAGTTCTCATAAGAGTACATACTCGACATCATTGGCAAACAGAATTCAAAACTTTCAGTGAGAAAGTGGAAAGTGTTCCATAGGAAGGATGCTGCCGAGGGTACTCTTGGATTCTGGGCATAGACCCAGAATCCAAGAACAATCTTGTCATGGCGAAGGGCATGGCGTACTTCTTGATCTGGACAGTCTTTTTCAAAATTGGATAGGTCCCGATTGGCAGGACAGATGAATCGAGTCCAAATATACTGTCTGAAGAGGCAAACACTGGTAGTGAACGGATGGAGACAAGTAATACCCTGCCAAAAACTGCCACCAATTTTGCAGTAAGTTCCCAGCAAAGGTGGTGATCAAAATAAAAAGAGCCACAAATGATTCAAAACAATGAGGGAGCGACAAAAAATAACACCGCCTCCCAAAATTGTCTACTACAAGATGGTGTAATAGGTAGTGAACGAAAGAAGGAGAATGACCCACTACCAAATAATGAGGGAGTGCCACCAGATGGGGTAGACTCCCAAAAGAAACTTTTACTGGTAAGACAATGATTGAGGACATCCAGATAAACCTCCACCGGAGCGAGATCATAAATAAAGGCAGGGTTCATATTGCTTTGATCCAGGAACCATGGACAACTAGCAACAAGGTTACTGGATTAAACCATGTGAACTATAACCTTTTCTACGCTAACACAGGTACTCGTCCAAGGAAGCACTGCAACATTTGTTAACAAAATTAGGGAAGAAGTATTAGATATAACGATATGTTCAGAAAATCTTATTGATGAGATCCATGAGTAGAGGGTTTCGGAGGAACACTCCTATTCGGACCACCCTTATATAAGGTTTAAAATTGCACGGCCACCGCCAAACCCAAAAAGTTTCCGTAATAAGGCTAAGACCGACTGGACGAATTTCGGAAATCTACTTAGAAATAGATTGGGCCAGCCTACACGCGATTATCTATGTACAGAAGACATAGATATCAATGCGAAGAAGATTACCGAGGCTCTTGTAAAATCATTCGAAGATAGTTAGCCACTTCGAGAAAGGAAATCTGCCTATGAGAAACACTGGATGACAGGACAAATTCGCTCGATTGGCAAGGATGTCCGCAGACTTTACAAGAGATCTAGACGTAAAAAACAATCAGTATATTGGGACGACTACCACAGAAGACTCAAAAAATACAATAAAATCAATAGATCGGCGAAACGTAACTCCTGCAGGCTTTTCTATGAGCAGGTAGACAGCATGTCTAAAATGAAAAAGTTCCTCTCAAAAACTCATATCGAAACCGGATGGAAACTATAGAGGATAGCGTAAGGTTCTTGATGAAAACTCATTTTCCGACTGGTTATGCTGGGCCAACAGAGGAACAGTTACAGAATGAAAATGAGGGCGCATTTAACAATGTACAGACCGATACACTTATCCAGTCCTTAGACGAGTTTCACGTTGACTGGGCGCTGAAAAACTGGATCAACAATATGCTAAGGAATAGGTGGATTATTTCTGGGTAATATGAAGTAAAAATTAGAGACAAGGTAAATCGTGGTATACCTCAGGGGGCATTTTATCGCCTCTTCAATGGGTTACGACGATACACAGTATCCTAAAAGCCCTCACCAATGAAGGACTTAAACCAGTCCGTTATGCAGACGACTTTGTAATACTTCTAAGGGGCTTTCATCCAAATCTAGTATGCAGAAGAGCTGAGGAGGCACTTAACATAGCAGATAGCTGGGATTAAATGTTGACCCAGACAAAACAGAAATATGTCTATTTAGAAGGAAAACGAAGATCCCACGTTTTACCCGGCCTCGACTCCTGAATAAGACAATTGCTATAACTAAAAAGGTAAAATACTTGGAAGAAATCTTCGATCAGAAACTGTACTGGAAAGATCATCTTGAAGAAAGAGTTACAGATGTTGGTCGTTGTGCAGAAGAGCTATAGGTTCAAAATGGGGACTACATCAAAATATGACTCACTGGCTTTACATGTGTGTAATTAGACCAATAATCACCTACGGCTTTGTAGTGTGGTGGACATGGACAAGAAGTGCAACGTAATACCTTTACAAAAAAATCAACGTATGTGCTGTCTACACGGAGGAAAAAAACGGCCTCTGTAACATATTGTCCCAAACATATTTTGCAGGCAACATATATATGTTTGGAGCAGCTCCCAAACATATTATGTTTGGGGTAGCGGTAATGTTACCAAACATTTATATGATTGTATGCAAACATTTATATGATTGTATGTAATCATGTAAAGGGTGTCCCAAGAAGAGCGCAATTTTTAAATCTCGCAACATTCGAAGTGTCATTGTTTGACATTTGAATAATTGTTATTGTTTGTTAGTATAAGGTACGAGGTTAGTAAAAATGGAGCGCTACACGAATGAACAACGCATTCTCATTGTGAAATTGTTTTACCAAAATGGTGAAAGTTTTGCGGCTACAGTTCGCAAATTGCGATCAATTTGGGGTCACAATAATGCTCCAAAAGAGTCAACTGTAAAGAGATTAATGGATAAATTTGCCGAAACTGGGTCTGTTAGTGATGTAAAGACAACAACGCGCCATCGACCAGGTCGATCGAGGTCGATTGGGCTGGAGGAATCATTGGACCTTTTTTTTATGAAAATGAGGCAGGTCAAGCGCAAACAGTCAATGGTGTTCGGCATCGTGAAATGATAACCAGTTTTTCTTGCCTAGAATTGAAGAAATGAATGTGGAGGGCATGTGGTTCCAACAAGACGGCGCCACATGTCATACAGCCAGAGAAACAATTCAATTGCTGCATCAGTCATTTCTTGGTCGTGTTATTTCGCGTTTTGGAAATCAGAATTGGCCGCCTAGATCGTGCGATTTAACACCATTAGATTTTTTTCTTTGGAAATCGCCTTAAAAGACGAAATTGGACGCTGCATTAATGAAATACCGCAGCATTCATGCAAAACGGTCATTGAAAATTTCATTAAAAGATCGCGTGCATGCCAGCAAAGCCGCGGCGGCCATCTGCACGATATATTGTTCCATACATAACCTCGTTCTGTCTACTTTACGATATAATAAAGTTTCACGATTTTTTCTTAAATATCTGTGTTTTATTTAAAATTAAAAAATTGCGCTCTTCTTGGGACACCCTTTATATGATTATATGTAATCATATATATGATTGTATTTAATCATATATATGATTGTATGCAAACATTTATATGATTGTATGTAATCATATATATGATTGTATGTAATCATGTATATGATTGTATGTAATCATATATACGATTGTATGTAATCATATATATGATTGTATCTCTTCTACTCTTCTCGCTCCTTCATGAAACTATAACGGTTCACAGCAACAAGTAACCTAATGTAAATCGTCACTCACTACGTCAAATACAGAAATACAATAACAACAAACAGTAATACACAATTTGCTTCTGAAAAGTAGTTCATGCAGAACAGTTTTTGAGTTTTCTGAAAATTACTACATTTTGAGTTGTGTCTCTTTAAAAGAATTTGTGCAATGTGCAGAGCAAGGCAAAACTTCAATAGTACAGTGCACTCTTCACTACTGTACCCGGGGTCATTTCAGATGAAAACAATTTGTTAGTGCGGGAGTGTGTTTGTTCAAAGAACATGAAAAGCACACATACATACGTACATACATATGTATGTTGGCAAAATAATTTATGTGGGGCAATAAAACGGCGTCAGTATTATAGAACGTTTTGTAAATAAAATGTGTTGAAGTAACATAAATTCCTTTTTAAAAAAATTAATTTTGCACCAAAATAATTGTGTTTTTTAATGAATAACCTCAATACATCTTTGATATCATATTCTTTCTTTTATTTTGAATTTGTTGTACGTGTTAAAACTACAACTAATTTCTTTGAATTCGACATTCACCACACATAGGTATTGAATAAAAAAACCGACCTTAAGCTCGACCGGGCGAGTAAGTATCATCAAATAATAATAATACCCTTTGGTGTCGGTGCCATTCCTCCTCATACACACGGTTACCATATACATATTACCCTTGTTTGCACAAAATTATGAGTCATATAATTGGACTCTTAGAGAGTAATACTCTCTAAAACTCAAAAAAATATGTTATAATATATTATTTTGCCAAAAATATGTTAGGACACAATCATATCGTGTTTTAATATGCTAGAATTTTGCCCCGAACATATTATGATTGTGTGTAAACATAATATGTTTACCCACAAACATATATATGATTGTGCCCGTCCCAAACATATATATGATTGCATCCAAACATATTTTTAACATATTTTGCCCCACTTGTAGGCATAAGTGGGGCATTTAGAACTGCACCAACAAAAGCGTTGGAGACTATACTGCACATTCAACCAATAGACATCCGTATAAAGCATGGGGCAGCCCTCACAGCAAGACGTCTACAAGTGATGGGTGAATGGATAAATAGAGACCACAAGTCGTACCATCAGAAGATTTTAGAATCTCTAGTTGGTCACATTCAAACGCCAGAAATCTCCGACCGCATTCCTGAAGTGCGGCTTACAGCTACCAGACAGACGCTCCTGGGAAAATGGAACTTTAGCCCATGTGCCAGTGGGAACCAGCTGCTACACGGATGGGTCCAATAGAGGAGGAAGGACGGGTCTGGGACTTTTTATTGATGTTTGAACCAGGGCAAACAGCTTGGCTTCAAAGGGCAGAGAACTTCGAGTAATAAAAACCTTTCGAAGCCACGAAGAATGAGTTGAAGCACTGGGCAGTGATGGCTCACAAAACTGTGTGGAATAGCGCAACAGTAGGAGCAACTGCAAATATACTGTTGGGTGACCCAAATGAAAAGAAAACAAGTAGTTTTTTGAAACTAAACAAGATCGATATTAGTAGGATGATGAGTGTTCTAACGGGACACTCAAGCTTACAAGCACATCTTCATCGCATAGGACTAGCAGGAAACGACGAATGCAGGGCATACATAAAACATCGAAACGATGGAACATTTTCTGCGTCACTGCACGGCTTTCACACATGCAAGATCCCAACATTTCGGGTCCGACATATTACCAGACTTGACTCATCTCAGAGGATAGCCGGGAAGATACTGAGAAAATTCGTGTCTAGTACCGATTTTCTGTAACTCGTGAGGTATAAAAAGATCATAATTAAGGATGCACAACAGGCTGAACCACTGGCTTAAGTGTATGTCCATGGACATGAGACGTTTAAACGTCTCCTCTCTTCAACCTAACCTAACCTGTAGTTATATGTTTTAATCAAAATAATATGAGTACATACTCGTAAAATATATTCATAAATACATTTCCAATTGCTTATTTGTGTTTGTTATGCAAGTACACTGTTCCAACATAAAACCAGTAAGGAAAGACAGAAAGTCGGGCGGGGCCGACTATATAATACCCTACACCTACCTACCAATGCGAAAATGGGTATTGCGATAAGAATTTGGCAGTGTTCATACATGTAATAAGCAAACTCTCTCTGCCGATTTTCGTACTGATCGGATATAAAACACGGTTTCTACAGCGCTTACATGTCAAATCGGGTGTAACATATATATTGGGACTATGTTAAAATCTGAACCGATTTTTCCCGAATTTGGCAGTGTTCATACATGTAATAAGAAAACTCTCTGTTAAATTTCGTACTGATCGGATATAAAACATGATTTCTACAGCGATTAAATGTTAAATCGGGTGAAACATATATATGGGGGCTATATCTAAATCTGAACCGATTTTCCCCGAATTTGGCAGTGTTCATACATGTAATAAGAAAACTCTCTCTGTTAAATTTCGTACGGATCGGATATAAAACACGATTTCTACAGCGCTTAAATGTTAAATCGGGTGAAACATATATATGGTGGCTATATCTAAATCGGAACCGATTTTCCCCGAATTTGGCAGTGTTTATTCGTGTAATAAGATAACTCTCTCTGATAAATTTCGTACTGATCGGATATGAAACACGATTTCTACAGCGCTTAAATGTTAAATCGGGTGAAACATATATATGGTGGCTATATCTAAATCTGAACCGATTTTCCCCGAATTTGGCAGTGTTTATTCATGTAATAAGAGAACTCTCTCTGTTAAATTTCGTACTGATCGGATATAAAACACGATTTCTACAGCGCTTAAATGTTAAATCGGGTGAAACATATATATGGTGGCTATATCTAAATCTGAACCGATTTTCCCCGAATTTGGCAGTGTTTATTCATGTAATAAGAGAACTCTCTCTGCCAAATTTCGTACTGATCTGATTTAAAATACAGTTCCTACAGCGCTTACATGCCAAATCGGGTGAAATATATATATGAGGGCTATATCTAAATCTGATCGGATTTTCTCCGAATTTGGTAGTGTTCATTCACGTAATAATAAAACTCTCTCTGCCGAATTTCATAAAGATCGGATGTAAAGTGTGGTTTCTACGGCACTTGCATGTCAAATCGGGTGAAACATATATATGGGGACTATATCCAAATCTGAACCGATTTTAACCAATTTCAATAGGGATCGTCCTTGGGCCAAAAAAGAGCACTATGCTAAATTTCATCACAATCGGACCATAAATACGACCTGCACTTTGATTACAAGAATACATGGACAGACGGACAGACAGACGGACATGGCTAAATCGACTCGGAAAGTGATTCTGAGTCGATCGGTATAATAAACAATGGGTCTATCTCTTCTCCTTTTAGGTGTTACAAACAAATGCACAAAGTCATAATACCCTGTACCACAGTGTGGTGTAGGGTATAAAAATGACATGCCGCTCATCATTTGTTTGTGTTTTGTTTTCTTTCATTGTTGTTGTAAACGCTCTGTCAAGTTTGGATTTTTTTAAAGTATCAGGCGCACATAGGGGCTTTTCAACGATCTATGCGGTCAAAATCATTTTTGTTCTTATTTCGATTCACATGATATAAATAAACAAAACAAAGACTCTTTGAAAAATCAAATATATTTATAGATAAAAGGAGATATTTATGGAAAAAGAAAAAAATTAATCAAGTCATGTTTAAACTATACGGCTCAAAAATCTGCTCATCTTCGCTATCTAAAGATCTTTTTAATAGATTTTCAGACATAATAGTAATAGTTTCTGGTAAAAAACAATAGCTTTTTGCTTTTTATAGGCCTCATGCTAGTCAACAAAGGATCTGAACTTAATAGTAGTCTATTAAAAAAGTCTTGATTACAGCTTTCTCCTGAAAATTTTCTTGCAAAGTCTTGGCGGTAAGACCTGAAATGTTTATTACGTGCTTCTGCTGCCTCCTCAGAAGGCTGCCCAAAAGGTAGCAATGCATTTGTTATTATAACTGCATTAATATTTTATGCATTGTAGGAGTTATCGGATTACAAGGGTGCAAACTGACATACAAGCGGGCTGTTTCGATGCATATTTGTCGTGTTTTTCGGGATCAATTATATGTCCGCTTGAAATTGCTTCAAGTAACCTGTAAATTATATCATAATGAATTCCTGTTATTTCCGAAGCTAATTTCACGTCTTCAAAAATCTTCCACTTGTACGAGTATTGTCATCATTGGTGTTTCCAAAATTAGCTTTCGGGACATCCACCAATAAACCCATTTCTTTACGAAACCTTTCTTCAATTAGTCGTTTTCGCTCTTTTTCGATTTCTTTTTTCTGAATATGTTTTTCTTTTTCTGTATTTTTGTGTCTGAAGTTTATATGATAAATGAAGAATGCTCTCAAATAATCGCATTCTGGCATGTAAAACTGAGAGACCGAATTCAATAGCTTTGGGATTTGCTTTTCCCTTATCCTCTAATTGGTTAAATTCTTTAGAAGTTGCGCCACAAATGTAGCATTGGCTTGTAAAGGTCGTACGTGTGACAAGAAACTGTTTTCCAATTTATCAACCCTTGTTTCGACTAGAGACTTTAAGGATTTGTTTATGTGGTAAATTTATTCCTCCGTAACGTCAGTGCTCTCTTTCACAAAACGAAATCTTATTGGCCGACAGTATCTGGGAGAAGAAGGTGTCGGAATTTCCCACAATATTTTTTGATGTTCCTTGAAGAAGAAAAAATTTGTTCAAATCGAACAGTCCTCAACCGATCTCGTTGAAATTTTGTGTCATAAGGACTAAACTAAACCAATAGGACTAAACTTGATGCAAGTTACCTCCAGATCAGAAGACATCTGTTTTAAAAGTTCACTCACTTGACATGAAATCCTGTGCTTTAATTTTCGAATCCTCGGGAGTTTCCAAACCCTTCTCATAAAACAAGCATTGTTTAATTTAAAAAATCACGCTGAGTAGCAAGAAGTGACGGTGGGCGTTATGCTATGTACAACAACAACATGCTTACAATAAAGGAAAGTCTACAGAATCAGCCCTGCACGAACTTGTGAGCACTGTCGAATCGTCCCTACATTTCAAAGAATTCACCATGGTGGCGTTTCTTGACATAGAAGGGGCTTTTAACAACATACACCCAGATGCGGTAATCGCGGCATTGTCACATCTAAAGGTGAATTCTAGCTTGATTAGACTAATTCAAAGACTACTCAACAGAAAACGCATAACATCATGTCTTGGGTCCTATAACAAGGTTTGTAAACAGAGGGCCCCACAAGGAGGAGTACTGTCTCCACTAATCTGGAACCTAGCGGTGAATGAAATCCTGCTAGATCTAGAACGTTGTGGCTGCAAGGTCGTGGCATATGCGGACGACCTGGCAATCGCAATGAGTGGCAAATTCGAAAACATCCTCCGAGATATTCTACAGGTGGCTTTGAACAAATTGGCTAGATGGGCCAGAAGCAGCGGTTTGGGTGTTAACCCAAACAAGCAGAATTGGTTCTCTTTACTGGGATGAATAATGTCTCTCATGTGGAACCTCCTCCTCGGATAAATGGAACAGATCTAGTCTTTTCTGAAAGTGCAAAATTTTTAGAAATAATTTTGGATAGGAAACTTTCATTCGGACTAAACGTACTGGAACGTGTAAAGAAGGCCAACATCGCCCTATATTCCTGCAGGAAGGCTGTAGGGTCGCGGTTGGGCCTCTCTCCTAAAATTGTCCATTGGATATATACATAGAGCAGTGGTTCGTCCAATACTGTTACACGGCATTGTGGTATGGTGGACGGCAACTGACAAACTAACCATCACAAACCAGCTATCAAGGGTTCAGAGAACTGCCTGCCTGTGCATAAGCGGAGCGTTAAGGACTACAGAGAATGAGTCTCTACAAGCCCTTCTCCATATACTGCCGATTAATGTTGTGGCGAGAGATGTTGCAACCAAAGCGGCACTAAGATTAAACAGCCTATCAATGTGGAGATACAAGAACTACGGTCACATGAGGATATCAAAGTGTAGTGCTATGGCAACCGACCGAGTGGACTATATATCAACGGTGCGCACCTTTGAGAGGAACTACATCACTATGATACCAGCCAGGGATGAATGGGATGGCAGAATACCCGGAAATAGAAACCATCTCCACTTCTATACGGATGGTTCGAAGTTTGATGAAAATGTTGGCTTGGGAGTGAAGAACTTAATTTGGGTATAGCTCACAGACTACCAGATACCTGCAGTGTCTATCAACCCGAAATAATGGCAATATTGGAAGTCGCCAAGTGGCTGAGTCGGATCATAGTAACCAACACTGGCGTTGTCATTTACTCGGACAGCCAGGCTGCCATCAATTCTCTGGAGCCCACATCACTACATTCACAAATAGCCCTTAACTACCGCAGATCTACTACGAAAGGGACGACTTTACAAATTCTCGAAGAATTTGCATATATTGGTGCGCCACTATCCACGTGCAAGCTTTGGCTTAGGCAAGAGACATAGCTAAGACTTTAGCGTATTTTCTTAATCAGCTGTTCTACATATTTTCGAAATATGGCCGCGTTACCAATACCAATGTATGACCCACTGAGGGAAAAAAGATGTCACAAAATCAACTCCCTTAAGGGATTTAAAATTCAATTTTTTTTTATTAATTTTATTTGTTGTCTAAGTTTTATTTACTTATACATACAAATAAATTTATTAGAATTAACGCTAATGCTGTTTAACTTGGTTTCAATATTGGGATGGATTTAGAATAGAAAATAGAAAGTCATACACGATGCGTGCTTGAAAGGATCCCCAGAGTTTGCTTTTGCAGTCCCCAGCACGAGCTTTAAATTATCCCCATTTAGGGTTGATTTTGCAACGAAGCGTTCTTGGTTTGTGATGCTTAATTAATTCACCGCCGTGCTTGGATTCGTCACATACGAGATTTAATTATTATCATCCCCGAATGTGCAAGGATTGCACGTATGTGATTGGGTTTTCGCTGAGTGTGCTTACGATTAAAACACCTGTTAACAAATTAAATTAGATTTGTAATGTTTTTTTATTTTAGATTATTTTTCGTTTTATTAAGTCGATACTCTATATATTTTCTTCAATGCATACATGAATTGTTTGGGCAATTTTTGTTGTATTACAATCTAAAATAGTTACATAAATTTCTACCATTTACTAATTAATTAATTACTAAATACAAAATAATTTCATAACATGTGTTCGAAATCATCGATAGAACGAATGAAGGAAATTAAGAGAGAAGGTATTTCTTCGAGAGATAAAAACAAATAAGTTAAAAGAATTTATAACAAAAATAAAGGCGATTTCGTGATTATACAGAGAATATTTTAATTTACAAATGGAGTACATACATACATACATACAAATATAGACAAATAGGCATACATACTCGTACAATAGCTAGTTAGGATTACTATATTCGATTTGTATTCGAATTACATTCGATTTTGTCTTCGAATAGCACTCGATCGAATGCCATTCGATAGTGAGATGCAGTGATAATGTTTTTGTGACGTTAATTGGCGATCGAATTGAAAAAAGGATGCGTGAGATTGATGATGATTTGTTGATAAATAGAGGAGTTTTGTTTTCGTTGTTGTCGATGTGTGAATAATCTTACATTAATAACAAATTTGTTGTTGTTTTATATGTACATAATAATAATAATAATAATTAAGCATTACAATAATAGAACAATTAGAAAGCGTACTTCTGGCCTAGGTGGCCAAGCGGCGGCAGCAGGAGCACTGTCTTCTTACGCCAAACGCTTTTTTCGACTAGGAGATAAAATCTTGAGCATCGTCACTACAGGAGCTTCAAATGACATTGAAACAACAAACGACAGCAGATATGAGGCAACCACAAATCCAAAGAACATAATAACCTAAATGAGAATTTAGTTAGTATGGGAGGCCCTAATGCCACGTGTACGAAGAACTTACCATGGTATCGCCACCCAAATGCAGGGGAGAGTCTGTGTTAAGTGCCATGGAACGAATGACAATGGGGTGCACCAAATAGGCACAATAGGTCACCCTGGAAAAGGGGTAGAGACAGGGCGCCGACAGCAAAGTATTTACAAAGCCACCATAACCCGTTGAACAGGCTATGGTTATCCAGGCCAGCGATAGAGCCCATGCGGAGTGACTTAACGAACTGTAGAGGGCGGCTGTGAGTTGTGACAACTCGGCACGATATAAACCAAAGATCAAGACAAATAGATTGAGGGAAGCCAAGATCCAGCCGAGAGCCACTTTTGTCTTTGAGAGACGAATTTTGCAATTTGTACGGAAAAGAGTCCATCCAACGGCCATACCAATCAAATACGGACCCAAGCGAGTCCATGGTTTATCATAGATCTTATCGAACAAAGCCAAAGGATCATCAGTATCCGGTCTATGGTTATTGCTGAAGGCAATGACAGCAGTTGTAATCCATGACAGG
The DNA here is from genome assembly GCA_963930755.1 of Eudasyphora cyanicolor. Taxonomy (NCBI): domain Eukaryota; kingdom Metazoa; phylum Arthropoda; class Insecta; order Diptera; family Muscidae; genus Eudasyphora; species Eudasyphora cyanicolor. Next base: position 253,835,231 of record OZ005736.1, read on the forward strand.
ACCAAAAAGACACCAGTGGTTACAGCCGATAATTTGAAATGACGTACACCAACAATGAGTATTAACGCACCAATGATGTAAAATTGGGTGTCATTCGCCAGATACCAACTCCAGAGCATGCACTAAGAAATTATGAAAAAAAACTCAAAGTGGCATTACTTACACACGATTATTAGGATAGTGTACTTACCATCTGCTCTACAGGGAAGAGGGTGTTTATGTATAGAGCATTACGCCACCAGTAATCCGGACAGGTTACATGATCCATGGTGGGAGGATCGAAGATAGAATATGCCGCCAAATATTTCATGGACACCTGAACGACTCCCAAAACAAACATGTATGGCGCTGTCAGCCTGAAAGCAAAGATATACATATTTTAATGTAATGTATTCAATGTGTGATTTGAAAATAGGTTTCTAGGTTCTTTAAAGAATATAATTGTTAAGACTAATTTAGTTACTCGTATCGTGAGTGAAACTGAGCTACTACACATAACTGAACTACTAAAAGACTGAGCTAGTGTCCTCATCTCGCCATGTTCTTTACACATTTGGTCATAAGTTAGCAGGTTAAGAAAATAGGTTTCACTATTAGAGATTTATTTACTTTTAAATGTTAACCATTTACGACGTCATGGATATTCCAACGAAAATTCAAAAGATAACTGACGCTTGTTCCGGATAACTGCGTTTGGATTTCGGAAATAAGGTCCGAATATAGGTCTCTCAAGGACATTACAGGGATATATATTATTGACCAGATATATATGTGCATAAATACATCAAGTCACAAAGACTTAGATGGTTAGACCATGTACTACGGATGGATCAGAACCGGGCTACACTCGGACTAATTGACGATAAGCGACAATGGGTGTTAGGAATTGGCGCACCTTTACAGGAAGTAAAGAGGGATGGAGGAGAGGTGTGGAGAAAGCCACAAACCACCCCGGGTTGTAGACTGGATGAATATGATGATGATATGTGGGTTCCGGATAGGTCTGATGTCAGAACTGTCCGAATTTCGGTGCACAGTTGCACATGGGCATTTCCGCGGATTGTGAACTTTTGATGTACAAAAAATATAGGAAACAAAAATTTTCCCCGCATTTTTTTTGTGATTTGATAGCATATTGGTAGCTCTATCTATGTTTAGTACAAAAGATGGGTTTCATCGAGTTTAAGTTTCCATAATGATAGCAATAAACATGTGTTCGCGAACGTATGCGAAATAGAAGTCAACTTTGGCTGAATCTATTTATAGTAACATGCAAAAATCTGCGAAATGGAACGGAATATTCTAAAGCTATTAATATATTTTGAAAGAGGATTAATGTAGCTTTCCATCGAGTATTTACACAATAAATTATATAAATTATTTTTTTCTAATTGGTTTAGGTGCCGGTCGCGATCGTATGATTTTTCCATGTGTTTTAACCGTTAAATTAACAGTTAATCGAACTTTTTTTGGTCTCCTTGCACTTTTCTCTTCTTAATTGATTGTAATAGAGAGATTTTGTAGAAAGATAGAGAGATTTTGTAAAATTTTAAAGTTTTTAGGCCAATTTTCTCGTGAAAACAACTGAGATATTCTATGAAACCATTGTATTTTAAAAATATAGAATTTTTTTTATAATTATTCACAATAAAGTACGATGATTACCAACATTTTATTTTTCGGCCCTGGTTGACCATTCGACGGAAATGCCCATATAAAAACATAATTACTATAAAAGTACGCTTGTCACTAAACAAACTCTGCTAAAGAGTGAGGAAGTTGGAGTGAAAATGTTAATAGATCATATATGTAGGTAGCGATTAATGCAGTGATCCTTCACTAATGCCCTAAAAGTTTAAGATTACAGATTTAAAAATCTAAAAAGTTGGCGGATTTTAAGTTAGGTAACTCTTTAAAGATATGAAAGCCTAAGGTTGCATGCCGCCTTCTAGAGGGAGCGGGACACAGACACAGAATATCTTCTATTGTTTCCTCCTCCCTCAGCTTCTGCAAAAGTCGTTATGCAAGCAAGACCTTATCATGACATACATATGTATATGATAATTGTCCCACTTTTTTTGGATTTGAGGCAGGGCCATATCAGCCTGGAATGTATGAAGTTCCTGACTAGTGACCACCTGCAATTTGTTGCCGTTAGTGCACTATCTCTCAAGAAGAGCTTACAGGTCACTAGAGACATGCCCCCATATTCCAGTTCCTTGCATCGTGTATGGTTGATCCGGGTCTTACAATTTCATCTTCTTTACAGTTTTCTGATATATCATCATAGCCCGGCAGCCTTTTCAGCCATCTCGCTAAGAGAATTGTGACATGTTTTGAATTCAGGAATATATCGGGTCCGTCAATAAGAGCGCTACAAAAGTTTTTTTTTGAATAAAACAAAAACGGTTTTGGATATCAATGAAATTCTTTATTCCCGTGAATGTACGTTCGATGCCATTATGTATGGAACTCGATTTCTTTTGCATGGCCACCACGGGCACGCTTGCAGAAGTCCAGACGCTGAACCCAATTTTCGACGGTTTTCAAGCATAAATCGGCCGATACTGCTGCAATTTCACGTTCAATATTCGTACGAAGTTCATCAATCGTCGCTGGCTTGTTGGCATAGACCATAGACTGGACGTAGCCCCACAGGAAATAATCTAACGGCGTCAAATCGCACGACCGAGGACCATTTCGTGAGATAACACGTTCTCCAAACTTGGTTTCCAATAAATTGATTGTGGCATTCGCTGTGTGGCTTGTGGCGCCGTCCTGTTGGAACCACATGTCCTACAAGTCCATATCATCCAATTGGGGCCAAAAATATTCGGTTATCATTGAACGGTAGCGATTCCCATTCACAGTAACGTGCCGGTCTTGATCATCACGGAAGAAGTACGGCCCAATGACGCCGCCGGCCCATAAACCGCACCAAACCGAAATTGTTTCGGGATGCAATGATGACTCATGGAGCACGTGTGGATTTCTGTCTGACCAATAACGCATATTTTGTTTATTGACGATGCCATTCAGCCAGAAATGATCCTCATCGCTGAAGATGATTTTTCGCGCTCTTAACGTTGAGGCCACTGACTCCGAATTTCGGTAGTAAATTTTTTATAATTTCGACTCGTTGTTGGCTCGTATATCTATTCATCATGAAATGGCAAACCTTACTGAAGAGAAATGTCAAAAGAGAGGCAAAAAATATGGCGTCGTTTGCTGTCCCTGTCGGTCTACTTTTGTAGCGTCCCTGTTGAAAAACCCTTTAGTTACCAGGGGCAGACGGCTATCAGAGAATATATTGATATCGACTTTGGGCAGAACATTATTTTAACCACTCTGCAACTTCTCTAATAGTTAGGATTTCTGTCTGGTAAACAGTACAGTAATCAGGGAGTCTTTCTGCAATGGATTGCTCAAGTTTCTCAGAAAAGACACCAAACCCCACTTGGTATTGGATTTCGAACCGATTGTTGAGACGTTAACGAATCTCCTATGTCCTGGCATACGATATTTCCATTCTGATCTATCGGGTATAAGAGTGAGATACTTCTTGTCAAAAAGTGGTTCAGTTATGACACTATGTCCGTAGCCATTTAGTGGCATTCGTTCTGAACTCACCAGTGGTACATATAACCACCGTAAGCCGTTCGCTGAACTTTTCATTATCGTGCAGAACGTGCCATATAGCATTATCGGACTACTGGGATGTGGATCGGGACTGAGTTTCGCAAATCCCGAAATTCGGGATTAAGAAAATTATGATCCCTGGGTTATATGTAGGTGAGGTTAGGTTGAAGAGAGGAAACGCTTCAACGTCTCATGGGCATGGGTATACACTTAAGCCAGTTGTTCAGGCTGTTGTGCGCTCCTTATTTAAAATCCATCGTTTGGATGTTTTCCCTGCATGCTCCGCATTCATAATTTTCTGCCAGTCCCATTCGATGAAGATGTACTTGTAAGCTTGACTGTCCCGTTAGAACACTAATCATCTTACTAATCTCGTTCTTGTTTAGTTTCAGAAAACTACTTGTTTTCTTCTCATTTGATTCACCCCACAGTATATTTGCAGTTTCTCCTACTGTTTCGTTATTCCACACAGTTTTGTGAGCAATCACTACCGAGTGCTTCAACTCATCCTTCGTGGCTCCGAAAAGATTTAAATTTTCTAAGTTTATTACTCGAAGTTCTCTGCCCTTTGAAGTCAAGCTATTTGCCAGTTCATTTCTTATTACTCCGCTTGGTCCTGGCACCCAGAATATACACAGTTGACCATGGACTGAGAAATCATTTACCGTTCTTTTACAGTTCAACACAGTTCTGAATTTTTTCTCCGCAAAAAAACACTAATACAAATTTATTTATCACCATCGACCTTTTCATTGCCCTGATACTAGGAGTTTTGCACTTACATATACCGGTACGTTCTGGCACTCACTTGTAGCATCTCACGTGAAATGTCTTAAGAAAGAGGTGTTCTAAAAGTCGCTATCACGCCTGAAAACCGTATGGCATGGAAGGTAAATCACATGTTAGGCATTATTTAAGCAGAAGTTAGGCAGCCAATACTTTCTGCAGTTGCCAGACACCTCGCTATTCGTCCAGTGAAGTAAAGGTGAGAAGTGAGATGAATGTGAAGTGAGTACCAGAACAGGGGTGATAACATTTCGTTTATTTTTTTTTGTTATGGATATATTTTCATAGCAAAAAAATATTATTATTGTTCTATGCTCATGTATTCTTTTAAGAAGAGGCATATCTCTTCTTATGGATCCTCATCACTTAATATGGATCTAATAGCAGATATCTCCTTCAAAGTAAATTACACCCTTCAACTAAAATATCACAACGTCATAGCGTATCCAAAGTTACTTTTATACGATTTAAGACACGTATTATTTCCGTTAGCAAACAAAATTCCTTTAGCAATATCAATCGTGATTTCCCGGGATTGATCTTTAAAAATCCGAGGATTCAGGATTTTTCGGGATTAGGAAAACGCGGTATTTACGGGATCGGGATTTCCCGATCGATATCCCTAGTTTGTGTATTTGTTTGTAATATCTTAAATAGGAGAAATGGGTGGGTCCCTCATTGATTATAACAATCGTCTAGTTAGAATTAACCGGATGCACACATTGCTAAATTATATACTATCTGGCATCTATAATTGTAGGTTAGCTTTATCTGTGAAAATGACTGTTAGGATCGAGGCCTCATATAACGACATCTTTCGATTTGATTTCGTCAATTATTCGAAGCCACAAGGGCAACTGATCGGTCTTAAATTTGGTTTGTATTTTATTTTGCGGTATTTTATAAAATGCTGAAATTAACTATTTATAATTCTATTTTGGTCCAGGTTTTGGTATAGCGCCAATATATAATGATATCGTTTGATTTGACGTCTTCAAGTTCCAGGCACAACGATAGTTGGCAGAATTTAACAATTTCTGAAATTTGGAGATTATCGGCTGAAGTTCTGTTAGGACCATATATAATATAATATATAATATATATATAATATAATATATATATATATAATATAATATATATATAATACGCAGTATAAAATATGAATGTGAAACCTTAAAGGCGCAATTAAATGTTGTCAAAAATACAAAACACCGTTAGCGTCTCATCATATTACCAACCTCATAAAGCGGTACATAACCAAACCGAAAAAGTGCGCCGTACATCTGGTGAATTCGTTGGATCCTTTGATGAGTTTGTTCAATTGACCTTTGGCATTGGTTCGGAAATACAAGTACGATACCAGACAACCACTGATGAAGAAGAACGTGTCCACACTGAAGGGTCCATTGGTGATGGCCTGGAAGAAGAAATTCTTTTCGACATCTTTGCGCAATTCCATATTGTCGGAGTATTTGAAGATAACTATACAGGTATGACCTAAAATCACCCAAGCCATGGAGAAGGCACGCAGGCCATGTATAGAGGGTATAGTGTCCGAGCCGACATTACGATCGCAGATGGCATTAAAATTCGTAATCGCAGAAAATGAGAGCAACAACTCGGAGTACACACTGAGTTTTTCGGGCTCGTGCAGGTGTCCCTCCAGATGTTCATCCGAAGTGCTGGCGCTGGTAACAGGTCCACATTCGGTAACGGTATGCGGCAAATTCAAAACAATATTTAAATCCTTGAGTGACTCCTTTTTCATTGAATCATTGGTCATTGAATCACTGTAGTCCGACGAGGCACAACCTATACCCGACGATGTTTCACTGTTATTCATCATTTCTTTATCCTGTCGACGCAGAGCTTCGCTGAAGCGTCTTCTCAAATAGACTTCGTAGAGTGTGCCGGCAAATATCAGTATCGCCACAACTGTTGAGACCACGCTGAAAGGGAATGGAAGGAAAGGTGGATGAATTAATTTAATGGAATTATCACGGACAGCTTTAATTGCAAGCTACTAACATTAGAATCCAGAATGTGCGATCTTCAAATATGTTGAACTCCTTGTCGGTGGGCATACGTACATCCAGCAAAGTTATATCATGTGAGTCTATGGGTCGTTGAGCATGTATGGCGATTGCTTTGACATCATCGATGGAACATGTTGATGGTAGACAAACACCGACATAAATTGTTCGAATCTAGGAAATGAAAAAATAAAACAAAACATTAATGTAGAAAATTGTGCAACTGAAAAGGATTTCTTCCATTCGCTATTCTATTTGAAATTAAGAATTTAAAAACTCTGCTTAAATTGTGTCTAACTTCTATACACTACGCCGCAGTTTTGGATTAGAAGCTTGTAATACAGAACAAGCAAAATACGTCTAACTGTTATGTCTCTCACAAACAAACGAAACTAAACACAAAAAAAAACTCAACTATGAACATATGTTCGAGACAAGTTTGCCAACATAAAAAACCCTTCTCGAATGCACGTAGCCCGAGAAATTTCAAAACTCGCCTTTTCTATCGAACAGACCTCGTATCTACAAATACTGCAGCTAGACCCACCTCAAAGTAGCAATTTTACTCCGATCTTGAAGAAACTTGGTGTAGAGGACTTCCTTGCGCCGGGGAGAAAGCTTATTGAAATTTGTCAAATTGATTCAAATTTACCTATTTAGCATTTAAGTGGTATATAAAACTTATTTCTCAGTAAATCTTTATGCAATTTAGTTGAGGAATTCTGAATTCTGTCAAATCAGTTCAGAGTTATACAGGCTGCATTTACTGCGATTAGAATTAGGGAACTATCACTATGGTCAGAAAATGCCTAACGACATAGTGTCATTCTATGTAGAAACAAACCATGGCCTTCCGTGCACTGTTGATGGCACTATGACTGAAGAAGTATATCACTCGTATAGTAACAGCCTGTATGACAGGCTCACTTAGACTATCTAGTTCATTGTGCTAACACAGGGAAGTAAGGAAAAACATAAGTGTATCCTAGTCCTTCCCGTTGAATCAATTTTATTGCATTAAAAAGCTCAACATTTATCGGATTTTGACATCAGCCAACCCTGCTAAATCCCCAAAAAAATTAAATCCTGTCAGCTTCTAGAGAGAGCGTGTCACAGACACATGAGGTGATCTATTGATTCCTCCCCCTCTTCATCTCCGCAGCTTCTGCAAAAGTAAGCAAGACCTTCAAGACCTTCAATCACTCTGTGTGCCGTCCAATCCTGCCAAGACAAACAAGATAAGTGAGACGTCCGGTCTCGATAACGAAAGCAGGGCGTTAGTGCGTTTGGAGTTTAGGCAGAGCCACATCAGTCTGGATTGTATGCAGTTGCAGACTAGAGACCACCTGTCGTATGTTGCCGTAAGGGCACTATCTCCCAAAAAGACCTTGCAAATCGCTAGAAGCATGCTCACATATTCCAGTTCCCCTGCATCATGTAAGGAAATTCCTAGTCAAGAGTCGTCTGCTTTGCAGTTCCCTGGTATGCCCCTGTGGTCCGGCACCAAAATCTGTGAATATATCTGAGAAATTATTGATTCCGACTTTAGTCAGAACATTCCCTGATTAGACTAAATAACAGAAGATGCATAACAGCAAGTATTGAGACGACAAATCCTAATGTGGTTTGTAAACAAAGCGACCCCGCATGGAGGAGCAAAGTCCACACTAATTTGGAATCTGAATGAAATCCAGTTAGATCTCGAACGTTGTGGCTGCAAAGTCGCATCCTATCCATTTTACAGGTGTCTCAAAAAATTGGCTATATGGATAAGTAGCAGTGGTGTTAACCAGACAGATTTGGTTCTAAGTATAAGACAGGTAACCGGCTGCCACTCTAACCTTCCTACGTTTTCTTTGGTTAAGATATGGTAATTTTCGTAAATAAAGACATACATGAAGTTTTGTGTGTCACTTTTGGTACTGACATTATGAGAGAGTTTTAAGATGGCAAATGCTAAACGACCAAAAATATATTGAATTCAAGGGAGATTTGTCTATATCAATAACTAGTTCAATACTTTCCTAAAATTGACTCTAGCTAAAAACCAGAATAGGGAGGGAAACGAAGTGTAAAAACCAATATTGGAATTTTCGTAGTAATGTAGAATATCCATATAAAGCTTTTCAACAATATCAAACAAACCGAAAAACTAAAGCTTTTCTTATATGAGAATAGATTTCCGTATATCCTCCTTTCCCTTAAAGGTCCATTGAAAAATGAAAATGGTTTTCAAGCAAAAAAGGACTGGATTTTCGATAGTAGTAGCAAATTTTCTGGCTTACCTGATGCGTGGTAAGCCAAAAAGCAAAATTACCATTGAAAAAGTTGTAACAAAGTTTAATATTCTATATAGCTAAGTAATAAAAAAATTAATTAAAAACTTTGTTTACATTGTACCAAATTCTTCCCGAGTTCAAAGTTCTTTTAATGTCATCAATATTAGGCTAAATTTAAAAAGAATTGGGATCGCTGAATTTAAATATAACATATGAATTACTCTACGGAATCTATTATGTTTTGACTGCGTTTGATGTTATATTACATCACATTGACTCACTACGTCAGAGATGACATGTTGGTTCCTAAAATTCAAGCTTCAGCGTGTTGTTTATAATCGTACAAAAGCATCTCGTTTTATGTCACAATAAAAATAGTTATCGAAATGAAACACGGTGGTCAGCTCTTACAATTTTATCAGCAAAATGTAAAAAAAATGCAACCGTGTGAACTTACAATTTTTGTCTTGCAACGTTGGCAGAAAAGTCGGCGTCGGTACATTGAAAGATGTGCGAGGTTTACTCCTCTGGCAATGACGCCATTGTCTGAGAATTATTTTATTGGCAACACTGCCTATAAAATATTTTTATTGCCAATCCTGTCTATAAATATTTTCAAAACATACTGAAATATATGAAATTGTAAGGTTTTCTTGCAATCGTCTAAACTGACAATTCATCTTTTACTAACAATCTGTCATTGTCAGTACATTGGCAGCACTTTGACAGAGTTAATAATATTGTTAGATCTGACCACTGTGTGTACATAGCTTTAGCTGCGACAAGCGCATTTCAATTGACAAAAAATCTGCAGGTGTATGCTCGTAGCATGTGGACTATATTAAAATATTAACTACGATAGAAGCGTTACAAAAACCGCAAGATTTAATACCTGCACAAAATGTAGGTCGCCTAGCAACATAGATCAGTCCTACAGTGAAGAATTGTACACTCTTGCCGTTTGCTTAGACACTGAAGGCGCTTCTAACAACGTTCAGACCGATGCACTTATCCAATCCATAGACGAGTTTCTGGTTGACCGGGCGCTGAAAAACTGGATCAACAATATGCTAAGGAATACGTGGATTATTTGTGGGTCAAATGGCGTAAAAATTAGAGACAAGACAACATGTGGTATACCTCAGGGGGCCATTTCATCGCCTCTTCTATGAGTTACGACGATACACAGTCTCCTAAAAGCCCTCACCAATGAAGGACTTAAACCAGTCTGTTATAATACTTCTAAGGGGATTTCACCCAAATCTATTATGCAGAAGAGCTGAGGAGGCACTTAACATAGCAGATAACTGGGATTAAATGTAAACCCAGATAAAACAGAAATATGTCTATTTACAAGGAAAAAGAAGATCCATCCTTTTACCGTGCCCCGTTTCCTGGATAAGAATATTGCCATATCTAAAAAAGGTAAAATACTTGGGTGTAATCTTGGATCAGAAACTGATTTGGAAAGATGATTTTGATGATGATGAAAGAGTCACCAAGCCCCACTGATGTTGGTCGTTGTGCAGAAGAGCTATAGGCTCAAAATGGGGACTACGTTCAAATATGACATACTGGCTTTATATGAGCGTGATTAGACCAATAATATGCTACGCCTCTGTAGAAGTCGAACTTTACTTCCGCCAGAAGTCGAACTTTACTTCCGCCTCCCAGACCATAACACGATATTTCAAGCAGAGGTCGAGCAATCACGGAGTGTGTGAACTGGCTCAGTAATACCACAAAGCCTAAATATGCCAACATCTTTAAATATAGCAAAATGGCGATCAAAGCAATAACATCGGGGAAGTTCAAATCCAGAACTGTTTCAGACTGTAAAATAACGATAAATGATTAATCAGCCAATGGGCAACTGCGTATTTTCTGAGTACCAGGGCACAGCGAAGTGAGAGGGCAGAGAATTTCGAGTAATAAACTTAGACAAGTGGAAACCTTTCGAAGCCACGAAGATTGAGTAGAAGCACTGGGCAGTGATGGCTCACAAAACTGTGTGAGCCCAGGGTGACCCAAGTGAGAGGAAAACAAGTAGTTTTCCGAAGCTATACAAGATCGAGATTAGTAAGATGAGTGTTCTAACGGGACACTCAAGCTTACAAGCACATCTTCATCGCATAGGACTAGCAGAAAACGACGAATGCGGGGCATGCAGGGAAACATCGAAACGATGTAACATTTTCTGAGTTACTGCCCAGCTTTCACACATGCAAGATCCCGATATTTCGGGTTCGACATATTGCCAGACTTGACTCATCTCATAGGATATGACTCGAAGATTCTGAGAAAATTCGTGTCTAGTACCGATTTCTGTAACTCGTGAGGTATAAAAACCACTGGCTTAAGTGTATGTCCATGTACATGTGACGTTTGAAGGGCCCCTCTCTTCAACCTATCTAACCTAACCTAAGTGCTTATACATATGTTAAAACACGCGTATGGGTGACTGGGCATAGGGATATCCCGGGGAACTGCATAGCCAATGAACTTATTAGGAAGAAAAGACATTACAAATTCTGGAAGAATTAAATTGCTGTTTTGCATCAAAGCTGTTAAATTGCTAGCTTTGCATCAAGGCATGTGATAGAGTCAGTCAAGTTATCCAGTGAGAGATGAAGAAATCATATTTAGAAAACTCTGGCCAAGACACAACCTAAAAAGGTCAAAATATCTCCTCGCACTAGAGCCGACCTGGCAAAGCTGAAGTCAAAGTGCTATACATTGCATATTCACGGAAAAATTTTATGATGAGAAAGTTGTCCCCAAGATGGGCGCCGCGTTTGCTCACAATAGAACAAAAACAGCGTCGTGAAGATGTTTCAATCGAGTGTTTGGCGATGTTTCACCACAATAAAGCGGAGTTTTTGCGTCGATTTGTCACCATTGATGAAAGAAAAAATGCCTCATTTGGCGAAAACGAAAGTGTGGTTTTATCAAGACAATGCACCAGTTCACACATCCACTATTGCGATGAAAAAATCAATGAATTAAAGTTCGAAGCACGCACCTTGTTAGCTCTCTCGGATTTGTTTTTGTTTCCAAACTTGAAAAAATGGCTCGGCGGAAAAGGATTTGCCAGCAATGAAGAGGTGGAGCTTGCGGTTGATGGCTATTTTCAGGAGCTAGACTGTTCTTACTATAAACAGGGTATCGAAGCTATGGAAAATCGCTGGAAAAGTGTAAATTGTTCCCAAATTTGTTGTGTTTTCTTTGTTAGGTCGACTAATTTTGGGAATCTTACATTAGTGTCACTGAACACGCCAGGAGGTTCGGGTCTAATGACTTCTGAAGATTTTGAGATGAGGAGGAAGTGGAGAGCATTGATCAACTGGTTTCTTATTATCCTAATTATACATTGAGCTTTCCTTTTTTTATACATTGAGCGCCTTTCTAGGATATTCGTTTTATTCATAACTTTGTGTATCAAACAGGTTGGTGTCGATGAGGGTCATCTGAGCCCGTGTTAGCTTTGTGAACACCGGTTGCCACCCTGACCTAAACCAAACTGTCACATGACTCTCACCACTTATTTTCAGTGACCAGGCCAGGTAAAGGTAAATCAACGCATCTCTCGTAAAAATATTATATAAAAGACGAGTACAGCCAGACTCAATACCATAAATGCCGTGAAAGCCAACGTTGTCTACAAGCAAATGTTCCCAGCTGCTTTTCTTCCCACAATGACCATATTCTAGGGACATAAAACCAGCGATGCCAGAAGATTTTTTCTTTACAAAAAATCCCTACAACTTTTGCTGTTAAAATAATGGCTAAATATAAGAGTCGTCACCTGAAATCCATAATGAATTTATAATTGATTTTCGTCTATTAGACTGAACTACACACTACTACAAAATTGTAGAGTTCCATATGTAAAATTGACCATTTGATGAGTGAAATTTAAAACGACGTAACAGCAAACAAAGTCATTAAAAAAGCGGAAAGATTTATAAAATTTATATTTTTAAAGTCAGAATGTACGTCACAACTAATTGCAACTGATTTGTTATTTGATTTCGCATGTATAGTCTGGAAATCCACAAATCCGGTCAAAAGCTTAAAATTACTTTACGTTGTTTTTTGCTTCTCCTGAAAAAGCAAGAACATGTTGGAGTTCAGGTGACGATATGTAATTCAATTCATTTGTCAATACATATGAGTAAAGTAAAGGTTACTCACTCAGAATTATGTAATAACAAGTGAGAAAAATATGATTGAATACACAGTTATATAATTTAAAAATTCAAAATGTTTGGCACTACATTTAATAATGAAGATCGTAATATGCAAAATTAAGTTAAGATACTATGACTTAATTTATTTATCTTCTTTGTCTTCTTGTAGGTGATCATAGAAAATATTTGAATGGTTTTATTCACAGCGTTCGAAGCGATCGGAAGCGTAGGTTGTAGATCACAAAAAAAAAAACAATGTAGATAGAAATAATATAGATCAATGTAATTACGTTTTTCTTTTTGGGTAAAAATACTATTTTCACGATAACGCTCGAAATCCGAGTTGAGTAGAGGGAATGATTCTGATCAAAACCTCATTAGCCGTTTTTGCCGTCAATCTAGGCCTACTTTTGATCGCTTGAGGCACTTTATGTATTAGTTCCGTAAAATTTGGAAACAATACATTATTTGAGAAATGTTTTACTTCAACTCATAGTTTCATATGGCATGTTTTTAAACTCCTCACATTCCTCAAATTGACATATTTAATTATTTATTGCTTTTACGCCATATCGCATATGGCCAAACATCTTTAATTGGTAGTGGTATGTGTGGTGATGAATCACAGTTTGTTTTTAGTTAATTTAAAAAAACACATTGTATGAAAAGTAGCGACACAGTTACAAATAAAAGACTTTTTCGGAAAGGTACCTATAAATTCCAAAATATAAAAAGGCTGTCCCTTTTCCCTACGTTGCCATTTTAACGCCGAAAAAACCTACATGTAGAGCTTAAACCCAATAGATTTTTTTTATGTGGTCCATTGTGTCCATCTGTTAAAATTTAAAGAAAATCGATTTTTTTATGAAATGGGTTCAATATAAAAAAAATATAAACAAAAGTTTTCGGAAACTGCCTTATTTATCGAAAAAAATAGATGTTTTCTTTTTTTTATTAAGTTAAGCCTATTTAAATGAAACCAGTAGAGAAGGGCTAAAGTCGGGAGGAGCCGACTATATAATACCCTACACCACCCAATCGGAGAAGGATGAGAAGAAATATTGTCAAGTTTTATCAATTATTTTATAATGATATATTGTTTTATACTGTAGCGCTCAGGTTAAAAATCGGGATATAAATAAATACCAAAGGTATATAAGTATAAATCACATCTAAATCGATTTCCTTCAAATTTTAAAAAGTGTTATGTTCTAAATACAATAAAAAAGAAATTTGTCAACTATCGATCTTTGTTCAAGAAACTTTTATCTGCTAAATTTATAAGGTTCTATTCACAATGCGGATTCTATAGCCCTTATATGAAAACTCGGGATATACACACCTGATCATAATAATAGATACGACCTAGTATATTTAGCTAAATGACGAAAAGAACGTTATTGGTACAATAAAAAAAGGAAAAAGCAGTCCATTCCCAGTAAAAAATGGGCTCTCTACACGGCCAAAAGTCTCGCACTCGTCAATGCTAAATTCTACTAAGTATATATAAACCTTATGATCGACGCAAACAACTATCCTGTAAAAATGTTGTAAAGTTTTTTTGTAAATTGTGGCTTTTATACCCCTAAATGCCAAGGATTTAAAGGGTAATTTTTTAAGAGATTTCGGATTTGATTTAAAAAAAAACACTTACAATTTAGAGAAATGTATGAAAACTTTATTTGAGTCGATAGAACAGTCTATATAATTCAATGTTTAAAGACGATCAATGGTTCATACGCTGGGTCCGATTTTGGAATACTCTCCCCAACATATCGGCCGGTAGCTCACAAATAAATTCTTCAATATCGGCTTCTAGTGCGTCAAGAGTTTCGGGCTTGTCCTAATAGTCATATGAGCCTTAACTTATCCCCACAAAAAATAATCTGAAGGCGTTAAATCGCACGATCTAGAATAGACCGGCCCAAATGTGAAATAAACTGTTCACCAAACACAATTCAATAAAAATAAATAAAATTCAATAATCTGCAAGCATTTGTAAGTCGTTTCATAGTTAAATTATAGACCAAACTAAACATTTTTGGCAGTAACGTGTTACACGAAAACAGCTGAGATGCCAAAAACAGTGTTGACAAAAAGAAAGTTGCCAACAAATTACCTGTATATGGGGGTACATATAAATCTAAACCGATTTTCATGAAATTTGGCCGAGGCATTACAACCTCTAGTTTAAAGATCAGCTTAAAAATAAGTCGTATCCATCGCTAAAGTATGATTTTTTTTAAAAAAAAACCCACTTATTGTTAGGGAAATTCAAAAGTTTTTTATTTAATGTGAAGTACAATCGATACTATTAAGTTCTAAATAAAACGTCATTCAAATGGCATCCACGACTTCTTCTGCAGGAACGAATTCGATGAACCCAATTTACGAGCACTTTTTGACTTGTAAAGCTTGAAGAGAGTCTGGTTTATTTCGAAAGACCAATGACTTCAAACTACCCCACAAGAAATAGTCTAATGGTGTTAAATCACAACTTCTTGGAGGCCATTCAATATCACAATTTCTTGAATTAATCGAATCTCCAAACTTTTCTCGCAACAATTCATTCGTTTCATTTACTGTGTGTCATGTAGCCACAATCGGTCAATGGCAAAAAGATAGCTCTTGACGAGAGCTAAAATATTGCTCATGGGTGTCAAGGTTGCAGGACGACTGGAAAGTGTTTTTTTTTGATTTATTAAAAATGGACTTAGCGCACAAAAAGTTGCAATTGGAGAAAGATTATTTTGATAATAAAACTGAATAATTTGTAAACGTTGTTCTTGCGTATATCTCTCCATGGTGAAATTGTAAACACTATTTGAGGTCATGGATCGACGCTGGGCTGTTGGCGTAGACCTTATCTTTCACATGACCCCAAAGGAAGAAGTCGCAAGGTGTTAAATCACAAGATCTCGGTGGCCAATTGTGATCATGTCTTCGAGAGATAACACGGTCTGGAAACTTTTCCCGTAACGGAGCAATGGTTTCGTTGCTTGTGTGGCACGTAGCGCCGTCTTGTTGAAAGTAAACGTTGTCCAGATCAATGCCATCCATTATTTCTTCGATTTCTAAATCGTATGACAACATTGCTGAACGAACAGGAGTTTGACCTTTTTTTAGTGTTTGTGTTATGTTTTGCGCTTTGGTGTGTTCTGACACATATAGTAAAATTTTATGGCCAAATTTTTGTAGAAAATTTCATCCCCGCCCTCCCCATTTTAAGGCGTGTTTTTTACGATTTGTTAAAATGGGGCCAAAAATTACAGTTATGTGGGGGAGCTAGAGTTTGCTGAACATACCCTATACCAAAAAAATATATTTTTGTTACATAATAGTGAAATACTAACATTTTTGGGGTACAATGTGGTTTTTTGAGGTATTTAGGGTGCCTAGACACGTTCAGATTGTATTGATATGTTCACGAAAGTTGTTCAGATTTACGTTGGCTAAAATTTTTCCAACCATTGTTATTGAAAAATTACGAGTCCCTGGATGTCTCTAAGAGTACTATAGGTTGTCTCTAAGAGTACTCCCACATTTCCCACTGTTGTTGCAAAGGCAACAACCCTTACACTCATCATCTCCAGAGAAAGCAGAATATTGTTCATGGAGAAATTCCATAGTAGAGAAGCTAAATCTAAATCCGAACCGATTTTGACGAAAGTCAATAGGCTTCGTCCCTAATAGAAGAAAGTGCTCTGTACCAAATTTAATCAATATCGGAGCAAACTTGCGGCCTGTACTTATACTTTGCAAACAACTTAAGTTGGGCAGACGGACGGTTAAATCGAATCAGACCGACATGGTTAAATGGAAGTAGCTAGTGGTTTTGAGTAGATCGGTATAATTTAAGCTGGGTCTATCTAGCTCCAGTATTTTTAGGCGTTACAAACATTTGGCCCAAAACAATATACCACTGGGTATAAAAAGCTAACAATCAGTTAAATATATCAGGTTACAATAATTTTCGAATTTCAAAATGTCAAAAACCGGCTACGCGGCCAAAGGTTTCGGCGTGGCCAGCCTTCGGACGGAATTAAAGATTTTCACCTCTGGGGAATGTCTAACGCCGGATACGCGGAGATTTTTTAAAATAATTTTTCGTTTTTTTTGCATGTACTCGTAATAATTAGTTCTTTTTATGGAATTCTTCTTTTCTTTAAATTTTTGATTTTGAGTCCATTGGAACAAAAAATAGTTTTTAAACCTTAATTAGTCTTCTTATGACCGAGTCTCTACAAGCCCTACTCCATATACTGCCGATTAATATTGTGGCGAGAGAAGTTGCAACCAAAGCGGCAATAAGATTAAACTGCCTATCAATGTGGAGGTACAAGAACTATGGTCACATGAGGATATCAAAGTGTAGTGATATGGTAACCGACCGAGTGGACTATATACCAACTGTGTACACCTTCGAGAGAAATTACATCACTATGATTCCCGCCAGAGATGAATGGGTCGGCAGAATACCAGGTAATAGAGACCATTTCCACTTTTACACGGATGGTTCGAAGCTTGATGAAAAGGTTGGCTTCGGAGTACACTGTGAAGAACTTAGTCTGGCTCACAGACTACCAGATACCTGCAGTGTCTATCAAGCCGAAATAATGGCAATATGGGAAGTCGCCAAGTGGCTGAGTCGCAACATAGTAACCAACACTGGCGTTGTCATTTACTCGGACAGCCAGGCTGCCATCAATTCTCTGGAGGCAACATCCCTAAATTCACAAACAGCCCTCGACTGCCGCAGATCTCTTAACGAGATGGCTGAGCAGTTTAATATACACCTCATATGGGTACCTGGGCATAGGGATATCCCGGGGAACTGCAAAGCCGATGAACTTGCTAGGAAAGGGACGACATTACAAATTCTCGAAGAATTTTCATATATTGGTGCGCCACTATCCACGTGCAAGCTTTGGCTTAGGCAAGAGGCAATCAGGCAGTCCAATGAAAGATGGACAGAAATCGGCACCTGCAGGGTAGCTAGACAAATCTGGCCAAGGTATGACCTGAGAAGGTCAAAATATCTCCTCGCACTAGAGAGGAAACGATTGTCTACGTTAGTACAGGTTCTGACGGGACACTGCTTGATCGGCGAACACGCCAAAAGATTGGGTATTGACTCCAATGACTTCTGCCGAAGCTGTGGAGATGAGGAAGAAGTGGAGAGCATTGACCACTTGCTTTGCGACTGTCCCGCTTTGAGTAAACGACGACTGGACATACTGGGGTTGGCCTTTTTAGGCAGCCTAACAAATCTTTTCAGTACTGATATTCGTACTACGATAAATTTATATATCACACAGGTTGGTTTCGATGAGGGGCATTTCAGCCCGTGGTAACAAATTTATATATCAAACAGGTTGGTTTCGATGAGGGGCATTTCAGCCCGTGGTAACACTAGGGACCTAAACTGGTCTATGTGAGCTTGTAAAAAAATACGGCTGCCACCCTAACCTAAACCTAGTCTTCTTATATTGAGTTGCTCTATCCAAATAACATACTCTAATATGATGCTATTATCCAACTACATTGAACAATAACATATTTTTCCTAAATTTTGAAATGTTTCTGCGAAATATAGATATACTGAAGTTTTTATGGAAAAAATCAAAATTGAAAAAATTACAACAGTTTTAATTGTCAACACCTCTGTACATCCCACCGCATGAAGCTAATGAGCCAAGTGTGATCTTACTTACCACATTCGTTGGGAATGTTTCATTGAGGAGCATTTTCATTATATAAAATCCTGGTATAAACGATGGATTCTCATTGTGAACGGTGGTATAGGTTTGCGTGTGGGCCTTGGCGAAGGGTAAACCTGAATTTTTTGCAGCGTTGCTGCTAGCCGCATCGTCATCGTCGTCATAATGATAGATCGCCTTACACAGTGACATTGAACCCATCCAATAGTTGTTGCCATAAAAGAAACCCGAAGCGTAATGTCCGGAAGCATCGTCCACTGTAAAGGAAGACAGAGAAAAAACCAAGTCAAAGATTAGTATGTATTTGCTAAGTTATATTACGTTATGTGTGGGTGGGTGGAAGAAAAGGCCAAAATGAAAGTAATCAGTTCATATTTAGCTAAACAAAAAAACGATCTGAGAAATAATGACCGTAGGCTATGGAGCAACCGTTTTTAGCAATCCACACCCAATTTCCAATATCATGTCCAACTAAACCAGAAAGAAAAAAAATGCACATAAAACCACTTGGTAATCAAAACCAAGCAATTACCAACCACTGTGCGATTGAATATGAATTGTGTGGCTGCGTTTGTGTTTGTGGATTGGTAACAATCGGCCGAAGCAGTTACAGCGGTTACATAACCGATGTTGTGGTTGGTAGTGGCACTCATTGCCTTTCCTCTAGCCAAGTTGATGGCTCTTATTGCCATCTACATTTAGAGTTGTGATTATCTTTCTTGCAAATGCAGTTTCGACCACTTTTGGTTTCTTGTTTGTTTTAATTTTTAGCAGCCACTGACGTGCATCATGAAAGTGTAGATGATGGTACCACACGATTTGGTGGTCTAGTGTTGTCGGATAGTTTGTGGGGTAATTAAATGCCCAAAATACCATACACTGAAAAAATGCAACATCAAATAAATGAAAAGTATATAATATACAAAATTTATGGAGATTTTCTCTGGATGTGATTCATTTGATCCTCACTATGAAGGGTTTTCACTAAGAAAGTTATATCAAGTCATTGTAAAAATTGTCACCATATTTCTTAGTGGATATTTTTTGGATTGATATAAAATTCCCATTGACTAGAATAATTATTTGGTGATAAAAATCATCTTGGGTAATTTTGTGAGTGCATATTGTCCAGTCGCTGTGGAGGTGGTGAACCAATTTTAATAATGTTTCAAATATGTATGTATGAAAAATACGTATGTATGTATACCTAGCAAAAACTTGGTAAGTACATGTCATTATCACTTGCATTACCAGGTAATGACATATCATTACCCTCTACATTACATGTAGTCAACAGATAATGACTTACTTATATTAACATAAATATGTACTTACTTCTAAGTTATTTTAAGTCGGGTATTATTGTATTAATCGGTAAAATATGTGATACACCAATTTTTATTAAAGAGCCATTGATTGGATTTAGAAACTTAGTAACATATCGAGTAAAAAAATCTTGTTATATTTAATTCGATATGATATATATTAACACATATGGAAATCATTATTGGTATGGTGTTATTCAACCCCTTATCAAAATTACAATAACAACTACCTATATGTGGGATATTCGTAAGAGTGGGGCAAGTAGTTATTTGTAAAATCTTTGTATGCTTCCATAGAAGTACTTTCCTCCACTATCATCAATTGACTTTCCGCCAGGTTACCTGGTAATGCGAGTATTTGCCGAGTTACTAAATTTCTAAATCAAATTAACGTTTCTTTAATAAAAATTGATTTTATTAACCATATATATTTATAATATATATTATTATATATGACGAGATATATATTTTATTCGGAATGTTAACAAATCAAATCAACTTTTCTTTAATAAGAATTGTTGTCACATATTTTACAACACCCATCTTAAATTAACTGACAATACATATTTATGTCAATATAAGCAAGTCATTATTTGTTGACTAAATATAATGCAGATGGTTACTTGTTAATGCAAGTATTAATGACATGTACTTACCATGTTTTTGTTGGGAACATTCCGAGTAAAAAGTATATCTCGTAGTATTTAATTATATATGATATATAAATGGTTATAAAAATCAACACTGGTAAGGTATTATTCAACCCCTTATTAAAACGACAATAATAAGTACTTATATGTTGGATATTCGTAAGTGTGGGGGTAAGTAGTTATTTGTTAGCTCTTAGTATGCTTGCATGGAATTACTTTCCTCCAATATCATGCCCATGTAAAAATAATATGAAGGGTGGCTAAATGGTAAGTCATTATTTCGTTTGAATTTCACTTACTCCAGGTTACCTGGTAATGAGAGTTTGTGCTGGGTATAGATATATACGAGTATATTTATTCCCGTTGTTCACATGTGGATCATATTATTATTATTTATTGCTTTTATGCCAAATCTTGGGCACATAGCGCCAATACAAAATTATTCTTATCATTTCTATTTGAACTTAAAGGTTTTATTATATTCCATGATAAATATCCTGGATGTGAGTTTATCGTTTCTTTAATACTGCGTCTCCAGCTTTGATTGAGGACTCCAATCAAAGGCTTCTCTTCATATATCATTGCCTGGTTTATGTATCACATGACCTATCCATCTTCATTTCTTTCACGGATTTCAATAGCAATTGGTTTCATATTGCTTATGTGTTATAACTCCACATTGGATACCCAGTTGTGTGGCCACCAAATGTGCAGAATATAACGCAGGGCTCTGTTGACAAACGTTTGCAGTGTTGTTGTTGTTGATTGTTGACGATTTGAAGAGACGTATTTTTGTTTTGGCGCTGATTTGATTAGATCGCCAAATCTTATATAGACCAGCAAAAGCGGATTTGGCCTTCTTAATTCTGTGAGGTATTTCTTCACGTCTGGCTCCGTCTGATGTAATTTGGCTGCATAGGTAAGTGACATCTGTGACTGATTCTGGGTGTACTACATTAAAATGGAGCGATTTGGGTTTGTCGGCACTAATCTTAAGGACATATTTACTCGATATTGTATCGATATCGTTTATTTTACTTTGAGATCAGAGTGACGTTTAGACATTAAAACAACGTCGTCAGCATATACGAGGTCATTCATATGTTCCATGCGTAGTTGGTGCCACAAAATTCTACGATGAGGATTGTTGCAATTTTCCCAATTAGAATCTCATCAATGACTATGCGAAACAGCAATGGGGATAAGACACATACTTGCCTCACGCCAGATTTAACAGATGGAGGAGATAGTTTGTTGCCATGTTTTACGCTGCTTTCAAAACGCCGATACTGGGCTTGATTAAATTACAGATCTTGTCTGGAACGCCTTTTCTGCCCATAACACCCATATACTTTGGTGGTTAATCAAACGCCTTTTGGAAATAAATGAAAATAAGGTAGAGCGATTCCTGCATTTCATTTATTTGTTCCATGATAATACAGGATTTGCGGCTACGCAATCCCATTGCTGGCGTCGAAGTGTATCATCAATTTTCCTATCTGTACAATTAATTATGATTTTTGCAAAACATTTTAAGGCAGCTGCATAGAATCATGATTCCTCTCCAATTCTTTCAGTCGTTTAGTGCCCCTTTACTTTAACTATGATCCCTTGTGGAGCATATGGTCTTTACAAATGTAAACCATACAGATGTATATGTACCATACAGATCTATTATAAGCTAATGATTTAATTTAATTTCTGGACTTATTTGACGTGCGACTACATTCCACTAGTGTCGATTTTTCATTAGTGTTGAAAATGTTTGGGTTTTCTCGATATGTGGGAGGACTTCCATACTGGGTTAAGCTGGCCGAATGACCGTAGACAGCAGTTACTCCATTATGATGCTGTCCGGGTAGCAGAAGCTCGTTACGCCATCTATTTCGGTGCTTATTATTTACAAGGATGCATTCTGTGTTAATGCGCATTGACTTGGTCCAAAGTCAATAATGTGTGAGTCGGAGATATCATCTGCATAATCTAAGACTCGTAAACCTTTGTAGAATCTCTATTGGATACAGCTGGAGTTTCCCGTAATGACCATCATAAAAAATGCTCCTCAAAAAAATTTGGTTTATGGTCAATAACATCGTCCGTCGAATTCAAAAATTCTTTAACAAATGCCTGGGAATAATAAGTTAAATTTTTTGACCGAACACAATATCTATGCTATCGAACACAAGAAATGCCAATAATTCGACAGATTGAAAGAAGAAAGTAGAGGTGTATAGGCTACACCCGACAGCATAACCAAATCCGCACTTGACTGGAATCCCCAAGGATTCAGGAGTACTGGCCGACCCAAACTTGGCGTAGAAAAGTCGAAAATAAGCGAAGAAACTAAATAAAATTACGACATTACAAATTCTCGAAGAATTTGCATTTATTGGAGCGCCAATATCCACCTGCAAGCTGTGGCTTAGGTAAGAGCCATTTAGGTCCAATGAAAGATGGACAAAAATCGGAACCTGTAGGGTAGCTAGACAAATCTGGCCAACGTATGACCTGAGAAGGTCAAAATATCTCCTCGCACTAGAGAGGAAAGATTGTCTACGTTAGTGTCAGTTCTGATGGATATGGTGAAGAAGTGGAGAGCATTGAGCACCTGTTTTGCTTCTGTCTCGCATTGAGTGAACAACGTCTGGATATACTGGCGTCGGCCTTTCTAGAAAGTTTAACAGATCTTTCTGGTACCGATATTCGTACTATTGATAACTTTGTATATTGAACAGGTTGGTTTCGATAAGGGGCATCTGAGCCCGTGGTAACACCAGGGACCTAAATTGGTCTATGTGAGCTGGAAAAAACTAACCCTAACCTAAACCTAATAAAACAATCGAAGAAATAAAAACACGATGTGAAGATAGAATAAGTTGGAATAGTCTTGTAAAAGTCCTATGAGGAATTAATAAAAGACAACAAAACCAGAGGTCGCCAACGAGATTGTAACCGGTTCTAGAAATCTACGGTCTAAAAAATATTTAAACCCTTTTAAGTCATCAACCTAGATATTGTCTCTCCGGTGGAGTTACAGGCTGTGGCTGATATATTAGGTCTCTGGCTCAAAGAGATCTACACTGTTCAAGTAGGTCTATATACCATCAAAGTGGAGAGAAATAAAACAACGGTTATCAATTCCAAAGCAGTCCTACGTAGAACCTAAATATTTTCAGCAGAATAATATGTATAACATTTCGATACCTACATTCCAAAGAATGCTAAGTCAAAACAGGTAGTTTTTCAGGAGAGGCGATCAAAGTTTATTTAAAACGCTAAAATTGTATTTTTTATAATGTAAATCGAATTACCTCTTCTGTTTTCTGCATAATTTTTGATTGGGTTGGCGGATAAATATCAAATTTGACAACATGCTAAGTCGACTTAGCATACATACTTTGGACTGAAGGTATCAATTTCTTCTTAAAGCCCTACAAGTATTAATCTATAGTTATTTAATGACTAACATTGATAACTGACTGCTTTTCAACTTAAAACCCAACATTCAATTGCAACAGGCAAAACGCTGGGGTATTAACCTGCTTATAGTCGATTGATTGTATAAGGCAGTAGTTTGCCCAATAATACTGTACGGCATTGTTGTCTGCTGGACAGAGCTGCAAAAAACCACATTCTGCGAGATACTAATTAAAGTTCTGCGAGTGGCTGATATGATACACTAAATGTAGTAAAGCAATATTCCGCAGCTACTACTATCAGGCTTAGCGAAATGTTACTCTGGTCAGGAACGCTATGTCCAAAAAGATTATTTTGTCAAGCATTAATAGTAGCAACTACAGAGGCAACATAATGACTAGTAATTAATGTTCTGACTAAAGATGATATTAATATTTCCTCGGATAGTCAGACTGCTTTATAGTCCCTGGAAACTGGCTTCCTGAATTCAAGAAATTCCCTCGACTGAACAGTTCAATATTTTTCTGCTTTGAGTGCCGGGCCATAGGCACATACCAGGATACTACAAAGCAAACCTAACCTGACATAAGTCGAGAACTAAAGTTAGTTCACATTATTATTAGTTGTAGAGAATTTATAGATTTTTTGTACTATTTAATGGACTAAATCGAATATAGGTATATGCGAGTATAATTTACAAGTTATGTGGTAAATCATAGTAACATTGACTTTTAAAAAAATATTGTTGTGATTTGAAGGAAAGAAAAACATTTACCCAATGAAGCAACATTTCTGACCCCATTTAATGGGACAAAGTAGCGATCATCTGGCAACTCGATAACGACCACGACTTTTCAAGTTGTTTGCACATATTCCGCAATGCACTCCATCGCCAATGTTGAATAGTCGTCGTCACTTGCAACATGCCCCCTTTGTTTATTCGCTACGTCTATGTGTCGTTTCGACAGCGTAATATTTCAGTTTTTTGGACTCGCAGAGGCGGCATACAACGAAAATACTCGTACCCATTCATGTTTCAGTTTCCATGTAAATCGTCATGTCTGGCGAACCGGATACATAACAGTTTTTGTATCATTTTTATCTTCTTGATTATGGCTTGAAAACCCAATTGCCAATTCTTTGTGTGCATTTATATTTTTAGCTTTTAGACAAGACCTTGCTCAAGGTGAAGATCAAGCGCTAGTACATTATTTAGAACCACTTGAAAGTTTTGTTGTTGGTAAGATTTTGTTTTAAAATTTAGTTGTGCATTTTTTTGTGTGCTGCTGACTGAGCTCAAAAATGTAGAACATATTATGAATGAATTTAAACATTGCAATGTAGTTGTGGTTTATAATAGTAAAAATTGTGGAAATATAGAGTTAACGATTTTGTTAGCAATTAATTTAGAAACTATTTATGAAATAAATGAAATATGTGATAAACGACATATTAATGAAAAATGCAATAGAATATCGTTAGATCTTTCTTATAACAGAAGAAAATTTAGTTTTAGTCATATGTATATTTATGAATGCTTTCCTTCACGCCTTTGAAAAACGTTCATAATTTCTATGAACATTCACATTCCGTAAATGTGGAGAAAATTGGCTCACTTAGACTATACAGTCCATTCTGTTACCACAGGGACGTAAGGAAAAACATAAATTATCCCCAGCTCCTCCCGTTAAACCAATTTGATTGCTTTAAAAAGCTCAAAAGTTCAACATCAGCCAAGCCAAAAGCTCAAATTCCAACATCAGCCAAGTTAGCTAACTTATCAAAGAAATAAGAGCCTATAATCAGTCACGATAAGAAGGTGTATGTCCATATGCTGTTTTGGCGAATTGTAGTTTTAAGAAGGAACAATGAATTAGCCTATGTATTTTGACATTTTAAAAGAACTCTTTGTTCGAAGGATCGAAAAACTAAATTTAGGAAGCGGTTCGAGCTTTGTTTAGAAAATGCACGATAGTTACCCGAAGCATTATTTGTTTTTGTTAGGGTTTGGTCCTCCCCTGTCTCCAGACCTAAATGTTATTGAACATTTGTGGATATTTTCTAAGCAACAGGTGCCAAACGCATCCATCCTCATCCAAAAAATGAAGACTGTTGTAAAGGCGTAATTTACTAAGAAAAATTAGAATTTACTAAGAAAAATTACACACTCCATGTCCAAGAGATTGCAAGAAGTGACAAATGTGAAAGGAGGGCCATAAAACTTAATTTTTTCCTTTTTTAGTTTAATTAGTGACAAATGAATTTAAATTGTTGTGTTTTATGATTGTTTATTTGTATTATTAATGAAATAAAACAAATAAAAATAATTCTATAAGGTTTAGTAACAAAAATATATACTTATATATGAGACGTCGCACAGTGGGAGGAATTCAAAAAGGGAATTAATTCGGCCGTTTCTTAACCAGTCAACCGATTGCA
The DNA here is from genome assembly GCA_963930755.1 of Eudasyphora cyanicolor. Lineage (NCBI taxonomy): Eukaryota > Metazoa > Arthropoda > Insecta > Diptera > Muscidae > Eudasyphora > Eudasyphora cyanicolor. Next base: position 253,861,709 of record OZ005736.1, read on the forward strand.
ATACAATTTGGCATGGTTGAAGAAGAGGTATTAGAGAAGTTATGTTTTGAACTTGGGCCCCCTATGATATAAAGGGGCGGAGCTACAGGGCTCCAAAGTTGGCCAACTCGGTGAATAAAATGTCTAAGTTCGTGTAACTTTTGTCTCTTTTTTTCTGATTCATAATATAGGACAGGGTGGGTGAAAAAAATAAATTTTCTTGGTAACTATAAAAGATTGGTTGGTTGGTTAACGCGGTGGCTAAGAACCGTTCCCTAGCCTTAATTAGCATATTAAGATACCGTTTTGATAACCACCTCACTCGCGTAGTTTCTGCCCTATTCTTGTGTCTTTATATCCAGCCTGATAGGTTGAGGTACTTGACAAGGTCTCCTAGACCTATATCTGACGCCTCGACAAGGTTATGAAGGAACGGTTGACCTAAAGCATTAAGACTGCGCTGTATTAGTGCAGGGACGAGACAGATAAGGTGTTCGACTGTATCGTCTTCCTCCTCGTTGTCGCAACTGCGACAATGGTTGTTATATTGAAGATTTAACCATTTTGCATGATCTCCAATTGGCCAGTTAGCACAGCGACTACTCGTGACAAGTTCCGTCGATTTTGGCTGATCAGAAACTTTGTTCGTTGAGTGTTGTATCTTGCCTAGATGCTTTTGGATATTCGACATGCTTCAGTCTTATCCCACCTGGTCTCTGCTTGTTTCAAGTAGTAATTGAAGATATCCTTTTTAACGACTCCCAGAGGCGTTGTGACTGACGCCATCTGGTGGTTGTTAGCAGAGGATCCTGCTCTAGCTAGGGTCCAAATTAAAAACTTTACTTCTCTAATACCTCTTCAACAAACATGCCATGTTATGTCGCAATTAAGAACCGGCAGTATTATTTCCATTTTTTAATTCCTTCCACTGTGTGAGGGAGGGTATAAAACAACCTTTATAGGCATCGCTTAGTTAGCATTACCCAATCAACGGCATGCCTACATCAAGGCAAGTCCATCGAAGCCGACCTGCATGATCCAGTCAGCTTTATTAAAAGATCCCTCTCTGTTAACGAGTATACTTTGGTAGCTTTCTTAGATAGAGGGGGCCTTCAATGACAAAAATGCAGCCGCATCCCTGGGAATTGATATCAGGTTCATTCATAACCTTTTGGTTAAGCGACACATATCAGTTGGATTAGGTTCAACTGACCTCCACAGATTTGTCAGCTTGGGAACGCCCCAGCCTCTGCTATGGAATCTCTCCATAAACAATATTCTGCTTTCTCTGGAGACGATGGGTGTTAGAGTAGTTGTCTATGCAGATGACGTTGCAATAGATGTTATATAGAAGATTCCGAGTACTCTTAGAGATCCTACAGCAGGCCCTTCATGCAACCGCAGTATGGGCTTCCAATAATGGTCTTGGTGTTAACTCGACCAAGGCGGAACTAGTTCCTTTCACCATAAGAAATAAAGTACCAGTTACACCTGTCTCATTGTGGAGTAATGAAGTTGCCTTCTATGAAAGCGATAAATGCTTAGGTATTTTACTAGACAGAAAGTTAACCTTCAAACCCAACATTCTGGAAAGAGCAAAGTATGTGGTAGCGCTAAATACCTAAAAGGGCAACAGGAAAACGGTGGGCAGTAGTCAGACCGATAATGCTATACAGCATTATCGTCTGGTGGACAGCTCTGCAGAAATCCACCTTCTGCGCCATACTAAACCAACTGATGCTATACTACATTTAATGCTGCTAGACATTATATCAGTGCAAGATGCCGCATGTACTGCGATTAGACTTAGGGAACTGTCACTATGGTCAGGAAATGGCTAAGGAAATAGTGTTATTCTAGACACAATGTGCTACGTGGCACTCTTAATTACACTATGACTGAACCACTTTTTGACAAGAAATATCTCACTCTTATACCTGATAGGTCAGAATGGAATGGTCGTATCCCAGGAGATAGGAGATTCTTTTACTTCTATACAGACGGTTCCAAACTCAACAACCAAATGGGCTTTGGTCTTTTCTGAGGAACTTTAGCTGTGAATTTCATTGACTGCCTGATCACGGCAGTTTTTACCAGGCAAAAATCTTAACTATTAAAGAGGTAGCATAATGGATGAAAATTAATGTTCTGACCAAAGTCAGATTTATTATTTTCTTTGACAGTCAGGCTGTTATCAATTCCCTGGAAACAATATTCCTGAATTCAAAAACTGCTCTCCACTGTCGCAGATCTTTTAGCGAGATGGCTGAACAGTTCAATGTTCACCTCAAATGAGTGCTGGGCCACAAGGAAATACCAGGGAACTGCAAAGCAGATTAACTTGCAGGGCTAGGATCTACCTTACTACGGGAACTGGAATTTTTGGGCATGCCTCTAGCGACCTGCAAGCACTTCTAGAGAGATAGTTCCTTTACGGCAACAAATGGCAGGTGCCACTAGTCTGTAACTGCACACATTCCAGGCTGTTGCCCGGCCTAAACTCAAAACGCACTGCCGCCGTTGGCGAGATCGCAAATCTCAATTATCGTGTCTGTCATGTCGGGTCACTGCCCCATTGGACGGCACGCCGAGAGATTGAAGGCCTTGCATAATGACTTTTGCAGTAACTGTAGAGCCGAAGAGATGGAGGAATCAATAGTGGCCCGTTTCTGTAGAAGGCGGCATGCAACCTTAGGCTCTCTTTTCATTGAGGATTTGGCTAACTTGGCTGATGTTGGAATTCGCCTACTTTTGAGCTTTTAAAAGCAATCAAATTGGTTCAACGGGAGGGGCTAGGGAGAACTTATGTTTTCCCTTACGACTCTGTGGTAACCCAAAAGACTGTATAGTCTAAGTGAGCCTGTTATACAGGCTGCCACTCTTAACCTAGCATTATAAAATTCTATGTTAGTATAACATGTTGAATTTTTGTCTTATTAAAACTGCATATTAAGGCATTTATTGGAATGGTGCCTTTATAATTACTGTTGAGAGCTGAAGGCTTCCTCTTGTTAATATTAAATCTTGACATTATGGGCCTGTTTCTGTAACTTATTTTCGTTCGTCTACGGCGAACGATCAAAAATCACTCAATTATTCCGAGAAATCTATAAGTCACAGCAGTTTATAATTCGGTATGTCTATAGAAAAGCACGTAAAAAGCTCGTACCTAAAATATTTTTAACCTGCGTTTTATAGAATTCAAGTAATAGTTGAGAGATTTTTGATCGTTCTCCGTAAACGAACGAAAATAAGTTACAGAAACAGGCCCTATTTTTTGTTACTGCGAATTAAGGTATTATTAGCATAATTCGTCATCTTGGAACTATTTTTTTCAAGGTATGAACATTAAAAACACTTTATTTACAACAAAAGGTCGTGTGGAAAATCTCAACTACAAAATATAAAGAGATAATATACAGAATTGGTTTATTTAATATTTCCGTAAGTAGTATATTGTAGTCGCCTTTTATGCTTCAAATGGTTTTAAAATTGTTCCACACAATTTAAATGCGGTGCGAATGTCAAAGATTAGACGACGACTTCATTCAAGTTCAATGTTAATGACTTGTTGTGAGTTGAGTGTATGTGCATCGGGGACAATACGAGTATACTCTACGAAAATGAACGACATCTGAACCGAATGTTCGAAATTAATGCTGTAAATGCAAAAATAATGATACGCATGCGCAAATCTTGATTTCGAGTTAAGCTGAAAATGCTTGGTTTCGTTCGTAGACAAAGAGAATAATTGTAACGATTATGGTACATGATAAAATATTTATATGTAAGAGCACTGGAAACCTAGGGCAATGTCATTGGAAGTTCTCATTTAAATGTAAAATCTCATAGACAAATAATAAGAATAATCATAATAATAATAAACATACCCATGTCATGCCCAAAAATTATAAATTATGAAGATAAGTCATCCCGAGAACTGTCAAAATCTATCAGTTACGGACGAATAGGAATGAAATGTCACACGCGAAAAAACACTTTTCCGCGAAGGTAATTTCAACTTTTATTGCACTAATCGATTGATATTAATTTTTTAATTGTGACAATTACAAAAAATTCGGGAAAATCGGTCCGAAATCCGCGGAAAAACTCACTCTTTGAACACCAACTCGTTGAAATTTTTATTCGTTCGTATCTGATAACTTACTCGCTCCGGGATGACATATCTTATTATTCATTATTTTTGGTCATGCCCACACAAATGAGTTGTTTGTTTTATGGTTTATGCGATTCGATCGAAGTGAAGTGCTAACATAACATTCATATAATTATGTACATATTAAGTAATATACGAGTACACATATTAGAGTGGGTCGAAAGCAAGAAGAATAATTACATTATTTTCTGCTTTTAAATACTCAATACTCAATCTGGCCCTTCCACAAACTGACCCCACTCTATTTTATAATAAAACAATATTTCTGTAATACATACAGTACATATTTAATTTAATATTTATCGCTACGCATGAATTTCAAAATAGTAATATTGTTATCTATGAAAAAACGATAATAATAATAATTATCGCAACAACAACAATACCGTAATACGAGTGTGTACGATGCAAACACACATCTTTGGACATCAGGGCAAATGTTTAACACTTCACTGTGAATGAACGATGAAGCAATCGATTGGCATATCTTTCCCTCATCAATCTAAGTTTTGATGAAATGTTAACGCCTCTGGGGTGTAATTTGTTAAATCAATTTTATGTGATTGCAAATTAGTGGTTCGAAAACTTTTGAGACAGATACACTCGTATTTATGTACATTAGGGTATGTGTATTACAACTCTTTAACAATTAGACAAATAAATCTAGGTAAATAATCCAACCATGTGGAACCGACCCAACAAGCAATGGACAATAGTTTGTGACTATTATGTGGTGAAGAAATTATCCACTTAATTATCTACATTAAGGAGAAGCAAGATAAGAATCTTCTGTGTAGAAAATTTCGTAATGATCGGATGTAATTCAAGATTCACACAAGTCAATTTTTTCCAAGCAAGTGTCAAAGTTTGTAGGAGAGAGAGGCAGGCGGAAAGAGCTTTCTGCCTCTCTCTCCTAAAAACTTTGACACTTGCTTGGAAAAAATTGCCTCGTGTGTAGCATGACTAAAATATTGCTGATACTCGTATAGCATTTACTTTGCGTTGCCACTAGAGACTACTACAAATCATTGAGTCATTATTTTTATCAGTTGTCAACAATAATCAAATTTCAAAAGTCAATGCAGTGTAGCCCATACAGTGCGTTTATTGAAAAGAAGTATTGACCGAAATAAGGCACCCACCGCATCTGTTGTACGCAAGTTTGTGCAAACTGGTTTGTCCAGATTCACACTCGGCAATTTTTTGCAAGCAACTGTCAAAGTTTGTAGGAGAGAGAGGCAGGGAGCTCTTTCCGCCTGCCTTTCTCTGCATCTTCCCAAAGTTATAGTTTGGTGCGGATTTTAAGCGGTGGCATCATTATTATTATTATTATCATTATTCTTTGAAAAGGCTGCTGGAAACGCCATTTCGATTAAGTATGAAAGCTACATCCCTTTTTTATGGCCGGATATTGAGTCATGGACTTCAGCAGGATGACGCGCTATGTCACTAATCCCGCAATCCATCTTTTGAGCACTATGTTCGGTAATCGGGCTATCAGCCATCTCGGCAATGTCGATTGGCCAGCCCGGAGCTGCGATTTGACGCCGTTAGACTTTATGTGGGGTACCGTGAAAGACAGATGTTATGCGAACAAGCCATTAATGATTCAGACCTTTAAGCTGAATATCGAGCCTGTCAACCACGAAAGCTAGAGACCCTCACCAAGGTATTGGAAAATTGGGTTGACGGGATGCGATACTGTAAGGCAGCCACATGATTGAAATCGTGTTCCATAAATAATGGAAATATTTGCTGTTTTCAAAAAAAAATATATTTTAGTTATGATTTTTTAAAAAGATCCTGCTTGGAATTGGTCCAACCTTTATTTTAACCTAAACCTACAAATAGGAAAAATAAGATCTCGCTACGAAAATTCATGTTCTGTGAGGAATGTGTTTCGTGCACTTCGCTTAACTTATGGTCAACATAATCGGCCTACTGAGCGTACTATTCGCAACACCATCACCCATCTTGAGACCCAGCATTCATTATTGGATAATATTCGACCGAATAGACCACGTCCAGCACGCAGTGAAGAAAATGTAGCGGCCGTAGCTGAGAGTGTACACGAAGACCGTGGAGTGTCGATTCGGCGCCGTTCGCAGCAACTCGGACTGACGTATGGAACGATTTGGCGCATTTTACGTCGAGATCTTAAATTGAAAGCATACAAAATACAGCTTGTGCAAGAACTGAAGCCGCCCGACCTTCCCAAGCGTTCCCAATTTCCAAGAAGATCCGACGTATTCCAGCCAAATTTTGTTCAGCGATGAGGCCCATTTCTGGCTCAATGGGTATGTAAACAAGCAAAATTGCCGCATTTGGGGGCGAAGAGCAACCTGAAGAGATCAAGAGCTGCCACTTCATCCAGAAAAAACAACAGTTTGGTGTGGTTTGTGGGCCGGTGGAATCATCGGTCCATATTTCTTCAAAAATGATGCCGGTGGGAACGTAACCGTCAATTGCGACCGTTATCGTGCCATGATAACCGACTATTTGATGCCTGAAATTGAAGCTCGTGATCTCGGCGACATTTGGTTTCAACAAGACGGCGCCACTTCCCACACATCGCATCAATCAGTGGATTTATTGAGAGAACACTTCGATGAGCAGAGAATTTCACGTTTTGGGCCGGTCGATTGGCCACCAAGATCGTGTGATATCACACCGTTAGTAAAGTCTAAAGATTATGCGGACAAACCCGCTTCGATTCAGGCCTTGGAGCAAAACATCACGCGTGTCATTCGCCAGTTACCAATCGAAATGCTCGAACGAGTCATCGAAAATTGGATGGACCATCTAAGACGTAGCCGCGGCAAACATTTAATAGACATAATCTTCAAAAAATAAATGCCAAAGAATGTTCTTTCAAATGATAATAAACATTCCCCATTCAATTTGAATTTTCTGTGTTTTTCTTTAAAAAAGTAGGGAACCTCGAAAAAGGTCACGCAATACAAGCTACAGTCGATTGGGATATCCCAAAAAATCATATGATGATTGAATCTATATATTCAAAGACTCAGTCTGCAGTATGGAACTGTGACGAACTTTCAGATTACTTCAATACGAAATCGGGCGTTAAACAAGGGTGTCTGTTGTCCCCCTCTTGTTTGCCCTATATATTAATGGCATTGAAGAATGCTTGGAAGGAGGTCTAATGTATGCAGACGACATCGTAACAATAGCCGATGATATTAAAACATTGCAGAATATGATGTAGAAACTGGAAGGATATTGTGATAAATGGAACTAGAATAAATCTATAATCATGGTGTTCAGGAACAGATTTAGACTGACAGGGCAAGAAGCTTGTATTTTTAAGGAAGACAATTTGGAAATTGTTTCAGAATATACCTACCTTGGAATTAACTTAATGCCAAAAATGCTCTTCACCAAACATGTCCAAAGTAGGAACTTACACTGATAGAAAAAGCTTCGTCATTCGTCAAAAGTCAGCTAACGTACGGATAATCCTATTGATGGATTTGTTCGTCGACCTGACGAACCTCTGTTTAATCTCTGGAAACTATAGTTTCGAGGGTTATCGTTCGCTCCAGTCAGGCTTACGGATGGACGGACATAAGTAAAATGACTTAATGTGTTCTAAAACGGATTTCCTCCGCATAAACATAGGGTCTTAGGCCACTCCTTTGATGTGTTACCCTTTTGCTATATGTTATATATACACTTATTGATATTTGTATTATAAATCAAATAAATCCCCATATTTATCCCCTCACCTTAGAGAGGAGGGTATATATCATTTTTTTATTTATGACCACGATTCATCGTAGGGATGATATGTAATCACCATGTGGGGTTTTTTTATTCCACTAAATAGTTCTTGTTCTAGTATACTTAAACAGAGATTCGTCATGGCGACGAACAAATTCATAGATAGGATTACCCGTACGTTAGCTGACTTTTGACGAATGACGAAGCTTTTTCTATCAGTGTACAGGCAGGAAACATAACATGACACAATTTTCTTAAGAGAATGGATATATCACTAAGCACGGAGTGGAAATTCTTTCTGGAAGTCTGTAGGTCGATTCAAACATGTGCTGCCCAAGTTTGGGAATTTGGCTTTTTCGACGAAGTTGATAAGCTAAAACGGAATACCTGAGACTGCTGGAATGCACACCTAACTGTGCAGTGGATTTTGAGACTGATATACGCTGCAACTTCATCTTAACTACATAGCAAGGACACTATTCGAATACGATCAAGATAGACTACCGGAATTCTTGTCTAAAATAATACTCTCTAAACTGATTTTCTGGAAGAAACATATCAACCATTTGGTTTCTGAACATGACAGTCAAACATTAGAAGTTCATACCTCTGAAAATCAATGGAGCATTGTCTCGTCACAACATTGCAGTACCTTGAATATAAACAAACAAACATGAAACTACAAAAAGCTATTCGAAGTGAAACACATATTGATCCTAAAAGCACGAATGTCCTGCAATAAACACATTTATACACTAAAAAAAAAGCGTACTGAAAATCAATGAATTTTTCGTAAAGTTTAAGATTTCGGCAATGATTTCGAGCCAAAGACAATCGCTATAAAAATAAGAAGGTTTTATAGTTAATTTAAAGACGTGAATAGTACTTGTTTTGAGGATGCATTTCACACTATGAAGTTTGACTTTTATTCGAATATTGTATTGTTATGTATCGATTCTATAGCGGGATTCGTTTCTCTATTTGTTGTCCATGAACAATTTTTATCGGAACCGACCTTAATGATTTTTAACCCAGAATTTGGCTGGAATTTAAATAGAAATTATATAAAACAAATATTATATTATTATATCATATACATAGTTTGTATGCTCACTCATTTCCTGCAATTTGTAAATTTTTAATTCCCCACTGCATTTTTCATATATCCAAATAAAGTTCAATTGCGCGAACTGAAATAAAAATAATTTGAATAGAAATCAAACAGAATGATTTATATACGATATAGTATTAAAATAAATTTTATCATATAACTGTCACAAAATGTTGAAAAATAAGAGATATATTAAAATCTTTGGAATATACTTACTTACACTGAAATATTTAGTCACTCTTCTACGACACAAATTCTCATAATAGATCCATACAAAATTTGCTGTACTAAAAGTTAAAAGAAATATTTATGTCAGATATTATTAATAATAGAAACTGATTGTTTTGAAAGTGGCGAAAGTGACATTTTTCATATAAATTTAGTTATCAAAAATAATTTTCTCAAAAAAATCAATCGTGACTTAGATTTTAAAATCTTAAGTTTTGTTAGCAAACAAAACTACAAAAACTTATTAAAAATTACTTCTGTAAAACAAAAGCTAATGCTGCTTATGACATTCTTAACCCTGGTGTTAGATGAGCAAATCTGTACGAATCCTAGATTAAGAGTCCATTTGGTCAACATTACATTTTTCATATAAAATGAATATGGAAGACAATATTTTATATTTATTTTTATTAAATACTTCGTGAAAAGAAAGCAGCTTATTTACAATTATTTTTGAGCAAAAACGCTTATTATTTTGATTTTAGTAAAACAAAAATATCCCTTGGACCAAATTATAAGGCAATATTTATACATACATATATTAACGTTTATAAAGGAAACGATAAAAAAATTAGACCAAACGGGCCTAATCTAACAGCAGGTTTAATTATGAAGTACTTATGAAGCAATTATGAACACGAAATCAAGGAAAAATTTAAACTAAAATTCAAAAAAGGAAAACATCTTTTTAAATAAATTATATTTGGAAAACTTTTTAACAATAACTTTGTTTGTGTGAAAACACGTATTTTATATGTGAATGTCAGTTCGCAAATATATTTTGTTCTAATACATTAATATATGCGTTCCAAATTAAATTTCTTGATTTTCAAATAAAATATATTTGTTCAGAAATACATAATACTTACAAATATTGTTTCCAAATCAATTTCCTTTCAATTCAAACATTCCCATGTAGGTGTATGCAAGTTATAAATGGCATTCAGCACTGCATTTTCATATATCCATCACATTTATCTTCAAATATTGCGTGATCTAAAATTAAATTTTTTCTGAAAATAAATCAAATAATATTATCTATAAACAAAAAAAATGCAAATAAATTTTATCATATCACAATTGGAAAACGCTGAAAACTAAGAGAAATATTTCAGCCGTTCATATATAATACTTACGTTGAAATATTTTGTAAAATTTGCCACTCTTCTCACAAAAGACACATTCTAAAATAATTTTACTAAAAAAATTAAAAAAGATAGTTATATGTATAACATATTATTATTAATAAATTTCTATATTGCCACAAATAATTTTACATTTCTGCATTATGCGCTGGTATTTTTAATAAATAAATACTTTCAATTAAAATGTGTTTTGTTAATTTTGTAATTGCCAATAAGATGTTTATTTCAGAATAATAATAATATTTTTCACGTACCTAAACATTTTCCCATTGTCTCTTTCAGTATTACAAAATCTATTACTCACATTTTTGTCATCCATTTGGCACAAATCTCTTCACAGGACTAACAAACAAGATCTCCTTCAAAAACGCATGTACATCGCCATAAATAACATACAGCAAAAATAACTATGACACACGCACTCGCTTATCACAGAGATCGATGGTGACGCCGACGGCATAACCACATGCATACACACATGTACACGACGGTTTCATTTGTTGTTGTTGCTATGCTTTAGCAAAAATAACTGTTAACAGCCCATATTAAAATTATTTTCGGTGCAATATGCACGTATGTATGCACGTATACTTACATATTTACAGCAATCAAATTTTTTCACAATCCGCGTCCCGAAAACAGACAACCGTTTCCTTCCATCGCCTGTAAATAACTGACGATTTAAAAGAAAACGAACAACAAAACGGTTCTCTATTTTCTCTTCTAGCATTCCATAACAATTATTGATTCACACATTACCAAACAAAACTGATTCTCCGAGCGAGAGAGGGAGGGAGAGATTGTATAATTCTCTCGTATGTATTCTTAAAAATAATGACAATAGTCATAAAATTTATTACCAAGACAGCCTTTCCTTTAAGGGGAGCATAGCCTTAAATTTATTACTCAAATATCTCATACTGTTAATTAAGTCCGATTCGGCATTAAAACTATGACATGTCTACGTCGTAGTGTTAATGTAGAAAATCCTTAAAAGTATTGAAATATTACTTAAAATAATGCGGATTGTCACAAAAATAATAATTTTTTTCTTTAATTTAAATGCGTACATTTAAAGACGCGCGTACACAAAACTAATGATTAGATAGACATTAATTCAAATTCAAAAAACTTTATATTAAGGAAAATTTCGTAAAAAACGTGTAAATTTTCATTATTTCAATGAAAATTGTCATTGAATTGATGCTGAGGTAGCATACTTAATATAAGAATGTGTCATCATTAGTTTTATTACTATTTTTTTTTTCAGTGTAAGGGCGTTCTTTGGTAGAAATGAACTCTGAAATGAAGAAGCCTATTAAATCTACTAAATACAGAAGATTAATTATAAACGAATTTTAATAACATTTTGTAAACTTTGACCATTGTAAAATCGTAAAAATACTAATATTAAACAAGAAGTCCGGCGACAAAGAAGTCATGACCGTATAATCTGCTGTATGATCTTGCGATCAAATAATGAATCTACATTAACCTACTAAGAGAATTAAATTAATTAGTATTAACGAGTACCACACGAATCTTTTCTTTCTCTCTTCTCAGCTGTTATGTGTTGTATCATTTTTATGTCATCATGAATTAGGGTAATCAAAAATCGCACCGCTTAACCGGTTAATCGGTTTCTCTTTAAAAAGCGCCTTTCAGTTTTCCTGCATTTTCGAATAACTCGAACCGTCGGTTTTTTCAACTCGGTTTATTCGACTTTTCGTTTTTTTGTAACCATTATAAAATGATAAAGAAAATATTATTTTTGAAGCAGGAACCTACCTAAAATTTTTAAAACATCAATATAAAAACCGTTGACATCATTTGTGCATATCCATCGATTTCAAAATGCAGTTTTGTATGTATTTATACTGTTAACATTGCTAACTTCCCTATAGACTTCGTCTGCATATTTTATCAAGGGTCTAGGTCAGTGTTCGGCGGCTGGTTAGGCCGAGCCCCGAACGCAATCGGGTTTTCACACGTACACAACACGAACAGCATAACAAAGAGCACAAAAGTAAGAAAAAAATGTGTCAGTCGCTCATCAGCGTTCAACAAAGTAGGTTCATGTCGCTTTTTATCGGAAAGTTGGTACACTGAGAAATTATACATATTTCCAAAGCGGAGCAAATATTGAGCATCAAAATGTGCAATCGGCATATGACAAAATGTGACAATTACATAACACTATGCAATGAGAAATGCAGAAAAATAATGAACGCATATTTAAGTGTTACATATGGGAAAATATGGATCTCTATTGTAAATGTAAAATGTATTATGACCAAAAACAACTAAAAAAATTTAATTTTGTAGATAGACATACATATATCAGTAAAAATATTTAGTATATGAAGATCAAAATAAAATGAGTATATGACCAACGAAATTTACATACGACTGATTTGCCGTAATCAAAAAAAGTTGGACACTTTAGAATACGTGATGGTAATAACACTAGTTTATTTTTTTGTCGAAGGGAGGTATATAACATGTTCTAGTTTAATTTGGTATTCTAAGTTTTTTAAAAAAGGTTTTTTGTACATTTCTTATTTCCACTTATCATGGAAATCACATTTATTGTTTGTATCTTATTTTTTGATGTACCCAATGAAAAAATTGTAGCATATTTTCTGGAAATAAAGGGTCCGCCAAATAACTTTTTTTTTTGAAAATGCTTTAAAAAAGTAAGTACGGAATATTTTCTCAAATTTCTTTTTTTATTTGAAAGTACAATATTTCCGGTTAATAATGGAAAATAATTTCATTCAAATGGCTGCCTCGGCAGGCCATGCAGTAGCCTACACGATTGGTCCAATTTTTAAGCACATAGTTGGTAGTAATTAACTGGAATGAAAATTATTTTTATTTAATTAAAATATATTTTTCAATTCTTTTAAAATAAAAACTTTGATTCGAATTTGCAATATTTGCGTTATTAAAACGTTCACACCAATTCACATTATACTTAGTCAGTAAAAAATAATTTTCCACTCTGTATAACACAGCTCATAATAACAAAACCAACAATTTTGTTCAGTGCAAACACACCAATACAGACACAATTTTGGCACGTTCTCTTTACGCCGAACACTGGTCTAGGTGATTTTTGCTGTATAGAAATTAAATAAAAATACTTTCTAATTGAAATGTAGGTATAAATAAAAATATATATGTCCAGTTTCACATTTCGACAAGTTTTCATCTCTATAGTATGCTCAGGTCAGAATCCGCTACTACTGATAATATATGTATATAATCGGTTTGCCATTTGAGCCATTCATATGATGCTAAAATCTAAGATTTTGCTGATCTTTATTATCTATTAGTCAAGTTTTATAAAAATCATAATAAATTTTTTTTAAAAGAAATCTTTTTAAAAATTTATATATATATAATATTATATCATAAATGAAATCGGAACAATTACATTTTATAAATAAAAATATGAAGTGTTTACAATACAATTTTCAAATAAATCTTAATTTTATTGGAATATGGTTGCGAATTGAATTTGCACTACGCTTATTTTACGTCATCTAACAAAATTTTAAGCATTATTTATGCATTTTAATTAAAAAAGAAAAAACCGAAAACAATCGGTTCACCGGTTTTTTTATTTTCGGTTAAACCGAAACCCGGTTTTAAAGTTAACTTAATTTTCGAAGAAACCGAAAAACGTATTTTCAAAATAACCGTTTTTTTGATCACCCTATCATGAATGTAGGATTCCTTCTTTACAAAAGTGGGTGTATATTCAATTCATTCCGTTCATGTTCCAATCCGATTCCTTTAATAGCGTTGGATTTGAACTGAAGATCTTAACGACATGAACTGCTGAACTGAAGAGCTGTTTAAGTAAAGTGAGCTGATGAGCTGCTGAGCTAAAAAGCTACTGAACTAAAGAGCTGGTGAGCTAAAGAGTTGGTGAACAAAGGAGCTGGTGAACTAACTTATTTCCTACCGCATTAGGACATTATGAATCGTTGTAACTTCTATTTTCATCGATGGTAAAAATAGTTAAACTATTAGTCTGAGAGGGATTATGACAATTTAATAATCTCTGAGCATTTACTATTACTGTTATGCTTTTCACTTTCTTCTTTTCTTCTTCGTTTAACCTAAACTTTCGTTTTTGTTTTAAATCACTCTTCATTAACTTAACTTTCATGAACATGACGAAAATGTTTCCCGACATTAGATTAAATTCAAGTTCAATGTTAATGCCAATGCTAATGTTTGTATGTGTGTGTGACAGATATTATGTTGAACGTAAAGAAACGGTGGGTAATAAAATTACGATCTCGCACCAGTTCGTTGCTTTAAGTCACGCATGCGTAAATGAAAATCATTTGAATTGCAAGTTTGTCTTGAGATGTTGGTAAGTAGATTAAATAATAAATATATTCAAATATGTACATTATTTAAAGAAAAACAAAGAGTGACATACTTTTTATAGATTGTAATACATATATATTTTTTAAGTTTTTACTTTTTTTAAGCCAACAAAATTGTTAGTGTCCTAATAACAATGTTAGAAAACTAAAATTCTTAGGCAACAGATAAATTAACTCGGAATATAATTTCTTTTAAGCAAAACAATTTTTAAATAAAATAAACGAATTTTTTGTTACCAGAAACGCAAATGTTTCGTTGTCTAAAATTTTGTTCATCCACCAATAATAGTGCTGGTTCCCCAAATCGAGAGTCAGCGGTTGGTGTGATGATTGAAACAAACGATTTGCTAACTAATAAAGGGTCCGCCAAATAACTTTTTTTTTTGAAAATGCTATAAAAAAACTACAGAAAACGCATTGGATGGTCAGTTGGTTTCAACTCCCGAACCAATTGGACTTTGTATGGCGTCATACCAAGGTCTTTATGCAAAATTCGTCTCAATGATGTCTCCGAAATGTTCAATTGTTGAGAACGACGGTGAATTGATGTTGATGGCGCTTCACGCACACTTTCTGCCACAGCAGCAATATTCTCGGGTGTACGCACTGTTTTTGGCTTTTCACGCTTTGGTTTATCGATGAGGATGCCAGTTTCTTTCACTTTTTTCACAAGATAACGAACATACGGAGCTGACGGTACTTCTCTTCTTCCAAAATCCGTACGCAATTTTACGTACGTAATGTCGCAATATTCGCTATATACACATATTCGTCCAGCGGAAGGATAAAACTAATTATCTGTCAAATCAGACATGAGCTAAGTGTTACCATTCACGAAATATGCACTAGTTGAAAAAAAACGTTAGATGGCGGACCCTTTACAAGCGTAACCATGCAAATAAGGAAATCTCTCAGACCAAAAAGTTGACAAATAAATAAAAGTTCATAACCAAAATTACTTGCAAATTGTATAGGCATTTACTTATATTCCATACAATGGTCTTGATATTACGAAAACTTACCAGATTTGTTTCATAGGTTGTGCCACTAAGAGTAGTTTGTCCAGAAAAGGGAAATAGTAGGAACATTTTCAAAATCAGTCCAAATCTAGCTTTGATTCAGGAAATAACATATTCAAATTTCCTATTTACATAATCAATTTTAGTTAAGGTAATTTCTTTAAATCATAAAAATGTTTATGTTGCGAATTTACGTGGGCTCATTGAAATGTTTTGATTTAATTGCTAGTGAGGATTAACATATATACGACGAGTATATTACCAAAATTTTCGATGGTGACTGAAGCGGTTGAGATATGTCTAGAAATTAAATTTCCAAAACGATTTATAACAAATTGTAATTCATGGCAAGTTTACACAGAAATAAATATCATACACATTTTCAATTTAAAGAATTATTTTTTTTTTAAATAATTACGTCCGTCTACTCTGAAAAATATACTTCTTTTTCTCTTTAGTTCATCAGTAATTCCACAATTTTTATACCCTACACCACACTGTGGTACAGGGTATTATAACTTTGTGCATTTGTTTGTAACACCCAAAAGGAGAAGAAATAGACCCATCGTTTATTATCCGTCTGTCTGTTCGTCTGTCTTTTCGTCTGTCTGTCCGTCTGTCTGTCTGTGCATGTATTCTTGTAATCAAAGTATAGGTCGCAATTATGGCCCGATCTCGACGAAACTTTACACATATCCTTTTTTTTTAGCCCAAGGACGATCCCTATTATAATTTGGTTAAAATCGGTTCAGATTTAGATATAGCCCCCATATATATGTTAGCCCCGATTTGACATGTAAGCGCTGTAAAAACTTCATTTTATATCCGATCAGTATGAATTTCGGCAGAAAGAGGTTTTTTATTATGAGAATGAACACTGTTAAATTCGGAGAAAATCGGTTCAGATTTAGATATAGCCCCCATATATATGTTACCCCCGATTTGACATGTAAGCGCTGTAGAAACTGTGTTTTATATCCGATTAGTGCGAAATTCGGCAGAAAGAGGTATTTTTACATGAATAAGTATTCAGGGAAAATCGGTTCAGATTTATATATAACCTCCATATATATGTTCCTCCTGATTTGGTATGAAAGCGCTATAGAAGATGTACTTTACTTACGATCATTAAAATTTTCCAGAAAGATGTTTCTCAATTTAGGAACGAATATTGCTTAATTTAGCGATTATCGGTTCAGAATTAGATAATATGTTCCTACCCATTTACGCATTGTTAGGGAGGTGTAGGGTATTATATAGTCGGCCCCGCCCGACTTTCTGCCTTTCTTACTGGTTTCTGTAGACATTGTGTTGTTTAGGTGTTTGCAAAGATTGAATATACATACATACGACCTTCTGCAAGAAATCACAATGCAACACGCGATTGCTATCGAATAAAACAATGCGCAAAACCTTCTCATTAGGCAGAACTTGAGGTGCTTTTTCGGTCTTGGTTCTTCTGGCAGTTTCCATTTGGATTTGGCTTCGACCCTTTTGAACCTAAAGTAATGTTATTTATATTACATTAACTGGAGTCATGACGTTAATATTAAGTTAGTTAGCTTAGGTTCGAAGAGAGGATCATGTATCGGTCTCTTGTGCGCTCCTTAATAAAGATTTGTTTAAGCTCTCATGGGTTATGGGAAAAATCAGTGTTTGAATACGAATTTCCACAGTATATTACAGTCAGATTCTCTGAGATGACTCAGATTTGGTGATGTGTCAGACCCGAATCATCGCGATCATACGCATGTGGAACCTGGGCACTTATATCGTTCGATGTCTTCCCTATATGCCCTGCATTCGTCGTTATATGCTTGTCCTATGCGGTACATATGTGCTCGTAAACTTGAGTGGCCGCTTAGAATACTCATCATCTTTCTAGTTTTAGCTAAGTTTTAGTAACTCGCCTTGACAGTCCTGGGTATCGATTCCTGCTTATTTTTTGGGGGGATTTGGATGTGTTAAAAGAAAGGCAAAACATCTCAGGCTCATTCTTGATAGCAAACTTCTATGGACTAAAACATAGGGGAAATTTCGGCTAAAGTGACTCCGTGCTTTATTTTTTACTTTACTATAGATATAAATTGGAGATTATCGCCCCATAATATTATCGCTGATTAATAGTATCGACTCTGAAAAAAGACGGGTGTGGTGGGCCTACATGCTAAAATTGCTTCACATACCGCCATTAGACTAAAGGCAATTGATGCCTGGTTCGGCAGAGACAATGAACATGCTGTCATTGTCAAGGACCTGACAAACACAACTCGACTTTGGAATCTTAAAACCATCGTTCCTTACACTGTTCGATTCCGGACAAAACTGAGTGCAATTCAATTTCCACAGTCGCCCATGAAGCATTAGTTATATATACAGAGGGTTCAAAGCTGCGGGAGCAGGTGAGTGTAGGTCCGAGTATGTATTCACATACCCGAATTGAATATTAACCTCAGCTATAGGCCATCTGACTTTTGCACAGTCATTCAATCTGAAGTCTATGTTATAAACCTGGTAGTTGACTTGACACACGATGAATTTAAGTTGCGGCACACTGAACATATTGTAGTTCCTGAAGACATTCAAGAGTATGAATGGTATGGACATTAGGTAGTTATGGTAGGAAATACTAAGAGAAGATACGTTTAAACTTCAGTGGCCCACTCACAGTGTACAGGAGTGATATAAACTCTACAATTCTTCAAATGTGCAGATGAAATGAATACAGATAACTGAACACAGGAATGACCCGGCTATCATATAATGCAAAAAGGACCACAGAACTATTGGGTCTGTCTAGTGAACAAGTACGTAAGCTTGTAGAGGTTATGACCGGGTGCGACAGACTGAGCCACCCGCTAGACGAATAGGTTTTGATTGCAAAGACTTTAGTCCACATTCATGTCCAGATTCAAAAAGAATATAAATCTTGATTCATCTCCTACAATAGCCAATAGATTTATCTCCTAAGTCAATGAGCAGTTCTATCAAAGCTACAGGGGAACACAATAGCCAAATGGTATACGAGTATGAGATCATTCACGAAACTATCTGAAACAGACGTATATCTAACTTTGTACACAAATCGGGGATGGTTAAACAGAGCTAAGTCGACATAGGTTATGTGTTAATTTTTACAGTGGAATAACACAATAGACCTATTTTATGGCCATGATTACCGCTTGTAACCTCATATCTGCAAAAGATAGACGAGAACAGCTTCCGCTCGTCAAGTTACAATTTTGCGCATTTAAATTAATTGAATAGAGAAATTTAGGAATTATTTTTGAATTTATTCGACTCTCTGATAAAATTAATCCATAAAACAAAGAACGAAGATATTACTCTACGCACATAGCTAATAAGATATCAATGGAATGTGTAATCAAAAAGTTGAAATGACTATTAAAAAAATCAAAATCTTCGTGACAGTCGTAAACGCTTCGCCTTGATTCAATTAAATTTAACGTGATACTCCGAACAATGCAAATTGGCCTCAAGGCACGTTCGATTATTGCCGCTGCGCTGTGCCATTTGATTTCATTGTTCCCGGGTTTATGGGATTTATCTGCTTTTTAGGTCATTATTCAGTCAGTCCAACTATAGATAAAAACGATAAAACAATCAACAGTATTTCTAAACAAATGATGATTATTGCCGCTGTTTGTGAGCATTTATTTATGATGAAACAGAGTTAAGGTGTGAAATGATTGTTTTTCCTCCATTTTGTAATTGTTAATAAGAGTTAAATGAGATGAAAATAATTTTAAGATAAAGCATAAATTGAGTACACATACGAGTATTTATAATATGACCTACAGGTTTAACTGTAAACCAACCCTATCAAAGCTCAGATTGATTAGAGTTTAATTCAGTGTTAAATATGTTGTAATATTGTCTTTATAGATATTGAATATTACAAAATATCACTGTTGGGAATAATGAAAAGAAAATTGATACATAAATTTTTGTAGATACCGATAATATTCATAAATAATGGGAAAGATTTCCCCCGTTTTCTTCCTCTTAAATATCGAATTTCTTACGTAGATTTCTTCACTTCCAAAAAAATATTACAACTTTTTTGGAGGAAACAGAAGTCACTGCTTCAGAATATTGGTATATTTTTTATATATTTTGAGATACTTGCTAAAATGCAAAATAAAAATTAAAAAATATTTAAAATAAAAAAGAACAAGTGCATCGGTCACCATAGCTGTCTATCCTTAGAGCGATGTCGGCTTCACAAGCAATCTGCAACGCTGCAGATTGGCATCTGGTGACAGTAAAGCTCATAGCTTTCGGTGATGCCAGATCGGTGGACTCGAGTGGGTGAGGTCTGACCGGGTGCCCAGTTCAAAAAAACCGATATAGAAATAGGAAGTAGCTCCCACCGCAGTAGGTGAGGTATCAATCGTGGTTGTCACTCAGTCGTCTGAAAGGTCGGAGCCATCAACGCTAATAATTTCTGGACCATCAGTCGAACTTCTAAGCAAAATATTTGTAACAAAGGCAATAAACCAACCATTACAAAAAAAAAGGCAGACAGGAATTAATTGATGTCACGTTCGCTACTGAGGCAAAATTATTCGGTGTATGTAATCTACTGGACGAGCGCTCCTTCTCTGATCACTATATGGAGAAAATTCTTAAACCCGTTGTCCAAAAAATGTGAGGAACATAATGTGGTACGTGTCAAAAATCATGAACTTTATTCTAACCGAATGACAAAGTATATCTGAACAATGTAGGCGACCACATCACTACATCTGTTATTAGATCCCTTAAAGAAACTTGACTAAGACCAAGGTACAAGAGTAAAGCTAAACCAAAATGCTGAGCCACCGGTTAGGAACGATAATAAGCTACTCAACAAGGCCAAATCTACCAGGGTCACAAATGACTGGGGTGCATATAGAGAGCAACTAAAAATCTATAAGACAGACCCTGAGAAAGGTCAAACAATGTCGAGGAAGATACTATCCACACTAGGGATGTAACGAAATTGGCTTTAGCGAAAGCGAATATTGAAATATAGTTCTTGCGAATGCGAATAGTGAAATATGCATTTTTGCGAAAGCGAATAATAGTTTGACCCATTAGTACCAACAAAATTAAGGAACTAAATTGATACTTTGCCAGGATATTCAAGTATTAAGAATGTTTTCAATATTTCTTCCTCCTGTTACCCAAGGATAAGCATATTTTTCAACTGTGGAAGTGGAAGATGTTTTCATTGGTATTAATATTCTCCAAATGTGTGAAGCTAATAAGAAGATATAACACTTTATACAAATGGAAGCGAATACTGAAATATATTTTTGCGAAAGCGAATGCGAAAGTTAAAATGATGCGAATAATTCGCGTTCGCATATGCGAATGCGAATATTCGTTACATCCCTGATCCATACCACTCTATACAGTAAGTTATCTGCAAGATAACTTAGTCGCCGCCTGTCGGAAAAGTCAGTCGCCGCCTGTCGTAGCGAACGGACGTGTTATCGCAGAGCGGATAGTTTTTAACCTATTACACAATACCTATTCACCTACCTACTACGCAACCAGGAGGTTTGTTGTTTATAAAGCGTAGGTTGAATTGGATGCATCGGTCTCTGGACAGATATTTCTGAGCTCAGTCTGGAAGGCCTATACCGACGTACTTATTACGGGCTAATACTGGCTATGGGGGTGTCTCCCCAAACCAATTTATGATTAAACCACTCACGAGTCATGTGTCGTCGTTATCGAACAATCGTGAGCAAGCAACTTCTACGAGCTTTGGTGCCTTGGATCCCGTAGTCGAAAATGAAACAAGAGCACATCCAGCCGCAGGCAAAACAAATGATAAGACAGATGAAGCAGAACCCAGCCGGGGCTTTAAGCAACCCCAGCCTTTAAAAGCCATTGGGGACTCTGACTCTGAATCATCAAATGAAAACAATATCACTATTGTTGCTAACTCAAAGAGACTGTCAGGGGCACAAAGAAGGAAACTGAATAAGTTGAACCGACAGAACCTATTACGGGATGAACCTGACAATTCTACCTCCAATACAAACATGGAGGCCGCTAAAAGAGTCAGGTCTCCCGAAGAACATAGCGCTGTGAAAGTGACTAAGAAGAAAAAGGGCTCGCCGTCTTCCAGTAATTCGGATAAGCCTAACGTAACCACACAAAATGAATGCGCAGTATAGTCTCCAGCCACGATTTATCTTGTCTCTAAATTTGACGCCTAAACATAATTCAACTATTCCTTAGCATATGGTTGATCCAGCTTTTCAGTGTATGTGGTAATATCTCCTTCTTTCTGAGGCTAAGTTCGAAGATATTGGTCCTTCTGGCACCTCCCTCAATCCCTGATTTGTCATTCAAATAAAAACACGATGGTCTTTGTTATTTCATTTATTAATTTTTATTTATTTACATATATGTATTCCGATATTTAGACCAACATCGCTGGTCATCGTATTGGAGATTATTTCAATAATATTTAATTGTACATTTATTGTAACACAAACCCTGTATCTGCAAAGTTAAAGATAGTTAACTTACTAAACGTAATAAAAAAGACTATTGCCATCTTTTTATTTAAATGACCTCAGCCAAACGAAAACTAATAAATAAAACTAACAACGGTCAACAATAGATCTAAAGAATTTAGTGAAATATTGAACGGTTATAACTTTATTACTACTGAGCCGAATCTTCTCACATTTCTAGTTCCTTTATTGGTAGAAACTCCAGAAAAATGGTCAAAATTGCCAATAGCCTCTTGTTAACTGCCACACAAAGTGGTGCTTTTGTACTAAAAATTAATAATGCATAACTCTACAGGATCGGCTCTCGAAGTTTTATCAATTACAAAATTTCTAATTCTGTCATACACTGCATGATAGCGTTTTGATGGTATTTTGTCCCACTTTCGGCAAAGATATTTTTATATTTACTGGTAGATATTTTGGCCTTCAGAATTTACCTATTAACAAGTAAGGAAAGGCAGAAAGTCGGGCGGGGCCGACTATATTATACCCTGCACATGTAGGAATAATCGGTAAATGGGTAGGAACATATACATATATGTGGCTGTACATAATTCAGAACCGATAATCGCTTAATTACGCAATATTCGTTCCTAAATTGAGAAACATCTTTCTGGAAATTTTTGTAATGATCGGAAGTAAAGTACAACTTCTATAGCGCTTTGATATGAAATCAGGAGGAACATATATATGTGGGTTGTATATAAATCTGAACCGATTTTCCTGAATACTCATTCATGTAAAAAGACCTCTTTCTGTCGAATTTCGTCTGATCGGATATAAAATACAGTCTCTACATAACATATATATGGGGCTATGTTTAAATCTGAACCGATTTTCTCCGAATCTGGCAGTATTCCTTCTTGTAATAAGAAACCTCTTTCTGCCGATCTTTTGCACTGATCGGATGTAAAATACAGTTTCTACAAACCTTACATGTCAAATCGGGGTAACATAACATAACATATGGGTAACATAACATATGGGGGCTATATATAAATCTGAACCGATTTTAACCAAATTAAACAGGGATCGTCCTTGAGCCAAAAAAGAGATATTTGAACAGTTTAGTCGAGATCGGACCATAATAATACGACCTGTATTT
This sequence comes from Eudasyphora cyanicolor, assembly GCA_963930755.1. Lineage (NCBI taxonomy): Eukaryota > Metazoa > Arthropoda > Insecta > Diptera > Muscidae > Eudasyphora > Eudasyphora cyanicolor. Next base: position 253,885,159 of record OZ005736.1, read on the forward strand.
TCATTACAAAAATACATGCACAGAAAAACAGACGGACAGACGGACATAGCTAAATCGACTCAGAAAGTGATTCTAAGTCGATCGGTATAATAAACGATGGGACTACATATTTCTTCTCCTTTTGGGTGTTACAAACAAATGCACAAAGTTATAATACCCTGTACCACAGTGTAGTACAGGGTTTTATAACCGTGTATATGGTAGCAATTGTTGTGAAGGAATTAAGCTGGGAAGGTTTTTTTTTTGAAAAAATAAAACGATCGAAGTCGGGCTGCTATCAAGTCCGTGGAAACTATATCCCTGAATTTAAAAACTGCCTTAGAATGTCGCAGATTAATTTAACATACACCTTATATGGGAGTACCTTGTAAAAATATAGTACAAGCAACAAAAAGTACATTGCCTACACCGTGAGTCGGTTGTATTTATATAAAAAAAAGTTGAAACAACAATAGTAACATGGATACGATCAAATGAAAATGTTTGCAACTAAATCGATGGTTGTATCAATCAATTTAAGATTGTTTTTTCATTGACACTCGGTTAGTTGTGGTAACTACTTTTAAATTTGCATTATAGTACAATATGATAGATTTTTGGTTGTGACAACCAATGTTTTACAGAAATTGTATCAATAGACCAACGATTATTATTGCAACAAATAATTGGTTACTACAACAGAAAAATATTAATAAGTAAACGTTTTTTGGTTATCCCAATAATTTCCCAAATTTAGAATTATTAAAAGTATTTTGGGAAACACAATCGAAAGATTGGTTGCTGTTCTTTCGCTGATACAAGACAAACAAAAAATAAAATTACTCGACATAAATAAATATTCAACGGTATATGTAGTCAAAATTATCTCGCCTGCAAAATGTTTTACATAAATAAAAAAATAAAAGCAACAATCATGAAATTGAAAGCAAAGGGTTAAGCGATATTTGCCTAAAAGTTTTGTGTTTTTTTTGTGTACTAAAATTTGTGTCAAATATTTCCGCATCTCATAATAGTGATGAATTTGCAAAATGGGATTTTGTTTAATTTTTTGTTCAATAAATAGAATACAAATTAATGAAAACTGTTTTTAATTAATTGTCGGTAGTTCTGATTCACACGAGGCAATTGAGCTCTCTCCTACAAACTTTGACACTAGCTTGAAAAAACTTGCCTCGGGTGAATCAGGACTATGTAAGTAAGCAACGTCTGCGTATACTGGGGTCAGACTTTCTAGGAAGTCTGACAGATCTTTTCGGTACCGATATTCGTCCTGGACGAAGAGGACGGCCAAGAACCAAGTGGAAGGATTGCGTTGAAGCAGACATACAGAATAGTGGAACAAGCTAAATCTCATCCCGAGCTGTAACGCTATAAGATGATAATGAATGGGATAGTGCTGAGTATTCGCTGCCTAGAATTCTGTATTTTAGACACTTTTTCCATAAATTTAGTCTGACATTATCCCGCAGGAACTACTAATTTCCATACCATATTTTGCACAAAGTGAAGATATAGTCGGTGTAATCGAGTGATATTTTTTTGTCGGGGGCATAAATTCCTAAAGGCGCTTGACCTCAATTTTGGATTATACGCCTACCACAGCAATGAGTTGGAAATGTCTACGACCTTAAAAATAGTATCCAATCCCGGCATACCCTAACACAATTTTTAGCTGTTTCATTTTCGGTCTCGACATTTAAATGGATACACCCGTTTAATAAAACCTCAAGAGCTCAAGTCAATGGCATTATGCGCAGACAAATGTGATGATGTGACAATATGACTGACCACTTTCAAATGATTGATGCCCTCCCAACTTAACCCTTGTTAATTAAAGTTACCTGGCTGGTTTCTTCAATTCCCTACAAAATTGATTAACCTGTCGACATATTTTGGCTGTAATACGAATGAGTACATTACTGAAAAACATACTATCTTTAAAGGTCAAACGAAAAAATTGCAAGTAATATTTCTTTAAATTTTTTGAAAGCCACAGTTAACTTGCACTGCTACAACAACTTTAAGACGATTATTATACGACACTCAATTCAATTTAATTCGACAATTAATTGTGTTTACAATTTCAACAAAAGATTGGATGCTGTCAAGCAGACAGCAAAGCACCAGATTCAGGCGGTACCATCGTACACTACTACTGATCACTGCCAACCGCAACAACTTCACTGAGCTGAAGACTATCGAATGTACCAAAAATTTCAGAAATACCCAACTTACAAATACGCATGCGTCTTACGTCTTGCGTCCAAGCTTTTGTATTCACTCTCACTTTCCATGTGAACGAGGAGAAGTGCAAGGTAAAATCCAGCGACAAGGTCGTTTGTGACAAACAAACTCATGTAAGGGATAGTGGATAGTGACACGAACACACTCACACGCACCAACACTCACACTGGCGCTAATACCATACGAGGGCTACTGTAAATTGATAGGTGATCGTTGGTAATGCGTAATATTGTAGCTCTGGAAACTTTATTTTGAACGACTTTGTAATCTGTAAGAGGGCAACAACAACGGACACCCCATCTCAGCGTACCAAAAGAGCAACAAAACACGATCACCGAGAGATGTGTAAACATTTAATGATGGCCATTAATTGGTGGGGTTGTTGTTTGTGTTACACATACGTATACGTAGGTATGTATCAAAACATTAATGATACGCCTCCAACGTCAATATAGAAAGAGTTTACCTATAGTACTCTGCGCAAGCGTGTTTGAGTCTGCATGGTGAGTCTCCATGGTATCATTGGTATTTCACACAGTTGACCAAAAATCGATTATAGAAAATTCCAAAATTGTCACGATGACGCATCAAAATATTTGTGTATACATTAGAGCTGATTCAAGGCGATGTATTATGAATTCATATATAAGTAAAAAAATGTGATACCCAAAATATCACTCTGTTAATAAGAGTTATGAGAATTTCTCAATGACAAAAAGTGTGCGTAAGTGAGGAGAAAATTCTAAGAAACGAAATGAGTTATCAATATCATAAAAAATTTAGTTAAAAAGATAAATCATAGTTTTTTGGCCTGTATTTGTTGCAGTTGATTGCGGCTGGCAACAAACTAGGAGCTCTCAGACAATACTGGGCTCAGCCACCAGAGGGTTGATATCAACGCTCTATTTTCCTTTGACAAGCTACACTTTAGGATATGGATATTATAGCGTAACCATGGGACACTGGCAAATGTTAACCATCACTTGTATTCATGCAGACACTTGGTACATTTGGTTGTGCAGTGGGTATGAATCAAAGAATCACAGCAAAGAACTCCACTTGGAGTGGGGTTGTTGCCCAAGAAATGTTCTATTTACATTGATACTCGTACTCGAAGTGTCGGGAATGGATCAGTGAACCAAAATTATTAATATTTGTTGGATCAATGCATGACATGTAAGAGAAATTGGATTAAGTATTATTAAAACCTAAAACAAAGAACACCAAATGAGACACAAGTATAAATCCACCCCTTGGAAACGTTGTTGCGTAGATCGTAAGTTAGAGTGAGATATGTTAGGAAAGTATCTGCTATAGACTTTCTAGTTAAGTATATAATAACACTATGCAACAAAATTTTTGTCCAGATGTGGATAAAAGTTTCTGGTGCAATTTGGTGTCACAAACACGAAAAAAATATTAAAAAAAATTGTATGGTAATTTTTTTTTTAACTTTTTTTTTTAAATTCCATCTTTCATGGAAAGTACATTCAGTATTTGGACCATAATTCAAGTATAAGCCTGATTGAACCGTGTTATACCTCAAATTAAAGGGAATTATGAGGGCTACATATGCAGCAAATATCGCTTTCACGTAGAATCTTTGGTTTAGTAACTGTCGTCAAAAATATGAGAAAAAATAATTTTTAAAAAAAAAACACTTTTTCCCGGTACAATAAAAACCATAAAAATAGAAAAAAAATCGAAAAACGAAGAAAACATTGTCTATTTTTTTATTTTTGCTTATTTTGAATTCGCCATATGTGAGAGAGACATATAAGATACATTGCACTTGCATTTTATTTTATAAGGATTGTCAGACTTTATAAAATTATAGAGAAGACGAGGTTTTATGGCCGTTCGTAACCCTCCATAAAACATGATATGGAATGTGAGAGCTATATTGGATGAGATCCGCTCAGATAGAGGGTCATTCAACAATATTTGTGGTTTTTTATTTATGAGGTTTCCATTCAGTTACGCCATTTAGGGGCATGGACATCCCAGTCGTAGTAAAATTATATGTACGCAATACAGAGAAGTACGCGGCAGTCTTGAAAATATTGGGTGTCTACGAAGCAAACTATACGTCAGCTACAGTAGACCATTTATTATTTTTTCGGTACTGATTTCCGGGCCGAAAAAGTTTCCATTTGACCTACAAACCTCCAATAAAAAATTTGGTGCCGATTGGATAACGCTAAGGTCTGCCCAAAGTTGTTTGAAAACACAAAACTCACTTTACATGAACAAAATTTGGGTTTTTATCAAATGTCACATGTTCAAGTAATTAAAAAATATTTTATTAGCATGAAAAGTTTTTAAATGATCTTTAAATAAAATGTTCTTTCTTACAAGTCGTAAACAATCAAAATCGACCGAGAAACGAAAAAGTTACAGCAGTTTTCATTTGAATTTTACGTCATGACAGGGCATGCATGCACACCGTCATGGCCTCTATGCAATCACAATAAAAAATAGATCATGTTTGTGCATGCATGAAAAAAACAACGGATTTGCATGATAGTTGATTTTTCGCATCAGTCTGACATTTTTCTACTGGTCAAATAAGAAAACATAAGCAGAACTTTGCAGCGCGCTATACCGCCATGCAACAGGGTCGTTTACAGAACGCGCTCTGCCTCCAGCCTAAGTGAATTGAGAAAGGGACAGCTTCGCACAAAATTTAATTTTAGTCATATTCTTATTTGTCTCCAGACCGACCACAACCAAAATGGTTACTAGATCCAGTGATAAATTTCGCACCGTAGAATCAGTTGGGCATGTATCACATACAATATCTGGAGCCAAACTGCCGTCAAACAGACAGATATTTCATGATGTGATAACTGTAATGTATAATGCTGCGACGCCTCTGACCACTTTTGGTGAGCTTGTGATTAATCGATCTACACATCAACATTTTTGGGCGCCCCCAAAATCCCGGCTGGTACTGGAGAAAAGATGGCCAAAGTCGTTCATGATACACTCATCAAATACAGGTCAAAACACTGGATCGTGCATTTTGTTGCAGAACAAATTAGATCGAAAATTAATCAAGTTGGGTAAGTCTCGACCACAAATCGTTTAAAAACGGACTCGAAGATCCAACTGTATGCTCAAAAATAAGTAATGCTGACTGCGAATTCATTAAGAAATTCTGCATTAAACAGCTAAATGAAACACAAATCCGAGCTGATTACAAGGAACTATTACAATTAACAATAATGTTTCTTGGTGGTGTCGGCGATAACTTCCGAACACCTGGTCCAACATCCCACGCAAGGTTCATGGGAAAAGGCATTTATTCCCTTAAAATATACCTATTTCTAGAGCAGTTTGCATTGACAAAACGAGAGTCCAGTGGGCGTGGTTTACATGCAAAATGCCATACGAGCACCAAATCAATATATATACTCTTTTTGAAAGACAAGATGTGTCTGAAGCGGTTTTGAAGAAATGGAAAAATCATTTGTGGTATTTGGTCCTAGAATCAATGGCTTTGGCAATTTTCGATTCGGATGTTTCACTCGAAGAGAAACGAAAAATGGTTAGGCATCTGCAATCAACAGATCCCGTCGTAAATCTGGAAAACGATCGAAAATTCTCCGACCCGAAACTATTGCTGTGTAATAATTTGAGCGATTTCGTCTCATACAAAACCAAACATTTTTTCGATGCTTTTGGATTGAGTACTGAATTTTTAAAGCATGACCCATCCATTTGGGAAGATTATCAAGATACTCTCGATGTTTGTCGTAATCTGTTTGTTTTTAACGACACTGCTGAACGCGGTGTACAATTTATGAATGATTACAACAGAATACTTACGAAAGACGAAGAACAAAATCAATTTGTATTAAAGTGCATTGAAGAATATCGTAGAAAATGTCCCTCACATAAAAAGTCAGATCTAATATAATATTGAATTAATTGTATTTTTTGTTTTTTTCACCGATCTTAATATTTAAAAACTATTTATTAATTAATAATACAAAGAAATGTAATTTTACTTATTTAAATATACGATTTTTGAATAAAAAAAATATTTCCCCTATACATAAAGTGTGTTCTAAATTTTGAATGAACTTGGGCAGACCCTATGGAAGTCTTGTAGGCCAAATGGAAACTTTTTCGGTCCGGAAATCAAAGATCGCAGCAACTTTCACTTTTTGCATCATGTGCTATAAACGGTCTAAGCTACAGGTACTGTAACTTATGAACCTTAAACCCGGAGTTTATGAATGAAATTTCTTATTAATAAATTAGAGTAATTCAGCGCCTTAAAGAGATAAGTCGATTTTACAAAGTTATATTTCGAAGTATGAAACTTCCGACAATTTCTGCTACATCTGCGGAAAATATGTAATCAAAAAAATCGACGTGCGTTTATTAAAATAATAGAAGAAATATATGTGTAATATTTTGGTATACGAGCTAAAAATATGAACGAACCGTGGACACCTAGTATTTTGTGTAATTCGTGCCATGTAAATCTTACTCGATGGACTAGTGGAAGAATGCGGTAAGTACTTTAAAATTAATGTATTACAATGTTTTGTGGAATAAAACGTTTTAATTTTAGACTTCACGTGCAATTTGGAATGCCAATGATGTGGAGACAACCATTCATTCACGATACGGACTGCAATTTTTGTCTAAGTTAATAGATTGGAGTAGGAAGTACCCAAGTATAGCTAACAGCCTAATTACGAAAACATCATCAAGTTCAAATGAGTACTCAACTCTGAGCGCTTTAATTTGAGTCCCTTTTAACTCAGTTTCAACTCATTGATCTAGTGAGAGATGTGGAACTGACCAAAGATAAGGCAGATCTACTTGCATCTGGGATGAAACAGTACAATATTTTGACCCCAGATATTAACATATCATATTATAGAGTCCGTGAAATACCTTACAAAAAATTTTATACAACTATGAATAACAGATGCTTTTGCAAGGACATTCCCGGATTGTTCGAGGAACTTAATCAAGCATACAATTCAAAGGAATGGCGGTTACTTGTTGACAGCAGTAAAGAAAGTTTGAAAGCTGTACTTTTACACAACGGAAATCAGAAACCGCCGATTCCCATTGCTTACGCTGTCAACAATAGGGAATCATACGAAACAATGACTAAATTGATAAAATACATAAAATATGAACATGACTGGAAAATTTATTGCGATTTAAAAGTATTTGGTATGTTATGCCTCTGGGATAGCCGATATTTTGCCACCACTGCATATTAAGCTGGGGCTCTTTAAACATTTTGTAAAAGCCTTAAGGAGAGATGGCAATTCTCTCTCATATTTAAAAAGTTTATTTAAAAGTCTTTCTTTTCAAAAAATCGAAGAAGGAGTTTTTGATGGGCCTAAAATAAGAAAACTGATGAAAGATGTGAATTTCGAATCATATTTGACGTCGGATGAAATTGCAGCATGGAGGTCGTTTAAGCTTGTAGTTTCAAATTTCCTTGGATCCAATAAAACCCCGCAATATGAAACAATGATTAATGATTTGTTAAAAAATTATGAAACAAGTAAGAAAGTTTCAGTCGGGTAAACCGACTAAGGTATACCCTCACTTTGTGAGTAATGTAAAATTGAATATTACACGAATTATTCTGTCAATTTGTATGGGAGCTACCAGAAGGGGTTTAACAAATACACCTATTTTTCGCTGAACAGTAGATACTTTAAATTCATTGCACTGCGCCGAATTATAAGCGTTTATGTGCACTGGTATAAACGTTATGAGATATTAAATTGTGGTATGATTTGGCCATTTTGTGTGGGAGGTACAAAAAGGGGCGTGGCGATAACGCCCATTTTTCACAGGACTATAGGCACTATAAAAACATTACACTGTACAAAATTTCAAGTATTATTATACACTTGTATTAATGTTATAAGCTGTTAACTTTTGGTGCAAAATGGTACCTTTGTGTGGGAGGTACCAAAAGGGGCGTGTCAACAACGCCCATTTTTCTCTGGACTGTAGGCAATATAAAAGCATAACACTGTGCAAAATTTCAAGTATTTTTATACACCGTTATTAATGTTATAAGCTGTTAATTTTTGGTGGAAAACGGTGCATTTGTGTGGGAGGTACCTAAAGGGACGTGGCAACTTGGCCCATTTTTCTCGAACTGATAGCGACTAATAAACTAATACTATGTGTGGAATTTCAGAAGATTCGAATAAGTAGTATAGTAGTTATTAAAGAATCAATATTTCACAACATTTAAAACCTTTGTGGGGGAGGTACTAGAAGGAGTGGACCAATATGGCCCATCTTCGAACTTAGCCGGAGATAGAAAAAAATATTACCACATACCAAATTTGAAGTCAATCGTCTACTCCTTTCGAGAGTTATCGTGCGCACCAGCCAGCAGACATACAGACAGGCGGACGGACATTGCTCATTCGACTTAAAATGACCCAAAACGGATTTCCTCCGAACATACGTAGAGTCTTAGATCACTCCTTCGATGTGTTACACTTTTTCCGTAGCAAATGATATATACCCTCGTCACACTAAAGTGAGGGTATAAAAATTGGTTATGTATGTATTCTTCCAACTTATTATTCGCTTTATGTATTCCAACAGGTGTAAATATGTCCCTCAAAATGAATTTCTTTCATTCTCATTTAAACTTTTTCCCCTTGAATCTTGGCGACGTAAGTGACGAACATGGCGAAAGGTTTCACCAAGAATTGAAGTCCATCGAGCGGCGTTACCAAGGGCACTGGTATGAAAGAATGATGGGAGATTATATTTGGTTCCTCATTAGAGAAACCGATTCCGAAATCTACAAACGTCAACAAAGAACTCACGATTACTTCTAATGAAACGCGTTCATGTAAATAAACTCAAATGTACATAATATAAATAAAAGTAATAAATAAAATCGCTATTTAAACAGAAATTTAAGAAAAAAAAAAGATTTTTTGAAATTCTCTTACCTCTAGCAAAAGGGCTATAATTTCTACATTTATCCATAGATTTTTTTCAAATAAGCATTATTTTCTTCCCTAGGATGCAAACTTTTAAAAAATAAAATAAAATATCTTTTTTCGAATTTTTTCTATTTTTTATGTTTTTTTTGGAACAAAAACTATTTTTTCCAATTTGTTTAATGACTGTTACTAAACCACTGTTCCTAAGTGAAAGATATTTCCAACATGGGTAGCCCACATTAATAGCTTCAATTTAACGCATAAGTCGACCTGATCGGGCATATACTCCAAAAATTATAGTGCAAATACTAAGGGTACCTTCGACGATAATAGCATTTTTAATAAAATTTTTTAAAAAAAAAATTATCCTAAAAAAATTTTTGGTTTTGATTTTATATAACAGTATGCCACAATCTATACAAAAATATAATTTTTAGGTCTAGGACGCAAAAAAAATTTTTTGTTGCGTAGTGTTATTAGTTTTTACCGATGAAAGTGTTCCACACAATTTTTCTTTATAAGATAGTTTCCCAAAATGAACACATTTAAAATATTTAGCTCTGATTGAACCATATTTGGTAGAGAAATCACAAATTGATGTGGTCATTGTTGTCGAGTTCGAGCTAGGTCAAACCTGTCTTTTTGAGGCTTTATTATACTCACCTAAACCTATCATTTAGTAGAAGAATTGTTCACTCCCTAGAAGTTTTGTATGATTTTATTGCTCAGTGTATTCGAAGATGATTCATTCATTCATTCTGCAAACAACCAAAATTCATCTTAGGTGAATTTTGGCACATATCCACACACTGAGAAAAAAAATAATACTACATATATAAATAAGGACAATTAACATAATAATAACTATGGAAATTATCATAAACTAAATGATATTACCGAAATTGACTTGTTCAGTTTATCCAACATAACCGAAATTACTAAATAAATAAATATGTACTGCGACAACAAAATCCATTCGTCTATTTGTCCGTCTAATATGAACATTAAAAGTAATCATATTTTCTATGGGTCCCCTCTTTCCTCGTGTCATTCTTGTATCAATTTTAAAACATTTGTTTTGATTGCGCAATTAATGTCACACAAATTTGGAGTAATTGTTGCCGGTGATTGGTTATTGTTTACACAAATGTCGGCCAAGAAACGACACGTACACCCGCTTATTGTAATGTTGTCTCATTGTTGTGTTGGGCCGGTTGTGGTTATTTTGGCCAATAACCCCAAAAAGCACGTCAAAGACTGTTTTCGGTCCAAAGAAAAGTGAATGTGGCAAAAATAAAAGAAAATGGGTGAGTTGTGGGTGTAACAGTGACACTTACCCACTTGGAAGTGTAATGTTGGCGTTTAGTCGACCAAGCCAACAAACCATCACCACCGACCCCGGTTGTGATAGGTTTTGAGATGGTTTTGTGGTGATCGCTCACCAATCAAAACCATAAAGCGTGAAAAACAAATGCGCAAAAGCACGTGCCGCTCTACGAAAGATATGAAAACATGAAACTTATGAATTCACTTCAGGTATCTGCTAATGCGGAAGTTATACGTTTGCCGCGTTCAGTACTTTCTGCAGATAAACCTCTGTGGCCGCCGCAGCCCCCGCTGCATACTTGGCGTATCCACCACATCAAAATTAACAACCGCCCAATTGGGTTTACATTTACTATATGAATGTGGATATTTGTTTAGCGGTTGTTTTGTCGGAATTTCACGTAGGAAAGAAAACGAAATATGTATTTCTGAATAATAGTCTGTTATAACAATTTGTTTAATTGTTATGTTTACTAAAGCATTAAAATCTGTAAGACTTATTAAAGGTGATTCATAACCATTCGCCTATTTGAACATAAAAATGCGATGATAGAAACATATATGTAATTGATATTCATGATGAAATTAATCTGGAGCATTTGACGAAGGTCCAATTTGTTGATTGATCTCTAAATATAATTAAGTGAGGTAACCCTACGTAACTTCAGCTGTTTAATAGCAAAAGTCATATAAATCATGAAGATTTGGGGTAGACCCTTTCCCGTTATTTTACTAGTATCGATTGAAATCTAACAAATTTGTTTCAAAATGTTTAAAATCAAATCTTCGAGAGAAAGATCCTAAGAAGAATATATGGCCCTGTCTGTGTTACAATATACAATACAGCGATTGCGCTGGCTAGGCCATGTTGGTCGAATGGACAACAACGCTTCAGCTAGAAAAGCGTTGGATGAGAACTTCCACGGAAAGCGCAGATAGGGTAGACCGAAACTCCGGTGGATAGACCAAGTGGAACAAGATCTGAGAATCCTTGGTATAACGAACTGGAGAGAGCACGCACAAGACCGAAGTGCTTGGATGTCATTTACGAACCTATGTAAGTAAGTTAAAATAAATAACACTGTATGAGCGAAATGCACTTTAAAAAGGTATTCTCGATGAAAACAACTTACCCCTCATAAATTTTGACCCGGTACATCGAGTGCCATTTTTATACCCTCCACCATAGGATGGGGGTATACTAACATTGTCATTCCGTTCGCAACACCTTGAAATATTGATCTGCGACCCCTTAAAGTATATATATTCATGATCGTCGTGAAATTCTAAGACGATTTAGCCATGTCCGCCTTACTGTCTGCTGATATCACGCTACAGTCCGTAATAATAGAGATAGTTTGATCAAATTTGGTAGAAATACTTCTTATAGTTGCAGGTCGTTTGGGATTGCAAATGGACCATATCGGACAATGTTTTCATATAGCTCCCCTATAGAGGTCGCTCCAAAATACGGGTTTTGAGCCATAGATTCCACATTTTAAAGCAATTTTGCTGAAACTTTGCAGTTATTTCTATTTGGACTAGAATTCATCACAGTTAAAATTTTGCAAATCGGCTCATATTTTGTTATAGTCACCCATAAATACCACATTTTCTAAGCATTTTTAGCGAATCTTTGCAGTTTGTGTTTTATTTAGACAAGAATTCATCACAGTAAACATTTTTTAAATCAGTTCATATTTTGTTGTAGTCTACCTTTAGATGTCGCTCCCAAAAACGCTTGTTTACGCCATAAACACCACATTTCCTAAGCAATTTAGCTGAAACTTTGCAGTTTGTATTCTATTTTGGCAAGAATTCATCTAAAAACCAGTAAGGAAAGGCTAAAGTCGGGCGGGGCCGACTATATAATACCCTACACCACTCTCGTAATATTGAATAACTCTGATATATAAATTTTGTAATTCATGTATAAATTGTTTACATAAACTTACTTTTGGGACATTTTATACTTAAATAATACCCTGTACCACAGTGTGGTGTAGGGTATAAAAACGATTGGATCTAAAGAGCCAAATCGGATGAAACATATATATGGGAGCTATAGCTAAATCTTTACCGATTTTCTTCAAATTCGGCAATGTTGGTTCATGGATCAAGAAACTCTACCATTCTAAATTTCAAAACGATTGGATGTAAAATATAGCTTCTATAGAACTAAAGGGCCAAATCGGACGAAACATATATATGGGAGCTATAGCTAAATCTTAACCGATTTTCTTCAAATTCGGCAGTGTTGGTTCATGGATCAAGAAACTCTACCATTCTGAATTTCAAAATGATTGGATGTAAAATACAGCTTCGACAGGACTAAAGAGCAAAATCGGACGAAACATATATATGGGAGCTATAGCTAAATCTTAACCGATTTTCTTCAAATTCGGCAATGTTGGTTCATGGATCAAGAAACTCTACCATTCTAAATTTCAAAACGATTGGATGTAAAATACAGCTTTTAGAGGACTAAAGGGCCAAATCGGACGAAACATATATATGGGAGCTATAGCTAAATCTTAACCGATTTTCTTCAAATTCGGTAGTGTTGGTTCATGGATCAAGAAACTCTACAATTCTAAATTTCAAAATGATTGGATGTAAAATACAGCTTCTTCAGGATTAAAGAGCAAAATCGGACGAAACATATATATGGGAGCTATAGCTAAATCTTAACCGATTTTCTTCAAATTCGGCAATGTTGGTTCATGGATCAAGAAACTCTACCATTCTAAATTTCAAAACGATTGGATGTAAAATACAGCTTCTATAGGACTAAAGGGCCAAATCGGACGAAAGATATATATGGGAGCTATAGCTAAATCTTAACCGATTTTCTTCAAATTCGGCAATGTTGGTTCATGGATCAAGAAACTCTACCATTCTAAATTTCAAAACGATTGGATGTAAAATACAGCTTCTATAGGTTTAGGTTTTTAGGTTTAGGTTAGGGTGGCAGCCGTATTTTTTTACAAGCTCACATAGACCAGTTTAGGTCCCTAGTGTTACCACGGGCTGAAATGCCCCTCATCGAAACCAACCTGTTTGATATATAAATTTATCGATAGTACGAATATCAGTACTGGAAAGATCTGTTAGGCTGCCTAAAAAGGCCGACCCCAGTATATCCAGTCGTCGTTTACTCAAAGCGGGACAGTCGCAAAGCAAGTGCTCAATGCTCTCCACTTCTTCCTCATCTCCACAGCTTCGGCAGAAGTCATTGGAGTCAATACACAATCTTTTGGCGTGTTCGCCGATCAAGCAGTGTCCCGTCAGAACCTGTACTAACGTAGACAATCGTTTCCTCTCTAGTGCGAGGAGATATTTTGACCTTCTCAGGTCATACCTTGGCCAGATTTGTCTAGCTACCCTGCAGGTGCCGATTTCTGTCCATCTATCGTTGGACTGCCTGATTGCCTCTTGCCTAAGCCAAAGCTTGCACGTGGATAGTGGCGCACCAATATATGCAAATTCTTCGAGAATTTGTAATGTCGTCCCTTTCCTAGCAAGTTCATCGGCTTTGCAGTTCCCCGGGATATCCCTATGCCCAGGCACCCATATGAGGTGTATATTAAACTGCTCAGCCATCTCGTTAAGAGATCTGCGGCAGTCGAGGGCTGTTTGTGAATTTAGGGATGTTGCCTCCAGAGAATTGATGGCAGCCTGGCTGTCCGAGTAAATGACAACGCCATTGTTGGTTACTATGTTGCGACTCAGCCACTTGGCGACTTCCCATATTGCCATTATTTCGGCTTGATAGACACTGCAGGTATCTGGTAGTCTGTGAGCTATATCCAGACTAAGTTCTTCACAGTGTACTCCGAAGCCAACCTTTTCATCAAGCTTCGAACCATCCGTGTAAAAGTGGAGATGGTTTCTATTACCTGGTATTCTGCCGACCCATTCATCTCTGGCGGGAATCATAGTGATGTAATTTCTCTCGAAGGTGTACACTGTTGGTATATAGTCCACTCGGTCGGTTACCATAGCACTACACTTTGATATCCTCATGTGACCATAGTTCTTGTACCTCCACATTGATAGGCAGTTTAATCTTATTGCCGCTTTGGTTGCAACTTCTCTCGCCACAATATTAATCGGCAGTATATGGAGTAGGGCTTGTAGAGACTCGGTCGCTGTAGTCCTTAAGGCTCCGCTTATGCTCAGGCAGGCAGTCCTCTGAACCTTTGTTAGTAGGTTGGTAATGGTTAGTTTGTCAGTTGCCGTCCACCATACCACAATACCGTATAACAGTATTGGACGAACTACTGCTATATATATCCAGTGGACGATTTTAGGAGAGAGTCCCCACCGCGACCCTACAGCCTTTTTGCAGGAATATAAGGCGACGTTGGCCTTCCTTACACGTTCCAATACGTTAAGTCTAAATAACATTTTCCTATCTAGAATTATTCCTAAAAATTTTGCACTTTCAGAAAAGACTAGATCTGTTCCATTTATCCGAGGTGGAGGGTCCACATGTGGGACATTATTCATCCTAGTAAAGAGAACCAATTCTGTCTTGTTGGGGTTAACGCCCAAACCGCTGCTTCTGGCCCATCTAGCCAACTTGTTCAGAGCCACCTGTAGGATGTCTCTGAGGACGTTTACGAATTTGCCACTCACTGCGATTGCCACGTCGTCCGCATATGCCACGACCTTGCAGCCACAACGTTCTAGATCTAGCAGGATTTCATTCACCGCTAGGTTCCAAATTAGTGGAGACAATACTCCTCCTTGCGGGGTCCCTCTGTTTACATACCTTGTTAGAGTTGTGGACCCTAGACATGCTGTTATGCGTCTTCTGGTGAGCAGACTTTGAATTAGTCTAATCAAACTAGTGTTAACTTTTAGATGTGAGAGTGCCGCAATTACCGCATCGGAATGAATGTTGTTAAAAGCCCCTTCTATGTCAAGAAATGCCACCATGGTGAATTCCTTGAAATGCAGGGACGATTCGATAGTGCTCACAAGTTCGTGCAGGGCTGATTCAGTAGACTTGCCCTTGTTGTAAGCATGTTGGTTCCTCGACAGGAGTTTTGTATCCAGGTTTTCCCTAATGAAATGATCTAAAAGTCTTTCCAGACCTTTCAATAGGAAGGAGGATAGGCTAATTGGTCTGAAGTCTTTTGGCCTAGTGTGTGATATCTTTCCCGCTTTAGGTATGAATACCACTTTGGTATCCCTCCATCGATTCGGGACGTATGAAAGCCTGATACAGCCTACATAAATTTTCTCCAGCCAGGGGATAATGTACTTTAACATTTTCTGCATTTCTGCTGGAGTGATGCCATCTGGTCCAGGTGACTTGAAGGGCTCAAAGCTGTTAATAGCCCAGCTTATTCTGGATCTCTCAGTCAAGAAGCTAGCGACGCTCGCAGTCCACTCGCACTCTTGTTGGTCCTGCTGATCCTCGGGTTCTGTTATAGAGTTCCCCGGGAAATGTGTGTCGAGCAGTACATTGAGCGACTGCTCGCTGTTTTTGGTCCAGTTATTTGCCTCATCCTGTAAATATCCCACTGTACAGGGTGAAGCAGATAATATCTTCCTCAGCCTAGCGGCGTCGGAGACCTTTTCCACTTCACCACAGAAGGTATACCAAGAGCGCCTTTGCGCCTTTCTAAGCTCCTTCTTATAGATCTTGAGTTGCTCTTTATAGGCATCCCAATCATTAGCGACCCCAGTAGATTTAGCCTTATTGAATAGCTTGTTGCAGGTCTTTTTCATAGCCGTTAGCTCAGAAGTCCACCATTGGGGTTTAGTTTTACCCTTGTACCTTGTTTTTGGACAGGCTTCTTCAAGGGATCTATTGAATGATATGGTGATATGATCGACCAGATTATCCAAACCGGCTTTGTCATTCGGTTCGTACGGAAGTTTAGAGTTGAGGACTTTCTTGAAATTCTTCTCATACAGATGCCACTTTGTCTTCCTTACATTTCTGTGGACGGCGGGTTTAGGCGCTTTTTCCGCGAGTTTGAACTCAATATAATGATGATCTGAGAATGAGTGGTCGTCCAGTACATTCCACCCAATAATTTTGTCTGACAGCCGGTCAGTAGCAAACGTTACGTCGAGTACCTCTTGTCTGTCTTTAATTGTGAAGGTCGGTTTATTACCTATGTTACAAATACTAAGATTGGTAGTTAGAATAAAGTCAAGAAGCGAATCACCCCTATTGTTTATATCCGTACTACCCCAGATAGTATGATGAGCGTTCGTGTCTGCGCCAATAATCAGCTCGAGCTCGTCAGACGTTGCTTCTTCTACTACTTCCCTGAATAGAGCAGTCGGTACTACAGATTCATAAGGCAAGTAGCTGGAGACCACCCAATATATGCGATTACCGATCTCCAGGCTAGCAGCTGTTTGGTCTTTACCACTTAAATTAGTCAGGAGAAAGATACTTAGATCTTTCCTGGCCAAAATGCAGGTTCTTGGAGTGCCTTCACAGTTGGCCACAAGCAGTTTAAAGTTGGGTGTCCTAATACCGCACACCCTTCCTCCCACTACGTAGGGCTCCTGTATCAGGACGATGTCTACTGCGCCTGTGGACAGGCGCAGCAATAGAGCCGCTGAGGCTGCTTTAGCGTGATGGAGGTTAATCTGTAGAATTCTTACCATCATTGGTAATTGACAGATTAACATCCACCCCAACAAGGGTGTTATCGAACTCTTCGTCCGTATCGTCGAGAAGCATGTCCCCGCCAGATGCGTCAAAGAGTCCAGAGACTCCCCTCAGCCCCTCTGTGTCAGAAGTAGAGCTTTCGTCCTCAGAGCAGGACGTTACAGATCTTCTGTTAGAGTTGGAGTCACCAGAAATAATAGGCGTGGCTACCTCCGCACTTACAGAAAGTGCCACGGTGGACGACCCACCTTCTGCAGTGGGAGCTATATCCTGCTTGTATATCTTCAAGATTATAGTCTCGAAGCCATATTGTAGGGTTGCACTCGCACTTTGTATATGGGAGGTGGATTCAGCGTTTAGGATAAGATTGACCTGCCGCTTTTTACCATCCGCCTCACCCACCTTGCTGATTCTCCAATTATGGGCCGGCAGACCAGGATTGGAATCTTTTATCAGCTTCTATAGGACTAAAGGGCCAAATCGGACGAAAGATATATATGGGAGCTATATCTATATCTGAACCGATTTCAAGCAAATTCAATAGCGATCTTAACAGCTGCGAAATATTTTAAACTGCAAAATTTCAGAACGATCGGAGTGCAATTGCGACCTGTAGTCGACGAACAACTTTACATGGACAGACGGACGGACGGACGGACAGACATGCTTAAATCGACTTAGCTAGTGATTCTGAGTCGGTCGGTATACTTTAAGGTGGGTCTAGCTGTGTTATTTTCAGGTGTTACAAACATCTGCCATGAAAGAAACTTATAATACCCTGTACCACAGTGTGGTGTAGGGTATAAAAATTAGTCAGTAAGCCATAAATTCCACATTTTTCAGATGAAGAGTTTGGCTAAAGAATTTGGGTCCTAAAATATGGCAAAAAATTTCAGCGTCCATTTTTTTTTTAAATTTGCTTCAACAAAAAGGATGGTTTGAAGATTTGCTCCATCTCCAAAGATTTATCCAGTAATAGAATAGAATGCAGTCAATGGTGGAGGTATATATGATTCGGCAAGGCCGAACTTAACGTTTTTTACTTGTTTCCTATTTAGCCCCAAAGTTTGTTGGGTTATCAGAGAGTTTAGTAAATTCAGACACAATTTTAGTATTGAAGGATTCGGAAAAGATGTTCCATATCAAAGAACAAAAGAAAGGAGACACTTCAAGAAGTATTTCTCTCAAAACACCCGAAATACTCACTCATCTCTTTACCCCTGAAAATCCCCTTCAAAAATTAAGGTATATCAAAAGTCGTAGAAATCGATGGATATCGGGTGAGGTATTCGACAAAAACATTCCTTGTAAAAAATTACTATAGGTCCCCACAATGCACTTTACTGGCAAACCAGTTTTTTTATATATCGATACCTCCATTCTAAAACATGCTAAGTCATGTTTTTAGGGAGATTGCATTTTTAACTTCTAAATATTCCTAATTATATTCACTCAAAATTTGTTTATCCGTCAACCCAATCAAAAGTTATTCACAAAATAGTACAGGTCATTCGATTTCCATTACGAGTACAAAGGAATTCCACATAAATTTAAAAAAGTCATCAAACTTTGATCGCCTCTCCTGATGTTCAAAAGCTACATTCAAACCCTGGGGCAATATGAAACCAACCACCCTGGCGCAATAATTAAAACCATTTTGCCCCACAGTGCCTCTAAAAAAACCACTTTTGATCTCTAGTTTATTTTCCAAGTGCTATCCTAGCATCATGGGACGACGTTTAAACATTTTACCCTACTGTTCGATAGGGTAAAATTCGGTGGTACCATATTTATCCATTTCTGTTCCACTCTGACACTAACATTTTCAAAAAATGTTAGGGGCAGAGTCTACGCTTCACACGAACTTTTGCGGTTCTAACTCTACCGGTTTTGATTTGGCTGTAGTACCATATTTGTTCGTTTGTGACCCACTGTGCGCCCAAATGTACGAATTTCGAAAAATCCTTCCATATTGCACGTCCATGTACCAAGGACTACCATCCTACCAAATTGCATGACCATTTGGGCTGGGCGGTGATCAGTCAGCCGATTGTTATTTTAAACTGCTCAGCCATCTCGTTGAGAGATCCGAGGCGGTCGAGGGCTGTATATGTATTTAGGGATGTAGCATACAAAGATTTTATGGCCGAGTATATGACGACGCCAGAGTTGGTCACTATGTAGCACCTCAGCCACTTGGAGACTTCCCTTATAGACATTATTTTGGCTTGATAGACCTTGCAAGTATCTGGTAGACCGTGAGCTATATTACAGGGTTTGCAGTCACAACGTTCTAGATCTAACAGGATTCTATCAACCACTAGATTACAAATTAGTGGAGATAGTACTACTTCTTGTGGGGTACCCCTGACTACAAACCTCGTTAGAGTTATGTCCCGGAGACTTGCTGTTAAGCTTCTTCTATTGAGCAAACGCTGAATTAGTCTAACCAAGATATGCGACAGCCGGGAATTTTTATATCAAAAAGGCCTCATAGCGAATTTATTGAAATGTAGAAAAGAATTCCTTGATGTGGAGAAATGCCATGTGGACCAGGTGATTTGAACTGCTCACAGCTTTTAATCGCCTGGCATTGTCTGGATTTATTGGTCAAAAATTTAGCCAACTCGCTTTCTTGTTGGCCCTGTTGTTCCTCTAGTTCTACAAGAAATTTCCTCGGGAAATGTGTGTCGAGCAGTTTTTCCCAGTTTTTATCCTCGTCCGGCAGAGAACCCACTGTACAGGGACCCACTGGGTAGTATCTTCCTCATCCTTGCTGCGTCTTTTCCACATCCCCGGTGAAGGTATACCAAGAACGTCTTTACGCTTTCTTGAGGTCCTTCTTAGATTTTAAGTTGGTCTTTATAGGTATCCCAGTCGTAGGTGACCCCAGTGTATTGGACTTGTTGAATCGCCTGTTTCAGGTCTTTTTTCTTAGCCTGTAGCGCAGAAGTCCACAATTGTGGTTTAATTTTACCCGTACAGCTTGGTTTTGGAGCAGCTTCTTCAAGGGAACTATTGAATGGTGTAGTGATTTGGCCGACCAGATTATACAGATTGACTTTGTCATTAGGTTCTGACAGAAGTTTTGAATTGAGGACTTTTTTCAAATTTCATTCATTCATATCTCCCTCACAATTCTGTGGGCGGGTAGGCTTAGGTTTTGTACTCTATATACATAATTGTGATCTAAGAGCGAGTGCTGGTGCAGTACACTCCACCAAAGGTTCATTCTAATGTTGTGGTTAAAAGATTGAGTTTTATGAATTGTACCCTAATACAATGATATGTTTATTTATTCGTACTTTATCCTTTTCTTTAATCTTTGTTTGATATCGAAATAACTATATTCCTATATATGTACGAGTATGTATTTAGAGAGGAAGATTCAAATAACATGTATGTATGTGAGTTCAAATAGATATTACCCTACGGGAAGTGAGAAGTTAATTTATTGAGGGTGCTGATACCAGGACTGGCTACTGCAGAACTTATTACTGATATGATACAATTGTGATTGGCTGGTGTCAATTAATTGGCGTTAAACTCATCAAACAATATTGTTCTATGTCATCATACGACTGCTTCGCTAAATATCATTTTGGAAGAGCATAGATTAAATAGTAATACTGAAGTGGCATTTACTTTACATATTCTTTAAGCCCAACATTGGGAGTATTTGTGCCAAATAATATATAAATTTTATAAGTCAAATTGGAAGGGTCCTCAAAATGGGTCTAAATATATCAAAATGTGGGCCGATATAAATTTGAATATTATAAAACTATCTATGCCACAGTTTAAAAGTTTTTATATTATTACCACATTTTTGCAATCGGTCCCACTATGTTGTGCTGCGGTCTTGTTGATTCAAAATTAATGGAATATCTTTTCTCAAAACCTTACCTTGCACATCTTACACAATTTCATATGAAAAATACAATTTGAATACACTCACCTGCAAATAAAAGAAAAAACATAATTATATTAAATTAAGTTTGAAAATAAAATTTTGAATTAAAATTAAGGTTGATGTTGTGCCATTTTATATGTCAGGAATAAATAATTAAATTAAAAGCGAAGCTATCTGCTGCCTGTATTAAAAAATGTCTTTCTGTTTGGGGAATTTTTCACGGTTTTATAAGGCAATTTCAGGAAATAGTTGTATGATTTGGCGGTACTATATCACATGCCATTCCGTGTGGATTTGCGTGTCTCCCATCGAACGCGTCCTCAGTTGGCGGATATAGGAATGCCCTCCAGATACTCGTATGTAAGGTAGGTGAAAAATCAATACCACCTGCGTAATAAAACAAGCAAACCACAAAATCCAATCGACGTCTGTCTTACATTAAGCGGTAGGTTGGTAGGCGTCTGCCGTCATGTTAGAGGCGGCTTCTTCACATAGCCAATTTGGCGACCATTTACAAAAACTGGCTGCCCCAGTAAGAACACCCCGCCATAGCCGGTTCCAAGCCCGGTTGAGAGAGGGGCAGGGTTGAACGTTGGACCAACAATGCACCTTATAAAATCCTCCCTGTTCAGAACGATCAAATACAAAGAATAACAAACCCGAATACCCGATGCAGACCCACGCAAAGAAGAAGCATACATGATTTAACCACCGGAACATGGAATGTTAGAACTATGCTATGACCTGGATCGATGCAAGAAGCGGCAATGCAAATGCGGAAATTAAACATAGATATTTTAGCAATTGAGGAATTACGTTGGCGAGATAAAGAAGTAGGACTTTAGCTTGTATTACAGCGGCGCACAAACGACTGGAAAAAATGGAACTGGAATTATTGTGGATTAAAAGTAGGTCAACATTATTTTTATATCTGCATACGCTCAAACTGAGGACAATAACGATGAAATTAAGGACAGTTTCTACAACGACTTAGAGGATCTTTGTCAGACAACTTTATTATACCCTAAGCCTTTGCCGGACTGGGAATTTCTCCTAAACTCACGGGACTCACATGTGCAACATTAATAAGCACTACGTCCAAGGTTGCCATTAACAGAAACAAACCGACAGCTTTCATATAAATAGCGGAGTAAAACAAGGTCACTCGTTAAAGACTAAAGATAAAGCTTACTCAGCAGATCTGGTCTGACTTTGCAGATGATGTCGCTATTGTAACAAGAAACATCCGCTATACAAATATAGAGAAGGCAACAAAGGCTGTGGGCCTTCATTATAAATGAAGCCAAAACAAAATGTATTTAAAATGTCTGCAAGTGAAAATAGACGAACTGTAGTGCAGAACACGAAAAATTTTTTTTCAAGCAAGTGTCAAAGTTTGTGTGGGAGAGAGGCAGGCGGAAAGAGCCCTTTGCCTCTCTGGTTGAAAAAAATTGTCTCGGGTGAATCTGCACTACAGTTCGTCTATTTTCACTTGCAGACATTTTATACTCGTATTTACATTTCGTTACTGAACGTACAAAATATTCCAGTCGGAGACTATCACTTTGAAGGAGTTACGAGCTTTACCTATTTGGGAGCCCTGCTTATAAACGACAATAGTGACCGAATAACTGCGGAAAATAGAGCATATTTTGCACAGAAGAAAATCTTTACGTCCAAGCTAGTCTCAAAAACATACAAAATAAACATATATAATACTATAATTAGACTTACTGCCACGTTTGGATGTGAAACCTGGTCTATGACTTAGGGTAATATACATAGTTATGGCAAAATGTCGACTTTTTGAAAAACTCAAGAAGTCGACTTTTCCACCTTTTTAGTATGGATTAAAGTCGATTTTATTAATGATGTGATCAGGTAGGTGATTAGAATTTCGCTGAAGTCGTCCCATAAAGGTAAAAAAATTCTTATACAGAAAAACAAAACAAAAATAAAAAATTGTTTTGTCAAGTCAAATTGCATTTAATATGTCATATTTATTCACGGAAGTTGTCCAAATCAATTGGCCTCAAAAACAAACTTATTTAAACTGTTAAGAGAGATTTGTCTCCGAATTTGTGTTGCGATAACTCGTGACTGTTTTAGAATATCATTTTCGACCATTTTACACATTGTTTGGATCCGACCAAACGTATATATTTTATCTTATTACGTCAAAATTGTGCTAACCCACAACGATTTTAGCCAAATGTAATGTACTAACATCAAAACGAAAAAATACGTTTTTCTTAACTATGTAAACTTCATGCAGATTTTCGCGGGATAGGATTTGATTTTAGACCTATGCAGAATATGGTTGGGACAATATATTACAGAAGCGATTTTATTCAGCGTGTGACAACTTTATTGCCATACAATTATGGCAATCCTTTTTTCAAATTCAAGTGTACAGAAAAATACATTGGTAGGAAAATATTAATATTAAATTTTTCTTTTTTCATTCATATTAATTGAATTAAATTTTCCCAAGTCTAGGTAACAAACTTACATGCAATAAGCCATTTCTAGTAAAAATTTGCAGGTATTGAGTTAATTTTCCCTATTTTGATTTCAATAGTTACTAAAATGAAGTACGAGATAACTAGAATTAAGTTCGAAATATTTCATAATTGTGGGAAAATGTATGAACTTGATATAAGGAAAATTAGCTTTAGCGCCTACGAAGTTAAATATTCCTGGTTCATTTTAACTTGCTCCAGGGTTCATTTTTTTTGAGTGCGGTGAACCTGAAATGCTGTAAATTTTGGAGTGGGACCGACTTTGGTTCAGAAGTTACATTATACTCGTAATAACTGAAAATCTTCACCAAATTACAAAGAAAAATATTTGTATGTGTTTTCAGTTATATTTAGTTTGTTGATTTTTTTTTCAAATATTATTTTCAGTTATTACGAGTATAATGTAACTTCTGAACCAAAGTCGGTCCCACTCCAAAATTTATAGCATCGGTAGAGTACATATGGATATACAAATTTAAAGAAAAAAAAATAGATCAATTGTGAGATATCGCAATTTATATTTTTATTTCCGCGAAAAGTGGACGAAATAAATAAACATTTTTTTTTAAAAGTGCGCGGAAAATCCTTTAGGAAACAATATTTTCTATTTTAAATTTCTTATGATTTGTAGCATTAAAATTAACTTAAAAAACCAATACAGAGCAAAAAATCAATTTTTCTGAACTTTGACCTCGCTCCCTGCCTCCAGATTTCATTTAACTTTTTTAATATTGTGGGTCATTACTCCCACATACTAGGATAACGTTTTTTTGAGAATTTTAGAAAAATCTAATTTTTGGGCTGTGACACTTGAGAAAGAACTAACCATATGCTTATTTTAAGGCTAACATAACTATTTTTTGAAACAAATTGATAAATCAATCTCGATCTCGAGATCTTGATTTTATCTATTTATTTTCGATATTTCGCCTTTCCTCGAAAGGCATCATAAGGGAAAAAATAAATGAATATACTTCACTGCATACTGATCTGACCACGTTGCCGCCTGTTGTAATGCTGAAGAATATTACCCAAATTTAATTATTTTTTTACGTAATGAACTTGATTCTCCGATATGCATCCTCAAATTAGGTACGTTCATGGCATTAAGTTAACTACAAACATTCTTAATTCAGATTTTCTTTGTCTCGAATCATTGCCGAAATCTTAAAATTGAAGACAATTTCATTGATTCTTAGTGAAAAAAAGAATTTTCCTTAAAAGCGGATTTGGTACTTTTTCCTTAAAAGCGGATTTGGTACTTAATGCTTAAAAACAAAGACAATGCTGAGAAAGAGATTTTCGTTAATTGAACAATTAACGTCGTCTCTTTCACGAGGCCCAGTAACCGTTTACTCGCCTAACAGATAATGTTAGCGAAATTAAGCCGCGTCTGTTTTCTTTTGTTTAACGTCACGCACACCAACTTCGTATGCATAATTTCCTTCTTCTTCTCATTCACAGTATGTATTTCTAACCGACTGACAGAAACATGAACTCTCAGAAACGTACGTATACGCACTCGTTCATATGGATGTACATATAGACATACATACATACATATCCACTGACATGGGTAAAAAAGACGGCAAGTGGACAAACAAATTAACTTTTATTTTCATTCGTGATTTTATTGTTTATCATTATTTATCATATTTATGCACGAGTATGCATGTGTCTATGTATGTGCGACATACATACATGCATACATACACCTCTTTATATAATTTCCAATTTGGCAACAGTAACACAAAAACAATGGACGTCAGTCAAATAGCGCAATTATATAATAGGTATTTACTGTTGTTGTGTGGCTATTGTTTTAAACAAAGATACTTATAAAATACATACATATGATTTTTTATAAATGCATTTGTTCGCGATAGATAATAGGGATTCCTTCATTTGCATTTACAGATTTGTATAATCCTGAAAAATGGACTCCATTTACTTAAATTAATATCTAATCTCAAATAACACTAATTGTTTATAACTTTGGGTCGATCTACTTATTTAATGGAATTGGATCGTATCGCCATTTGCCACCACCATTAAATGAAATGCAATCTTCAACGTCTCGTCTTATATCCTACACCATAGGTTGGGGGTATAATAAGTTTCCCATTCCGTTTGTAACATAATATTGATCATCTAAACATTTTGGGGAACCCTATTGAATAAAAAAGTGTATAACTTTTCAGTCCGTTTTTGGTTTTTGCTTTTTTCTCCAATCATTTGTAACATTTACAAAGAGAGTTTGGAACTTTCGGAGGACATTTAAAAAATACAATTTCCAATGATAATGATTTGTACAACAATTTGTATTTTATAGCGCTTAGATGCCAAATCGGAGGACTATATCTAAATCCGAACAAATTTTCTTCAAATTTGGCAACTCATTGTACTTGGGTGCTACATTTAAATCTGAGCCGATTTGCACCAAATTGGACAATGTGGGAACTTGGATCAAGAAACTCTATCCCGCTTAATTTCAAAGTGATTGGATATGAAAAAGCTTCTGTATCGCTAAAAGGCCAATTCGGAGAGAAAATTTATATAGGGCCTATATCTAAATATAAACCGACTTTGATCAATTTCTTCCCAGGTATGAAATAGCCCTTATTGTCAAATTTCAGCAAGATCGGAATGAAAATGCGACCTGTACTTAAGGAACAATTTTAAATAGACAGACAGACAATCGGTGTACTATAAATTGGGTCTAGCTCCAGTATTTTTAGGAGTTAAATATAATAAATAAATAAATGAAGCGGCGTTAAGATCTGACATCCCGTATTTTGCATACCCTACACCATAGATTGCTTGTCAACTGTTTTTGATTCTTTGAGATTTGTTGAGTTTGTTGCGCTAAGAAGTAAGGTTTCTTTGTGTGGAGGCTATATCAAAACATGGACTTATGATGACCATTGTTCGTCTGAAGTGTTCTGGATATACATACACCCAAATTACCAGTTGAAATTTGCAGTCTCTATGGCGTTAATAAGTCAAATAGGACAGAAGATGCTAAAAATTGATCGAGATTGCTTATTTTCAATCCCAAGTTTCCTGCAGCTATAAGAAGTATCTGTACCAAATTTCAGTCATCGAGCTCAATTATTGTAGTACTACCACTGTACTAAAAGTAGTTGCGAATATAATTCATGTGGAGGTTTACTGTTTGTGAAAAGTTTTAATTTGTAACAAAAGGAGGACAAATCCATCATTTTTGAAAAAGGAGGGATGACGAGAAGACACTGGTTAAAAATGAGGACATGTCCTCCCAAAGGAGGACTTATGATAACCCTGAGTTTAGGTCCCTAGTGTTACCACGGGCTGAAATGCCCCTCAACGATACTAACCTGTTTGATATACAAAGTTCTCAATAGTTCGAATATCGGTACCGGAAAGATCTGTTAGAATGCCTAGAAAGGCCGAGCCCAGCATGTCCAGACGTCGTTTACTCAAAGCGGGACAGTCGCATAGCAGGTGTTCAATGGTTCTTCAATACTTCTTCCTCAATTCCACAGCTTCTGCAGAAGACATTGGAGTCAATACCCAATCTTTTGGCGTGTTTGCCGATCAAGCAGCATCCCGTCAGAACTAATACTAAAGTAGACTATCTTTTCCTCTCTAGTTCGAGGAGATATTTTGACCTTGTCAGGTCATACCTTGGCCAGATTTGTCAAGCTACCCTACATGTGCCGATTTCGGTCCATCTTTCGTTAGACTGTCTGATTACCTCTTGCCTAAGCCAAAGCTTGTACGAGAATTTGTAATGTCATCCCTTTCCTAGCAAGTTCGTCGGCTTTGCAGTTTCCCGGAATATCCCTATGCCCAGGCACCGATATGAGGTGTATATTAAACTGCTCAGCCATCTCGTTAAGAGATCTGCGGCAGTCGAGGGCTGTTTGTGATTTAGGGATGTGGCCTCCAGAGTATTGATGACAGCCTGGCTGTCCCAGTAAATGACAACGCCAGTGTTGGTTACTATAGGCATGTTTTGTTACAAACTAGCGATTTTAGTTTAGTACTTTGCAAAGTAAGTGGCGGATTTCCACTATCTGGTAGCAATGGTGTCATGAGTTGCGAAGATAAAGGGTTTTCCAACAAGAGGTGTTATTTTGGTATTCAAAGAAAAATTCCATTTTTGAGATAAATGATCGGATGTTTATTTCATAACTAGCGGACCCGGCGAACTTCGCCTCGCCCCAATTTAACGCCTTCAGATAAACTCCAGAGTGATAATAAAACACAGATAGTTTATTTTATTTTAATGCGATTTGTTTAAAAGGAATCGAAATCTGTAGAGAGCGATGTGATAAACAACAAACAACGAAGACAGAAGACAGGCAACGTACAGATGACCGTGCGAAAAACAGGGAAATTCGAGATTAATTCCACAGACTTCCTACGATTTGTCTTGAGATTTATTGATTGTCATCGTAAAAGCCAATCGTACAGGGAACTGAATCCGCTTGAATTGGAATGAAAGATCAGTTGGAATAATCGGAATTCGTGGGATAAGGACTTCCTCTCCTTTGAATTTTCCCTTGATGATCGTCGCCTGAATCACATTGTCCATCAGTTTCATAATGGACAACCGCGAACTATGCACAATTTCGGATGATTCAGATTCCGCAACATGATTATGATCGATTCCACCTTCAGCTGTAAATTATGCGGCGGAGCTCCTGGCACATCAAGCGAGTTCGATTTTACTTTGAATAATAAAATTCATGCTATCGACGTCCTTATTCTTCGCTGCTAATATTGCCCGTTCACTAATCTAATCGAGATTTGGAAACACTTTGGTGATGAGTTCCTCGTTCGACGATGTGAACTCGCAAAAATTTGCCGGGAACAATATCAATGCTGTGGAAACATCAACAGTAATTTGGCCATTGCCAAGCGCCAACAGTTGTTTCGAGAATTCAAGAGCCGATGAGTCGTTCTACAACGCGACTCTCATGTTCGTGGTCAATTTCAACTTCTTGACATGCCGCCACAAAGACCACGATTTCAGGCATGCATTAATTTCATCGGCAGTAGATTTCGGGATGACGGGAAGCGTTTGACGAAAATCTCCGGAGAGCAATATCATAGACTCACCAAATTGTCTCAAATCACGTCGTAAATCCTTCATCGTTCGGTCAACTGCCTCCAGAGCTCGTTTATGCGCCATCGTGCATTCATCCGAAATTATGATTTTGCAGTGCCCGCAATCCAATAAGATAACCTTACCTCTTATACTCAAACTTATTATCTGAAAAAATTTTCGAACTGATAAATATCGCGTTGAATTTTAATTGATCGTAATGCTTGTACCGTTTGTCGATGTGATACGCGAAATCAGTGTAACAATACGCAAAACTCGAATGAATTGCAGCAAGAAAAATAGCACATACTCGTACATATGATTAATAGAAAACTTTTTTGTTTAATAGAAAATTAATAAAAAAAATTGGATTCAAAAAGAGAGTAGTAGATAGGAACAGTAGGAATCTCGCAAGAAATAGCAATTTTCGATTTTCCCAATTTTCCGACTTTTTTCCAAAATTTTCTTGTGTATTCTTCTTATTTGGCCGGAGACCTGTTCGAATTGGTGCTAATCACCGAAATCGGTCCAGGCGTTCTCGAGTTATAAGCGTAGTAACTAACATCACTTTCTTTTATATATATAGATATAGATAAAAAGAGGAAGGTATGTCGTTAATAATGAAAACAACATCAGCCAAATGGCCACCACGACCACGCTTGCAGGACCATATCCTTTTCATGAAATTTTCCATAACCAAATCGCAAAGTGGCTGCCCTATGTCCTCGATAGCCTTACGAATTCTATCTTTGAGGTCTTGAATATACGCTGGCCTGTTGGCGTAGATCTTATCTTTCACGTGGCCCCAAACAAAGAAATCGCAATGTGTTAAATCACACGATCTCGGTGGCCAATTGTGTTCACTTCTTCGAGAGATAACACGGCCCGGAAACTTTCCCGTAACAGAGCAATGGTTCGTTGCTTGTGTGGCACGTAGCGCCGTCCTGTTGAAAGTAAACGTTGTCCACATCAATACCATCCAGATCCGACCATAAAAAATCAATAATCATCTCTCGGTAGCGATAGATAGAATCCATTCAGCGTAACTGTTGATCCAACCTCATTTTCGAAAAAGTAAGGTCCAATGACCCCGCCGGACCATAAACCGCACCAAACAGTCACACGTTGAGGATGGAGAGGCTTCTCAACAATAAGTTCTGGGTTTTCCGAACCCCATATGCGACAATTTTCTTGCTGACGTACCGAGGTAGAAATTGGCCTCATCAGTCAAGATGATTTTGTATCGTTCGTATCGTTTTTTGATCGTTCGTTCGATGATCGTGTATCGTAATTTTTAGTAATGGCGTAGTTTCTACTTGTCAAATGTCAAAGAATAAAAGCTTCAAAAGTGACAGCTACCGAAATACCGGGTGATTCAAAATAACACCTCTTGTTGGAAAACCCGTAGAACAGTGCGAAACAGACAACAAATTCGTAAAATGTATTTATAAAACATCAATTTACTATTCTATGCTCAATTGTTTACACTCATTTTGCAAATATTAAATTAATTTTACATTTTTGTTCTTCTTCCCGTTAATTCACAACCATCTCTCCAAAAATGAGATGCCATACTGCGAAATATAGGATGCCTAATCTGGCAACACCATACTCGATTAAGACAGTAACACAAGCAACAAACTTCATCGGGAAATAATATTGCTTAATAGTGCTTAGCTCCCCATACAAATTAAGTACCTATGGAAATTTTGCACTTTCAGAAAAGACTAGATCTGTTTCGTTTATTCGAGGAGGGACCTTTTTCGTCCTAGTAAAGAGAACCAATTCTGTCTTGTTTGGGTTAACGCCCAAACCGCTGTAGGGACAATTCGATAATGCTCACAAGTTCGTGCAGGGCAGATTCTCTATACGTTCCCTTATTGTAAGCATGTTGGTTCCCCGACAGTAGTTTTCTATCCAGGGTTTTCCTAATGAAAGAATCTAAAAGTCTTTCCAGACCTTTCAGTAGGAAGGAGGATAGGATAATTGGTCTGAAGTCTTTTGGCCTAGTGTGCGATATCATTCCCGATTTGGGTATGAATACCTCTTTGGTATCCATCCATCGATTAGGAATGTGTGAGAGCCTGATACAGCCTTCCTAAATTGTGTCCAGCCAGTGGATAATGTAATTCAATAGTTTCTGCATTTCAGCTGGAGTGATGCCGTCTGGTCCAGGTGATTTCAAGGGCTCGAAGCTCAGCGTAATCTGTATTTCTCAGTCAACAAGCTAGCGACGCTAGCAGCCCACTCGCTCTCATGTTGATCCTGCTGGTCCTCAGAAATGTATGTCGAACAGTTCATATAGGGACTGCTCGCTGCTTTTTTGCAGTTATTTGCCTCATCCTGCAAATAGACCACTGTACATGGTGCAGTGGATAATATCTTACGCAGCCTTGCGGCATTCGAGACATTTCTACAGGTGTGCCAGGAACATCTTTGCGCTTTTCTAAGCCCCTTCTTATAGATTTTGCGTTGCTCTTTATAGGCATCCCAGTCATAAGTGACCCCAGTGTATTTGGCCTTATTGAATAGATTGTTGCAGGTCTTTTTCCTAGTCTTTAACTCAGAAGTCCTCCATTGTGGCTTAGTTTTACCCTTGTACCTTGGTTTTTTAACAGTCTTATTCAAGGAAGCTATTGAATGATGTGGTGATATGCTCGACCAGATTATCCAGGCCGGCTTTGTCATTCGGTTCCTACAGAAGATTAGAGTTGAGGACTTTTTTGAAATTCTGCTCATACAGGTGCCAATTTGGCTTCCTCACATTCTCCTACTACCCCAGATTGTATGATGAGCGTTAGTGTCTGCGCCAATAATCAGCTCGCGCTCGGCCGACGTTGCTTTTTCTACTAATTCCCTGAAGAGAGCTGTCCGACCTAGGACCCCATGTATGTTGTGGTGGGAATTGGATTTGGGTAATTTTAAGTCATTTTAGCAATGTCCGTCCGACCGTCTGTCTGTGTCGAAAAGAGTAAGCGATTGACTTCAAATTTTGGTATGCGGTAATATTTTTCTCCATCTCCGACTAAGTTCGAAGATGGGCTCCCCCACAAAGGGTTAACATTAAGTGAAATATTGATTCGCTAATAACATCTATACTACTGATTCGAATATTCTGAAATTCCACACATAGTATTTATTAGTTTATTAGTCGGTATCACCCGAGATAAATTGGCGGAGTTGCCATGCCCCGTTTGGTACCTCCCACACAAATGAACCATTTTGAACCAAAAGTTAACAGCTTATATCCTTAATACAAGTGCATGCATTAAAGTTATTAAATGCAATTTAAATTGATAATAATTTAATTAAAACTAAAACAATTTACGAATGTTTTTTTGGGACTGAAGGTGAGGGGATTCGTATTTTGGTTTACCCGAATGAACTTTCTTACTTGTTTCGAATTTGTATTACATGGGCCATAATGAGGATCGGTATGAAAGGAGAGTCATTTGTTTATTCTGGTTAAAAGAACGTAACATAAAGTGCGAAGGGGAGAGGGCGAGAGAAAAATGGAGACATGAAACAGGAAAATCTAAATTGTTTCCTGGAAATTGACGTTGGGTCGATCTACCCTACAAATATCTCGAAAACGAGGAGACGTGTTTGAAATCCAGATTATCAACTCTTAACTCGAAAAACACAACAATGGCGTATGGACCAAAATATAATAAAGGCGACGATATGTCTTTCGAAGTTCAAGAAAAACACTTCTCACAAAACGCAGATTTCCGTAATACAACTGAATAATTTGGAGATGCAGTTGCTGTGTGACTCTTTCCGTGATGAATTGTCATAAAATACTGAACAACAATAAGATGACATTGTGACTGACACCAGTCACTTGTGATCTGTGTAAAAATATAAATGAAAAAGTCTAAATGGATCACCCTTCACATCACATTATTGTATAACCAAACCCGAATTCCTCAAATATAATATATATTTTCAAAGCATTTGGTATTTTTCATTTCAGCAAAGCGAAAAGGCATGAACTTGAACTTTGCCGGACGTCGTTTCAAAACATTGAGCTATTTAGTTCATATGACTCAGGGTTCAGACATAGCACTCCCATAAACGTATTAAAGTGAAAGTGTTTGATTGAATTTTAAATGGTTAACCCATCCAATCAACTATCGTTCATCAGCAGTTGACCTAAATCGTTGGGTGTAGCGCAAAAGGGTTAAAACGTGTAAGTGAATTTATTTTTGAAATATGCTAAGTGATTGCATTAGGGTTCCGGTGATTTGCAAAATGTTTGTGCATTCTCAATTGCAGTTAGTACATATTCTTAGACCGGACCCACCCATTGGATAGACAGATGGACGGACGCACGCAGTCGTCTTACACTTGAAATTCCAAACAGTAAATATTGATAAATAAATATAATATTATTCAATCTGTCTAACAAATTGCATGCAAATGTGTTCATTTATAATAAGATATGCATGTTCGACGACGAGTATGAACGGATTCGTGAGTTTAATGGTCTAATGGAAATGCGTCGAATTTTATATGCTAAAATCTGGATGCAAAACAAACAAATAGTATCAGTGGACTTTTTACATTCGTTTGCATACATGTACCAAACATTATTGAAGCCTTGCTTTTTCACCCTTCAATTGGTGGATCAAATCAGCAACATCATCTTTATTTACAATTTATTGTCATTTTGATGGGTAATTATTATTTAATGGGTTTAAATATGAAAAACAACAGATTTACTGCTAATAAAAGTGTAAAAAATCTCTACTAAACTTTCTTCAAAAATGAATGAACAATCGAGTGTTTCCTATGATGTACTTGTGATTTGGGAGGAGGAAATTTCTATGTGATGAAATTCCTACTCATGCCATTGATGATTTTCAATAATTTTTGTTCAAATGCTTATGAAATTAAAATAATCGTTTATGATTTCCTTGTAGTCGTATTTTGCCAATGAAGTGATTCCGTAGAAATCTCAGAACAGTTGTGTTTGAATAAATAGCTGAGAAGAATACTATTTTAAATAGAATAGTTTAAAAATATTGAATGTCGTGATTAATGGTACATGTAAGAATTTTTAATAATCACGTTCACTAACACCTATTCAAGAAAAAGGGGATCACTATTTTTTGTGTTTAAACGACTTGCCCTTAATCAATTTACACATACAAACCCGGCTACATATCAAATTAGATAGCAACACCAGGGAAGCGTGTTAAAAACTCTGTTCTTAGCGCTATTGTGAATGAGCTGACAGATGTCATCTGTTTTTAAAAACAGATGATCATCACACTTGCGTCAACTTCACTAACCTTCTCACATCATGCACTATCACTATTCCATACCACAGAAAATGAAATAAATATTATTTAATGTAATGAGAATTTTTATTTAAGTCAAACACCATGTTTTACCCTAGAGCTTGGAGTGGGATCTCTCCATGAACAATGTTATTGAAGATCTCTCCTCTGAAACCGCAAAATACTTAGGCATTTTACTAGACAGGCACAACATTTAAGCACAACATTTTAGAACGAGCAAAGAATGTTGTGTTAGCGCTATATACCTATAAAAGGGCAGTAGGAAAACGCTGAAGTCAGAACCCGCTACGGCAGTTGTCAGACCGACAATGCTCTACGTCAATGCCGTCTTTTGAACAGCTCTGTAGAAATCCATCTTCTGCGCGATACTAAACAAGGTTCAGCGAATGGCTGCCATATCACTGGTACGCTGAGAACGAAACCAACAGAGGCACTAAAGGTAGTTCTACATTTAATGCCGCTAGACATTATAGCAGCGCAATATGCCGCAGGTACTGCGATTTTTTTATTATTTATTTCCTTCGTTCCATTGAGGAGCACGGGGAAGTAACAAATGTATTCCATACAGATCTATTACAAGCTATAGTTTGAACTTCATTCCAGGTTCATCGTCATTCGATAGAGAGCAGCTGTCATCTCCACGTATGGGCTGGCCTTCCTCTTCTTCTGCTACCCTTGGGGTTCCAATGAATGGCTGTCCGTGTTAGGTCATTCGCCGGTTGCGTAAAGTGTGACCTATTCAATTCCACTTTCGTGTTTATATCTCAGTTCGCAGTGGAACTTGGTTTGTAGCTGCCCACAGGGCGTTGTTATTGATCACATTCGGCCAACAAATCCTTATTATCCTTCTTAAGCATCGGATGACAAATGACTTCACGTTTAATTTAAATTTGTTGTTTTT
Organism: Eudasyphora cyanicolor; assembly: GCA_963930755.1. Taxonomy (NCBI): domain Eukaryota; kingdom Metazoa; phylum Arthropoda; class Insecta; order Diptera; family Muscidae; genus Eudasyphora; species Eudasyphora cyanicolor. Next base: position 253,920,068 of record OZ005736.1, read on the forward strand.
GATATATGCCACGCGTTCCATATATTGTGTAATAGCCCAAAGGATCGCCGGGCATAATTTGTGCGATTTCAAATATCGGCTGGTGATCCACCCGTGTACTGCGATTATACTTAGGGAACTGTCACTATGGTCAGGAAATGGCTACGGACATAGTGGCATGCTAGACATAATGCCTGACCTTCCGAGCACACTATGACTGACCAACTCTTTGACAAGAAGTATCTCTTTTTTATACCTGATAGATCAGAATGGAATGGTCTTATCGCAGGAGTTTCATTAATCTACACAGTAAAACATGTTCAGCTCATTGATTTGGGATTCTATTCTGAGAATTGGGCGTGAAAGTAGCCCCAAAAATAAGAACTTCTGCATTATTCATTTACTGAAGTTGGCTCAATTAATAATTTAATGGCCATACGGATTTTTTTACTCAAGGTGGTACCTTAAAATCGCAAAATATTATGTTCAGTTTTATAATGTTCTGTTTTATAAGTATACGTATTTTTTAATATATTACTGACAGATGCACTTTTTTCGAGTAGGTTTGTTCCGCATTTTTTTTTCTCCTATTCAGTATCTACAACTTTGCCTGAGCCACAAAAGAGATATTCCGTACGGTATACTGAGAAAAATTTAAAATTAGTGAAAAAATCCACCTTGAGCAAAATCTCGACTTTCGCAGAAATTTTAACGAGATGGTTGAATAGTTAAATATTAACCTGATATGGGTGGCGGGCCACAGAAACATATACCAGGGAACTTCAAGACAGATTAACTTGCAAGACTAGGAACTATCTTACACGCTTCAGGAGAACTGGATTATGAGGGAATGCCTCTAGCGACCTGCAAGCTCTTCTTGAGAAATAGTGCCCTTACGACAACAAATGACTGGTGGTAACTAGTCAGGAAGTGCATACATTCCAGACTGATATGGCCCTGCCTAAACTCAAAACGCACAAATGCACTGTTGTCCTTGTGGAGACCGGACGTCTCGCTTATAGTGTCTGTCATGATGGGTCACTGCCTTATTGGACGGCACGGCACGCAGAGAGATTAAAGATCTTGCAAAATAACTTTTGCTGAAACTGTGGAGACGAAGAGGAGGTGGAATCAATAGAGCACCTTCTGTGTCTGTGCCTCGCCCTCTCTAGAAGACGGCATGCAACCTTAAGCTCTCATTTCTTTGGGAAGTTAACTAACTTGGAATCCTCCAACTTTTTAAAGCAATATTTGATTTGGTTCAACGAGAGGGGCTACGGATGACTTATGTTTTCCCTCACGTCCCTGTGGTAACACAATGGACTGTACGCGTATAGTCTAAGTGACTCCGTTATACGGGCTGCCACTCCTAACCTAGTCAGTCTGTATTTGGATTGGAAATGTTGTCTAAAAAACAAAATATGAAAATAGATGTTATAAAATTTTGTGTTCGAATGAATCTGTCAATTTGTATGAGGTTACCAGAAGTAGCTTGAAGAATAGGGCTATTTTGTGCTGAACAGTAGATAATCCAAATACATTGAACAGAATTGTGTTTAGGTGCACGGGTATTAACGTTATGAGTCATTACATTTTGGGAAGCATTGGACCATTTTGTGTGGGTAGTACCAAGAGAACCGTAGCAATAATGTCAATTTTATTACCGGATTGTAGGTACTATAAAAGTAGTATACAGCACAATTTCAAGTATTTATATGCACTGGTAGTTATCGGGCAGGTAGTATGTAAGTTATCAGAGATTAAATATTTCACTAAATTTTGACCCTTTGTGAAGGAGGTACTAGAAGCAGTGAACCCATATGACCCATTATCGAACTAATATAGCTAGAGACAAAACATATTATCACATAAGAAATTTGAAGTCAATCCATTACTCCTTTCAAAAGTTATCGTGCGCTCCAGCCAGCCAGACAGACAGACGGACGAACATTGCTTAAATGACTTAAAATGTCCTAAAACGGATTTCCACCGAACATACTTAGGGTCTTAGGTCACTATATCGATATCTTACACTTTTGGCCCGTAGCAAATGATATATGTAATCCCTTCTTCACTAAAGCGACGGTATAAACATACCGAATCGAATCAATCTCATAAATTACTTTCAACCTATTCTGCTAGCTTAACTCACACAGCTGTCGTCACCGCTGAGTATGAGTTAATCTGTTTACTTCAAAATTAGCTCCCTCATGCTGAGGTGTCACATTTTTTCATAATTCATGTTCATTCAATGTTATATAATTTCACAGTTTCGCTTGGCGAAAAGGAAAGGGTATGCCCCCGTCGATCGCCTAAAAAAGTGTTAAAGCACGCGGCGGCGTTGATTTCGGGCAACTTTTCATTTCATTTTGTTGTGGACACTAAAGACATTTGTGAAGATATACTTGGATTGTAAAGCAACAGAAGACGCACCCAAAAAATGAAACTTGAGAAGATTTAATGCAAACAAAGATGTTATATTTACATTTAAATGATGTAATTACATATAAGAAACGAGTATGTTTAAATGTGTGTATAAGGGTGGAGAGAGAAATTAAAATTTGATTGGTTGATAAAGTGATTTTTTAAGGAGCTCATTAAAGGCCAATGGAAATATATTCGATTGCAGCTGTTTAACTCCACGCCAGAGTGGCGGGAGTTAAAAAAAAAGAAAACTCAAAAAATTTGTATTTTATTAAATATTTTATTATTTTATTTCGGCCGTGAGCCGTATGCTGTGGCAATGTGCCAAAAGCGGTTGAGTCGTGAACTAACATAATGCAACTCTGACGGCGTTGCCATAACAGAGTTAGGTTTGCGGCGCTGTAATCAGGGAACGGCTCCAAATCTGATGCGGGGGCGATGAAGTCGACTGTCAGCTGTTGTGACTTCAACATACCGCCCCCCTTGCACGAGTGCAATGTGTAGTTGTTGAGTGGTGACGATGCATTTTTGTTGTTGTTGTCTTACATATGCCAATGGATGCTGCTGTTCCTTGTAGGGATAGTTGTTGTTGTGGCCGCAGCGTATTTGTTGATTTTGGATGCTGTTTATATAGAGATGTTTGTTTGGTGCTTTTGTCGTCCGTCACTGGCTCGTGAAGCCTTGTTTCACGGGATGAAACAATGGTGTAGTGACGGAGACTAGGCGTATCAGATAGGGGCTCTATCTATTGTCGTCCGTCGCTGGCTCGTGAAGCCTTGTTTCACGTGATGAAACAATGGTGTAGCGACGGAGACTTAGCGGATAGGAGGAGAGTGTCATGTAATGACATTTTTTTTTTATGTGGAGGTTAGAACGCGCACAAACATCACTGGAACAAATCCGGTTCGAAGGACCATGTTTATCTCCGCGCCAGAGTGGCGGGAGTTAAAAAAAAAAGAAAAAACAAAAATTTCTATATATATTTTCTTTATTTTTAATTATTTTATTTATTAGGCCGTGAGCCTGGCGGTTTGGCAGAAGCGGTTGAGTCGTGAACTAACATAATGCAACTCTGACGGCGTTGCCATAACAGAGTTAGGTTTGCGGCGCTGTAATCAAGGAACGGCTCCAAATCTGATGCGGGGGCGATGAAGTCGACTGTCAGCTGTTGTGACTTCAACAGCAGCTTTCCTTCAGTTAAGTCAAAACAGTGAGGAAAATTACATATTTCCAGAAACGTATACTCATAGAAATATATTAGTAGGTGTTAGAATAAAGTTAGCTATAAGAACATATTTTCTGCAGAAAAAGAAAACCAGAAAAAGTTTGTTGAAACAGCAAACTTGTGGTTTCTGCCGTTAATGTCCTAAGCTTAAATTTTCTGTTACTGCGGTAAATTCTCAACTGTATTTTTTAATAGCAAACATACTACAGAACAATTTTCTGTTAATTATAATAAAAAAGTTTTAACTAAACATATACTTACATGTACAGCAGAAACCATGTGTTTGTAGTTTCGACAGCCTTTTATACTTTCCCTTTTTAACAGAACATCTGTTCTTAAAGCTAACTTTTTTGCTGTGTCTTTTAACATATTTCTTTGTGTGTGATGTTATACATTTACGAGCACAAAGGAATAGTAACAGTTTGAGTACCAACTTTTTATTATAATTCTCTGTAGACATTTTTAGCAAACTTTAAACTTTGAAGCAGACTGTTTGCTGATACCGTAGATGATTAGTAAATTTATATTTTAGCTGTAGGAAAATTTGCGATCCATCTTAATTTAAATGTATATAAACATGCGTGTGCATATTTATTCATGACTATTTAAAAAATCTGCATCCACCTTGGCCTTTTACGTTACAGCTTTTCAATTTAAATACATTAATAGCAATTATTATTTATTTTATTATTTGTCGCCGTCACATATATTATTATTCGTTTTTTTTGGGCACGGGTATAGCAAAATGTACGTCATGTACATGCAAATATCTAATTATATCGCGAGAATCTAGACAAAACAACTTCACCGGCATCATGGGCAAAGCTATTAGGTTCAACCAAAAATGTATTTATTTCCTTTGGACTGGTTTTATTGCCGCACAGCTATTTAAATAAACGCACTGTGGCTCATTTGAACAAGGAATGTAATGTAGGGTACAGATAGTCCGGCTGTCCGATGAGAGATGGACGGTAATCCTCCTCGTGCTGCACCCTGGGTAACTCTATCTGAAGTATTTACAGCGATTGGAAGCCAAACTTTGACAACACAAAACATCTGATTGATCTATTGGTTATACATACAAAGAACGAAAGAATATAAACAAAATCATACAAACAAAAAATTTCAAAGTAACTTCAGTAGCGCACACAGATCTCTCAAAGTGAGAGGTCAATTAAAATGCAAATAAATCAGTCCGTTAGACTATTGGACCTGCAGTAAGAATCTGCCAACTTAATATAGAAGGTGTAACTAACTCAATGTCCGACTGCCTGTAACGTATAATGACAGCTGAGAACATAAACGTAATACTCCTTCAAGAGACACGTACAGTGTCACATGAATCCCTTGTAAATAAAGGTCCAATATATGGTTTTAAGCTCTTTGCCGCAATCAGAGAAGCAAGCCGTGGGCAAATTGTCGGCGGCGGCGGGTCATCGGATACGCGCCGATTTATCGAACGCGCCGATTAATTTCCTACTTTAACCAAAATAATGTAAACATTCATATTTTATGTGGCATTTGCTCGATACCGCCCATTTTTGGACCAATCACATTATCTCCCACTAAATGCATACAAAGAAAATTTCAGCACTCTAGCTAAAAATTCTTTTAATGTCAATAGTTTAATGTCTAAAATTCAAGTACGCTATTTTAACCACATCTACATTCTGTATACGAGTTAAAAATGAGATCAGTAGATACTTTTGTCTATAAAAGCAACATATCAATTTTTCCGAAATTAATTGTCCAGTTTTGCTCAACATTCTTTATTGTTAGAGCTAAACCCAGTTCTATACTCCCTTATTGTAGACTATGCCTTGTTGTTAATTTTCTAGAAGATTAGACGTGTTTCCACTTGTTTTATGTAATTTTGGCATTCTGTTTTTTTGGACGTGAAAGTAGAGTCGTTGCTGATCAGTCGTAGTGAACGGACGTGTTTATCACAGAGCGGATAGTTAAAACCTTTTACGCAGTACCTATTACGCAATCGCAAAAAAAATCTGTACAAAGTCTGGAAGGCCTACATCGAGTACCTATTACGCGTTTGAATACGGAAGTCCCGTATGGCTAAACAGCTGTCATAGTCAAAAAATCTACACTTAATTGAATACAACTATGAGGCTGATATTGGGAACATTACGTCCAAACCCTACTGAATGGTTGCCAAAGCTCTGTAATATCGCTCCACCACAGCTAAGAAGGAAACAAGCTTTACTACGAGAATACAATAAAATTCTTAATAATGATGATATTCTGTTAAGAACTGATTTAAATAATCATCCACGACAACGACTTATATCAAGAAATTCTTTCGGCTGTAATGATTTCCCATACGCTAAATATAAATACGGGTGGTTCATATAAAGGGTGGCTAAATTGTAAGGACCGATGTTGAATGTGAACCACACATAAACGTCAAGTTTTTTTCTGCATTTAATTTGACATTTCTCAATTTCAGACTAACAATTTGAACCATGGAAAGACACACAATCGAGCAACGCGTTAAAGTTTCTTAAGCCTTTTACGGAAATGGACTTTCAAATCAAAATTTCGTGCACTTCGTGATGTTTTTTGATCAGCATAAACGACCAAATGAGTCCACAATCGGGATAATTGTGCGCAAATTTCAGCAAACCGGGTCTGTAGGAGATGTGGATTTTGTTCCATACATAATTGAACCATACCAATATTATCATAATAAAAAGAAATGACAATAATTTCCTAAATAATTTGTGTTTTATTCAAAATAAACATCGGCACTTCAAATTTAACCACCCTTTAGTTATTTTTACAGTGGCAGCTCATTCCCCTCCAAAGAAAGTCAGTAACATATCTATGTGGAACAAAATAAATAGCCTATCAACATTTTCAAGGTTATCAATTTAGCAAAGAATATTCAAATATATTAAATTTATCTTTGTTATTATTCTTATTTGGAATATATTTATGCAAAACAAATTCACTATACGAGTAGATATTGTTAGTATGCGGATTTTTCGTTACATTATGATTCATATTTGTTTTGTTTCCATTATGTAAGTCTATTAATTAATGCAAAAATAATCCGGGTCGCCATAGTCAATAGGAAAGCGTGACTAATTAATACATTTCCATTTTGTTCATCTTGAGGAAGTGATAAAATTGCGTAAATGTGAAACGAACAATCCGTAACATGTCTAAGTCGCAATAAATTTGTATTGCATGAAAATGTGAGAAATTTGATTTTTATACTAAACCTCTAGTAATAAAATTGGAACTGATTTTTGTATGTGGTCTTACCATTTCGTTTTATCACATCTCTACTACGACTAAAAGTGTAAAACATTGGCGTAGTGACTTAAGACCCTAAGTATCTTCGACGAGAATTCAATTTAGAGCATTTTAAGTAATTTGCGCAATCATTTGAGTCAATTTTTCTGTCTGGGTTTACCTGTAACTGTAACTTAATTACATGGACCTACATGTAGTCATATCCATCTCCTTATAGTCTGATGTAAGGTAAAGGGCTTTCCAACAAGAGGTGTTATTTTGGTATTCAAAGAAAAATGTCATTTTTGAGATAAATGAACGTATGTTTATTTCACAATAAAGAGAAAGGTATGCCGTTAATAATGAAAGGCAACATCAGCAAAATGGCCTCCACGACCACGTTTACAGGACCATATCCTTTTCATGAAATTTTCCATAACCAAATCGCAAAGTGGCTGCCCTATGACCTCGATAGCCTCATGAATTCTATCTTTGAGGTCTTGAATCGACGCTGGGCTGTTGGTGTAGACCTTATCTTTCACGTGGAAGAAGTCGCAAGGTGTTTAATCACAAGATCTCGGTGGCCAATTGTGATCACCTCTTCGAGAGAAAGAAAACACGATCCGGAAACACGTAGCGCCGTCTTATTGGAAGTAAACGTTGTCCAGATCAATACCAACCAAATCCGACCATTAAAAATCATTAATAATCTCTCGATAGCCCAATCCATTCACCGTAACTGTTGATCCAACCTCATTTTCGAAAAAGTAAGGTCCAATGACCCCGCCGGACCATAAACCGCACCTAAAAAGTCACACGTTGAGGATGGAGAGGCTACTCAATAATAACTCTTGGGTTTTCCGAGCCCCAGATGCGACAATTTTGCTTGTTGACGTAGCCACCGAGGTGTAAAAGGACCTCATCAGTCAAGATGATTTTCGACTTTAAATAATTTCAATGCGTTGTTGAATCGTGTATCGTTCCAATTTTAGTAATGGTGTTGTTTCTACTTGTCAAATGTCAAAGAATAAAAGCTTGAAAAGTGACAGCTACCGAAATACAGGGTGATTCGAAATAACACCTCTTGTTGGAATATCTGTATAAATAGCTTCGGAGATGGGATATATTGGTCCACTACAGCACAAAGAGTTAAAATTTCGTGAACTATTGAATCCCTTATACTTATAGCTTCTATACTAATAATATATTTACAAGATCAGCTTGGAAATAATTGGTGAAATTGTCATGCCTATTTTGGTACTTCTCACATAAAGGTACCTAATTGAATAGGTCATAAGTTAGGGTGGCAGCCGGAGTTACTAGCCCGTAAAGACCAATTAAAGTTCCACATGCTACCTCGAGCGCGTGCTATAACGGGCCCAGTTGCCCCTCATCAAAACCAATCAGTTTGTTACACAAACTTATCAATAATACGAATATCGGTACCGACAAGATCTTTCAGACTTCCTAGAAAGGCAGACCCCAGTATATCCAGAAGTCTTTTGCTCAATGCGGGACAGTAACAAAGCAGGTGCTCAATGCTGTCCACATCCTCCTTATCATCATAGCTTCTGCCGAAGTCACTGGATTCAATTCCCAATCTCATGGCGTGTTGGCCGATCAGGCAATGTCCCATCAGAACTGACATAAACGTAGGCAGTATTTTATTATCCAGTGCGAACAGATATTTCGACCTTCTTAGGTCGTATTTTGGCCAGATCTGTCTAGTTACCCTACAGAAGTCGATTTCGATTCAACTCTTATTGGACTGTTTTAGCCTAAGCCAAAGCATGTGGACAGTGGCTCACCAATACATGCAAATTCTCTAATATCGTCCCTTTCCTAGCAAGTTTATCGGATTTGCAGTTCCCTGGGATATCCTTATGTCCAGGCACCCATATGAGGTATATGTTAAACTGCTCAGTCATCTTATTAAGGGATCAGCGTCGGTGGAGGGCTGTTTGTGGATGAAGGGATGTAGTCTCCAGAGATTTAATAGAAAAAATGACGACACTTATTGCCTTTATTTTAGCTAGTTATATCAACATTATATTCATTACAGTGAAATCTGAAACCAGCCTTTTCATCAAGCTTCGAAAAATCTGCATAGAAGTGGAGATAGTTTTTATTTCCTGGTATTCTGCCAATCAATTCCTATGTGACAGGTATCTTAGTGGTAAAGTTCCTCTCCAAGATGTACACCGTTGTTATATAATTCACTCGGTCGGTTATCATAGCACTACACTGCGATGTCCTCAAGCGGCCTTTGTATTGTACATACACATTGATAGATAGTTTAATATTAATGCCGTTCTGGTTGAAACTTCCCCAGCTACAATATTAGTCGGCAGTAGATTGAGTATGCTTAGGCAGGTAGTTCTTTGAACTTTTATTTATTAACCTGTGATGGATCTCTTATCAGTTGCTGTTCATCCCACAATGCCATACGAACTACTGCTATTTATATCCAATGGACGATTTTAGTAGAGAGGCTAATAGTAAAGAGAACTAATTATTTCTGGTTTGAGTTAACGCGTATTTGTTCACACCCTTCTGGTATCCCCCATAACAATTGACAAATTCATACGAAAATAACTTCTATGTATCTCTTGTGACAGACCTAAATATCTAGAGCAAATTCTGTCCATCCTTTTGTCTGCCCCTGTATTTTTGAAATCAAAGTACTTACAGGTCGGCCAATATACAGGGCGGTCCCAAAATTATCCGACCTGATATATAGATGGCGGTAGTAGTTTAAAAAAATGCTTCTGTGAAAAGTGGCAACCTTCTAAAACATATGTTTCAAGGCGCCACGTTGTTTAGTTTTTTTTGAGTACTTTAAAGTTAACGTTCTCAGTGAATTTGTAAACATGTCACCGATATGTAATCCAATAATTTCATTTCAATGGTCTCTGCCCAACCAATAATAAAACCAAGCTTGATTCTACTAAAGGGGCCGTACGAGCTGCCAATACGAACCCTGTTTTTGTCGACTTATTGAGGGGTTCAAGCCAGAAATTGTTAAAAACTCCCCAAAATGGCATTGGTCATAGACATTTCAAAAAGTGCTATACATCGCATATTGACGGAAAATTTCATGATGAGAAAACTGCGCGAAATAAGCGTGCAGCGTTTGCTCACATTCAAGACATTGCACCAGTTCGCACATCGACTATTGCGATGGCCAAAATCAATGATTTAATGTAAGAATTGCTTTAGCACGCACCTTATTCGCTAGGTTTAGCTCCCCCGGATTATTAACACCTTGAAATATTGATCTGCGACCCTATAAAGTATATATATTCATGAACGTCGTGAAATTCTAAGACGATTTAGCCATGTCCGTCTGACTGTCTGTTGATCAAATGCTGAGCTATGTTGATCAAATTTCTTTTGGGATTGTAAATGGGCCATATCGGTCAATGTTTTCAGCCATACAAGGTTTTTAAAGCAATTTTGCTGAAAATTTTTAGTTTGTATTCTATTTTGACTAGAATTCATCACAGTAAAAATTTTGCAAAATCGGTTCATATTTTGATATAGTCAGAGGTCGCTCCAAAATAGGCTTATTTACATCATAAATACCACATTTAGACAAGAATTCATCACAGCAAAAGCTTTTCAGATGAAGAGTTTGGCTAAAGAATTTGGGGCCTAAAATTCGGCTAATAATTACAGCGTTCTTTTTTCAATGTTTGATTCAACCAAAAGGATGATTCAAAGATTTGCTCCATATCCAAAGATTTTTCCAGTAATAGAATTGAATGCAATCCATGGTGGAGGGTATATACAATTCGGCATGGCCGAACGTAACTTTTTTTTATTGTTTTTGCAAACTTGAAAAAATGGTTCAAGCGGTTGATGGCTATTTTCAGGAGCTAGACAGTTCTTAATGTAAACAGGGTATCGAAGCTATTGAAAATCCCTGGAAAAAGTGTATCGAGTTAAAAGAAGACAATGTTGAGAAATTATGACAAATGTCCTCAAATTTTTTGTGTTTACTTTGTAAGTTCGGCTAATTTTGGAACCGCCCTCGTAAGTCCGATCTTAACGAAATTTTGCAGGTATCGTTCTTTTACCCAAGGGAGGATCCCTGTTGAAATTTGTGAAAATCTGTTCAGATTTACATACATATAACTCCCATATATATGAACCATCCGATTTGACTTTATCGACTGCAGATGATATATTTTGCCTTTACCTTATTACCCATACTGAAATTGGCATTTGGACGAACAGTATGGAATATTGTATGTATGTGTAAATGGGAAAAATCGTGATTTTGATATGTTTGAATTCAAAGAAAATATATCTGCAACCAAAATTTTTAAAAACGTTATATAATTCTGAACAATTAAATTTTTTGGAAACTTAAAAAATTTTGTTTGGGGGCATTTATTAATTAACAAAATATATATATCTCACGTCTAAAATACGTGTTTACAATCAGCAAAGTTATTGTTTAGAAACTTTTCCAAATACATTATATAAACAAAATTCTAGTTTAATTTTTCGTAGATTTCGTTTTATTTTTTATAGTTAAAAGTGTGTAAAGCAACATTAACATATGTTTTACAGCACTCATTTTTAAATTAAAAAGGCGTGTCCAAGCATAATGCCCGATTTTAATTGTGAGTCACACGTGGCGTGAATTTCGCCGATATTTTGTTTCACACATAATTGTCATAGATCCTTCTATCATAATAAAAACCAGTAAGGAAAGGCAGAAAGTCGGGCGGGGCCGACTATATAATACCCTACACCTCCCTAACAATGCCAATAGGTCATTGCAATAATAATTTGTAATAATTGGTGAATGGGTAGGAACATATTATCTAATTCTGAACCGATAATCGCTAAATAAAGCAATATTCGTTCCTAAATTGAGAAACATCTTTCTGGAAAATTTTAATGGTCGGAAATAAGATACAACTTCTATAGCGCTTTGAAACCAAATCAGGAGGAACATATATATGGAGGTTATATATAAATCTGAACCGATTTTCCCTGAATACTCATTCACGTAAAAAGACATCTTTCTGTCGAATTTCGTACTAATCGGATATAAAATACAGTCTCCGTGCTTACATATATATGGGGGCTATATCTAAATCTGAACCGATTTTCTCCGAATTTGGCAGTATTCCTTCATGTAGAAAGAAACCAGCTTTTGCCGAATTTCGCACTGATCGGATATAAAATAACATTTTACAGGGCTTACATGTCAAACCGGGGGTAACGTATATATGGGGGATATATCTAAATCTGAACCGATTTCTTCCAAATTTAACAGTGTTCATTCATTTAATAAGAAACCTCTTTCTGCCGATTTTCATACTGATCGGATATAAAATACGGTTTCTACAGTGATTACATGTAAAATCGGATGAAACATATATATGGGGGCTATATCTAAATATGAACGGATTTTCTCCGAATTTGGTAGTATTCATTCACGTAACATGAAAACTCTCTCTGCCAAATTTCGTACTGATCTGATATAAAATACAGTTTCTACAGCGCTTAGATGTCAAATCGGGGGTAACATATGTATGGGGGCTATATCTAAATATGAACCGATTTTGACCAATTTCAATAGGGATCGTCCTTGGGCCAAAAAAGAGCACTGTGCTAACGATTAAGCTATGCCCATCTGTCCGTCCGTCCGTCTTATAATAATAGAGCTAGGTTGATCAAATTTGGAAGAAATATTTCTTATAGTTGCAGGTTGCTTGGGATTGCAATTGGGCCATATCGGTCAATGTTTTGATATATCTCCCCTATAGAGGTATCTCCAAAATACGGGGTTTGAGCCATAGATACCATATTTTTAAAGCAATTAAGCAGAAAATTTGCAGTTTGTATTCTGTTTTCAACAGAATTTATCACAGCAAAAATTTTACAAATCGGTTCATACTTTGTTATAGCCACCCTATAGAGGTCGCTAAAAAATATACGCATTTAAGCCATAACTACCACATTTTCGAAGCATTTTTACTGAAACTTTGCAGTTTGTATTTAATTAAGACAAGAATTCATATTTTGTTGTAGTCCACCTATAGATGTCGCTCCAAAAAGTTTATTTAAGCCTTAAACACCACATTTCTAAGAAATTTAGCTGAAACTTTGCAGTTTGTATCCCATTTTGGCAAGAATTCATCTCATTATAATTTATTCAAATCACATTTTTTGTTGTTGTCCACGTCTAGATCTAGCTCTCAAAAATGCTATTTTAAGCCATAAATGCCAAATATTCAGGTTAAGAGTAAAAGAAATGGGTAAATAATTTGCGACCTAAAAATTGCAGCGTTCGTTTTTTTTAATAATTTACTTAAGCAAAAAGTATCCAAAGATTTTTCCTGTAATAAAATTGAATGCAATCCATGGGGGAGGATATATAAGATTCGGCATGACCGAACTTAACGTTTTTACTTGTTAGTACTTGGATTATTTCTATAAAAAATTGGATCAGATTTAGATATTATATCCTTATTAGTTTATATCCTCTGTATATCCAACACAACATTTTTTTGTGTCCGATACCTAAACATTTTTTTTTGGGATAGATAAAGGTCTAATCGAAATAAAAAATTTGTATGCAAAATTGTTTTATATAGAGCCGGGATACGCTTTATGTTTAAAGAAAATAATGAGAGCTGCTAATGTTGGAAATGCACCTTTCACCTAGAAACAATAGCTTTTTTATGGGCCTACAAAGTTTTTGAAAATCAGTGGGTCCCTCGAAAAAGGTGTCATCAGCTTTTGTCCTACAACTAATTCAGACTTGGTGATACCGCTTAACTATATTTGGCAATAATGTAGCTAAGAATATGCTAAAATTGTATGCGAAAAATATTTGGTTTTCCGTACTTTTTTTTTTAAAAGTGAAGGAAAAAAGATTTTTTTCACTTTTTTCAGCATAACATTTCAGGAACTCGTAATTTTTTACTAACAATGTTTGGCAAAATTGTAACCAACGTAAATCTGAACAACTTTTGTAAGCATATCAATACAATCTGAACGTGTCTAGGCACCCTAAAAAGCTCAAAAAACCGAATGGTACCTCAAAAATTTAAGTTTTTCACCATAGCTGTAACAAAAATATTATGTTTTTGTGTTGGGTACGTTTAGCTTTATGGAAAATATTAAGGCCAATATTTTTGTGGAACATATTAACCCTCTAGCTCCCCCACATAACTTTGGCCCTATTTTAACAAATCGTAAAAAACACTCCTTAAAATGGGGAGTTTGTTAACATTTCACTTCAAATGTTAACAAACTTTGTTCATCATATTCTCAGCTACATTATTGCCAAATATAGTTAAGCGGTATCACAAAGTCAGATTTGGTTGTTGGACAAAAGCTGATGACATCTTTTTCGAGGGGCCTACTGAGTTTCAGAAACTTTGGAGGCCCATAAAAAAAATTGGTCACCAATTTTACCAAACCGAGTATAGGGTTATACTATCCTATCGAACCTATGCTGTCAAGTCCGTGAATTTTTCAAAAAGTGTTCATTTGTTGCATAGTGATATATGAAGGCACTCTCCACAAAGAAGAGCATATGAGAGTTATCCAAATTAATGAAATTCAATGCGAAGCTGCACGAGATCTTCTTGCGCTGACAACGAAAGAGAAATATGTGGATATGGTCCTGATTAACGAGTCATATAAGATACCCAAGAGCAGCACATGGGCAGAAGGAAAATCTAGAAAAGTAGCAATATGGGCCTGTGGCAAAAATACATTGCAAGCACTAAGTCTACATGTTTTGTGCGGGCAAAGATCGGAGGAATTAATTTCTATAGCTGTCACTTGTGTTAGGCAGTGACCGAAATTCCAGATCATTTTGGATGAACTAGTAGTCGATGCCAGTAACAGGAGACCCATTGTCATCGGTGGAGATTTTAACGCTTGGGCAGGACACTGGGGTAACATATACACCAATACTAGAGGACATAGCATCCACTTGAGGTGGAACACTGGACGACGGCAAAAGAATGACGTTTAATAGAGGGAGAACAGAGTTTATCATAGATATATCTTTCGCTACTTCTTCTTTAACACAAATCACAAATTGGCGGGTAAGTAACCATTACACCCTTAGTGATCATCAGGCTATGCTACTCGATATCAAGTCAAAACATAATAGAGGAAAACAGAATGGAGAGCCTCTACATTCGACATAGACATATTCAAAGTAATGATCGACACCTCACAGTTCATTCCCAGATCTGCTGCAAAACAAGCTAAAGACCTAACAAACGCGATTGTTGATGCATGCGAGGTATTAATGACGAGAAGAATACTCCGAAGCGAGGTCAGCCCTGCTACTGGTGGAATAAAAATATGCTTCATGCTTCAAAATAATATGTAACAATGCTGATATCGACCCATGGGAAACTGCCTATAGAATAGCAATGAAGAAGATACGGCGGAAATAACCGCAAATAACCTACCCTGAAATGTAGCGAAATATCATTGGGACATTGTTCCCACAATGTCCACGGTTTAGCATGAATCATGTGTTGACACGTGATATCGCCCGGGAAGAGCTTGAAGAAGCATGTGTAAATATTGGCGCCAGGTCCAGATGGAATACCAAACATTGCATTATATTACCTTCCCCTGTGTAGTCATGAAGTATTGCTTAATACATTATCAGTTCTGTTTCAACAGAAAACTTGAAAAATTAATAATAGATACATTACCAGTTAATGCAAATAGGATCTAAATTGAATGAGTTTGGTGCTAGATCACCTTGTCCCGCAGAACCAAGACCTTCCTAGTAGATCTGAATTAAATTGCAGAACAATTTATTGTCTCATTGCACTATGTGTCTGTTGAAGTTTGCTTCACTCATGGATGGCTTTACTATATATCGGCTTAAACAACATTTTAGTTACAACTATTTAGCCATTGAGCTTGGCCACTGGCCATTTAAAACGCAACAAAACACACACAGAAATGTGTTAGTGCGCCAAACTCGTGCAGATTGATCTTTAGGAAAAAATTTATAAACAACAATTTTATTATAAAAACAACTTTAAACTGGACAGTACAGTGTTTGGTCTTGTAGAGTGGTTATTACAGGTTTAACATATTTTTCTTCGTTCGATTAAAGTGGTTGACACACTTTTGGTTGGTTTATGACGTATATACTTAGTCGAGAGTGGTCTCCATCCGTCCAGTCCCGATGCATCGGTCCATCTGACCGTCTGGCGTTTGGGCAACCGGTCGTTTAGTTGGTAGGTAGCTTGGTCATATTCATTCATGGCTAATTAAAACTGCTGTACAGAAATACAGCAAAAGCAACAACTAGAAAAAACTCGCTTTCGTTACAAGACAGCAGAGCAAACGGAGAGTGTAAAATCCAAACCACTTTTCGTTTTCGTTTGAACGGTTGGCCAAAGCCAAATGGTTAAAAATGGTAATGATAATGGCGATGATGATGATATTGTTGATGACCACAACAATGATGTATTATAACCATATTACATTTTTACGGCCGATTATTAATAGACAAACGTTGCGTAATTTGGTGGTGGCGTTGTGTTCGTTTTTGATTGAGAGACAGACAGACTATTGAATAATTCAACAATTCGAAACCAAAAGAATTCGATTAATTTGGATTTTGTCAGAATATGCAATTTGTATGCAATTAAGATGTTAACGAATTCATTTAATTGTTCTTGGTAGAATTCTTAATGTTTTTTTAGCCCAGTAAGTCGAGTAAAATGAGCCAAAAATGTTCACGCATGCGCCTGCGCATTGGACTGAGATTTACAAACACTGAGGAAAACAGTTATGCTCATTTTAAAGATTTAACGTCAAAAATATATCCTTTGATAAATATTTTAGATATAAGGAGTTTTTATACTAAAAATAAAGATAGTTTTCTTAATTTTAAAGATTTTTCTTAATAATGTCATTATATTAAAGATTAGCATGTCTTTGGAGCCAAGTCTTTACACTTAAGATACACTTTTCCTTTTATTAATAAGGACTTTTCATACATAAAATAAAGACAATTTATTTAATATTGAAGAAGAGTTAAAAAAAGAAGACTCAAAAAATTTATTTATATCTTTTACTTAGTCTGCATTTACATGATACTTTTTTTTAAGTATTAAGCATACTTATCGGCGTTTTGTGGGCGAGAGAGGCAGTCGGAAACGGGGGGAAAAAAGTATGCCGTACTCGTACTTATCGTACTCATCGTTTTGTGTTTTTCGTTCGCACTTGGAAACAACAACAATTCACACAGGAAAAGCCGAAACAAAACAAATGAAAATAAGTTAAGTATTGAAAAAAAAGTACGCGTGTGAACGTAAATACTTTTTCAAAAGAGAATACGCCGATAAGTTACTTAAAAAAAAGTACCATGTAAATGGGGACTTAATTTTATTATTTTATTTTGGCCGTGAGCCGTAGCGGTTTGGCAGTGTGCCATAAGCGGGTGAGTCGTGAACTAAAAAAAACACTGACGGCGTTACCATCACGTAGGGAGTTCTGCGGCGTTTGGGGTTAGCGAACGGCTCCAAATCTGACTTAGGTGGCGATGGAGTCGACTGTCAGCTGTTGTGACTTCAACAGTTGTCTTTATTTTAAAGATTAGCATGTCTTTGGAACAAAGTTTTCAAACTTAGCTCAAATGTTCATGAAGCCATGAGATAACGTGAGTGAATACACCCGAAGTTCAAGTCCTCGATTAAAGCGTAATAACTTAACCTATTTTTTGAAAGAAAAAACTAGCCTCATGTTTGACTATGTTTTGCTACTTTCTGGGATTTGGCCAATGGTTGATAATTCACTGGACCTTGAGGTAATTAAAATACAATTAAAAACTTGAACCCATTTCGCAATTCATACATACACTCAAACACAGTTCAAAGCACCTGAATGGGAGCGCAATCGCATTCGTATACTTTTTGGAAGACTGCATTAGGTTTTATTTTTATTCATTATTTATTTCATATGAAATGTTATGTCTAACTAAAATCTGGGTTAATACATTTCAAATAAAACTGAAAGTGTTAATTATTTAAAGACTATTTTGTATGTCTTTTCTGTGGCTGGCTTTTGGCAATATTTGTTGTTTATCTGTCAGTCAGTTGAGGAATTGGCTTTGGCCCATTCGTGTTGTTTTATTGTTTGTGGAAATGGGGCTACATTTGTTAAACAAAACAAAAAAACTTTCCCGGGAACCTGTATTCACGATGCATCTGTGAAAAATGTAGGTCAACTCCAGTTCTTAGTCATATGACATGATGCGTATGAAGCTGCCGCCGTTGCGCAAAAGCTGGTATTTTTGGCAGACTTTGTTGGAAATACAAGGTGTGTTTTAATATGGCAAGTTTTTGTGATATGTAGGCTTTTTATATTGGCATATCTTTGGCTCCATTTACACTATGCCACAACAGATGTACAATCTCGCAACTATTTACATGTATGATGTCATCCACCAAAAATAAAGTGATTTCTACTAATGTTAGGTGCATTAAATTCGACAAAATAATAATAATTGTTGTTGATACCCTCACTTTTATTCCCAAGAGCCAGAAATTTGCAACATTTTGCAAGTTATTTCAAAAACTACACATATTTCGAATTCCATAAGCATAGTTGTGATGGTTAAAAAGATCCTAAATACGAGAGATATAAGGAAACAAATCCCGTCCGGACGTTACAAAATGTAGCTTCCGAGCAAGGTTTGAATTGTTTATACAAGGTGGCGAAAAAGTAATCCTCCTATCAGAAAATGCTATAAATTTTGCGATTGGCCCCTAATGCCTAATGTTGACATTTGTGTAGTAAACACATGCGAAATACACGTTAATAAACAATGTTACGCTACACTGCTCCAGAACGCGGAATATTGCTGACTATTTATTTGACCAATAATCGGTCGGTGACTTTGGCACAAAAAACATCGAAAGGTTACTTTTGCGCCACCTGTTATAATACTTACTGAAGAAATTTCGAATTTTTGAGTAAAAATAGTGATTATGCGTTTTTGCCGTAGGAGCATGATTCTCCCCATATGTATGTTCTTCGCTTTGACATCTGGGACATCTAAGCCGTTTCGAAGCCAGCACGAAGTTGATGAACACTTTCTCCGCTGTTCTCCGCTTTTGCATTTGGGAAATATTAGCCCTGTATAAGCTATATTTTATATCCGTCTATTACGAAATTTGCGTTCGTTCCTATTCAGGAACAAACGCTTCCAAATTTGAAGAAAGTCGGTTCAGATACTCGTATATCCTTCATATAGTTAAGGATACCTGACCGTTTAAATTTCTAAAAAGAAATTTCGACTTTCTGAACAAAAATATTGATTTTAATTTTTCGTCTTTTTAGCCATATTGAAGTAGATACGGTCGTTTAAAGTTTAGGAACAATATGTCGATTTTTTTTAACAAAAAAATTATCAAAAATGTTTAACCTTTTTGCTATAGCAATCTTATTAAAGGAAATATGACCGTTTAAAGTTTTGGAAAGAAATTTCGAATTTTCGAGCACTCACGAGTTTTCGCCTTTTATACCATACCAGGCTCATTTATTGAGATGTGAACTTTTAATGTTGTGGAGAAAATATCGAACTTTTGACAAAATTGTAATTACGGAGCCTTATTTAAGAGATATAACCGTTAAAAAGTTATGGAAAAAATTATTTAACAGTAAACAGTGATCACAACTTTTCGCCCATTTTTGCTGGAGCGTTATTTAAAGGGATATACAATTTTAAAGTTTTGAAAAGAAATTTCGAATTTTTGTGCCAAAATAGTGATTACGAGTTTTTTGCCGTAGGAGGATTATTTAATGAGATATGACCGTTTAAAGTTTTGGAAAACAATTTAGATTTTTTGACCAAAAAATAGTGGTTACGAATTTTCGTCTCTTTTTGGTCCCTATTTGACAACAGTTATTTTTTTTTGAAATAGTAATCACGAATTTGACCAAAAATTGTGATTACGATCAGTGTTGCCGCTGAATTTTTCCGAAAGGAATCCCAAAGAAATCAAAAAAAGAATCAAGAATCGCCCTTTTTACAACTTATTGCGAATTCTTTTCTGCAAAAAAGTGCAACATTTTCATTGCCTTTTTTCGGAAAACGGCACTTTTGTGATACTTTTTTGAAATTTGTAATTAAGTTACTCGAATTTAGCACAACTAAAATTTCAAAATTTCAAAAAAGCGATATAATAGTGCTGTTTTCGGTAAAAGGGCAATGCAAGTGTTGCACTTTTTTGCAGAAAAGAATTCACCATTATTTTATTAAGAAATACGAGGGATGCTATTTATATTTCGGTCCTGGCAATGGTGGTGTTGCCAGATGAAAACTGGAACTTCCATTGGAAAGTATGACATTTTTTAGCATAACTCCACTCAGACCGTTTTGTCATTTGAGTGCGAATCGTTTTGGTTACAGTGTGTTGAAAATTCACCTCCAAAACATGGTTTTTGAACGCTTCAACAGCTGCTTCAGGCGTCGAAAAACGTTGACCAAGCAGTTTCTTCATGATGTGAGTGAATAAGAAGAAGTCATTGGGTGTCCAATCAGGGCTGTACGGCGGATGACCCATCAATTCGACGTTTTGGCCGGTCAGAAAAGGCGCTGGTTTGAGCCTATGTGTGAGAGCTCGCATTGTCATGGTGCACAATGATTCGTCTTCCCTTGTTCGTTTTTCGAATTTCTCCGAAGACTTCAGGCAAACATATTGCGGTGTACTACTCAGAATTTACCGTCCTAGGTTGCTCAAGTGGAACAGTCGCCACATGACCAGTTTTGCCGAAGAAACAGGCGACCATTTGTTTCGAAGAGATTCTTCCACGAACAACTTTCATTGGATTTGGCTCGTTTCGAAGACACGGTCGATTGCTGTTTTGTTTCGGGCTCATACGCATATATCCAAGATTCGTCACCTGTGACGATCTTATAAACGTCTTTTGAAGCACCGCGATCGTATTTTTTCAAAATTTCTTTGCACCAATCGACACGAGCCTTTTTTTGAGCGATTGTCAATTTTTGCGGGATTCAACGAGAACAAACCTTTTTTACGGCCAGGTGTTCATGCAATATCGAATGTATGCTGGTGGAAGAAATGCCCAAGGATGCCTCTATCTCACGGTATGCCACATGACGATCTTTCATTATCAGTTTACGCACGGCATCAATGTTCTCAGGCACAACGGCCGTTTTTGGACGACCTTCGTCTTTGAGCGAGCGTCGGCCACGATTGAATTAATTAAACCAGTTTTTCACAGTGCTATAGGATGGTGCTTCATCGACATACACGGAAGTCGAAAGTTGTGAAAAATGATCGCACGAAAATGTTCACGAGTTAATTCCATTTTTTTGCCAAATTGATTTTTTCAAGTCACTGTAAACAACACAAATGATGGTCGTACGTCAAAACGTTCTGAGTACGTTTATGCTAAAAAATTTCAAACTTTCCAATGGAAATGTCAGATAGCACCAGGTAACACTTAGTGTTGCCTAGATCAGAAATATATATAGCAACAGTCGTAAGGTACAAAAATGTTCAATGTTATCAAACAAAAAACACGATATTCACGAAAATTCATAGAGCATAAGTATTAGAAATCAATTAAATTAAGCATTATTTTTTGGAGATGGTTTTTCGGTATTTTTCAATTAGTTCAGGGCACAGAGTACACTTAACTAGCTCACAGTTGAGCAAGTTACGACCCGATAACCTTTCATCACAAGTCTTTACTTGCAGTCTATTTGTTAATTTATTTTTCACTAAAGTTAACTTTGAAAAAGTCCTTTCATTGTTGGCACTACTAAGGGATAAAGTAAAAATTTTCGCAACAAATTTATATAAACTTCACACCAGAATGGTTCAGCGTCCATAACTTCATACATATGTTATTAGATCTTTTCTTTAGAAAAGTGTGTAATGGAACTCACTTATAAATTCATCAGGATTTGTGATAATGTGACTTAATGCATATACTAGCTGAAAATAGTCTATATCTTCATCAGATTTAAGGAATGACGGATCGAGATATTTTAAAATATTGAGGCTTTTATCATTAATATAATATCTTTTATCATTAATATTTATTCTGAACAACATTTGACTACATACTTTTTGGTACAAATTTAAGAAACATTTCTAGATAATTTTAATCAAGAGCAGATGAGTTATTTCCCGCCTTTATTGCGGCTTCGGCTTCAAAACCTATATATATTTAGGATATATTTTTCTGATATAACTTATTTTCGAAATCAATTTTTCTAACTCAGTTTGCGTTACATTTTCTGTTTTAAGAAGATTTTTAAAAATGTAAGAAAGTAAAACGGAACAAGGTGAATTATTAGTGAAGCCTAGCTTCGGAAATTTCTATTAAATTGTTGCACTTTATTCTGAACGATATCAGAGCTGGTTCTAAATATTGCAGCTTGAGACAACGTAAAAATATAGATGCTTGCTGGGAAAATAAGTAGTTCAAGCACTCTCCCGGACCAGACTCGAAATTCTTTTGAACTGGTCCGCTTCGCTGCAGGGCCGCTACTTCTTATAATTTCACCGTGTATAAATCAAGTGCCTGAGAATGTATGCGTTTTAAAAAGAAAAAACAACATACACAAAATCTGGCTGATATGAAAATTCTCACCCTAAAGTGATTTAAATCGCGTCTGCGGGTGGTTTTGCCGATTAGTGAAGCCAATTATCGCAAATTTCTCTTGAAAAAGTTAAAAGGAATCAAAAAAATCCATTTTTCAAAAAGAATCAAATTTGAAATCAGAATTTAAAAGAATCAGAAAAGAATCCAGGAAAGAAAAAAACATTTTGATTCTTTAAAATCATTAACGGCAACAGTGATTACGAATTTTCGCGCAATCCCACGGCAGCCGGTTCTTTGTACCGGATTGACCCGAAGCAGCAATTCTTCGGCCAGGGGCTGCCACCTCAGTACTATGTGTTTTATGTTCGTCCATTTTTTCGCCTTGGGAGAGGCACATCCCGGAGTGTCTGCTCCGAATTCTTCTGGTCCGTGCCGGGACCGAACAAAATCCCGGACCACAACAATATTTCTGCTCCGTCTGCGGGAACCTTATACGTGGCAACTCAACATCAGTAAGGTGTACCCGATGTATGGAGTGGTTGCATCTCAGGGGTTGCTCTGGCCTTAGAAACGCCGGGGAGTATCGCCGCATAGGGAGCTATGTTGGAGCCTGCTGTGCCTCCATACCTCTCAGTGTGCCTCAAGAATCGCAGTCGTCAGTGTCGTCGGCCTCGTCGTCCCCGTCGTCTACGTCATCGACACCTTCGGTTTATGGGACACCGCTGCAATCTCCCCTACAGCAACATGCACAGCAATCAACACCACAACTAACACCACACATTGCTGTACCAACCCCCGAACATGCATCCTTCTTGCAATTTAATTGCAACGGTCTCCGCGGCCAAATCAACGAGATTGTAGATTTCATGAATCGGAATAACATCAAGGTCGCTGCGATCCAGGAAACAAAGCTGAGCGACACATGCAGCTTGCACAGTTGTCAGGGTTACAATGTGCTACGTAAGGATCGCACTAGAAGTGGAGGTGGGGGACTGGCTTTCCTATTACACCATTCTGTGCAATACAGACCTATCTCGCCTGAGCTTGACTCTAGAGACCCATACATTGAATGTATGGGGGTAGCAGTTAAGTCCGGGACTGCCGAGATAGAGCTGTACAACGTATATATACCGCCGATTGGTAGCTGTTCTCCGCGTTATTTGCCAGACATCAGTCCGTTACTGCAGGGCAATAATCGCGTGGTCCTAGGAGACTTTAATGCCCATCATGAGCTTTGGCATTCTCTCCTAGCTAATGACCATAGAGGCATAGCTTTGGCTGAGCAGATAGATGGCTCTACGTTCTGCACAGTGAATGAGGACGCCCCCACACGGGTTATGGGTGATTGCAGCAGCTCGCCAGATATCACCATCGTGTCGCCTGGTCTGATAAATGACGTCACCTGGCAGCCCGTCATTTCATTGGGATCAGACCACCTCCCCATAATCCTCTCCATAGACAGACCAGCCGATTTTATCATCTCTGAACGCAGTACTTTCCTGAATCAAAGGAAAGCTGACTGGAACGGGTTCAGAGAATTCACCAACCGCAGCTTCAGTGAACTACCCATCCCCTCAGATGTTCGGGTAGCTGAGAAGAAATTCCGAGGCATCATCAACGCAGCAGCCGCTCGCTTTATCCCTGCTGGTCGAATACCCGAGATAAGACCTAATTTCCCAGCAGATGCAGCGGGACTAGCAGACGTGCGTGATGAAATTCGTCGTTCTAATCCTGCTGATCCTAGAATCAGGGAACTGAATCTAGAAATCAGTAGGAAAGTCGACGAATATAAGCGGAATAAATGGCTAGATCAACTGAAGCAATGCAACTTAAGTTCCGGTATTGGTAAATTGTGGGCAACGGTTAAGTCACTCTCGAATCCAGGCAGGAAAGACGACCGGACGGCAGTCACATTTGGTGCCACCACTGTGACTGACCCGAAGAGGTGCGCGCGTTATTTTAACCGACAATTCATAGAGCACCCAGTGAGTGACAGAGCGAAAAGGAGAGTAATGCGTCGTATCCATGCTCTCCGAGCTGAAGAAGTACCACCACAGTTTACAGTTGGAGAAGTTGCAGATGTCATCCGTAGCGCTAAGTCATCCAAAGCGCTTGGCCCCGACGGAATTTCGATGCTGATGTTGAAGCAATTGGACATACCGGGAGTTGAGTACCTGACTAGGGTCCTCAATCTGTCGTTGACCACTCTGATAATACCCGATGCCTGGGAAATGGGTAGAGTGGTCCCGCTACTGAAACCGGGCAAAGATGCGAGCAAGGGAGAATCGTACAGGCCTATCTCCCTTCTCTCGCCAGTAGCAAAGACGCTTGAGGCGTTAATCCTCCCGAGCCTTATTGGACATTTTCCAATTGCTAATCATCAACACGGATTCCGAAAGCAGCATAGTACGACTACTGCTTTACACGCCATATCCACGCATGTGAGCCGCGGTCTTAACCAGAACAAGCCCGGTGACAGGACCGTCCTCGTGGCGCTAGACCTATCGAAGGCCTTCGATACTGTCAGCCACGCCACGCTTTTTGAGGACATAGCCAACACGTCCCTCACGAATAGTTTGAAACGTTGGACCGTCAATTACATGTGTGGACGCCAGTCGTATGTGGAATTCAGAAACAAGAAGTCCAAACCCCGTAGAGTGAAACAGGGAGTTCCCCAAGGTGGGATGATATCTCCGGCACTGTTTAACCTCTACCTTTCTGCAATTCCACCCCCACCTGACGGCGTTGAAATCGTATCATATGCTGATGACTGTACGATTCTGGCGTCGGGCCCTTTAATCGATGACATATGTGGAAGGCTGAACATCTACCTCGCTGAGATTGCCAATTTCTTCGCTGCGAGGAACTTAAAAATATCCGCCACCAAATCATCGGCCACCCTTTTTACTGCATGGACAGCGCAAGTGAAGGAGCAACTCAATGTGATAGTCGATGGCACAAGAATTCCGACCACCAACTATCCTAAGGTTCTTGGTGTCACATTTGATAGCCTCTTCAGGTCTAACGCGCATGCCACAGCTATCTGCAATAAGATGAGAAGTAGGAACAAGGTCCTCAAGTCGCTAGCCGGCAGCACTTGGGGCACAGACAAAGAAACCTTGTTGACCTCTTATAAAGCGATAGGTCGGTCTGTGGTAAACTATGCAGCACCAGTGTGGTCACCGAATGTGAGCGAGACGCAGTGGAGGAATATACAGACCTGTCAAAATGCCGCCCTGAGAACTGCGACAGGGTGCCTCCTCATGTCTTCTGTGGACCACTTACATGAGGAGACGAAGATCATAACCGTGCGACGACACAATTTTTTGCTGTCGAAGCAGTATCTGCTTGGTTGCTACCGTCCCAGCCATCCCAATCACCATCTAGTGGATAGGCGCCCACCTCCCAGGCAGATCAGGAAAGACCTTCATGATCTAGAGCGCGAGGTCCAACGCTACAAGAGAGAACCTCTAGACCAAAGAGCTTTCAAGGCAGGTCTGGCTGACATACACTCCGACGCAGTCGCTGAAGCCGTGAATAACTACAGAGTCAATGTCGTACTAGGAGACCACCCTCCATCAGTGGCCTCAGAGGAAGAGGAATTACCACGACAGACAAGAGTACTTTTGGCCCAATTAAGATCTGGCTGGTGTAGCCGCCTCAATTCATACTGGGCAAGGATTGATGGCACCACGTCGAACATATGTCCCGCCTGTAACCAGGGACCACACGACACACTACACCTCTTTAACTGCCCTGCCAAACCTACTCAACTTGTTCCCAGGTCTCTTTGGACCCAACCAGTGGAAGCAGCCATCTTCCTCGGCCTGGAAACCAATACAGCAGAAACTACTATACAAGGCGAATGAAAACAACTAATGGATAACTAACACATATACTGCTACAACAACAACAACGAATTTTCGCCTCTTTGCCGTAGGAGCCTTTTTAAGGAGATATGACCGTTTAAAGTTTTGGAAAGAAATTTCGAATTTTTGGCGTACAAATAGTAATCGCTAATTTTCGACCTTTTTTCTTCGTCTTATTAGACAATAACTAATTTTCAGCCAAAAATGTTGAATTTTTCCTTAAATATGTAATATCGTAAAACTCCGAAACAACTTTGACGAGTTTTAGTCATTATTTATGTATATTCTGAACCAAAGTCGTCCCGATTCCAAAATGTATATCATTGGCAGAGTACATAAGGACCTTTTTTTAAAAAATATTTAAGGAAAAAAATATTAAAATCGGTTCCGATTTAGATGTAAATCTCCGAAACAACTTTGACGATTTTTAGTCATTATTTATGTATCTTCTGAACCAAAGTCGTCCCGACTCCAAAATGTACACCATTGGTACTATATTGAAATCGGTTCAGATTTAGATGTAGCTCTCGTATATTTGTTACCCCCGATTTGACATGTAAGCGCAGTACAAACTGTGTTTTACATCCGATCAGTACGAAATTCGGCAGGAGGTTTCAATAACAAGAATGAATTCTACCAATGGTGGGGGGGAATCGGTTCAGCTTTAGACATTTAGCAGTCTCATTTAAGAAAATGTGGCCTATTAAACTTTTGGAAGGAATATCGAATTTTTGACAAAAAAAAATAGTGATTACGAATTTTGTCATTTTTTCCTAGGAGCCTTATTTATGAGACTTTACATAATGACTAAAGTTGCTGATAGAAATTTGGAATTTTTGACTACAGATTTATTGATCTCGAATTTTGCCCTTTTTGCCATAGAAGCATTATTTAATGAAATATGACCGTTTATAGATTTGGAAAACAATTTCGATTTTTTGACCAAAAAATAGTGATCACGGATTTTTGTCCCTTTTTGCCCTTATTAAAAGGGATGTACTAGTGTAAACTTTATTAAAAGTTTTGAAAAGAATTTTCGAATTTAACCATAGAAAATTTTTGAAATAGTAATCACGAATCTGTCCAAAAAAATAGTGATCACGAGTCTTCCCCCCTTAGCCCTAGGAGCCATATTTAAGCAGATATGACCTTTAAAGATTTGGAAAGATATTTTGAATTTTTGACGATAAAATAGTGGTCATATTTTTTCTAGGAGCCTTATTTAAGGATGTATGGCCGTTTCAAGTTGTGGAAAGAAATTTATAATTTTTCACTAAAAAAGTGATATGAAATTGGGAAAAATGTCAAAATGTTGACCAAAAATAGCGAATTTTTTTAATTTTTGCCCTAGCAGCCTAATTTCAGGTGATGTGGCCGCATCAAGTTGTGGTGGAAATCTCGAATTTTTGACAAAAAACTAGTGATCACGAATTTTCCTCCACTTTTGACCACGAGCCCTATTTAAAGAGATATGACGGTTTAAAGTTTTTTGAAATGTTCATCAACAAATTGTTGTTTCTAATACATTCCTAAAAATGTTAAAAAGCGTATTTCTCGATTATATATCGTCCTAATGTGAAAGGGCGATATAAAGAGGAAAACAAATTCCAAAACTTTAAACCGTCATATCTCTTTAAATAAGGCTCGTGGTCAAAAGTGGACGAAAATTCGTGATCACTATTTTTTGTTGTCAAAAATTCGAGATTTCCACCACAACTTGATGCGGTCACATCACCTGAAATTAGGCTGCTAGGGCAAAAATTAAAAAAATCGCTATTTTTGGTCAAAATGTTGACATTTGAACAAAATCGGACAATCGATTTTGAATACTAACATTTGTAGTAATTAAAAATATCATTGAATTAAATTTTTTTCATGTTTCTGTTATTCTCGTAGAGGCATAACACTTCGAATTCGGAGATATCTAAAAATATACCACGAAAAACTAATTTTCAGCCAAAATTTTTGAATTTTTCGATAAGTAAAATCGTAAAACTCCGAAACCTTTTTTGTGTGAAAGAAAGTGGACCATTTTTTACAAAATATTTAAGGAAAAAATTAGATCGTTTCTGGGATATCACAATTTATATTTTTGTTTTCGAGAAAAGTGACCGAAATCAAATGTTTGAAATAAAATTAGTATTTTTGATGAAAAGTATGCGGAAAATGACTTAAGAAACGATATTTTCTATTTTCAATGCCTTATGCTTCGTAGCATTAAAATTAACTTGAAAACACCATTACAGAGGAAAAAAGTCCATTTCTGAACATTGACCTCGCCCCTGCCTCCAGAGCTCATTTAATTTTTTTAATATTGTGGGTAATTACGCCCACATACCAGGGCAACATTTTTCTGACACTTGAGAAAGAACGAAAATCTATGGATACATCAATAAGTTTAGTAATTTTATCTAATATTCTAGAGCTACGATTTTACTAGTACCCATACTTTATTTACAAAATTTCAAGTGTTTTTATTAACAGGAATCAATAAACCGTGAACTTTTTGTGGAAAATGGTCCATTTGTATGGGAGGTACCAAAAAGGGCGCCCATTTTTCAAAGGATTATAGGTACTGTTAAAGCATTACACTCCACAAAATTTTAAGTTGTTATAGGGACTGAAACAAAGTTATAAGCCATTAACTTATTGTGCAAAATTGTCTACTTGTATGGGAGGTACCAAAAAGGGACGTGGCATTCTAGCCCATTATTCTCAAGGTGATAGCGACCAAGAATCTAATACTATGTGAGGAATTGTGAAAGATTCCGATAAGTATTAGAGAAGTTATTAAAAAATCATTATTTCACTAAATGTTGGCCCTTTGTGGGGGAGGTAATCGAAGGAGTTGTCCATATTTGATCTTAGCCTGAGATAGAAAAATAATATATAGAAAAATAACGTATACCAAATTTAAACTCAATTGCTTAATCCTATACAAAGTTTTCCTATGCAACGGACGGACATTGCTCAAATTACTTAAAATTACCCAAAACGAACTTCCCCCAAATATTCTTGGGGTCCCTTAGGCCATTTCTTCCACGTGTTATACCGTTGGCCCGCAGCAACTGATATTTACTCTCGTTCACAATAGTGGGTTTATAAAGACATGATTTTGATGAAATTATTTTACTTTTACCAACAGGGATATAATTTCTACATTTATTCACAGCTTTTATTCAAGGAGCAGTACTGCCTCCACGAATTGGGAACTTAGCGGTGAATAAAACGTTGCTAGATCTAGAATGTTGGGACTGCACGGTCGCGGTATATGCGGACGACGAGACAAGTGGGAATCGCAATAACTTGCAAATGCGAAAACATCCTCAGAGAAATCATACAGGTGGCTCTGAACAAGTTGGCTAGATGGGTCAGAAGCAGCGGTTTGGGCGTTATCCCAAACAATACAGAATTGGTTCTCTTTACTAGGATGAATAAGGTTGAACATGTGAACACTCCTCTGATAAATGGAACAGATCTAGCCTTTTCTGTAGATGCAAAATTTCTAGGATTAATTCTAGATAGGAAACTGTTATTCAGACTTAACGTATTGAAACGTGTAGGGAAGGCCAACGTTGCTTTACATTCCTGCAGAAAAGCTGTAGGATCGCGTCGGTGCCTATCTCTTCTATGATTCCAGCCAAAGATAAATGGGTGGGCAGAATACCAGGTAATAGAAACCATCTCCACTTCTATACAGATGGTTCGAAGCTTGATGAAAAGATTGGCTTCGGAGTATACTGTGAAGAACTTAGTTTGGATATAGCTCACAGACAACCAGATACCTGCAGTATCTATTCAACTGAAATAATGACATAAGGGAAGTTGCCAAATGGCTGAGTAGCAACATAGTGACCAACACTGGCGTTGTCATTTGCTCGGACAGCCAGGCTGCCATCAGTTCTCTGGGGACCACATACCTAAATTTACAAATAACCCTCCACAGCTGCAGATCTGTTAGCGAGATGGCTGAGCAGTTCAGGATACACCTCATATGGGTGCCTGGGCATAGGGATATCCTGGGGCCTCAAAGCCCATTAACTTGCTAGGAAAGGGACGACATTACAAATTCTCGAAGAATTTGCATAAATTGGTGCGTCACTATCCATGTGCAAGTTTTGGCTTAGGCAAGAGACAATCGGGGCAGTCCAACGAAAGATGGACAGAAATCGGCACCTGCAGGGTAGCTAGACAAATCTGGCCAAGGTATGACCTGAGAAGATCAAAATATCTCCACGCACCAGAGAGGCAGAGATTGTATCAGTTCTGACGGGACACTGTTTGATCGGCGAACACGCCAAAAGATAGGTATTGACCCCAATGAATTCTGCAAAAGCTGTGGAGATGAGAATGGAGCACTTGCTATGCTATTGTCCTACTTTGAGAAAACTGTGTCTGGACATAATGTGGTCGGTGTTTGTAGGTAGTGTAACAGATCTTCCCGGTACCGATATTCGTACTATCTACTATTTTCAAATTGTTTTAACTACAGTTACTAAACTTCTGTTTCTACATGATTGGAATATTTTCAATATTTGCAGTCCTCATAATTTCATTTAAAGGGTTTCAAGGTTTTATCGGTCTTATACTTCAAAAAATATGGTCGAAATTCTAAAGACATATTCAAAGAAAATCGGAATTAAAAAAAATTGTTTAAATTTTTTTTCGTGTTTAGGACACCGTATTTCACCAGTGTTATACACAGTCCTTCGACACAAATTTTGTAAACTTGTGTTATCAGGATTTCAAGGGAGCCGCAGGGCTAAAACAGCTGAGAAGCGCTGCCCTACTGGCTAAGTTACGATTTACACGAGGCAATTATTGCTAAAGCAATTCTGTCTATCATAGGAGAGAGAGGCAGGAGGAATAGAAAGGGGAATTCCTCCCTCTATCACTCTCTCCTGTGATAGGCAGAATTGTTATAGCAATAATTGCCTCGTGTACATCGGGGACTTAGGAAGTTTTAAATCATCATTCACAATAGTTTACGAAACTTGTATCGTCACCCATTTATTTGAGGTATTCACCATACAATTCGATGGTTGATGAGCATCGGAAATCGATATTTTTAGTCAAGGTGAAAATTAATTAAAACAGCGAACTTACTTTTCATGGCCCACATTTTGGCTTGTTGTAATCCTTGAAGATATTTATAAATATCCTGGGAACAATTCGCAGAGATATCGCTTTGTACATTAATCCACTGAGAAGCGATATAACTTAAATCGAAAACGTTCAGCATATCCTTGAGTCGTAAGCTAAGACTCAAATCGATATTTCCATCCGAGGTCATCGCCGGCAACGACAAAGTTGACGACGACGTAGATAACGACGAAGACGAGTCATTGGCTGGATGTAGACGCAGATTCAAAGGCTGCAAGTCACGATCGCCGACATTAAGGTGTTGGGTTATGTTGATCTTTACCGCATCGTCGCCGTTATCAATGGCTGCTTCCAGATGCATCACCGAAGCATGGAAGAGCAGAAGGAGCAGCGGTAGGAGTGTAGCCCGCGGGCTTAACTTAAATGTACGCATTTTTATGCAAATGAATTTATTTTTGTTGTTATTTTTATATCTTTTCTTTTTAAACTTGTCAATCAATATTTTGTTAACGGTGAGTGGGGGCAAGTAAACTCTTTTTTCGGGTAAATCGAACTGATTTCAAATTTATTTTGAAATAAATAAAAAAACAAAAACACGCACCGGTAGGTAACTTTCACTTTGTTGGGCAGTTAAAATTGCCACAGATCTTTGGTTTTTATCACCACATTTATGCAGGGCTGCCCTTCCCTTTAATGCTTCTTCTTATTTTTATTAATATTATTCAATTCAATTTCACTTATGTAATATTTTGAGGACACCGCAATTCTCTTTTTGATTTTCTTTCTTTGGTTTCGAATGATTGGTGGAAGGGGTGGGTTCGTTTTGTTTTTATTATTCGTTTTAGAAGTATTTCTTCTTTCTTTTGTGTGTTTGTTTTTATTTCTTTCGTTTAATTTTTTTTTTCAAGTACACCCGTAATGAGATATTGGCCACTCGCGTACGGAATACGGAACGGACGGAACAAACGCGCGTTCAAAGGTAACTGACGACCGACTTGTGCGATCGCACGATTATGAATTGCGTCTGCGCGTCTTCAACGCTTATAAAAATATGCTAAATATTTCAACACGCACTTGGCGAGCTGCGACGCGCTTGCGCACCGTCAACATGCGCAGCAGCTTTTCGTGCAGAGATCAAATTGATCCGGCCACGCGAGATAAACGGTGGAGCGCGCGAGATTTAATAATTTTCACAATAAGACGAAACGAACGAAGACTAAAGCGTTTTCCTTAGACCTTCATTTGGTTGGCGGCTTTTGGAGTTCTCTTGACTTTTCGGGGTTTTGTTTGTTTTGATCTGAGTTTTGGTTGTCGATGGTTTTCGGTGTTTTGTTTGAAATGCGTCTTGGCAGGCGGGTGCGTCTAAATGGCTCGACAAACGAAAGTGAACTGAAAAGCCGTTTTCTTTTTCGTTGGCGAAAAGTTCAAGCTTGGTTGCAGCGTCTGGGTCTGCATTGGTGGCGGTGGCAGTGACAGCGACAGCGGCGGCGGCAGCAGCTGATCGCTCATTGAGGGAATGCTGCCCAAAATGAACTCACACTCAGAGGCGGCATAATTTTTAGTCACCGCTAACGCTCTGTGCGCTGCCGCCGTAGCGTTATTTTTGGTATCTCAGTCAGTTGGGTACGTGCATGAGCGTCTGATATGTGGTAATGTTTATTGGGCTTACAATGCCGTCGTTGCCGTTGACGGTTGACGGTTCGTTGTTGGTTGGCTCTGTCTGGTTTCTCGATCTGAAGCTGTCTGTGGCCAGTGGTAATATATGATGCAAATGTTTCGTTTATTGTCCCAAAAACAAAACACTGTTGTAGTACCTCGATACCAGCACACAGATATCCGTCCATCCATCCATGTATGTATGTATGTATGCTGTATGTTCCATAGTGCCGGTTACATCTCCCCACTCGATCTCCTTCCCTCCCCTTACCAATTCGATCAGCGACAGTCGAGGTATATTCCATCCCATGTGAAATATTTAATGTTTCGTATTCAACCATGAACTAAAAGGGAATTTCGGACTGATACTCATACCACGAAATGCAGCTACAAAAAACCTCTCATGGAAATGGAAACCTGACGAAAGACAATTGCCTAAAGTCATCGTGTTTGAGGCTCTTCCGTGTAAATGTAATAATAAGTACATAGGTATTTCACAAGACAGAGAGATTGAAATTAAACAAAATGACGCAAAATTTCTAGATACAACTTTTTAAATAGCTCCCATATTCTCTACCGAGTGACAATAGTATTTCGTCACATGTACAAACAAAAATTTAACATCGATTTCCCTGCAGAATTTTGCATAACAATTGTCCACTTCGCTAGCTCCAAGTTGTGCATCAGTCCAGTTGTTTAGTAGCAATGGTCTCCTCCATCTAGTATCTAAAAAAAAACCTTTGATTCTAGGGTTGCCTGAATTTTCCAGTTTTTTTTATCTTGTCCAGTTTTCAGAAGAATTTACAAATCCAGAAAACGGTACCTTATTGTAAACAAATCATTTTACACTTAATGTTTGGTGGCAAATTGTACCAACCAATTGTACCAACTACCAATTTCTTTGGCCAAAAGTCACATTTTTCTTATTGATCAAACATCTTTTTGACACTATATAAAGGTGGTTCTGAGATTGCCGGCTAATTTGCTGTCTTTGTGTATTTACGGTTAATTTTTTTAATTTAAAAATAGTAACCTTTTGAAATTTGTTTCAAAAAGGGAAAAGGAAAATCTGATACAAAATTTATTCCTTGAACATTTTGTGAAAGGAACGTTTGTGTACGGTTAAATAGGGAAGAAAAGTATTGATGAAGATATTTTCTAATTCCGGAATTACAGTTTATATAGGGTGATCCATTTCGAGGTTCCCTACTTTTTTAAAGAAAAAAACACAGACAATTCAAATTGAATGGCGAATGTTTATTATCATTTGAAAGAACATTCTTTGGCATTTATTTTGTAAAGATTATGTCTTTTAAATGTTGGCCGCGGCTACATCTCAGATGGTCCATCCGTTGAGTCCAATTTCCGATGACACGTTCGAGCATTTCGACTGGTAACTGGCGAATGACACGCGTGATGTTTTGCTCCAAGGCCTTAATCGAAGCGGGTTTGTCCGCATAAACTTTAGACTTTACATATCCCCACAGAAAAAAGTCTAACGGTGTGATATCACACGATCTTTGTGGCCAATCGACCGGCCCAAAACGTGAAATTATCTGCTCACCGAAGTGTTCTCTCAATAAATCATTGAATGATGCGATGTGTGGGAAGTGGCGCCATCTTGTTGAAACAAAATGTCGCCGAGATCACGAGCTTCAATTTCAGGCATTAAATAGTCGGTAATCATGGCAAGATAACGGTCGCCATTGACTGTTACGTTCTCACCGGCGTCATTTTTGAAGAAATATGGACCGATGATTCCGGTACGTCGGATCGGGAATCGGTCAATGGCAAAAATATAGCTCTTAACGAGAGTTGAAATATTGCTCATGGGTCGACTGGAAAGTGTTTTTTTATTTAAATAAATGGACTTAGCGTAATTGGCGAATGATTATCTTTATTATATATAAAACCAGTAAGGAAAGGCTAAAGTCGGGCGGGGCCGACTATATAATACCCTACACCACTCTTGTAATATTGAATAACTCTGAAATATAAATTTTGTAGTTCATGAATAAATTTATTTATTTATTCTAAATTTCAAAACGATTGGATGTAAAATACAGTTTCTATAGAACTAAAGGGCCAAATCGGACGAAACATATATATGGGAGCTATAGCTAAATCTTAACCGATTTCCTTCAAATTCGGCAATGTTGGTTCATGGATCAAGAAACTCTACCATTCCAAATTTCAAAACGATTGGATGTAAAATACGGCTTTTATTGGACTAAAGGTCCAAATCGGACGAAACATATATATGGGAGCTATAGCTAAATCTTAACCGATTTTCTTCAAATTCGGTAGTGTTGGTTCATGGATCAAGAAACTCTACCATTCTAAATTTCAAAATGATTGGATGTAAAATATAGCTTCTACAGGACTAAAGAGGAAAATCGGACGAAACATATATATGGGAGCTATAGCTAAATCTTAACCGATTTTCTTCAAATTCGGCAATGTTGGTTCATGGATCAAGAAACTCTACCATTCCAAATTTCAAAACGATTGCATGTAAAATACAGCTTCTATAGGACTAAAGGGCCAAATCGGACGAAACATATATATGGGAGCTATAGCTAAATCTTAACCGATTTTCTTCAAATTCGGCAATGTTGGTTCATGGATCAAGAAACTCTACCATTCTAAATTTCAAAAAGATTGGATGTAAAATACAGCATTTATAGGACTAAAGGTCCAAATCGGACGAAACATATATATGGGAGCTATAGCTAAATCTTAACCGATTTACTTCAAATTCGGTAGTGTTGGTTCATGGATCAAGAAACTCTACCATTCTAAATTTCAAAATGATTGGATGTAAAATACAGCTTCTATAGGACTAAAGGGCCAAATCGGACGAAAGATATATATGGGAGCTATATCTAAATCTGAACCGATTTCAACCAAATTCAATAGCGATCTTAACAGCTGCGAAATACTCTAAACTGCAAAATTTCAGAACGATCGGAGTGAAATTGCGACCTGTAGTCGACGAACAACTTTACATGGACGGACGGACGGACGGACATCGTTAAATCGACTCAGCTAGTGATTCTGAGTCGATCGGTATACTTTAAGGTGGGTCTAGCTGTGTTATTTTTAGGTGTTACAAACATCTGCCGTGAAACAAACTTATAATACCCTGTACCACAGAGTGGTGTAGGGTATAAAAATGAAATGGTGTTCGTTGGTACGCGATGGACTCGAAAACGGCTGAACAGATTTTGTTGAATTTTTGTATGAGTATATCATTTGGTGTGTGGAAGGTTCGTAGCTATATTCGGTTATGATTGGACAAAGGGGCGTGGCACCGCCCATACAACGTGAAATCTAAAAGTGGAATATCTCGGGTACTATTGGAGAAAATTTCTCGAAATTTGGTATGTGAGATCTTGATACCAGTACACATCATGGGGTTAAAAGTCGGTTTGATAGTGACAGTGGGCGTGGCACCGCCCACACAAACTGAAATTTAAAAATTTAATATTTCGAATACTATTGGAGCAAAATTCTCGAAATTTGGTATGTGAGACCTTGGTGCCACTACGCGTCATGTAGCTGAAACTAGGCTGATAGTGACAGAGGGCGTGGCACCGCCCACACAACCTAAAATTCAAATATGAAATATTTCGAGTACTATTGCAGTAAAATTCTCGAAATTTTGTATGTGTGACCTTGGTACCAGTACGCGTCACAGGACTAAAAACGGGGAAACAGTGAAAGTGGGCGTGACACCGCCCGCACAACCTAAAATTCAAATATGAAATAATTCGACTACTATTGCAGTAAAATTCTCGAAATTTAGTATTTGTGATCTTGGTACCAGTACGCGTTATGTAGCTGAAAACCAGGGTGATAGTGTTAGTTGGCGTGACACCGCCCACCCAACCTGAAATTTGAAAATGCTATATTACGAGTATTATTGCGGTAAAAATCTCCAAATTTGGTATATGTGACATTGGTACCAGTATATGTGATGGAACGATTAACTGGTGTGACAGTTATAGTGGGTCTGGCACCGCCTACACGCTGAAAAAAATCGCTTCTGTAGTATATTGTCCCAAACATATTCGGCTTGAAACATATATATGTTTAGGGTACACTCTAAACATATAATATTGGGTACACACAAAAAGTATATATTTTTGAGAAAATTTTATTGTATACAAATCCTTGCTTACATCCCAATATGTTTTCATTTGGGACTATCATTTCCGAAACAAATATTTATTTGCACTTAAGAATTCAGAAAATACGTCAATTGCGTTAAATTTTTACTAATTCAAAGTAATTTTTTAGAAATTTTTAATGTTCATAAAAATAATAAAATAATAATAATTGAAATCGTTTAATCTTGGATCAAAATAAATTACGTGGAGGATTGACAAGAAATGATGACTTGGAAATCTAACTCAGAAATTTGAAATTATTGATTTAAGGAGATGTTAACGCTGCATATGGCATTGTAACTGGGAGGTACAATTCGAAACTAAGGAAAAATTTAACCAGAAATTTCAAAAAGTCAGTCATAATTTTATTCGTATTTAAACACATATTTTATTTGAGAAATTTAGTTTGCTAATATATTTTGTTGCAATATATTAATATATGCGTTGCAAATATATTTTGTTGATTTTCAAATAAAATTTAATTTCTCAGAAATATTTAATATTTAAACCAGTAAGGAAAGGCTAAAGTCGGGCGGTGCCGACTATATAATACCCTACACCACTCTCGTAATATTGAATAACTCTGATATATAAATTTTGTAATTCATGTATAAATTGTTTACATAAATTTACTTTTGGGACATTTTATACTTAAATAATACTCTGTACCACAGTGTGGTGTAGGGTATAAAAACGATTGGATCTAAAGAGCCAAATCGGATGAAACATATATATGGGAGCTATAGCTCTTTACCGATTTTCTTCAAATTCGGCAATGTTGGTTCATGAATCAAGAAACTCTACCATTCTAAATTTCAAAACGATTGGATGTAAAAAATAGCTTCTATAGAACTAAAGGGCCAAATCGGACGAAACATATATATGGGAGCTATATCTAAATCTTTTCTTCAAATTCGGTAGTGTTGGTTCATGGATCAAGAAACTCTACCATTCTAAATTTCAAAATGATTGGATGTAAAATACAGCTTCTTCAGGACTAAAGAGCAAAATCGGACGAAACATATATATGGGAGCTACCATTCTAAATTTCAAAACGATTGGATGTAAAATACAGCTTTTATAGGACTACATGGCCAAATCGGACGAAACATATATATGGGAGCTATAGCTAAATCTTAACCGGTTTTCTTCAAATTCGGTAGTGTTGGTTCATGGATCAAGAAACTCTACCATTCTAAATTTCAAAATGATTGGATGTAAAATACAGCTTCTACAGGACTAAAGAGCAAAATCGGACGAAACATATATATGGAAGCTATAGCTAAATCTTAACCGATTTTCTTCAAATTCGGCAATGTTGGTTCATGGATCAAGAAACTCTACCATTCTAAATTTCAAAACGATCGGATGTAAAATACAGCTTCTATAGGACTAAAGGGCCAAATCGGACGAAACATATATATGGGAGCTATAGCTAAATCTGAACCGATTTCAACCAAATTCAATAGCGATCTTAACAGCCACGAAATACTCTAAACTGCAAAATTTCAGAACGATCGGAGTGAAATTGCGACCTGTTGTCGACGAACAACTTTACATGGACAGACGGACGGACGGACGGACATCGTTAAATCGACTCAGCTAGTGATTCTGAGTCGATCGGTATACTTTAAGGTGGGTCTAGCTGTGTTATTTTCAGCTGTTACAAACATCTGCCGTGAATCAAACTTATAATACCCTGTACCACAGTGTGGTGTAGGGTATAAAAATTGTGTTACAAATATATTTCCTTTCGATTCAAATATATCATAAAACGCTGTTTTCCCCGTGTACACAACCTGAAATTTACAAATGCTATATTTTGAGTACTATTGCAGTAAGATCGGCGATATTTAGAATTTGTTCCTTGGTAGCAGTACGCGTGTTGGAGCCACTATTGCAACTAGCCTGTAAAAATGGGAGTATAACCTTCGAACTACAACAAATGATTGAACCAAAAACTGGCATCTTATAACAGTGGGAAACTCCTACACAACCTGAAATTTCAAAATTCAATATTTCGATCACTATATCAGCTATGGTTTCGAAGTTTGGCTGTCTGATCTTGGTACCAGTAGCGGTGGTGGAGCTACAAACAGGAACGATGGAAACAGTTGGCATGACACCCCCATATAAATAAACTAGTAAGGAAAGGCTAAAGTCGGGCGGTGCCGACTATATAATACCCTACACCACTCTCGTAATACTGAATAACTCTGATATATAAATTTTGTAATTCATGTATAAATTGTTTACATAAATTTACTTTTGGGACATTTTATACTTAAGTAATACCCTGTACCACAGTGTGGTGTAGGGTATAAAAAACGATTGGATCTAAAGAGCCAAATCGGTTGAAACATATATATGGGAGCTATAGCTAAATCTTTACCGATTTTCTTCAAATTAGGCAATGTTGGTTCATGAATCAAGAAACTCTACCATTCTAAATTTCAAAACGATTGGATGTAAAATATAGCTTCTATAGAACTAAAGGGCCAAATCGGACGAAACATATATATGGGAGCTATAGCTAAATCTTAACCGATTTTCTTCAAGTTCGGTAGTGTTGGTTCAGGGATCAAGAAACTCTACCATTCTAAATTTCAAAACGATTGGATGTAAAATACAGCTTTTATAGGACTAAAGGGCCAAATCGGACGAAACATATATATGGGAGCTATAGCTAAATCTTAACCGATTTTCTTCAAATTCGGCAATGTTGGTTCATGGATCAAGAAACTCTACCATTCTAAATTTCAAAACGATTGGATGTAAAATACAGCTTTTATAGGACTAAATGGCCAAATCGGACGAAACATATATATGGGAGCTATAGCTAAATCTTAACCGATTTTCTTCAAATTCGGTAGTGTTGGTTCATGGATCAAGAAACTCTACCATTCTAAATTTCAAAACGATTTGGATGTAATATACAGCTTTTATAGGACTAAATGGCCAAATCGGACGAAACATATATATGGGAGCTATAGCTAAATCTTAACCGATTTTCTTCAAATTCGGCAGTGTTGGTTCATGGATCAAGAAACTCTACCATTCTAAATTTCAAAACGATCGGATGTAAAATACAGCTTCTATATGACTAAAGGGCCAAATCGGACGAAACATATATATGGGAGCTATAGCTAAATCTTAACCGATTTTCTTCAAATTCGGTAGTGTTGGTTCATGGGTCAAGAAACTTTACCATTCTAAATTTCAAAATGATTGGATGTAAAATACAGCTTCTACAGGACTAAAGAGCAAAATCGGACGAAACATATATATGGGAGCTATAGCTAAATCTTAACCGATTTTTTTCAAATTCGGCAATGTTGGTTCATGGATCAAGAAACTCTACCATTCTAAATTTCAAAGCGATCGGATGTAAAATACAGCTTCTATAGGACTAAAGGACCAAATCGGACGAAAGATATATATGGGAGCTATATCTAAATCTGAACCGATTTCAACCAAATTCTGCACATGAAAGGACGACGCTACGCCACGATTGAGGAGATAAAAACGGCATCGAAGGAGAAGCTGAACAAGATCACAAAAAATTATTATTTGAAGTGCTTCGAGGATTGGAAAAAAACTTTTGGCAGAAGTATATTTATTATATCCGAGGGGAACTACTTTGAAGGGGACAAAATAAATATTCATGAATACAAAAATACTTTTTGAAAAAATACAAAATTCGCGATATTTTTTGAACATACCTCGTATAAGTGCATTTATTTTTCAAAGCGATGTACTAATAAATCTATTGAGCCATTTTTCTCTTTTCTGCCATTTGTTTCGAAAAGACCATTTTTACATAGGAAATATGGCGTTTACGCCACTTTCAAACAAACTTTTTATACAAAAAAATTTAACAAAAAGTGGGTTAACTACATTCATCATTGTAAAAATTAATAGGCCTCAAAAGGTAAAAATTTTACACCTTGTAGAAACTTTGAATACTTGTGATGAGCGGTGTGCAGATATTTTATTTCTACTATTCACCCAGATTTTTAAACGAACTGAAACGCAAAACCCTTTATGTCTCGTTTTAAAAACAAATGGATTTACGCCACTTTCAAAACAAACAGTTCATACGTGCATTTGGCCTCAAAATCTGATTTTCGAAAATCTTAATAAAGTACCTTTTGGATATAAGCCAACGATATGCGTTCCAAACAAAATTTCTTGATTTTCAAATAAAATTCATTTGTCAGGTTTAGGTTAGGTTGGTAGCCGTTTTTTACCAGCTCACATTGACCAGTTTAGGTCCCAAGTTTTATCGAAATCAACCTGTTTGATATACATGTTTATCGATAGTACGAATATCGGTACCGTAAAGATCTGTTAGACCGTCTAGAAAGGCCGACCCCAGTATGTCCAGACGTCGTTTACTCAAAGCGGGACAGTCGCTTAGCAAATGCTCAATGCTCTCCTTCCTACTTCCTTATCTCCACAACTTCTGCAGAAGTCATTGCAGTCAATACCCAATCGTCTGGCAGGTGCGCCGATCAGACAGTGTCCGGTCAGAACTGATACTAACGTAGACAATCTTTTCCTCTCTATTGCGAGGAGATATTTTGACCTTCTTAGGTCATTTCTTGGCCAGATTTGTCAAGCTACCCTACAGGTGCCGATTTCTGTCCACCTTTCGTTGAACTGCCTGTCAGGGTGACCGCTGGGAAATTTCAAAAAGTATCACAAATAGTGAAATTCATCGAAAAAGGTGGCATAATATTTTAAAAAAAAGTGGTACGAAAAGTGGCACGAAAAGTGGCACGCTTTTTTCAGACTTTATTCGATAAAACAAAAAAACTTAAATGAAAACTTAACGAAAACAATTCATTTGAGTATATATATACTCAATATATACTAAAATGTGTATACTCAAATGTATATATGTATATATATTCTAACTATATATATTTCACAATCTTCCAACTACTCGACAATAAAATTAACAACTGAAAGCTGTTATGAATTTAACGCATTATTTAGTAATCGTGGGATTAAGGTTTTATTCATATACTAGCTGACCCCAGCAGACGTTGTCCTGCCCGTTCTGTGCGGGCTGTATTGGTTTGTTATTGATCGATATTTCATTCAAAAATGCATACACGGGGCAAAATCGCCTTGCAATACAAATTTTTAAATATTATATATTTTCGAGCAAATAAATTTTATTTGAAAATCAATAATATGTATTTAGAACCCATATGTTAATATATTAAAATAAAATATATTTGCGAACTAATTTTCTCAAATAAAATATGTGTTTAAATACAAATAAAATTATTGTTTATGAATATTTCCAAATATATTTTATTAAAAAAAGATTTTCAAAACTGCTGAATTTTTCGAATTTTAGTTTTAATTTTTTCCTTGTTTTAAAATTATGCATTTCTATTAAAAATGGCATAGTTCGCATTAACTTCTATTTGAAACAATTTATTTTTTTTTTCTAATTATTCCAAGTCATTATTTTGAATTATAAAGAAATTTTACTACCATTAAAACTTTCTAAAAATTACCTTTCAATTGCTGACAACTTAGAACAATTAAAGAATAAATATACATTCACGCAAATAGATCTTTGTTTGGGAAATAACATATCCAAATAAAAAATATTAGGATGTAAACATAGTTTTGTTTAGAACAACATCCTCCCAAACATATAATATTTGTATGTGTCAAATATGCAGAATATGTTTGGGACAATATACTACAGAGGCGATTTTTTTTCAGCGTGTACATACCTAGTTTCAGGAACTCCATAAGTCCACTGCAGCGCCATCTAGCGGTTGGAATCATACATACAAACTATTATCAGGACAAACCACACACACATTTTAAATTTCAATTAAATAGCTCTGGAAATACGAATTTTGCAAATATCTTGACCACTCCGCCATTTATCATCGAGAAAATAATTCAAAAAACACAGATGAGCCCAAACTGTAGCTATTGTGTAATTTTTAGCCCATTCGCTCTTATGGTTTCGGAGATCATGCGTTACTAACAAACGTACAAAGGATTTTATATATAAAGATTAATTCGGAATTGCCAACCATTGGATTGATAAGTGACTACGTTTTTTGTTTTGTTCAGCTGTCTGCTCCGGTTTCGATTTGTGGTACTCGGTATGATGGTAACTATTTTATTCAAGTAGTCGTTTATGAGATTTAAATTACCGGCAATTCCAAGAGAGTAAATCAAAATTCCGAACGGTTTGCAAGATATGAGCCTGAAAAAATGATCACTTTTTTGCAAAAATGACACCGAGGCCTCAAATCTTTGGGGCCCATAAAAAAGTGCATGGCTTTGCGCAAAACTGGGAGACACGGGTCTTTTTTTTGGTCTTTTCTCACATAATGCGAACATTTTTTTGTATTTATTTTTGTAATAGATAGCATAGTATCTCAATGTTGAAGTAAAGAAAAAACAAATGAAATTAAAAAAATTTTCGGGAAATTTTTCACTTTTGCGGCTACCTAAACGGTGTTAAGAATCATTCCCAGAAAGTTCATATGAGAGTAAATAAAAATTCCGAACGGTTTGCAAGATATGA
This sequence comes from Eudasyphora cyanicolor, assembly GCA_963930755.1. NCBI lineage: Eukaryota > Metazoa > Arthropoda > Insecta > Diptera > Muscidae > Eudasyphora > Eudasyphora cyanicolor. The sequence goes on from OZ005736.1 coordinate 253,963,919, forward strand.
GCCTTAGAAAATGAAACTTTTTTGCAAAAATGACACCGAGGCTCCAATTTTTTTGGGGCCCATAAAAAAGTGCATGACTTTGGGCTGAAAGCTGAAAGACACTGTTATGTTATCAGCAAGGCTCCGTACAAATACAGTCGATTACCCCTGACTTTAAACTATACACCGATGGACATGAGGTCGCATTACAAACCGGTGTCAGGAGAGTTTTTTTTATGTAGAACCACTACTTGGTACATTATTTGGCGTTACATATGGTGCACTACTTCGAAGCGAATGGTACAAATATTACTAACAAAGAAAAACTAATTATTTTTTTTTTTAATAATGGATTTTTGAGAGATCATTTGATATTACTCCGTGTAGTCTAGCAGAAAATGAACAACATTTTGTCATCCGTTTCGACATCTACCAGACAATATTCCATGTTATTTTTCTCTGAAGGTGGTTGGGAGACCGTCTTCCTGAATTCAAGAACTGCCCTTGGCTGTCGCTACTAGCTTAATGCGAAGGCTGCAAAGTTTAAAATTCACTTGATCATGCTCACATGGAAATGCAGGGCAACAGAGAAATTAAAAATTGTAATTCATTCAATCAATTTTTCAGACGTTTTCGATCTGCAGCACCCTTGAAATCCTACCAACGGCTTAAGTAAACATGCTCACATAGAAATGCTCTAAATTAAATTCCGCTGTATTATACAATATTGAATTTTCAACTCTCAACGCCTCATGTAGAAAAGGTTAGGTTTGAAGCCCCCATGAGCATCAGCGAAAATGACAGACGGACAGGATAGTTGGCTAACCAAATATTAAACTTGTATTTATACCCTACACCACACTGTGGTACAGGGTATTATAAGTTTGTTTCACGGCAGATGTTTGTAACACCTTAAAATAACACAGCTAGACCCACCTTAAAGTATACCGATCGACTCAGAATCACTAGCTGAGTCGATTTAACGATGTCCGTCCGTCCGTCCGTCCATGTAAAGTTGTTCGTCGACTACAGGTCGCAATTTCACTCCGATCGTTCTGAAATTTTGCAGTTTTGAGTATTTCGCGGCTGTTAAGATCGCTATTGAATTTGGTTGAAATCGGTTCAGATTTAGATATAGCTCCCATATATATCTTTCGTCCGATTTGGTCCTTTAGTCCTATAGAAGCTGTATTTTACATCCGATCGTTTTGAAATTTAGAATGGTAGAGATTCTTGATCCATGAACCAACATTGTCGAATTTGAAGAAAATCGGTTAAGATTTAGCTATAGCTCCCATATATATGTTTCGTCCGATTTGGCCCTTTAGTCCTATAGAAGCTGTATTTTACATCCGATCGTTTTGAAATTTAGAATGGTAGAGTTTCTTGATCCATGAACCAACATTGCCGAATTTGAAGAAAATCGGTGCAGATTTAGATATAGCTCCTATATATATCTTTCGTCCGATTTGGTCCTTTAGTCCTATAGAAGCTGTATTTTACATCCGATCGTTTTGAAATTTAGAATGGTAGAGTTTCTTGATCCATGAACCAACATTGCCAAATTTGAAGAAAATCGGTTAAGATTTAGCTATAGCTCCCATATATATGTTTCGTCCGATTTGGCCCTTTAGTCCTATAGAAGCTGTATTTTACATCCGATCGTTTTGAAATTTAGAATGGTAGAGTTTCTTGATCCATGAACCAACATTGCCGATTTTGAAGAAAATCGGTTAAGATTTAGCTATAGCTCCCATATATATGTTTCGTCCGATTTGGCCCTTTAGTCCTATAAAAGCTGTATTTTACATCCAATCGTGTTGAAATTTAGAATGGTAGAGTTTCTTGACCCATGAACCAACACTACCGAATTTGAAGAAAATCAGTTAAGATTTAGCTATAGCTCCCATATATATGTTTCATCCGATTTGGCTCTTTAGATCCAATCGTTTTTATACCCTACACCACACTGTGGTAAAGGGTATTATTTAAGTATAAAATGTCCCAAAAGTAAATTTATGTAAACAATTTATACATGAATTACAAAATTTATATATCAGAGTTATTCAATATTACGAGAGTGGTGTAGGGTATTATATAGTCGGCACCGGCCGTCTTTAGCCTTTCCTTACTGGTTTTATTATGAAATCTTCTTTAAGGCACTCTAATATACTTGTTCCAATTGGCATTTACAAGTGACTCTATATTTTTAACCACCAATTAAGTAATAACACTACCATTGCTAATTTTTGGGAATTTTCGAGATGACTGATGCAAGTTTACTACAATACCAGTACGAGTACATATTCGGCAGAATCGCTTTTCATACACTGGCCTGAGCGTAAAACTATGTATTGTGGCTCAAAGTCCAAACAAACAAAAAATTATGCTTTAAGCCGATTTTAGCTATAAAACTTTTTTTTCTGTGGCTGTGGATCTGGTAATTACAGTTCACTAACACCATAAAATGGAATTCAATGGAATTGTGAACGACTATAAATGCATCATAGACATGGAAATCTGGAGAACATTTTTATTTATAGATATAAATTCAGTGATACACATACGTTGTCCGTTGGAGATGCTTAACCTTCACAAATTAAACCACTATCTTAACATAACCAAAAATACTTGACAGAAAACATTAAGAAGCGAAAAGAATTATTATTTATCGAAACTAGATCAATACGAGTACTGCCCCAAAAAAGTAATTACAATATTTTTTAAACGACCTGACCAAAAAAATTGTTTTTTTTACAGTATGTCTTTAGATTTGTTTTCAGTTCATATCATAAATTCGAAACACTTTTTACTAAGATGTACTATTTATCCAATCAAATAAAGGGCCACCTTATTGTAGATATAAGTGAAATATGTACAAGTATACGAGTATATTACAAATTTTATGAATAAAGGAAATTTTCCATTATAGTTATATACGAGTACCCATATACATACATACTACCCAATTTTATGTGAGAATTGACAATGAACTCAAGCAGAAAACAAAAGAACTAAATTGATACGAATACAATTCAGGGCGGATTTTTATACCAGACACCACACTGTGGTACAGGGTATTATGACTTTGTGCATTTGTTTGTAACGCCTAAAAAACAAAGAGATAGACCCATTGTTTATTATACCTATCGGCATCCAATCACTTTGAGTTGATTTACCATTTCCGTCTGTCTGTCTGTCCATGTATTCTTGTGATCAAAGAGCAGGTCGCAAATATGAAGTGATCTTTACGAAAATTGGTACAGAGACATTTCTTAGACTAGAGACGATCCCTATTGAAAATGAGGCATATTTGTCCATGTATTGATAAAGCCCCCATATAAAGGTCCCCACCGTGTGTCACTTCTTGACACTCTAGAGAACACATTTTCAATGATCTGGCTGAAATTTAAGAATTTTCACTTTATATTGGATCCAAGTCCATGTTTTGGTATAGCCCCCATATAAAGGTCCCCAACAATGTCACTTCTTCACACTCTAGGGAATACATTTTTCAATTGATCTGGTTGATATTTTAGAATTTATATTTTATATTGGACCTAATCGTCCTGGTTAAAATTTTGCACATCGCTCCATGTTTTGGTATAGCCCTCATATATATAAGGTCCCCACCGATGTCACTTCTTTAAGCTCTAGAAAACACATTTTTAAATTGGTCTGGTTGAAATTTAGGAATTTACACCATTTATTGGACATAATCTTCCCTAGTACAAATTTTTTACATAGGTCTATGTTTTGGTACTGCCCTCATATAAAGGTCCCCACAGATGTCAATTCTTGACGCTCTACAGCACACAGTTTTTCAATTGATCTGGCTGAAATTTTAGAATTTGTACTTTATATTGCACTTAATCGTTCCTAGTGAAAATGGGGAACCTCGGCCCATGTTTTGATATTGCTCCCATATAAAGGTAACTTCCTATTAGACTTTTTGGAGTTCTAGGGGACGCATTTTTAACTCGTCATGTGGAAATTTAAGCTTTAGTACTTCATATTAAATTAAATCGTATCTAGTGAATCTAGTGTGTCTGGAATCTAGAAAACTACTCTATTTAACCTGCAACTGTTCATAGTAGTAATGATTCACGGCGTATTTGCTGGAAAATAATGGTGGAGGGTATTAAACAGTCGGCCCCGCCCGATGAAAGGTTTTGGTCTTGGCTCAAAAGATAACAAAATTACATCCTTTTAATTGTAAACATACAGAAACTGGTTACAAGCTTCAACATGAGCTAACTTAGGAGGCGGTGTATCTCAGCAGTCCAACTCTACACATTACTACAGCTGCAAGTGTATGGGAGACCTTATGGGAAGTACTCACCCAACTGGGATATGATGGGGTATGAATGTGGTGGTGGTAGTGGTTTTAACTGTACTTAAAGTTGTGGGGTTTGCGGTTGCGCGCGCTCACTGCGCTTATGTATGTTATACCTGTTACTCGCGAATATTCGTAACTTGTGTGTGTATGTGTGATTTAAGTATGACATAATGAAAGAAAAATATGCAACGACGAGGAAAAATAACAAAGGCTGGAGTTATAACAACCCAGCAACCGATTCCTACGAACCATCAGATGCACAGTGACATCGATATGTCAAGAAATTGCATATCGATACCTTCATTCTAAACTATGCTAAGTGCAAAAAGGTAGTTTTTCAGAAGAGGCGACCAAAGTTTGATGATTTTTTTTTTAAATTTGTGTGGAATTCCTTTATAATGCAAATCGAATGACCTGTACTGTTTTGTGAATAACTTTTGATTGGATTGACGGATAAACACCAAATTTTGACTGAATATGATTTGGTATATTTAGAAATTAAAAATGCAATCTCTCTAAAACTATGCTAAGTCTCTAAAACTATGCTAAGTATCGATATATGGATCTTGCAGGATTTATTCCTGTAAAGATATGATGAATGTAAAATGGATTGTTTACGCGCGATAGCAAACGTTTCGTTTTTTATCCTACACCACACTGTGACACAGTGTATGTATTATTATCATATGGTTAAATCTGAAAAAAATGTATACCAAAAATTTACAAAATTTACATGGTGTGATTTCTTTTCCACTCTTTGAGCCACATTTTTTGGTAACTGGTAGACAGTTATTAAATGCCATAGCATCCGCTAAACTCAACGTCATTTCTGGTGGTGGCCCTCAGATTTGAACAAAACACCCGACATTATTGATTTCGCTATTGTTAAGAATGTAAAGAATGAAGAAATATCAGATACCAACCGCCTTAACATTGAGAACAGATAAATATGAAGAGAATGGCCACACTCCGCGGCCTAAGGAATTGTGAAAAATTACTAAAAGTTGTCCTAAAGGCAGCTGAGGAGTATGATTTAAAAAAAATACTTGCAATCTTTGGATCCAACTGAGAACTGTAATCACAGTCTGGATGGCTACAAAAAATATTCGAAGACCTATTACAGGCGAATCCCCAATCCGTCTTGAAACTTTGAACTGGGCTAAAAGCTCTGAAGAGAAAGTCAATTCCTTTGCAAATTACCTTGAATCTGTTTTTATTTCAAACAGTGGCTTTAGGCTAAAAGATATCAAGAATTCGGCCAAAAACCTTAAAATAAAAAAAAATCTGCTAGAAAGATGATATAAATGGCAGAATGATAAAAGAACTACAATTATCTGCCTGAAAACGGTTTTGTTTATTTTTAACAAAATTTTGCGTGTGGGATACTTCCCTTTATTCTGAAAGATATCAGAAGTTGTGATGATTCCAAAACCCGACCAAAGTAAACCCATATCGTCCGATACGTCTGCTATCGATACTATAAAAAAGGTTTGAATCAATCTTTATGAAGAAAATTACATATAGTTTCAAATAACATAATACCTGATTTGGTTTTCGGAAAATTCATAGTCCCATAGAACAAAACAAAGCATATTGTTCTGTTCTATTCATAGATTTATCGCAAGCTTTTGATAAATTCTGTCTCGAAGGATTGTTAAACAATTTGTCAAACCGGTCGTTTGTAGTAAAATTGAATGGAATTTGGCATACTTGGACCCATTCTATATATATAATATACTAGCATTTTATACTCGGGTTGTCTTTTAACACCGCGACCAAAACTTGGTAAGATTGGAGATATCTATCTATATATATAAAAATGAAACGGTCCATCTGTGTAATGGCATCACGTCAGAACGGCTGGAGCGATTTGGATGATTTTTTTTTTATTCGATTCTAAATTTTCACGAGATGGTTTATATAGAAAAAAAAATTAATTGGACAAAGGGGCGTGGTACCTCCCATACAAATCGCAGGTTAAAAATCCGATATTTCTGCTCCTATTATAGGTATAGTGCTGAAATTTTGTTTGTATGCATTTAATGGCAGATTATGTGAATTTTCCAAAAATGGGCGGAATCGGACCAATGGGCGTGGCCCCGCCCATATAAGCCAAATTTTGAAATTGAGATATTTTGCACAATTTGTTAGCGAGAGTGCTGGAATTTTGTGTATATGTAAACGGTGGCAGTCTACGTGATTGGTCCAAAAATGGGCGGGATCGGACCAATGGGCGTGGCCCCGCCCACATAGACAAAATTTTGATATCTTGCACAATTTGCTAGCGGGAGTGCTGCAATGTTGCGTATATGTATCTGGTGGCATTCTACGTAATTGGTGAAAAAATGGGCGGGACCGGACCAATGGGCGTGGCCCCGCCCATATAAGCCAAATTTTGAAATTGAGATATTTTGCACAATTTGTTAGCGAGAGTGCTGGAATTTTGTGTATATGTAAACGGTGGCAGTCTACGTGATTGATCCAAAAACGGGCGGGATCGAACCAATGGGCGTGGCACCGCCCATATAAGCCAAATTTAAAAAATGTGATATCTTGCACAATTTGTTAGCGAGAGACCTGGAATTTTGTGTATATATATCCGTTGGCGATCTACGTGATTGGTCCAAAAATGGGCGGGTTCGGACCAATAGGCTTGGCCCCGCCCACAATGACCAAATTTTGAAATTTTTATATCTTGCACAATTTGCTATCGGGAGTGCTGCAATGTTGTGTATATGTATCTGGTGGCATTCTACGTAATTGGTCAGAAAATGGGCGGGATCGGACCAATGGGCGTGGCCCCGCCCTTATAAGCCAAATTTTGAAATTGATATAACTTGCACAATTTTTTATCTAGAGTGCTGTCATGTTGTAGATATGTATCTGGTGACAGTCCACGTGATTGGTCCAAAAATTGGCGGGATCTGACCAATGGGCGGGCCACCGCCCATATAAGCCAAATTTTGAAATTGAATTATCGTGCTCATTTTGTTAGCGAGAGTGTTGAAATTTTGCGTATATGTATCTGGTAGCAGTCTACGTGATTGGCTTTCAAATGGGCGAAATAGGACCAGTGGGCGTGGCCCAGCCCATATTTTGATATATCTTGCAAGTATTATATAGGAAATACATGAACAAAAATGCTCGGTATGCGATAATTACAGCTGCTCACTCCAATACAATCGCAATATGATAATGTGATGCAATATCAATGAAACAAGAATTTGGAAATTTTATAAGTATACATTTCTATTTTCTGGACTTTCCACTGAATTCGGTATTTTTTCATTCAGTGAATTTATTACTAATACCAGTAAGGAAAGGCAGAAAGTCGGGCGGGGCCGACTATATAATACCCTACACCTCCCTAACAATGCGATAAAGGTCATTGCGATAATAATTTGGAATAATTGGTAAATGTATTTTGAACCGATAATCGCAAAATTAAGCAATATTCGTTCCTAAATTGAGAAAAATCTTTCTGGAGAACTTTGTAATGATCGGAAGTAAAGTACAACTTCTATAGCGCTTTGTAACCAAATCTGGAGGAACATATATATGGAGGTTATATATAAATCTGAATCGATTTTCCTAGAATACTCATTCATGTAAAATAGAAACCTGTTTCTGTCGAATTTCGTACTGATCGGATATAAAACACAGTCTCTACAGCGCTTACATGTCAAATTGGGGGTAACATATATGTATGGGGGCTATATCTAAATCTGAACTGATTTTCTCCGAATTTTGCGGCATTCCTTCATGTAATAAGAAACCTCTTTCTGCCGAATTTCTTACTGATCGGATATAAAATACAGTTTCTACAGCGCTTGAATTTCAAATCGGGGGTAACATATATATGGGGACTATATCTAAATCTGAACCGATTTTCTCCGAATTTGGCAGTATTCCTTCATGTAATAACAAACCTCTTTCTGCCGAATTTCGTACTGATCGGATATAAAATACAGTTTCTACAGCGCGAATTTTGACATGGGCAGCGAAGCGCACCGGGCTCAGCTAGTTCTAATATAAACTCCGATTAAAAGACTACATCAAAAGAGTACAATTTTGATGTCGATCCAAATTCTAGTATGAAAATTTGCTCCTCTGACTACCACAAAAATTAACTTTGTAAAGCCGACTTGTCAATGAATAGCAATTCTAAATTTTTAGATAGTTTCAGTGGCCATGATTTTATCTTGTCGGTGCGATCATAACCCGAAAACCTAAAATGTAGGCAATTGTAACAGATGTTTTTGGTTCTCAAATACATTACTATTACTATTTGTTTCTTTCAAAATGACGTATACAGGGCTGGTCCTATTTTCTTAAACCTTAGTGGACAGATCCGCCAATATTTTAAAAGTTCCATACTTTCATTTTGAATTTTCGCCAAGTGATTTTCGACCACTTGATGGATAACTGTACGCGTATAGAAAAGAGCGTTGTATGAATTTCAATGAAATTCGTTTAAACTTTGAAAATGCTTAAATGGGTTTATTACACTGGAAACAACCCCCAGATTAATGTACTACATTAATATATTTAATATTTTATTTTCATTCCATTATAAAAGATCCAATAAAAAATGGAATGGATTAAAAAGAACTATGAAATTTAACACTTTTGAAACTTTTCTTTTGTTTCAAGGAATTTTTTCGCGAGTATTATTTTTCTCTGAGATATCAACTGAATATTTCGACGATTTTTAAGACTTCTGGCATATGATAAAATTTGATTTTCATGTTTTGAGAGAAATATTCTCCACTGGTTCCCTTTATTTCGTTCTTTGGACATAATCGTTTATTCCGAAGCATTATTAAACTCACGACCGGAATAAATAATCTCTCTGTTTTCCATGTAAACTTTGTGGCCGAATATCTCGAAAACAATAGTTTTGTCGAAATATGTATATACATAGGGTATCCTTTCTGTTATATTTTTTATGTTTCTAATTACACTGTGCTCGACACGAGTATGTGGACACTTTGAAATAGAAAGGAAACCTTATGGATATACCTATTTCGACCATGCTGAATGCAGTGGTATTAGGATAAATTTGACCACAAAGTTTGTTGAGAAATCAGAGAAATTAGTAATAAAGGGAAACATTGGAGAATTATTTCTCTAAATTCAGTCGTCCATACTTCTCACCCACTTACCCCTGATAAAGTGCAATCAAATCTTACCATATGTCAAACGTCATACAAATTGTCGACAAATTTTACTTTGTGTCTTTGAGAATAATATTCCTCGCGAAAAACTACTAAATGTAAAATGTATTTACGAAAAATTAACAGGTTTCATAATTTAGCAGGTTTTGTTGGTTAGCTTTGTAATTTCCATAGACCCCAACCAAAAAAATTTAATTCAAAAACTAATATCAATAAATAATTTCTGCTTCGAGTAGAAATATACACAAATTAAGCAATAACTCGAAATCTGCTTAATTCTCATAAAAACGTTGAGAAAGGATTCGTAGTAATTTGTCGCAAGGAATAGTTTTTCTACAATGCCAACTAAAAATTTTGACGATTTGTTCGATTTCTGACATATAATAAGATTTGATTGCAATTTTTATGGATAAGGAGGTGAGAGGTAGGGACAACTGTTTTGAGAAAAATATTTCTCTAAGGATTCCGTTTATTTCATTCTTTGGACTAAAGTGTGTATTCCGTAGTCTTCATTTTCAAAATCACCAACGAGATATCTAACCTCTCTGACGTCTCAACAAACTTTGTTGTCGAATATTGCGAAAACAAGAGCTAACATAGAAAACAGCTAATTCCACTGAATTCAGCGTGGCCGAAATAGGTATATCCTTAGGGTTTTCTTTCTGTTATATTTTTGGACTAATACAGTGTTATTAATAGCCAATAGTCAATTATTATAACAAATTGGCTTTTTCAAATTTGGCATACTCTCTCTGCAAAATATCGGCCGGTATCTCACGAATGAATTCTTTAATATTGGTTTCCAGTGCGTCAACCGTTGTGGGCTTGTCCCTATAGACAGGAGCCTTAACATAGCCCCACAAAAAATAATCTAAAGGCGTTAAATCGCGCGATCTGTGGCGGTTGTACTACTATGTAACTCTCGTACTTACTATGTAACTCTCGTACTTACTATGTAACACTCGGTTGGTTGTGGTAACTACTTTTAAATTTCCACTATAGTACTATATGATCAATGTTTGGTAGTGAGAACGAATGTTTTATTCTTGCAACTGAAATTGTATCAATAGACCAAAGACGATTTTTGCAACGAATAATTAGTTACTATTACATCAAAAAGTATTAATAAATAATCGTTTTTTGGTTATTCCAATAATTTTCCAAATTTAGAATAATGTAGTCAAATATAATTTCGTATAGATAATAATGTGTGGAATTCACAATATGTTGTGCAAAATGTTTTAGATAAACAAATAATGAAATTTAAAGCACAATGTTAAGCGATATTTGCATAAAAGTCATATTAGTGATGAATTTGTAAATGGGATTTTTAATATTGTTATGAATTGTTTGGTTCTTTCTGCTCAATAAATAAAAATGAATGAAAACTATTTTAATTATTTGTATATGACTGATAAATTGTCAGAACAACCGATTCATGGTTATAGACTAAACTGAACATGTTTGACAGTGACATGTTACACAAAAACAGCTGAGCTGCCAACAATTTTTTAAAGGATCCGTGGCTCGAACTTCATTTTTGTGCTGTGGTTTCTTCGAAAAGTTTCTTGGAATGACCAATACAACAAGAAACACGTTGCGCCTTTGTAAATTTTTTTAGTCCCCTTCAATTCGACCCACCCTAATATTAGGTTAAGTTAAGGTGGTAGCTGGTGTTACCAGCTCACACAGAACAATTGAGGTCCATAGTGCTGACACGGGCCCAGTTGACCGACATCGCAACCAACCAGTTTAATACACAAAGTTATGAAAAATACGAATATTGATATTGGTCATTATGTTGCGATTCAGCCACTTGGCGACATCCCATATTGCCATTATTTCGGCTTTGTAGACATTGCAGGTATGTGGTAGTCTGTGAGCTATATCCAGACTAATGCCGTACAACAGTGTTGGGCGAACTACTGCTATATATACTCGTACATCCAATGGACGATTTTAGGAGATAGGCCCCAACGCGACCTTATAGCTTTTCTGCAGAAATAAAAGGCTACGTAGGCTTTCCTTACACGTTCCTCAAGTTAACATAGGTATGAAACGAGACAGAAATTGAAACCAGAGAACTACTAACAAATTATGCTAACCACTGTGCTTTGGATCATTTGTTTAGCTAAAATTTGTGGTAACGAAAATACAATTTGCAAGTTTCGGTACTTTAAGTTCACGTGTACTCAGCCGAAACATGTCCGCATTCACATCAATACGTCGTTGTTGATGGGACCTGGTCATTTCATTGCTTGGATTTCTCACTGTCTCTTGGCTTTAAGTAAGTATGTATGTCAAGCTGATTAACGACTTCCAAATAAAAAAGTTTCCTCTGTTTTAGCCAAAAGTCTTTGCTGCTGTGATTGTTTTTCCCCATTTTGATGAAATACCCTCGGTTATTTAGTTAGTTTGAGCCTGTGTTAGGCCTCTGCTTCACCCTTCTTTCCATGGTTTAGATTCTACAGAAACAAGTGTTGTTCATCCATCCGTCCATCCACCCATACCCCATTTGTTTAGCTGGTGATGCGAGATGAAGTTGACCAATGGCCTGTCATTCCCCCCCTCCCCCTGTGCCTGACTTACCGATAAGTTGAAGAGATTTTGAGTTATTCATTTCTTCATAATTTGCAAAACCAATTCATTCAGTTTGTTTATATTTGTTGTGGTTGTTGTTGTGACGCTTCTTATTCGTTTTTGTTTTTATTGTTGCTCTCCACCAATTTTGGTTAATAATATTCATGAAAAGATAACAAAAGCAAACAAAAAGGAAAAAACATACATAACAGTCACAGAAGACAACGAAGACATCCACGACACAAAGAAGAAGATGAAGATAGTTATAATAACTACTACGACAACAACAACAACAGCAGCAACCACGGCAGCAGTGGGAATAGCAACAAAAAAGAAAGGTCATTGGAAATTGCATAATCTCCTCATTATAGAGTATTTTGATCCATAGCATAGGCCAAACAAATACAAAAACACACATACTCAAACAGACAGACCGAAAGAGCATAAGGCAGAAGAAGTATAGAGGTGCGGAGAGAAGAAAGAGAGTGTGCAGTTCCATCAAAAGCAGTAGTTAATCTAACTCCCCATTAAAAGGTAACCCCATTTACAGAGTCATAGTTAAACCTCTCTCAACATATGTAGGTATAACGATAACCTACTGACTCCGACTCCAATTGCACGACAGAGATCCAGATACTGATTGACAATTTTGGGATACATCATCTCTCATCTTGTGAATGGATATAGAGTGGTTTCAGTGATAAGTATTTTATTGTTCATATTTATTTTTGCCTTTTACATTATTTCTGATAGATAGAGCCAGTCTCTGGCTCTCCGGTGGTTGTTGTTATTGTCGTTACTGTTTTACATAATATGTGCCGTGCCAATTTTTCGGCTAACACAAGTAAAAAGACTGAACGACGGGTTTGTTTGCAAAAGTGAAGAGTCATGCCCTCTATTAAGATTTTTTCAGTTTATTATTATTACTATTTTTTTATTGCAACATTTTGCACTTTTATTATTTTATTTTATACATACATACTTAACAACATATGTGTGTATGTATGTATGGACAACACATATGTTTCTACAGTACAGCCTTTAAATAATTATTTATAGTACTGGATAATGCCCATATGTGGGGAGCAATATGGATTATTCCACACTTCAGGTATATTGAAATAAGAACCCCCCCGCCAAAAACTACTGCACCCTCTTCAGTAAATTAGTAAGGGGAGATGGATGCAATATGATTTCATTACTAACCAGTGTTGCCGTTTTCGGCATTTCGGACCAGATTTGGGCAGAAAAAAATTAAAATTTTTAGTTTGTGCAGATATTGGGCCGATTTTTTCCGCCAGGAAAAATCAAGGAATATTTTGTGTCGTGCAAAATACCTTTGCAAAACGGTGTCTGGTGTAGTTGGAGGACTCTTTTGAAAAAACTAAAATTAATTTACATAAAATGTCGAATATAAGAAATACACGGTGACTTTCGCTCGAGGTTGTTATTTCAAAAATTTGTATACCCTCCACCATAGGATGGGCGGTATATTCATTTTGTCACTCCGTTTGTAACACCTCTAAATATTGATCTGAGACCTCATACAGTATATATATTAGACCGGGTCGATTTGTGGGGAGGCAACAAAAGTCGCCATTGCTCAGTGAAAATCGTATTTGCCGAAGGAACCATACCTCTAAAACGAATTCCGATGTCCCGGAATTTGGGTCGAACTTTTGGGTAGGGGCAAATTTTGAAAAATCCCACTTTGACCCATTTAGAGTGCTCCAATCGAGTCCAAATGTATGACCGACCCCCACTAACTTTGGAGGCCCGACCCACCCATGCCAGTGGCACACCCCCTGGAACCCCCTGGGGGTTCCATATATTTGGACTCGATTGGAGCACTCTAAATGGGTCAAAGTGGGATTTTTTCCGGGACATCAGAATTCGTTTTAGAGGTATGGTTCCTTCGGCAAAGTTTCTTATTTTGATCCCTAGAATACGATTTTCACTGAGCAATGGGCGATTTTTAAATCGACCCGCCCTAATATATATATATATTCTTATTCGTCGATATAGCCATGTCCGCCTCTCCGTCCGTCTGTTGTAATCATGCTACAATCTACAATTAATTGAGCTAGATGAATGGAATTTGGTATAGATATTTCCTGTAGCTTCAGATAACATGGGTTTAAAAAAAAATATCGGTCCATTTTTTGATATAGCCCCATATATAGCATCTTCCCGATTTGACTTAACTGGGTTTTATTTATGCCCGGAATTCTTCACACGAAAAACGGTAGTCATACGTCCATGTTTTGATATAGCCCCCATACAAAGTTCCCTCTAGATATAATTTCGTTACGCCACAAAAACCTGAAATTTCAACTAATAGGGCTAAAATTTGGTATAATTAGTTTATTTGTAACCGAAAGCATTCACATGTGTTCCATGGTGGAGGGTATATAAGATACGGCATGACCGAATTTAATCCGTATTTACTTGTTTTTTATTTGGGCAGATTAACGGCCTGTTTCTGTATTTCTCACGAAAGTCTCTGCGAACGAAAACCAGTCACACACTTTCGTCAGTAATTTGGTTTCTCAAAGGTTCGTTCGCCTGGCCTTACGGCAATGACGTTAGAATTTAACCAATTGGAAAATAATGTAATTGCCAGATCAATAATTTCACAACATCCGGTCTAAAAAAGCACACATTTTTGCATATTCGACCTTAGAAAGTACACCTCTGTACTCTTTACACTGGGGCTGGCCAAAAAATCAACCCTGCTGAGCTGAACCAAGACTCTCATTTCTTTCTCTCTCTCTCTCTCACGTCTCTCTCATTGTGCATTGACGATTTTTTTTCCATCTTAGCGAGGTGCCAATGTTGACTTCTTTATGCTTAAATATGTATACATATCTATACAATTTTATTATTATTTAATTGGTTTTACCATAATTATATCAATATCTACTTGGTTTTGATTTCAATAAGGTTTTTTTGTCATTGTTCTTATCAGTCGACAAATAAATAATCTGACATTTGCTTTCGCCCAGAAGACAGCAAAGAGAGATAGAGAAAAAAAAATTTAAAACTAAATTTACACTAAAATGATTACGTTTTCGTACGAGTTAATTATCGTGCGACTTGTCGTTCTGATGATAGTTACTGAAACTCAAATCAGCTGTTTGTCGTCTGGCAGGCGAACGAAAGCAAATTTTCAAGTTACAGAAACAGGCTGTTAGTCGATTTTTGGGAAAATTTTGGGCCGAAAATGATTTTCGTTTTGACTTAATATAAATAAAACTTTGTAATTAAATTTCTATGTGGAATTATATGTCCGCCCAAATGTTTAAACAATCATGCATTTAAACCCTTTTCCGATGTGCTTAGATGCGTGGAGAAGAGCTTCTCGGGGATCGGAAGAATCCTGTGGATCCAGTGAAGATGGGCTTCCAGCGGACACAGACGACGAGACAGATAAAACGGTGGTGACGAAATCTGACAATGGTCCGTTTTCTACAGATAAACATCCACCTCGGCTGCATCAGCTGCCTTAAAATAATGCCAGGAGGGGCTGATCCTAGTCCAGGAACAATGGTTGAGAGGAGATATGGTTTGTGGGCTTATGACGCCAGGTTTTAAGCTGCTTCAAGATGCCGCTACCCAGTGGTAAATGAAACGAAGTACCTAGATTATAATCAATGGCATCAGTATGACATTCTATGCGAGCGATATATGTAAGTAAATACTTAGAATGTTATACGTGTGTAATGCAATAAATATCGTCCACTAATTATAACTCCGATTACATGGTAAACGAAGAGTTAGATAGTGTGTATATGCCCAAAAAATTAAAAGTACTAAAAAATACCTTATAGTGGCTTTGGAAAAAAGAAAAAATACGTATCGCTTTTATTGATGTTAGTTCAAAGTTGATCGTGCAACAAAAAGGTTGTTGAAATTTGCTCTGAAAATGTGGTTTTTATGGTTTAAACAAGCCTTTTGGGAGCGACATCTATAGGTGGACTTTAACAAAATATTAACTGATTTAAACAAATATTTACTGTGATGAATTATTATCTAAATAAAATACAAACTGCAAAGATTCAGTTAAAATTCTTAGAAGATGTGGTATTTAGCGTATTTTGGAGCGACCTCTATAGTGTGACTATAACAATATATGAACTGATTTGTAAAATTTTTGCTGTGATGATTTCTTGTCAAAATAGAATAAAACTGCATAGTTTCATCTAAATTGCTTTAAAAATGTGGTATCTATGGCTCAAAACTCGTTTGTTGGAGCGACCTCTTTATATATGACCCATTTGCAATCCCATATGACCTGCAACCTTACAAAATATTTCTACCAAATTTGATCAAACTAGACGTATTATTACGGAGCGTAGTGTGATTTCAACGGACAGGCGGACGTGGCTAAATCGTCTTAGAAATTCACGACGATCAGGAATATGTCAATTATCATGATATTTGAAAATTTTACAGGAAAAACGGAGTTTCCGCGATAATATCTAAACATAATGATGCATACATAAATTCACACAACCATGAACTGTTTGTGAAAATTGTGTGAAATAGAAATTATTAACTACGAAAAAATAAATAATTTGTTGTCCCCTTTGAATTTCGTCAATAAATTCGCTATTTATCCCTTCACCTTAGAGAGGAGAGTATATATCATTTGCTACGAGCCAAAAGTGTAACACAAGACTCCAAGTGTTTTCGGCGGATATTTTGGGTTATTTTGAGTCGTTTGAGCCATGTCCGTCTGTCTGTCTGCTGGCTGGTGCGCACGATAACTCTCGAAATGATTAACCGATTAAATTCGAATTTGGTGTGCGGTAATATTTTTTCTATCTCCGGCTAAGTTCGAAGATGAACCATATTGGTCCACTCCTTCTAGTACCTCCCCCACAAAGGGTTAACATAGTATTAGTTTATTAGTCGCTTACACCTCAAGATGGGCGAAGTTGCCACGCCCCTTTAGGTACCTCCCAAGGAGATAATATAATTGCAATTTTAATTGAACCTAATTTAATTAAAACAAAAATATAAATTAATCTACGAATAATTCTTAGGACTGAAGGTGAGGGGATTCGTAAGTCGGTTTACCCGACTGAACTTTTTTACTTGTTTTGATAGTAGGTCGCTAAAAATTTGTCAGGATCTGTATTTTAATGCAGTGTACCGAAATCTTTAAAAAAACTGATTTCCCATTTTTCTTGTTGTTACGCCCTTTTTCGTTTCTGATGACGATATGTACATACCTTTGGGTAGTTCTTTCTCAAGTGTCACAGGTACAAAATTAGATCTTTCTCAAAGTCTCCGAAAATGTTGCCTAGTTTGGGGGAGTAGTGACTACAATATTAAAACAATAAAATGAAAATTGGAGCCAGGGGGCGAGGTCAAAGTTCAGAAAAATTTATTTTTTTTCCTCTGTAATGGTTTTTTAAGTTAATGTTAATGCTGCAAATCATAAGAAATTTAAAATAGAAAATATTGTTTCTTAAAGGATTTTCCGTGCACTTTTCATATAATATATTATTTTTATCTTAAACAATTTGTTTCGGTCACTTTTTTCGGAAGAATAAATTGCGATATCTCAGAATCGATGTAAGTTTTTTCCCTTACATTTTTTATAAAAAATTGTCCATATGTACTCTACCGATGGTGTAAATTTTGGAGTGGAGGTCACTTTGGTTACATTATAATAATTGAAAATCTTCATCAAATAACAAAGAAAAATATTTGACAAAAAATGTAGAAACAATATATAGTTGAAAACACATACAAATCCGACCATCAATTCCGAACTTTTCTATACTAACATTGTGTTTGAATTTACTAACCTCTTTGTTTACCCAGCAAACTTTGTGGCTAAATATTTCGAAAATGCGACGTCACAGAAAAAAACCGCTTAATGCCATTCGAATAAGCGGGTCAAAATTATGCGGAGTACGTTGTTTTCATCGAGGATACATATTTGGGGACACACAGTGTTATTGTTGTTCGTTTCGTCGAAGCTATACCTTATACGTTTGAGTGTTAAATCGAATAACTACAGCTAAATTTTTCCTTTCCCTGTCAAATAATTGCATTTTGCCATACCGTCCTGCTGAGGAAGTGCTGTGGGAAGCTCTTCAATAGGGCAAAAGCCACCACAGCCCGACAGGACTGGGAAACATACAAGGAAGCAAAAAAGAGTTGACACAAAATAAATACTGGGTAGATTTCTGTAGTGGAGTAGAAAAATTATAGTTCTTGGACTACGTCCAGTGTGGCATCGCTGGGAGTGCTCCTGGATATACATTCCCCGGACAACTCTGAAAAGGCATTGTATGTATATTTCAATAAATTTGAAGTGCAGCCATCGCAGGTCTCCAGGGAGATTGTAACCGAATCTAGAATTCTTTGGGCTATCAAAAGCCTTACCCCTTTTAAGTCGCCAGGGCAGTGGCTTATACAAATTCTCCCTGTTTCAGAGAGATCTACATAAAATGGAGAGAAACCAAGGTTGTTTTCATCCCAAAAGCGTTAAAGCCGTCCCATACCAGAGCTAAAAATTTCCTTAAAAGATAGTTACCTTAGGTCTAAAATTGATCACAGGCTACTGTTCACTCAACAGCATGTCTAGAGTAAGGGCAAGTCCACCGAAACCGCCCTGCATGATCTAGTCAGCATTATTGATGGATCACTCTCTGTTAAGGATATAGTGGCGGCCTTCAATAACATAAATTCAGCAGCTATAATTACAACTTTAGCAACCCACACCTTATGATTAAGAGACGTATTCCAGCTAGCTTAGGGTCAACTGATCTCCATTCTGTCTCCTCTGCTATTGAATCTCTCCAGAAACAGTAGTCTGATTTCTCTGGAGATGATAGGTGTCAGAGTGTTTGCCTATGCAGATGATATTGCAGTAGCAAAAATGGCTGTGGTAGCGCTATATACCTGTAAAAATTCACAGCTCAGCAGAAATCCATATGTATAATATCAAAATATCTCCTATATGTATAACTAGTGCGCTGAGAACGACACCAACAGCGGCACTAAAATTGATACTACATTTAATGCCACTAGACAATATGGCGCATGTACTGCGATTTGCTACGGACATAGTGCAATTCTAGACACAGTGCCTTGCCTTCCAAGCACTGTTGATGGCACGGTGACTGAGCCACTTTTTGACAAGAAGTATCTCAGTCTTATACCTCATAGGTAAGAATGGGATGGTCGTATCCCAGCACATAGGAGATTAGTTAACTTCTATACAGACGGTTCCAAACTCAACAACCAAGTGGGCGGTGGGTTTTTTCTGAGGAGCTATCACTCGCAAAAAGACTGCCTGATCACTGTAGTGGTTACCAGGCAGGTATTAAAGAGGTAGCGGAATGGCTGAATATCAATATTCTGACCAAAGTCGGTATCAATATTTTCTCTGAGAGTCTGTCAAGTCCCAAGAAACTACATATATTCTTGAACTCAAAAACTGTTCTCGACTGTCGCAGATCTCTGAACAGTTCAATATTCACCCTGTATGGGCCACAGAAACATACCAGAGAACTGCAAGGTAGATGAACTTGTAAGACTAGGAACTACATTACACGCTCCAGGGGAACTAGAATATGTGAACATGCCTCTAGCGACCTGCAAGCTCTTCTTGATAGAGATAGAGCAATTATGAGAACAAATTGCAGGTGGTTACTAGTCAAGAACTGCATACATTCAAGGTTGACGTGGCCCGGCCTAAACTCAAAACGCAATGCTGTCGTTGCTGTCTTGACCGGATGTCTCACTTATCGTGTCTGTCATGACGGGTCACTGCATTATTACAGGGAACGTAGAGAGATTGAAGGTCTTGCATAATTACTTTTGCAGAAGCTATGGAGACGAGGAGAAGGAAGGGTCAATATAAGAAGTCATGCAACATTCGCCTCTCACTTCTTTGGGGATTTAACTAACTTGGCTGACCATTGAATTTGCAAACTTTGGAGCTGCTTAAGCAATCAAATTGACTCAACGGGAAGTGCTAGGGATAATTTATGTTTTCCTTTACGTCCCTGTGGTAACACAATGGACTGTATGGTCTTCATGAGCCTATTATACAGGCTGCCACTCTTAACTTATCCTAAGTATAATATTGTGTTGTCTTCGTTGCAATGCCTGATTATTAAATTCTAATATTAGAAGTAAGCTATTTATTTGGGATATTTGAAATCCATCTTGGTCTTTACATAGACATTGATGTGGTATGGATTACGTTTTATCTTAAGCGTTTAGGATTTCTTCAAAATATTGCTCCAAATATATTAATCTGTTCGGCGACATTAGTAGCAACTCCGATAGCCAACAATATATAGTGAATCTGTCATGAAGATGGTGAAACCTGCTGGAGATGAATAAACAGCATGGTATGCACTTGATTTTGGACACTAGACACTGTAAAGCTAATTAGCTCGTTAGTCCGGGACTGACTTTACAAAAGAGAGTTTTAAGTTGAAGATGCACATATCTTAAAAAGAAAAGATCGGTTGATGTCAACCAAATGGGCGAACAACATTTCTCAAAGCTGACTATTTATAGGTAGATAAATTGATTGTCCTTCACGTTAACTATGTCACTCTATAGATCCAAAGTGCAGTAGTGATTTTGCTTCTAGCCTGATATTGTCTCTAGGTGTACTCGACCGAAAACTGAGAATTTAGGGCCTGTTTCTGTAACTTATTTTCGTTCGTTTACGGAGAACGATCAAAAATCTCTCAACTATTACTTGAATTCTATAAAACGCAGGTTAAAAATATTTTAGGTACGAGCTTTTTACGTGCTTTTCTATAGACACACCGAATTATAAACTGCTGTGACTTATAGATTTATCGGAATAATTGAGTGATTTTTGATCGTTCACCGTAGACGAACGAAAATAAGTTACAGAAACAGGCCCTTAGTGAATATAATTTAACAGAGGCTGTGAGGAGTACTCCTCTGTTTCAGACAATTGACAAAATAACGAAGTCTAATATGGCGACGAGGACAAGGGTAGTCCTATATTAGTAAGATGATGGACGATCTCACATGATACGCAAACTTACAAACAGGGTGATATAAGAACAGTGGAAAATAGCGACTAAAGGACATAAAGGGAAGACGTCGAAATGTTGGAACTTTTTCTTTGTCACTGCCTAGATTCACACATGCTAGATCCCAATTTTATCTGTGATACACTACGAGAAATTCTTATCCCAGAGTCCATAAGCAAGAGATAATTTTATCTTTTCATTTTGTTTGGATGTACTAGAACAGGCGGGACAATTTTCCAAATCTATAGAAAACTTTCATTTATCATTAACAGATATGTTACTAGATATTGATTTGGCGTGAATAAGAAATAATTTCGGTGGGTATTTTTTATTTTTGGTACATTTTGTTTGTCGAACTTCGTTAGCAGTTTTGTGATTTTTATTTATTCAATATCAATTCAAAGAAAGCCAAAAAGGCCAATTATACATGTATTGTAAGATAATCAACTATGTACAGCAAAATAATCTTCTTAAACTAAAACTAAATTTTTTACAAAATTATTATTCTTTTAATTTTTACTCTTAGATTTCTTGAATCACCATCAGTGATGGAAAACGTGGTACAATTGTACCAATTTTGGCACAATTGAGTAATTTTTGGTACCCTGGTATAATCAATAAAGTTATGGTACATTTTTTGTCTGGTTTAATTAATGTAACTGATAAAATAGCGCGGATACATTTGTAGAGAGGCTATATCAAGCTATTATAGAGGCTATACCAAGGAATTATTGCAGGTTAAATAAAGTAGACATTTTTTAATTACATACTTGCTCATAGGATAAAAAAGTAGATTATACACTACCAAGAAGTAAAATTCTGGGTCTGGAACCTTCATATATGTGGTTATATCAAAACGTGAACCGATATTTCAAGCATAATCAACAAAAGTGAGTTATCTAGAGCTGTAAGTCAAGGAAAAGAAATAAATATATATCAAAGCATGGAACGGTACTCAAATTTCTTTAAGAACCATTTAGAGTAGTGTATAGTGCAAACGGTTAAATTTCAGCCAAATCGGTTGAATAGTATAGAGGGTCTAAAAAGGGGAATATATTAAAACAAGGACCGATGTGTCCCATTTTCACTAGGGACGATTAAGAACAATATAAATGCTTAAGTTTTAGCCAGATTAATTGAAATGTGTGTTCTGTATAATGTCAACAAGTAACATCGGAGGGGACCTTTATATGGCGGCTATATCAAAACATTGACCGATGTGCCCTATTTTCATTTGAGATCGTCCCTAGGCCCAAAAAATGTCTCTGCGCCTATTTTCGTAATGATTGCTTCATATTTGCTATCTGCACTTTATTCATCTCTTCACCTTTTGTTCGTTACAAAGAAATGCATACCCAGAATACCCTATTATTAACATTAAAAATACATTTTAATTAATTAACTACAATTAACATTAAAAATAAACAAAATTATTCACTTTTGGTAATATGGTACAATCGTGCACCACCTGGTACAATTTTTTTGTCATTATGGTACAATAGGCAAATTTTCAAATCCCATCACTGATCACCATCAAATTTGGGTAATTTCTTAGGTGGGTGGCAACACTGGTCTGACTGTAAACCCGTCGCAGATTCAGATATTTACCTACAAAGAATTGAACCAATATACTCGTTGGCAGCAATTTTTGATACGCAGCTCCGGCATTTGTTTGAACATGTGCTTCGTTTTATATAGGCTCCACTGTAGTTGCAATACAAAAAACCAACATTCACACATATGTAGATATAAATGAGCACCTACATACATACTAATAATGTATCTAGCATTATTTACCAACTTCCCAAAATACAAATGACCACCAATAGCAAATCCGGCGGAAAACATTGTATAATTGTATTATTTTGAAGAAATATTTTTAATTAGGGTTTCGAAGCAAAGTTAACTCCCATTTCAATTACATACACCAGATACCTAACTATAACTATATGTGTAGCCCTATATAATACAAGGTTATTATTCCAGTCATTTTGCTCAAAAACTTTTTTTATGAATTGCTTTGGAAACACCATAACTATTTCTAAGAAATGGCTAAATATTTTACTGTTGTTCAAAAATAAAATAAAGATTTCCTGCTTCGTAAACCATTTAACAGAAAAAAAAAATTGGAAGATATTGAAACATTAAAGTTAGTAAATGTCATCCAATATTTTGCAGCAAGTTCGCATTTACGTTAGTGTAGTAGGTTATATGTATAACAGTTTCCAAGGACCATAAGTGAGACATATTAAAGTAGTGACCCGAGACCCTACGCATATTCGGCGAAAGTCCTCGGTTTGTTGACTTCAAGTTTTGTATGTGGTTGTAGTTTTATATGTCTCCACGAAGGCTTCTAAACTTCTTTAATTCCTCTAATAGTATTAGTTTTTTGTTAAACTTAACAATACATAACATTAACATATAGCTTTACAAATACTTGAAATGTTTCACCCTGTAATGCTTTCGCAGTACCTACAATGGGCGAAATTGCAATGTTCCTTTTGGAACCTGCCACATAAAAGGTCTAAATCTACCTCAAAACATTAAAAACAATACACATAAATAGTTACAATTTAGTTATGTGCAATGATCATAAATAACTAGGGTTGCCAGATGCCCTGAATTCTCCTGAATTGTTCAGTTTTATTGGGCCTTGTTCAGTTTTGAGGAAAAATTTTATTTGTTCAGGAAATATTTAAGTGCTAACTAATAATCCAAAAAATACTACAACAAAATATAAATAAATAAATAAATTTATAAATTTTAAAATAAATGTATGGTTGTCATTTGTACTAACGTCAAACACTACTTTGAAAATTGTAAATATCTTGGAAACTTTTTGCTAACAAATAGAGAAAAATAATTGGGAAAATCCGTTTAAAAAAACACACCATTTATTTCCAACAATTAAGATAAATGTAAATTTTAACTAACATAAATACTAAATTTCAAATCCTGTTTAACAGAGTGTTATGACTTTATCCATTTGTTTGTAACACACAAAAGGAGAAGCAATAGACAAATTGTTTATTATACCAATCGATCTAGAATCACTTTTCGATTCGATTTAACAATATCTGTCTGTCTGCCTTTTAATCAAAGCTCACGTCGCAATATAAAAGGACCGATCTCAGCGAAACTTTGCAGACATATTTATTTTGTCCCAAGGACGATCGCTACTGATCTTCGAATTTTTAAGTTTCCATTTGATATTCATGAAATTTTGTAAAAAGAATTTTATTCGTCCAATTAACATCTGTGCGAATATGCAAAATATCGGTTCAGATTTAGCTCCCATCTATAGATTTAGCTCCCATTCCGATTTGAAATCTAAGCCCTTATCTCAGTCAAATTTGAAGAATTTTGATGTGGTCTGAAACTACCTTATACGCTTTATTTTACATCCTATCGATACGAAATCTTGCAGAGAGGAGTTCTTGATATAGAAATAAACACTGCCAAGTTTGAAGAAAATCGGTTCAGATTTAGATATGGCCCCCTTCTATATACATACATACGTTTGATCCGACTTGGTTTCAAAGCGCTATAGAAGCTTAATTTTCCATCCGATCAATATGATCCTCAGAAGATGGGAGTTTCTTGATGCTCAAACGAACTCAAGCAAGATTGAAGTAAATAGCGCCATAGAAGTCTTATTTCCAACGTATTTCTAATCATTATGCAATTTGACAGAGAAGAGTTTCTTGATTCATGAACCTTCAAATTTGAAGAAAATAGCTTCACATTTAGATCCGTAAAATGTAATTCTTTTAAATAAATCCAATACTACCATTTAAATAAATTTTTTTATTAGTTCAGGATTTTTATTTAAATTCAGGATATTTTTGGCGAGTGTCCAGTAATTTCAGTTTCACAAACCTGACAACCCTATAAATAAACGAAATTGAAATTTTGCATAATAAAATGAGCAATATAGTTCAACCTTTTTGATATAGCTCCCATAAAAGCACCCACACATTTCAATTGACCGGTTGAAATTTATTAATGGAATAGAATATTACTTCTAAATTTCCACCGATTGGCCTGAAATACGTACATTTGAATTAAATCTTAACCTGATTCATGCATCCGCGGGTATTTAGGCTATTCACTTGAAAAACATATGTTTCGAAGGGCAGATTCCCAGAAGAGGCAGAATCCCTGTGATTAAATACAGGCTTCGGAAATGTTACAGAAAAGATGTACCATTTTTTAGCACAAAAGAAAACACCATAAGGCGTCCCGCAATCGCCATCCTTCCATACGGTTCTTATTGGGTTAAAATAAGTGTATCTTAACTGGATTAGAAGCTATGATATTTTCAATGCAAAGCTCTTAATATTTTAACCCAAGCATATGCTACATACGGTTTGCGGGGAATCATTCTTATTAAAGTGGAACAGAATCCGGGAAAAAGTTATAATTTTCAATTCCACATACCCGGAAATTTGTGCGGGAATTCCCGGAAGTTTGGTTTTTATACAAAAATAATGAGGTCGTCACATTTCGGTCGTTTGCTGATAAAATAACTATTTATACCCTACACCACCCTATGGTACAGTGTAGTATAAGTTTGTTTCATGGCAGATGTTTGTAACACCTAGAAATACTACAGCTAGACCTCAGATTTTGATATAGCTCCCATACACACTGCAGGTATCTGGTAGTCTGTGAGCTATATTCAATCTAAGCTCTGCACAGTGTACTCCGAAGCCAACCTTTTCATCAAGCTTCGAACCATCCGTGTAAAAGTGGAGTTGGTGATGTAATTTCTCTCGAAGGTGTACACAGTTGGTACATAGTCCACTCGGTCGGTTACCATAGCACTACACTTTGATATCCTCATGTGACCGTAGTTTTTGTACCTCCACATTGATAGGCAGTATAATCTTATTGCCGCTTTGGTTGCAACTTCTATCGCCACAATATTAATCGGCAGTATATGGAGTAGGGCTTGTAGAGACTCGGTCGCTGTAGTCCTTAAGGCTTCGCTTATGCTCAGGCAGGCTGTTCTCTGAACCTTTATTAGTAGGTTGGTGATGGTTAGTTTGTCAGTTGCCGTCCACCATACCACAATGCCGTATAGCAGTATAGGACGAACTACTGCTATATATATATCCCGTGGACGATTTTAGGAGAGAGGCCCCACCGAGACCCTACAGCTTTTTGGAGGAATATAAGGCGACGTTGGCCTTCCTTACACGTTCCAATACGTTAAGTCTAAATAACAGTTTTCTACCTAGAATTATTCCTAAAAATTTTGTACTTTCAGAAAAGACTAGATCTGTTCCATTTATCCGAGGTGG
Source organism: Eudasyphora cyanicolor (assembly GCA_963930755.1). Lineage (NCBI taxonomy): Eukaryota > Metazoa > Arthropoda > Insecta > Diptera > Muscidae > Eudasyphora > Eudasyphora cyanicolor. Next base: position 253,990,347 of record OZ005736.1, read on the forward strand.
AGGGTCCACATATGGGAATTTATTCATCCTAGTAAAGAGAACCAATTCTGTCTTGTTTGAATTTACGCCCAAACCGCTGCTTCTGGCCCATCTAGCCAATTTGTTCAGAGCCACCTGTAGAATGTCTCGGAGGAAGTTTTCGAATTTGCCACTCACTGCGATTGCAACGTCGCACGATGGGAAAATATGATGAAATATGCGCGCATAGGACTATGAAAACAACTTTCAAAAATCAGTTTTTTGGGAATGTTGTGTTATGGTGGATAACATTTAATGAAAATACCTTCAAATTTTATGAAAATATCTCTGGGCGATTCCGAGTTATGACGTTTCAAATTTTGTCTTTTTTACTAATAAATGCAAATAAAATTGCGATGATAAAATGTATATACTAAAATGCTTGTAGAATTATCGTTTCTTGGAGAAATGCGACCGGACTTGTAACATATAATAAGATTATATTCATCTAAATTTTTGTGTATATAACGTATTTTTAACGTCTTTAAATGAAGAGATATTTCAAAGTAAAAATACAATTTTTTTTGTTATTCAAAAAAATTATCCGCAGTAAATGGAATATAACTTTTTTGGGTCACGTGGTGAAGAGTGGTGACTTAGTGGTGAATCCAACAGTACCTAGTTTATCTGCGACTTTTTGCGATTATGTCCGATTTTTGTACTTTAAATATGTGCTTTTTATACTTTAAATAAAGAAAATGTGTGTGGGAGCTTCATTTATCTATGAACCGATTTTCCCGAAACATATGGACCTATTTTCTTGGTTTAAAAAAATAACTTTTACGAAATTTCAGCAAAATTGGATAATAAATAAGACCGGTGCAAGTCCGGTTGCAAGTTTGTAGAGTTCTACGATCAAAATTATCGATCTAATCAATATTATTATGATTATATGTGTAGTTTTTATAGTTTACTGCTTCTACAAAAACTATAAAAATATACTTAAACGCTTGTGCAGTTTATGTATATTGGGGTGGACCGATTATTTTTTTGTTTTTAATTTAACTTTTCTCTTATTAACAGTCGACGACCCATTGTGTAATTGCATTAGTGCAAAACTTTAGCTTTCAAAAATATTGCAGACTGCAATTTTATTCTTTTTATGTTGTTTTGGTTTCAATTTCAAAAACATTGCCCGGTTTTGTAGACATTTAACGCACATTTCACAAAAATATATTTGAACTTCAATGGCCTATATATTTAAAATGCAGCAACACACAATTAAGTAACTCAAATAGATTTTGAACTAAATTTTGTCAGCTTTAATATAAAAACAAGATAAATGAAATTGGTACGATATTCTGATTTTCACACTAATTTCCACAAAGTCGCTTTTGTAGCCCCACTAAAATCTGGGTACACCAATTTCTTCTCCAAAGAATTCTCTTAAAGATGGTCCAAACCGTAGGACTTTATCTCTAATGGTATAGTCATGAGATAGAAAATACTGCTATGCGCGCGTATTTACCCGTTTTTTTCCATTGTGCGTCGTCCGCATATGCCACGACCTTGCAGCCACAACGTTCTAGATCTAGCAGGATTTCATTCACCGCTAGGTTCCAAATTAGTGGAGACAGTACTCCTCCTTGTGGGGTCCCTCTGTTTACAAACCTTGTTAGAGTTGTGGACCCAAGACATGCTGTTATGCGTCTTCTGTTGAGCAGACTTTGAATTAGTCTAATCAAACTAGAGTTCATTTTTAGATGTGACAGTGCCGCAATTACTGCATCTGAGTGAATGTTGTTAAAAGCCCCTTCTATGTCAAGAAATGCCACCATGGTGAATTCCTTGAAACGCAGGGACGATTCGATAGTGCTCACAAGTTCGTGCAGGGCTGATTCTGTAGAAGAAGAAGTTTGGCATGATAGAGTTTATTGATCTATGAACTAACATTGACGAATTTGAAGAAAATCGGTTAAGATTTAGATATAGCACCCATATTTATGTTTCGTCCGATTTGCCCTTTAGCCCTATAGAAGCAGTAGTTTACATCCAATCGTTTTGAAACTTAGCATGACAGAGTTTCTTGATTCATGGACCATCATTGCTCAATTTGAGAAAATCGGTTCAGATTTAGATATAGATATAGAGTTTATTGATTTATGGACCAACATTGTCGAATTTGAAGGAAATCGGTTCAGATTTAGACATATCACCCATATATATGTTTCGTTCGATTTGACCCTTTAGCCCTATGGAAACAGTAGTTTACATCCAATCATTTTGAAGTTTAGCATGGTAGAGTTTCTTGATCAATAGAACAACATTGCCGAATTTTAAAAAAAAGGTTAAGATTCAGTTATTAAAGGTGATTCATCGTGAGGTTTGATTTATAATGTAAAATAAAACACATAAAATTGAAAGTCATATTAAAAATTTTTATTATCGGTTAAAAGAACAATTTATGGCATTTACGGTTTGAAAATGATACCATGTAAATGTTGATCTGGACTACATCTGAGGTGGTCCATTCGGAAGGTCCAATTTTGGCGACTTGTTCAAGCATAGCGACTGGTATCTCGCGAAAAAAATGAGTAATGTTGGCTTCCAAAGCGTCAATCGTAGCTGGCTTACTCCTGAAGACCTCAGACATTACATATCCCCAGAGAAAATTGTCCAATGGTGTGATAACGCACGATCTAGGTGGCCAATTTACTGTAGCAAAACGTGAATTAAGTGCTCTGGTAACATTCTAATTTTCCTCTTTTTTGAAGGAATACGGACCAATGATCCACTACCCCTTAAACCAAAAAATTAGGCGGTTTTTAATGGATGTAATGGTAGCTCTTGTTACTCTTCGAGTTGCTCATCAGCCCAAATACGGCAATTTTGTTTATTAACGTATCAATTGAGCCAGAAATGTGCTGAACAAAATTTCACGATAAAACATCGGATTTGGAACAATGAGGAGACGCTTCTGTGGTATGAGTCTTTCCATGATGACTTGCCAAACGATACTGAAAAAAATTACAAAGCAGTTTGAAATGAGTCACGCGTGATCTGTAAAAACAGCATATTGAAAATCAAACCTCACGATGAATCACCCTTTAGCTCCAATATATATGTTTCGCCCGACTTGGCTACATTGGCAGAGTCGTACCAAATGTAAATTGTGTAAACAAGTTTGAGTTGTAGTATACATGGGATATTTCATTGTTATCCAATCTTACTGGAGTGGTGTATGGTATCATATGGTCGGCACCGCCCGACTTTAGCATTTTACACCAGAAAATGTTATGGACAGTCCTTCCCCAAAAATTTTGTAAACTATTATAATTAATATGGATACAAATGTCACACATATTATTGGTTTAAAAATTGCATTACTAATCCTTACTAATATCAAAGTATGAAGAGATCAAAGTAATTTATGGATAATGTGTATTTTTGGCAGTTACATCTGTTTGCATTTCGACAAAAACTATTCACATATGTATGTATGTGAGTTAGTTCATAAATTACTTTCTTCGTGACATTGACACAATCCAAATACGAAAATTTTTGTTTGCAATAATTCCATGTTGAATGTTCACATTATGTTTAATGTCAATTGCGACAATAATTCACATTAATAAAACAATTTGTAAAATATGATTACGAACGTACGTATGTACGAGTATATCCATCCATCTGTCCATTCACATTGTCGCAGAGGTACAAGTATACGTCTGTGAGACGAGTTCATACCTCTGAAATAATTGAAATACAATAACATCGCACATTTAACATTTTAACTGGCGGATAATTGAAGTTTGGCATAAATATGTACTCGTATGTAGTTCGCTGTTATATTTTAAACGACAAACAATGACTAGTTTATATTGAAAATTGTTTAATTTTTTTAAAATTGTTTTGCAAGTTTTATTTTATTGTAAAAATGACCTTTGTTTAACTCTTTATGTCTGTCCCTGGTCCAGATTCGTGTGTCCCGAATATGTAACACATGTTGTGAGCGTTATAATCCAACAGCGCGAATTAATTTTGTAATAAAATCATAATAATTAAAAATAATTTAAAAGCAATTGACAAAGACTTGACTGAATCGGTTGGACGGAATTATGCACACCCTACACATTGATGTTCAATATGACAAACATACTGTGCTAAATATATATATACGAAATTAAGATAAAACCCTATAAGGGATGATTAAAGTCGGGCGGGCCGATTGTATAATACCCTCCACCATTGCACAGTGGGAGGAATAAAAAAGGAAATAATTCGGCCGTTTATTAACCAGTCAACCGATTGCTATACAACTTGACATGCTTGTAGAAGAAGTATTAGATATGTTATGTTTTAAATTCGGCCCCCATTGTTACAGGGCCGCAACGTTGACAACCTCGGGAGAACAAAGTGATTAAGCGCGAGTAGCTTTGTCTTTTCCGTCTGAATTTATTCATCATATACCAAATTTTGTTGCCTATGCAGAGGCAAAGTTGATGTGAAAGAAATCGGTGCATATTCTGCTCCGAAAAAAATAAAAAAATCTCTTTTCAATTGCAGATATCTCGATAACTATTAGGTGTAAAAAGACTTTTGTTTACCTCTCGTTCAGTAGAATGCGCTCAAATTTTATAAGACGAAAAAGAAAAATGTTACACGCTCTTAAACATTTTGTTCAACCTAGGTTTCAAACTTTTTAAAACTTAACTTCTTTAATACTTCTTCTACAAGCATGCCAAGTTGTGTTGCGGGAGGTGATAGCGGCTAATAAACTAATTTCTTCTAATGGAATTTCAGAAGATTCTAATAAGTAGTATAAAAGTTATTAAATAATCGATATTTCACTAAATGTTAACCCTTTGTGGGGAGGAGTGGACCAATGTGGCCCATCTTCGAGCTTAACCTGAGTGGGAGAAGCCAATCGGTTACTCCTTTCGAGAGTTATCGTGCAGGGATACACGTTAAATTCAAAGAAATTATTAGGGCTACAGATGTTGGAAATATCCCTTTCACGTAGAAATGGGGGTTTAGTAATAGTCGTTACAAAATTAGAAATAGGTTGTTTAAAAAAAACTTTTTTATTGCTGGCACAAAAACACTCAAGAATAACAAATTGTTATTCCATTTTTCAAAGGTTAGCATGCTAAGTAAGATAACAATGCCTACACACAGAATACAGAATTATTTGCCAACCGAATTTTAGTAGTTCTGTCTACTATCATGCGATTCCGTCAGGACAACCAATATTTTGGTTGTGGTATACTTCTGCTTCCATGTTGACAACAATCATATTTGGTTGCGCCAACTACGAAAATGGTGGCTTAAATTATCTGCTGTAGTTGCCACAACCTACTGTTTTAAAAAATTGGTTGTTCTGACAATTTGTCAGTCATATACTACCGACAATAAATTAAAAACAGTTTTCATTAATTTTTATTTTATTTATTGAACAAAAAAACAAAACTATTCATAACAAAATTAAAAATCCCATATTATAAATTCATCACTATTATTAGATGTGGAAATATTTGACACACATTTTAGTACACGAAAAAAAACACAAAACATTTATGCAAATATCGCTTAACCCTGTGCTTTCAATTTCATGATTTTGCATTTATTTTTTATTTATGTAAAACATTTTGCACAACATATTCTGCATTCCACACATTATTAACCACACGAGACTATTTTTGATTACCTATACCGTTCTTGAACAAAATGTTGAAGATTTTTTTATGTCGAGTAATTTTATTTTTTGTTTGTCATGTATCAGCAAAAAAACAGCAACCAATCTTTCGGTTGTATTTCCCAAAATACATTTAATTATTCTAAATTTGGGAAATGATTGGGATAACAAATAAACGATTATTTATTAATATTTTTTCTGTTGTAGTAACCAATTATTCGTTGCAATAATAATCTTTGGTCTATTGATACAATTTCTGTTGTCAAGAATAAAACATTGGTTGTCACAACCAAAAATCGATCATATGGTACTATAATGAAAATTTAAAATTGGTTACCACAACTAACCGAGTGTCAATGAAAAAATACAATCTTAATTCGATTGATACAACCATCGATTTAGTTGCAAGCATTTTCATTTGATCGTATCCATGTTATTATTGTTGTTTCAACAAATTATATATAAATACAACCGACAGACGGTGTAGGCAATACTTTATGTTGCTAGTACTATTTTTTTATTGTTACAATCGAATTCCAACCAATTATTTTCCTGGGTGTATTTGAAAAAATACTAAACCAATGTTTCTACGTGAAAATGATATTTCTCACTTCTATAGCCCTCATAATATTCTTACATTTTGAAACGTATGCATACCGGCTCTGTCGGACTTACAAGGTCCAAATACTACATGTAGGTTTGGATGGTTGCCGATTTTATCAGCTCACATACCCCAATAGAGCTTTCCTAGTGATATCACGGACCCACTTCCTCATCGGAACCAACCTGTTTTATACACAAAGTTATTAATAATACGAATATCTGTTCCGGTAAGATCTGCAAGACTTCCTAGAAAGACCAACAGCAGTATATCCAGACGTCGATTACTTATATGCAGTAACAAAGCAGGTGCTCAATGCTCTCCACTTACTCCACAGCTTCTGCAAAAGTCATTGTACTCAGTTCTCAACCTCCTGTCGTGTTCGCCGATCAGGAAATGTCACGTCAGAACTGACTCTAACGTAGACAGTATTTTCCTCTCTACACGCTGAAAAAAATCGCTTCTGTAGTATATTGCCTTGAAACATATATATCTCTAGGGTACACTCTAAACATATAATATTTGGTACACACAAAAATTATATATTTGGAAAGATATTGTTCTAAACAAATCTAAGTTTACATCCCAGTATGTGTTTATTTTGGACTATTTTTTCCGAAACAAATATTTATTTGCATTTAAGTATTCGGAAAATACCTAAATTGTGTTAAATTTTTCAGTAATTCAATTTTAATTTTTTAAAAAAAATTTTCGTCGTGAATATAATAATAATTGAAATCATATAATCCTGGATGGAAATATATACTTGGAGGATTGACACCTAATGATGGCTTGGAATACTCAGAAATTTTAAATGATTGATTTAAATCATAAGTTAATGCTGCATTTGGTATCATAACTGGGGGTTTCAAACCAAAGAAACCAAAAAAACTAAAATTGAAATTCGAAAAATTCAACAAAAGTTTAAACTTTAATTTTATAATAATTTTATAATAATTTTATTTGTATTGAAATACATGTTTTATTTGAGAAATTTAGTTTGCAAATATTATATGTTGTAACATATTAATATACGAGTTCCAAATATATTTTATTGCCCAGAAATATATAATATTTAAAAAATTTAGTTTGCAAATATTATATGTTGTAACATTTTAATATACGAGTTCCAAATATATTTTATTGCTCAGAAATATATAATATTTAAAAATTTTTGTTCCAAATATATTTTCTTTCTATTCAAACATATCAAAAAAGGCGATTTTGCCCCGTGTAGTGCAAGGAGATGTGTTGACCTTCATAGGTCGTATTTTGGATAGATTTGTCTAGCTATCCTGCAGGTGTTGTTTCTGTCCATCTCTCATTGGACTGCCTCTTACACGGGGCAAAATCGCCTTTTCTGATATGTGTGAATCGAAAGAAAATATATTTGGAACACAAATTTTTAAATATTATATATTTCTGAGCAAATAAATTTTATTTGAAAATCAATAAAATATATTTGGAACTCGTATATTAATATGTTACAACATATAATATTTGCAAAATAAATTTCTCAAATAAAATATGTGTTTGGAAACAAATAAAATTATTGTTTAGGAATTTCTCCAAATATATTTTATTTAAAAAATATTTTCGAAACTTTTGTTGAATTTTTCGAATTTAGGTTTAGCATTCAACCTCCCAGTTATGATACGAAATGCAGCATTAACTTCTGTTTTAAATTAATAATTTAAAATTTCTGAGTATTCCAAGCCATCATTAGTTTTCAATCCTCCAAGTAATAGATTTCGATCCAAGATTATACGATTTCAATTATTATTATTTATTATTCTTACGACATGAAAAATTTCTAAAAAATGTACTTTGAATTACTGAAAAATTTAACTCAACTTATTTTCTGAATACTTAAATGCTACCAAATATTTGTTTCGGAAAAAATAGTCCAAAATAAACACATATTGGGATGTGAACAAAGATTTATTTAGAACAACATCCTCCCAAATATATAATTTTTGTGTGTATCAAAAATTTTATGTTTGGGGTGTACCCTAAACATATATATGTTTCAAGCCGAATATGTTTGGGACAATATACTACAGAAGCGATTTTTTTTTCAGCGTGTACTTAAGCCAAAGCGTGCATGCGGACAGTGGTGAAGCAATACGAGTATATGCAAATTCTTCGAAGATTTGTAATGTTGTCCTTTTCCTAGCAAGTTTATCAGCTTTGCAGTTCCCCGGGATATCCCTATGCCCAGGCACCTATATGAGGTGTATATTAAACTGCTCAGCCATCTCGTTAAGAGGTCTGCAGCAGTCGAGGGCTCTTTGTGAATTTATGGATGTGGCCTCCAGAGAATTTATGGCTGTCCGAATAAATGACAACCCAGTGTTAATCACTATGTTGTGACTAATGTTGATTTCGATTTTGAAAAAAATGTTGCCCCATCGACGTGAATTTCTGAAAAACATTTGCACTTTTTAGGTGGAACTTATGTAGTCCCTCGAATTAAACTTAGTTTCTACTTCAAAATTCCAAAATGTGGCAAGAAGTCCAGTTATCGGGAAAGGGGTAACGAAAATATTGCTCTTTTTTGCAGAAAAGAAATCGCCATAAGTCACTTGTCGACATCCCTTATTGGCATTATTTCAGCTTAATAGGCACTGCAATTATCTGGTAGTCTTTGGGCTATATCAAGGCTAAGTTCTTCCAGCTCAATCATCGAACCAGCTGTATAGAGGTGGATATAGTTCATATTTCCTGAAATTCACCTAAACCAGTCCTCTCTGCCAGGTATCTTAGCGGCAAAGATCCATTCGAAGATGTAAAACCTATTGTATATCCATCGATTGAGGATATACAATAGCTTAATCCAGCTCCTATATATCATCCCCAGATGTACTTTATCATTTTCTTCATATCTATTGGAGAAATGCCATCTGTTCCAGGTGAATTTAGTCGGGGTTTATCCGTCAACAATTTAGCGACGTTTGTCGTTCACTCGCTTTCTTGTTGGTCCTGCCGTTCCTCGAGTTCTTTCATAGAACTGTCCGGGTAATGTGTGTCAAGAAGTACCTGTTGTGACTGCTGGCTATTTTTTTGTCAAGTTGTTATACTGATCCTGTAGATGATTCTCTACTGTGTCTGTGCTACCCCAAAAGTCTGTGAGCGTTGGTGTCTGCGCTAATTATCAGCTCGCACTCATATCCAACCAAATTTTGATTTTAAATTATTTCATTTGGTCGGATGGTCGGACAAATTAAATTTTGTACGGTTTTATTCACATATATAAAATTTGTATTAAAATAAAAACAAATGGGAGAAGTATCGATCTAAACAAGATAATCTTAGAGTACTTTACCGAAAGCTAACCGCGTGACCCACGATGTCGAACGTCATCGTTCGCATGACTTCTACGGGAAAAACAGCTGATGTGCGAGCAACTAGCAGGCATCAGGCAGAATGTTTTCATTTGTTTGTCGTTCTGATGTCTTTTTGTTGGTCGCAAATCAGCTTTTTTCGCATAGAAGTCATGCGAACGTTAACGTTTGACATCGTGGGTCAGACGGTAAACCTTTTTTCCATTGCGAATACATTGAAATATCGATTGCGAACCGAAATATTTTTGAGATAGAACCAGAAACCGTCACCAAGGACTTGGGAAATTTAATAAATAAAATTAAAAGTTGAATTTTAACAAGTGTATTATTATGAAAAACGAACTATATTGCAGTAGTGTTTTATTTGTTTCAACTCCTAGTTCATTGCTTTACATACATTTTGTTTACTCTTCATCGCAAGCCCCCAAAATCTTTACATCAGCTTCATCAGTATTGTACATGTTTGGACAAATATTATACACTTTCACTCGAATTTTAGAGTGGGTCTGATACTTGCCTAACGTCCTATATATTTACAGTACTAACTGGTCAACTCATTACAAAAAAAACTCCCCCAAAAACCACTAGAGCAAAAAAAACCTAAATCTAGGGGAAAAACCTATATATTGCACCTATATATTGAACACTATATTTCGAAGCCAGCCGAGGTACGTACATAACTACAATTTCTTGTTCCATAAATAATGGGAATGTTTGCCTTTTCGAATAAACCAATAATACCGGTATGCCGAAAAATTGGGTTTTGTGCGTTCTTATAAAGGAAAATATTATAATTCGTTATAGAAATTATTTTAATAATTACTAAAACTAGATATCAATTATTTTTTATTCGTTACAAAATTTGGTCGGCTAGAATTGATTATGGTCGGGTTTCGGGAACATTTTTTCCCAGTGACAACACTGCGCCAGACGTTGCTTTTTCCACTACTCCTCTGAAGAGAGCTGTCGGTACTACCTCATCTTCATGTGGAAAGTAACTGGAGATCATCCAGTATATACGATTACCGACCTCTAAACTAGAAGCTGTTTGGTCTTTACACTAAAATTAGGTAAGAGAAAAATGCGTAAGTCTTTCTTGGCCAAAATGCAGGATCTTGGAGTATCTTCACAGTTCACGTCTTGTATCAGGACAATGTTTACTACACCTGTGGACAGGCGCAGCAATAAAGCCGCTGAGGCTGCTTTAATCTGCAGAATTGTTACCATCATTGGAAGCAGACAGATTAACCTCCCTCCAACAAGGGTGTTATCGAACTCCTCGTCCAAATCATCGGGGAGGATATTCCCATCAGATGCGTTAAACAGTGCGGAAACTCCTCTCAGCCCCTCAGTGTCTGAAGAGATGCATTCGTCGTCAGCACTAGATTGTACCGTCTATGTGTTAGAGTTTGAAGCTCCAGAAATATTTGGCGAGCATGGTTCCACGTTTGATATCTCACCTTCCGTAGTGGGGGCTACATCCTGCTTGTATACCTTCGGAACTATAGTCCCGAAACCATATCGCAGGATTCCATTTACCCGTTGTATGTGAGGGATGTATTCAGTATTAAGGATCAAGTTCATTTGCCGCTTTCGACTATCTACCTCACCAATTTTGTCAATTCTCCAATAACGGGTGAGAAAACCAGGATAACAAGCTCTGAGCAACACGAGATATAATATAATTTTTTGGAATATTTGTTCGTGCTTAGGACACCTATTTACATCAGAAAATATTATGCACAGCCCTTCGATAAACTTTTTTGTAAACAAATGTTATTTACGAGTACAATCTAATTAAAAAAATAATATTTTTCAGATTTAGAATCAAGAAATTTAAATTGGCTAAGAAACGTCATCGAATAAAATTATAATTAGCTGGATGTATTTCAAAGTAACCCTACGTCCCCGGAACCAATTTCTTTCCAAGAAATGTCAGTAATTCGAAAGCCTTAACATGAGCAATGCTGAATAAATGATTTCCTTTGTACCATTTAAATGAATAGATTTTATGGAGATTACCTAAGAAAAGAAAGTCAATTGTAGATTGGGATCATAAACCCAGTGACATATACATATGTACTCGTACATATCATACAATCAATCTACAGAAACGTCAAATGTTTGAGAAAGACATTAAATCAATGTATAGATATGCCTACAATTTTTACATAGCAGAGCTGCGATTAGTTGCTGGAAGTCGTTCCGTCTGACTATCCATATGCGGCGATTGTCTCTCATTTGGTAAATCAGACGCTAATTCGTAACAAAATATTTCGATGTGGAAACTGCTGCGATGATAATCAAATATTTGTTTGAAACTTCTATTGACTTATGAATCAAAAGAAAAATAGTCTCTCATACCAATAAACATTCCGGTGGCACATATGTGTGTGTTGGATAGGTGTCCGATATATTGTAGGTCCAATGTAGTGTCTCTGAGTGATTAAAACTGACTGCGCAGCTTCACGTACATTTTTGAGTGTCAGTCCGTCCGCCCGTTCATCAGCTACACACTGGTGCAGGAAAGGGCCGGGGGAGGGTTATTATGACTTTTAACTCGGCTGTTCGAGTCGTAAACGATTCATTTTGACACTTTCACTTTTTGCCAGACCATTGATTCAGCCATTAAGTCATACAGAAGGTTGGTTCATATGCGCATGCTCGCATTTAGGCAGTCACCAGCGGCACAACATGTTGGGGAGATCACACTCATTCATCGCTGCTAAGTGTCACCTCTGCCCGAGAGGTTGTGTTTCCTTCATTTGCATATGATCCGTTATGTGTACTTAGTTACTGGGAGATGACAGATGACATGTCTCAGTGGGTTCAAACGCAGCAAAAGGTACTCAAATTATGTTATCATCTCCACCCAATTGGGTGCGAAAGATCAGATGAACTTCTCAACGAAAGCTGTATCACGTATACGTACATAATACCGACTTGTATTTACTCCCCGCGCCGTTAATAAACGAAAGACAAGCTAATAATGTCTTCTCATGCCGAGGGTTACACTGTGCTGCAATGTAAGCGTCTTATTTTGATGGCAAAATTTTTGGTAACGAAAAAGACATAAGAACTACGGGCACATGACTATATACCAACTGTGTACACCTTAGAGAAGAACGTCACCACTAAGATGGCTGCCAGAGAGGAATGGGTTGGCAGACTACCAGGTTCGAAACTCGATGATAAGGTTGGATTCGTAATACACTGTAAAGAACTTAGTCTTAATATAGCCCACAGACTACCAGATACTTGTAGTGTCTACCAAGTCCAAATAATGGCAAAAAGGGAAGTCGCCAAATGGCTGAGTCGCAATGTAGTTACCAAAACTGTCTGCATTTACTCGGGCAGCCAGGCAGCCATTAAATCTCTGGAGGATACATCCCTAAGTTGACAAACAGCTCTCGACTGCCGCAGATTTCTTACCGAGATGGCTGAGCAATTTAACATATACCTCATGGTATATATGAAACTGGTATCCATATGACACCGGTATATTCCTATGTCCATGGAAATTTCAAAGCCGATCAACTTGTTGGGAAAGGGACTACATTACAAATTCTCGAAGAATTTGCGTATATTAGTGCGCGAGAGTCCACATGAAGAGGCATTCAGGTTGTCCAATGAGAAATGGACAGAATTTGACACCTGTATTGTAGCTAGACACAATATAATCTTGCGACGGCCAAGATATCTTCTCGTACTAAGACGGATAACAATTGTCTACATAGTGTCAAGACTCTAACTGATCAGCGAACACGCCAAGAATTTGGGAATTCAGTCTAATGACTTCTGCAAAAGCTGTGGCGATGGGGAAGAAGTGGAGAACATTGAGCACCTTTGTTACTTTCTTTTCTTAACTCATTAACTTATTAGCTCGAATATTTGCAAAATTTTAGAAGAGGTGTCTCTTATTTATTGTCGGATTTGCTTTAACAGAACCTTACTTTCTTGGTAAAGGAGGGCTTGTCCCGCAATTCTCAAAAATATTTTATCGCAAAAAATGCTCTGAATCATAAGTCAGAAATTTAAAAACTTTATGAAACTAAAAACTGACTAAAAATTTTATAAAACGTTGCTAGATGGAAAAATAAGACAAAGCTATCATTTACTAAAAAAAATACAAATTTGTATGGTATTTGAAATTTTAAAAAATTGAGAAAAATACATTCTTTGTTTCTACTAAATTTAGGACAAAAAAAACTCAATTTTTTGATAGCGCTAGAACTGACCACAGGCCGAAAAATGATTAAGTGAGTAGCCCTCCAACACTCCTGTCCAGCTTCTATTTGTATGCAAAAATCGCTCGGCGGAAAATCAAAAATCAAAGTAGCTTATGGCACTTCCCAGGCGTTGGTCTATCTGTCCACCAAGTTTCAAGAAAATTGGTCCAGCCGTCTAGACTTGATGCTGGAACAAACAAACAAACTATTTTATAATATTAATAGTCTGACGCTGTCCAAGTAAAACCTCTGGAAGTCCAAATAACCGTGTAGCCCTTTAACATTTGGTTTTGCCAAACATTTGGGGGCCATTGTCGAATGCCTTTATTTTGTTTTTTAAGATAAATAAATGGTTCGTGAAGACGTACCACGTATGAAATACCCGTATGTATTGGTAAAACAGTCAATCAGCCAATCAATCAATCTGTCTTTCCGAATATCAATCAATATTGAATGACAAAGAAATGTTGTTGACCAACGATGAAGTGCAAAATTTGTATAATCGGATCAGTTGTTGTTTACATTTATCTTTCATCCTATATTTTTTGGGCAAATTTATAGAAAACGTAGCGTCATTTCAGCTGGTGTGGTTTGTAAAATAATCTTATTGTGCTAAAAAATAAATAGCGACATATTAAAAAGCACTCCTCCTCTGACTCAGTGACTTAGAAATCACACCATTTTAAATATGTGCAAAATATGAAGCAAAAATCGAATAAGAACTGAAGAAAAAGAATATGTAATGGTGTTTTTGTAAAATAAGTTTAATTTTACAAAATAACATAGCCGTTAACTGAACTAATTCTGAAGATATTGGCATTAAAAATTTCAACAAATGTATCTGTATGCTAAAATTTCTGATGTTCAACAAAGTTTGGAGAATAATTTTCAAAATTATTCCTAAACTAATCAAATGATAAATTTATCAAAGTCTTACTTATTTCTTGTAATATTTTTCGTATTTTGAGTTTGTTGTTAAAATTTATACACACAATACATACATATGTATTTACATAAAAAATGTCATTAAAATTTTCAAAATAAAAATGATTTGCCGTGCACTTTTCGTCGAAAACAAACGCGTTTTTAATTTATATTAAACGAATTAAAGAGTGGTTTATTGAAGAGACAAGTGACAAAATAACGGTGGATAAAGAGGTAAGTGAAATTAAGAAACTGTTGTCCAGGGTATTATAAGCTTGTTTAGTACACATCTACTAGGAATCACTAGCTGAAGAAAATCGGTCGAGATTTAGATATAGCTCGTATATACATACCAATATTCCGATTTTGAATCTAAGCGCTACAAAATACAACGTTTTCGACCGATCAGCCTTACTGGTTTTTAACTCAAATTTGTTTACCCAGTTAATGGTAATAATGTTTTGTATTTTTGTACTTCTTTTCAACGTTTTTTAGAGTCAAAGTTTTTGAATTTCTTGTGGAATCTGCTCTTTTCCCACCTCGCCTAAATGTAAATGAGGAAGAAGTCAGTACGATTTTAAATAAGTGCATATAAGTATAATAAGCATTCTCTCATTTCACTATTAAAATATCCTTAAATACAAACCAGTAAGGAGAGGCTAAAGTCGGGCGGTGCCGACTATATAATACCCTACACCACTCTCGTAATATTGAATAACTCTGATATATAAATTTTGTAATACATGTATAAATTGTTTACATAAATTTACTTTTGGGACATTTTATACTTAAATAATACCCTGTACCACAGTGTGGTGTAGGGTATAAAAACGATTGAATCTAAAGAGCCAAATCGGATGAAACATATATATGGGAGCTATAGCTAAATCTTTACCTATTTTCTTCAAATTCGGCAATGTTGGTTCATGAATCAAGAAACTCTACCATTCTAAATTTCAAAACGATTGGATGTAAAATATAGCTTCTATAGAACTAAAGGGCCAAATCGGACGAAACATATATATGGGAGCTATAGCTAAATCTTAACCGATTTTCTTCAAATTCGGTAGTGTTGGTTCATGGATCAAGAAACTCTACCATTCTAAATTTCAAAACGATTGGATGTAAAATACAGCTTTTATTGGACTAAAGGGCCAAATCGGACGAAACATATATATGGGAGCTATAGCTAAATCTTAACCGATTTTCTTCAAATTCGGCAGTGTTGGTTCATGGATCAAGAAACTCTACCATTCTAAATTTCAAAATGATTGGATGTAAAATACAGCTTCTTCTGGACTAAAGAGCAAAATCGGACGAAACATATATATGGGAGCTATAGCTAAATCTTAACCGATTTTCTTAAAATTCGGCAATGTTGATTCATGGATCAAGAAACTCTACCATTCTAAATTTCAAAACGATTGGATGTAAAATACAGCTTTTATAGGACTAAATGGCCAAATTGGACGAAACATATATATGGGAGCTATAGATAAATCTTTACCGATTTTCTTCAAATTCGGCAATGTTGGTTCGTGGATCAAGAAACTCTACCATACTAAATTTCAAAACGATTGGATGTAAAATACAGCTTCTAAAGGACTAAAGAGCAAAATCGGACGAAACCTATATATGGGAGCTATAGCTAAATCTTAACCGATTTTCTTCAAATTCGGCAATGTTGGTTCATGGATCAAGAAACTCTACCATTCTAATTTCAAATGGATTGGGTGTAAAATACAGCTTCTATAGGACTAAAGGGCCAAATCGGACGAAATATATATATGCGAGCTATATCTAAATCTGAACCGATTTCAACCAAATTCAATAGCGATCTTAACAGCTGCGAAATACTCTAACCTGCAAAATATCAGATCGATCGGAGTGAAATTGCGACCTGTAGTCGATGAATAGCTTTACATGAACAGACGGACGGACGGACAGACATGCTTAAATCGACTCAGCTAGTGATTCTGAGTCGATCGGTATACTTTAAGGTGGGTCTAGCTGTGTCATTTTCAGGTGTTACAAACATCTGCCGTGAAACAAACTTATAATACTCTGTACCACAGTGTGGTGTAGGGTATAATGATTTGCCGTGCACTTTTCGTCGAAAACAAACGCGTTTTTAATTTATATTAAACGAATATAAAGAGTGGTTTATTGAAGAGACAAGTGACAATATAACGGTGGATAAAGAGGTAAGTGAAATTAAGAAACTGTTGTCCAGGGTATTAT
Source organism: Eudasyphora cyanicolor (assembly GCA_963930755.1). Taxonomy (NCBI): domain Eukaryota; kingdom Metazoa; phylum Arthropoda; class Insecta; order Diptera; family Muscidae; genus Eudasyphora; species Eudasyphora cyanicolor. The sequence goes on from OZ005736.1 coordinate 254,007,339, forward strand.
AAGCTTGTTTAGTACACATCTACTAGGAATCACTAGCTTATTCGATTTAGCCATGTCCGTCCGTCTGTAAATCTTATGTTGTTCGTAAAGTACAAGTCGGAATATCACTCCGATCTTGATGAAATTTGGCACAAAGAATTTGTTCACGCCTGGAAGAAAGTTTTCAAAATGTGTTCAGATTTAGATGTAAGCTGTATAGAAGCGGCATTTTAACAAATGTGGACCAAGCAGACATACCTCGGATTTCCGAACAAATCAGCTAAAATTTACATATAGCTCCCATATACATGTTTCATCCGATTTGCCTCTTATCGCTATAAAATCTCTATTTTACATCAATTTATTCCGAAATTTGGGAGACCGAATTTGCTTAACCCGGGGTCGGGCTTGAAGATAATCCGTTCAGATTTCTATATAGCGACCTCACAAACTTAACTTAACGCTTCAAAATCAGCATTCCTGTGGTTTCCGCATTTCAGTGATGGTGATAGATGTGGCTCACATACATACACTTCATCGCGATTTTGTATCTAAGGGCTATAAAATTCATATTTCATAGCAGATCTTTAAAAGATTCAACAAATAGTTTAAAGAAAATCGGTCGAGATTTAGATATAGCTCGTATATACCTACCTATATTCCGATTTTGAATCTAAGCGCTACAAAATACAACGTTTTCGACAGATCATTATCATTAGAAAAGCAATATCAGTAAAACTTTACACTAATTCTTATTCTGCTCTTTAAGGGTTGGATGTTATATTTCGCACTTTCTTACTGGTCATCTCTAAGTATAAAGCTAAATAATTTAGATTCTTGCGGAAAAGGTAAAGTATTATTGCATAACATAATATCGATCATTAACATAATGTTTTGTATTTTTTGTACTTTTTTTCAACGTTTTTTAAAGTCAACGTTATTGAATTTCTTGTGGAATCTGCTCTTTTCCCACCTCGCCTAAATGTAAATGAGGAAGAAGTCAGTACGATTTTAAATAAGTGCTTATAAGTATAATAAGCATTCTCTCATTTCACTATTAAAATATCCTTAAATATAAAAAAATCGATATATAATATTGTTTTATTCAATAACTGCATTCTATAAGTATAAATTCCATTAATATGCAGGGCACATAACAAATTCGATTGTTAATATGACAATATATTTGTTAAATTTAAAGCCAACATATTTTCAATAAATGGTTTGAAAATATATTTGTTGTGCAAAATCAAAAATATTTTTAATAAACATAATACAAATATTGTCGTTGAAATGAAAATATGTTTGTTAAGTAAAAAAGGAAAAAATATGCAATGAACGAGCCACAATATTCGTTGATGAAACTTCAATTTTCTTTATCACAGGAATTTTGAAAATTTTTGTATTTGAGTTTTTGAAAATGGTCATTGAATTACAAATTTTGTTTTTTTCTGTGTACATAGCATACTTAAAATTAAAATAATGTATTTAATATGATCCTGCTTAAGCTTCCTACGAATATAACATTTGACTCGAAATCAATGCTAATGTCTTCAGTATTAGTACACATGTTCTTCTGTGACCGAAAGGAACCATAAATGGCAATAAATTTATTAAAAAGATAAGGGTTTGCCATTATGTTTTCAAAATGATTTCGGACAAGTGACCTCCGCGGCTGGCTTGAATAAATTTCAGCCGAGAGGCCCAATTTTCGACCACTTTTTGCTGCATTTGGGGCTGTATGTCAGCAATAACGCGCCGAATAATCTCTTCCTGCGCTATGCGTCACGCGAACCGAATCATTGTTTTGGTAATAAATTTGCACGATTTGCAAACGTTGTTCCGGAGTAAGTCTATTCATTATGAAATGGCTAAACAAACTGAGCACAAAACAAGTGACAGCTGTCAAAAAGACCAACTCCGAAAAAAGTATGGCCAGATTGAAAACCACACGTCTAAAAAAACACCCTGTATATTTACGAAAAATAACAAGAAACAAAAATTACACTGCGCTCGAAATGGACACCCTAAAAAATTATATTTCGACCATGCTGAACCCGGTGGTGCACTGAAAAAAAGCTTCATCAAACTGATGAATACCGAACCTTGGACTCATGAAACTTTTCTTCGTTTTTCAACCTACAACACATTTCATTGGTTTAATATACACAGAAAAAACAAAATTTGTAATTCAACAATAATTTTCAAAAACTCAAATACAACAATTTTCAAAATTCCTGTGATAAAGGAAATTGAAGTTTCGTCAATGAAAATTGTGGCTCGTTCATTGAATAGTTTTCCTTTTTTACTCAACAAACATATTTTCATTTCAACGACAATATTATTGTTTGTGTAGAATAAACATCTGCCAACAACAAAAGAACAACTTGAATAGTCAAGGGAAAAAATAACTGGGGCGGCAGGCGGTTGACTTGAGATGGTTCTTACTTGAAAGTAATTCCTATACTCGTATGTACATTTGAATTATCTTTCATGTAAATAGAAATTATAACAAGTGGACCGTAGGCCAAATACAACATCAATGCATCCGAAGATTTGATATGCCACCAGTGAAACGTAATGCAGTGGTAGGTGTTGGGTTCAAGGTCGTTTTCTTTTTCACTTGACTATTCAAATATTGATCTCCAGCTCATCTCCACAGTGAGAAAACTGAAAAATAACATCAATAATAGATAAACCCCTCACAGGGATTCATCAAAATACAATATTTGTAATTTGTTTATTAAAAATATATTTGATTTTGCTCAACAAATATATTTTCAAATCATTTATTGAAAATATTTTGCCTTCAATTCAACAAATATATTGTTATATTAACAACCAAATATGTTAGTTGCCCTGGAAATTAATGGATTTTATACAATGCAATTAATGAATACAACAATAATATATATCAATATTTATTTATATTTAAGGATATTTTTTATGCAATTGTAAATGGGCCATATAGCTCAATGTATTGATATAGCTCCCCTATAGAGGTCGCTCCAAACTACGGCTTTTAAGCCATAGATACAACACTTTTAAAGAAATTTAGTACAAACTTTGCAGTTTGTATTCAATTTGGCAAGAATTCATCACAGCAAAAGTTTTACAAATCGGGTTGTATTTTGTTATAGACACTCTACAGAGGTCGCTCCAAAACATACATGTATACATAAGTCATAAATACCACATTTTCGACCATTTTAACTGAATCTTTGCAGTTTGTATTAAAGACAAGAATTCATCGCATTAAAAAATTTGAAATCAGTTCATATTTTGTTATAGTCCACATACAGATGTCGCTCCAAAAAACCTAAATAAACACCACATTTTCTTAGAAATTTAGCTGAAATTTTGCAGTTTGAATTCTATTTTGCAAGAATTCATCTCAATAAAAAGGAATACAAATCAAATTTTATTTTGTTGTAGTCCCCGTGTATGTATATGTGCATAGCTCTCAAAAATGCTATTTTAAGCCATTAATATCACAATTTTCAGGTGAAGAGTTTGTCTAAAGAATTTGCGGCCTAAAATTTGGCTAAAAATTGCAGCGTTAGTTTTTTTTAATAATTTACTTGAACAAAAAGTATCGTTTCATGATTTGCTCCACATCCACACAATTTTGAAGTAGGGTCAGAATATTTAATATCGATCTATGTAGTTTATTTTTGGCTAAAATGTTTATAAGCAGTTACAAATAGGTGAAATAAGATCAAGCTATAATTTTTTTTTAAACCAAAAAAAATTTTGTGGGCATTTTTAAATGCCGATAATGGGAAATTTATACATAATTGCTCTCGAACGGCTGAACCAATTTTTGGAAAGTTTACTTTGTTTTAAAGAGGACACAATACGCCATTTAAAAAAAAAAGATTTTTTGAAAATTTTTTAAACCAAAAAAAATTTACGAAAGTTTTTTTTGAAAAAACCTTTGTGGAAAAAATTGGTTCCCATCGATTTTTATCAGATTTTCACAGAATATTCGTTGCACTCTCACAAATCCAGAACAGTAAATAGGAGACTCAATATTTGTAAAAGTTAGGGACGAAATACCAAGACTAGTCTGACAATTTTCGTCTGTTTTTGCAAAACACTGCACAGTGGTACGATTTAAAAAAGGGGAAACAATTCGAACGTGTCTTAACCAAACTACCGATTGCGACCAAACTAGGCATGGTGAATGGAGAGGTGTTAGAGAAGTTAAGTTTTATATTTGGGCCCCTTTTGTGAGACAGGGGCGGTACTAGAGGGCATCAAAATTTGCCACATCGGGTAAAGAAAATGTTCAATCGCGTGTAACTCGTGTTTCTCTTCCGATTTATAAAAATTTGTGTGTGTTCTACTAACTGAGGTCTATAAAAAACTTTTAACACCTAAGAGTTATCTCGTATAGTTACCGAGATATCTGCAATTGAAATTTAAATTTTTCATTTTTTCCCTTACCGTGTGCTAGTATGTTGTAAATATCGGAGCACAATCCCTATCAACATGCCTGGATGAGCAACAAAATTTCCTATATAACAAAAAAAATTGGTTCGATATACCCAATAGTACAAATAATTATGACCACAAAAAAAATTAAACCAGCTGGACCATACGTTTATTCTACAAAACTGATCTACTCAACATGTTCTTTCAAAATTAAAGGGTCGCTATTCTGTACCAAAAATGCTGTTGGGCAGTGTATTTATTGAAATTAGTTTTTCATTTAAATTTTTTAATTTATTTTTCGGTTACAGTTTATGGAAATTACAAAGCTAACTAACAAAACCTACTAAATTATGAAACCTGTTGATTTTTATTCCCTCACCTTAGAGAGGAGGGTGTATATCATTTGCTACGAACCAAAAGTGTAACACATCGAAGGAGTGACCTAAGACCATAAGTATGTTCGGCGAATATCCGTTTTGGGCCATTTTAAGTATTAGAATGAGCAATGTCCGTCCGTCTGTCTGCTGGCTGGTGCGCCCGATAACTTTCGAAAGGAGTAACCGATTGACTTCAAATTTGGTATGTTGTAATATTTTCTTCTATCTCCGGCTAACTTCGAAGATGGGCCATATTGGTCCACTCCTTCTAGTACCTCCCCCACAAAGGGTTAACATTTAGTGAAATATTCATTATTTAATAACTTCTGTACTACTTATTTGAATCCTCTGAAATTCTACAAATATTATTAGCTTATTAGTCCATATTACCTCGAGAAAAATAGCTTATAACTTTAGTACCAGTGCATACAAAGACTTGAAATTTTGTACAGTGTAACAAAACAGTGGAAAATGGGCATTACTGCCACGCTCCTTTTGGTACCTCCCACACAAATGGACCATTTAGTACCAAAAGTTACCAGCTTATAAATTTAATATCAGTGCATACAAATAATTGAAATTTTGTACAGTGTAATGCTTTTATAGTCCCTAGAGTCCAGAGAAAAATGGGCGTTATTGGCCCGCCCATTTTGGTACCTCCCACACAAATGGACGTTTTTGTACCAATTACGGCCACTTTTCTCTAGACTCTAGGTAATATATAAGCATTGCATTGTACAAAATTTCAAGTATATGTATGTACTGGTATTAAAGTTAAAAGCTATTAATTTTAACTTTAATACCAGTACATACAAATACTTGAAATTTTGTACAATGCAATGCTTATATATTACCTAGAGTCTAGAGAAAAGTGGCCGTAATTGGCAGGCCCCTTTTGGTACCTCCCACAAAAATGGACCATTTTACACTAAAAGTTAACAGCTTATAACTTTAATACCAGTACATGATTTAAAGTTACTAAATGCAATTTAAATTGATAATAATTTAATTAAAACAAAAAAATAAATAAATTTACTAATAATTTTTTGGGACTCAAGGTGAGGGGCTTCATAAGTCGGTTTACCCGACTGAACTTTCTTACTTGTTCATAAATATATTGAATATATATTGAATATTTTTTTGTTATGATGTTTTTATTGTATTTTAAACAACATATTCAGAAATATTTATTATTTCAGTAATTTGAATAAAACCAAAAATTTTTAAGAGCTGCATTCCAGAGAATTTCTCAAAATTGCCACCAGAGTTGCATTTATGCGCCGGGTATCCCGAAGAAAATTCCCGGGAATCGGGAAGTGAAAATCTGCAAAAGTTCCGAGAATTTTGTACCGGATCTTTCCGAAGTCCAAACGCTACTTTTGGCATATGATAAGATTTGATTGAATATTTTAGGGGTAAGGTGTGAAAGAGTTTCGACTTAATTGATGGAAAATATTCTCAAACTGTCCTCTTTATATGGCTCTTTGGAAGGAAGCATTTATTCCGAAGATCTCAGCTTCAAAATCACCACCGAAATAACTAACCTCTTTGATTTCCCAGCAAAGTTTGTGGTCGAATGTCTCGAAAACAAGAAAAAATATTAAAACAGAAGTGGATATGGACCAAATTCCCATCTATAAAAATTGTTATAACTTGCTAATTTTTGAATGTAATGGCATAGAAATGCATGAGAATCATACAAACACTTTTGGGAACCCTATGGAATAAAAAGTGCGTAACTCGTTAGTCCCGTTTTTACTCTAGCAATAAATTACGTTTTTCCCCGATCATACAAAATGGCGTATAGAACAAAGTAGCATTAAGCCGACGATATGGGGCTATATCAAAATATGGACCGATATTGTCCATTTTCAATAACAAGTTACCTGCAGCTAAAAGAAGTAACTATACCAAATTTCAGCCACCTAGCTCAAGTATTATAGATTGAAGCGTGATTACAACAGACGGACATGACGTATTTGGGAGCCTGAAATTTATTTGGACTAAGGGCTATATATGGGACGATAGAGCCTCCCTAGGGCTTCTTTCAGTATGAGGGCCTTGTCGGTACAAAGTCCCATCTTCCAGATGTGACCATTGCTCCTTTTCAGAAACGTTTTTGTGAGACTGAAATTGATTTGGACAAAGGACTATATATGGGTCGATATACTCTCCCTAGGCTTGTCGGTACAAAGTCCCGTCTTCCAGATATGACCATATATTTTCTTCCGAGGTTCCCTAGTTATCAGATCTATTCTATTTGCCCTCAAGGTCAAATGGTATTTTTTTAAACAAAATAATATGTTTTTACCATGGTTACTTTATTTTACTTTAAAAGACGCTCTAGTTTTCGAGAAAATCCAAATTTTTCTCAAATACCCCTACTTTTAATATTCATATTATGGTTTGTGTCTTCGCTTGTTAAATACGTATTTATCGTCATACACATCATTATGGACCGTTTGAGAAATCATCGTCCGATTATTTTAAATCATAATCAATCATGTTTTTTATAATTCGGTTATATTTTTTTTGGACATATACCAAATTTTGTTAAAAATTTTATTAGCTCAAAGAGCTCAAACATGTTTTTATCTCGTAATGAATAACACTATCTAACAAAAAAAAATTGTGCCCGAGACCTATAATTTTTTTTGTCTGGATTGCACATACTATTTTATGAAACCAAAACCAAAAATGTTTACCGTAAATTTTTTTTCCAATATTTTAATTTTAAATTCAAATTTTCATGAAACGTACCTTTTCACGATGAAAAAAAATCCCCAACATATTCTGCTTAAAACCTTACCTAAACAAATATTTGTTTCTGTCCCAATATTTTTTATTTGGGACTATTACAAAACAAAAGTTTATTTGCATTTAAGTATTCAGAAAATATAACAATACCTTAAATTTAAGACAAGTTTTATGTTTTTCAGTAATTCGAAGTTCATGTTTTCAGAAATTTTAAATGTTCGTAAAATTCCTTTATAATTGAAATGGTATAATCAAGCAAAATGATATATTGCTTGATGGGTTGGCGACAAATTATGACTTGTAATAAGTAGAAATGAAAAATTAGTGCTTTAAAACAAAAATTATTGATATTTGTTACATTTTAAATTGTAAGGTGTAACTCGAAATCAATGAAAAAATAAAAATTAAATTCGAAAAATCTGCAACGTTTTTTTTAAACAGTATATTTGGAGAAATTCCTAAACAATAATTATATTTGGATATAAATACTTATTTTATTTGAGATAATTAGTTTGCAAATCTATTTTGTTGTAATATATTAACATATGGGGTCCAAATTAATTTTATTGATTTTCAAATAAAATTTATTTGCTCAGAAATCTATAATACGAGTATTTAAAAAATTGTGTTCCAAATTCAAATATATCAAAAAGGTGATTTTGCCACGTGTAGTTTTTGGACCATGAAATATAACCCCGATAGAGCGGCGATACCCTTTAAATTAATGAAAATTATAAGCGCTACAAAAATTTGGAATATCGCTTTCACATAGAGACATACATTATTAACTGCCGTTGAAAATTTTAAGAAAAAATTGATTTTTTTTGAATAAAGTTTTTTTGCTGGCACGATAAAAACATAAAAATATAATGTATATATGCTTTGGTTTTTTTGAAAGCTTACATCCTAGCGAAGAAAACAATGCCCTTTTGAAAATAATCTATAGATAAATGTATTAGTTATGACTCATATTGTAAAAGTAAGGGTAACTAAAAAAATTGTTCATATGTTTTATTTTGACCATTTTGTTTCGGAAGTACCCAAAGGGGTGTGGCAATAACGCCTATTTTTTCAATGTACAAAATTACACTGTACAATATTTCAAGTGTTTGTATGCGCTGGAATCGAAGTTATAAGCTGTTAGGTTAGGTTGGTTGAATAAAGGAGACGTTTAAACGTCTCATGTCCGTGGACATACACTTAAGCCAGTAGTTCGGCCTGTTGTGCGCCCCATATTTATGAGTTTTATTCCCCACGGGTTACAGAAAATCGGTACTAGACACCAATTTTCTCAGTAGCTTCCAGTCATATCCTCTGAGATGAGTCAAATCTGGCAATATGTCGGAACCGAAATATCGAGATCTTGAATGTGTGAAAGCTGGGCAGTGACACAGAAAATGTTCCATCGTTTCGATGTTTTTCCTGCATGCCCTGCACTCCTCGTTTTCTGCTAGTCCTATGCGATGAAGATGTGCCTGTAAACTTGAGTGTCCCGAGAGAACACTCATCATCTTACTAATCTCGATCTTGTTTAGTTTCAGAACTAGTGTTCCCTTTTCCCAGGAGCGTCTGTCTGGCACGAACGAATTACAGGTAGCTGTAAGCCGCATTTCAGGAATGCGGTCGGAGATTTCCGTTGTTTGAACATGACCGACCAGTGATTGTAATATCTTCTGATGGAACGACTTGTGGTCTCGATTTATCCATTCACCCATCACTTGTAGACGTCTTGCTGTGAGGACTGCCTCATACTATATACGGATATATATTTGTTGGATGTGCTATAAAGTCTCCAACGCTCTTGTTGGTGCGGTTCTAGTTGCCCCGCTTATGCCTAGACAGCGCATACGTTGCACTTTTTGCAATGATATTACGTTGTACTTCTTGTCCATTGATGTCCACCACACTACACAGGCGTAGGTGATTATTGGTCTAATCACGCTCATGTAAATCCAGTGTGTCATATTTGGACGTAGTCCCCATTTTGAACCTATAGCTCTTCTGCACAACGACCAACATCTGTGTGCCTTTGTAACTCTTTCTTCAAGATGATCTTTCCAGTACAGTTTCTGATCCAAGATTACTCCCAAGTATTTTACCTTTTTAGATATGGCAATATTCTTATCCAGGAATCGAGGCACGGTAAAAGGATGGATCTTCGTTTTCCTTGTAAATAGACTATTTCTGTCTTGTCTGGGCTAACATTTAATCCCCTTGGTTGTGCCCAGTTAATGCTATTTAAGTGCCTCCTCAGCTCTTCTGCATAGTAGGTTTGGATGTATGCCCCTTATATTATAACGTCGCCTGCATTAAAGGAGTGGTTAAAGTCCTTCATCGGTGAGGGCTTTAAGGAGATTGTGTATCGTCGTAACTAGGGATGTAACGAAAGTGACTTTAGCGAAAGCGAATATTGAAATTCTTGCGGATGCGAAAGCGAATAGTGAAATATGGATTTTTGCAAAAGCGAATGCAAATAATAGTTTGACCCGTTTCTACCAACAAAATTAAGGAACTATTGATATTTTTCCCGGATATTCAAGTATTAAAAAAAGTGGAAAGGGTTTTCATTGCTATTAATATCTTTAAAATGTGTGAAGCGAATAAGAAGATATAACACTTTTAACAAATGGAAGCGAATAATGACATAAATTTTTGCGAAAGTGAATAATCCCAATAGTGAGGGTATAAAAACATTATTTTGTTGAAATTTTCTTATTTCTACAAAAAGGGCTATAATTTAGGAACAGCCAATTATGAAAGTAAAACCAATTGTTTTGCGATTGATTCCTATTTTATGGGTTTTATCTTGCCAGCAAAAGACACTTTTTAGAAAAAAAAACTATTTGTTCTAATTGTTTTAACGACAGTTACTAAACAACTCTTTCTGCTTGAAAGAATATTACCAACATTTGTAGCCCTCATATTTTTCTTCAATTTAACGGTTATACCGGTTATTTTCGATCTAATACATAACAAATATGGTCCATATATTAAGAGGCACCAAGAAAATCGGAATTTTTAAAAAACATTTACCATAAAATAATGTTTTAATATTGTGTTTAGGACACCAGAAAATGCTGTGTACATCCCTTCGACAAAAATTTTGTAAACTAGTGTTAATAATTGATATTTTTCAAATTTCTATTGCTAATAAAGTTGTTTTCTGTGGTTTCGTAGAACGCCCACCGCATTTCCATAGCTACTCTTATTCGGTAACGAGGAGACCACCCCAGATAAAGATCGGCTATAAGGTGTTGAAATAAGTATTTATTACCGGAATTGCATTCGTCATTGTCCGGAGACTTTTGGCGTTCACTAAGTACCAAAAAACGAAAACAATTATATAATAAACATAAAATGGGCATTTATTTTATTGCTTTATGATTTAAGCAGCAATTGCGGTGTTAGAGCGTATGTTTCACCATAATTCACCTGGATGGAGACCCATTAAATCCCACCGTAACGCAGCTTTACAACAAGACAAGAAAAAAAAATAGATTTAACGAATCGAAACCATTAACCACCGACCGACAGAGCGACCGACCCACCGGCAGATTGAACGAATGAATGAAAATTTTGTGTTAAATAATAACGCGATTGCTCGTAATTTCTTTTACAAAATATGGAAAAAAATACTACGACTGTTTGTTTTAAGGAAAAATGCTGCTGCGACTGTGCGACAGTCAGTCATAACGTAACGCAATGCAAGTGAGTGAATATTATTGCCTTGTTTTTTTCTTTTTCATTATTTCAGTGCTGCTACGAGTACAATGAAAGCATGAAAAATAAATAATAAGTAATTATAAAATAAAATTAAACAAAAATCCCCGACCAGTATTAAAACTAAAAGCATAGATTTCATCACGCTAATTTACAAGACTTTTCGAGCCGTCGTTGCACAGTGGTTCCGGACATACATGTTGTGGGCTTTTTATTAAGTGTATGGACACCGGTCCAATTGCTGCGCGCGATGGAGTAGCGGCTCATTTGAGTTCTCCTCAATTCTAAGCTTGAGTGCGATAATTGTTTTTTCGGTACGCACTGTACGATAAATCTCCACCTTTGTACAAGGTTCAATAAGCACAGCCACCACCTAACCGCAACTTAAGTTTCCCAAATAGTTTACTTTACACAAAGAAAACAGTTTGGTTGCCTCAACCAAATTTTGGTAGTTCTATCTACTATCGTGCGATTGCATCAGGACAACCAACATTTTGGTTGTGGTACACTTCTGCTCCCATATTGCCAACAATCATATTTGGTTGCGCCAACTACGAAAATGGTAGCTAAAATTTTCTATTGTATGTTGCCACAACCAACTGTTTTACAAAATTGGTTGTTTTGTTGCTAGTACTATTTTTTTATTGTTACTATCGCATTCCAACCAATTATTTTCCTGGGTTTAGGTTTGTCGTAGGTTGGAGGGTATATTCATGATGCTCATCGGTTGTAACAGTTCGAAATACTGATCAGGGACCCCATAAAGTATATATTTTCATAATCGTCGCAAAATTCTTAGACGAATTAGCCATGTCCGTCTGTTGTAATCACGCTACAATCTGCAATAATGGAGCTAGATAACTGAAATTTGGTACAAATACTTCTTATAGCTGCAGGTAACTTGAAATTGAAAATGGACAATATCCGTTAATTTTTTGATGTAGCTCTCATATATAGCATCTGCGCGATTTGACTTCGTAACGCCATAGAGAACACAAATTCCAACTGATGGAGATAAAAATAGGTATTTTGAATGTATGTGTACCCAGAACCTTTTACACGAACAACAGTCGCTATTGGTCCATGTTCTGATGTAGCCCCATACAAGATTTTACTTCTTATTCTTTACGCAACGTTAAACGGGGTCTGTTCAACAGGAAAGGTGAATTTGGAAATTTCTCGGGCTACGTGCATTCGATTTGCGTTTTTATACCCTCTACCAGTGGATGGGGGTATATTAATTTTGTCAGTCTGTTTGTAACACCTCTAAATATATATCTGAAACCCCTTAAAGTATATAAAGGGTTTTCCAATAGGGATGATATGATTTTGAAGTGTCGTTTCGGCCATTTGTAATATGTCATGATCTGTCATTTGTTTTTCATTGTATTCAGTAGTATTTACAATATCATCATGGAGAGATATACGCAAGAACAACGATTACAAATTATTCAATTTTTTTTATCAAAATAATCGTTCTCTATTTAAAATCCAAAAACACACTTTCCAGTCGACCTACGACTTTTTCACCCATGACCAATATTTTAGCTCTCGTTAAGAGCTATCTTTTTGCCATTGATCCGAAGAACTGTGAAGGAGCTAGAGTATAAACTTTCCGTTCACATTTGAAAATGATGCTAAGTTCATTTTTTTTTTAAATCCAAAAAAACACTTTCCAGTCGACCTACGACCTTGACACCCATGAGCAATATTTTAGCTCTCGTTAAGAGCTATCTTTTTGCCATTGACCGATTGTGGCTACGTGCCAAACAGCAAATGAAACAATTGAATTATTGCATAAAAAGTTTGGAGATTCGATTATTTCAAGAAATTGTGATATTGAATGGCCTCCAAGAAGTTGTGATTTAACACCATTAGAATATTTCTTGTAGGATTATTTAAAGTAATTGGTCTTTCGAAGTAAACCAGACTCTCTTCAAGCTTTACAAGTAATTATTGAACGTGCATTCATGACATACGACTTGATTTAGTGGAAAAAGTGCTCGAAAATTGGGTTCATCGAATTAGTTCCTGCAGAAGAAGTCATGGTGGCCATTTGAAAGACGTTTTATTTAGAACATAATTGTATCGATTGTAGTTCACATTAAATAAAAAATTTCCTTAACAATAAGTGTGTTTTTTTCAAAGAAATCATATCACTCTTATTGAACCCTGTATATTCTTAATCGTCTTAAAATTCAAAGACGATTTAGTCATGTCCGTCCGTCTGTTGTAATCACGCTACAATCTATAACACAGTGCGACAAAATTCTCTGATCTTCAGCTCAACTCCACAGTGAGAAAAACCATAAAAATAAACTCAAGTTGAGAAGCAAATGACGCGATACTATTTTTCCTGTAGGTTTTGTCGAGTAAAACACGAATCTTTTTTTGGAAATCCCCGGACAACCTCAAAATCCGGATTTAAATTCCTTTTTCAGTTTACAGTGTAACATATTACTACATATAAAATGGTGCAGGTTTTCATATTACAGCTTTGCGATTGTCGAAAATGTGGCCAAGATTTGAAATTTACAAAAAAAATTGTGTAATTTCGAAAAGCGTGCCAACGCTATTAACTGAAATTTTTGGCCCACTCTTTTTTTCCACAATATTCTCCAAGAAGTTTCCTTTAAGACGAATATAAATATGTTATATGTTCTGCTTATAATTTCCCCTATGTCTCCAAAATACTACATACACATTTTTGCATTAAAATAAAAAAATACGAAATTGTTTTACTCGTATAGCAATTTTTTTGCCAAGAAAAGTTGATGTGATAGAAATCGGTTTATATTCTGCACTGATATTAACAACATCCTAGGATAGATAGTCTGCAAAAAATGAAAAAATCTATTTTTAATAGCAGAAAGCAATATATTAACGGCCTAAAATATTTAAAAGTTAATATTTTTCAATAGAATATTTTGTAGGTCCTGACTTTAACAGTCTAAAGTAATTCGCGAATTGTTATATTTGCAATATTTGCAAATTTTTTCCTATGTCTACTATACAAAAAGCCGCGCTCCAAATTCCTTTTGCAATTCAACGTACAACTCCTTACCACATATAAAAATAGTAAAAGTTTTAATATTTTAACTTCGACTGTGGTTTATTAATCAAATTTGTGTAAAAAATAGTGTAAATTGGAGAAGCTTGGCAACAATACTAGTCAATAATTTTGGCCCGTTTTTCTTCTATAACTCAAAAATACAAAATATATAAATTTTTTTTGAAAATGTAACTTCAAATGGCTATAACTTTTGTCTTATTAAGTATATGTATTGTCTTATTGGGCAATGTGCCCGTGGCAACTCGCTGCTACACGGATGGATCCAAACTAGGAGAGAAAACGGGACAGATACATGTTATTGAGGAACCAGAGGTCGAACTTTACTTCTGCCTTCAAGACCGTAATACGGAAATTTGATGCAAATGGCGCCCTGACCAATTTGTGACCGTTCAAAAATAGAACCATTAAAAAAACACCCGATATATGTACATATTTTTCTAATTTTGTAACAAATTCTACTTTTCAGACTAATTGGTGAATATTTCTACACTGGATTGGAATTAGTTTTTCTGCGCCAAAAAAGATGTTCCATCAACAAGTTCACATCTTTCAGTTAGGTTAGGGTGGCAGCCGTTTTCTTTTTTTTCTTCAGCTCACATAGACCAGTTTAGGTCCCTAGTGTTACCACGGGCTGAAATGCCCCTCATCGAAACCAACCTGTTTGAGATATAAATTTATCGATAGTACTAATATCAGTACTGGAAAGATCTGTTAGGATGCCTAAAAAGGCCGACCCCAGTATGTCCACTCGTCGTTTACACAAAGCGGGACAGTCGCAAAGCATGTGTTCAATGCTCTCCACTTCTTCCTCATCTCCACAGCTTCGGCAGAAGTCATTGGAGTCAATACCCAATCTTTTGGCGTGTTCGCCGATGAAGCAGTGTCCCGTCAGAACCTGTACTAACGTAGACAATCGTTTCCTCTCTAGTGCGAGGAGATATTTTGATCTTCTCAGGTCATACCTTGGTCAGATTTGTCTAGCTACTCTGCAGGTGCCGATTTCTGTCCATCTTTCGTTGGACTGCCTGATTGCCTCTTGCCTAAGCCAAAGCTTGCACGTGGGTAGTGGCGCACCAATATATGCAAATTCTTCGAGAATTTGTAATGTCGTCCCTTTCCTAGCAAGTTCATCGGCTTTGTAGTTCCCCGGGATATCCCTATGCCCAGACACCCATATGAGGTGTATATTAAACTGCTCAGCCATCTCGTTAAGAGATCTGCGGCAGTCGAGGGCTGTTTGTGAATTTAGGGGTGTTGCCTCCAGAGAATTGATGGCAGCCTGGCTGTCCGAGTAAATTACAACGCCAGTGTTGGTTACTATGTTGCGACTCAGCCACTTGGCGACTTCCCATATTGCCATTATTTCGACTTGATTGACACTGCAGGTATATGGTAGTCTGTGAGCTATATCTAATCTAAGCTCTGCACAGTGTACTCCGAAGCCAACCTTTTCATCAAGCTTCGAACTCTCGAATAATTTCACGGAATTCCTGTTAATCGCGTGATTTAACCGCATTGGATTATTTTCTTTGTGGTTATGTAAAGTCACTCGTATGCGCCGATAAACCAAGGACAATTGAACATCTGGAAATCAACATTTAACGAGTTATTGACGAAAAATAGCCGCAAATGCTGCGAAAAATTTGTGAAAATTGGAGTTCCAGATTGCGCCATGTACGCGCCACACATGGTGGCCACCTTGCCCAATGGCATAAAATTATCTATACAATAAAGTTCGTTTAATCGATGTTTAAAATATTTTTATTTACTTTATTTTAATTTTAAAATACTTTAAATAAATAAATTAGCTTTTTTAATACATAATTTTGGGGGAAAAAAACTATTTTTCAATCTGTTTTGGAATGAAACCACTTTGCAGCGTCTTTGTTGTTGTGACCGCCGCTATCTATGTTTATGGCACCACCGTCTTCGCCGCTGTAATAAGTACATTTTATCCATTATTTAGCCAAAGTACGCGGTACTAGTAACACAAATAAATTACAAGAGTGTAATTAAAATTGACCAACATTTATGCTGATGTGAGTGCTGAGCCTGTGAATTTGGGGTTTGTTGGGCTGAGACGATCAAACGGTGGCAATGATGCGACGTTGACGATGCCCAGACACCCATATGAGGTGTATATTAAACTGCTCAGCCATCTCGTTAAGAGATCTGCGGCAGTCGAGGGCTGTTTGTGAATTTAGGGGTGTTGCCTCCAGAGAATTGATGGCAGCCTGGCTGTCCGAGTAAATTACAACGCCAGTGTTGGTTACTATGTTGCGACTCAGCCACTTGGCGACTTCCCATATTGCCATTATTTCGACTTGATTGACACTGCAGGTATATGGTAGTCTGTGAGCTATATCTAATCTAAGCTCTGCACAGTGTACTCCGAAGCCAACCTTTTCATCAAGCTTCGAACTCTCGAATAATTTCACGGAATTCCTGTTAATCGCGTGATTTAACCGCATTGGATTATTTTCTTTGTGGTTATGTAAAGTCACTCGTATGCGCCGATAAACCAAGGACAATTGAACATCTGGAAATCAACATTTAACGAGTTATTGACGAAAAATAGCCGCAAATGCTGCGAAAAATTTGTGAAAATTGGAGTTCCAGATTGCGCCATGTACGCGCCACACATGGTGGCCACCTTGCCCAATGGCATAAAATTATCTATACAATAAAGTTCGTTTAATCGATGTTTAAAATATTTTTATTTACTTTATTTTAATTTTAAAATACTTTAAATAAATAAATTAGCTTTTTTAATACATAATTTTGGGGGAAAAAAACTATTTTTCAATCTGTTTTGGAATGAAACCACTTTGCAGCGTCTTTGTTGTTGTGACCGCCGCTATCTATGTTTTTGGCACCACCGTCTTCGCCGCTGTAATAAGTACATTTTATCCATTATTTAGCCAAAGTACGCGGTACTAGTAACACAAATAAATTACAAGAGTGTAATTAAAATTGACCAACATTTATGCTGATGTGAGTGCTGAGCCTGTGAATTTGGGGTTTGTTGGGCTGAGACGATCAAACGGTGGCAATGATGCGACGTTGACGATAATGAATGCTTTTTTCACAATCTCCTAAACAGCAGCTATTTCCTGCCTCGATAAAACCAAAACAATCCACCTATAAAAACACTGAAACTTCACGCCTTGTAAATGCTGAGTAGACTTTCAAGTGCAGCCATTAGTGGTCCATCTAATAAAACGTAAAGTATCGACGAACAGACATAGGTCACCAGTAAACAGCCGATGAAGATTGAAAACTAAAACAAAAACAATGGATAAATAAGTGGACGGGCGATTAACAATGACAATGGACTTACCATCTGTCCTGTAGACCAAAAGATGGGTACATCGCCTGTAAACAGTATCAGGCGTATTATGACGGGAGCGATTAGGACATTGATGGGTGTTAGTTTTTCCAGAGTATTCGCATATTTGAAGCTGATAAGTTTATAGATGAAGTCTGTTAAAAATAATGCAATCATTGACATTAAATATTGAATACAAAAGCGAAAATAGCGGAAAAAACTTAGATATGGCGATCTATATATGGGCAAAAGACAAAATTTTTTAATTTTCTAGTAAATATTTTTTGGAAAACTTTTTGCGAGCACATCCTGCAAAATCCGTTGTTGTGAATTAATTTCATTGAGGGGCGCGAAAGTTATGGCGGTTCCAAATTGAAATTTTAAAAAAATTCTATAAAATGCAATTTTTAGCGGAATTGCGAAAACTAAACTTACAATCGTAGACCTCTCGCATTTCTATCAGGACATGTCAAAAAATTCACTGTGCAAAAATATAGCGAAACAAAACATTTTTTAATTAAAATTTTATTTAATATAACGAATCCCGTGAAATATAAAAATCGGGAAAATATTTGAAAAATGTCCGCGATTAGAAGAGATAACTAGCCGTGATCTTCAAAATAAAGAATGAAGGTAATATCTCTATTAGTTAAAAAGTTATATTTGTTTCAAAAGGCCATACCATTTGTGTTTTATTTCAATGCAAAATTTATCTACAAAATTCTTATGTATTGATGGAAGTTGAATGTAAAGATCTTTTTGAGTGTATTTTTTTGGCGAACCTCTTTTGTAAGATAACACAATAGTATTTGTTATGGCCTTTAATAATAAAAAACAGACTACATATAAAAAGAATCAGAATTCGCGATTTTTTTAGTGATATTAGAATAATAAGAAATTTTGAAATATTTTCTTATGAATTACGCCGATTGTGAAGTCGGCATTAACATATGGTAATTATGTGCTCATCCGGGCCATCTTATATTGTATGAATTCACTTAAAACCATAATATATCTTAAGAGGGAAACTAATAATGAATGGTTTTATTTTAAGGTTATGTAAATTTTGCAAAGCGCATAATTTGCACAATCATCAAAATAAAACCAGTAAGGAAAGACAGAAAGTCGGGAGGGGCCGACTATATAATACCCTACACCTACCTACCAATGCGAAAATTGGCATTGCGATAATAATTTGGCAGTGTTCATACGTGTAATAAGCAAACTCTCTCTGCCGATGTTCGTACTAATCGGATATAAAACACGGTTTCTACAGTGCTTACATATCAAATCGGGTGTAACATATATATTGGGACTATGTTTAAATCTGAACCGATTTTCCCCGAATTTGGCAGTGTTCATACATGTAATAAGAAAACTCTCTCTGTTAAATTTCGTACTGATCGGATATAAAACACGATTTCTACAGCGCTTAAATGTTAAATCGGGTGGAACATATATATGGGGGCTATATCTAAATCTGAACCGATTTTCCCCGAATTGCACAGTGTTTTTTCATGTAATAAGATAACTTTCTCTGCCGAATTTCGTACAGGTCGGATGTAAAATACGGTTTCTACAGCGCTTTCATGTCAAATCGGGTGAAACATATATATGGGGACTATATCTAAATCTGAACCGATTTTCCCCGAATTTGGCAGCGTTTATTCGTGTAATAAGTGAACTCTCTCTGCCAAATTTCGTACTGATCTGATTTAAAATACAGTTCCTACAGCGCTTACATGTCAAATCGGGTGAAACATATATATGGGGACTATATCCAAATCAGAACCGATTTTAACCTATTTCAATAGGGATCGTCCTTGGGCCAAAAAAGAGCACTATGCTAAATTTCATCACAATCGGACCATTAATACGACCTGCACTTTGATTACAAGAATACATGGACAGACAGACGGACAGACAGACGGACATGGCTAAATCGACTCAGAAAGTGATTCTGAGTCGATCGGTATAATAAACAATGGTTCTATCTCTTCTCCTTTTAGGTGTTACAAACAAATGCACAAAGTCATAATACCCTGTACCACAGTGTGGTGTAGGGTATAATGACGCGCCTCTGATTTCTGAATAGATCGTTAAAAATCCTTTTAATTGATATGAACTTCCGCCATATCTGTACCGCGCACTGGGTGTGTCTTGACGATCATCCCTGAGACAAAAGTGTCTCGTTCTTCGCGTACAAGACTTCAATCTTCAAATACATATTCATGGCTGTTAAGTGCACCACAGTAGTACCCCCCAAGAACATAGAAATTAATTTAAGAACTTTATACTATACAAATTGCCAAGGACAAAAATTTGCGATTTTTGCAAAATTTCAAAAATGTGAATAAAATTTCAGTGATTCATTATATGGTTACGCGCCCCCGATTTTAGGATTCGCCATGAAAAAACCTTCTGGGACAATAAATTCAGCTCAATCTATGCATAACAGTCGGCACATCGAAAATACACTATCAAAAAAATTCACGCAAGTGTAACTAAGGTTTGGAGAGCTCTAGCGTTGGTTCCATTTGAGGCTCATCATCGTCACTTATATGGATTTGTAGCTACTTCCAGCCACTATAATCGCGTCTTCGGTGATATTTCATCATTTCAAAAAACATACAACACTTGATTTCACATTTCCAAAAGTTATGAGCTATATTTTTTCGCGTAAAGATCTCACATGAACAATGCCCACGAAAAATTCTTCCTCCATGTGTCCTCCTCAAGAATGAATAGTTTGGCCACAACCTCTAAAAGAACGAATAAAGATATGAAAATTCCTAGTTTTTTTCTACATTTTAGAAATATATATGCGTATATCTTCTAAAGTATATAAGATAATAACAAAATTTTTTGGGAAAAAACTTTTATGTTTGTGGTTTATCTAATTCCACCAACATTTGCAACGATTATAGATTACCCCTATGTAAAAAATTTTTACTTTTGCCCATATACACAATTATCATGAAGTACAAATTCATACAGCTCACTAAGATCTGTAGCTAATGTGGTACCTGGATCGTCAATGAGGGAAGGTCTTTTAAATTCAGATTTCTAATTTTCATCCTGACCTATTAAAAATAAGGATAACGATTTTTTTCGGTTCAAAAAACTGACATTGGCAACGATTGAGGAGATACGCAACTCATCGCTAGAAAACTCAATGTCATATTAAAATGCATTTATTAGAAGTGTACCAAGAATTTTTGGAGAGAGAGGCCACAACGCGGGGCGCTTCCCTACAGGAGCATAAGGCAACGTTGGCCTTAATTACCCGTTCCAATACATTAGGTCTGAAGAATAATTTCCTATTTAGGATTATACGTAGACATTTTTCACTTTCAGAAAAGACTACATTTTTTTCAAGTTTGCAGTGAGAAAATGTAAATTAAAATGAGAAAAAATAAATTCATGTTGCGAAATGTAAATACGCAATGAGAACATAGAAATTTAAATTGAAAAATATAAATTCGTAATGAGAAAATAACGTAGAATGTAAAATCGTAATGAGAATGTGTAAATTCATATTGTCAAAATTCAAATTGTATTGAGAGAAAATAAAATCATATTGGAAAATGTAAATTTATAATGAGAACATGTAAATTCATAGTAAGATGTGTAAATTCATATTGGAAAATGTAAACTCGAAATGAGAACATTGAAAGTCGAATTAGGAAAATATAAAATTATAATGAGAAAATTCAAATTGATAACATTTAATTCAGTTACTGATAAGATATTGAGAATTAAGAAAATCTACATAAAAATGGTAGATAAAAAACTGCAATTGAGTAGTGTCCAACATGCATATCATTTAAACTTAGTACTTTTGCATAGAAAGTACTTGCATGCTGAACTGCTCGTGCACAATCTCCGCCAACTACTGTTGACCAGGCCTCATCCAAAATGTGCTCGATATATTGAATTCGCATACAGCCGAACCTTGTACCCTAGGAACACGAAGTTTTCTCTTAACAGCCGTTTTAATTTTAGAACAAATATTCTCTGTAGTTTTAAGTATTGCGAAATATGGACCTAACCTTAAAATAAGTGCTTTCCCGGACGAATATTTTTCAAGAGCCAACTCAATTCTTGAGTGACATGATGCATTGTCGCAAACGATAACCAGGTCCCTGGTATTATTTCCCACTTCGGCCGCTGTTAATTGTTGCACGGCACCGTTGTCTAATTCGTGAACGACCGTCTGACATACCACAAAATAAATTAAAATTGGTTTCGTCCATTCAGCCAATCTGTTTGCCTTGCTGAACATATAGATTAATAATTCTGACTTGTTCCGCTAGCTAAATCTTGTTTTCACTCGAATTCATATTGAAGGGTTGCCTTGTGAACCATCTTACAAGTAAATAATTCCAAACTGTTGTGAGCGTAACGGAAACGTTAAATCTGAAAATAGTTTATCTCTATGCAGTTTTAGAGTTAAACTGCAATCAGTTTCAATCCACGTCACAAGGACAGCGATATGCAAATCCCTCAGCTTATAGGGGTTTCCACCGCCTCTACGTTTTCTTTCTATGGTACCACTTGCAACCCAACTGTGTGCTGCTTTGTAGTTTATTCCTAAAGAGGAAGCAAGTGCTGCCCAATCTTCACCTCGTGACCCTGCGCTAACAATTCTTTCTCTATCCTGTATAAGGTTTTTTTTGTATTTTCGGTGTTGACACAATACAAAAATAATAAACAAAATTTTAATACACCAAAAATCCCACACAATTGTAACTTACCAACTATTTCTGCTCTGCAGATTGGACCATTTGAAATTCCGGTGAAGAATGTGTCCACACAATGTGTGTGGAATATGTGTTTAGAACCTAAGAACTTATGGTGATTTATTGTCTGCATAAAAGTGCAACATTTTCGTTACCCTTTTCCCGAAAGCTGGACTTTTATACCACATTTTGGAATTTCGAAATAGGAGCTAAGTTTAATTCGAGGGATTACATCAGTTCCTCCTGAAAGGGGCAAATATTTTTCAGGATCGAAATCACCATTAGTCTCACTTTTGTATTGCAACGACATATAGCGCAATTATCTTTAAACTCTAATGATCTGCTAATATATTGATTGTCTATCTGTGATATGTAAAGTTTAATTCGAGGGATTACATCAGTTCCTCCTGAAAGGGGCAAATATTTTTCAGGATCGAAATCACCATTAGTCTCACTTTTGTATTGCAACGACATATAGCGCAATTATCTTTAAACTCTAATGATCTGCTAATATATTGATTGTCTATCTGTGATATGTAAACATTAAAACAAAAAAAATATTTTCAAATCAAAGAAATAATTAACAGCCTGTTTCTGTAATTTAAAAATTCGTTTTCGTTCGCGTGCCGGACGACAGACAGCTGATTTGGGTTTCACTAACTACCATCACAATGACAAGACAAGTCACAATGACAAATTTGGTTTTTGTTCATTAACCCGATCAAAAGTTATTTGCAAAACAGTACAGGTCATTTGATTTCCATTACAAAGGCATTCCACACAAATTTAATAAATTAATCAAACTTTGATCGCCTCTCCTGAAAAACTACCTTTTTGCACTTATCATAGTTTAGAATGGAGGTAATATTATTTAAGCATAAAGAAGTCAACATTGGCAGCTCGCTAAGATGGAAAAAATCATCAATGCACAATGAGAGAGACGTGAGAGAGAGAGAAAGAAATGAGTCTTTGTTCAGCTCAGCTAACCCACCCAGGGTTGATTTTTTGGCCACTGTTAGTGCAAAGAGTACAAAGGTGTATTTGTCTCCAGTTACTTGCCTTATGAAGCTGTAGTACCGACTGCTCTATTCAGGGAAGTAGTAGAAGAAGCAACGTCTGACGAGGTTGAGCTGATTGTTGGCCCATACACGAACGCTCATCATACTATCTGGGATAGTACGGATATAAACAATAGGGGTGATTCGCTTCTTGACTTTATTCTAACTACCAACCTTAGTATTTGTAACATAGGTAATAAACCGACCTTTACAATTAAAGACAGACAGGAGGTACTCGACGTAACGTTTGCTACTGACCGGCTGTCAGACAAAATTATTGGGTGGAATGTACTGGACGACCACTCATTCTCAGATCACCATTATATTGAGTTCAAACTCGCGGAAAAAGCGCCTGAACCTGCCGTCCACAGAAATGTGAGAAAGACAAAGTGGCACCTGTATGAAAAGAATTTCAAGAAAGTCCTCAACTCCAAACTTCTGTACGAACCTAATGACAAAGCCGGTCTGGATAATCTGGTCGAGCATATCACCACATCATTCAATAGTTCCCTTGAAGAAGCCTGTCCAAAACAAGGTACAAGGGTAAAACTAAACCCCAATGGTGGACTTCTGAGCTAACGGCTATGAAAAAGACCTGCAACAAGCTATTTAACAAGGCTAAATCTACTGGGGTGGCTAATGTTTGGGATGTATATAAAGAGCAACTCAAGATCTATATGAAGGAACTAAGAAAGGCGCAAAGACGCTCTTGATATACCTTCTGTGGCGAAGTGGAAAAGGTCTCCGGAAAATACTATCAGCTTCACCCTGTACAGTGGGTTACTTGCAGGATGAGGAAAATAATGGAACCGAACACAGCGAACAGTCGCTCAATGTACTGCTCGACAGACATTTCCCGGGGAACTCTCTAACAGAACAAGAGGATCAGCAGGACCAACAAGAGTGCGAGTGGACTGCGAGCGTCGCTAGCTTGTTGACTGAGAGATCCAGAATAAGCTGGGCTATTAATAGCTTTGAGCCCTTTAAGTCACCTGGACCAGACGTCATCACTTCAGCAGAAATGCAGAAAATGTTGAAATACATTATCCCCTGGCTGGAGAAAATTTATGTAGGCTGTATCAGGCTTTCATACATCCCGAATCGATGGAGGGATACCAAAGTGGTATTCATACCAAAAGCGGGGAAGATATCACACACTAGGCCAAAAGACTTCAGACCAATTAGCCTATCCTCCTTCCTATTGAAATGTCTGGAAAGACTTTAAGATTATTTCATTAGGGAAAACCTGGATACAAAACTCCTGTCGGTGAACCAACATGCTTACAATAAGGGGAAGTCTACAGAATCAGCCCTGCACGAACTTGTGAGCACTATCGAATCGTCTCTGCATTTCAACGAATTCACCATGGTGGCATTTCTTGACATAGAAGGGGCTTTTAACAACATTCACTCGGATGCTGTAATTACGGCACTGTCACATCTAAAAGTAAACTCTAGTTTGGTTAGACTAATTCAAAGTCTGCTTAACAGAAGACGCATAACAGCATGTCTTGGTTCCACAACTCTAACAAGGTTTGTAAACAGAGGGACCCCACAAGGAGGAGTACTGTCTCCACTAATTTGGAACCTAGCGGTGAATGAAATCCTGCTAGATCTAGAACGTTGTAGCTGCAATGTCGTGGCATATGCGGACGACGTTGCAATCGCAGTGAGTGGCAAATTCGAAAACGTCCTCCGAGACATTCTACAAGTGGCTCTAAACAAATTGGCTAGATGGGCCAAAAGCAGCGGTTTGGTCATAAACCCAAACAGGGCAGAATTGGTTCTCTTTACTAGAATGAATAAAGTCACACATGTGCACCCTCCACCTCGGATAAATGGAACAGATCTAGTCTTTTCTGAAAGTGCAAAATTTTTAGGAATAATTTTAGATAGAAAACTGTTATTTAGACTTAACGTATTGGAACGTGTAAGGAAGGGCAACGTCGCCTTATATTCCTGCAAAAAGGCTGTAGGGTCGCGGTGGGGCCTCTCTCCTAAAATCGTCCACTGGATATATATAGCAGTAGTTCGTCCTATACTGATATACGGCATTGTGGTATGGCGGACGGCAACTGACAAACTAACCATCACCAACCTACTAACAAAGGTTCAGAGAACACCCTGCCTGAGCATAAGTGGAGCCTTAAGGTCTACAGCGACCGAGTCTCTACCAGCCCTACTCCATATACTGCCGATTAATATTGTGGCGAGAGAATAGAGCAATAAGATTAAACTGCCTACAAAAACTACGGTCACATGAGGATATCAAAGTGTAGTGCTATGGTAATCGACCGAGTGGACTATATACCAACGGTGTACACCTTCGAGAGAAATTACATCACTATGATTCCCGCCAGAGATGAATGGGTTGGAAGAATACCAGGTAATAGAAACCATCCCCACTTTTACAGGATGGTTCGAAGCTTGATGAAAAGGTTGGCTTCGGAGTACACTGTGCAGAGCTTAAATTGGATATAGCTCACAGACTACCAGAGACCTGCAGTGTCTATCAAGCCGAAATAATGGCAATATGGGAAGTAGCCAAGTGGCTGAGTCGCAACATAGTAACCAACACTGGCGTTGTAATTTACTCGGACAGCCAGGCTACCATCAATTCTCTGGAGGCAATATCCCTAAATTCACAAACAGCCATCGACTGCCGCAGATCTCTTAACGAGATGGCTGAGCAGTTTAATATACACCTCATATGGGTGCCTGGGCATAGGGATATCCCGGGGAACTGCATAGCCGATGAACTTGCTATGAAAGGGACGACTTTACAAATTCTCGAAGAATTTGCATATATTGGTGCGCCACTATCCACGTGCAAGCTTTGGATAAGGCAAGAGGCAATCAGGCAGTCCAACGAAAGATGGACAGAAATCGGCACCTGCAGAGTAGCTAGACAAATCTGGCCAAGATATGAACTGAGAAGATCAAAATATCTCCTCGCACTAGAGAGGCAAAGATTGTCTACGTTAGTATCAGTTCTAACGGGACACTGTTTGATCGGCGAACGCGCCAAAAGATTGGGTATTGACTCTAATGACTTCTGCAGAAGCTGTGGAGATGAGGAAGAAGTGGAGAGCATTGAGCACTTGCTATGAGACTGCCCCGCTCTGAGTAAACGACGACTGGACATACTGGGGTCGGCTTTTCTAGGCAGCCTAACTGATCTTTCCAGTACCGATATTCGTACTATCGACAAATTTGTATATCAAACAGTTTGGTTTCGATGAGGGGCATTTCAGCCCGTGGTAACACTAGGGACCTAAACTGGTCTATGTGAGCTTGTATAAAAAAATACGGCTGCCACCCTAACCCAAACCTAAATGTCGACCATACAAACATGTGTTTTTTTTAAACCGGAAGTTGTGAAATTTTTTAGCTGGCAATAGCATTATTTTCCAATTAGTAAACTGCTAACGTCATTGACGTAAGGCCAGGCGAACGAACGAACCTTAGAGAAACTAAATTCCTGACGAAAATGAGTGATTGGTTTTCGTCCGCAGAGACTTTCGTTAGAAATAGAGAAACAGGCCGTAAATCAAATTACGAGTTTATATTCAAAGTTATTTTCTCATTACGAATTTATAATTCTCAATATACATTTCTATGTTCCCATTACAAATTTACATTTCGCAATATGAATTTATATTTTCTCATTAAAATTTACATTTTCCAATACGAATTTTCACATCTTACTATGAATTTACATGTTCTCATTATAAACTAAGATTTTCCAATATGACTTTATATTCTCTCAATACAAATTTACAATTACCAATTACATTGCAAACTTGAACAAGTGAATAACCTAAATACCCGCGTGTGTACATGCGTGGTGTCAAAGTATATGCTTAAATTAGGTGGCGCCGTGGAGTATTCTTTGTTTTTATCCCCTCACCTTAGAGAGGAGGGTATATATCATTTGCTACGAGCAAATGATATATACCGAAGGAGTGACCTAAGACCCTAAGTATGTTCGGCGGATATCCGTTTTGGGTAATTTTAAGCCGAATGAGCAATGTCCGTCCGTCCGTCTGTCTGCTGGCTGGTGCGCACGATAACTCTCGAAAGGAGTAACCGATTGACTTCAAATTTGGTATGTGGTAATATCATCTTCTATCTCCGGCTAAGTTCGAAGATGGGCCATATTGGTCCACTCCTTCTAGTACATTTAGTGAAATATTGATTATTTAATAACTTCTATACTACTTATTTGAATCCTCGGAAATTCTACACATAGTATTAGTTTATTAGTCACTATTACCACGAGAAAAATGGGCGAAGTTGCCACGCACCATTTGGTACCTCCCACACAAATGGACAATTTTGAACCAAAAGTTAAAACCTTATAACATTATTACCAGTGCATACAATGACTTGAAATTTTGTACAGTGTAATGGTTTAATAGTACATAAAATACTGTGGAAAATGGGCATTATTGCCACGCTCCCACACCTATACCTTCCACACAACTGGAACATTTTGTACCAAAAGTTACCAGCTTATAACTTGAATACCAGTATATACAAATACTTGAAATTTTGTACAGTGTAATGCTTTTATAGTACCTAGAGTTCAGAGAAAAATGGGCGTTATGTGCAAGCCCCTTTTGGTACTTTCCACACAAATGGACCTTTTTGTACCAAAAGTAAACAGCTTTTAACGATAATACCAGTATATACTTTAAAGATATTAAAGACAATTTAAATTGATAATAATCCAATTAAAACAAAAAAATAAATAAATTTACTAATATTTTTTGGGACTCAAGGTGAGGGGATTCATAAGTTGGTTTACCCGACTGAACTTTCTTACTTGTTATTTTTTTAACGAATTAAAAGGCTAGCTTTTTACATTTTTTTTCGATTCCAACTATCAAAAATGCAGCAGTACAAGAGGGTGTAGGCGACATCATTAAAATGCTTCTCTCTGACAGGCAACATGTCTTGTCGACCATTACATTTATCAACTGCTCTCTACTTGTTTGTCAGTTATTATGGTCATCCTGCAGATAGCCCACTGTACAGGGAGTAGCGGATAGTATCTTCCGCAGGCTTTAGGCATCTGAAGCCTTTCCCTCTTATCCACAGAAGGATTACCTAGAACGTCATTATTGATATCTGGTACTTCCTGTCGGTCTTTATTTGTTAAGGCCTGTTTATTTCTCTGTTACAAATAGTAATTTTTATAGTTAGAATAAAGTCAAGAAGTGACTCACGCCTATAGGATGATGAGCATTCGTGTCTGTGCCAAATATCAGCTCACACTCTTCGGAGGTTGCTTCTTCTACTACTTCCCTGAAGGCAGCCGAAGGTACTACCACATCATCATAAGGCAAGTAACGGGACACCATCCAGTATCTCCGATTACCTATCTCTAGACAGGCTCTACACTGTTAGAAACATGTTTAGCTCTTTCCTGTCTTTCCTGTGATACCACATACCTCCCCTTCTACTACGTAGGGTTCAGGACAATGTCTACTGTAACTGTGGACAGGCGCAGCAATAGAGTCCCTGAGGCTGATTTACTCGTATCGTGATGGAGGTTAATCTGCAGAATTCTTACTATCATTGTAGAATTCTAACTACCATTGTAGAGTTCTTACTACAAGGGTGTTATCGAACTCCTCGTCCATATCATCGAGGAGTATGTCCCTATCAGACGCGTCAAAGAGTCCAGAAACTCCCCTCAATGTCCGAAGTCGTGCTCACATCCTCAGATAAATATGTTACAGCCTTTGTGTTAGAGTCTGACGCTCAAGAAATTATGGGCGTGGTGAAATCCTCACTTCCAGAGGGCGTCAACCACGGTGGGAGTTACATATATCAACCACGGTGGGAGTTATATCCTGATTGTATACCTTCAAAGCTGTAGTCTCGAAACCACTTCGCAGAGTTCCATTTACCCATTGTAAGTGGGGTGGATTCAGCATTAAGGATCAGATTGATCTGTCGCTTTCAACTATCCGCCTTACCAATCTTGCTACAAGACCAGGATTGGAATTGGAATTTTAGTACCTCGAGTACGCCAGCCGAGTCAAATGGTTCTTCTGTAACCCAGCTGACGGCTCTGGGCTGGACTACGGATGTCGTTTTTCTCGACAACATCCAAGTGGGCGCCCGCCAAGACCTCACCAGCTCACCTCAGAGCAACCTTATACAGGTCAACTGATCTGGCATCACCGAAAGCTATGAGATCTACTTTCCCCTGATGCCATCCTACATAGTTGCAATTTAGTGGTGTGCACGGCATCTCTCGAAGAAGAGCGAGGTATTTGTGGCCAATTGCATTGGCTTCATTTGTCCTTGAAGATGGCGCAATCATCACTATATCTGTATATAACGGCGCGAGCCGAGACCTCAAGAGCCCCCGGTACTGTGGCAAGGACTGGGTACCGAAACTCCTGTTACTTGTTGAGGCGCCCATGTATCAGCAAGGCTCCCTAAAAATACACTTGATTACACCATACTGCAAACCAAAAACCGATGTTCACGACATCGCATTACACCCCGAGGTTAGGGGAGTTCGTTTTAAGTAGAACCACCACTTGGTATATCATTTAGCGTTGCCTAGGGTCCACTGCATGGAAGCGGTCTACCGTTACACCCAACCTGATAGCCTAGCCATAGTTTGGATATCCAAATATTCCAAAGCAAGCCGCTCTTAAATATTGTACTCTATCAATTATTCAGACATTCATCACACCATTGGCGTAAAAGGTTTTCATTGATATGTATTTGATTATCATTTCAGTGCTCCTAATTCCCTAAATTGCAACACTCGGGTAGCACAACCTTTATCTATGTAAATATGATACGTACCGCCATAATTGGATAATGCTGTTAGAATAATCCAAAATATAATGCAGTCCCATAAGACATGAGTCAATACATGCAGAAATG
The DNA here is from genome assembly GCA_963930755.1 of Eudasyphora cyanicolor. NCBI lineage: Eukaryota > Metazoa > Arthropoda > Insecta > Diptera > Muscidae > Eudasyphora > Eudasyphora cyanicolor. Next base: position 254,037,725 of record OZ005736.1, read on the forward strand.
CTCTCAGCCATTTGCTTAGATGGAGCATGAAAAACCGGGCACCAAACAGATACAATCCTGTAAGAAGGATGACCACAATCCAGCCTTGAAAGAAATATTCAGATATAGTGAAATCTCAATATATTTATTTTACCAAATATAATTACCTATTCCAAAAACGAATATGTTCAATGTGATATTATGATTTGTTTTGTATATAATGTGACCCAAATAAATACCCAAAAGATAGGGTATGATGAGGAGACAAATGTTATCGAGGACCAAATTAAAATGAGTCAATTCGTACAACAAAGTGGTGCTGTATAATTTTTGTAATATTAAATTAATATTAGATTAGAAATGAATTGTAATCAAAAGTCGTTGCTTACGTATAACCGTATTGATGACTCGTTCCCCAAATCCATAGACTGGCAGCCTTAATGGAAAGTCCAACTATTGACGACCCCATAACGATGGCATAACACATCTGCAGCTCCACCAGAAGCATTAACAAACAGGAAACGACGTAGAATTGTATTTTCAAAGCTATAAACCAGGTCCAAGGCATACACTGAAAATTGTAATTAATCAAGTCACTTATACATTTTTTAACACATTAAAAAAACATAAAACAATTGGACCGAATGATTCCCGCAACTTACCCTTTCTGTTAGTGGGAAGAAAGTGTCCATGAAGAGAATGTTAAACATTTGATTTTGCGAACAATTTTTATAGTCTCTAGAGGGTATCTCCAGTGTTATGTTGTAATAGAAATATTTATCTAAGAGCAGAGAGGCATACAAGACAAACGTGTATGAAGGAGTCAAACTGAAAAAAGTAGAAAAGTTTCAGAACTACGTAAGCATGTTAGTAAAATCAATGGAGAACAGCAGAATTTCTATTTTTGTTGGTTGTATAGGGTGATCCAAGTAGAGATACTTTTTTCAGTAGCTTTTTTCGTGATTCGTGTCATGCTGTCATGTTATTTTTGTTAAGTATTGTTTGGCATTTCATCATGGAAAGACTTACGCCTGAACAACGTTTTGACAACAAATTGACAGATTAATTAGTGTAATGTTATAACGGGTGATCCAAGTAGAGATACTTTTTTCAATAGCCTGAACAACGTTTACGCGTGTCATTCGCCAGTTACCAGTCGAAATGCTCGAACGAGTCATCGAAAATTGGACTCAACGGATGGACCATCTGAGACGTAGCCGATGCCAACATTTGATGGACATAATCTTCAAAAATTAAATGCCAAAGAATGTTCTTTCAAATGATAATAAACATTCCCCATTCAATTGTGTGTTTTTTTCTTTAAAAAAGTAGGGAACCTCGAAATGGATCACTCATTATAAATATTGGTTTATTTTAAAACATACATATTATATTTATTATTTAAATTTATTTCATCTCATTTAGGTTAGGTTGAAGAGAGAATACGCTGTAACGTATCATGCCAATGGAGAGAGAAGTAGATGCGTTGAAAGGTTAAACTGCGCCGGTTATATTGGCAGGGGATGGAATACAACGAGATTACAAAACGAGTCTTCAAAACCTCACTGTATGGATCTAGGAAAAAAGGACGCGCTAACCTTCGATGTAGCGTGGGGCAGAGCAAGATGCCAGAGAAATATGTTCACAAGAATGGTGATCTTATCTTATTATCCAGAGAATGCTGGAAGAATTCTTTGAGACAGGCCCAACTGCGGTATCAATGTTTTATGGACAATACATCATCATCCATGGACATGACCTCAAGAGTTATAGAAAATCGATACTAGACACGAATTTCATCAGTATCTTCCATTCATATCCTCTGAGATGAGTCAGATCTGGTAATGTGTCGGACTCGAAGTATCGGAATGTTGCATATTCCAAAGTTGTGCATTGGCATAGAAAATATTCCATCGTTTCAATGTCTACCCTGCATGCCCTGCATTTGTCGCTATCTGCTTGTCCCTTGCGGTGCAGGTGAGCTTGTAAGCTCGAGTGTCCTGTGAGAACACTGATCATCTTACTAGACTTGATCTTCTTTAGTTTTAGTAAACTAATTGTTTTTTGTTTAAATTCATCCGTGTAGCAGAGGGTTCACATAGGAAAATTTGCTAATATCTTCTGATGGTACAAATTGTGGTCTCCATTAATCTATTTACTTATCCATAACTTGTAGACGTTGTGTGAGGGCTGCTTAATTAATATTTTATAAGGATTTCTGTTGGTTGAAAGTGCGCTAAAGTCTACAACGCTCTTGTGATATCGGTTCTAATTGCCCCGCTTGTACATAGACAGCACATACATTGAACTGTTGCAATCTATTTAGCTTACACTTCTTTGTCATTGATGTCCACCACACAGCCGAGGCGAGGCGTATATATAAAAGAAAATATACTCACAAGTGATCTAAATAAAGTAGATCGGCATAATAAAATGAGCTTATCTTATCTTTATGGCGCTACAAACCTAAAATATCGGAAATAAAAAATTGGAACTTTTTCAGAAGCCTTTTTTAAATATGTACAGAAAAAAAATGTTAAGAGAGGAGTCAAATTTACCATCAACTCCACGGTTAAAGGTTACTTGCTTAGTTACAAAAAAATCACAACTAATTTAATTTGTGTAAAAATTTCATATTTTTCCAACGCAATTCGAGGTATTAGTGTATTAATTTATATTTAGTTTATACAACAGCCTGAAGATATGCGCTAAACTTTTTTATTCGGGTGTATGGTCAACAACTTCTTGGGGAGGCCGTATAATTTACAATTTTGATAGCATACTTGCAGGCGACCACATTTTTGTGTAGCTAATTTATCTAATATTATCTATGAAGTGGGATCTGTTTGTAGTGAGTACTATTTACACTATACTCAATACAGTACCCATTTATAAAAAATAATTCAATTATTATTAATTAATTAATAAATTATTCAATTTGAATGCAATGACGACTCTTCAACAATTAATAATTTTTCAATTTGCATTGCAACTGTTGCGATTTATTTTTGTTTTGTGCGGATGATTTGAGTTTTATGTGGGACTATTCCTCTTTATAGGACATTGATTGGGAAGGTAGTTTCAAATACAGAATATAAAAACATGTTGATGATTGCTACAAAACTTATGGGCATATTATTTTCATATGGATTTCTAGGGATTGACAAATAAAAATATCTTCTCTGTGCAGAATTTCTAGTGTTTGTATGTACATACTGATATTAATGTTTTAAGCTATAGTTGAGGAAGAGCTGTAGGTAGCAATTTAATAGGACAAAGACCACCAGAGCACCCACAGGACTGGGACACATACAAGGAAGAACTCAAGCGTACAAACACGAGTTGAGGAAGGCTCAAATCCTGGATAGACTTCTGTAGTGGCGTAGAAAGCCTCAAGGTTACGGACAATTTTAGCCTCAACACCTTGAACTATTGCTTACATCAATAAAATTATAGTTCTTGGACTACCTCGCTGAAGTGCTCTTGTATATACATTTGATCAATTCTTCATTTAAGCCTAATCAATACCTGATTGAAGCCTGATCATACTTAATTTATTATGCTTTCGTTCGTTTTAACCTATATACAATTTATTATACCATTTTTGCCGCTATATTGCAAAGAATGCAAATTTGTTTTAAAATGGCATGTCAAAATAAAATTTCTTGACAGCAAAAATTTTATAACTTTTGTGTTATTTCACAAACTGAAAATTAAAATTGAATAGTTATTGAAATCATTGTAATTTTTATTTTATAAGATTCACCGCGGTCGAACTAACTATCGGCATGGTTAGTACAATATGGCTGGAGACGTGGATAGCTCAAAGACACTAGCGATATGGGTAGCACAATTTGGCTAACGCAAGGTAATGTAGGTGGTGGACAATTATCCCCGTCCTATGACATCCTCATGTTAAATTCGACAGTTAAATACATGGGATGGATATAGAAGCGGAACTAGTCCTGGCAGTTTGTGGCTATTGTGTTTGTAAAGGGTGTCACAAGAAGAACGCAATTTTTAAATCTCGCAACATTCGAAGTGTCATTGTTTGACATTTGAATAATTGTTATTGTTTGTTAGTAGAAGGTACGAGGTTAGTAAAAATGGAGAAGGACAGCGAAGAGAGTTCGTTAATTGGGTATTGGAGAGACAACATGAAAATGCTGATTTTGCCGATAAAATCATCTTCAGTGACGAGGCCCATTTTCAACTTGATGGCTTCGTCAATAGGCAGAATTGTCGCATTTGGGGTGCGGAAAATCCTCGAGTGATTCACGAGAAGCAAATGCATCCTCAACGTGTCACTGTGTGGTGTGGTTTTTGGGCTGGGGGGGGAATCATTGGACCTTTGAGGCAGGTCAAGCGCAAACAGTCAATGGTGTTCGGTATCGTGAAATGATAACCAGTTTTTTCTTGCCTAGAATTGAAGAAATGAATGTGGAGGGCATGTGGTTCCAACAAGACGGCGCCACATGTCATACAGCCAGAGAAACAATTCAATTGCTGCATCAGTAATTAAAAAATTGCGCTCTTCTTGGGACACCCTTTACTAGCCCGTCTTCCTGTAGGGTTAAATGAGAAGTTAATTTAATTATGCTCTTTAACGACAAGTCCACCGAAACCGCCCTGCGTGATCTAGTCAGCCCAACGATCCAAGGGGATCTTCTGTCTACTCCCCTATGGAATTCTTCAAAAAAAGATTCTGCTTTCTCTGGGGATGATGGGAGTCTGAGTTGTTGCGTATGCAGATTACGTGGCAATAGCTGTTAGATGGAAGTTTCCGAGTACTCTTAGAGAGATTCTACAGCAGATAATGGTCTTGGTGTTAACCCGACCAAGATGGAACTAAAGGGTGGGCGATTTAAAATCTTAATCGGATATAAAAAGTTCTGATAATTTTTTGTTTTGTTTCGGGTCAAATCTGTCCAATGGCAACTTCGACTTCATGTTTCAACGCTTCAATTGTCTCTGGATGCTTTGCGTAACATTTATCCTTAATGGCTCCCCACAGAAAATAGTCCAAAGGGCTCAAATCACAAGTCATAGTAATGGATCAAATTTAAAATTTTAAACGGTACCAACAGTTACACCTGTACCCTTGGGGGTATTGAAATTCCCTTCTCTGAAAGCGCAAAATACTTAGGTATTTTACTAGACATTAAGTTGTACTTCAAACCCAAAATTCTGGAAACAGCGATATATACCTGTAAAAGGGCATTTGGAAAACGCCGGGATTTGAACCCGCGTATAGTTTATAGGTTGTATACGGCAGCAGTCAGACCAATAATGCCATACGACATTGTCGATACTAACCCTCCGTCAAACACATATTCTGAAACCTTCGAACAAACACATATGCCTGGCCAGATACGTTTTCATGCATTTGATTGGCAAAAAGGGTACCATAACATTGAATTTCTAAGTTGTTGTTGTTGGCACACAGGATTAGTGTATTTGGTGCAGTAAAAACGTGTCTTCCTACGCAGCTTTTCGTCTTGCGTGAAACAAATTCTGCAATTTTTTCTGGAACTCAGTGTACTAGGGCCGTTTGTTGGTTAGGCAGCATGTTGGTGGGAATATTCAACGGCCTTCCAAAGATAGATTCAATGGCCAAACGGGTTGAATGTTGTCCCAAAATATGGTTATTGTTCATGCGATTATCAGTATTAGCAAGCACCAATTGTTTACTCAGCGTGTTCAAGAACAATCGTCGCTTCTCTTTTCTGGTTCCTTCTATATTTTCATTGCATATGATGTAAGCGGCTAATCCCATGACGTCTGTCATGTTGCAAAAAATGCTAATGGCCAACGTCTGGTTGAAACCGACCTTTACAATTAAAGACAGACAAGAAGTACTCGACGTAACGTTTGCTACTGACCGGCTGTCAGACAAAATTATTGGGTGGAATGTACTGGACGACCACTCATTCTCAGATCACCATTATATTGAGTTCAAACTCGCTGAAAAAGCGCCTGAACCTGCCGTCCACAGAAATGTGAGAAAGACAAAGTGGCACCTGTATGAAAAGAATTTCAAGAAACTCCTCAACTCCAAACTTCTGTACGAACCGAATGACAAAGCCGGTCTGGATCATCTGGTCGAGCATATCACCACATCATTCAATAGTTCCCTTGAAGAAGCCTGTCCAAAAACAAGGTACAAGGGTAAAACTAAACCCCAATGGTGGACTTCTGAGCTAACGGCTATGAAAGAGACCTGCAACAAGCTATTCAACAAGGCTAAATCTACAGGGGTCGCTAATGTTTGGGATGTCTATAAAGAGCAACTCAAGAAAGGCGCAAAGACGCTCTTGGTATACCTTCTGTGGCGAAGTGGAAAAGGTCTCCGACGCCGCAAGGCTGAGGAAAATATTATCAGCTTCACCCTGTACAGTGGGTTACTTGCAGGATGAGGCAAATAATTGGACCAAAAACAGCGAGCAGTCGCTCAATGTACTGCTCGACAAACATTTCCCGGGGAACTCTCTAACAGAACTAGAGGATCAGCAGGACCAACAAGAGTGCGAGTGGACTGCGAGCGTCGCTAGCTTGTTGACTGAGAGATCCAGAATAAGCTGGGCTATTAATAGCTTTGAGCCCTTCAAGTCACCTGGACCAGACGGCATCACTCCAGCAGAAATGCAGAAAATGTTGAAATACATTATCCCCTGGCTGGAGAAAATTTATGTAGGCTGTATCAGGCTTTCATACATCCCGAATCGATGGAGGGGTACCAAAGTGGTATTCATACCAAAAGCGGGGAAGATATCACACACTAGGCCAAAAGACTTCAGACCAATTAGCCTATCCTCCTTCCTATTGAAAGGTCTGGAAAGACTTTTAGATTATTTCATTAGGGAAAACCTGGATACAAAACTCCTGTCAGTGAACCAACATGCTTACAATAAGGGGAAGTCTACAGAATCAGCCCTGCACGAACTTGTGAGCACTATCGAATCGTCCCTGCATTTCAAGGAATTCACCATGGTGGCATTTCTTGACATAGAAGGGGCTTTTAACAACATTCACTCAGATGCAGTAATTGCGGCACTGTCACATCTTAATGTTAACTCTAGTTTGATTAGACTAATTCAAAGTCTGCTCAACAGAAGACGCGTAACAGCATGTCTTGGGTCCACAACTCTAACAAGGTTTGTAAACAGAGGGACCCCACGAGGAGGAGTACTGTCTCCACTAATTTGGAACCTAGCGGTGAATGAAATCCTGCTAGATCTAGAATGTTGTGGCTGCAAGGTCGTGGCATATGCGGATGACGTTGCAATCGCAGTGAGTGGCAAATTCGAAAACGTCCTCCGAGACATTCTACAGGTGGCTCTGAACAAATTGGCTAGATGGGCCAGAAGCAGCGGTTTGGGCATAAACCCAAACAAGACAGAATTGGTTCTCTTTACTAGGATGAATAAAGTCCCACATGTGCACCCTCCACCTCGGATAAATGGAACAGATCTAGTCTTTTCTGAAAGTGCAAAATTTTTAGGAATAATTCTAGATAGAAAACTGTAAGGAAGGCTAACGTCGCCTTATATTCCTCCAAAAAGGCTGTAGGGTCGCGGTGGGGCCTCTCTCCTAAAATCGTCCACTGGATATATATAGCAGTAGTTCGTCCTATACTGCTATACGGCATTGTGGTATGGTGGACGGCAACTGACAAACTAACCATCACCAACCTACTAACAAAGGTTCAGAGAACTGCATGCCTGAGCATAAGCGGAGCCTTAAGGACTACAGCGACCGAGTCTCTACAAGCCCTACTCCATATACTGCCGATTAATATTGTGGCGAGAGAAGTTGCAACCAAAGCGGCAATAAGATTAAACTGCCTATCAATGTGGAGGTACAAAAACTACGGTCACGTGAGAATATCAAAGTGTAGTGCTATGGTAACCGACCGAGTGGACTATATACCAACGGTGTACACCTTCGAGAGAAATTACATCACTATGATTCCCGCGAGAGATGAATGGGTTGGAAGAAAACCAGGTAATAGAAACCATCTCCACTTTTACACGGATGGTTCGAAGCTTGATGAAAAGGTTGGCTTCGGAGTACACTGTGCAGAGCTTAGATTGGATATAGCTCACAGACTACCAGATACCTGCAGTGTCTATCAAGCCGAAATAATGGCAATATGGGAAGTAGCCAAGTGGCTCAGTCGCAACATAGTAACCAACACGGGCGTTGTCATTTACTCGGACAGCCAGGCTGCCATCAATTCTCTGGAGGCAACATCCTAAATTCACAAACAGCCCTCGACTGCCGCAGATCTCTTAACGAGATGGCTGAGCAGTTTAACATACACCTCATATGGGTGCCGGGATATCCCACCTCATGCATAGGGATATCCCGGGGAACTGCAAAGCCGATGAACTTGCTAGGAAAGGGACGACATTACAAATTCTCGAAGAATTTGCATATATTGGTGCGCCACTATCCACGTGCAAGCTTTGGCTTAGGCAAGAGGCAATCAGGCAGTCCAACGAAAGATGGACAGAAACCGGCACCTGCAGAGTAGCTAGACAAATCTGGCCAAGGTATGACCTGAGAAGGTCAAAATATCTCCTCGCACTAGAGAGGCAAAGATTGTCTACGTTAGTATCAGTTCTGACGGGACACTGCTTGATCGGCGAACACGCCAAAAGATTGGGTATTGACTCTAATGACTTCTGCAGAAGCTGTGGAGATGAGGAAGAAGTGGAGAGCATTGAGCACTTGCTATGCGACTGTCCCGCTCTGAGTAAACGACGACTGGACATACTGGGGTCGGCTTTTCTAGGCAGCCTAACAGATCTTTCCAGTACCGATATTCTTAATATCGACAAATTTATATATCAAACAGGTTGGTTTCGATGAGGGGCATTTCAGCCCGTGGTAACACTAGGGACCTAAACTGGTCTATGTGAGCTTGTATAAAAAATACGGCTGCCACCCTAACCTAAACCTAACGTCTGGTTGACCGCTTTGTGGAGTAATGCCTTACCATTTGGTCCATTGTATTAACGCCGGCCTTTGTTGAATTGTAAAATAATATAGCTTCCGGTTTTTTTGCTACGCCTTCTTGCTGTAGTGCACAGTGGTTAGTAGATTTACTGCTTTGTTCTTCTTTGGAACGTAGCTGCACAGTGATATAAGGTTATCATAGAAACCGAACACCGATGAAAGCACTGGTCGTTTGCTGTCTTTTTTCACTTCTTTGGGAAGACATCTTTTGTTGGATCTAATGGTGCCAACGTATGCTAGTTCAATTGACGAAAGACGTTTAGCTGCGTCGAATGTTGTAAAGAAGTTATCAGGAATAATAGTTTTGCCGCTGTTGGTGTATCGAAAAGCCAAATTCATGAGCATATTTTCGCCTTGGTTTGTCTCTCGTTGTTCTCCCTCCTTACCAGTGTACAGATTTCCTTGCAACGGATATTTGGTTTTCGCATCGCATGCCCACCATACTTTTATGCCATACTTTGCGGGCTTTGGTGGGATGTATTGCGTGAACTTTGTGCGCCCACGGTATGGAAATAGCTGCTCATCGATGGTTATACTTTCGTATGGCTCAAAATTACTGGCAAGATTGTTATTGAAGAAGTTCCATATGTCGCGAATGGAAGCAGCTTTGTCGGTTTGTTGACGAAATGCGCGCGTACGACTATCGTCAAATCGAATACAGCGCATCAAAGTAACAAATCGTCTACATGACATGGCTGCGCGGAATATTGGAAGTGCATCAGTTTGCCACATCAATCTTGAGAGCTGCATAGCGGAGTGGTCAGGTTTGTTTTTGGTCCACCTCCGAAACGCATGATGTTGTTCTGGCGGAATCTCACTGTAGCGGGTTCAGCTGTTCTCCACTTGGTACCATCTTTTCCAAGCAAAAAACCGTCTGCAGCATGAGTTGGTGCATTCTCACTAGGGATGTAACGAAAGTGACTTTAGCGAAAGCGAATATTGAAATATATTTCTTGCGAATGCGAATAGTGAAATATGGATTTTTGCGAAAGCGAATGCGAATAATAGTTTGACCCTTTAGTACCTATAAAATTAAGAAACTAAATTGATACTTTTCCCGGATATTCAAGTATTAAGAACGTTTTCCATATTTTTACCTCCTGGTACCACAAGGACCAGAATATTTTTCAACTACATTAAAGAGAAGTAGAAGAGGTTTTCATTGGTATTAATATCTTCAAAATGTGTGAAGCGAATAAATAACACTTTTAACAAATGGAAGCGAATACTGAAATATATTTTTGCGAAAGCGAATAATCCAAAGATGGTTTTTGCGAAAGCGAATGTCAATATGATGCGAATGCGAATATTCGTTACATCCCTAGTGCAAACCTAAACTCGAGACGCACCAATGCGCTGCTGTCATTATCGAGTCTCGACGGGTCACAGTCTTATTGGATGACACTTAGAGAGACTTAAAGTCTTGAAAAATAACATTTGCAGTGGCTGTGGATGAGAAGGTGTCGATAGTCCGCCCACTCTAGAAGGCGGTTAGCATGCACAAACTCTTGGGCTTTTTAAAGCAAACGTTTAGGTTTAACGGGGGGACTAGGAAAACAGCAAAATTTTACTTACAGCCCAAATCGGTCGCAATATTCTAAAATGATAGGCCAGAATATAACGATTCCTCAGAAGAATTTGTAAATTTAAAAAAATATCAGAAATTATTACTCCTGCTGATTTTAGGGTAGATGGGCATTCATATTGCGACTTTATTTGTTTTTATACCCGACCCTACACTAATGCAGAGTATTTTTATTTTTTATTGCAATAAGTCGACAGAGGAATCTAAAAATGTATAAGATTTTTGCATAGCTGAATCGCTTAGTTTTGCAAGGTACTTTGCGCACTTAAGTGAAAAATGCGGTATTCACTAAGCTGCACATAAGTGCATTTACACGAAATTATTTTCTCATTTATTATTTTTCCATGGCAAACAAAAAATGGATTTAAAAGATAATAGTTAACAGCTAAGAAAAAATCACAGCTAACGCACGAAAACATAATATTTTCTAAAGTGAACCAACATTCAACAAAATTTCACTTTTGTGCAGGTAAGGAAAAAAGGCACCTAAGTACAATGCAGCTAAGCGAAAAATACTGTATATGTAAATCAATTTATTGTTCATGTGGGTTAGTTAACTGGGCGTTATTGTTGTAGAAGGATATTTTTTGGAATACTGAACGACTCGTTAACTTACCCAATAATTTTATGTATGATTAATTTCAAAACATGTCTCAACTGCCCAAAGGCATTCAACTTATCCTTTGGCAGAGATCTGAAGAAGTCATACGAGAGAGTGGCTCCACTGAAAACAGAAGTAAATCGACATTAAAATGTACTATCGAACTAAAATTTTTGTATCGCACAAATGTACTCAACTTGATTAGGAAATAAATATCCATAAGAAACACAGAACGTTTCAGTAGAATATCTCTTTGTTTCACTTTATTATTAATCATGCCCAGGTCCAAGTTATTCGACAAGAAGCTATACTCATTTATTAGATGCAACAAGATGTAGGCAAACGAAAAGAGGAACATCATACCACACAGTGGAGTCGATGAAGACTGGACCAAGTGATAGACAACATTGGGTAGGGATATGGAATCCAAAAGTTCTTCAAAGTAATAGGAATATTGGCGAGAAATAATTGGTGGCATATTTTCTAAAGTCGGAAGGGTCCAAATAATACGTTAACCATTGGCAAAAATAGAAAAAAGAACTTACCTGGTCCATTGCGAGAAATACGACTCAAGCTGAACTGTTTCAAATCGAGACTTCCCAGAGTACTACTCTTCCATTCGCCGACATTTATCAGAGTGTTCCCCGGAGACGGCTTACTAGTCTGTGACTGTTTTTCCTCCGCTACTTCACTCCGGCTGACTTGAACATTTGCCCGATTGACCTGAACGATATATTTCCTCAGCAAATAAACTGTCAAGTGAACTAGTAGGGAACCAAACAATATTATTCTGCGGAAAAAATGAGAGGCTATATATAGAACCACTATAAAAAACGTTGGTATACTTACATCATTATGTAAAAATTGAAGTCTTCATATATGCGATAATTTTCGGTTACAGTGCGATGTCTTATATAAGTGACATTTCGTACAAATGTCGTTGTTTTGAACAAATAAACTTCCAAAATCTCTTTCAGGTCCGTGTTGGTGCAAGATTTCGGGAAACATATCATCTGTTGGATTTTTTCAAACTAAAATAAAATAGATGCGGAGTAAATTCACAGCATTTAAGCAAGGATACATTTCGATTCATTGGAAGATAGTAGTTTGGATTAGATTAAGTTTGGGTTAGACTATATTATATAGTCCATTGAGTTGCCACAGGGAAAAATAAGATATCTCTAGCCCCTACATATGCTGTCATCTACAACTCCTATCCTATGTAGGTGTGCTTGTAAGCATGTGTGTCCTGTAAGGACACCCATGATCTTACTAATTTCTACCTTGCTCAATCTCAGTAAGGTCTTGGCCTTGTCCTCGTTTGGGTCACCCCACAAGACCTTCGTTGTCTTCCCAACGTTTTCACTATTCCATAGCGTGATATGGGCGTTCTTCGCCCATATTTGTAGTTCAGAACGCATAACTCTGAAGGGTTTTGCGTTCTCTAATGTTGTTGTTTGCAAGTCTCTGGCTCTAGATGCCAAGGCGTTTGCTTTCTCGTTACCCCTTACTCCGCAATGGAGTATTCGGAGTAGGCGTTAATCGCCATTTTACAATCTAAAACTGTCCTCGATCTTACCGTTCTAGACGTTATCGCCCTAATAGCCATTTGGCTATCTGTGAAAATATTCACTTTTGTTGGTCTTGTGTTAGTCCCAAGCCAGCTCACACATTCTGTAATTGTGTTATGGTCTGGCAGACGGAATAAGAGTTCGGTTTCCGGTTCCTCGATGTAAAGTCCTAGCCCCGTTCTCTCCCCTAGTTTCGATCCATCTGTATAACAGCAATTTCCAGATGTTGTCTGTACTACGGTTCCATCAATCCAGGATTGTCTGTGTGGTATCATGGCCTCACACTCAGCAACCATTGATCTTTCAGGTATTCTGTCGGATACTGATGATATGTCAGTTAAATCCACCGTCACTACCTCAGCTATCTTTTGATGATATGACATGTGATCGCTTTCGATCCATTCGCCCATCACTTTGAGCATCGTCGCCGTGAGGGCAGCTTCATATCTAATCTGTATTTCTTTTGGTTGGATATTCAAGATCGTCTCCAATGCCCTACTGGATGTGGTCCTCATGGAATTGTTTTGTTTAGGAAATGTGGGTCATCATACTGACCAATCTTCGTTTTCCTTGTGAACAGACATATATCTGTCTTTTCTGGGTTTACATTTAGACCTCTCGGTCGAGCCCAGTCATATGCAATTTTTAGAGCCGTTTCGGCCCTTCTACAAAGTTGATTAGGATTCTTCCCCCTCAGAAGTATTATAACGTCGTCTGCGTAACAGACTGGTTTAAGTCCTTCATCCGTTAGTATCCTTAGGAGACTATTTATAGTAGTGACCCACAGGAGTAGTGATAATATACCGCCCTGTGGTGTTCCCTGTGCTACTCTGTCTCTTATTTTTATGTCGTGGGACCCGCAATTTATCCATATATTCCTTAGCATGTGGCTTATCCAGTCTCGGAGAGCCCGGTCCACCTGAAACTGGTCTAAGGATTGGATGAGTGTGTCGGTCCGTACATTATTGAACGCCCCTTCAATGTCTATACATACCGCAAGTGTATACATCTTTCCATTGAAGGATTCTTCTATGTTGTGTACTACATCGTGTAAGGCGGTGTCCACCGATCGCCCTTTAACATAGGCACGTTGTCTAAATTTTAGCATTTCGCCTGGTATCTTACTTTTAATCATGGTATCCACTATACGCTCCATGGTTTTGAGTAAGAACGATGTTAGGCTTATTGGTCTATAAGCCTTAGGTGTTGCATAACTTGCCTTGCCGGGTTTAGGTATGAAAACTACCCTTGCCTCCTGCCAGGCTTTCGGTGTGTATGCGAATTTTAGACATGCTGTGAAAATAGCGGCTAGATGAGTTGATATGTAATCCACCTCCATCTGTAGTAGTGCCGGAAATATTCCATCAGGTCCTGGTGCCTTAAATGGTGAAAAGCTTCTTACGTCTTCTTTGACCATATGGTCTGTAATGATATAACTTAGTTGTTCCTCATTTTCACTGTAGTTCGGTATCTCAGTCTGGCCCGTCGTACCTTGCGGAAAATGGGTGTTCATCAAAAGTCTTACCATCTCTTCGGTTGAGTCCACTCTTCTGCCCATATCGTCTACCATTGTTTCGGTTTGGGTATGGGTTTTTGAGAGGAACTTTTTAATTTTAGAAACATCGTTAACGCTATCGACCTGTTCGCAGAATAGCTTCCAGGAGTTTCGTTTTGCTGTTCTTGTGATTTTGTTATATTCTCTGAGTCTTCTATGGTAGTCGTCACAGTATACTGGAGATTTTTTACGGCGTGCCCTATTGTAAAGTCTACGGACCTCTTTCCCAATGTTGCGAATCTCCCCGGTCATCCAAGGCTTCTCTTGGGCTGATTTCCTTTCTCGAAGCGGACAAGTCAACTAACTTCGAAAAAAAATGCGAGCCTAAGGTTGCATGTCACCTTCTAGAGAGAACGGGGCATAGACACAAAATGTGCTCTACTGATTCCTCCTCCTCTTCACCTGCACAACTGCCAACCTGCCTCTCTCTCTCCTACAAACTTTGACACTTGCTGGAAAAATTGTCTCGTGTGAATTTGGACTTACTAGTGATCACCTTTCATTTGTTGCCGTAAGTGCACTATCTCTCAAGAAGAGTTTGCCGGGCTCTAGAGGCATGCCCACGTATTCCAGGTCCCCCGGAGGGTGTAAGGTAGTCCCTAGTCGTGAAATTCATGTGCTTTGCAGTTCCCTGGTATGTCCCTGTGGCCCGGCACCCGTATCAGGTGAATATTAAACTGTTAAGACATATTTTGCTGCTGGATTTATGTTATTAAAGGTCTCCTCTATGTATAAAAAAGCTACCATAGTAAATTCCTTAACAGAGGGGGATGCTTCAATAAAGCTGACTAGAACATGCAGGGCGGTTTCGGTGGACTTGTCCTTACTGTAGGTATGCTGTTGATTGGACAGTAGCATGTGATAAATTTTAGTCCTAAGGTATCTATCGATTAATCTCTGCAGAGTTTCAAGAAGAAATGACTATAGACTAATTTGCCGGAAATCCTTAGCTCCATAGTGGGACGGAGCTTTTGGGATGAAAACAACCTTGGTTTCTCTTCGTTTTGTAGGTAATACAACTGATTGATACAACATGTGTATATCTCTCTGGGCCAGGGAGCAATTGTATTGTCTGGCCCTGGCTACTTGAATCTGATTCTGCACTTCAAGGGAATCCCAAACTGAAGTATTCAATGCCTCTTCAGAGTTGGCCGGGAAATGTGTATCCAGGAGCAATCCCAGGAATTCCTCACTGGACGTAGTCCAAGAACTAATATCTTTCTTAATGTACCCAATAGTACAAGGTATTGCGGTTAACATCTTACGAAACCTTGAGGCTTCGGATGAGCTTTCTACTCCACTGCAGACATCTATCCAGGATTTATTTTGAGCCTTTCTCAACCCGCTTGGGTTCTTCCATGTATGTGTCCCAGTTCTTTGGGGCTCTGGTGGTTTTTGCCTTATTAAAGATCTTTCTGAACAAAAGGCAAAGCTTTCATCCTTTCCATGTCAACTGATGAGCAGTTCACCGAAGAACATAGAACATAATTTGCGGGTTTAGAATTTTAACAATCCCCTTTAAGAACGGCATTACGAAGGAAATTTGAAAAAAATGTGTCTCGAATTTCCTTAGTGATTTGCAGTCATATTTCCTTAACATAAGTCAGATCTGGTAATGTGTCAAACTTAAATACCAGTGCATCAATTGTATCAATTGTATCAAATTGGATCAATTGTATAACGAGTTTCCTGGAGAGCCAACAAGTGATACCGCTGGAGAGTTTTATATGGGGCTATATCAAAACATGGACCGACGTCAAATGTTTCCAAGATTTTATGGGGATTTGAATTTGTAAAAAGTTGAAAAAATTATTTTTTGGGTTTTACGAAATTCGTAATTACTCTTGAACGGCTTATCCAATTTTTACAAAGAGATCATAACGGATCATCTTTGAGTATATTTTTTTCAAAAATTTATTTAATAACTTTAAATTAAAACCAGTAAGAAAAGACATAACTTCGGTTTAATGCTATTTTGTTCCATACGCCATTTTGTATGATCGGCCGACGATAAGTCGACCAGAGCCGACGACTATATGATACAATACACCACCGCACAGTATTTCGGAATCATTGAAAATCCGGCAATCGGGTATACCATACGGCGATTTCGTTTGTGCACTGAAAACGCATTTTTAATTTCGTTTGTAAAAATGGTGCAGTCGTATGAACGGGTTTTGATTTCGTTTGTAAAATTAGTACACTCCGCAAATGCGAAAATATCGCATTTTCCACACTCAGCCCAGTCCACGGAGCAGACTTGAGAACCAAACCTAAATGAAAGCGTACAAATGTCTGGATAGATGGTATGGATTTTACTCATCGCATGATTTTTGTTCGATTGTGCCGATGCAAAATGCGAAATTAGCAGAGGGCGCAGGGGGAATTTTAAAATTTCGCAACATTATGTGGTTACATTATTTTTCAGAATCGAAATCACCATTAGAAATTGGGCCAATGTTGACTACATCTTTTATTTTTGGATTTAAACGAGTAATTTTTTTATTGTTTTTATGTTTTTTTAAATGTTTTACATATTTGCTCATAATGCGCAAAAAAATTTAAAATTCTTTCGTATTACAGATTTTCGCATTTTTCAGATTTCGAAAATTGAAAAAACGCGATTTCTTTTTTCGACTTTGTCGAACGGTTCTCACAGATTTTAAAAGCTTTTGCACTCAAATTTTTTATTACAAATTGTGATTTGTTTACTTTATTATGGTGTCAAAAAGATGTTTGTATCAAATATAGTTTGTTTGTAAAAAATATTTGAAAAAATGACCTGTTTCAAAAAATGTATGACTTTGGAGCAACATAACTTTTTTCCTTTGAAAGCCTTTGTTGAATATAATATATATTTAGAAAGGTTGAAGGATTTACCGTTTTTGCAGCGTAACTTTTGCCTCCACCAAATTGCACCCTTGAAAGAAAGGATACAAAGAGTCAGATTTTTTGAGATCCAAAACGCGAGTTACTCATTTTTTTCTCATTAACTTTTAAGGAGCAGAATTGCCGCATTTGGGCAAATGAGATTCCACGAGTGATTGTTGCAATTACATAAATGCAATCCAATCCGATGCATCCACAAAGATTGTCTGTTTGGTGCGGTTTGTGAGCTTGCGGCGTCAATTGAGGTCGACCAAGCAGTTACCGTGAATTGTGTTCGCTATCGCGAGATGGCCAGAAATTGAGGATATGGACCTGGACTATATGTGGTTCCAACAGGATAGTGCCACATAGCCAACGAAACAAGGACTCTTTTGCGTGAGAAGTTAAATGGCCGTGTTATTCTCTGAAAACTTTTTGTTTTATTTACAATTAATATCGTGCGTTTTGGTTGGATGACCTTTATATGGGGGCTAAATCTTAACCGATTTCCACTAAGTTTAGTAGTCTTTATGAACGCCTAAAGACACTTCTATCTGCCAATTTTGACCTTGTGAACCGATTTCCACTAAATAAAGTAGTCCTTATTAATGGATGAAGAGACTTCCATCTGCCAATTTTTATCTCGATTTGATGTAAAATAAAGCTTCTAGAAGCCAAATCGGTAGGAACTGTTATATGGGGGCTATACCTAAATATGAAGCGATTTCAACTAAATTTAATGGACAAAGAGACTTCCCTTTGCAAAGTTTAATATTGATTAAGTATAAAATACAGCTTCTATGACGCGTAGATATCAAATAGAATAAACATATGTATATACGGGCGCTGTATATAAATCCGGACCGATTTTCACCAATTCAAAGAGGGATCGTCCCTGGGGTCAAAAAGTTTGCTGTGCTAAATGCCATCACAATCGAACCATAAGTAATTACGACCGGCGCGTTGATTACAAGGAAACATCTAAAGACGGACATGACATCACTATTTTCAATTGCTTCGAAATTTTGTTTATGTATTATTTACCTAAAAATATCTTAAAAATATCCTACAATTATCATTCTGTTAATTTTTTAAAGCACATTCACAGAAATTATGCAAATTGTTTTTTTATAAAAAATCGTAAAAAATAGTTCCCATCAATTCACCACTTCCAAATTCATACAGTAGCTAACAAAGACATCTAAGAACACGACATTAAAATTTCAAAAAAATCGAAGGGTGTAATCATTTTGAAAATCGCAATAGTAAGTATAAAAGGGCAAAAACATTAAAAATTCGTATATTTGTTGCAGTGCTTACTTTAAGTTAGTTGTAGTAGTTCAAAACAAGGTATAGAACATTAAAATCGGTCATGTATTTCAGGAGATACACGCTAAAGAATGAACACACCTTTTAGAAAAAAACGTAATTTCGTCAACTTTAAATTGCTTATAACTCTTAAAGAATTTTTTTTACAATTTTTTCTTGAACTACGTTTAAGATATTTTTAGGTAAATAATACATAAACAAAATTTCGAAGCAATCAAAAATAGTGATGTCAAAAATCGTCCCATTTGGCATGGAATGTCTCATATGTGCCCCAACTGTAGAAATTGTGCAATTGTATATCCTTTCGTTCTTATATTTTCGGAGATCATGCGTTACAAACAAACGCACAGGGGATTTCATATATTAATGACTTTATACAATTTTTCATCACTAAAATAAACTTACCCTAAAATAATTATCATATCCAATTTCCATCAGGAAATGTCCCGATATGATGTGAACATCGAATGGTACGGCGAACAACTTGTAATTGGGATTGGAATGCTTCAGTTCCAAATCGTTATACTGCTGCGATAGAAATCGGCATAAATTCGGATTGTGCAGCCGCACTGAGGTTCCTGAAAACGCTGATCCCGCATAATAGCTGGTGGCATCATATACTAAGCCAATAGGCATATTAGGAAGAATTCATCACTTAATATTGTAATCACTATAAAATCACAGCTTAACCTACATTTCACTGCCCAATATTCGCCATTGCGCAAACCTTGGACATAGACATACATGTCCTTGAAACAAGTCTGCGTTATGTTCCACTCCTTGTCACTGAATTCAAAGAATCGTATGAGCGCATAAGGACTAAACGTCTCAAATGCGTAATTTACACTCGTTATAATCGCAGCATTGCTACAGTCGCCACTTCTCTTGGCCATAACCACCAGCAAAAGACAAATCGCCACAAGTTGCACTCGAGGACGAAGTGAACCACATTCGCCCATACCGAAAGATAATAATAGACTGACAGACGACGAATGTTGATTATCAGTCTTTCATTAGTCTCATCGAAAGCAAAAGTTAGTTACAGTTTCTTTGAACTTGAAAATGCAAAGTGGCAAATGCAACAAATAGAAAAAACTGAAAACTTTAATCAAATCACGATTCCAACGACTAGAGGCGTATTACGTGCTCTTGGTTACAGCTGTGGTCACTTTAAATCGTATACAAACGCAGAGTAAAAAAGTTGAACTCAGATGAGTCGATCTTCATAGTAGTATTTGCATTTTGCTAACAATGATTATTTAGAGCCGAGGACAATTGTATTATTTCACTGTAAAGGTCTGCAGATGTCTTTTAGGTCATTAAATTCTAATGAAACTCCGGTATATACACGGAGAAAAAACATGAAATAAATATGATAGAGAGCAAAATGAAAATATTTTTTTGAGAACATTTTTTATATTTATACTTCTATACCAAAAAATAAATGCTTGAATATCTCTTTTTATCAATACTATTGTTTTTCGGAGATTCAGTGCAGATTGTCTTAAAACTGCCGAAGATTCAGCCTGTTGTGTGCTCCTTATTTATGATCTTTTTAAAATCACGTGAATTACGAAAATCCATACTAGACACGAATCAGTATCATACAGTAATATCCTCTGAGATGAGTCAAGTCGTGTAATGTGTCGGAACCGAAATATCGGGATCTTGCATGTGTTCCATCGTTTCGATATTTCCCCTGCATGCCCTGTATTCGTCGTTATCTGGTAGTCCTATGCGATGCAACTGTTTTTGGAATCTTGTGTTTCCGTTAAAACATACATCATCTTACTAATCTCCATCTTGTTTAGTTTCAGAAAACTACTTGTTTTCTTCTCATTTGGGTCATCACTGCCCAGTGCATCAGCCTATCATTCGTGGCTTCAAAAGGTTTCGAATTTTCTAAGTTTACTACTCAAAGATATTTGAATCTAAAATCTTCTGGTCTCGATTTATCCATTCACCCATCACTTGTAGATATTTTGCTATGAGGGCTCTTTATACGGATGCCTATTGGTTGGATGTGCAGTATAGACTTTAACGCTCTTGTTGGTGCGGTTCTAATAGTCCCGCTTTTGCCAAGGCAGCACATACGTTGAACTTATTGTAATACATTTACATTGCACTTCTTTGCAATTGATTTCCCCCACATTACATAGGCGTAGGTTATTACTGGTCTAATCAAGCTCATGTAAAACCAGTGTGTCATATTTGGTCGTAGTACCCATTTTGTACGTATAGCTCTTCTACACAACGACCAACATCTAAGGCCCTTAGTAACTCTTTCTTCTATATAATCTTTCCAACTCAGTTTCCGATCCAAGGTAACTCCCTTTCGAGGTTCGTCAATACGCCCGATCTTCGTTTTTATTTATTATTATTTATAGGGTGACGTGACTTCCTTTAAAAAAATAGCAATATAGTAATTTTTTCTCAATTTTAGTGCAATTCGGAAATAACTTGTACACTTTTGATCCGATCTCCTTTCATGACTAGAACTGCTGATCTCTATATTTAATTTTTATAAAAAGATTAACCATTTCAAGGCCGTAAACTTTTTATTTTATTGTTGGTTCCAAACGGGTTAAAGCTAATTAATTGCCATAAAAACAAGTAAGAAAGTTTCAGTCGGGTAAACCGACTAAGGTATACCCTCACTTTGTGAGTAATGTAATATATAACATTACACCAATAAATCTGTCAATTTGTGTGGGAGGTACCAGAAGGGGTTTTCCAAATACACATATTTTTCGGTAAACAGTACATTCTTAAATACATTGCATTGTGCTGAACTATAAGCGTTTATGTGCACTGGTATATTAAAGTTACGAGCAATGTAATTTTGGTATGAGTTGGTCATTTTGTGTGGGAGGTACAAAAAGGGGCGGGGTGATAACGCCCACTTTTTACAGGACTATAGGCACTATAACAGCATTACACTGTACAAAATTTCAAGTATTTGTATGCACTGGTATTAAAGTTACAAGCCGTTTACTTTTGGTACGAAACGGTCCATTTGTGTGGGAGGTACCAAAAGGGGCTGTACAATAATGCCCATTTTTTACCGGACTATAGGCGCTACAAAAACATTATACTGTAGAAAATTTCAAGCATTTTTATGCACTTGTATTAAAGTTATAAGCAGTTAAATTTTGATGCAAAATGGTCCATTTGTGTGGGAGGTACCAAAACGGGCATGTCAACTTCACCAATTTTTCTCGAGTTAATAGCGACTAATATACTAATATTATGTGCAGAATTTCAAAAGATTCGAATAAGTAGTATAGAAGTTATTAAAGAATCAATATTTCACTAAATTTTAACCCTTTGTGTGGGAGGTACCAGAAGGAGTAGACCAATATGGCCCATCTTCGAACTCATCCGGAGATAGATCAAAATATTACCACATACCAAATTTGAAGTCAATCGGTTACTCCTATCGAGAGTTATCGTGCGCACCAGCCAGCAGACACACAGACAGACAGACAGGCAGACAGACAGACAGACAGACGGACGGACATTGCTCATTCGACTTAAAATGACCCAAAACGGATTTCCTCCGAACATACTTAGGGTCTTAGATCACTCCTTCGATGTGTTACACTTTTTTCCGTAGCAAATGATATATACCCTCGTCACACTAAAGTGAGGGTATAATGATCCTACACTCATTATTTTAACCTCAACATTTGAAATTATCACAAAAATAGCCATTTTTCCACCTCATGCATACGGCGACTGAGTGACTCTTCTATGTGTTGCACTACCAACGGTATCCTCTATAGTTCCCATCCCGTGTTATCCAACAGTGTTTCGGTTTGGATATGCGATTTTGAGAGGAACATTTTTATTTTAGATATGCTGTTAGATATACTTTTTTATTTTAGATATGCTACCTAAATATACTACAGAAACTTTTTTCTCAGGGTAAATGGAAGGCATCACAAGGGAGATGCAATAAATGTAAATTTTTCAGACCACATCTACCACTAGGAATTTTATTTTTGCCTAAAAAGTTTACAAAGTTGGTACATGGTAAAATATTGGGTTGCCAGATTCTAATTGCGAAAAAAATTGCTGGATTTTAGACTAATGAAAAACTTGCAAATTATTGATAAATTCGGGTTAAAAGTATTTATTTAAAAAAAGACAAAAATGAAGCATAATAAAATAGTCAGTCTTTTCATAAAAATCAATATTATTGAGATCAATTTCAAATATAAAAATAAAGAAAGCATACACGTTGAAAAAAATAGCTTCTGTAGTATATTCAGCTTGAAACATATATATGTTTAGGGTACACTCTAAATATGTAATATTTGGCACAACAAATATTATATATTTGGGTAGATGTTGACTATTATTTCCGGAGTAAAGATTTATTTGCATTTAGGTATTCAGAAATCTATCGATACCTGAAACTTAATGCAAGTTTTACGTTTTTCAGAAATTCAATGTTATTTTTTGTAGAAATTTTAAGTGTTCGTAAAATTCCTTATAATTGAAATCGTATAATCTTGCATTACTATAAATGTTTAGAAATGAATATTGAGTGATTTAAAACAAAAGATAATGAAACCGTAAGACATAACTCGAAATGAAGAACAACTAAAACCAAAATTATAAAATTCAGCAAAGTTTGGAATTATTTTAAATAACATATATAACAGGTGGCGCAAAAGTAACCTTTCGATGTTATGTTAGACGCGATTGGCGGTCAGCAGCTAACAGCTGATGCACCGTCTGGACTTTGTACGGAAACATCTTCAAATCTTGTACCAAAATTCGCTGTAAAGACCGTCGACTGATACCCATTTGCGTGGCACGTCGTCTGGTCGATGTCGACGGCGCTTCCATGACATCCTCGGCTACAGCAGCAATATTCTCTGCAGAACGGCTACTCCGGGGTCTGCCACGCCTGGCAGCATCTCGTGTTGTGCCAGTCTCTTCGAGGCGAGCGGCTAAACGTCGCAGTGTTTCACCAGTAGGCGTTGGACGGCCAGGAAATCTGTGCCAAAGTCATCGACCGATTATTGGTCAAATAAAAAGTCAGCAATATTCCGCGTTCTGGAGCAGTGTAGCGTAACATTGTTTATTAACGTGTATTTCGCATGTGTTTACTACACAAATGTCAAAACAGAACTGACGTTAGGGGCCAATCGCAAAATGTATAGCATTTTCTGATAGGAGGATTACTTTTGCGCCACCTTGTATTTCTACACGCTGAAAAAAAATCACTTCTGTAGTACTGGAATATTCTGCTGGAAACATACACATGTTTATCGTACACTCCAAATACATAATATTTGACACTCACAAATATTACATGTTTATAAGGATGTTGTTCTAAACAAAATTATGTTTTCATCCTACACTGAAAAAAATTGTCATAAAATTAAAGAATGGCTCAAAAGACATCATTAGTTTTTAAAATAAGTACATTTAGTACTTTGTTTAAGAATTTGGATTAATTCTTAAACAATATCTTTGTTTGTTTGTAAATACATATTTTATTTGTGACAGTAAGTTCGCAAATATATTTTGTTGTACTCTATTAATATATGCGTTCCAAACAAAATTCCTTTATTTTCAAATAAAATATATTTGTTCAAAAATATATAATATTTAAAAATGTTGGTTTCAAGTATATTTTCTTTGAATTCAAACATATCAAAAATGGCGATTTTCCTCCGTGTAAATAATAATTATATTTCTTTGAAAACACGTATTTTATTTGAAAAAGTAAGTTCGCAAATATATTTTATTGTAATATATTAGGGTGGTTAAATTTTAAGGGCCGATGTTGATTTTGAATAAAACACAAATAATTTAGGGAATTATTGTCATATCTTTTTATTATGATAATGTTGGTATGGTTCAATTATGTATGGAACAAAATATAGGCCAAATGGCCGCCGCGTCCTCGGCGGCACACCTCCATCCGATGGGCCAAATTTTCGATGACGCTGAGGCATAATTGAGGTTCTATGCCGTTAATGTGCCGAATTATCTCATCCTTTAGCTCTTGAATTGTTGCTGGCTTATCGATGTACACCTTTTCTTTCAAATAACCCTAAAGAAAGAAGTCCACAAGTGTCAAATCACATGATCTTGGCGGCCAATTGGCATCGCCACGACGTGAGATAACGCGGCCATTGAATTTGTTGCGCAAAAGAGCCATTGTTTCGTTAGCTGTGTGGGAAGTGGCACCGTCCTGTTGAAACCACATATTGTCCACATCCATATCTTCCAATTCGGGCCATAAAAAGTTCTTTATCATCTCACGATAGCGAACACCATTCACAGTAACTGCCTGACCGGCATCATTTCAAAGAATTATGGCCCGATGACGTCTCCAGCCCATAAGCTGCACCAAACGAACTGGGTGAGCATGCACAGGTATTTTCACATCTCCTACAGAACCGGTTTGCTGAAATTTGCGCACAATTCTCCCGATTGTGGATTATGCTGGTCAAAAAAACATCACGAAGTGCACGAAATGCATTTAGATTTGAACGCCCATTTTCGTAAAAGGCTTAAAAAACTTTAACGCGTTGATCGATGCTGTATCTTTCCATGGTTCAAATTGAGTTAGTCCGAAATTGAGAAATGTCAAATGAAATGCAGAACTTGACGTTTAGGTGTGGTTCACATTCAACATCAGCCCTTACAATTTAACCACCCTTTATATGCGCTCCAAATAAACTCTAATGATTTTCAAATAAAATTTATTTATTCAGAAATATATTTATTAAAATTTTCTCAAAAAATAGAATTTTTGAAATGTCTTCTGTGAGTCGTGTCATTCTGTCATGTTATTTTTGTTAAGTATTGTTTGGCATTTCATCATGGAAAGACTTACGCCTGAACAACGTTTACAAATCGTTTAACTTTATTACGAAAATTCACGTTCTGTGAGGAATGTGTTTCGTGCACTTCGCTCAACTTATGGTCAACATAATCGGCCTACTGAGCGTACTATTCGCAACATCATCACTCATCTTGAGACCCAGCATTCATTATTGGATAATATTCGACCGAATAGAGCACGTCCAGCACGCAGTGAAGAAAATGTAGCGGCCGTAGCTGAGACTGTACACGAAGACCGTGGAGAGTCGATTCGGCGCCGTTCGTAGCAACTCGGACTGACGTATGGAAGGAGTTGGCACATTTTACGTCCAGATCTTAAATTGAAAGCATACAAAATACAGCTTGTGCAAGAACTGAAGCCGCCCGACCTTCCCAAGCGACATTGCTTCGCTCTATGGGCTCTTTAAAAGTTCCAAGAAGATCCGACGTTTTCAAGCCAAATTTTGTTCAACGATGAGGCCCATTTCTGGATCATTAGGTATGTAAACAAGCAAAATTGCCGCATTTGGGACGAAGAGCAACCTAAAGACGAAGAGCAACCTAAGAGAGAAAAAACAACGTTTTGGTGTGGTTTGTGAGCCGGTGGAATCATCGGCCCATATTTCTTCAAAAATGATGCCGGTGAGAACGTAACCGTCAATGGCGACCGTTATCGTGCCATGATAACCGACTATTTGATGCCTGAAATTGAAGCTCGGGATCTCGGCTACATTTGGTTTCAACAAGACGGCGCCACTTCCCACACATCGCATCAATCAATGGATTTATTCAGAGGACACTTCGGTGAGCAGATAATTTCACGTTTTGGGCCTGTCGATTGGCCACCAAGATCGTGTGATATCACACCGTTAGACTTTTTTCTGTGGGGATATTTGTAAAGTCTAAAGTTTATGCGGACAAATCCGCTTCGATTCAGGCCTTTGAGCAAAACATCACGCGTGTCATTCGCCAGTTACCGAAATGCTCGAACGAGTCATCTAAAATTGGACTCAACGGATGGACCATCTGAGACGTAGCCGCGGCCAACATTTGATAGACATAATCTTCAAAAAAATAAATGCCAAGGCATGTTCTTTCAAATGATAATAAACATTCCCCATTCAATTTGAATTTTCTGTGTTTTTTCTTTAAAAAAGTAGGAACCTCGAAATGGATCACGCTATAGAACCACTATATTGGTTATGGCAACTAATTTTCCTTTGATGCATAGTGTCATATATCAGTTACTGTCTGTTGCTATTTATATATACACCGCTGCGTTTGGGATTTCTTTTGATCATCATTTACCACTGCTGACTAAATTTCTTTTTTTGCTTTTATTGTGAATTAAATCCATGGGTTAGTAACATGCTGACCCCTTATTGAAATGAAAAGTTGCCATGAATTAGATTCGATAATATACATCAAAATACATAATGTTCATAATATTCATATAAACACACACACATATGAACTGTTTGTTTTGAAAGTGGCGTAAGCGACTTTTTCACATAAATTGAGTTGATGGATTCGGCAAAAAAATACAAAAAGGTTTGTTTTGAATGTAAGTAGGTTCAGTCGGGAAAACTGACTTCCAAAAAATATTCGTAAATTTTTTGTTTTAATTCAATTATTATCATTAAAATTGCATTTAGTATCATTAAAGTATGCACTGGTATTAAAGTTATAAGCCGTTAACTTTTCTTGCAAAATAGTACATTTATGTGGGAGGTACAAAAAGGAGCGTGCCAATGACGCCCACTTTTCACTGGACTGTATTTACTATAAAAACATTACACTGTACAAAATTTCAAGTATTAAAGCTATAGCAGTTTACTTGGTCCAAAATGGTCCATTTGTGTGGGAGGTGCCAAAAGGGACGTGCCAACTTCATCCGTTTTTCTTGAGGCGATAGCGACTAATAAACTAATTATATGTGTGAAATTTCAGAAGATTCGAATGAGTAGTATAGAGGTTAATAAAAAATCAATGTTTCACTAAATGTCTTGTCACTCTTGTGGGGGAGGTACTAGAAGGAGTGGACCAATATGGCACATCTTCGACGAACTTTGCCTGAGACGGAGAAAAATATTACCGCATACCAAATGGGTTACACCTTTCGAGAGTTACCGTGCGTACCAGCCGAGAGTTACCGTGCGCACCAGACAGACACACATACAGATGGACGGACATTGATCAAATGACTTATTACCCAAATCGAATCCACAAAACATACTTGGGGTCTTAGGTCAATCCTTCGATGTGTTATACTTTGGCTCGTAGCAAATGATATACAGGGGAAAATTTTAATATGTTTGAATTGAAACCAAATATATTTGGAACCAGAATTTGTATACCCATTACCATAGGATGGGGGTATACCAACTTTGTCTTTCCTTTTGCAACACCATGAAATATTTATTTGCGACCCTATAAAGTATATATATTCTTGATCGTCGTGAAATTCTAAGACGATTTAGACATGTCCGTCTGTTAAAATCACGCAGAGCTAGGTTGATCAAATTTGGTAGAAATATTTCTTTTAGTTACAGGTCGTTCGTTTTTCAGTCGCCGCCTGTCGTAGCGAACGGACGTGTTATCGCAGAGCGGATAGTTTTTAACCTATTGCGCAATACCTATTCAACTACCTACTACGCAACCAGGAGGTTTGTTGTTTATAAAGCGTAAGTTGAATTGGATGTATCGGTCTCTGGACAGAAATTTCTGAGCTCAGTCTGGAAGGCCTATACTGACGTACCTATTACGGGCTAATACTGGCTATGGGGGGGAGACACCAACCAATTTATGATTAAACCAAAAAAGACGAAGGAGATTACGGCGCAGGGGAGGGAAAAGCCAGTGCCGGCGACAAGCGTTGATTCACTCACGAGTCATGTGTCGTCGTTATCGAACAATCGTGAGCAAGCAACTTCTACGAGCTTTGGTGCCTTGGATCCCGTAGTCGAAAATGAAACAAGAGCACATCCAGCCGCAGGCAAAACAAATGATAAGACAGATGAAGCAGAACCCAGCCGGGGCTTTAAGCAACCCCAGCCTTTAAAAGCCAGTGGGGACTCTGACTCATCAAATGAAAACAATATCACTATTGTTGCTAACTCAAAGAGACTGTCAGGGGCACAAAGAAGGAAACTGAATACGTTGAACCGACAGAACCTATTACGGGATGAACCTGACAATTCTACCTCCAATACAAACATGGAGGCCGCTAAAAGAGTCAGGTCTCCCGAAGAACATAGCGCTGTGAAAGTGACTAAGAAGAAAAAGGGCTCGCCGTCTTCCAGTAATTCGGATAAGCCTAACGTAACCACACAAAAGGAGGCCTCTAGTCTGGGTCCTTCGATTGTGGGCGGTAGAGTTGACCCAAAAACGCAGTTCAAGTCAACCAAATCATCCGTTAAGGATGAGGCTTTAACCAAAAAGACTCTACAGACACGGAAAAATCAATTGGCCATAAAGAAGGGTAAGAAGCCACCGTCTTATTCTAATATAGCTAAACAACATTTTCGAGACGATCTATGCTACGCCATAATTGATAGCAGTAGTGCATCTGGCAGAATCCCCGAAGATCAAAAGAGTAACTTCGAAGATTTGGTCTATACGAGGGTAGCGGAATACGTCCTCGAATCTAAGGATGAACCACCAATCGAAGTAATGAGTTGCAAGTTTGAGAGGGGTGTTTTGATGCTAAGGCTGGCATCACAACGCTGCGCTGGTGTCCTCGTAAAACTTGTGGATAGCTTCCCCTCACCTTGGGACGGCGCAAAGCTAAAATTGGTTAGGAAAAGCGACATTCCTGAACTCATAAAAACGACCCTATATGTTAAGGGATGTCCCAGTAAGTTCTCATCAGAGTACATACTCGACATCATTGGCAAACAGAATTCAAAACTTTCCGTGAGAAAGTGGGAAGTCTTCTATAGGAAGGATGATACCGAGGGTACTCTCCTCGTGTTAGGAATAGACCCAGAATCCAAGAACAATCTTGTCATGGCGAAGGGCATGGCGTACTTCTTGATCTGGACAGTCTTTTTCAAAATTGGAAAGGTCCCGATTGGCAGGATAGATGAATCGAGTCGAAATATACTGTTTGAAGAGGCAAACACTGGTCATGAACGGATGGAGACAAGTGAGACACTGCCAAAAACTGATGTGGAAGTAGTCAATAACACCACCAGTTCACCAATAGTACCGCCACTTTTGCAGGAAGTTCCCAGCAAAGGTGGTGATCAAAATAAAAAGAGCCACAAAACGATTCAAAACAATGAGGGAGTGACAAAAAATAACACCGCCTCCCAAAATTGTCGACTGGAAGATGGTGTAATACGTAGTGAACGAAAGGAGGAGAATGACCCACTACCAAATAATGAGGGGGTGCCACCAGATAGGATAGACTCCCAAAAGAAACATTTACTGGAAGGACAATGATTGAGGTCATCCAGATAAACCTCCACCGGAGCGAGACAGCGTCCAACGCTCTGATGGACATCATAATTAAAGGCAGGGTTCATATTGCTTTGATCCAGGAACCATGGACAACTAGCAACAAGGTTACTGGATTAAACCATGTGAACTATAACCTTTTCTACGCTAACACAAGTACTCGTCCAAGGACTTGTATTCTGTGCCATAAAAACTTATGTTTTATTTTCTCTCCAGAGTTGTCAACATCGGACGCAACGGTGCTGAGGCAAGGTAATGGAAATATGTACCTGGCGTCAATATATCTGCCATTCGATGCGCCGACTTTGCCACCTACGTCGGAATTACAACGTCTGGTGAGGGAATCCAAACACACAAGTAATGAGTTATTAGCTGGATGTGACGCCAACTCCCATCATATCGCTTGGGGTAGTACTAACACCAATAAAAGGGGACACGCCCTTATCGAATTTTTGAATACAAATGACCTCATAACTCTTAACATAGGAAACACTGCAACCTTTGTTAACAAAATTAGGGAAGAATTATTAGATATAACGATATGTTCAGAAAATCTTATTGATGAGATTCATGAGTGGAGGGTTTCGGATGAACACTCCTATTCAGACCACCGTTATATAAGGTTTAAAATTGCACGGCCACCGCCAAACCCCATAAGTTTCCGTAATAAGGCTAAGACCGACTGGACTAAATTCGGAAATCTACTTAGAAATCGATTGGGGCAGCCTACACGCGATTATCTATGTGCAGAAGACATTGATATCAATGTGAAGAAGATTACCGAGGCTCTTGTAAAATCATTCGAAGATAGGAAATCTGCCTTTGAGAAACCCTGGATGACAGGACAAATTCGCTCGATTTGCAAAGATGTCCGCATTCTTTACAACAGAGCTCGACGTAAAAAACAATCAGTATATTGGGACGACTACCACAGAAGACTCACAGAATACAATAAAATCATTAGATCGGCGAAACGTAACTCCTGGAGGCTTTTCTATGAACAGGTAGACAGCGTTAACAGCATGTCTAAAATGAAAAAGTTCCTCTCAAAAACTCATGTCCAAACCGAAACACTGGTGGATGAAACGGGTAAAAGGATGGAAACTATAGAGGATACCGTGAGGCTCTTGATGAAAACTCATTTTCCGACTGGTAATGCTGGACCAACAGAGGAACAGTTACAGAATGAAAATGTATTGCATCAAGTACCTATTACGGATATAACAGATGGTATGGTTAAAGAAGCGATAAAAAGTTTCTCTCCCTTTAAGGCTGCGGGACCGGATGGAATATTTCCAGCACTTCTGCAGAATGAGGTGGATCTGGTATCATCGCATCTGTCTGGAGTGTTCACTGCATGCCTAACCCATTCGTATACCCCAAAAAACTGGCAGGAATCAAGGGTGGTCTTCATACCAAAGCCTGGCAAGGCGAGTTATACGACCCCAAAGGCTTATCGACCCATTAGCCTTACTTCTTTCCTGTTAAAAACAATGGAGCGAATAATTGATAGCATGGTCAAAGGTAAAATAGCGGATGACAGGCTAAAATTCAAACAACACGCCTATGTCAAAGGAAGATCAGTGGAAACAGCTCTGCATGAGGTAGTGCACCACATAGAAGAGTCCTACAGTAAAGAAATGTATACACTTGCTGTTTGCACAGACATTGAGGGCGCATTTAACAATGTACAGACCGATACACTTATCCAGTCCTTAGACGAGTTTCAGGTTGACCGGGCGCTGAAAAACTGGATCAACAATATGCTAAGGAATAGGTGGATTATTTGTGGGTCATATGACGTAAAAACTAGAGACAAGGTAAATCGTGGTATACCTCAGGGGGGCATTTTATCGCCTCTTCTATGGGTTACGACGATACACAGTCTCCTAAAAGCCCTCACCAATGAAGGACTTAAACCAGTCTGCTATGCAGACGACGTTGTAATACTTCTAAGGGGCTTTCATCCAAATCTATTATGCAGAAGAGCTGAAGAGGCACTTAACATAGCATATAACTGGGCACAACCATGGGGATTAAATGTTAACCCAGACAAAACAGAAATATGTCTATTTACAAGGAAAACGAAGATCCCGCGTTTTATCCCGCCTCGATTCCTGAATAAGACAATTGCTATAACTAAAAAGGTAAAATACTTGGGAGTAATCTTGGATCAGAAACTGTACTGGAAAGATCATCTTGAAGAAAGAGTTACAAAGGCACACAGATGTTGGTCGTTGTGCAGAAGAGCTATAGGTTTAAAATGGGGACTACGTCTAGGCATAAGCGGGGCATTTAGAACTGCACCAACAAAAGCTTTGGAGACTATACTGCACATCCAACCAATAGACATCCGTATAAAGTATGAGGCAGCCCTCACAGCAAGACGTCTACAAGTGATGGGTGAATGGATAAATCGAGACCACAAGTCGTACCATCAGAAGATTTTAGAATATCTAGTTGGTCACATTCAAACGCCAGAAATCTCGGACCGCATTCCTGAAGTGCGGCTTACAGCTACCTGTGATACGTTTGTGCCAGACAGGCGCTCCTGGGAAAATGGAACTTTTGCCCATGTGCCAGTGGGAACCAGCTGCTACACGGATGGGTCCAAGCGAGGAGGAAGGGCGGGTCTGGGACTTTTTATTGATGAACCAGAAGTCGAACTTCACTTCCGCCTCCCTGACCATAACACGGTATTTCAAGCAGAAGTTCGAGCAATCACGGAGTGTGTGAACTGGCTCAGTAACACG
Source organism: Eudasyphora cyanicolor (assembly GCA_963930755.1). Lineage (NCBI taxonomy): Eukaryota > Metazoa > Arthropoda > Insecta > Diptera > Muscidae > Eudasyphora > Eudasyphora cyanicolor. The sequence continues at coordinate 254,070,297 of OZ005736.1, forward strand.
ACAAAGCCTATATATGCCAACATCTTCACAGATAGCCAAATGGCGATTAAAGCAATAACATCGGAAATAGAGTGATCAAAACCGGATTAAAATAAACCGGCCCACCGGTTTTTTGCTTCCACCGTCCCCGGTTTTTTCTCAAAATCATGAATTTCGAACAACCGGTGCAACCGGTTTTTTTCGTTTGTTTCCACCGGTTTTCCGTTTTTTTATTATCACTAAAATATTAAAAATTATTTACAACTTTATATACAAAATATCACAAATTAAGATAATAATATGAAAGATCTCCTTATATGGCCTTAAAAGACTCGGCAACTTTGCTAGAATCCGAAGCAATTCACCAATTTCTATACAAATTACAAAAATTTAAAGAAAATAAATGATTCATACGCGCAGAAGTTATGTGAAAAGTAAACGCATTCTCCCACTTCCAAACCGAAACAAAAACAAGTAAGAACATTTCAATTGGGTAAACCGATTAGTGTATACTCTTACATATTTATATACCCACCTGCACTAAAATATATATGTATAAAGATTTAGTACCTCTATTAAATATTCTATTTAATACCCCGAAATATTAATATTTTCTTGACTGAACTAAATAAGGGGAATTTCATGTCAAGTGAGTTAATTTTTAAAAGGGATGTCTTCTGTCGGGATGAAAATTGCACCAAGTAGCCCTATCAGATAGTAGTTATGAGACACAGTTCCAACGAGATCGGTTAAGGACTTCCCGAGTTGGAGGGTGTCAAATATTGACATTTTTGTCAAACGGTTGTTTTTCCCATTTGAAATGCTAAAATGTTTGGTTGAACGTTAATTTTTTTCAGTAGTTTATATTTATTTTGATAGATCAACAGGTCCCATCCCATTAATAGGTCACAAAGCTTTTAAAGGAAATTATCTAAGCTTTCTTTTGAGCAAAAAAATCAAAAATTAAAACATAGGTTTTTAGCAAAATTTCAAAAAAGTTTAATTTTGCAAAAAAGTAATGAAAATATATTTGCTAATTTATTTGCTAAACGTTGAAGAAAAGACTATCGATAACACTTTTAGAAAATGTTTCTAAATACAATAGATAATTAGTTATAAGTATGAGATAAAAGGACCGTTTGACTCAAATGACAATATTCATCACAATCCAACTCATAACTACTATCCAACAGGACTAAATTTGGTGAAAGATTCCTGATCAGAAGACATCGCTTTTAAAAATTTAATGTTAAAAATCGCCTTTTTTGTTATTAAAAATGAAAATGTTTTTCAAACGGCAATTTTCATACTGTTTTGTTATGCAGAAAAAAACCGGTTCTACCGGTTTCCCCGGTTTTCTTCGAAGAAAAAAACCGTCCACCGGTTTTTTTATAACTTAAATAAACCATCCACCGGTTTTTTATTTTTTCAAAAAAACCGGTTTTTTGATCACTCTAATCGGAAAGGGTCAAATCCAGAACTGTGTTGGACTGTAAAAGAACGATAAATGACTACTCAGCCCATGGTCAATTGCGTATTTGCTGGGTACCAGGACACAACGGAGTGATTGGAAATGAACGGTCAAACAGCATGGCTTCAAAGGGCAGAGAACTTCGAGTAATAAAATTGGAAAATTGGAAACCTTTCGAAGCCACGAAGGATGAGTTGAAGCACTGTGCAGAGATGGCTCACAAAACTGTGTGGAATAGCGCAACAGTAGGAGCAACTGCAAAGATACTGTGGGGTGACCCAAATGAAAAGAAAACAAGAAGTCTTCTGAAACTAAACAAGATCGATATTAATAAGATGATGAGTGTTCTAACGGGACACTCAAGCTTACAAGCACATCTTCATCGCATAGGACTAGCAGGAAACGACGAATGCAGGACATGCAGAGAAAACATCGAAACGTTGGAACATTTTCTGTGTCACTGCCCGGCTTTCACACATGCAAGATCCCAACATTTCGGGTCCGACATATTACCAGACTTGACTCATCTCAGAGAATATGACTGGAAGATACTGAGAAAATTCGTGTCTAGTACCGATTTTCTGTAACTCTTGAGGTATAAAAAGATCATAAATAAGGAGCGCACAACAGGCCGAACCACTGGCTTAAGTGTATGTCCATGGACATGAGACGTTTAATCGTCTCCTCTCTTCAACCTAACCTAACCTAACCTACAGGTCGTTCGGGATTGCTCAATGTTTTGATATAGCTTCCCTATAAAGGCCGCTCCAAAATACGGGTTTGAGTCATAGATACCGTCTGTATTTTATTTTGGCAAGAATTCATCTCAATAAAATGTATATAAATCAGTTTATATTTTGTTGTAGTCCTCCTATAGATGTCACACCAAATTTTCTAAGCAAATTAGCTGAAAATTTGTAGTCTTTATTCTATTTTGGCAAGAATTCATCTCAATAAAATGTATATACATCAGTTTATATTTTATTGTAGTCCCCGTGTAGAGCTCTCAAATATGCTAATTTAAGCCATAAATACCACATATTTCAGATGAAGAGTTTGTCTAAAGAATTTGAGCCCTATAATTTGGCTAAAAATTGCAGCGTTCTTTTTTTAAAATAATTTTCTTTCTCAATAAAAATGATCGTTCAATGATTTGCTTCAAGCCCGATTTAAAATTTGGATTCTAATTTAGAAGACTCAAGTATATTGTTCTATGCTCATGCATTCTTTTACGAAGAGACATATAACGGGTGATCCAAGTAGAGATACTTTTTTCAATAGCCTTTTTTTGACAGATCACGTGTGAGTCCTGTCATGCTGTCATGTTATTTTTGTTAAGTATTGTTTGGCATTTCATCATGGAAAGACTTACGCCTGAACAACGTTTACAAATCGTTCAACTTCATTACGAAAATTCGCGTTTTGTGAGGAATGTGTTTTGTGCACTTCGCTAAACATATGGTCAACATAATCGAGTCATCGAAAATTGGACTCAACGGATGGACCATCTGAGACGTAGCCGCGGCCAACATTTGATAGACATAATCTTCAAAAAATAAATGCCAAAGAATGTCCTTTCAAATGATAATAATTTTTCCCATTCAATTTGAATTTTCTGGGTTTTTTTTCCTTTAAAAAATAGGGAACCTCGAAATGCATCACGCTATATATACCCTCACTTTAGTGATACGGTGGTATATATCATTTGATACGGGCCAAAAGTGTAACACATCGAAGAAGCGATCTAAGACCCTAAGTATGTTCGGCGGATATTCGATTTGTTTCATTTTAAGACGAATTAGAAATGTCTGTCTGTCTGCTGGCTGGTGCGCACGATAACTCTCGAAAGGAGTAACCGATTAACTTCAAATTTGGTATACGGTATCCGGCTAAGTTAGTAGATGGGCCATATTGGTCCTCTCCTTCTTGTACCTCCCACACAAAGGGTTAACATTCAGTGAAATATTGATTCTTTAATAACTTCTATACTAAATATAAGAATCTCCTGAAATTTCACACATTGTATTATTTCATTAGTCGCTATCACCTCGAGAAAAATGGCCGAAGTTGCCACGCCTCTTTTGGTACTTCCCATACGAATGGACCATTGTATTTAGTACTAGTGCATACAAATTCTTGTAATTTTGTACAGTGTAATGCTGTTATAGTGCCTACAGTTCTGTGAAAAGTGGGCGTTATCACCCCGCCCCTTTTGGTACCTCCCACATAAAATGACCAAATCATGCCAAAATTGAATAGCTCCTAACATTAATATACCAGTGCACGCTTATAGTTCGGCACAGTGCAATTTATTTAAAGCATCTACCATTTACAAAAAAATAGGTGTATTTGTTAAACTCCTTCTGGTACCGCCCACACAAATTTACAGATTTATTAGTGTAATGTTATATATTACATTACTCACAAAGTGAGGGTATACCTCACTGTTTTACCCGACTGAAACTTTCTTACTTGTTATTCCCTCACTTAATATGGATTTAAAACCAAAAATCTCCTTCAATATAAGTGACAGCGCAGTATCTGCTTTGTACAGATTCATATCACTACGACATAACGCTTCCATAAATAATACTTTTATAAATTTTTAAAACACGTATTATTTCCGTTAGCAAACAAAATTACTTTAGCAATATAAATCGGGATTGATCTTAAAAAATCCCGGGATTCGGGATTGGGATTTCCCGATCGGCATACCTATTGCACACTACCAAATGTAGCTTCAAAATATGAACTTAAGAAGTAAGTATTTAAAATTTATTAGCATTCCAATACATTTTTTAAACTACATATTTCAAAATAAATAAGCATGATTTAAACTGGTATTATGTTATTTTAATCAACTATGAAAAAGTCGACTATTAGGTCCGATTAATCGATTGTAACAAAATACAGTTGATGAAAAGGTCGAAAGTCGACTTTTAGCTTCCAGTACCAGTCACTGCATAGAAGATGTAGGGTTGACACATCCTCCTCTTCGTCTCCACAGCTTCTAAAAAATTCGTTATTCAAGACTTTCAATCTCTGTGCGAGCCGCCCACTAAGCAGTGACCCGTCATGACAGATAAGATAAATAAGACCCGTGGTCTCTATAACGACAGCAGTGAGTTCGTGCATTTTGAGTAAAGGCCGGGCCACATCAGCAATCTTTCATTTGTTGCCGTAAGGGCACTATATCTCACGAAGAGCTTGCAGGTCGCTAGAGGCGTGCCCACATATTCCAGTTCCTCTGGAGCGTGTAAGGTAGTTCCTCAAGTCATGCAAGTTCAATCTGGATTGCAGTTCCCTGGTTTGTCCCTGTGGCACGACACCCATATCAGGTGAATATTGAACTGTTCAGCCATCGCGTTAAAAGATCTGCGGCAGTCGAGGCAGTTTTTTAATACAGGAATATAGTTTCCAGGGACTGGATAGCAGTTTTACTCTCAGAGAAAATATTGATGCTGTCATTGGTCAGAACATTAATTTTCAGCCATTCCGCTACATCTTTAATAGCCAAGATTTCTGCCTGGTAAACACTACAGTGTTCAAGCAGTCCTTTTGTATATAGACGTTAACGAATCTCCTGTATCCTGGGACACGACCATTCCATTCTGGTGGTCAGATCTCACAATATTTTCAGCAAAATGACATAAAATCACAAAAATGCAACCCTGTGAACTTAAAATTTTTGTCTTGAAACATTGGCGAAAAGTCATCGGCAATAAATTGTATGACATTGTAAAATGTGCGAAGTTTATGCATCTGACAATGGCGCCATTTTCAGAGAAACATTTTATTGACAACACTGTCTATAAAATATTTTTATTGACAATCCTGCATGGGAAGCAACGGGTCTCTGCTAGTACGAGGTATGTTCAAAAATATATATATGTATTGATTTTCACGATATAAGCTGTTAACTTTTGTACAAAATAATGACGTTTATGTGGGAGGTACCAAAAGGGCGTGATAATAACGCCCATTTGTCGACAAACTGTAGGTATTATAAAAACATTACACTGTACACATTTTTGTATTTGTGGGCACCAGTATTAAAGTTATAAGCTGTAAACGTTTCCTACAAAATGGTACCTTTGTGTAGGAGGTACCAAAAGGGCAGGGCTATAACGCCCATTTTTCACTGGATTGTAGGTACTATAAAACCATTATTGTAAATATATAAAATTATAAGGTTTTCTTGCAATCGTCTGAACTGACAATTGACCTATTTCTAGAATGACACTATGTCCGCAGACATTTCCTGACCATAGTGACAGTTCCCTAAGCCTAATCGCAGAACATGCGATTTTAGTCGAATTATTTTCAACCAAAATGTGAAGAATAAAATAATTTTTAAAAAAGTGAATTTCAAATTATGTTTTACATTTTTTTGTTATATTTAGGCATTTGTCTCCATAATATACTGACATTAAGAGCCATTTTGCAGTTTTGTTTGTTTTTTTGACAAATATTAGTATAAAGGTTAGCCGTCTTTTGGTGTGCTTGTCGACTTTTAGCTATCCAGAAAGGAATCAAGGAAATTGTATTCAATTTTGAATGATGGTTAAACTAACACACTTTATTATGACTGTGGCAATTGGCGAGTATACTTTGAGCAAAAAAAAATTTTATAATTTGTACAAGAACTTCACAGAGGGAAGTTCGCGCTATATGTAGACGGCTCAGAACATCAAGATCGTGGAGAATTGTCAGATGTCTTTTGGAGAAGTTGCGGTTGGCTCATTTCATGCAATTTTTGAGAAGTTTTGACATATTAAATATTGACCATACACTGAAGATATTTTCTTCGTGAATATAACGAAATGTTTCTTACGTATTACGAAATCTGTCTTATTTTTTGTTTCATATGATATATGAAAAAATTCATATATCTTACGAAGAATATTCTTCATATTTTTGTCATTATTTCATATTTTTTTATGAAACTATTTCATACTTTTTATGAAAGTATTTCATATTTTTTATGACAATATTCCACATTTTTTACGACAATATTTCATGAATTTATTTCATATTTTTAAGATTTTTTTTTCATATTTTTTAAGAAATTATTTCATATTTTTAAGAAATTATTTCATATTTTTTAAGAAATTGTTTCATATTTTTAATGAAATTATTTCATATTTTTTAAGAAATTATTTCTAATTTTTTATGAAATTATAAGTATTTCATATTTTTTATGAAATTATAAGTATTTTGTATGAAATTATTGCATATCATAATGAAATTGTTATAATTTGTATAAAAATATTTAGTTGTAATCAATCTTGTCAGCATCTGAAATGTATAACATACATTTATATAATTATATGTATATAATACATAAACTGTTGTTAAATAATTTTCAGGATTTCCTCCGAAAGCTGTAAGTAGGTAATAAATTTGGCACAGATCGAACGATTTTAAAATTGTTGGAAATCGATACGGATACGAGTACATCCTTAACATTTAAAAATTATGTTACTCTCACAAAATTTACGAAGTTGTTAAGACGTCATTTCATACAAAATAAGAATCTCTTTATACAATTTATGACCATAATTTTACGAAGCTTTTATGACGATTTCTTAAGAAACCCCTGCGTAAATTCGTAAAATATTCTTCATAATATGCATGAAATTTACGAAAATAATATTAAAAATGTATGAAGAATATAGTATGAAGAATGTTTCGTAAATAGTACGAAGAAACTATTTTCGGTGTAGGAACGGTTGCATGAGCTCGGTTTATAACTGCCTCCAAAAACTGAAAATGTAAATGAAAGGAGGGAGATTTGCCACGATTGAGGACATAAGTAATCTACTGCTAGAATACCTCTGGGCATACTAAAAATCGCATAGCGGAAGTGTTTCCAGGATTGGAAAAACAAAAAAACAAACACTGTATTTATGAATAAAAAACAGGCATTTTTCCATAAACATTTTTTTAAACCTCGCATATCAGTTTTTGAATCTAATTTAATTTTTTCTAAAACTGACAAATAAAGCTTTATTTTTAAATTTGTGATTATTCAAATTTTGAATAAAAGCTGAATTATGCCAGTGGATTTATGCAATTCCAATTCTTATAGAAAATGTTTCAATTTGTGTCGAACAATATCTTCTGAATTCAATTTATTTTTTTCAAGTCCTCATCAAACATGTGCTCTCCTAGTGATTTTGGTCCAAACCACATCTACGACGATGCCCCCGAAGGGAATGCATCAAAAGCCGGCTGGAAGCGAAATTCCATGGGGCTCCCGGCTCCCGTGGTACCAGTTTATAGACTCTGGTCAGATCTCGTAGCCGAAGCTACTAGCAGTTGGACCCCAAGAAGTCCAGAACTGGTGACCTATCTAGGATAACTCTACAGTGTCTATCCTGAAACTATGTAGAGACAGTAGGAATATCGTTAATCCATTTCCACCAGACGACAGTAGCCTGTGATCAATGATTGATACAATTAGAATAGATCTCTCGGAGCCAGGGAGAATAGTAACAGAAACTGCCTGTAGCTCCGCCGGTGAGACATTGTTTGGTCCTGGAGACTTAGGAGGTTTAAAACTTTTGATAGCCCAAAGAATTCTAGATTCGGTTACAATCTCGCTGGCAAGCTCAATTGCTGCACTTCAAATGTATCCCCAATTGAAATATCGAGGAATACTCCCAATGATTCCTCACTTTCATGATGTAACCAATAGTACGAGGTGTTGAAGCTAAAATTTTCCGTAACATTAGACTCCGGATGAGCTTTCTACACCATTAATGAAATCCAAGCTTTATTGTAAGCGATTCTCAACTCTTTTGCACTGTTTGAGTTCTTCCTTATGTATGTCCCATTATTCTGAGAAAGAGCTGCAGGAAGCTCCACAAGGGCGGAGCTTCCTGCAGCTCTTTCTCAACGTATACAGTTGAGACGACAACCAAAATATTTCAAAATGTTGCAAATGGAATGTCAAACTATGTATACCACCTTCTTATGGTAGAGGGTAAGAGCAACCTTTCGATGTTACGAGAGAGGAGTTAAAGCCAGTGAAGTCTCACAAAACTGTGTGGGATAGCGAAACAGTGGGAGAAACTGCGAAGATACTGTTGGGTGGCCCAAATGAGATTAAAACATGTAGTTTACTGAAACTAAACAATATCGAAATTAGTAAGATTATGAGTGTTCTAACTGGACCTAACCTACGAACCTTTTTTCCTGCGTTGATCGATTTACCAAAATAAATATTCTCATAAGAACAGGGTTACCGTACGTGCTCCTTTCGGAGGAGATGTCCTCATTTTTAATCAGGGACCTCCCGTCCTCGCTCCTTCTTCCAAAATGTTGGATTTGTCCTCCTTTTGTTGCAAAATTCAACGTTTTCGCAAACAGTGAAAACATTAATTATGCTCGCAACTACTTTTAGTACAAAGTTTCTGACTTTGCCCCTTTTTATTCCCTCCACCATAGGATGGGGGTATATTCATTTTGACACTCCGTTTGTAACACCTATTAATATTTATCTGAGACCCCATTTGGTGTATATATTCTTAATCATCGTAAAATTGTAAGACGATTTAGCCATGTCCGTCCGTCTGTTGTAATTATGCAAAAATCTACAATAATTGAGCTAGATGACTGATATTAGGTGCAAATACATATTATTCCTGCAGGTCATTTGGGATTGAAAATGGGCAATAACGGTCCATTTTTTTATATAGCCCCCATATATAGCGATCCTCGATTTGGATTCTTATCGTCATAGAGACCTCAAATTTCAACTGATCGGGCTGAAAATTGGTAACTAGCGTTTATTTATATCCGGAACTATTAAACGATATAGCCCCCATGCAAAGGTCCATCTAGTTTTGACTTCTTAACGCTACAAAAACCACAAATTGACATGCCAAAACAATTGACATGCGATCCATTGCGGAGCGAATATAAGATTCGGAGAGGGCCGAATTTAAAGCCGCTTTCCCTTGTTTATTATAAGTTAGTTTCGAGACAGATGTTTGTAACACCAAAAAATACTGCAGCTAGACCGATTTTAAAGTACAGCGACGGACTCAGTATAGCTAGATGAGTCGATTTAACCAAGTCCAACCGTCTATCTGTCCATACATTTAAAGTTGTTCGTTAAGTACAGGTCGCATTTTCACTCCGACTTTGCTGAAATTTGGCAACGTTATCATATAGTCGGCTCTGCCCGACTTTAGACCTTTGACACCGGAGCCCGTCCGATGTCCAAACTAGACCATGCTTGATCCATTGTTATTCCATATTGTTTTTATCCCCTCACCTTAGAGAGGAGGGTATATATCATTTGCTACGAACCAAAAGTGTAACACATCGAAGAAGTAACCTAAGACCCTAAGTATGTTCGGCGGATATCCGTTTTGGCTCATTTTAAGTCGAATGAGCAATGTCCGTCCGTCCGTCTGTCTGTCTGCTGGCTGGTGCGCACGATAACTCTCGAAAGGAGTAACCGATTGCCTTCAAATTTGGTATGTGGTAATATTTTCTTCTATCTCCGGGTAAGTTCGAAGATGAGCCATATTGGTCCACTCCTTCTAGTACCTCCCCCTCAAAGGGTTAACATTTAGTGAAATATTGATTTTTTAATAACTTCTATACTACTTATTTGAATCCTCTGAAATTCTGCACATAGTATTAGTTTATTAGGCACTATTGCCTCGAGAAAAATAGGCGAAGTTGCCACGCCCCTTTTGATACCTCACACACAAACGGACAATTTTGAACCAAAAGTTAATAGCTTATAACTTTATTACCAGTGCATAACAAGACTTGAAATTGGGTACAGTGTAATGGTTTAAGAGTACCTACAATACAGTGAGAAATGGTCATTATTGCCACACTCCTTTTGGTACATCCCACACAAATAGACCATTTTGTACCAAAAGTTACCAGCTTTTAAATTTAATACCAGTGCATACAAATACTTGAAATTTTGTACAGTGTAATGCTTTTATAGTACCTAGACTCCAGAGAAAAATGGGCGTTATTGGCCTGCCCCGTTTGATATAAAAAATTAATAAATTTACAAATATTTTTTTGGGACTCAAGGTGAGGGGATTCATAAGTCAGTTTACCCGACTGAACTTTCTTACTTGTTTAGTTTCTTTTTTCTCGTCTACTTCTTCTTTGCGGGATTAAAGTTTAATTGTTGATCATAGTAAAGTGATCTTTCGTTCTAATTAATGTATTTTTTAAATATCCTCCGAAAGTTCCAAACTCTCTTTGTAAATGTCACAAATGTTCTCCTTTCCGAAAAAAGTTTAGAACAAATTCTTCAGATCTTCAATAAAACAACGAGCAACATTTCTATAATATTTTTGATTCTTTTTTTTTTCTTTTTCAACACTGAAATATTTATTTAATTCAATAGATTTATTTCTTGAGTACAATAAAATTCCGGAAATACATATAAGAACGAATTCATCATTTCGTTTAAATTCTATATATATATATTCACCTATAAGTATGTATATAGATCGTATCGTATATATATATATGTATGTATATATTCTAATTCTAGAAATTATATTAGTATAAAGCATTAATATACTTATACCGTCTGTTTAGTTATCATCAAAATTAAGAATAAGAACTCCATTAATTAATGCTAAGTAATGTAATCGATAAAATACAAAAGGAAAACAGAAGTTGTTAGCACTAAACTTTAAATAAAAATTCGAATACGAGTAAAAATAAACAATGAATTCGAATAAAGTATACTCGTACCAAGTAAATCAAGCATTGTTTGTCAATCTTCTAGAAGATTGCCACGATAATCGATCAAGTGATGATCTCAATTAATGCGCACATTTTAATTGTTGTTTTTTATAATGTTTTTATAATTTTTATAATGTTTCTTTAAATTTTCAGTTTTTTCTGGTTTGTTTATTACATTCATTGTATTCATTTAATTGTAACGTGTTATTATTGTCATTTTTATTTTAGTTAACATAGGTATATGTGTTATTCAAAAGTGTTGTCTTTTCTTGGATTTGTTGACTTTCTTTTCTATTATTTTATAGCCTTCTTTGCATACACACCGTGAGAAATTGTTGACAAATTGTTGTTGCGTACAAAAGACAGAAGAAATTTCCACAGATTTTTGTGCGAAATTATAACCCAAAGTCGGGGAGCGATTTGAGCAATTGTTTTAGTAAAAAATAAAATACTTCTTAAATTAAACATAGTTTGTATGACCAGCGAAGAGCATGATTTTTTTAAAACTAAAATCATTCTCAGATTGAAATCGTAAAATCGATTTAGGGTTGTCCATGTAAAATTTTCTCATATAACTATAATATAGTCGCCGCCTCCAATTCCTTGAGTGCTTAATTCCTTCATACTCCATCGAATTACAATACATTTTTGACAAAAGTCAAATTTGTCATTAGACCACAGAAATGTAAAGACTTTAATTGGGAATAGAAAAGTATTTGCGATGTTTCCATACTAATAAAATTAGAATCAAGAATTTCGACATTAACAAATTCTTTTCAATTAATTCAATAAAACTGCTGAATAAGAGACTTCCATCTAAATTTGGATTTTAGTATTATTTTCTTTTATTTATTTCCTGATAAAATATATTTTTGTTGTTGTAAAATTAAGAAAAAAAATAATAAAAACACAATTTTAAAAGAAATACTAACATTAATTAATAAAAAAAATGTCCAAACAAAAACAAATTTCATAAACGTAGGATAGATAATACAATAATTAAAATGTAAAATAAAATTTGCATTATAATTAAATGTGGACACAAATTATAAATATAAACATATTGTTTGCTTTTTACATACGAGTAAATGTATTTTGGTTTTCTTTACAAATAAAACAGGAATTTAAATTCTATAGAAATAATACGAGAATCCTTAAATTATTTTAAAACTCAAGTTTAAAATAACTAAGATTTTACAAACATAAGTAGAGTGTGTGGTGTGTGTTGTTTTTTCTTTTTTGGGTATGTTATGGAAACAAAAAAAAAACAATTAAAATAAACTAGAAATATATATTAAATGGAAATAACTAAACAAATTTATACAAAACAAAGAAACTTAAGGACTTCATTCAACAGTATTTTTTGTTAAACTTAAAAAAATACGAGATTCGTGTTATATGTATATTTATATATTTTAATATTATATGTTAATTTTTTAATTTAAAACTGAGAACGAATTTGGAGATTTACAAAAACAAAATAAAGAGCTAATATTCGAGCAATTTAATTAAATTTTTTAACATGTGTGTATGGACGTATGTGTAACTCGTTTCCAACTTCTTCACTATCGTTCTAATGTCGGTCTGTCTCTCTCTCTCTTTGTATTTAGAATAACTGGTGAAATTTTATTCTGGGATTTATACAACTTCCTTCGTACTTTGTTTGGTAATAAGAGTGAAAATGCAAAACTTTTATGGGTTTTCAGGGTTGCCAATATCACAAACCACATACACACATTATTCGATAATTTTATCTGTTTTCTTAAATAGAATTTTCGCATTTAAACATTTCTCAGAATTGATTAACGGTCTGAAACTTATATTGAATTGAGACAATATAATTTTATCCTAAATTCCATAAACATCGCTCGTATTATAGATAATAATAACTAGATAAAATGACATACATTAACAAATATGCAAATTTCGAGTACCTCTCGGGAGTATCTGTCTGGCTGTGTGTGTGTGAGAGAGAGAAAGTATGTATGTATGGAATCGTGAGCTTTGTAAAATTACAAGTTAATATTTTCACCCGGAAAGAGAGCAAGCCACCTCCAGAAATATATAGTCGTACAAACGATTTACAGCGTTCCGAATGTCTGTCCCGGTGTCTGTCTCAGTGTAAATGTTGATTTGACATCTGTATAGGTAAGTAAAAGGATTTTTCGCTATGTGTGTGTATGCTTATCGGATTTAGTTTAGTTAAGTTTTCAGTATTTTTTTAAGTTAATCGACGTTTTTCTAGTGAATGACATTGTGTGGTGTAGTAGGATGAAGATTGGTATGAGCAGGAGTGGATGTTTATATGGGTACATATTTTCCTTTGGGCTTATAAAACAATTGACCTCGCATCAGTCGTCGACTAATTTCGGCAAGCAACAAACGTTTCTCCTTTTGGATTTTCTTCAGGACGCCCTTGTTCTCTTGTGCTCTACGCGAGAGATATGGCAAGACTTCCTGTACAGGGCCGTACGGTATATACTTATAGGCCGAGTAACCAGCTTGACCTAAAAATAAAAATGAAAAAAGTTTTACTAATGCCACTCACAGCCATTTTCAACAAATCATCCAGTAAGCGCTAACCCACATACATAAAGTATGTCAAGAAAGTATTTTGACATTCGATTTTTTACACTTTATTTTTATTTTATTTGAATTTTTTAAATTACTTTATGTGGTCGACAAGTTAGAAAGCAGAATGGTATCAAAAATTTTCCATAAATATACTCCAGATCGGTGTATGGACCCGTTAAAAAGTTGTAAAAAGACTTTCTTGACATCAACTTGTGTGTGGAAATAAATTGTTGTTGTTTTTAGCTAACTTTTTGATAGAAAATAATAACTTGTTTTTACAAATATCGAAAGAAAATATTTTTGTAAATAATACAAATATTGTTTTTCCAAAAAAGTTTATCAGAAGGTAAATTTTTTGTGATGGAAAAACAATTTCTTGACATAGTGTACATCTCTGTGAGATAGTTTGGAATTTGTTTTTTTTTAATATTCGTCAAGTGCTAAGCAGACGTGGTGAAAATGGGGGGGGGGTTATTATTATAGAACACCTCCCATCGACTCAGACATACCTAATGGGAAAGTAATGTAATCGCACATGCCCAATAATTGGCCGAAACATATAACTTTATCTTCGGGAGAAATTCCAATTTCCTTCATTTTTTCAATGGCATATCGAACAGTGTCCTCATTGTGAGATGCTACCATAATACCAATCTTTTTGGCATCCTCGCCGCTATCTTTGAGTATCTATGAGAATAAAATAAACTCTCAATCATTCAGAACCGGTAGATGGAAATAACACCACCCTCCACTTCAAACTTACCTTGATTCGTCTCAAACATTCAGTTAAAGTTTTGTGGTACATTTCGGTAGTAGCCTCAAAATTAGGATTCACAGGATCGGAATAGCCCAATGCCTGAGCTCTGGCACGTTCCTGTTCCATGTAGGCGCCACGCACTAGCTTGGCACCGAAATAGAAGTCTTGACGTTTAGCTTGTTCCAAATCGGTATTAACCTAATGAACGAACTCGAAAAATTAACCAATTTTTTTATCAAAGCGGTGAATAGGGGTCTCACCTCACGGAATGCTTCACGCAAATAACATTGGTATGTATTGAATACAATTGCCTTATCTTTGTTGTATTTACGCATCATTTCCAGAGTAATACGGGAAATAGCCGGTTGGAAGTAGGTTTGTTCGGCGTCAATCATTATACGGACATCCAATTCAGCAGCAGTCTGTAATATGAATAAAATTTTAGATGTCATTAAATTAATGATAATGAATAGTACCAATTATGAATTGTAAAACGTTTTTTTAACATTGAAATGTGGTTAAAATTATCTAAATGTGGCATAACACATTGATTTTTCACCCAGAACTACTACCATGAACTTGGCGATCTTAATGCTCATCGTGAGATATGAACTCCCAGCTGACGCCCGACCAGTGTGGACAATCCATTACCGATCATATAGACGACTCGGAATTCTCTGCTATCAATGAGGGCTTTTCCACCGGCGTCACGGCTCCCATGACGTCGCAGTAGTTAGGTCATTGCTCATTACCGAAAGATCTTGGAAAACACATATGACCCTAGACTCTGATCACATTCCGATCACGATGGAAAATCCTAGCGACTTCAAGGAGCCGGAGAAGCGCACATTTGTAAACTACAACATATCCAACTGGCATGACTTTACAAATTCTGTAGACAATGCGATCAGTTACTGCAAGTCCTCTCACGCCAGAAAGCGTGAGCAAAAGTTCTAACACATCATCATCGCTATCACTTTCAACGATTCCGTTAATGCTGATGCCAAGAAATGTGCAAAAACGTTCTACCAGCAATTCATTGCTCATCCCACCCAGTAGAAAGTTCTATTAGAGCTGCCTTCGAAGAACCAGGAAACTCTCTCGTGAGCCGACGCCCTGCTTCTTCACTAAATCTGGAGCAGAAGCCATCATCTCCAAGGCAAAATCGATGGTCATGCAAAAGTACCTTAACAGCGTAGCCACCGGATGAGTCCAGATGTCGAGTGTGGACAATCTACATGAGGAGACAAAGGTCCTGTCGGTAGATCAACATAATGCATTGCTTTTGGCCTATCATCCTATTCGTCACCTTGTGATGCAGGCTCCAACTCCACGACACATCCAGGAGGATATCACAAACAAGCCGTCATATGCTACAGCCTAAAGCGGCTGTTGCCCAAATCGACCACAACTACCCTGGCCCAACATATTTCTGGATTTGTTCTTAAACCGAAGAACCTGCGTCCTCTTGACCTTTGGGTCAGACCAGTAGAAGGGGCGAACTTTCTTCAATACAAACTAATCATTTATGTAACGACCAGATGAGCAAAGCATTGATGGAACAAATAGGTAGCTTTGTGTTCGTATAGGGTTAGGTTAGGTAAATGGTTTGTCGTCATGAGTGAGAGGCTCAAGTAGACTAAATAGTCCATTGTGATTCCACATGGACGAAATGACTATAGTTATCTAGAGAGAGAGCGGGGCATGTACACAATAGGTGTTATATCGATACGATAAGACGTCATGTCTACATAACGACAGTAGGGCATTGGCTAGTTTCAATTTTTTAATGGTTCAATCAACCACCTGTCATCTGTTGCCATAAGGCACTATCTCTCAAGAAGAGCTTGCAGGTCACTGCATGCATGGTACATATTGCAGTTCCTATGGAACGTTTAAGGTAATTCCTGCCATCTGCAGTTAATGTCTGTCCTTGAATTCAGGAATACAGAATCCATAGATTAAATGGCAGCTTAGCTGTCGGAAATACTTATATTTCAGCCATTCTGTTACCTCCATAACAGCCAACATTTCTGTCTGGTATATACTGCAGTGATCAGAAAGCCTATCTATAGATAGAAAGCCTATCTATAGATAGAACTAGCTTTAACCCGGTGCGCTTCGCAGCCCCCATCATTTATTAAGTTCAGCCACGACGAATCTTATATACCCTCCACCATGGATCGCACGTGAATGGTTACGGGTACTAATAAACTCATTATAACAAATTTCAGCCCAATTCGTTGAAATTTGAGGTTTTTGTGGCGTTAAGAAGTCAAATCTAGAGGGACCGACCTTTGTATGGGGGCTATATCAAAACATGGACCTATGACTACCGTTGCTCGTGTGAAGGATACCGGGTATAAATAAATCCCAGTTACCAACTTTCAGCCCAATCAGTTGACATTTGTGGTCTCTATGACGTTAAGAAGTCAAATCGGGGAGATGCCGTATATGGGGGCTACATCCAAAATTGGACCGTTATTGCCCATTTTCAATCCAATACATAGCTGCAGATATAAGAAGTATATGTACCAAATTTCAGCCACCTAGCTCAAGTATTATAGATTGTAGCGTGATTACAACAGACGGACGGACAGACGGACATGGGTAAATCGTCTTAGAATTTTCCGACGATTAATAATATATATACTTTATAGGGTCTCAGATCAATATTTAGTGGTGTTACAAACGGAGTGACAAAATTAATATACCTCTATCCTATGGTGGAGGGTATAAAAAGGTAAAATGAATGCGTAGTTTAAGTTGGAAGACTTACAATTGCCATTGGGATCACATTTAATTATTTTCGCTCCATTGTACCACATTTAACCCAATGTGTAATAATTAACCATTTTTGCACTACTGTCCAACATTTAATCGTTTTTGCCCCAACAGTGTCACTAAAAGTGTGTATTTAGGGAAATCGTAGTTTATATTCCAAGAGTCATATTCGCAACCTTAGGCCGTAGTTTCCCTTTATGTCCCCTATCTGTGACACGTTTAACTTTTTACCATACTGTGCCTTATTTAGCTTTTTGTCCCACGGTTTACATAGAAGCTTCGTACTCTGGTGATGAATCACTGTACTACTAAACTTAATTCAATATTTAATTATTCCACTGTTCTACCATTTTGCCACACTTTACCGTATTTAACACTTTTTTACCCCACTGTACAATATTTAACCCCTTTAGCTACACTCAACCCTATTTAACTAAAATCATAACATTTTAAAAGAGGACTTCTTATATCATATTTATGTTCCAGAAGTTGCCCTCTCTTCCTAGATCCATGATTTTTCCCCCTGTATTAAATGTAACGCTTTTTGCCCACTGAATCATATTTAACACCTTTTTGTATTACTGTACCATATTTAACCCTTTTTGACCCGCTGTACAATAGTCAACCAATTCAATTGTCACATTGTACCATATTTAAACATTTTTGTCCCACTGTACCACAGTTAACACATTTTTGCCTCATTGTTTCCGAGGTAACGCTTTTTGGCCCACTGTACCATATTGATTCCATTTTGTCCCACTTTACCATTTTTAACTATCTTTTCCCCGCTGTACTATGTTTAACCCTTTTTTGTCCTATTGCGCAATATTAAACCCTTTGTCTCCCTGTAACATATTTAACACCTTTTGCCCCACTGTACCATAGTTAGTCCTATTTGCTCCACTGTATCATATTTAACACCTTTTTGACCCACTCTACCATAGTTAACCATTTTTGTCACTCTGTACCATATTTAATCCTTTTTGCCCCACAGTTCCATAGTTAACCCTTTTTGCCCCACTGTACCATAACTAATCCATTTTGTCTCACTTTATCATATTTAACTATTTTTGCCCCACTGTACCATAGTTAAACATTTTTGCACCACTGTGCCATATTAAACCCAGATCGCGGCATTGTCACATCTAAAGGTGAACTCTAGCTTGATTAGACTAATTCAAAGACTACTCAACAGAAGACGTATAACAGCATGTCTAGGGTCCACAACTCTAACAAGGTTTGTAAACAGAGGGACCCCACAAGGAGGAGTACTGTCTCCAATAATTTGGAACCTAGCGGTGAATGAAATCCTGCTAGATCTAGAACTTTGTGGCTGCAATCTCGTGACATATGCGGACGACCTGCCAATCGCAGTGAGTGGCAAATTCGAAAACATCCTCCGAGATATTCTACAGGTGGCTCTGAAAAAGTTGGCTAGATGGGCCAGAAGCAGCGGTTTGGGTGTTAACCCAAACAAGACAGAATTGGTTCTCTTTACTAGGATAAATAATGTCCCTCATGTGGACCCTCCTCCTCGTATAAATGGAACAGATCTAGTCTTTTCTGAAAGTACAACAT
Organism: Eudasyphora cyanicolor; assembly: GCA_963930755.1. Classification (NCBI taxonomy): domain Eukaryota; kingdom Metazoa; phylum Arthropoda; class Insecta; order Diptera; family Muscidae; genus Eudasyphora; species Eudasyphora cyanicolor. The sequence goes on from OZ005736.1 coordinate 254,089,178, forward strand.
TTTTAGGAATAATTTTGGATAGGAAACTGTCATTCAGACTAAACGTACTGGAAGAAGGCCAACATCGCCCTATATTCCTGCAGGAAGGCTGCAGGTCGCGGTGGGGCCTCTCTCCTAAAATTGTCCATTGGATATATATAGCAGTGGTTCGTCCAATACTGTTATACGGCATTGTGGTATGGTGGACGGCAACTGACAAACTAACCATCACAAACATGCTATCACGGGTTCAGAGAATTGCCTGCCTGTGCATAAGCGGAGCGTTAAGGACTACAGCGTCTGAGTCTCTAGAAGCCCTTCTCCATATACTGCCGATTAATGTTGTGGCGAGAGAAGTAGCAACCAAAGCGGCCTATCAATGTGGAGGTACAAGAACTACGGTCATATGAGGATATCAAAGTGTAGTGCTATGGTAACCGACCGAGTGGACTATATATCAACGGTGCGCACCTTTGAGAAGAACTACATCACTATGATACCAGCCAGGGATGAATAGGATGGCAGAATACCCGGAAATAGAAACCATCTCCACTTCTATACGGATGGTTCGAAGCTTGATGAAAAGGTTGGCTTCGGAGTACACTGAGAAGAACTTAATTTGGATATAGCTCACAGACTACCAGGTACCTGCAGTGTCTCTCAAGCCGAAATAATGGCAATATGGGAAGTCGCCAAGTGGCTGAGTCGGAACATAGTAACCAACACTGGCGTTGTCATTTACTCGGACAGCCAGGCTGCCATCAATTCTCTGGAGGCCACATCCCTAAATTCACAAATAACCCTCGACTGCCGCAGATCTCTTAACATCTCATATGGGTGCCTGGACATAAGGATATCCAGGGAAACTGCAAAGCCGATGAACTTGCTAGGAAAGGGACGACATTACAAATTCTCGAAGAATTTGCGTATATTGGTGCGCCAATATCCAAGTGCAAGCTTTGACTTAGGCAAGAGGCAATCAGGCAGTCCAACGAAAGATGGACAGAAATCGGCACCTGCAGGGTAGCTAGACAAATCTGGCCAAGGTATGACCTGAGAAGATCAAATTATCTCCTCGCACTAGAGATTGTCTACGTTAGTATCAGTTCTGACGGGACACTGCTTGATCGGCGAACACGCCAAAAGATTGGGTATTAACTGTAATGACTTCTGCAGAAGCTGTGGAGATGAGGAAGAAGTGGAGAGCATTGAGCACTTGCTATGCGACTGTCCCGCTTTGAGTAAAAGGCGACTGGACCAACTGGGGTCGGCCTTTCTAGGCAGCCTAACAGATCTTTCCAGTACCAATATTCGTGCTATCGATACATTTGTATATCAAACAGGTTGGTTTCGATGAAGGGCATTTTAGCATTTAGGGACCTAAACTGGTCTATGTGAGCTGAAGAAATAAAAAAAAAAACGGCTGCCACCCTAACCTAAACCTACTCTCATGTGACGTATGTAATTTTCGCAATCAAATGGAAACTAATGGGTATGCTTTAGACACGTCAACAATCTAACATCCTCTACATTCATACCCAAATACAACAATTTTTTTCGGATGAAACCGATTGTGATGCATTCGCTGTAACTATTCGGTTGACCCTAGAATAAGAGAACTGCATCTATGATTAATCGGATGGACATCCAGTACAAGAGGGATATATGGGTGCTTTAATAAAACTTAAATTATGTTATCGGCAAATTATGGGCAAAGGTCAATTCACTGTACGTACAAAATATATTTTAATTGACAGTAGTAAAGATCGAATAGGGAAAACATCAAAATATCAGTTGGCGAAGTTGTTGATCTCATCCGCAGTGAAAAATAATCTACATTGAAGCTGAACGATAAGATGTTCCCGAAGTTGGGTGGCTGCGTCCCCAATTTGCCCAAACCTAACAAAATTGAAGGGGGGATTATATGTACATGTATTTTCTCTTCTGCACCCCCCATAGTGAATACAGATGGTATTACAGATTTAGGTGAATTCCTGCTGTTAGACTTAACACCACCGTGATCTTAACAGCGGGTGAAAATAATGCGTCGACCAACGCCTCCGAACATAGCATGTGCCATGCAATTCTTTACTTTTTGACACTTTTTCCCTCCTATTTTGTTAAGAGCGGAGTCCACTTAAAACTTCTTACCATTCTATGGGCCGTGGCACCCGATTAATTTGCAACTCCAGATTTCAATGAAAATAATGCGTCGACCAACGCCTCCGAACATAGCATGTGCCATGCAATTCCCTACTTTTTGACACTTTTTCCCTCCTCTTTTGTTAAGAGCGGAGCCCACTTAAAACTTCTTACCATTCTATGGGCCGTGGCACCCGATTAATTTGCAACTCCAGATTTCAAGGCAATACTCTCCCAGCGTTTTTCGTCTAAACAACAGCCCCCGAAGAGATCACAGCCGGACCGAAGTTTCAGGGGCTCCCGCTGTACCAGATTAAAGACTCTGTTCGGACCTCGTAGCCAAAGATGCTATAGCATGTACGGTCAGATCTTACAATATTGTCAGCAATATGTCCAAAAAATGCAACCATGTGTACTTACAACCATGTGAACTTAAAATTATTGACTTGCTATGTTGGCAGAAAAGTCATCGTCAGTACATTGTAAGATATACAAAGTTTATGCATCTGACAATGGCGCCATTGCCAGAAAAATTTTATTGGCAACACTGTCTATAAAATATTTTTATTGGCAATACTGCCTATAAATATTTACAAAATATATTGTAAAAATATGAAATTATAAGGATTTGTGCAATCGTCTGAACTGACAATTAACCTTTTGCTAACAATCTGCCATTGTCAGAACAAAAAGTCCAGGACTGGTGATCAATCTGGGATCACTGTCCAGTTCCTATCCTGGGAATAGGAAGGAAGTATAGGATTCGTAGATCCTCCCATAGTGAATATAGTGTTGTTGAAGATTACGGCGAGTACCTGCCACAATAGCCTAACCACATCGTGCTCTTAACACTGGGTGAAATCAATGCGAATACTACAATAATAGTTTCGAATAATTAATGTAGGTACATACTCGTACATACCTTAACAATAGTATTTAAACGACGAATCATATTTCTAAACATTTCTTCCTCTTTGGGCGGAATTTGTGAGATCAAACGACGCATTTGACCAGTGTGTGCATCGGGTACTCTGAAGGTATCACTAAGCTGTGAGTCTTCATCAACGATACCGGACCAGGGGAACAAATGCAAAATACTGCAAAAAAATAATTAATATGAAACAGGAAAATTAATACCATCAAAAAATCATTGAGTCCGAAAACTTACCCTTCTTTATCGGAGGTAACATTCTTCAAGAACTCTTTAACATTTTTATTGTCCCCCAAACTGGCGTAGTACTTCTCCAAGTCCTTAATAGTCTTGTGATGAGTTAAGACATTGCCTTGACCACCAACCATATCCTCCATATATTTACGTGTGCGCATAATGACCTCAGACAATTGCAACTATAATCATAGACAATAAAATAAGGCAATCACTTATATTACAAACGTTTTAATGGGTGGGAGGGAGGATTTATTACTTACCAATAGCTGAGGACGACCCAGGGCGGTTAATTTGATGGCCGTGATGCCGGTACCAAAGGTAGCGCCTAAAAATAGCCAATACAATAAAGAAGACAACACAATTAGAACAATGTTCATAAATACAATATAATATAGGCGGCGGCGGCGACTGCGACGGGACAACCACTACGCCAGCGTCACTTAGCAAAATTAAAAGAAATACATATTTAAAACCATGACAATAAAATGTATGTATGAATGTCACTCTACAACATGTCATATTTTATAGATGAAGCATCTGTCGCCCATACATATACAACTGGGTACTATAGACTAGGGATGTAACGAATATTCGCATTCGCATATGCGAATGCGAATTATTCGCATCATTTTAACATTCGCGTTCGTATTCGGATTATTCTCTTTCGCTTTCGCAAAAATATATTTCAGTATTCGCTTCCATTTGTTAAAAGTGTTAAATCTCCTTATTCCCTTCACACAATTTGAAGATATTAATACCAATGAAAACCTCTACCACTTCTCTTCAAAACAGTTGAACAAATATGTTTGTCCTTGTGGTAACAGGAGGTAACAATATGGAAAACATTCTTAATACTTGAATATCCTGGAAAAGTATCAGTTCAGTTCCTTAAATCTGCTGGCATTAAAGAGTCAAACTATTATTCGCATTCGCTTTCGCAAAAATGCATATTTTACTATTCGCTTTCGCATTCGCAAGAAATATATTTCAATATTCGCTTTCGCATTCGTCTTCGCTAAAGTCACTTTCGTTACATCCCTACTATAGACATATTTAGTATGAACGTACACACTGCCACGGTAATGTTGTTCTAAATATAGGTCAAGGACCAACGCGAGTCTTCGGCACTTTCTCTTGACGTGGTCAAGCTTATACATACGAGTACTCATAGATCAACAGTAGCGTTCGTGCATATGCTTAGGTCTGAAATTTATATATTTGTTTATATTTGTTTTTGTTTGTTTTTTCTTTATTATTTTTATATATGTAGGTCTAAAGTATTTTAGAATAACAAAAGATAATATTTTTTGGGCAGCGACGAATCGATTTTATCCTATAATGCTCGACTGTCTGGATTATCAACAGAAAATTTATAGCTTGAAAAGGCGATAAGAATGGCGTCAGTAATTGTATTTAGCCATTTTGAACTAAAACTATAGGAAATCCGAAGCAAATTTCTTGAATCACGGAAACCATACCATTTATGGGGCTACAAAATATATATTTTTTCCACAGTTTCTAGGAGGAGCATAGGGGCGCAACATACAAAATATCGCCCGTAACATACAACATATCGCCCACAAAAAAATATTGTATGTTATAGATAAACTTTTTGCCCCACTGTACAATATTTAACAACTTTTTGTCCCAGTGTACCCTTTTTGCCCCACTGTACCACATTTAAACGTCTTTACCTACATATATGTACCATATTTAACCCGTTTTTTATGATCCTCTCACCCTGGGCCATATGCATCACTTTTTAGCCCGTATTTAACTCCTTTTGCCCCACTTTACCCCTAAAAGTATACATTTTGAAAAATAGCTTCCAATCCCCTAATGAGGACGCTTATTACAAACAAATTTCGCGATTTAAACTCTAGTCGTTGAAATCCTAAGGACTACCCTCAAACCAAATTTAGCTTCTGTCAGTCACGCAACAATTTTATATATCGCACGCTCACTTCAAGAGTGGCATAATAAGGCGTTCACACCAACCCGTTTTGGCTCATTTGTTTTGGGAAAACATCACACCGTTCACACATGTTGCCTGCTTAATTATGACATTTATTATGTTTTCAAATGGCATATGTCAACTTATTGTGTACAAACAACTTTTGCTGAAAATAAAAAAAAGAAACATGGAAAGTACCAAAAAAGCATTGTTAAATTAGTTGGTGCTCACAAATCAATGCACAACGAGAATTCAACTATTCGATGCCGTACAAAGTAAATTCATAAGAAATGTATATGTTCAGTGTGCGACAGATTGACAACTTAAGGGGGTTCACATACTTCAACATGCAGTTTTGGGACGTGTTATTGAGAAAAACATGCCGATTGAGACGGTTTCAATTGACATTTCTATAAGGGAAAAGCAACTCGTTTTGGCTCGAAAACATCTCAATGAGCCAAAACGGGTTGGTGTGAACGCCTTATAACTCTAAACTAAAATGTTCAAGACTAGTAACTTTAAATCGGTATAACAGATAAGTAGCATGAAATAAGATGTTTAAAAACGATCCGTAATATGGTTGTTTACTTAAAAACTGAAACTCGATCAGATTAACTTATTGACATTTTCAGAATTAGCATTTCTCCAAGGCAACCTCAAAAATTTTAAATTTTGATTTATGTCACTCTTGAAGTGAGTGATCGATATATAGATTAAATTCTAAAACCAATATTAAAATTCCGAGATTTAACAATGGTTTACAAAAGATGTTTTAGACTAATAATCGTCTATGAATACAGTTTTAACAAATTTTGCTTAAGAAAGGTTTGCAGAATTGCACAGGTTGGTAAGGAAATCATATTCTTACTAACCTGGTGAAAAGAAAGGTAGAGTGTATAGCACACAAAGAATTTGGATTATTATGGGACGTTATGCACTCTTCTACAAAACATTTTCACCTTTACTCGAATTGCAGTAGGAAATATTGTTTTGTATCTTTATCACTTCCTCGTCATAAAAAAATATTATTTATGGCTAGTAGTATAATTCTAGCATTGTCCATCAAAGTGGTTTCAAATCTAAAAATTCTTAAAAATATAATAATGCGCAACAATGGGGGCAGATCGCAGACATCATCATGCGTCAGTCCAATCATGCATCCCTTGTCATTAACTCACTCGTCCATGCGCCATTGTCAATCTGTCATTTGAGGCGTTTATGAAATTGAATTGTCACTTTGTTTGTTTCGATTGTGAATTCCAAATTCCAACTGAGGCAGCAAATTATATAATATAAAGGTGGACATTTTTCCACTCAAGGTCCATTGCATGAGAGTTCATTGTGCTGTATAGGAGATGGAAAAGTTATAAGTACTTTCAAACGCAATTCTTTTTGGCCGAATTCAAACATTCAATACTAGAGCAGAACTTTGTTTGGCACATAAATCACCGACAAAGAATTAATTGCAAATTGCGTGGGATTTTTCTAATATATTTTCGACATCTGCACATATTTTGTTGTTTGGCAATATAATAAACACACGTCGATACATTCATTCCAAAGTATGCTAAGTCGATTTAGTACGTTTTAAGGGACTTTGCATTTTAAAATTGTAAACATTCCAAATTGTTTACTGCCATTCGAAAGTTATGCACAAAACCGTATAAATCAAACTATTTACATCCCAAACGAATTCCATACAAATTTAAAAATGTCATTAAACTTTGATCGCCTCTCTTGGAATATCTGAGGTATCGTTCATTCCATGTCAAACCGAACGATTTTTCGAAAAAAAATCTGATCGACATCGATTGTTTTGAAAATTTGAATATGTGGTTTACTATCGAAATGACTCATTATGTAGTTGGCGAGAAAAAAAGGATCAGAAATCTGAAAAATTTGGGTTACATTGGTTACATATTATGCAAATGCGTGGACGGCATTTTACAAATGAAAATCCGTTTAAAGTGTCATGACTTGTACTTTCTAGTTGGTGGTCCCAAAATTAGCCGACCTAATAAAGACACCACAACAAATTGGGAAACATTTTTCTTTATTTCTCAACATAATCTCCTTTTAGATTTTCAAAATCTTCGACACCCTGTTTATAGTAACAGCTTCTGAAACAGCCATCACCCGCAACCTACACCTCTTCATTGCGGACAAATCTTTTTTCGCCGTTTGTTACTATTTTTCAGGTTTGGGAACAAAAATAATCCGAGGGAGCTAAATCTGGCGCTTAATGTGAGTGCTGAAGCAATTCGCGGCACCCATCTTGCGCACAGATTTCTCATCATCAAACTTTCCGTCAATGTGCGATGTATAGGGTGATCTAAGTAAAGATACTTTTTTCAATAGACTTTTTTTGACAGATCACGTGTGAGTCGTGTCATGCTGTCATGTTATTTTTGTTAAGTATTGTTTGACATTTCATCATGGAAAGACTTCGCCTGAACAACGTTTACAAATTATTCAGTTTTATTAATCATTCGCCAATTTTTTTAAAATCCAAAAAACACTTTCCAGTCGACCCACGACATTGACACCCATGAGCAATATTTTAGCTCTCGTTAAGAGCTATCTTTTTGCCATTGACCGATTCCGGATCTGACGTACCGGAAGCAAAACATCACGCGTGTCATACGCCAGTTACCAGTCGAAATGCTCGAACGAGTCATCGAAAATTGGACTCAACAGATGGACCATCTGAGACGTAGCCGCGGCCAACATTTGATAGACGTAACCTTCAAAAAATAAATGCCAAAGAATGTACTTTCAAATGATAAGAAACATTCCCCATTCAATTTGAATTTTCTGTGTTTTTTCTAGGAAACCTCGAAATGGATCACGCTGTATAACTCTTTTTCAAATGCCTATGACTTCAGCTGGTTCACGAACTTCAACCGACGGTCACCCAACACCATTTTGTGAATTTTTTAACAATTTCTGTCGTGGGCTCCTCAATCGTGACAGCTCGTACGTCCCCGTTTAAACTCTACCACTCAATATTTTATAGTTGTAAAGGAAGAAGCAGACTACCCCAAAGTAGAATATAGCTCGGTTTTAATATTGGTTGGACTGAGACCCTTTAAATGAAAGTATTGTTTTACATATCGGTGAACATTTTTTTCTTCTTTACAAATTCAAACTAAACAACGTGGCGCCTTGAAACTTAAAACATATGTTTTTACAACAATGTGGCGCCTTGAAAACATATGTTTTAGATGGTTGCCACTTTTCACGAAAGTAATTTTTTCAAGCTAGTGTTGGGACGGAATCCTCGTATTAGCTACGTGAAAGAAAAAGGTTTTAAAAACGCTGGAAAGACCGATTGACACCTATATTAGGGGTAGTTTACAACCGATATTAATCAGTAACTGTCAACATGCATACATCAAAGGTTGGTTACATAGAAAATAACCTGGAGAAAATCGAATTTACTTCGGCAGCCTTCTTAGATATTGAAGGGGCCTTTAACAATGTGAATTTGGAATTCATACACGAATCTTTGTTGGGTGTGAGCATGCCCCTCTGCTGGTTGTCTGGATTCACACAATGCTGAAAGGCCGGATCATCAACTCAACTCTAGCCAGGGGTTCCATTAAGAAGACTGTGACTAGAGGTACAACACAGGGATGGGTTCTATCTCCTCTCCTTTGGCTTCTTGTCATAAACGGGGTACTCAGATCATTCGAGAAAGATAGAGTGAAAGTTGCCGCATTTGCCGACGATGTGGTTATCATGGTTGGAGACAAATTCCTCTCAATCATTACTGATCTTATTCAAAGTGATCTTAGAAAGCTGTCTAGATTGGCAAAGGCGAACGGGCTTGGAATTAATCCAACTAAGACAGAGCTAGTACCATTCACTAGGAAAAATAAGATAGAATTTGTCCATAAACCCATTTTCGACGGGGTGGAGTTGAAACTGTCCCCAGAGGCTAAGTACCTTGGCGCCATACTTGATCAGAAATTAAACTGGAAAAGAAACACTGAGGAAAGAGTCAAAAAGGGACTGAATGCAATATACTCCTGCAGAGGTTCCATAGGTAAAAGTTGGGGGCTCCACTGGATTTACACCGCGATTGTGTGTCCCATCCTCACCTTTCGTTCAGCAGTGTGGTGGAAAACAACTGGATATAGACACCAGCTAAAATCTTTAGAGAAAATTCTAAGAATCGCTTCTCTATTCATAACCGGCGCGAGAAGGAGTACACCGCAAGCGGAGATGAACACTTTACTAAACCTTCAACCGATAGGTCAATTATTAAGTGTAGTGCCACCAAGTGTGCTATTAGACTCCGCGAATCACTTATGTGCCGCAACTCAGACTGCGGACACTCAAAGATCCTTAATGAGGCATCTAACAGGCCCAGGCTGAGGGTTCTAACAGGACAAACTGATTATTTGTCACCTGTTCTGAATTTATCCACTAGGTTGGGCACGACGGTCCCTTCTAGATCAGATTGGCTGGATGGTGATCTCCCCTTTCGTGGTCACGCGATTTACACATTAATGTCACAGATGGATCAAATATGGATGTGGGAATGGGGGCTGGCATCTTTGTGAATCTCTTAGCATTAGCAGATCTTATAAGTTGTCAGCATTAGCAGATCTTATAAGAAGACTACTGTCGTCTCTGTACGGACGAAGAGGAGCTTGAAACGATCGAGCACCTTCTTTGCCAATGTCCTTTTCTTTCTAGAAGAAGACACTGCTACCTAGGTGACTTTACGGTCGAAGATCTCGAAGCCCTGTCATCCCAAAAAATCGTCAGCATCCTCAATTATATTAGCTGCCTGAAGTGGCTGGGGATGAAAACCGCTCATCCATCTGCCTAAACGGCGTTGTCTGTCGCAAGAACTTTTCTGCCCTCTCTTCTTTTAATTCAACATTTCTTTTTCCGTTCTTCTCACTCCTTATTAGGCCCTATTATTTTTTCTACTGTTTCTCCAAATCTGTAATTCTTTATAGGACTAGCAAAATGGACCTTTCGGTCTCCGAGTGGAGTAGTGCACGCCAAATTGGTATTGCACTACGCGTCCTTTAACCTAACCTACGTGAAAGATAGCATTGGTAGCCCTAATAATTTCCTTAACTTTAATGTGTATATATATTATGAATATTAGTGTGGGTCAATTTGTATGGGTGTATTCTCCAAGAAACCATGGGTCTAAGATGAATTCGTAGCCAGTGGAAATCGACTTCAAAAATGATATACACGATATAAACTTATTTGACTTCTTTAAAAAAATTTATTAAAATCAAAAGGAACAAATAACAATTTTTTTCTTAAAACAGTCAATCATAATTTATAGCAGAGTTAAGGTTAAATTAACAGCAGCATTTAGTTAAATTAACAGCAACTATATATTTTAAATGGATAGCAAACGATGCTTGACTTTTTCAAGAAGCGATGAATGTGAAGATCTTTTAATAGTCGTAAATCTTAGCGAAATCCAATTTCATTGCAAATTTAATTTGGAAAATGAACAAATCAAATGATTTTTATTCAGACATTTTGTCAAAAGGAATTTTTAATATCATGCAAAGCAACTCTGCTATGATATAAAGTTTACCTCATTTGTAGGCGGTTGGTTTGTCCTATTCACATTGATTGTTGGTGGTTTTGCTTTGAAATTCAGTTCACTTTAGTTGATCATTATTCAAGCCGAAATTCCTATGACTGTTCACGCGCAGACATGAGCATAGTTTCTTAATAAAGTTTTACACATGTTTGCGAGTGTTGCCAGACGCAGAGTTTAGAGACTCCCCCTCAAACCCCGACTGACAGTTGACAGTTTTTCAAGTTCAGCAGTGCCAGAATTCTGTTTGTATTGAAACGGACGCACAACTCATCGAGATGTTCTATCGATAACGGCTTCATTCACATGAAACATGACAGTTGACAGCAATGAATGACATTCATATAGAGAGCGCAAAATTATCTTACACTTTGTATTTGTTATAATACTCATATTTTTCAGTGAGTTCAAACTCGAAATAGTTACAATTTGAAGACCTTAACAAAGCGTAAAATAAATTTCATCTCACGATATTTTATTTCATCTATTTATATAATATGATCGATGTAATGATTAGGGCTTCTTTAGAGTTTTTTTTTAATAAGGAATTTGTTTTTTACACATGCTCAAGTTCTGAACTTGAACTAAAATCAGCATAATATTAATATAGGGCTAATAAAACAATTTATCGAATTTAAAGAACAACATTAAATTTACATTCAAACCACAAACACAACAACTATTGCTACAAATACACTATAGGCACACAACATCAACACTTTCCAAGTTTTAAAAACAAACAAAAGTTAATTTAAATACAAATTAAAAAGCAAACAATAATAACACTAGTTTCCAGAATTTCGATTTGAAAGGCGGAAAAATACTGATTATTTTCAAGTGTCCACGTTTATGATGTATTTCCTTTTTGAAAATTTAAAATACAATATTACCGACGATATACTCTTAATAATAGCGGTGTAAGTCCATGCTTCTAAAACACACGTTCCAGAAAAAACCAGCACCATTTCAGCAGTTTGGAAAGGGAGAGTTCCAGTACTAGGTCCAAAAGTCAGCAATTTTGACTGGGACATCCTGTTTATGACTTACTTTTTATGTTCTTATGTAATAATGGAAACTCATAAGACTGAATAAGTATTTTGAGAAGCAAACGAATTTAGGTTTAGGTTAGGGCAGCAGCTAAAGTTACTATCTCATATAGATCAATCGAGGTCTGGCTTAGATGCCTCTAATCGAAACCAACCTGTTCTATACACAAAGTTTTCAATTCCAATTCCCAACCTCCTGGCGTGTTCGCCGATCAGGCAATGTCCCTCAGAACTGACATCATCTTTAGTGCGAAGAGAAATTTTGACCTTCTCAGTACGTGTCTTGACTAGATTTGGTAGCCTCCCTACAGATGTCGATTCTGTCCATATTTTATTGGACTGCCTTTTGTCTAAGCCAAAGCTTGCAATGTCATCGCTTCCCAGCAAGTTCATCGTATCCATGTGAGGTATATGCACATCCATCTCGTTAAGAGAGCTGCGGCAATCGAGGACTGTTTGTAAATTTAAGGATGTGGATTGATGGCAGCCTGATTGTCCGTTGCGATACAGACACTTGGCGACTTCCCTTATAGCCATAATTTCGGCTTGATAGACAATACAGGTATCCGGTAGTCTATGAGTTATATCAAGTCTTAGTTCTTTACGGGGCACTCCGAAGCCAATCTTATCATCAAGGTTCGAATCATCTGTGTAGAAGTGGAGATGTTTTCTATTTTCTGGCGTTCTGCCAACCTACATATACCACTCTGGCAGGTATCTTAGTTGTGAAGTTCATCCCGAAGGTGTACCCGTTGGTATATAGTCCACTCGGTTGGTTACCATTGCACTACATAGTGATATCTTCATATGCCCATAGTTCTTATACCTCCACATTAATAGACAGTTCACTCGTAATGTCGTTCTGATGGCAACTTCTCTTGCCACAATTTGGACTAGGATTTGTACAGACTTCGCTGTAGTCCTCAACGCTCCGCAATCGGGCATTACGCCGCATCTCCTGCTAATAGACATAGGGATTTCACACTTTGGTTACGGATATAATGTCATTGTGGACATAATGGCTGACATCCCGGGCTTTGGTGATTACACTATGTCTGAACCACTTTTTGACAAGAACTATCTCACTCTTATACCTGACAGATCAGAATGAAATAAACGTATCCCAGGACATAGGGGATTCGAAAACTTATGTATATGCAGACGCTTCCAAACTTAAACACCCATGTAGGCTTTGGTATATTTTCTGCGGAACTAGAACTTTCTTTGGCAAACATACTTCCTGATCACTGTAGTGTTTAGCAGCCAGAAATCTTAGCTTTTAGAGAAGTGACAGAATGGTTGATGGTCTGACCGAAGTCGTTATCAATCGTTTCTCTGATAGTCAGGTGTTATAAAGGCCCTAAAAACTTTATTCATGAATTCAAAACTACCGCAGATCGAGTGCTTAACGAGATGGCTTAACTGTCTTCTTGAGAGATAGTGCCCTTACAAAAGGTGGTCACTATTCAGGAACAGAGAGTTATAGAGAGCGGACGTCTTACTTATCGTGTCTGTCATGGCGGGTCACTGTCTTAAGACTTCCAAAAAGGAGGATGAATCAATAGAACATCTTCAGTGTATGTGCCCTGCCCTCTCTAGAAGGCGACATGCAAGGTTACGCTTTAATTTCTTTGGGGAGTTAGCAATCTTGGCTGATGTTAAAATATGCCAGCTTCTGGGCTTTTAAAAGCAATCAAATTGTTTCAAAGGGAGGGGCTAGAGATAACTTATGTTTTCCCTTACGTCCATCTGGTAGCACAATGGACTATACGATACAGTCTAAGTGAGTCTGCTTACCACCGCCAATTTTAACCTAACCTAACATAACCTATGCCAACAAACGGCGGATGGTTATTAGTCAGGACCTGCATACATTCCAAACTGATTTGTCACTGCCTAAACTCGAAAAACACCAATGTCTTGCTGTCATTATAGATACAGGACGGATCACTGTATTATTGGACTGCACGTCTTGAGATATGACCTTTTCAAGAGCTACAGCGGCGAAGAGGTTGAGGAATCGATAAAACATCTTCAGTGTCTTTGTCCCGATCTCTTTAGATCAGCGCTTCGCAAATGGTGGTCTGTGAATTCAATGCAAAAATTAAAAATACGTTTCTTTTATTTTTTAAAACTCAAAATATTCTATAAACGCTTCTAAATTAGAGAAAAAGTCAGGAACGGTCAAATTATTGATATAGGTGCATGGAGCAGTTAAGATCTTGGAAGAGGACTGCCGTCTTGGGCTTCTTAAAGCAATCGGGCTGATTTAATGGGTGGGACTAGATAAAGCTAATATTTTCCCAGTACTAAATAGCCTTTATTAGGCTAATTAACCTAACCTAAGTTTATTTTCGGGTATAATAAATACTCGAATATTTATTTTATTTTGGAATATTTCGAATTTGACAACAAAAACAACTTTTTCAGTTTATAATCTATGTCAACGTTAGAAAAATTATGCGAAAACAGTCGCTATCCGCGCTTTCAATTTGTAGAAGCACAGTGCATGGATGCAGTACTTAATGTATTTTAAGTAATGAGTGACCCTACTGATAAAATGCTCTTCTTCTGCCCCATAAAGCTGCCGGTTGTAAGGAGCGCACACGACTTAGCGGATTTTGTGTGATTACAGCTGATTCACTTGCATCCTCATTAGTTAAGCTGACATAATTCCAGAAAAAATATAAATTAAAAGTTTGTTGTTATTTTTTCACCGAACTAGTGTGGACTTAGGTTTAGGTTAGAACTTAAAAAGAAGCTTAGTTCAAAATTGCACTATACAGACTTACACCATTATTATTGTGAACGGTCCCTTGTATTTTTTCCACCGATCTAGATATAATACATTTTTTCTCATGTTTATTAGAACCAAAAAATATTATCAGAATTACACCCACTATGTCGGGCGTTAACGTTCGCGACAAACAGCTGATTTGCGTTCCACTAACCAGCAGTATTTTTATTCTCTTTGACGTTCTTATGTCTTTTTGTAGGTCGCAAATCAGCTGTTTGTCGCACAGAAGGCAAGCGAACGTTCCACGTCGTGGGTCAGACAGTTAATTTATTTTCCATTAAACATTTCTGTAAACTAGTGTAATTTAAAAAAATAATAAAAACACAAAATACATTAGTAGGGAACTGTGTTTGTTGCTTACCCTCCGAAGTTCGTCGAGGGAAATACTTCCCATCGTCGACTTTAAAATTTTTGTTTTTTAATTGAAATTGCGTTCATTAGTTGGATTAGGCAGGGATGTTCAGGACACGGCGAGGAATGCAAAAATGAATGTGGGGGCAATTGCGTGGGAAGGACAAACAAACATACATAAAATTAAAATTGGAAAAGAGGGATTGGTTGGTTTGCCGGGAAACGTAATTTGATAATTGAATGTGACGATGACGTATTTCGTGGACACACCGGTGAGTGTCAATTAATTTTATTTTAGACGCATTACAATGACGCGTGTAACGTTGGCAGGGGAAATATTGCGACACGGAGAGTTAAATTAAATAGTATACGGTTTAAATTGAATTGCATTGCAAATTGAATTGATGTTCAAGTTGTGGATTTCAAAAGTACAGGTGCCGTTGTTGAAGATAATTGGTGGATTGTTTTGTTTTTGTTTTCGAAGGATGGTTAGTGATGATTAATAAAGGCCAATTCGTTGTGGGGGGAATTTTGTTAGTACGCACACACACATAGATAGGTTTATAATTTTGAAATGAAACATAAAAAACCAATGAATTAGTTATTAAATATAATAAAAAGTAAACATAAACTTACAATAAGAAAAAATAGTATACTATGTGAAATTAAAAGACATACGAGCCTGTTCTGGTTTTCACTTTTTGTAAAACGTCAAATTTTAGTTTTTTTTCGAACTGAATTAACCTTGAGAAATGAAGGTGGCAACATCGTACTGCCAAAATAGGTTTCCTTAAATTGGGGAAATTGTCAGTGATTTTTAGCCCAAGAATCTTTATATTAATGACAAGTTTCTGCCTAGTTATTAAATTAATTCATAAACTAATTACAACTTAATTTTAGTAAGACTTTAAATGATAATTGAGTTGTTCTGCAAATAATTAAATTTAGTAGCAAATAATTAAATTTAGTTGCTGCCCCTTTCAAAAAAAGGGCAGCAACAGAAAACAGCTGTTAGAAAGACTCCGTGGGCCAAACTAGAGTATACACTACAAAATATCTAAATTAAAAGTTAAACGTTTAAGGCAAAAGTACAAAGATCGAGTTTGTAGGCAAGCGCTTTACGCACTTTTGTCAAAAAAATGTATACAGTTATTTTCATTGCACGAGTTAAACAGCAAAGCATACGAACCTTCAACTTTTTTCAAGCGTCGTTTGTGGTAAAAGTGCAGCATTTTCTTTGCACTTTTCTAAAAGATTTTGAAACTTTTAATTTAGGATAAATTTGAGGGACTACATCATTTCGACTTAAAGAGGGTAAATATTTTGTAGCATTTCTCGTCAACAGGGCAACATTTTTTCCAGAAACGAAATCGCCATAATAATATTAAAAACAAACAAAGGAAAACTGTCAAATTCATATGACAATTTAAGATTATGTATATATAATCTATAAAGACTATAGTCTTCGAGTATAAATCAATGTCGATTTTCTAAATTTAAGGAAAAATTTTTCTATGTACATTTTTAAAAACTGGAAAATGTGATAACCGCCTTTTGTAATAACGTGATCTTCCAAATTAACATGACATGAAAAAATTTCGCGAATGTTGGAAATACACTCAGAAAAATAAAAACTCATCATAAATTTGAGTAAACACATATTTATTAAGTTGTTCTCAAAAAAGTAAGAAAATTTCAGTCGAGTCACTTTGTGATGATGTATTAGATGAAAATGGAAGCAGATGTAATGGGTGATCCTAGTAGAGATACTTTTTTCAATAGCCTTTTTTTGACAGATCACGTGTGAGTATTGCTTGGCATTTCATCAAGGAAAGACTTACGCCTTAACAACTTTTACAAATTATTAAGCTTTATTATCAAAATAATCGTTCGCCAATTGCGCTAAGTCCATATTTTTTTAAATAAAAAAAAACACTTTCCCGTCGACCCACGACCTTACCGGAATCATCGGTCCATATTTCTTCAAAAATGATGCCGGTGAGAACGTAACCGTCAATGGCGACCGTTATCGTGCCATGATAACCGACTATTTGATGCCTGAAATTAAAGCTCGTGATCTCGGCGACATTTGGTTTCAACAAGACGGCGGCACTTCCCACACATAGCATCAATCAATGGATTTATTGAGAGAACACTTCGGTGAGCAGATAATTTCACGTTTTGGGCCGGTCGATTGGCCACCAAGATCGTGTGATATCACACCGTTAGACTTTTGCCTGTGGGGATATATAAAGTCTAATGTTTATGTGGACAAACCCGCTCTGATTCCGGCCTTGGAGCAAAACAACAAGACGGCGGCACTTCCCACACATAGCATCAATCAATGGATTTATTGAGAGAACACTTCGATGAGCAGATAATTTCACGTTTTGGGCCGGTCGATTGGCCACCAAGATCGTGTGATATCACACCGTTAGAATTTTGCCTGTGGGGGTATATAAAGTCTAAAGTTTATGTGGACAAACCCGCTCTGATTCCGGCCTTGGAGCAAAACATCACGCGTGTCATTCGCCAGTTACCAGTCGAAATGCTCGAACGAGTCATCGAAAATTGGACTCAACGGATGGACCATCTGAGACGTAGCCGCGACCAACATTTGATAGACGTAATCTTCAAAAAATAAATGCCAAAGAATGTTCTTTCAAATGATAATAAACATTCCCCATTCAATTTGAAATTTCTGTGTTTTTTTGTAGGGAACCTCGAAATGAATCACGCTATATTTTATTGAACCAAAAAAAAACATTTTTTATGGTAAAGTTTTTTTTAATTCAAATTTTCATGGAATGTGCCATGTTCTTTGAAGTATAAACCCGATAGAGCCGTGATATACTTTAAATTAAAGAAACAAATGTTGGGAATATTACTTTGAAGTAGAGATAGTGATTTAGTAACTCTCGTTAAAACAATTAGAAAAAAATATTTTTTTAAATGGATTATTGCTGGCACGAACAAATAATAAAAAATACAAAAAAATTGCAAAAAAAACCTTGTTCCAATTTGTGAAAGCTAGCATCCTAACAAAAAAAACAATGAAAAAAATTCTATGGATAAATGTATAAATTATGACCCATATTTTAAAAGTAAGGGAAATTCAAAAAATCATTTTTCATGTTTCTGCACCCATGCTTAATTAATCCACATCATGTATATCCCCACATTGCATAATAATTTATGAAATAGAGATGTTTCTTTAAAGGAAGAAAATCATAGCGCAGGGCCAGGTAAATTGTCTGAGATGCAAAAATCCCGCATTCAGACATCGCCTTTATTCCTTTCCGATAACAATACTAACAAGAAAACGCTGAAAAACGGTTTTCTATACACAAAATATATCTTATCATGAGTTATTGGGATTGTGATTGTTATCATTGAAAATTATAACAAAAAGAGCTTCCATTTGAAACCCAGAATAGCAAATTGATTTTACTATCACAAATGTTGTTACTATCACAAAAATGTTCTTGTCACGCGGTCGAGAATAGGGGTGTATGTCTATCAAATGTTGGCAACGGCTACGTCTCAGATGGTCCATCTGTTGAGTCCAATTTTCGATGACTCGTTCGAGCATTTCGACTGGTAACTGGCGAATGACACGCGTGATGTTTTGCTCCAAGGCCTGAATCGAAGCGGGTTTGTCCGCATAAACTTTAGACTTTACATAACCCCACAGGAAAAATCTAACGGTGTGATATCACACGATCTTGGTGGCCAATCGACCGTCCCAAAACGTGAAATTATCTGTTCACCGAAGTGTTCTCCCAATAAATCCATTGATTGATGCGATGTGTGGGAAGTGGAGCCGTCTTCAATTTCAGGCATCAAATAGTCGGTTATCATGGCCCGATAACGGTCGCCATTGACGGTTACGTTCTCACCGGCATCATTTTTGAAGAAATGTGGGCCGATGATTCCTGTACGTCGGATCGGGAATCGGTCAATGGCAAAAAGATAGCTCTTAACGAGAGCTAAAATATTGCTCATGGGTGTCAAGGTCGTGGGACGACTGGAAAATGTTTTTTTTTTTAATTTAAAAAAAAGGAGTTAGCGCAATTGGCGAACGATTATTTTGTTAATAAAACTGTATAATTTGTAAACGTTGTTCAGGCGCGCAAGTCTTTCCATGATGAAATGCTAAACAATACTTAACAAAAATAACATGACAGCATGACACGACTCACACGTGATCTGTCAAAAAAAAATGCTATTGAAAAAAGTATCTCTACTTAGATCACCCTATATAAGTAATAAAAAGTGTAATATAACACAGTACAGAATTTTTCAGCTCATGGATTTGGGACTCAATTCTGAGAAATGGACGTGAAAGTAGCCCTAAAAATAAGAACTTCCGCATCATTCGTCTAGTCAAGTTGGATCAATTAATAATTTAATGGCCATATGCATTTTTGTTCAAGGCGGATTTTTTTGCACTTTTTTTCTTGGTATACCGTACGGAATATCTCTTTTGTGTCTGAAGCAAAGATATTCAATAGGAGAAAAAAATGCGGAACAAACCTACCAGAAAAAAAGTGCATCCAGTGCCTTTAAAATCGCAAAAATGTTCTGTTCTGTTTTATACATATACGTGCAACGTATTAGTATTTTTTAATATTTTACTGACCCTCCACCATTCTTTGCCTACCAAATGCACGGAGAAATATATGGGGACTATATCAAACCATCATTAAAATTCTAAATTTCAGGAACATCGCTTAAAAAAGGTAGGATCTACACCACCAAGAATCAAAATTCATCTGTGACATCATAAGGGGATTGTGACCACACTAGGGACGATTTAATGCCATATAAAAATATAAATGCTTACATTACAGCATTATCGGTAAAAAATGTGTTCACTAAAGCGTCAATCGGTCGAATAGAAAGTGACGTTTATATGGGGGCTATATGAAAACATTGACAAATATGGCCAATTTTTATTAGGGACTATTATGTGCATTATAAAGTATAATTACTTAAATTTCAGCCAGATCAATTCAAAAATGTTATATATCTGGGAAGTTATATCGCTGGGACCCTTATCTGGGGATATATATTAAAACATGAACCGATGTGTCCCATTTTTACTAGTGACGATTAAGTGGAATATAAAATATAATGCATCAATTTCAGCCATTTACATTGAATGATGTGTTCTCTAGAGCGTTAAGGAGTGATATCGGTGGAGACCTTTCTATGACGGATATATCAAAACATTGACCAATATTCCTCATTTTCAATATGGTCCGTTCCTAGTCTTTGAAGTGCCTCTATAACAATTTTCATAAAGATAGCTTCATATCTGTGACCTGCAATTTGATCACAAGAATATATGAACAGACAGACGGACATGACCAGGTTAGGTTAATAGTGGCAGCCTTTAAAACAGTCTCATATAAACTACACAATCCATTGTGTTATCACAGAGACGTAAGGGAATTACGACTTCAAATCTTGAATAACTTAAGTTCTATCAGAGCGAAATTTACAGTATTGGTATTGTTTAAAGCAAAATAGTGAGTTCTGGCTGTACATACGAAAAATGTAGCGCTTTGGAACAAGATCTCCGATCTTTGCAAGAAAAACATGAATTTTAAAGGTTATGCAATATCGCTCTAGTTCACTGGCGGCTCATGATGTAGCCGAAATATTATAAATTAATATATTATAAATTGAAGAGATATGGATAGAAATAATGAAGTAAATATTGTCAAATCGGCTGTAAAACGTTGCTGCGGCAACTATATCATAATGTGCTGCGATATGTCTTGAAATTGTGTAGGACAAATTTTCAAATTTCAACAGGATCAATAGTAAATTGTTGCATCTAAGATATAAACAAATCTAAACAGAAATGGATCTTTATATAGGACTATGTGAAAACAAGAACTGATATAAACTATTTTCAATAGGCATCGTTATTGACCCGGAAACAAAGATTGACTGAAAATTTGTTTGAAATAGGTTCATATTTGCAAACTAAATTGACTTAAAAAGTGGCTCTAAATCTATGGGTATAACAAATTACACTAGTTTACAAAATTTTTGTCGAAGGGCTGTACATAACATTTTCTGGTGTAATATTAAAAAAAATGATTGAAATTTTTTTTAATTCCGATTTTCTGGAAGGTGCCTTTAGTATTTGGACCATATTTTGAATCATAGAAATATAAGCCCGGGATACCCATTAAATTAAAGGTAATATTGACACACAAGGTAAGTAACTGCGTTAAAACAATTAGAAAAAATTTGAAAATTTCCTGGCACTAAAAAAATATAAAAAAAATACTTTGTTGTCAATTTTTGAAAGCTAGAATCCAAAAGAATATAAACGAGAATACTTGCACAAATCTATGAATAAGTATAGATTTATAGTCCTTTTGGTAGAAGTAAGAAAATTTCAAAAAAAAAATCAAGTTTTATGTGAACGAGTGTATATATCAGTTGCTGCGGGCCAAAAGTGTAACACATCGAAGGAGTGACCTATTTGGCGGAAATCCGTTTTGGGCCATTTTAAATCATCTGAATAATGTCCGTCCGTCCGACAGTATTTCTGGCTGGTGCACACGATAACTTTCGATAGGAGAATCCGATTGACTTCAAATTTCCATATCAGGCTAACATCAAATATGGATCATGTGAGTCCGCTCCTTCAAGTACCTCCACATAAAGGGTCAACATATAGTGATATATTGAGTCGTTAATAACTTATATACTACTTATCAGTGTCTGTCACAATTCCACACATAGTAGTATTAGTTTCTTGAACGCCTTTCACGTTGAAAAAATTAGCGAAGTTTCCACTCCCCTTCGGTACATCCCATACAAAGGGACCATTTTCAGCAAAATGTTAGAGGCTTATAACTTTGATTCCAGTCCACACAAATACTTAAAATTTTGAAATTAAATGATTTAACAGGTGAGCGCTGTAGAAACCGTATTTTACATCCGATCTGTACGAAATTCGGCAGTGAGAGTTTTCTTATTACGTGAATGAACACTACCAAAGTCAGAGAAACTCCGTTCAGATTTAGATATAGCCCCCATATGTAGGTTTCACCCGATTTGACCTGTAAGCGCTGTAGAACCCGTGTTTTATTTCCGATCAGTACGAAATTCGGCAGAGAGGTGGGAGCGTTCATACATGTAATAAGAAACCTCTCTCTGTGGAATTTCGTACTGATCGGATATAAAATACGGGTTCTACAGCGCTTACATGTCAAATCGGGTGTAACATATATATGGGCGCTATATCTAAATCTGAACGGATTTTCTTCGAATTTGGTAGTGTTTATTTACGTTATAAGAAAACTCTCTCTGCTGAATTTGGAACAGATCGGGTGTAAAATACGGTTTCTACAGCGCTTACATGTCAAATCGGAGGCACATATACATACATACATACATGGGAGCTATGCATATGTAAATCTGAAACGATTTTAACCAAATTCAATAGGGATCGTCCTTGGGCTTAAAGAAAGATATGTGCAAAGTTTCGTTGAGATCGGACCATAATTGCAACCTGTACTTTGATTACAAGAATACATCTACAGACAGACGAACATAGCTAAATCGACTCAGAAAGTGATTCTGAGTCGATCGGTATAAAAAATAATGGGTCTATCTCTTCTCCTTTTGGGTGTTACAAACAAATGCACAAAGTCATAATACCCTGTACCACAGTGTTCAACAACGCATTGAAATTATTAAAATTTACTACAAAAATGGTGAAAATCTTGCAGTCACAGTTCAAGAGTTGCCGTGACGCACCTTGTCGGACCGCAATACAGAAATTGGTGGAATAATTCGAGCTGTTGGGACAAGTTGAAGAATAAAACCCGTGCACGTCGCTCAAGAACAACTGAGAATATTGCTGCTGTAGCCCAGAGTGTTGAAGAAACCCAGGTTTGTCCATTCCTCATCGTTCTTTGGAATTGGGCATTCCACAAACGTCATTACACCGTATCTTGCATAACGACTTGGGTCTTAAGGCTTATAAAGTTCAGTTAACACAAGAACTCAAGCCGGCCGATCATCGTGTCTTTGCTGATTGGGTCCTTGAAATGCATAAAAATGATCCGGAATTCCATCGAAAAATCATCTTGACTGATGAGGCCCATTTCCACCTCGGTGGCTACGTCAACAAGCAAAATTGTCGCATCTGGAGCTCGGAAAACCCAAGAGTTTATGTTGAGAAGCCTCTCCATCCTCAACGTGTGACTGTTTGGTGCGGTTTATGGTCCGGCGGGGTCATTGGACCTTACTTTTTCGAAGATGAGGTTGGATCAACAGTTACGGTGAATGGATTGCGCTATCGAGAGATGATTAATGATTTTTTATGGTCGGAGTTGGATGGTATTGATCTGGACAACGTTTACTTTCAACAAGACGGCGCTTCGTGCCAACAAGCAACGAAACCATTGCTCTGTTACGGGAAAAGTTTCCGGACTGTGTTATCTCTCGAAGAGGTGATCACAATTGCCCACCGAGATCTTGTGATTTAACACCTTGCGACTTCTTTGAATACCAAAATAACACCTTTATATGTTACACCGGAAAGTGTACGAAAGTACGAAATTCGGCAGATAGAGTTTTCTTATTACATGTATGAACACTGCCAAATTCTTATCGCAATGCACATTTTTGCGTGGTTAGGGAGGTGTAGGTTATTATATAGTCGGCCCGCCTGTTTTTCTGTCTTTCCTTACTCGTTTTGTTTTGGTTTCATAAAACAGTATGACTCAATCTACACAAATCTCGGACACAAAAACAAATTTTATTGTTGCTTAGTATTATTGGGGTATATTTTCTTTTGCTAAAAACTACCTAATTACGACTTTCTTTGATTTGCAAACTGTGGACAAAATTGTAGTATTTTTTCTTAATGAAAATTTAAACCGGAGTTCCAGTTCTAACTTAGAAAAAGTATTACGTCAATGAAAACATCCATTTACTTAGAATTATAAAAATAAATAAATAGGGTCAAGCACTTATCAACATTTTTGTTGAGGGAAGAATTCCCATTGTCGCACCCATTATTGCAATTCTTGCCAATTTCATTTGCATAAATTCAAAACCTGATGCGAAATGAGTTTTTGGCGGTAAACTAAATCTTATAAAATAAATAAACTGAAACATGTTAAAATAAAATTTATTAGATCTCTGCTGGTCAACCGCACAATTTAGGGGCGAGTAATTCATTTCATTCATTGTATTTGCTACAAATGTACAGATGTGTATAATACACGAATATATATATTTATATATAATATATATAAACCTATATTGTATACAGTTATTTTTAATATATATTTGTTTATATATGTATATGTATATATGTGTATATATATATGAAATACATGCCAACGACAATTTTGTCAGCCGATTTCTGCGCGACCACAATAATGGCAGAATTTTCGTCGTGTGACGATTGTCATCTGTTTTCCCTTTTATTTCGTAATCACTGCCATTTGACAGACAGAACGATGGGCGAAAATCGAATGAGGCAAAGAATTCAAATGAGATTTTGTTAAAAGAAAAACAAACAAGAAAAATATAACCAAAACATTTGCTTTCTGCTGAACTTTTGCTTTTTTGGCACTGTTTATTTGAGGAAAATAAATATTTCGTTAAGGTACCCTACACTGAATGCCGTTTATATTTTCAAGGTATGTATTTTAAATTTGTCACACTGGTGATTTAGACTTTTTCCTGTGGGGAGATGTAAAGTCTAAACTTTATGCACCGTTGAACTTTTTCCTGTGGGGAGATGTAAAGTCTAAACTTTATGCGGACAAACCAGCTTCGATTCAGGCCTTGGAGCAAAACATCACGCGTGTCATTCGCCAGTTACCAGTCGAAATGCTGGAACGAGTCATCGAAAATTGGAATCAACGGATGGAACATCTGAGACGTATCCCCGGCCAACATTTGATAGACACAATCTTCAAAAAATAAATGCCAAAGAATGTTCTTTCAAATGATAATAAACATTCCTCACTCAAATTTTAATTTTCTGTTTTTTTCTTTAAAAAAGTAGGGAACCTCGAAATGAATCACGCTATATATATACTTCGCGTAATTTCTTAAAATTACTTTTTGAATTTATTCCAAAAAAATTAGATTTAAGATCAGTGTGCACCCTATGTAAGGTATTGTGGGACTTATTGATTTTATTCTGCTAGTGATGGATGTTATCCTATAATATTGAAAAATATATCGATAAAAGTCAAAAATGGATTAAAAATATCTGTAGTCAAAATATGTTCGTAGTTGAAACAAATCATATAGTGACTAACTTTTTAAACACAGCGTAATCTCTCGAGGAGACGGTTCGAAAATTATTTGAATACGCATATTATCATGAGCGAATCTTCGGTAAATATATTACAATAATATATAAAAATATTAAACAAATCGAATAACAAAAACAAAAAACAATGATGAATGAGGCAGAGTACGGCCGGACGTTTGTTGCCGCTGTAAGAAGCGACAACAATAACAAATCGTGTGCCTTCCTCGCAAATTGCAGGGACACACAAATAACCAATCAAGAAGTGTGGCGATGTATTAAGGTTGAGAAATACTGTCTGTAATGTTTTGGAGATATGAGACATTGAAAGCACTTCTCAATTATTGCATATTGAGCTGCTCTCATATTGTGCCAATTATTGACAGAGAATTTTGTCCAAGGTTGTTTGGTACACGCAAAGAAAAAATTCGTTTATGCAAAACGAAATATTAGACAACTACAATTCTCGTTTACTACGACTGAAATTCTTTTGACCAGAACAAACAATTGCTTACGCGAAATGAGCTTCTGTCACAAAAAACGAAATTTCAGTTCCGGCAAACGAGAATTGTAGTTGTCTAATATTTCGTTTCGCAGGAACGAATTTTTTCTTTGCGTGTAGCTTCCAAAACGATATCGTACACCAACCCTTAATACATTTCACACATTTCTTATTCTTCTTTTTCAAAGAAGGTTTGTTTTTCAGTTTTACAGAAAACAAAAACAACGATCTCGAACTCAATAGTCAAAAACAAAACTATGAAAAGTCATAACATATCGAATAAAAAAAACCAAAAACAATGATTATATAAAATTATATTTGAAGATCAGTTGCAAGGATTTGCAGTGGAATGTCAGGTTCTCTACATTAATTTTTGCAGCGCAATTACCGGTTCTGCAAAATACACACAGAAAAAATTGCAACTGAAAATTAACCTATTAAAATATTGAATGATGTTAGCAATATGTCAAATCAATTGTTTACTTTTATTAATTAATTATTAAATCAAAGCTTCAGATCAATGCACTGGCTCAATAACTTTTTAATTAGAACGTCTGTTGAACTTATTAATTAAAAAAAAAACACCTTTGTTTTACAGGTTCAATATTAACTAATATTAATTGCCTATATAAACTTTCTTAATTGAATGCACTTTCTCGTTTTTTCTATACGGGAATCGGTCAATGGCAAAAAAATAGCTCTTCACGAGAGCTAAAATATTGCTCATGGGTGTTAAGGTCGTGGGTCGACTGCAAAGTGTTTTTTTTTTTATTTAAAAAAATTGACTTAGCGCAATTGGCGAACGATTATTTTGATTATAAAACTGAATAATTTGTAAACGTTGTTCAGGCGTAAGTCTTTCCATGATGAAATGCCAAACAATACTTAACAAAAATAACATGACAGCATGACACGACTCACACGTGGTCTGTCAAAAAAAAGGCTATTGAAAAAAGTATCTCTACTTAGATCACCCTATACATACTCGTATTTAGACCTATAATGCTGTGCGGCATTGTCGTCTGACAGCTCTGCATAAATCCACTTCTGTGCGATACTAAACAAGGTTCCGCGAATGGCTGCTATATGTATCACTGGTGCGCAGAAA
This sequence comes from Eudasyphora cyanicolor, assembly GCA_963930755.1. Classification (NCBI taxonomy): domain Eukaryota; kingdom Metazoa; phylum Arthropoda; class Insecta; order Diptera; family Muscidae; genus Eudasyphora; species Eudasyphora cyanicolor. The sequence goes on from OZ005736.1 coordinate 254,116,118, forward strand.
ATGACAACAAATGAGGCACTAACTGTTATACTACATTTAATGCAGCTAGTTATTATAGCAGTACAATGTGCCGCATGTACTGCGATTAGACTCAGGGAACTGTCACTATGGTCAGGAAATGGCTACGGATTACACTATGACTGAACCACTCTTTGACAAGAAATATCTAACTCTTATACCTGATAGATCAGACAGAATGTACCAAACTCAATCACCAAGTGGGATTTGGAGTCTTTTCTGAGGAACTTGAGCTATCATTTGTAAAAAGACTGCCTGATCACTCTATTGTTTACCAGGCAGAAATCTTAGCTAATACAGTGGTAACGAAATGACTGAAAATTATAGTCGGGCTGCTATCAAGTCCCTGGAAACTATATTCCTGAATTCCGAAACTGCTCCCGACTGTCGCAAATATCTTAAAAAGATGTCTTAACAGTTCAATATTCAACTGATATGGGTGCCGGGCCACAGCGATGTACCAGGGAACTGCAAAGGCAGATGAACTTGTAAGACTAGGAGCTACCTTAAACGCTCCAGGGGAACTGCAATATGTGTGCCATACCTCTAGCGACCTGCAAGCTCTTCTTGAGAGATAGTGCCCTTACGGAAACAAATGACAGGTGGTCACTAGTCCGGAACTGCATACATTCCAGGCTGATGTGGCCCTGCCAAAACTACAAACGCATCAAAGCCCTGCTGTCTTTGTCGATACCGGACGCCTCACTCATCGTGCCTGTTAAGACTAATCACTGCTTTTTTGGACTGCCCGCCGAGAGATTGAAGGTATTGCGTAACGAGAGAAGGGAATTGCAGATGTGGAGCCGAAGAGGAGGAGGAACACCTTATGTTTCTCTGCCCCCCTTTGGGGAGTTAGCTAACATGGCTGATGTTAAAATTCGGCAACGACTGAGCTTTTTAAAGCAATCGAAGTGGCTCAGCGGGAGGTGATGGAGATAACTTTACCTTTTCCCCTGCGTTCCTGTGGTAGCACAATGGCCTATATAGTCTGAGTCTGTTCTACAGGTTGTCACTCTTTGATAAAGGTTTAATAGATTAGAGGTTTCGAAAGTAAAGTAGAGGGGCTTGGCATCAAAATCTTGTTTTTTAATACTAAGATAGACGTTTTTGAATATAAGCCATCGACATAAAATATATATACATATATATCTTCCATGCCATTTTCAATTTGACAGCTTCAAGTTTATGCATTCAGTTTTGTTCAAAAAAAAAAACAGAACATCATATTCTCGTATAAATAAATTCAATTCGCCTTTTGTTCACTTTCTGTTAAAGTGAGTGTATTGATATTTCTAATTTTTCGATAATCGATTAAATATCTTGCTAATGTACATTTCAAATATAACGTATACATTAAGTCATTTTTCACACATTCGGCAGATGATGGAACGTTTAATTTTCTCTAATGGATCTTAAACAAATAACAAAAAATTACTAAATTCAATTTTTGAGAGAACAATGGGAGAGCATTAAAGAAATATTGCTTCATTGGTATTAAAAAAAAACTTATTCGTAAAATATTTCTCTGATTGTAAAGTGTAAAATTAGAAAGTAATAAAATCAATCAAATCAAAATAACAGTGGAACCAATACAAAACTGGTGATTTTCCGGGGGAAATGTGGTAATTTGGGCTTTTTTGTTCGAGTGGGAAACAATTTGTGAACTCCTAAATAATACATACGTTTCAGTGACTTATCCAAAGTTAAATCAAAAATAATGAACTATGTAATTATTTTAATTGTAATTGATTTTTTCTTGTTGATTTTGTCTAATATCAAACACGCCAATAACAGAATCTACATCCTACGTTAGCTAACAAATAGTTCAAGTGTTTTCAAATGCCTCGCGTCAAAATAATTCACAATCAGATTGTGTTTTAAAGAATTGCTGACACGTTCTTCTGCAAGAAATACTTGCCAAATTCTGAGAAAAATAAATCTAAAAACCTCTAGGCCCCATAAACAATGAGTGAATTACAATTGGTTAGTCAGATCGGTGCTACAATAAACATTATGAGAATCTCTCTAAGTGTCTTCCCTTTGCTTCAGATTTATTTACATACATATTTCATTTTTGTCTTTCTTAATGACATCCCCTCCCTTTTTTGGTGAATGTTCTTACGACGCCTTCGTTTAAATTGTCTATTTGCACTCAACACCTGTCAGTGTTCATTAGAATTCTTATGTTCCGATGTCTCAATGTTCATGGCTCATTTGTAGACATGGCTATAATAACTAAATATGTACTTGTGTCCACTCGTTCATCCATTCATACATCGTCAGATGGGGCAAAGGATGTCTTTATTGCAATTCACAGGTCTCACGGATCAAACAATGTTGCTACAAAATCATCCGTTAAAATTTTGGGGGTGCCAACAATTTATATACTATAGATAACACTAGTTTACAAAATGTTTCTCGAAGGGCTGTGCAAACACTTTCTGGTGTAATATGCTGTCCTAAACACGAAAAAAATGTTAATGGTACACTTTTTTAATTCCGATTTTCTTGGAATGTTCCATTAGTACTCGTATTCGAAATAGAAGGTCGCTTAAGACCCAATATACACGGTGCAACTTGTTCCTGCGACTTTTTTGAATTCTCTTTTGAAATTTCTACGTAAAATCATGCTCAGTTAGACGGTGAGGCTTTAGTTTCAGCAACCAAGGGACAAATTTATGTTTTTTATTCGTTCACTCACATTTATTTTATTGAATTTGTTTTTCGTATTTGTCCCTTGTATTTTCATTTTGAGCAACTTTTTCTACCCCGGAAGCTTCTCCACACTTTTCGTAAACAAGCTTGTGTCGCAAGCCTCATGTCGCAGGGACAAGTTGCACCATGTAAATTGGGTCAAAGCCAGGACAACATTCAAAATAAAGGAAATAATGAGGGCTACAAACTCCTAACTATTGTTTGCAGTTAGGAGTTTTTCTCACCTGGAAAGAGCCCTATTGAAATCGGTTCAGATTTAGATATAGCTCCCATATAACGGGTTTTCCAATAGGGATGATATGATTTTGAAGTGACATTTCGGCCATTTGTAATATGTCATGATCTGTCATTTGTTTTTCATTGTATTCAGTAGTGTTCACAATTTCACCATGGAGAGATATACGCAAGAACAACGTTTACAAATTATTCAGTTGCAACCAATTGCAACTTTTCGTGCGCTAAGTCCATTTTTTTAAATCCAAAAAACACTTTTAGTCGACCTACGACCTTGACACCCATGAGCAATATTTTGGCTCTCGTTAAGAGATATCTTTTTACCATTGACCGATTCCCCATTCGACGTACCGTTAAGGATATTTCCCATTTATTTGGAGAAAATCTTTTACCCCACTTCATAAATCTGGAAGCTTGATTAATGTTATGAATTATCGTGGAATTGCGAAATTAAGTATAATTCCAAAACTTTTTTAAAAAATGATCACTGAGATTTTATCTCATAGTGTATCACCTATTCTTAGTCCATTCCAACATGGATTTCGTAAGAGACTTTCGACTATGACAAATTTGGTTCAATTTAACTCCCAGGAAATTGATGAGTTTGTTCTTGGTAATCAGACAGATGTGGTTCATACTGATTTTAGTAAAGCTTTTGATAGAGTTAATCATAAGCTCTTCCTGTATAAGTTGAATCGCATTAGTAATAACTTGTTGAGTTGGATATCCTCTTATCTTAACAGTCGTGTTCAGATTGTTAAATTTGGTAGTTACTTCTCAGGCCCGATTTTGGTTTCATCTGGGGTACGCCAAGGTAGTCATATTGGCCATTTGCTGTTTCTACTATTTATAAATGACTTACCAGATTCAATTATTAATTCTAGATTACTGATGTTAAGATGATGTTAAAATATTTTATTCTCGCAACACATCTGACGATTCTTTGTTTCTTCAAAATGACTTAGACAACTTTGGTTATTGGTGTGAAATTAATTGCATGGACCTTAATTTGAAGAAGTGTAAACATATGTGTTTCTCTAGATCGAAATTGACTCCATCTACATTCAGTCTTCTTGGTTCCAATTTAGAAACTGTTGAATCCTTTGTGGATCTTGGTATATTAATGGATCCTAAACATAACTTCAATAATCACATAATTACAATGGTGAACAAAGCTTATGGTGTCCTTGGCTTCATTAAGCGATGGGCGAAAGAATTCTCAGATCCATATGTAACGAAACAGTTGTATACTTCACTTGTTAGACCTATTCTAAAATATGGTTCTGTTGTATGGGACCCCCAATATGGGATTTATGTTGATAAAATTGAATCCGTTCAGAAAGAATTTTTATTATTTGCTTTGAGGCACCTGCATTGGAATAGTGATTTTGTTCTTCCACCCTATACTAATAGGTTGAGCTTGATAAGATTGCCTACTCTTAAGAGCAGACGTATGATGCTGAAGACCACAATGATATTGAAGGTTATAAATTGTGATGTGCTTTCTGGATACATGCTTTCTAAGATAAGATTTAACGTACCATTCAGATCTTCCATATATTACCAATTATTGCATATTGATTTTCAACGTACAAATTACGCATCTGCAGAGCCTATCCGTAGAATGTGCATAGACTTTAACACTTTATATGATATTGACTTTAATGTAGTAATAGATATAGTGAAATCTAGAATCATATGTTATTTAAATCAGTAGTGAAATTCTGTTTTATGTGTGTTCTTTATTTAACTAAACGAAATTAGACACTTTTTATGCATGTATGTACATACCGGCTGTTGATATATATTCTGTAGCTGGTATTCCACCCTCTACTATTAACCCGCCATGGTTCGGATCATGGAGTGTACGCAATCCCTACGTTATGGGGATGTGGCCCCCGCGGTCGGAAGGGGCGGGTAAGAGTTTTGAAAATTATGCTAAGTTCATTTTTTTAAATCCAAAAAAAAAACACTTTCCAGTCGCCCTACGACCTTGACACCCATGAGCAATATTTTAGCTCCCGTTAAGAGCTATCTTTTTGGCTACGTGCCACACAGCAAATGAAACAAGTGAATTATTGCGAGAAAAGTTTGGAGATTCCATTATTTCAAGAAATTGTCATATTGAATGGCCTCCAAGAAGTTATGATTTAACACCATTAGACTATTTCTTGTGGGGTTATTTGAAGTCATTGGTCTTTCGAAATAAACCAGACTCTTTTCAAGCTTTACAAGTCAATATTCAACGTGCCATTCATGACGTACGACTTGATTTATTGGAAAAAGTGCTCGAAAATTGGGTTAATCCAATTCGTTTCTGCAGAAGAAGTCGTGGAGGCCATTTAAATGACGTTTGAACTTAATTGTATCGATTGTACTTCACATTAAATAAAACGCTTTTGAATTTCCTTAAAAATAAGCGTTTTTTTCAAAGAAATCATATCACTCTTATTGGAAAACCAGTTACATATTAGGGCGGATTAGAAAAAAAATATTGGGGTCGTCCGCATCTCAAATGAAAGCTTGTTTGTTTGGTGAATATCCCCAATATATTTCGGCTAAAATTCATGTTTTTCTTGCAAATATCGGACACCTGGGACTAAAGCGAGACATTTCGTGTACGCAGCTAGAACTCGCTTTTCTGCTCAAAACAGTACCAATATTGTGAATCTCGCGTTGATAGAACCGAAGTTATTCACGATTTGAGGGCGTCATTTTACGGAAATTTTGATTTTTTATAAAGCAACTTTATTTAAAAAAAATTTCAATCATATTGTATATTATTGGCTGGTTATACTTTCACATTTCTAAGCTGTTCGCAATGCAATTATGCATAAAGTTTGCTGTGGTCAGGGTCAGATTGTGGACATCCCCATTACACATTTGTAAATATAATCGCTAAGGTATGTGCACAACCCACTGACCACTGCTTATTTCATTCTAAATAAAGTCTCAAATCGTGAATAACTTCTGTTCTTTCAGCGCAAGTATTACAACATTGTCACTGCTTTAAGCAGAATAGCGGATTCTAGCTGCAGATATGAAAAATGTTGCGCTTTATTCCAAGGTGTCCGATATTTACAAAAAAAAACAGTAATGAAAGGCTAAAATCGGGCGGGGCCGACTATATAATACCCTACACCACTCTCGTAATATTGAATAACTCTGATATATAAATTTTGTAATTCATGTATAAATTGTTTACATACATTTACTTTTGGAACATTTTATACTTAAATAATACCCTGTGCCACAGTGTGGTGTAGGGTATAAAAACGATTGGATCTAAAGAGCCAAATCGGATGAAACATATATATGGGAGCTATAGCTAAATCTTTACCGATTTTCTTCAAATTCGGCAATGTTGGTTCATGAATCAAGAAACTCTACCATTCTAAATTCCAAAACGATTGGAAGTAAAATACAGCTTTTATAGGACTAAAGGGTCAAATCGGACGAAACATATTTATGGGAGCTATAGCTAAATCTTGACCGATTTTCTTCAAATTCGGTAGTGTTGGTTCATGGATCAAGAAACTCTACCATTCTAAATTTCAAAACAACTGGATGTAAAATACAGCTTCTGTAGAACTAAAGGGCCAAATCGGACGAAAGATATATATGGGAGCTATATCTAAATCTGAACCGATTTCAACCAAATTCAATAGCGATCTTAACAGCCGCGAAATACTCTAAACTGCATAATTTCAGAACGACCGGAGTGAAATTGCGACCTGTAGTCGACGAACAACTTTACATGGACAGCTGTGTTATTTTAAGGTGTTACAAACATCTGCCGTGAAACAAACTTATAATACCCTGTACCACAGTGTGGTGTAGGGTATAAACATGCATTTTAGAGGCTATGTAATACCGCTCTAGCTCACTGGTGGCTTAAGGCATAACCGAACTATTTTGGGGATATTCACAAAACAAAACAAGCTGCATTTGAGATGCGGACAAACGCGATATATTTTTTTGACCCGGCCATGGACCATCATTGCAGATTTTGAAGAATTTTTCATATATGTTTAAATCTCATATGTTTCGATAGGTTTGGCCCTTTAGCCGTATAGAAGCTTAATTTTACGACCAATTGTTTTGCAATGTAGAATGGTAGAATTTCTTGCTCCATGGACCAAGTCTCGAAGTCATAGTGTAGGGTTGCTCTTGCACGCTGTATATGGAAGGTGGATTCAGCGTTAAGCATCCGCCTCACCCACCTTGCTGATTCTCCAATTATGGGCCGGCAGACCAGGATTGGAATCTTTTATTATTTCTAATATGTCAGCCGGGTTGAAGGGCTCTTCTGTAACCCAGGTGATGGCTCTAGATTGACTAGGGATGTTGTTTTTTGACAACATCCAAATGGGCGCCCGGCCACACCTCATCCGCTCGACTCAGATCAGCCGTATACAGGTCTACTGATCTGGCATCACCGAAATATAAGAGCTTTACTGCCATCTTGCATCGTTGCAGATTAGTGGTTTGCCTGCCATGTCTCTACGGACATCGAGGTAATGAGCCATAATGGCTGATTGCACATGGCTCCATTTGTCCTTGAGGATGCATCCATCCTCACTACTTCTGTCTATAACAGCCATCACTAGACTCTCCTTCGCCACTTCATTAAAAGGCATGGCGAGTATCATGTTGATGGTGACATTAGGGCCTCTTGCCTTTTTCGAAGGCAGGGGTTCATCAGGTGATCTGATTATTTTGACTTTATTAGCCGTTAACACAGCTGAATTTGTGGCTCTTTCAGCCGGCTCATTGGCCTTAGAAGCATCTGTGACGCCTTTGGCCCAGGTAAGTGACTCTTTTTGTTTTTCGGTAAGAGCCGAAACCCCAACAGCCTCCAACTTCGTCAAAACTCTGAGCGCTATCCGGTGTCATTGTGCTTCCGTTTTGACGGTCGGACATGACGTTTTCTCCTCACCGTACCACCTGTTGTGAGTACTGGGGGGACATTTTCACCATTTTTGGTGGGGTCGGCTTTGGCCAAGACCAACGGACGGACAGTAGGACGATTGGGGAACCCCGCTCCATCGTAACACGAAGGCATCCCCGTTAAGGAATTTATTTATTTTTTTGTCTGTATTAGCCCGTAATAGGTAGGCCTTCCAGACTTCGTAAAGATTTTTTTGCGACTGCGTAATAGGTTTTAACTATATGCTCTGCGATAAACACGTCCGTTCACTACGACTGATCAGCAACAATTATTCGATCTAGTTAACAGTTAGTCAACCTGTTTTACATATTTTTCTGAGCGTATTTCCAACATAAAAAAGATTTTTACAACGTCGCAATAGTTTTAATGGTTTGGAGCGAGTTTAAGAAGTATTGTATGTTATTTGTATAGTAATTGCACGCAAAGAAAAAACTCTTCTTGAGCAAATCGATATTTGTATAATCTAAACGAACATTAATATACTATGTTTTCGCTATGAGATAATATACTGCAAAACCTCGTCGATTAAAGGCTGGGTTAGGCAAACTTAACCGTAACATAACTTTATTCAGAACTAAAATTGTAAAATCCTTATATTATTTTATATTTTCTTGCTCTTTAATATTCTATTACTTATTTATTATTCCATTTCAAAAGTTTTGCATAAATGTCTTCTTTTTTCTTTGTTTTGCTGATTTTATTTGCAAATGCACGTAAACGTACCGCCCAAATCAAATGTTTACACTGATTTCCATATGCCAATCGTTTACACTGATTTCCATATGTCAGATCGAATCAGCTGATTCGTTACGCCACGGGGGCGTTACGCTTACGTTTGCCTAACCCAGCCATAAATGTTATCAGTTGGAAACGACAGATATGATCAGCATTTCATTTCAACTAAATTTCGCAGTAGATTATATCATAGTGGAAACGTAGTAGTAATCTAACTCCCGTTTTCACTAATCGTCGTTAAAGCTGCATCAGCACTAACCTACAGTTATTGAAGTTATTTTTGATTGTAATATACCTAACGGTACGTTAGCGTTAACGGAGCTTCCTGAAAACGAGCGTAAACCTCATTGGCATAAAATAAAATAACCTTACATTAGATCTGGCAAACATTAAATTGTCTGATAATCTACAGTTAACTTTCAAAGCTAGTTTATTTTTTATTGTCATTGGCCCTTTGTGTGACTGTTATTCATGTTAACAACTTGTTTCACGATGTTCATCGATGTAGTACGTTAACGTTCGCATGACTTTTATGAGACAAACAGCTGATTTGCGACCTACAAAAAGATAAAGCTAATGAACAGATACTGCCTAATGCCTGTTAGTAGGTCGCAATCCAGTTTTTTTGCATAGAAGTGATGCGAACGACACGTGAAACACGCTGTAATTCACAGACGGTATATATTTTCTTGCTAATCATTTTTACTATAATTAAAAAAAATATTTAATTAATTTTTTATTTCTCAAAATTAATAGTCTTGTTTATCCTGACAATTAAACTTGTTGACAGCCGTTTTGTTGGTTCGTTTTCTTAAACTCCACATAAGAACAGACTCTCCAAATAATGAACTTATAAATTACGGATTATTCCAAAACATTTATCTAAATTGTTTATTTGACTGAAACCTTATTATAATTAGAGAAAAAACACAATTCAACCATATAACTTGATATACATACCTACATATGTATGTATGTATTTATGTACGAATATATATAAATGCATGCAATTTGTGTAAAAAATACTTAGAAACACATTCGGAAATATTCCATTCAGTTTAATTGGCCCTAATTATTGTGACTTTGGGGAGAGGGGGGCCTCCTCGTGGTTTAATGTTGATTGCATTTACCTGAAACGGCTTCCAAACATTTGATGAAAGTTTCCATGTTACGCTCACATGTGGCCTCATTCAAATAGAAATAGGTTCTGGCACTGTTGACCTTGTAACGACGATCGGCAAAGGTTTTATCGACATGATATTGGGGCATAGTGTCATCTTCGTTCACATCACCGGCACTTGAAACGGATGATCTGATAAATAAGTAAAAGATAGGTTAGTAATGCGTTATGGTCATTCAAAGAGGGTCGAAAATGTGTACATCGGTGGGAAGACATTTCCTTTAAATCTCAACCGAAAACATTTCCTATAAAACTCAACAAAATACTCTAACCCCCTTTTCACCAGTTCTGGTTAGAACTAAACAAAAGATAATTTTCTCAAATTCCATACGATTAGACAGCTATAACTGTAGGTTAGCTCTGACTGTAGAATAAATGGAGCTGGTGAAATTGACGGTAAAAATACAATCAGTGAAAACGTTCCTAATAAAGGCTCTTATAAAGATAGCAAATTCTAGTGGAATCGTCGAGAAAACTGTGTAGCTAATAGATTTTGCGAGTTCTGACTGATTCTTATTCTATCATTTTTGATTTCTAATCAAAATTTTTCGACTAAGGATTGAATTTAAAAATTCTACTTGATTTATGCGCCAGAAAATTTTACACTTCGGATAGATGTCAGTCACCTAGCGATTCCGCGGCGGACATTTGCACCAATTTGTATTTCATACATAATGGAATCGATAAAGTTCGATGATATCTCACACATGCTTTGTTTCATTTAAATTTAAAGATAGGAAGCTCTTAAGGAAATACCCTTTATATACCTGTCACCTTGTATGAATTGTAAAAATCACAAATTTGACGACGAACGCTTATTTTTTACAGTTCAAATTTCGACGCTTTTACAAACAAAAACAGACAGGAAGTACTCGACTTCACGTTCGCTGCTGACCGACTGTCAGACAAAATTATTGGGTGGAATGTACTGGACGACCACTAATTCTCAAATCACAATTATATTGAGTTCAAACTCGCTGAAAAATCGCCTAAACCTGCCGTCCACAGAAATGTGAAGAAATGTGGCACCTGTATGAAAAGAATTTCAAAAATGTCCTCAACTCTAAACTTCTGTACGAACCGGATAACAAAGCCGGTTTGTATAATCTGGTCGATCATATCATTACATCATTCAATAGTTCCCTTGTAAAATTAAACCTCAATGGTGGACTTCAGAGCTCACGGCTAGGAAAAAGACCTGCAACAAGCTTTTCAACAGATGTCTATAATTTCAAGATGTTGAAGAAGGAGCTTAGGAAGGCGCAAAGACGCTCTTGGTATACCTTTTGTGGCGAAGTGGAAAAGGTCTCAGACGCCGCAAGTCTGAGGAAGATTCTATCCGCTAGACTCTGTACAATTAGTTACTTGTAGGATGATGTTAACAACTGGACAAAAAACAGGGAGCAGTCGCTTTAAGCACTGCTCGACACTCATTTCCCGGGGAACTCACCAACAGAACTTGAGGAACAAGCGTCGCTAGGTTTTTGACTGAGGAATCCAGCATTTGCTGGGCGATCAACAGCTTTGAGACCTTCAAATCACCTGGACCAGACGGCATAACTCATGTAGGAATGCATTAAATGTTAAAGTACATTATCCCCTGGATGGAGAAAATGTATGCAGGCTGTATCAGGCTTTCATATATCTCGAATCGATGGAGGGATAGTGGTATTCATACCCAAAGCGGGAAAGATATCGTACACTAGGTCAAGGGACTTCGGATCTATTACCCTATCCTCCGTCCTATTGAAAGATCTGGCAAGCCTTTCAGATTCTTTCATTAGAGAAAACATAAATACAAAACTCCTGCCGGGGAGCCAACATGCACAAACAAAGTCTACAGAATCTGCTCCGTACGAACCTATATATCAAGGAATTCACTATTCACACTTTCTTGACATATAAGGGTCATTTAACAACATTCACTCAGGGGCGGTAATTGTGGTGATGTCACATCTAAGCGTGAGCTCTAGCTTGATTAGACTAATCAAAATCCTGCTCAAAAGAAGACGCATAACAGCAAGTCTTGGATCCACAACTCTAACCAGGTTTGTGCACAGAGGGACCCCTCAAGGAGGAGTACTGTCTCCACTAATTAGAAAATAGCGGTGAATGGAATACTGTTAGATCTAGAACATTGTGCCAGCAAGGTCGTGGCATATGCGGATGACGTGGCAATAACAGTAACTGGAAAATTCTCCAGCGTCCTCAGAGATATCCTACAGGTGGCTCAGAGCAAATTGGCTAGGTGGGGCAGAAGCAGCGGTTTGGGCGTTATTTCTAACAAGACTAGAATGAATAAGGTCCCACATGTAAACCCTCCTTCTCGGATAAATGGAAAAGATTTAGTCTCTTCTGAAAGTGAAAAATTTCAAGGAATAAATTCTAGATAGGAAATTGTCATTCAGACTTGGACGTGCACTGGAACGTGTACGGAAAGCCAACATCGCATTATATTCCTGCAGGATATATCGATACCTTCATTCTATGTAAACTATGCTAAGTGCAAAAATATTGTTTTTCAGGAGAGGCGATCAAAGTTTAAGGAATTTTCTAAATTTGTGTGAAATTCCTTTATAATGCAAATCGAATGACCTGTACTGTTTTGTGAATAACTTATGATTGGGTTGACGGATAAACACCAAATTTTGACTGAATATAGTTAGGAATTTTTAAAAATTGAAAATGCAATTTCCCTAAAAGCATGATAAGTCGACTTAGCATGTTTTAGAATGGAGGTATCGATATGTAACAGTACTTCGTCCAATACGTCATTTTGGAATGGTGGACGCCAACTGACAAACTAACCATCACCAACCTACTATCAAGGGATAATACCAGCCAGAGAGGAATGGGTTTGCAGAATAACAGGAAACAAAAACCCATCTCCACTTCTACACAGATGGTTCGATAAGGTTGGCATTGGAGTGCACTGTAAAGAACTCGGACTCGATCTAGCTTAAAAACTACCAGATACACGATAAGGGAAGTCGCCAAATGGCTGAGTAGCAACGTTGTGACCAACACCGGTATTGTCATTTACACGGTCAGTCAGGCTGTCATCAATCCTCCGGAGGCCACATCCCTAAATTCACAAACACCCCTCGACAGCCGCAGATCTCGTAAAGAAATGACTGAGATACCGGGGAACTGCCAACCTGATGAACTTGCTAGAAAAGGGATACATTACAAATTCCTGAAGAATTTGCATATATTGGTGCGCCAATGTCCACATGCTGACTTAGGCAGCCCAATGAAGGATGGACAGAAATCGGCAACTGTAGGGTAGCTAGACAAATCTGTACAAGATACGAACTGAGAAGGTCAAAACGTCTCCTCTAACTAAAAAACTTTATACGTTAATGTCAGTTCTGACGGGACACTTCCTGAACGACGAACACGCCAGAATATACTGGAGTCGGCCTTTCTTGGATGTCTGACAGATCTTTCCGATACCGATATTCGTTCCTACTTGATAACTTTGTTTATCAAACAGGTTAGTTTCCATGAGGGGCATTTGTGCCCGTGATATCATTAGGGACCTACATTGGTCTATGTGAGCTGGCTGCCACCCTAAACTAAACTAATTTCGACGCTTTGTCGAACTGTCTTGAATATAATAATATGTTTAGATTAAAACTTACTCGACTTCACGCTTTTCAGCCTCCTCTTGTGAGAGATCCTCTTCCACCGAATAATCCAGAATTGGCTTGACGCCGAATGAACGTAGTCTGAAAAGATTACCAACAAAAAATATATTATAAAAACTGCCTAATAGATCATAATTCGATTAATTTATTGTCTGATCAAACATGCTCTGTTATAGTAACGTGCATGTGTGGGGTGTGTGTATTAAACGCCCATTGATCGGACAATGACGATTTTGTTAGCCTTGATGACTTTTAATGGAGAAATTTAATCAAGCGAGGTGAGACTAATGCTGATGTTAGTTAGATTTCAGAATAAATATTTAATTATATATTTAAGGTAGTATGTACCTAGCGTTAGTGAGGTGTGTATAATAGGTTGGAACGATTTTGATAAACGATTGAAAAATGGTATATCGACAATTTCGGTGTGGGCAGTAATTTTAGTTGCCGAAGTATGAATAATATGGCTCCCATCTCGTTTAGCTTTCTCGTCACTCCGCCAAACTTCAACAAAATCGTTCCATCCTATTGTGTAATTTAAGTGTTGCGGTTATGTTTATGTGTACAAATATTGTTTATTAAACAATTGGATAACAATTGTATCCCCGGGGTGCCACATACAAACATATACAGATAAACATACATATGTATGTATGTACTCGTAGGTAGGTAAGTAGATGATACATGTTTGTATGTACAAATATTATTCTTGCTGCTGTTATAACATCTGCCACCAGATGACATAATCTTAAAATATACGCATTCACGAGTGACAGTAAACATACATAATACATAGATAGAATGGACAGACGGACGGGCACAATTCACAAAATTTGAGAACGTCCTTGACAGAGAGTACAGGTCTTCTTTGATGAATCGTTTAAATTTTGATTAAATTCAATTTGAATACTTGTCCATGACATGTGCAAGCAATATCACTCACCATCAGCTGAGGACCACTAATTCAATTTGAATTTTTATCTTTGCCAATTTTCTTTGGAGATTTTTTTTCACTGAATTGTAGTGATTTGTGAACTGTCACCATAAAACCAATTGTGAAGACTTTCTTCTTCAAGTATAGAATTTAAATGGAATCGAACAGGAATAAACGCAGTGCCGTACATTGAAAGAAGAGAATTAAGAATCGAGGTCGTATGATTTCTAAGAACTTTGTAAACAAAAAAATATTTTCGTCACCCATTCAGTTCTAAATTATCCATTTGCACAATGAATGACATATAAAATTTCTACAGAAAAAGAAAGAATTTAAGAAAATTTATCATTAACGTGTCCCTAATTAATTTCATAGCAGTGTATGGAAGCTGAACGGATCTCAGTATGATCAGTAGTGAGAAACCACAAGTGGTGAAGAGATTAGATTGAGGGTGAACTTAACCTTTATAGGTACATGAAAATGTTTGTTATTAATTTCTCCCAATTAGTTTCAATTTACACTACCGCAACATTGTCTTGTCTGGGATCATATACTAGGTTTCAGTGAAAACTAGTAGATGTTTATTACAACAAATAAAAAACGATATAAGTTCGACCACAATGAATGAATCTTTTGTATATCGATCGCACACAGGATTTTAAAAATACTGATAATAAAGCCAAGTCGGGAGGAGAAAATTGTAAGGTGCGCTTTTAAGGCAAATGCAAATAATTTTTGTGTGAAGACTAGCGAAGAGCTGTCAAATATGTATGTTAATTTACGGTTCAGAATTTTTAATATTAAACTATGCATTTTTTTTTGACAAAAATTTTATAAAACGTTGCTACATGTTAAAATAGGATCCCGCTATCATTAGTTAGAAAAATGTTTCCAAAATTTTATGGGGAGAATTGTGAGAGAATTTTTATTGTTTTACTAAATTATTCAGTGAGAATTTATTTGGTTGAAGACCATATGATTCAAAGTTTATGTCGTTTGAAAGAGAACACAACGGGCAATTTTTGGTGTATTTTGTTTAATATAAAATATTTTTACAAAAATTTTTAATTTTTTTCGAAAAAAAATGTTAAAATGTTTACATTACAAAACAACTAAGTTCAGTAGGATAAACCGACTTAAGAATCCCCTCACATTCAGTCCAAAAAATATTAACGAGCCAAAAAAACTTAAACAACAAAAAGTAAATTTTTGTTTTTTTTAGTTTTCTCTGTACTCAGTGCAGGTATTAACATGAACATTTCATTTAAGCTTTTTTTGGAGTAATTAATTAGTATTAATCGTTGCATTAGTCTTTTTTAACAAAAAAGTAAGATTTTTGTTACTTAAGTTTTTTTCGCTGTCATTAGCATCACTAGCATCTTTTTTTATACCCTACGCCATAGGATTGGGCGTAATCATTTTGTCACTCCGTTTGTAACACCACTAATTATTGATCTGAGACCTCATAAAGTATATATATTATTATTCGTCGTAAAATTCTAAGACTATTTGGCCATGTTCGTCCGTCTGTCCGTCTGTTGTAATCACGCTACCATCTATAATACTTGAGCTAGGTGGCTGCAATTTGGTACATATACTTCATATAGTATATCAATAGTATTCAATTGTCATTGTGATACTAACTTGAAACATATATGGGGGCTATATAAATCTCAACAGATTTTTATCAAACTAAGATATCGTTATTTCTGTGTCAAGAAACTCCTATCTGCCAAATTTTATAATGAGCGGATGTAAAATAAAGGAATGTATATACGGGGGCTATATAAAAATCTGAACCGATTTCTTTCAAATTTGAAAGTGTTCATTCCTGAACCAATGCCAAATACTTTACTTTACTTTACTTATGCCAAATTTGGTAATGATCCGATGTAAAATTTGATTTATATAGCGCTTAGATGCCAAATCGGCGGTAAAAATATATGGGGCCTATAATGAGCATTCTGCTAAATTTCATCACGATCGGACTACAAATACGACCAGAACTCTGATTACAACGATACATCTACAGACGGATAGACGGAAATAGTTAATTCGACTCAGGAAGTGATTCCAAGTCGATCGGTATAATACACTATGGGTCTCTTCACCTTTTGGGTGTTACAAACAAGTGTACAAACTCACAATACCCTGGACCACATTGGGGTGCAGGTTATAAAAATCATATTTAGGAAAAAGCAGCCAAAAATGATTTGCATTTGTTTCTTATTAGACACATCACGTGTATATTTCAAATCTGGTCAAACTCGACGAAATTTCCATAATCAACAAAAACATAGTTACCTTTCTTCCACCAGAAGACATTTTAATAAACATTATTAAACAATCAACGCAAAAATGCTAACTTTTTTAACGCCGTTCAAATAAAATTCAGAATGAAAATTTAACTTAAGCGACACTACGTGGTCAGGAAATTTGTAAACAAAAAGTAAATGTCGTTTGAGTTATTTTTGTTTTGTCTTTTTCTTCGTAACGATACATTTGTCAGCTGCGAAATTTTTACCGGTGATGGAAATTATGCTTCTTAATCGATTTTCATCAAAAAACGAAAATCGATAATTTTGTCGGTTAAGTTTTTTGGGGGTTTAGGGTTCGTTAATAAATTTATTTTTTTGTTTTAAATATTATCAATTGAATTTAATAACTTTAAAGTATGCACCGGTATTAAAGATATAAGCAGTTAGCTGCTTCATTTGTGTGGGAGGTGCCCCTTTGGTAAATAATGTCCATTTTACACCGAACTGCACACAATTTCAAGTATTTAACTTTGTATGGCGGGTACCAAAAGCAATGGCAACACTTCGCCCATTTTTATCAAGGTGATAGCGACGGACAAATTATTAACATGTGCATTACTCTGCACAAAATTGCAAGTATTTATCTGCTCCGCTGGTAGATATAAGCAGTTAAATTTGTGTACAAAATGGTCCCTTTGTATGGCGGGTACCAAAAGGGGATGGCAACACTTCGCCCATTTTTTCAAGGTGATAGCGACTGACAAACTATTATTATGTGAGGAATCACAGATGATTCGGATACGTAGTATAGTAGTTATTAGAGAACCAATGAATAGTTCACTAAATTTTAACCCTTTAAAGGAGTGGCCCAATATGTGCCATCTTCGAACTTAGCCTGAGATAGAAAAAATATTATCACATACCAAATTTGAAGTCAGTCCGTTAATGCTTTCCGAAATTGCCAGACCTACTTTAGTATTTCGTCCTTAACTTTTAATTATATTGAGTCCGAAAAAAACCGAGAGAACATTCTGAGCAAAGATAAAAAAAAATTTTGAACAAAAAAAATTATAAATTTTAAAAGAAAACTGACACTAGTTTGCAAAATTGTTGTCGAAGGGCTGTGCATAACATTTTCTGGTGAAATAAGGCAACCTAAACACGGAAAAATATTTAAAAAAAATTAAAATTTTTGTAAAATAACGATATTTCCCAGCAAAATCTTGGTAAGTACATGTCATTACCACTCGCATTACCAGGTAATGATATCTCATTATCGCCAGCATTACTTTCGGTAAATAAATAACGACTAACAAAATAATTGCAAAAATATGTTATTGCTAGTAATCTCAGTTAGAAAATCTTATTTTAATTTAAAAATTTTCTTTAAATGATTTACGATTTATAATTTTTTTCTTAATAGATTTACGTATATACGTTGTAGTTTGTTTTCAGTTAAATCATTTAAAGAAAAGTTTATAAATTCAAATCAGATTCTCTAAATTAGCTAACTAATAATAACTTATTTTTGTCATTACTCGTATTTAGTTAGTCGTTATTTATTTACCCAAAGTAATTCTGGCGATAATGAGATATCATTATCTGGTAATGCATGTGGTTACGACATTTACTTACCAAGATTCTGATGGGTTATATTTTTGCAGGCCAGTGGTTGGGATGCTAAACAACGAAACCATGAGGTCGCGAGTTCAATCCCACCTGCCGGCAAATGAAATTGTTCGTCATATGGCGACAACAATCGATAACTACTCTCTACAAATTATACACTCTACCCAATGTTACGCTCTTCCCCATTTTACGATCTTATACTTTCTCACCACATTCCACGACTGATGGTGGTGAACAAGCAATAGCAACTCGGAAATATCCACTACCACACAAACTCATTCGTAAAATTATTTCTTTTGTCCACGCTTACTTTTGAATAATTGTAAGCGTGGGAGTAAGTGGTTATTTTTCAGCTGCTTGTATTCTTGAGTGGAAGCACATTCCTCCAATGACATGTGCATGTAAAAATAATTCGAGGGGAGGCCAAATTATAAGCAGTTACTAGTTTTGAATTTAGCTTACCCGTCAGGTTATTTTCGGTAATGGGAAATTTTGCAGGGTTCTTGGAAGTTGCCTTTAGTAAATTAAAGAAAATTATGAGGGCTACAAATGATCGCTTTTACGCAGAGACAGCGTTTTAGTAACTGTTGTTAAAACAATTATAAACAATGTTATTTTTTCAAAAAAATCGTTTTTGGTGGCACGACAAGACCATTAAAATAATAGAAAATCGCCAAAAATGTTTGTACCATTTTTTGAATGCTATCATCCTATTTAAAAAAAAACTGTGGATAAATGTAGAAATTATAGCCTCTTTTGGTACAAGTAAGAGAATTTCAACAAAATCATATTTTGTTACACCAAATTTTTTGTTGAGGAGAGCCAAAATATAATTTTTTTCTCGCAGTACATTTGATACACAGAAAGAAAAATGCAGTAATGTCAAGTAAAAAATTCTCAATTTAAGCCGAAATCGCACTTAAAAATGTAAGTACGTTCGTATTAAGTTTTTCTTAAAACAAGTATAAGTCGGCTTAAATAGGAAAAATCAAGCTCTGAAAGGCTTACAATAAGTATATAATACTTAAAATGAAGTAAACATTTCTTAAAAACGGAAAATTAAGCCTAATATGGCTTAAACTAAGAAGAAAAAGCTTACTTAAATCTCTGAGAGGCAGAAAAATTATAGAGCACAATAAACTCACCTTCTCAACCACTCTCATTTAAGTGGTTGATTTTGGCTGAAGCAACATCGAACACACACGCATATAAATCGACGAGATGTATAAGCTTTTGTGCTCAACCATATCCAATTGGTTTCTCGTTCAACCAGTGTTTGTAAATATATTACTTGGCGTGATTTTTTTATTTACATTGTTAGAAGTCGTTTATAATTCTTGTTCGTTTCGTTTATGCTATCCCTTATATGATATCAAACATAAAATGGAGTAATTACAGCTAAACTTTTACCTTTGCTGTCACGTAACTGTATTTTGAAATACCATTTTAAAAAAATTGCATTTTTTGCAATGCAGAGGCAAAAATGGTATCTATATATATAAAGAAGAATGTGTGTTTGTTTGTTTGTTTGTTTGTTTGTTGGTTTGTTTGTACCGTATAGACGTCTAAACGGCTGAACCGATCTTCTTGAAATTTTCACAGAATGTACATGTGTGGGGCGTGGTGAAAATAGGGTACTTGAATTTTCGATATATGAAGTGGGCGTGGCCCCGCCCACATAAGACAAATTTTAAAATTGAGATATCTTGCACAATTCGTTAGTGAGAGTGCTGCAATTTTGTACATATGTATCTAATGGCAGTCTACGTGATTGGTCCAAAAATGGGCGGGATCGGACCAATGGGCGTGGCCCCGCCCATATAAGCCAAATTTTGAATTTGAGATATCTTGCACAATTTGTTAGCGAGAGAATTGTAATTTTGTTTATATATATCTGGAGGCAGTCCAAAAATGGGCGGGGTCAGACTAATGGGCGTGGCCCCGCCCCATCAAGCTAAATTTTGAAATCGAGATATCTTGCACAATTTGTGAGCAAGAGAGCTGTAATTTTGTGTATATATATCTGCTGGCGACTTACGTGATTGGTCACAAAATGGGCGGGATCGGACCAATGGGCGTGGCCCCGCCCATATAAGCCAAATTTTGAATTTGAGATATCTTGCAGAATTTGTTAGTGAGAGAACTAGGAATTTGTATATATATATGGAGGCAGTCTACGTGATTGGTCCAAAAATGGGCGGGGTCGGACTAATGGGCGTGGCCCCGCCCCTTTAAGCCACATTTTGAAATCGAGATATCTGACACAATTTGTTAGCGAGAGAGCTGTAATTTTGTGCATATGTATCTGGTGGCACTCTACGTGATTGGTTCAAAAATGGACGGAATCGGACCAATGGGCGTGGCCCCGCCCATATAAGCCAAGTTTTGAATTTGAGATATCTTGCACAATTTGTTAGCGAGAGAGCTGTAATTTTGGGTAAATATATCTGTTGGCGACCTACGTGATTGGTCAAAAAATGGGCGGAATCAGACGAAAGGGGTGGCCCCGCCCATATAAGCCAAATTTTAAAATTGAGATATCTTGCACAATTTTTTAACTAGAGTGCTGTAATGTTGTACATATGTATCTGGTGGCAGTCTACGTGATTCGTCCAAAAATGGGTGGGATAGGACCAATGGACGTGGCCCCGCCCTTATAAACCAAATTTTTAAATTTACATATATTGCACAATTTGTTAGCGAGGGTGCTGTAATATTGTGCATACGTATTAGGTGGTAGTCTACTTAATTGGTCCAAAAATGGGCGGGATCGGACCAAAGGGCGTGGCCCCGCCCATATAAGCCAAATTTTGAATTTGAGATATCTTGCACAATTTGTTAGCGAGAGAGCTGTAATTTTGTTTATATATATCTGTTGGCGACTTACGTGATTGGTCCAAAAATAGGCGGGGTCGGAGATATCTTGCACAATTTGTTAGCGAGAGTGCTGTAATTTTGTGCATATGTATCTGGTGGCAATCTTCGTGATTGGTCCAAAAATGGGCGGGATTGGACCTATGGGCGTGGCCCCGCCCTTATAAACCAAATTTTTAAATTGATATATATTGCACAATTTGTTAGCGAGAGTGCTGTAATGGTGTGCATATGTATTAGGTGGTGGTCTACTCAATTGGTCCAAAAATGGGCGGGATCGGCCAATAGGCGTGGCCCCACCCATATAATTTGTTAGCGAGAGTGCTGTGATTTTGTGCCATGTATCTGGTAGTGGTAGTCTTCGTGATTTGTCCAAATATAGGCGGAATTGGACCTATGGGCGTGGCCCCGCCCATATAAACAAAGATTTAAAATTGACATATCTTGCACAATTTGTTAGCGAGAGTGCTGTAATTTTTGCATATGTATTAGGTGGTAGTCGAATTGGTTGGTGCAAAAATGGACGGGATTGGACCAATGGGCGTGGCACCGCCCTTATGAACCAAATTTTGAATTTGACATAACTCGCACAAATTATTAGCGAGATTACTCTAATTTTGTGCATATATATTAGGTGGCGGTCTACGTGCTTGGTCCAAAAATGGGCGGGGTCGGACAAATGGGAGTGGCCCCGCCCATATAAGCCAATTAAATTTTGTGTTTGATATATCTTGAGCAATTTATTAGAGAGATCAATGTAATTATGTGCATATATATTTGGTGTCAGTCTACGTAATTAGTCCAAAAATTAACGGGATCGGAAATCTGAAGTCTGGGGCAACGAAGTGGACCGGGTCCAGCTAGTAATTAATATAAATGGTATATAGGAATAAAACGAACGAAATCACAATAAATCAAGTATGATCAGGCTTAAATCAAGTATTGGTTAGCCTTAAATCAAAAACTAATCAGGCTTAAATCAAGTATTATCAGGACTAAATCAAGTATTGGATAGGCTTAATTCAATCGAAATTTTCTTCATTGAAGCCCGTTTAGCACACAAAATATTTTTCCTTCACTTTTTCAAAAAAAGTGCAGGAAAACGCGTTTTTTTGGCATAAAATGTTAACAAACTTTGTTCAGCTTATTGTTAGCTACATTATTGCCAAAAATAGTTAAGCGGTATCACCAAGGCTGAATTAGCTTTTGGACAAAAACTGATGACACCTTTTTTTCAAAATCTATTGAGGCCCATAAAAAAGAATTGGACACCAATTTCGCCAAACCGAGTATAGGGTTATACTACCCTTTGGTAGTAGAATCGAACTTGTCAAAAAGTGTTCATTTGTTGCACAGTGTCATTTAATAGAACAAAAAGATAAAAAAATTCACGAATACTTTTTGGGACTGAAGGTGAGGGGATTCGTAAGTCGGTTTACCCACGAATTATATACTACGAAGATATTCCATCCGGCAACTCGAAGCTGGCAGTGACGAACGAATAGGAATTCCAACGATTGAGGTTTTTCGCGGATTTTCAGGCCGATTTTCCAGAATTTTTTGTAATTGTTATAATTTAAAAATTTATATTAATCGATAAGTGCAAAAAAAGTTCAAACAATGTCCGCGGAAAACGGTTTTTCGCGTGTGACAGTTCATTCCTATTCGTTCGTACCTGACAGATTTTGACGTTACGTCCGGAAGTAATGTCTTTGGGTTTACCCATCTGACTTTTTTACTTGTTAGTTCTTACAAAAATATGACCCAAAACAAACTTATAGTAAACCACGCGTAACGCTTTTTTTTGCTTGTACTGCCAAAACGAAAACAGCTGATTCTAATGTAGACTTGTAAACAATTCTCATTCTCAAGGGTAAAGTTATTTTCAACGCAGAAAAAAAGCTCATCCTCTCTCTATATTTTCTTCTGAATATACGGCACTGTACTTTACATCCATACATATGTACATCTTTTTTAAGGTAATGGAAAGTCACATGCAGAAGACAAAGAAGGACAAAAACAGGTGGAATTTAAAAACATAATAATGCTGATTAGGAAAAGAGAAAAAAAACGAGGAGAACCTCTCAAGTGTTGGCACGATCTTATGACGATCCTCGCCCGCAACAAAATGGCCATAGAATGATGACTTCATTAACAGATTGAAGAGAGTTCCTCCCAGGACGCTTTTGGCAAGTTTCATCAACTTTAGTTGCAGCAACAACAACATCAACAGAATGTCAAAACCCCAAACCAATGGCAAAAAGGGTTTTATGTATGTGTGTGTGGGTATGATTTTGTGTGTGTATTTATGTATATAGATTGGTTTGTATAGTTAAGCGTCAGCATTCGTTGCGGTGGGGAGGGGAGAGAAATTGCATTCGATTGCATAAAAACACAAGTGTGTAAATCAAGAATAAGAAGAAGCAGCAGGATGATTGTGGGGTCGGTGAGGATGGGTGGCAGGTTATACATAATCAGCCCCATTTTCAAAACATAATCCAGCAGAAACCAAAATGGAATGTAAATAAAAAAGAAGAAAGAAAAAGAAAAGCATTAGTCAATTTCGGTGTCAAATTAAACAATTACCTTTCGAGTGTTGGTATGATTTTGATTTGATCTTCGCCAGCAACAAAGTGTCCATAGAATGTTGCCTTCATTAGAGCTGTAAACAATTTATCTCCCAGTATTGTATTTGCCACTTTCATAAGCTATACAGTTTTTTTGTATTTGTTGTTGCATTTTCGTTTTGTTTACGTTTTTTTTAGAGAAAAATAGATAATTTTTGGAAAAGAAATTTAGAAGTGATTTAATTAATATGCAAATTAATTCTACCGATTCAATTATACAATGGTTTAATAATCAATTGAAAAATAAGTTGAAAAAAAATCACAAATCCATTTTGAACATAACGAAAATGAAGAAAATAAATTTAAGAAAACACCAAAGTCTAATGTCGACATAAAGTGTCTCATTAAGCTGTCGATGGAAACGAATAAATCAATAACAAGTTTTTATATAATCCTATGTAGGTGGTACACTGAGAAAGACATTTGAAAATAAACATTAATGTCGATAGTTTATTTGCAGTTTTTAAAATGACTTATTCTGCTTTGCAGCGCTGAAGAGATATCGATGACTATAATAAGAAAGATAGCGAGATTTTAACACATACATTCATACATATTTGCATCTCTCGTACACTCTAGAATACATTTTATTTTTAAGCTGAAATATTATCCTCATTCCACGACCAAGGCCATTTCAATAAATATATTTACAAATATACATATATATTCAATTCGAATTATTTACAAGTTTATCAAATTTTTCTTTACTAATTTGGAGAAGATGTCCTTGTCCATAATTTTATGGAAAATGCTGCAATGATATGATTTACTGAGTAAATTATGACTTTAACAGCCTGACCCACGATGTCGAACGTTAACGTTCGCATGACTTCTATGCGAACATCAGCTGATTTGCGTCCAACTAACAGGATCGGGCAGTATGTTTTCATTCGCTTTCTCGTTCTGATGATTTTTTGTAGGTCGCAAATCAGCTGTTGTTCGCATAGAAGTCATGCGAACGTTAACTTTCGACATCGTGGGTCAGACGGTAAATTTCGATAACAATATTTATCGAAAATGGATTTGGTTAGTTTATTGAGAATGCCATAAATTAATATCGATAGTTTAGTCTAATGGCGAATTCGTTTCTGCAAAAAAGTGCAACACTTGCACTGCCCTTTTCCCGAAAAACTGCACTATTGTACCACTTTTTTGAAATATGGAAATTTTAGTTTGGCTAAATTCGAGTGACTTAATTACCAAATTTCAAAAAAGTAATACAAAGGCGCAGTTTTCGGAAAAGGCAATGAAAATGTTGCATTTTTTTGCAGAAACGAATTCGCCATAAGTTTTAAAAATGACATATACTCATACACTCTACAACATTTTCAACTGTAATTCGAATAAGATCAATCAATTGAAATTCGAATATTCCATTCGAAATTCGTAAAAGGTCAATTGAAATTGGAAAAACATCATTGAAATTCGAAGCGCAAATTGATTTTGTCGAATTACTGTTGAAAATGATGTAGAACAGGGCTTACAAACCCTTTCAACAACATAAACATGTAAAAAATTTCCCCTTTCCCACAAGAAAAATTACAATAAATTATATTTCTTTTCTAATATAAATAATATAAGGCTTGTTTTCGTTACAAGCTAGCGATTTTAGTTTAGCACTTTGCAACGAAAACAACTGACTTCCACTAACTGGCGCATAAGCAGTATGTGGCGGATTTCCATTATTTGGTAGCAATGGTGTCATGAGTTGCGAAGAAAGAACAGTGCGAAACAGACAAAAATTTCGTGAAATGTATTTGTAAACATAAATTTACTATACTATGCTAAATTGTTTACACTCTTTTTGCAATTATTAAAATAATTTTCCATTTTTGTTTTTCTTCTTCCCGTTAATTTACAATAATTGTCAACAGTCTCACCAAAAATGAGATGCCATACTTCGAAATATAGGATGAGCAATCTGGCAACACCATATTAGATTAAGACAGGAACACAAGCACCAAACTTCATCGGGAACTAATAATGCGTAAAAGCTTCCCATACAAATTAAGCACCTTTGGTGTAACCAAAACACACCTATAAAAAAATATCGGTTTAATTGTAGTCTTTCTTGAAAATTACTCGAAATTGTATTTTTCTGCGAAATTTCGTTGAAATAGCATTTTTGTTAGAAAGTGTTGTTTAAATTAAAATTTTCTAGAAAATTCTTTGAAATTAATTCCTCAAAAATTTTTATAAATTTTCATTTCTCTACAAAATTTGGGTTTTCGAGAAAATTTGGTTGAAATTTAATTTTAATTCAATTTTTCCTTCGAAATTTTCTAGAAATATGCATTTGAAGGACATTTTTTAGAAAAGTTTAATTTTGACACAATTTTTTAGAAAAAACGATATTTTGAATAAAAATTTATTTGTGACAAAATTTTCAAAAAAAAAATTAATTTTGAAAAAATTTTCTAGAAAAATGCAGTTTTGACGAAATTTTTTAAAAATACCAATTTGGCAACATTTTCTACAAAAAACGATTTCTAACAATTTTTTTATAAAAATAAAATTTTGCTGAAATATTTCATACAAGTTAAATTCCACTAAATTTACAATAAATAGCAATTTTGATGAAATTTTTATTTTTCTGCAAAATTTCGTTGAAATTGCATTAGAAAATTTAAAAAAAAAACAAATATTTTCCTTCAGAAAATTTTTCTAAAAAAATTTAATTAAATTTTTTGAAAATTAAAAAATGTTTGGAAATCGAATTTTCCACAAAATTTCGTAGAAATGAAATTTTTGTTGAAAATTTCGTCGAAATTTTTTTTTGAAAAAAATTTATAGACAAAAGAATTTTCAACAGTTTTTTTTAGAAAAATGCCATCTGGCGAATTTTTTAAAATTATCAATTTTGACAACATGATTTTATTTTTAAGGTCGAATCTCATCCTTATTGTATGCAAATTTTCTTTAAATTTCGATAACAAATTTAAAGAAAATGCTTGTTTAACGACGTCGAACGAAACGTTCGCATGACTTCTATGCGTAAAATAGCTGAATTGCGATCAAAAAAAGGATTTCGAACTACAATGGGAAATATATATTGCCTGATGCTTGTTTTTTTGTCGTAAATCAGCTGTTTTTCGCATGGAAGTTATGCGAACGTTATCGTTCGACATCGTGAAACAGACAGTAAAATTTGTTATTCTGATTCGCCGATAAATAGATGTACCAGATGACTACCAGTTTCAATAACAGAACTACATATTTAGTTTATCCAAATTTCATTTCATAATCTATCATCATATCACTCTAAAATATACCTTTATTTTTAAGGTAGAATATTTACATATGTATATCCTTATTACTATAAGCTGACCGCAGCAGACGTTGTCCTGCCTGCCCTGTTTGGAATGTATTGGTTTGTTATTCATTGATATTTCATTCAAAAATGCATATATCTCGAGTTTCAGAAAAAAATCATCAACAAAATGTATATTGACCGGATATATATTTTAAATTTCATTCAAATCGCTCTGGAAATGCGAATTTTTCAAATAACTTGAACACTTCGCAATTTATCGCGGTGAAAATAATTCCAAAACACAAATGACCTCAAACTGAATATATTGTTCAATTTTCAGTCCATTCGCTTTTATGGTTTCGGATATCATGCGTTACTAAAAAACGTACGAAGGATTAAGTCGAAAGGGACTTTGCCGTAAACAGACAAAGTCCATTTCGATCAATATTTTTTTATCGAAAATTCACTCAGATTTTTTACATGTTTACCGAAATTTGTACAAGTTGTTTTCTTTACTAATTTGTAAAAGATGTTTTCTTCTATAAAGAGCAAGAGCAAGAAAGCGCCGTAAAAATAAAATCCAATTTATCGTATAAATAATCAGAACTTTAAATTTCGATAACAACATTTACATAAATATCGAAATTTTGATTAATGTATTTCATTTATAGAAAATGTCCTTTCTTACAAATTGAAAAAATCTATGAGTTAGGATCTCAATTATTTTCCTCCGTGTCTTATAAGATATTATTCAATGGTGGTACTCGTACATTTTTTCTATCGATAACCACTTCAAACAATGTCCACTCGTTGTGACAAAGGCTACGATATCCGGTTGAGAAATCCAAGGATAATTAAAGTGTTTGTCTTATCCTGTGTTTGTTATTCGACACAAATTCTGGCACATTTTTAAAATGTTTATTAAATTATGCGAAAATTTACGTGTTCCAAAACACATCCCCAATGGCCATATCTTCCGGGTTAAAACTTAATAGCAGGCGGAGATTTCAAACTGCAATTGATATTGCAATTCTATAAAATGACAGTCAATTGACTATATCCAATGTAGAAATTTATTGAATATACAAACGTCACTAAATGTGTGTATTTGCTCTCAATTTGTCCATTCTAGGGGTTAAAAATTAAATAAATAAAATTCTAATTACAAATCATATTAAATGGATTAAAGAGGTAATCTCAAATGTGACCGTATTTAATTATCCCGATTGCCAATACAATGACGTAGTCAGCCAAGCAATTTATTTTCTGATTACGATAATTATTGTTTCAGTAAAAGCTGTAATCAAAAAATTATTTAAATTGATGATTTAAATTCCTAATGTGATTACTTGGATTAAACCATTAACTGAGTTTTTACAGGATCACAACTTTGAATTGATAATACTGCTTTATTTGACAAACAATTTAAAATCGGATAGTTGCCTTTTGTTTACATTGGTTTGTCATAATTGTTGTAATTTTCTATCTTCAAACTTTGTTCAGCGGTGAAGCTCATTTTTGGTTGAATGGGTACGTAAATAAGATAAATTGTCGCATTTCATTGATCGATATGTCTTCAAATACAATGGAATAGAGAAATGATTACATGGTCCATAATACCAACAATAATATGCAAAGAACCGGTATCACCTGTTCTCATACAACCCCATGCAAACACTGACTCTCACCCATGTTTAAACTGATTCTTCTCGATTTCCTCATTGGCTTTTCTCCACATTTTACATCTTCCATCATTACCACTTTTGGAGTGATTGTATAAAATGTTTGTTTAACTCTCTTGAGCCATAAACGGTCATTTTATTTTGTCATTTATTATTGATTTTAGCATTTTTGCAAATGGTATGGACGAAAAACTGATGTTAATGGGTACTTTTTTTGTCGTTTTTGCCATATAAATTTATTTTTGTCTAGGTCAAAATATTGAAGTTGTGGGTCAGAAGGTGTAGCCAGTGACTACCAAATATGTATTGGTATATTTCAACGGAGAGTGCTACGGTCATAACACAAGTAATGTTAATAAATTCCGAACCACTTCTTCGGTTCACCTTAATTTTATAGTGTCACATGCTGCAATATCAAGTAATCTTGTGCAAAAAGTTCGAGGGTGTCTAAAAAACGTTCGAAAGTATTTTCTGATATTTGTTTTTTTTTTGTTTTTTGTAAACAATAGTGTGACTAAATACAACACGAATGTCTAAATATTTAGGTACATACATACATACATTTCAACATTAATCTCTCAGCCACCATTCCACAGTGATATAACGGCAGAGTTCCGTGCCAAAATATAATTTATATTTCTCCTGATACGGATTATTTTTGGAAAATAAGCCAAAGAATGGCAAAAACTAAAAACAGACAATTTTATGTGAAATTGTTGTATTATTGATTTTATAACGCCGGCAATCTGTCTGCCGCCCACTTAAGAACTGTTGGAGGAGGGTGTGTCAGAAAAAATGACGGGAAGTGTATTAAAGGAATGAGGTGAGTGTGTCTCTTTACTGTAACTTTGGATTATGTAAGGCAATTGTCGTTCAATCAATTTTCTGTATCCTTTCTCGCCAGACAACTTTTGGCAAACAAAAGTAACATCTTTGAAATGTTTAGAAAAAAATAAATTCGAAATAAAACAAGCACTTTTTTTCTCATTTCTAACATTTGACTCAGCGACACAGATGTAACGCTGAGTCAATAAAATGAAAGCAAAATGTGGTGAAATAAACGTGCCGGCTGCAATTGCTTAATGTCACGAGCGGCACATACTGAACTCATCCCAACCCGTCAAGCTCACGCTCTCGTTTACCTACCACCCCACCCCATCCCATCCAAGCAATAGTCACAACAATTCACCTGACCAAAAGCTATTAAAAAAATCATTCTGACCATTTGCAAATTGCAAAACAAACATATGTACTCAGTTCTAGGCGGTAATGACGATAATGAAATAAACAAATACATACATACGAATATGTACATAGGAGTATGTACTCCATGTAGTAAAATACATACATTATTTAATTTTTAAAAATAGTCCATATATATATGTATGTATATATTTTTTTTTTTGAGAGAAGGTATCTATAGTTAGAATATATCCATTAGATACTTTGTATTTTGAGCGGATATATCGCGGGTATGACAAGTCCATTTCGATAGCTGTCTAAGCATGTTTTATTTAAATTTGAAATTATAGTAAAATATTTACTTACATATGTATGTACTCGTAGACTAATTTAAATGTAAGTCTTTTTTTTCTATAAATTTAGGCAAAAAAGCTAAATGATACTTTGATGTATGATGTAGAAGATAGAGCCAAGTGAACAGCTGATTGCACTTGTTTACAAAGACAATCGAAGGTATAGACACCTTATCGCAGTTGACTTTTAAAGTAACAACAAAGCTTTCTGTAGATGGCTACCTAAAAATCTTTTCACTCGCATACAAACGTACGCGAAATTGACTT
The DNA here is from genome assembly GCA_963930755.1 of Eudasyphora cyanicolor. Taxonomy (NCBI): domain Eukaryota; kingdom Metazoa; phylum Arthropoda; class Insecta; order Diptera; family Muscidae; genus Eudasyphora; species Eudasyphora cyanicolor. Next base: position 254,146,660 of record OZ005736.1, read on the forward strand.
TTCCCCCATCTTGTGGAAAAAAGTTGCAAATACACTAGGATGTCTATACTTTAAATTGTCATTGTTGTTTATTTTGGCGTCCCTTTCGACAGAATTTGATTGTTTCCCTGTTGATATTACTAATGCAGAAGCAGAATAAACACACATAATCTAATATAATGTAATAAATCAAAGTGATTTCCACTAAACTCGCCGTAGTCGTTAGTGGATCGAGATACTATTTTCTTTCAAATTTCAAAAAGATCGGTTTTACACTTTGAATCTATGTCAAATTTATCTAAACCGATTTTCCTCAGCTTTGGCAGCGATTGTTTTTGGATTAAGAACCTACTTTCAGAATGGTCGCATAAAAAATTCATCTTTTATAGCGCTTAGACCCAAAACAAAAGAAATGTTTATAGGGGAGAAATATCAAATCTGAACCGATTTTCTTCAAATTCGACTGTTTTCTTGGACCAGGAAATTCCTGGTGATTAAATGTAAAATAAAAGCAATAACATCGGAAAGGGTCAGATCCAGAACTGTAGACTGGACTGTAAAAGAACGATAAATGATTACTCAGCCCATGGTAAATTGCGTATTTGCTGGGTACCAGGACACAACGGAGTGATTGGAAATGAACGGGCAAACAGCTTGGCTTCAAAGGCAGAGAAATCATCATTAATCATCTCTCGATAGCGCAATCCATTCACCGTAACTGTTGATCCAACCTCATTTTCGAAAAAGTAAGGTCCAATGACCCCCGCCGGACCATAAACCGCACAAAACAGTCACACGTTAAGGATGGAGAGGCTTCTCAACAATAACTCTTGGGTTTTCCGAGTCCCAAATGCGACAATTTTGCTTGTTGACGTAGCTACCGAGGTGGAAATGGGCCTCATCAGTCAAGACGATTTTTCGATGGAATTCCGGATCATTTTCATGCATTTTAAGGACCCTATCAGCAAAGACACGACGTTGTTGAGGATCGGCCGGCTTGAGTTCTTGTGTTAACTGAACTTTATAAGCCTTAAAGTCTTTAGACGTTTTTGGAATTCCCATTTCAAAGAACGACGAGAAATGGACAAACCTGGGCTTTCTTCGACACATTGGGCTACAGCAGCAATATTCTCAGTTGTTCTTGAGCGACGTGCACGGGTTTTATTCTTCACATCGCTAACTTGCCCCAACAGCTCGAATTTGTCCACCAATTACTATATTGCGGTCCGACAAGGTGCTTCACGACGACCCAAAAATGCTTTAGTTTTGCGAGCTGTGAATGCAAGATTTTCACCATTTTTTTGGTGAATTTTAATAATTTCAATGCGTTGTTGAATCGTGTATGGTTTCATTTTTAGTAATGACGTAGTTTCTACTTGTCAAATGTCAAAGAATAAAAGCTTCAAAAGTGACAGCTACCGAAATACCTGGTGATTCAAAATAACACCTCTTGTTGTTGGAATAGTTCTTCATATCAATTCTTCAGTCTGTCTTGCTGATGCGCACGATAACTCTCGAAGGGAGTAATCGATTGCCTTCAAATTTGGTATGAGGTAATATTTTTTTTTCTCAGACTGTGTACAAGGATTGGCCATATTGGTTGACCCATTCTAGTACCTCCCCCACAAAGGGTACAATGCAGTGACATATTAATTCCCTAATAACTTCCATACTACTATTCGGCATCATCTGTAATTTCACGTATAATAAAAGTTTACCCGTCACTACTATTTTGAGAAATAGGGCCGAAGTTGCCCTGTTCCTTTTGATACCTCCCACACAAAAGAACCATTTTGTACAAAATGTTAACAGCTTATAGCTTCTACTTCTGCACATACAAGTGCTTGCAAAATCGTGCAGTGTAATGCTTTTACAGAACACACGAGTACAGTACAGTGAAAATTGGGCTAGGTGGATCCGCCCCTTTTGTTACCTCCCACACAAAGAGACCATTTTGTACTGCTTATTACTTTAATACCAGTGCGTATAAACACTTGATATTTTGTGCTGTTTTAGCAGTAACTTCAGTTCAGTGAAAAATTAGGCTTTATTGCCACACTCTGAGTAGTACCTACCAGGGATGTAAAATAGCATTTTAGTTTTTATACTTTCACTTAGACAAAATGTACTTTTTTGACTCCCATGGTACTAACATTTTTGTATTTTTTTTAACTTCATTACAATTCAGTTGCTTTAATTTCGATAATATATTAGAAGCTTCTTAGATGAACTCTATGATCAATTGGTGGAAATTAATATATCACGCAAAGAAAAAATTCGTTCCTGCGAAACGAAATATTAGACAACTATAATGCTCGTTTACGACAACTGAAATTTCTTTCGGTCAGAACAAACATTTGCTTACGCGAAATATGTTTCTGTCCAACAAACGAAGTTTCAGTTCCACCAAACGAGAATTGTAGTTGTCTAATATTTCGTTTCGCAGAAACGAATTTTTTCTTTGCGTGTACCAGTACCGACCCCAATGAGTTTTTATACAAATTTACACTAATTTTATTATAAGCATTACACTCGTATAATAGGTCCTTAACCAATTAATTTATCATATAATTCATTTACCATTTAAGAATTAAACTTCTAAAAGTATATTTCACTGGAAATTTTTGTTTGGTTCGTCTAAATTTGGTCTTGATCAAAGACAATATAATTTAAGAAGACATTCCTTCCTGTAGCGAGTAATTGTCAGTTACGAACGAATAGGAAATTGATTTCAACGAGTGAGGTTTTTCGCGGATTTCCAGACCAATTTTCCTGAACTTTTTGTAACACTCACAATTAAAAAATTAATATTAATCAATAAGTGCAAAAAAAAGTTCAAGCTATGTTCGCGGAATACTGTTTTTCGCGTGTTACAATTCATTCCTATACGTTCGTAACTCATAGATTTTGACGTTTCGGCCTGAAGGAATGTCTTCGAATATTCTATTAGTCTTTGGTCTTGATATAATCAGTCCTGGGATTTGTAAATGGAAATTTAAAATATATTTATTTATATGTCGAGTCATGAGTGATTCAAGTCATATTGTTTGGGACTTTTCCTAAGACAGACATTGCACGATAGTTCAAAGACATAATACGCCTTCTGAGGTGTGGTCCCAGACATGTCCTAGGGAGTAAATAGCCACATCAGATGACAAAACGTTATAAAAGGGGCATGTCCCTGCTATATATTTGAACCGAAACTGGGACCTTTGATTACCCATCAGGGACCGGTCACAGAACTAATTTCTTGAAGTAAATTTTTCCAAGAAGAAATCCTTTGGGAAATATGGATTTGGACCTGTATAATTTCAGATTTTTAGTCCTCGTAATATTTCAATTATATGTATCTTTTGTCCTCTCCATCCGTGCATAATACCGACTTTAATTTGATGAACAAAAATATTAAAATGTACCAAATTGGTCGTGGTAGTACCATGGTACTTTCGAAGCTCAAAATGGTACTTTCGAAGCTCAAAGCATAATTGTACCAACTTTTGCATCCCTGGTACCTATCACACAAAATGGTCAAATCATACCAAATTTGAAAGGATCATAGCATTAGTACCGGTGCCCATAAACATTTTTCGCTACATTTAGATTTATTTTTATCCATTTTATATGAATATACAACAATGATTTGTAAAACATCAAAAAGACAAACTTATATTTTGTCTAAAAAATTCGTACCTTCCCGGACGTAAAAGAGTTTTTTATGAAAACTAGATGTACAAACATTTTTTTTTAATTTTTGTATTTAGCCCTGGTTCGAGAACCGCGAGAAAATATATCGCCCACTTAATGCGGTTTTGTTTTTTCCGCCAGCAAAAACTTCTTAATGTTTTTCGTCCCAGACAAACGGGAAAAATTACACAAAATCGACTCGATAAACAACCACAACGCGAAACCGCGTCTTTACTTTTTTTTTTGCTAAAAATACTCAATACAGTCCACTCTTCAATTTAATGATATATTTATAGACAGTTGTGTTATGAATGTTATGAAAAATCGAAAGAGAAAAAATACTTTTAAACTTAACTTTTTTAGGTTTGTTCTTGATTGAGCTAATCATTATTAATGATTCCTTAAGATTGCATGTCTTGACTTTATATTTCTATATAAACATGTCGAAAAAAGAGTATATTAAAATCTGAAAAATTTACTGTCTCGATTTGGAAACAACCCTATATATATATGTACTAGCCTATGTCAGTTCAAAAATGTATAAGTTTATTTCGAGTTTCAGGAAAAAATCACATTAAAACGTTTTACTTCATTTTATTTTTATTTATTTATTTAAAAATACTTACTAATGATTGAAACAAGATCGCCCACTGTGTTGTGTAGGGTACAAAAATGCTATTAAAAACTAACATTGTTGTGACTCACAGTGGTGGAATTAATAAGGAAAATTATTCTGCGGTTTCTTAACAAGAAGAAGAGGTATTAGAGAAGTAAAGTTTTAAATTTTGGCCCCTTATGATATACTGGGCGGAGCTACAGGGCCTCAAACTTGGCCATCTCGGGTGGCCAATTTTTTATGCGCGTCTAACTTGTGGGATTGACTTTTGCAAATTTAATGATTCGAGAATAATTTTTCAATTCTGATGTCAACACCTACAAACTACAAAATATTTCATTGAAATATATTAAATTTTAAATATTTTAAGGCGTTATTACATTTCTGTCTGAATTTGAAAATTGATTTATCAATTTTTTACTGATCCTGTCCAAGCATTTTGTTAATATCAGTGCAGAATATAAACCTATTTTTCTCTCATCGACTTTTCTGAATTGGTCAGATGTACCCACAGAGACAAAAGCTATGGTCATATCAATTTACATTTAAAAAAATAGGTAATTTTTGTATTTTATTGCGAAAATGTATACATATAATTTTTTTTACAAAAATTCCAAAACTTGCCATAATTTTCGGCAATCGCAGAGCTAGAATATAAAAACCATGAACATTTTTATATGTAGTAATGTGCTACTCGGTAAACTGCAAAATGAATTTCAAGTCCACCTTTTAGAAGATATAATATAATATATTTTGGGGAAAACTAAAAAATTCGTTTTTGGAGATTTTCGAATTTATTTTGGGAATTGTGGGATTTTTCTTTACATATATATTAATGTTAGAATAAGCCACGATTTCAGGTGTCAGAACGTACAAATTACAAATAATTGAATTATATTAATTATTAAATATTTTATGGATTTATAAAGTTTCAGTCTGCGTTTGAAAACATTTTTTTTATTTTTTCCACTTCCCTTCCTACGAATAGGTATATATTAGAGCCGGATGTAAACCGATTCCCTTCTCATTATCTTTTCTGGATAGACAACAAAGGGTATGTGTTTACATGGCTTCCAGAGCGCAGTGTCTTATCTTTTCCACAAAAACCTCTCCTTTGAAAGGAAGAGTTGATCGAATAAGCTGAACAATTCGAATGTGAAAATATTCAATAAATCTAATAAAATTAAAATTAAATCGATACTTCGGGTTTGACACATTTCCACATCTGACTCATCTCAGAGTATATGACTGGATGATACACTTGATGGTTAAAAATATCATTAATAAAGTGTACACAACGGGCTGATCCACTGGCTTTGAAACGACTTGTAATCATATCTCCTTACCGATCACTAATGATGGTAATGCTAATGTAATAGTTTTTTGAAAAAAAGCTTGTGGATTATCTTCACTACAAATGCGAGACTTTTACTTATTTACGTACCCATTCAACAAAAAATGAGCTTCATCGCTGAACAATAAATTTTTATGAATAAAGCCCTAAGTATGTATGTATATCCATGATGAAATGGCAAAACCAAACTAAACCAAAATCAACTATGTATCAGCTGTGAAATCCTTTGTCAAATAAAGCAGTGTTACCAATGCAACCAAAAAGTTGTGATCCTATAAAAAGACCATGTTTTAGGTAAACGAATAAATCAAATTTCCAAGTACCTACCATTTGAACATTCACAACTTTTGGCAGCCACTCTATTGTATGTTTACATACTACTGCACATACATACGAGTATGAACATAGTACTTTTTCAATTTATCGATTTTATTTTTCGCAACAAAAACAATGTATTTTCGTGCCGTAGAACGGAACAGGCGAAAAGCCGCAACTATAAAGAAAAAACGCAAACCATCAATCCGTGCGATTTGTTTTCACTGCTAACGTCACGCTGACACAGCACAGACAATTTTACAGATGTTAACATGCACATGTATATACAATAAACATATATATATATATATACATATGTAGGTTTATACATACATATGTACATAAAAATATATACAGATCCATCCATACACACATTTGAACTCAAATGTATCGAAGAGATCGTCGTCTCTTTATCGGATACAATTTTCGCAGTAATGATGAGAGTATTGTCACTCAGTGATTTTCTTATGCAAACATTTTACGTACATATGTACTTATATAAATATGTGTGCCTCTGTGTCCGAGAGGATGTAGGTGTGTGTTAGTGACTGCGTGTTGCCTTGGTTGGTTCATTTCTGGGGGCTTGTCACTCACGTCTGAGTGTAAGTGAATTGGGGGGTTTTCTGTGAGCGTTACGCCGCTGTTAGTTTTCTCATACACCTCAACAATATGCTCACACAAACACACCCCCAGAAGCATCTTGAGTGATGGCAAAAGCAAAACAAGTATTTTTTGCCGGCCAAATGTCTTGAAACGAGACCCGGCTATTATTCACATATACATACATACGTATGTACATCACACATCCATACACATTTTTGTGGTATGACTTTGTGAGCTTATAAAAAAAGTTCCTGCCAAATTATTTGCAAATAGGTATTTTTCTTGGAAAAAACGTGAGACCTTGATGTTGCCCTCTCTTATTTATTGTTTAGTCAGTCAGTCACCTAATATCAACACAGTGGTTTGCAGATATTTTGAAAATGAACATTCTTTCCAGCTAGGATAATGATATATGCAAAGCAAAAATATTTCCGCAGGAACAACATTTCGGACAACCTCTTCCAGTAAACGAAATTTTCTTTGCTGAAAATAATTTTTAAAAACAATTTTTTGTTGGTGCACAAAACGGAAATACATACACAGTGTAGTTGTCTAAAATTCTTTCCTGGAAATACGTTTTTACTTTGAGTGAAACATTCCATTCTCAGCTACGTATAGGGTTGCCAGACGGTCGGGATTCGTCGGGATTTTCCCGACTTTTCGCATATTTACAGAGTCCCGATTATTGAAGTAATTTAGGGGGGAAATCCCGACTTTTTTCCATTTACTCTCTACACTATGGAAAATAAAAGCGCAGTAAAAAAATAATAAAGAAAGTACAAGAAAATGTTATTTTCATATGTACTTGTTATGTACATTTGTAATTTTTCCGTCACTAATCTTTCATCTTTCAAGAAATGTAAAGTTTGAACGAATTCAGCAACTTATCTAAAAAAAAATAGCTAATAACGTGGGCGACTTTGGTAGAAATTTCAAAAGTTATAAAAATTTTAGATGCAGTGTCCTGTGACATGTTGTGCATCGACTACTGCAATCTTCGAGCTATTTGTAAAGAATTGCCACGGATATTTATACCCTTGTTTCATGGCAGATGTTTGTCAGACATAGAAATGCTACAGCTAGACCCACCTTAAAGTATACCGGTCGACTAAGAATCAGATTTAGTTATATATAGCTCATTAGATATTAGTTCGTTAGTTCGTCCTTATTGGCCCTTAAGCCCTATAGAAGCTACACGGGGCAAAATCGGCTTTTTTGATATGTTTCAATCGAAACAATATATATTTGGAACACCAATTTTTAAATATTTTATATTTCTTTGCAAATAAATTTTATTTGAAAATCAATATAATATATTTGGAACGCATATATTATTTTTCAACAAATAATATTTGCAAACTAAATTTCTCAAATAAAATATGTGTTTAAGTACAAATAAAATTATTATTTAAGAATGTTTCCGAATATATTTTATTATTTCGAATTGTACCTCCCAGTTATGATACCATATGCAGCAATAACTCCTTTTAAATCAATCATTTCAAATTTCTGAGTATTCCAAGCCATCATTAGTTGTCCATCCTCTAAGTACTTTATACTGATCTAAGATTTTACGATTTCAATTATTATTTTTACGAACATTAAACATTTCTAAAAATTTAAATTTGAATTACTGAAAAATTTAAAACAATTTATGTATTTTATGAATACTTAATGCAAATAAATATTTGTTTCGGAAATAACGGCCACATTGGGATGCAAACAAATATTTGTTTAGAATAACATCTTCCCAAATACACAATTTTTGTGTGTACCAAATATTATATGTTTAGAGTGTACCATATACTACAGAAGCGAATTTTTTCAGCGTGTATAGTTTACATCCAACCGTTTTAAAGTAAAAGCTAATTTCGCGAAGAATAACACAAAGAAAGTATTTGTGGCAAACATAATATTGATCTATAGTGTATATAAGTTATTTTGAATATTCTTATGTTAGACTTTTATTGAAGCTGTAATGAGTTTTTTTTAACTGCCAAAACCAATAAAATATTATCTTTTTATTTGTCCCGACAAATCCCGCTTTTAAGTCTCGGTTATCCCGACTTTTCGAATACGGTGTCTGGCAACCCTAGCTACGTATGTAGCTGAGGCCGCTGTGGCGGCCACATGGCAAAATCATATTTAATGTTTAAATAAATAACTGTAAATTTTCTAAATAAATTTAATTCTTAAACATTAATGTCATAAAATGATCTATCCAATAAAGGTTAGTTTAAGATAGCATGAAAACTCCTGGACCCAAATAATTATCCTTTTTGTATTAATTTAGTGAATTTTCCTAATCTAAATAAACATTTATTTGAATTGAAGAAAAATTAGCCAGAATATGCTTGATTTGAGTTGATTTTCCCAATTTTATTCCGGTTGGTGGTCGAAGTGTTACCAACTTCACGCTGCTGTAGCGAACAAACGATTAACATCAACGTCATTTTATGATTATGTGTACAATATTTTTTCAACCTTTTTATATCGGTTTTTTCAATATGCCACAGAATGAAAATGAAAAAACATCAACCTATAATTCGTAAAATATATTAGATATGATAATTGAATTAATTTCAGAAATGACTCAAAAAATAAAATATTTATTTGCTTCACAAACACTGTTCTAATTTGCACTCCCCCCGACTGCGCACGGAGTGCTTTAGGCAAACCGCACGAGTTGCAACCGGTTTTTGAGTTTGTGTCACGTGAGATCACTGAGATACAGACGAGTTGCCATTAATTTTATACGTAAAATCTGTAGTACGTAGTTATAGACATTCATTGTCCATTACCGGTTTCGTGTTTAGCGCTTAGCGCTGACCATTCCATCATTAATTAGCAATAATGATGATATAAAAGCGACAAATCAGACGGATCAGAGTAGGATAGATGGTTGTTCCACTTTTTTCGCTAATCGTCTTCTTTTGTTTTAGAATTGCTAGTCTTTTTTCAGTTTTTGCACTCCTTTAACCGCTCAACATGTTATCATTCCCTTTCTCCCCATTTGTGTGTCGTTTGCCATTTTTTTGTCATATATGTATATTCTGTCCTAATGTAAACATAAAACATCATTCTCCATATCCACTAGTGGGTTTATTAGCCGGTAAAGACAAGGTTATATGCCGACTTATATTTGTACTAATGTACATAAGATATATGTAGGCGAACAAAAGTGTTTATGACAATAGTCTACATACTATTATGTACCATATAATATATACATACATACGTAAATATGTAGGTTCATAGGTAAATAGTAAGCGAGCATTTCATTTATACGGCTATACATAACTGTGGAAGAAATTAGCACCCATATTTTAAATATTTTGAAAACTAATATATTTCAAAATAAATTAGTAGTTAATGAATTAATAAATTAGTCTCAAAACATCAAATTTCGCCAAGAAAACTTGACAAAATACAAAATACGGGCCAATTGGGTTCACCATTACTGTAAGTGGTTCTGAAGAACTACATAAATCCAAACAAAGTGAAAAATTTCGATATCTCAGGAAGTATACAAGATAAATCACTGCTGCAAAAATTGAAGTATACACTAGTAGACTGCTCGGAATGATTATTTTACCTAGATTAAAAACAAAAACGTTACACGCATTCAAAATTTTTTAATAGTCGACAATACCCACTCCGCCCAAATAGGTCCTACTGTCTGTTGTCAACAAAATTATTCAAACTTTTTATGAATAATTTTAGCGTTTTGTGTGAGTATAACCTAAACGAACTTTTGCCATGTCCATATTCACACTTGCAAGTTACCCCTCTTACCGACTGCGTCCCTCTCCCACAAACACTGCAATTCTGTGGGTGAAAATTGCAAGTGTGAGAATCGAATAATGAGACTATGTAATAGTATTGAGAACAGTTGAACTCATTTCGACAGTTTCCTTCCTAAAAGGCTAGATATCTTAGATATGCTATTATTTTTGCCGCCACTGTCAGTTATTCACTAGTTTCAATTGTCACTAATTGCTGTGTTGTTGTTTTTCTACCGGTGCCCTTACAAAATGACAAAAGCACATGATTAGTCGAAAACGTAGAGGTTAATTACGGTTGGCAATGTCGTCGTAAACTTGGCGTGCTGAGTCACTAAAAGAAGGCATTAAATTACTTAGGTAAATTGTTAATAAATTGCATCTGAGTTTGACAATTACAGTTATACTTAAATTAGATATCAGATATAAGTGTACACATATTAGACGATTTACGGCCATTTTTACCTAGCCTGGTTATCCTACATTTAGATCTAACCTGCAGTTATAGCTGTCTGATTGTGTGATATTTTAATTTTTTAACATTCGGTTGACTATTTTTACAATGAGTAAACCATGTCTGGATATACTGGCCTATCTAGGAGCCTGACAGATCTTGCTGGTAACGATGTTCGTATTATTGATAACTTCGTGTATCAAACAGGTTCGTTGCAATTAGAGACAGCTGGGCCCGTGGTAGCACTAGGGACCTCAACTGATCTACATATGTGAGCTGGTAACTCCGGCTGCACCCTAGGTTAGGTTAGGTTAGGGTGGCAGCCGTATTTTTTTTACAAGCTCACATAGACCAGTTTAGGTCCCTAGTGTTACCACGGGCTGAAATGCCCCTCATCGAAACCAACCTGTTTGATATATAAATTTATCGATAGTACGAATATCAGTACTAGACAGATCTGTTAGGCTGCCTACAAAGGCCGACCCCAGTATGTCCAGTCGTCGTTTACTCAAAGCGGGACAGTCGCAAAGCAAGTGCTCAATGCTCTCCACTTCTTCCTCATCTCCACAGCTTCGGCAGAAGTCATTGGAGTCAATACCAAATCTTTTGGCGTGTTCGCCGATCAAGCAGTGTCCCGTCAGAACCTGTACTAACGTAGACAATCGTTTCCTCTCTAGTGCGAGAAGATATTTGGACCTTCTCAGGTCATACGTTGGCCAGATTTGTCTAGCTACCCTGCAGGTGCCGATTTCTGTCCATCTTTCGTTGGACTGCCTGATTGCCTCTTGCCTAAGCCAAAGCTTGCACGTGGATAGTGGCGCACCAATATATGTAAATTCTTCGAGAATTTGTAATGTCGTCCCTTTCCTAGCAAGTTCATCGGCTTTGCAGTTCCCCGGGATATCCCTATGCCCAGGCACCCATATGAGGTGTATATTAAACTGCTCAGCCATCTCGTTAAGAGATCTGCGGCAGTCGGGGGCTGTTTGTGAATTTAGGGATGTTGCCTCCAGAGAATTGATGGCAGCCTGGCTGTCCGAGTAAATGACAACGCCAGTGTTGGTTACTATGTTGCGACTCAGCCACTTGGCGACTTCCCATATTGCCATTATTTCGGCTTGATAGACACCCTTACCTAACAAAACATTAGGTTAGTTCAAACCAGACATGGTGAAAGTGGAGTTACGATAGTATTATTTTGATACACTCAAACAAATATGTTAGTAGAAACCGGAAAAAAGTTTGCTAAAACAGCTGGTATTCTACTGGAAAGAAGAAAATGTATACTAAAACAGCTAACTCATATTTAGAAAGATGAAATACAATGTATCAAAACTTAAAAATGTCAGTAGGTATATTATACCAATTTTATAAGCTTTGTAAGCCAAAGTCAAGTAAACTTCGAAACCTTTTGAAGTCACACCACCAAATTGGTGTGGGATAGCGACAGGTGGGAGAAACAACAAAGATATTGTGGGGAGACCGAAATAAGAATAAAATAAAAATCTACTGAGAGTAAACAAGATCGAAACTAGTAAGATGATGAGTGTTCAGACAGGGCTTACAGGAACATCTACACCGCATAGGACAAGTAGATAACGAAGAATGCAGGCAGTCAGTTTGTCCAATAAGAGATGAACAGAAATTGATTCTTGTAGGGTAGCTAAACAAATGTGGCCAATATACAATATAAGGGGGTCGAAAAATATCATCGAACTGTTAATGTCACTTCTGACGGAACATTGTCTGATCGGCGAACACGCCTGAAGATTGGGAATTGAGACCAATGACTTCTGCAGACGCTGTGGTGTTGAGGAAGAAGTGGAGAGCAATGAGAACCGTCTTTGTTTCTCTTCCGCATTTACTAAAAGTCTGACATATCTGGTCGGTACCGAAATTCGAATTATTGAAAACTGTGGGTATCAAACAGTTGGGTTTCAATGAGATGCAATTGTGTCCGTAGTAGCACTAGTACCTTAAGTCGCGTCCTTTCTCATTAAAGGCCTTTCTTCAATGCGTCAATACTGGTATATTTTTTTTGTTAGGACCTTGTAGTCTAAAATACCTCAAACACAAAAATCCAGGGGGATGGCATCAAATGAATTTGAAAGCCACAGTTCCGCCTAAATAAAGTGGGGAACGTTTCTGGCTTAAGTGCACCTTCTAACACACAATTGCATATTTGACATCAGGCTCCAGAAATACGAGTGGAGAGCGGCCAGTGAGGGTTACAGCGACACAATCCGTGACATGAGGAGTAGCTTACGTTTTAGTGACCAATCTTGGCGTCATGTTATCGTACGATCTCTCTACTAACCATACCCGGTCATTTTGTTTGTGTAAGTACTGCCCTATTGGGTAATTTTTCTCGTCTGAGAAGACGATATTTGGTAATTGGCCGCCGTGCGGTCGTTTCAACACTTCTTCTCTTTGCAGTCGTTAGAGTTTTAGCTTAGGCGGAAGATGATGGGCCTTTTGGGTCTTATAAGGATTCAAACGGCGGGATAAGGCCGCCGCCATGCCTTTTTAACACTACCTTTCTCATTGTGTAGTTTTATGTTCCATTAGAGGAACATTTTATTATTTAAATTTTTTGATCTTAGATATCGCTGGACATTATTTCCAGCTAAATAAAGCGATATCACACTGTTTCGTTCAATTAATTCGTTTGATTTAATAATGCGTTGCTATACCAAATTACAATATGATTGCACTATCCCCGCACCCTGTACATATGTTTTTCTAGAAAGTTATGGAAATACCTCCTAGCGAAGAAGTAGCCCGTTGGGGGCTTAGAAAAAACATAACCTCATTTATAAAACATTTTTGTAGGTCTTGAGTCAGAGGAATAAGTCTCGAAATCTGGGCTAACGAACTATTACAAAAGTGTGTAATATTATATTTGAAATCTTTTATGATTGTTATCGCTATATTTTTGCTAAAATATTAAACTGATTTAAAATTTCTTAAAAACAAAGATATATTTCACAAAGCTCCTTATAAGTACCTAAACTATATTTTAAATACCAAGAAGCTAAGTCCAGATTTTCAACAGCTTATCATCAAATTCTTTTTGAACTTGGACGAAGAACTCAAAACGTTCGAGAGAGTTTTTCCCCCTGTTGCCATCTGCCTAACTCTCCTTCAAAACGCCGATAATCTGCTGAACATTCAGCCAGTGTAAATCGGGACCAAACTATTGGAATTTGAATTAAAGAAGAAGTTTCTTACATTTAAAGGAAATTTTCTTTATTTTAAACATTAGTTTTATTGGATGTAGAGTAATGAAACATTTCCTTGAATATGAAACTTGTTTATTTTAAAGAATATTTTGTCTGTACATATATCTAACATATTTATCAACATGACAAATAAAATACGTCTAATGTACCACATCAAAAGTTTTTTTCTGGCATCCCTAATTAATTTCCTACATTAATTACCCGCATTGGATAAAATCTTATAAGACATGCTTTTTTGTATACCACCTACAAACGATTGACATATTTTTACACTCAAAGAAAAAAACTTTCCAGAGGAATGCAATTTTAGACAACTACGTTTAGTGTTTCCTGTAACAGAAAATTTGTTTAGTGAAACCGAAAAGTATGTATGTATATCTAACTAAGTTTTACGTACATAAAATGAAATATCTTTTGCCGCAAATGCAAGGTATAGTTGTCTAAAATGTCATTCATCTTGAAAGAATTTTTTCTTCACATGTATAACGGAGACTAATGCTATGTACACACCATTGTCAGATCGGACACCGTTATCAACCCTTTTAAAGTACAGCAAATGTACGGACAATGACAGATTGTTAGGCTAAGGTGAATTGACAGTTCAGACGATTGCAAGAAAACCTTACAATTTCATATATTTACAATATATTTTGTAAAAATTTATATGCAGGATTGTCAATAAAAATATTTTATAGACAGTGTTGCCAATAAAATGTTTCTCTGACAATGGCGCCATTGTCACAAGCCACAATGATAACGTTGTGTGTTTACACGATTGTCAGATGTCTACCAATATTATTGTCTCACAATGACTTTTCTGCCAACGTTTCAAGACAAACATTTTATGTTCACAGGGTTGCATTTTTCAGACAATATTGTCCGATCTGACAATCGTGTGTACATAGCTTAACTAACTGAAAGATAAAAAATTATACAACGAATTTGTTTTATTATTGGCAAAAGAGTAAAAGTTGAGCTGAAATTTAGAGTTGAACTTCAAGAACTTACCTTCATATTATGTTCGACCAGTTTCTCGCTGGAGCAAATCATATAGACGAGATAAGCACGGACTAGCTCCCATGTTGTTTTGCTCTTGAATGCCGCAATTGGATCATTGAAACCGACATCCAAGGGATCACGCTGGGGATTCTCGGGTACATTTGGTGTGGGTGGATTTTTGCGTAGCTGTGACTTTGCCGTATACACCGACGAGCCCTTCTGGTCGTTTCCAATAGTCTGCGTGGCAGTTACTGTCTGCGATTTGGAGACATTGGTGTGCACGCCGCGATGCTGTTGGACAAAGATGGGGGCGAATACACGTTGTCTGAACGACTGATGATGATGTTGTTGTTGATTTTGATGAGGATGAGAGTGTCCCGAAGAGAAGCTCAATTCGTCATTTGACGCTTGATTAAATTGACGAACATTAGACCAATTGGCTGATGTTGCTGCCGTCGACTTATTGGAGCCAGTTATGTATTGACACTTACCGGCACTGAGACTACCGGAACCACTGCCGCTACAGCTATAAACTAGATTGGTACGTTGGGCACAAATGGAACGCAAAAACGCCATTACACACACGCACTAACTTTCGATCAAATTAAAGGACAGTCTCTGAGAATATCTGTAAGTGGTTTTCGCTGTTTTGTTGTTGTTTTATTCACTTCAATTTATTCTTTTGCTTTTTTTCGTTTAAGGAACGGACAAGGTTTCTATGGAGTTGGCACTCTTTTTCTGATTAGTTTTATTTTGTTTTTGTCTCTTTTTATTTGCTGGTCTTCTTCTTTTCGATTTACTTTAGCGAGACGACACTTTTTGTGATATTTTTCGTAGTTTGCAGAATGAATGTTCACACTGAAATTAACAATAACAGAAACTGATAAAATGGAGAAACATCAAACTTTGAAGTTTCTCCATTTCTTTTTTCTCCAATTCTCTTTGAATTTGAAAGAGAAGGTATCACATCACAGATCAGCGTTACCAGATGATAAGTTTAAACTTATTTTTCAAGTTTTTCAAATGAAAAATAGGACTTTTAAGTTTTTTCTTCCAGAAATAAGTTTTTTAATTTCTGTAAAAATTTAATACTTTTTTATCTTAGAAAAACACAAAACCTATCCCAAACCGCTTCATTTTAGGTTTGATTTTAAATTAATATTAACCCTTCTGTGTTTGATAAGGTCCCTACGGACCTTTTTAATTTTTAATTGGCCACAACTTTTTTTCTCATTGCTATAGCAAACACGACAGCTTATGTGTTCCAGTAATAAAGAGTTTTAAGTCGATAAATACTAATTTTAAAGTGTTACTAAAGCTTAAAATTAAATTTAAAAACGCAAAAAGAATATGCCTAGATGCAACAATATCATAAATTTGGTGATAGGTCCCAATGGACCTTATCACACAGGTATTAGAACGCAGCTATCACTTATCGGAGGGTTAAATGTATAAAATACGAATAAATTGCAATGAAAATTTAACGAAATAAAAAAAATTAGCTTAATTGTTGTTAGATGATATGAACAAAATTAAAAAAACATTCAGGGAATCCCATTTTCCAATTTACGGGCGTAATGGGCCTTGGAGTTTTTTCTTCAGGAATAATTTCTATTTTGAACCATCCATTTATTTTAGTAATTAATTAAATAATAGTTTACTTATGGTAATGGTCTACCTATTTCGCCCAGATTTTATACTATTTCATTATATTCCAATATGTGCGGCTTCGTGATTCGAGAAATATAGCCCATTGCCAATTGTTAAATTTACATTTGTTGTAATATTTGTCTAATAACCATTGAAAACCTAAACTAAATATTTTAAAAGTTTCAAAGAATGAAGCATTTTAGCAATTTAAGATTGATGCTACTATTTTTTATTTTTTTTTTATAAAATAGAAATAATAAGTTTTTTTGTTGCAAAATAAGTTTTTTCTTTGAAAATTTTAAGTTTTTTTCAAAAAATACCTGGCAACGCTGTCACAGATGCACAGACACACACTCAAACGCAAGAGTATATATTCTCTATATCTCTCTTCCTCTCTGGCAAACTTTTACAACGCTTCTTATAATACAAGAGTGGTAAAATCAACTTCCGGTTATACAAAGGAATAAGGGAGTATGTTCATATGTACGTACATACTCGTACATACGTCACTTTATTTTATGTTCCTGTTTGCGGCGAATCCGAACTTTTTTGAGGTAATTTCCGCATTGAAGACAATAGTTTGAATCTTTTTCCGCCCTTAATTGCTATTACCGAGGAGTTTGTTCATGACAACTTAAAATGAATGTTTCTCAATTCATATGTATGTATGTATGTATATCTATGAGTGGCCTAACTCAAAATTTAAAATTGTTGAGGTGGCCGTACTGAAATGCGATGCAAGAGTAAATAAATTAATCTCAGTTAGTTTATAAGTAAACCACCATATTTCGGATTATTCAAGCGTTTTTAAACATCATATTTCATGTAACTTATCTTCTTGACAATTATTTCAATTTTGAATGATGACTGTCTTGAAGTAAGTGAGCGAGATGAACTTTAACGCAAACCCAATAAATTTAAAAAAGACATGTCTTCATTCTCTTTTTACCTTTTAATGAGTTATGTTTAATATTGAGTTTTTCGTTAGAAAAATTTTGCAAGAGTATGATATCCGAGGACCCTGACTTCATATTTGGATAGAGCACCTCAAAATGAGAAGAAAAAATAATGTGAACCTGTTCGATAACTCGATAAATTTTGAACAAAAAATAGAATTTTTTTTTTTTGTAAAATGAGCTCAATATGAGTGGATATTATACAAAGTTAAATAAAATTTTTCGAAATATCTCAAATAAAAAATCAGTAATGTACTTAGTTATCGAAATTGAAAACAATATATATATATATATATATTACTTTAAAAAGTCGGTTACAATAACTTTCGAGCTATCGGAATGTCCAAACCCGTACACGGGGACTAAAGTATTCCAACGTGGCCGATTTTTCTTCTAATTTTCGATTTTTAGCCAATTTAAGTAAAAAAGATTCCATTTTGTCAACTTTATCGTCCGATAAATCGATAACTAAGCGAGTTATTAAAAAATATTTACATTATTTACGGAAAATGTTATTGTATTTGTTTCCGTTTTTTATACCCGATATTACAATTTTTTACAGAGTAAAGAAAGAAAAGGGATGGACCCATTATTTATTATACAGATCGGCATAGAATCACTTTTTGTCTGTCTATCCAAATTCGTGTATACTTGTGTACAAAGTACAGATCACAAATACGAAATTATATTCATTCATACATTGGCATTTCTTAGGGTAGACAAAATCCCTATAGGAAAAGGGGCACATCGGTCCATGTTTTGATATAGACCCCATATAAAGATCCACACCAGTGTCACTCCTTGACACTCTGCAAAACTCATTTGTCAATTGATCGGACTGAAATTTAAGCATTTATATGTACTTTATATTGCACATAATCGTCCGTTGTAAAAAATGGGGCACACCAGTCCATGTTTTGATATAGCCCCTATGCAAAGATCCCTACCCATGTCAATTCTCGACTCTCTGGAAAACACATTTTTCCCACTGATCTGGCTGAAATTCAAGAATTTATACTTTATATTGCATATGATCGTCCGTATGTTTCGATATAGACCCCCATATAAAAAACCCTTCCGATATGACTTCTTGATGCTCTAGAGAACACATGTTTTAACCGAACATGCTGAAATTTAAGCATTTTTTACTTTATATTGCACTAAATCATCCCCAGTAAAAATGTCTTGATATAGCCCCATATGAAGGTAATAGACTAATTTGACTTCTTGGTGGTGTATATCTTACGTTTTTTATTCTATGTGCCTGTAATTTAGAAAATTACTCTACAACAATTAATATAAATAATGGCTTTATATAACCCATAAATATTTATCCGTGCATTGACAATGGTGGGGGTATTGTACAGTCGTCCTCGCTCGACTTTACTGACTGACCCACGATGTCGAAAGTTAACGTTTGCGTGACTTCTATGCGAAAAACAGCTGATTTTCGATAAAGAACGATAAAGTGAATGAAAACAAGAAATATACCTTTTTCGATTATTTTTTCAAACATTATCGTCTAATAACTTGATAACTAAGCGAAATATCGATAACATGCACCTAATTTGTTCTTCTTATTTTGAGGTCCAATTCACAATTGTGAAGGAATGAACCTCCTGAAGCGAAAGGGCATTGCATTATCGATCCTTGAAAATAGTTCTATTGTAAAAATGTTCTTGGGCTTCAATCTTCAAAAACCAAACGCTTAAAAAAGCACCCTTTAATATCAATCTATCTTCAAAAACCAAACGCTTAGAAGCACCCTTTATGAAAGAAATTATCTCATTGCTGTTAATTATTTAAATCAACGTCAATTTCCGATAGCTTCTGGCGTACATATGTATATCTGATGAAAAGAGTTGTTCTTTAATTAACAGTTTTTATAAAACGGATTAAAATATCTTTGAATGTACAACTAAAAATACGACTTTATTTGTCTCACATTCAAGTGTCAAAAAAAAGTCTCACATTTAAGTGTCACAAAAGTCAGATAAAATCGAAATGTTGTCTGTCATTACATTACAAAATAAAGAGCTATAGAGATTTGCTAATTAAAATATCCAAGTTTTCTGTGCAACATTGTTTGTGAACACGTGATTTGGCAATTTTATTTGCAAATAATAGTTTATAAAATCACGTGGAGTAGATGGGGAACTAATGAGGAAGTGATGCTAACACACAGCCTATCCTTTCCAAATGTCAACCTCACCCTCTGTTCACCCGAATTTGGTGTTCCCTGACACGCTAACGTGGCCATGGGCGGAATAACCCTAACTTCTGCATAGCTAAATACCTGCATTATTTAAATTTGAAATTAACAATAAACAAGTGACTAGAATTGGAACATGGAACGTTCGCACACTCTTGGAGCCTTCGCGTCTAGCGCAACTATGTAAAGACTTCGAAAACAACAAGTTCACAACACTTGGCCTATGCGAAACCGATGGACCGAATCTGGAGAACTTACAACGAGAGATGGCATAACTCTATTATACTCCGGGAAGGAAGCAAATGCCTCAACAAGATCCAGCGGTGTAGGCATATTACTACTATCAAAACTAGCCAGAAAAACTTTAATAAAATGGAGAGCATACTCAGACAGGATAATGACAGCACGCCTAAGAGGTAGAGCTCATATTGTCACTATTATTCAATGTTATGCGCTAAGCGTACCTTGAAACTCGTACTATCAGCTAATGGATCAAGAAATCACTTTTTTTTAAATTGCATAAAAATCGTTTGGAAAATTTAGCTTTGCCAATCCCTACATGCATAACTGAAATGATTATATTGAAATCACTTCGTAGAGAAAGTGAACCCCTTCTTCAGCTTATACATCCCTTAGAAGCCAAATCGGAAGGAACATATATATGGGGGCTACCGATGGGAATATATTTAGATTTGCTGATCCAAATAACTCCTTAGTATGTCGATTTATGTCATCTATGTAGGGCTTAACCTATAAATTTCAAAGAGATTAATGACATGAATTTAAACTAACTTAGAATTACACATTTTTATTCAAAGGGGTGTTTTTTTTACAGGTTCACTACTTTGAGTTGTTTGACAACCTCCTTTTATCATTGAATTGTCCATTAAAGAAACCATTTTATATAACCGTTTAACCATTGGCAGTAACATTGTCAGGGCGAGTTTCTGAAACCAAGTTCAACAATGAAACTAAGAATGTGTACGATATCAATGCTTCTTTTCTTGCGTGGATTATGTAACCTCAATTGTAATTTAAACATTAATCTCAGATGAGAACAGGGAGTCACTATAAATTTTATATATTGCGAATTATCATCAAACGCCGTTTATCCACCTAATATAAAGAAATATTGTTTGTAATATTTTTTCTATTGTATTGATCTTTCCAAAAAAGTAGCATTCTTTATGAACTACAAGTGCTTTTTGGTTTAGGAAAAAGCAAAGACAAATATAATATAAGAAGACTTTCCTTCAGGCCGAAACGTCAAAATCTATCAGTTACGAACGAATAGGAATGAATTGTAACACGCGAAAAAGCAGTATTCCTCGAACATAGCTTGAACTTTTTTTGCACTTATTGATTAATATTAATTTTTTAATTGTGAGTGTTACAAAAACTTCAGGAAAATTGGCCTGGAAATCCGCGAAAACCTCACTCGTTGAAATCAATTTCCTATTCGTTCGTAACTGACAATTACTCGCTACAGAAAGGAATGTCTTCTTATATTCTATTTGTCTTTGGGAAAAAGTATCTGTTTTGCTTCCTGACATTCGTAGTAATGTTACCAAGTAATTGAATGACACATAAACTCAGTTTGAAATAAACTCAGTTTATGTATACTCGTATCTTTTAGTGATTTAATCAACAAGATTAACTTACATTCCGAAAACTACCCCTTAGTTGAGCAGATTAATTGTTCACTGCGACACATAAATCGTTGAATAATTATAATTGGACGGCAAAAGAAAAATTTTCAAACTGATTATGTAATTAAAATTCTTAAGGTAATGTATGGACGAATGGCAAAGATTCAGAATAAAAGGAACAACTAAAGTTGGTGATGCCCTCTCAACCATTATTTGATAACCAATGCACGCGATATACTCGTATGTAGAGGCTCCATCCAACCATTGTTACTACGAGTGGCTGCAGATTAAATAGAGTAGATTCCATTAAATGAAAAAATTTAAAATATCGACTTTTTTCGAAGATCGTCTTGAGCGACTTGAGACTTGAAGGGAATTTTTAAGACGCCAGAATACTTTTGTCCGCGTATCGGCTTTGGACATTTCGATAAGTCGAAAGTTATCGAAACAGTTTATTCGATTTTTTAAAGTAATAAAAAGTTTAAAAAATCAATGTCGATAACAAAGGTAGTTATCGATTTTTATTTTGATAACCAAGGAAGTTATCAAAAAATTTCACTTCTTCATATTGAGCTCACTTTACAAAAAAAAATATTTTTTTTTAACTTTAACGTCCAATAACTCTATAACTAAGCGATATATCGATAACATGCACATAATTTGTTTCTTCTTTGAGATGCTCCATCCAAATATATCAGGTCGGGGGGAAGAAAATGGCGTGGAAATGCGCCACTTTCTGCCAGATTTTTCTCAACATTGAAATTAAACCTGAACCTATTTTTCCTTGCCACAGGATTAAAATGATTTGTGAATATTTCACGGTTAAATGGGAACATAATAACGACTTTAAGTTCATTACTTCAGTAATGTATATACATATAATTAAGAAAGGTAAATATTGCGCAATTTTTATAGCACCAAGTTATTACGAAACATTTGAATGATGCGACTATCAACGTCAAATGATCGGCCGATATTATGTTCCCATTTCATCGTGAACATTTCATAGGAATTTTAAATCCTATGGCAACGACGATTTTTTCCACATTTTCAATGGAAAAACTGTCGTTGCCACAGCTTGAAAAAAGTTTGTGAAATTTTCACTGTAAAATGGGAACATAATACCGGCCTTAAGTTCATGACTTCAGTAATGTATGTATACATGTGCACATAATCTCTTAAAGTAAATATTGCGCAATATAGAATGATAACTGTCAAATTGTTTTCTTAACAATTGCAATATCATCAGTTTATCAGTAAATAATTTTTAATAATATACTTTTTTTAATAATATACTTATAGGTATAATTTGAATTATTGAATATAATTTGAATTATTGAATATAATTTAAATTATTAAAAAAAAAAACAAAAAAATTGATTACATACCTATGTACATAACATAGGAAATTCAATAAACTGGTGTAATTTTAAATTAATTTATCGGTGTCAAATGACAAAATTGTGTCATTCCAAAGAAGTTATTACTTAAGTGATATATATTTGTATACATATTTACTTATGTATGTACAATTTCGTAATTTAAATATTGCGCAATTTCAAAGTTATAATTGCATACGTTTTCCATAACGTGAATGAAAAATCAAATCAGCTGTTTTTCTTGGCATTTTCATGTACTCCCTCTTCGTTGGGTTCGACTCAAATCTCTGAAGTCATGACAATTAATAATAGTAAATACTGAGTACATTCGAAATAAATAAACTTCTGGGGTATTTTCCTACACAAACCCTTAAACCTCTGATGTTCGTTGTTGGTTGCGCGAAAACATTTCATATGACAATCATTATGCGCCGCCAACAAGGCACCCTGTATCTGTGGGGCAGCCCAACAAACTTGTGGTGTTTCATTATTCTTGTTAGGTAAATAGAGAGAGAAAGAAAGAGAGAGAGTGTGTGTGTGTATTTGCATTCGCAAATGTGAATGTTTAGTCGGATTCAATGGATTTTTGTCGGAACGGAATCTCGTTGTGCTTTTAAAACTTCTGTCGTCGTTCGATATAGTTGCTCTTTTTTGAAGATTTTTCATCGTTGCCTGCGATTATATAATGTCGATTTTTGAGGTCCTTATGCGTGAATACATTTTGTATATTTTAGGTAAACGGTCAGCTATTTTTGACACGCTAATAGCTGCGTATTTATTTATTGTAGTGGGATTTCAAATAATTGCAAACATTTAAAACATGTATTTATTTTTAGATATCGCACTACTAAAATATATTTTTTGTTGTTTTCTTCTAATTGTAAAGATGTTTTCAAACTTCCCCCGAAAGAAACAAAGGCAAACATGTGCCGCAAACGGACAAAGGAGGCATTTTTTTCTTTAATTCACTTCAGCAGGTATTTTGTTGACTAGACATTTTGCAAATTCAGCTAATTATTTCTGTGCAATTATTGTCGTCGCCGAAAAAAGAAGCACACACAATGTGTATTGTAGTTGTTGTTTTTTTCACTTTGTTCCGATTTTAAATTCAATGTTGTACATAATAAAATGTATGGATACCCAAGTGGATAGAAGCAAAAAAAAGTATACCTAAAACCGTTTTTGTCTGTTTTTAC
This sequence comes from Eudasyphora cyanicolor, assembly GCA_963930755.1. Lineage (NCBI taxonomy): Eukaryota > Metazoa > Arthropoda > Insecta > Diptera > Muscidae > Eudasyphora > Eudasyphora cyanicolor. Next base: position 254,170,730 of record OZ005736.1, read on the forward strand.
ACTGTATTTTCTATAATCACACAACACCGAGAAGGAAGAATGAATTCAAGAATCACGTCGCGGCGTTCAACGTCGAACGACAACTGACAGAACTAGTCTAAGGAACAGCGTAACTAACTGAGTGGGGCCGTATCCAAGCCAGTTCAAGCCGAACGACGACGGCGACGTTAGTGATGGCTATTGTCCACACTCGCTCTTTCTCTCTTTCGCACACTCTCTTTATCACCCATAGTCAGAGGAGAGTGTATGCAAAAAATGTGTGTTTCTCAAAACTCATGTGAGCGCCCAGTTAGGGGAGATGCTACGTACATACAAATGTACATACACCCAAACGTATGTGTACGTGTATGTTTTGTTTCGCCGTCATGTGTTTCTATGAAAACACTCGGGAGAAAGGGTAAGCACAGAGTTGGGATTGTTACATCTCTGAATGGATAAAAGCATCGTTTTACAAAGTTCAATTAATAAAATTTTCAAACGACATATTTTTTGACTGACTATTTTTTATTTTAACCTTTAAATTACACGTGCCCATTGGTGCCTGGTTTGCAGTCAAGGGTATTTGTACGCAGCCTTGCTGATACACGGGCGTATCAGTAACAGGTATTTCGCCACACAGTCGTTGCCACAGTTCCTGGTGCTATACTGTGGTTGAAATGTATTTCCCCTAAACTCGTGGGATCTATATGGATAACAAAAAAATCTATATGGGTATTTTCCTGGGCTACTCAAAAACATGCCTTACAATTTGTCAACTCCGAGTATTTTTTTTAGCAATGTACTCAAAGTTTCTGCGCCACATTTACGCATTATGTAAATAAAAAAATGTAACAATCTTGGCATGAAATTATTTCTTTAGATCTTGTCGATTTTTCTACGTAAAAAAAAATAATAAATATTGTATAATATTGACATTAAAAGACATAAGTTAATAACCCCTTTTATATATGCATTTCGTGCTTTCCGGAACATGCCGTCCGGAATTCAACAAAAATCTAAATATCTCAAAACTTTTGCATTTTTAGTGTAAATGGTAAATACATACTTAAGAAGCACGCCCGATAGTATATGCAAGCACAAATTTAGGTAAATATTATTTATATAAGAAGTTTCGTTGAAATTTTTAAATCATCAATAATATTCCTGAGATCAATATCAAGGAAGTTATGGGGAAAAACTAATAAAATTCCTGCCTTCCGCAACGCAGGAAATGCCCATAAATCAAAAACAAACGCGGCAAACAACATCCAGGAGAAACATTCACGCTCCAATGGAGCATGTTTCATATGCTCTTACATGATTCTAAGTATCGCTGGCTTTATCCATGGTGCGCCAACGCCCTTTTAGAATTATCAAGGAAAGGGAATCCCAGGTATATTCCATAAATACCAATTCGGAGTTTCAGCTGTGTGGGCGTTCACTTCAAATCTTGGTTGGGGGTCGAGGACATTTAAACTTCTACTATTCTGAGGGGCATAGCGCCCTAGATAATAACACCGTACAACACATGATTTTGGGACTCAATTCTGAGAATTTGACGTGAAAGTAGCCCCACAAATAAGAACTTCTGCATCATTCGTTTAGTCAAGGTGGCTCAATTAATAATTTAATGGCCATACGATTTCTATGGTATGGTTTCGGGACAATAGTTCGGAAGGTTAGTTCAAGCAGGTAAAAAGCGGCAGGTCAATCTTATCCTAAACGCTGAATCCACCTCCCATATACAAAGTGCGAGTGCAACCCTACAATATGGCTTCGAGACTATAGTCTTGAAGATATACAAGCAGGATATAGCTCCCACTGCAGAAGGTGAGTCGTCCACCGTGGCACTTTCTGGAAGTGCGGAGGTACCCACGCCTATTATTTCTGGTGACTCCAACTCTAACAGAAGATCTGTAACGTCCTTCTCTGAGACAAAAGCTCTACTTCGGACACAGAGAGGCTGAGGGGAGTCTCCGGACTCTTTGACGCTTCTGGCGGGGACATGCTTCTCGACGATACGGACGAAGAGTTCGATAACACCCTTGTCGGGGTGGATGTTAATCTGTCAATTACCAATGATGGTAAGAATTCTACAGATTAACCTCCATCACGCTAAAGCAGCCTCAGCGGCTCTATTGGCGCCTGTCCACAGGCGCAGTAGACATCGTCCTGATACAGGAGCCTTACGTAGTGGGAGGAAGGGTGTGCGGTATTAGGACACCCAACTTTAAACTGCTTGTGGCCAACTGTGAAGGCACTACAAGAAACTGCATTTTGGCCAGGAAAGATCTATGTATCTTTCTACTGACTAATTTAAGTGGTAAAGACCAAACAGCTGCTAGCCTGGAGATCGGTAATCGCATATATTGGGTGGTCTCCAGCTACTTGCCTTATGAATCTGTAGTACCGGCTGCTCTATTCAGGGAAGTAGTAGAAGAAGCAACGTCTGACGAGCTCGAGCTGATTATTGGCGCAGACACGAACGCTCATCATACTATCTGGGGTAGTACGGATATAAACAATAGTGGTGATTCGCTTCTTGACTTTATTCTAACTACCAACCTTAGTATTTGTAACATAGGTAATAAACCGACCTTTACAATTAAAGACAGACAAGAAGTACTCGACGTAACGTTTGCTACTGACCGGCTGTTAGACAAAATTATTGGGTGGAATGTACTGGACGACCACTCATTCTTAGATCACCATTATATTGAGTTCAAACTCGCGGAAAAAGCGCCTAAACCTGCCGTCCACAGAAATGTAAGGAAGACAAAGTGGCACCTGTATGAGAAGAATTTCAAGAAAGTCCTCAACTCTAAACTTCTGTACGAACCGAATGACAAAGCCGGTCTGGATAATCTGGTCGATCATATCACCATATCATTCAATAGATCCCTTGAAGAAGCCTGTCCAAAAACAAGGTACAAGGGTAAAACTAAACCCCAATGGTGGACTTCTGAGCTAACGGCTATGAAAAAGACCTGCAACAAGCTATTCAATAAGGTCGCTAATGATTGGGATGCCTATAAAGAGCAACTCAAGATCTATAAGAAGGAGCTGAGAAAGGCGCAATGGCGCTCTTGGTATACCTTCTGTGGTGAAGTGGAAAAGGTCTCCGACGCCGCTAGGATGAGGAAGATATTATCTGCTTCACAGTGGGATATCTGCTGTACAGTGGGATATCTACAGGATGAGGCAAATAACTGGACCAAAAACAGCGAGCAGTCGCTTAATGTACTGCTCGACACACATTTCCCGGGGAACTCTGTAACAGAACCGGAGGATCAGCAGGACCAAGAATGCGAGCATCGCTAGCTTCTTGACTGAGAGATTCAGAATAAGCTGGGCTATTAATAGCTTTGAGCCCTTCAAGTCACCTGGACCAGATGGCATCACTCCAGCAGAAATGCAGAAAATGTTAAAGTACATTATCCCCTGGCTGGAGAAAATTTATGTAGGCTGTATCAGGCTTTCATACGTCCCGAATCGATGGAGGGATACAAAGGTGGTATTCATACCTAAAGCGGGAAAGATATCACACACTAGGTCAAAAGACTTCAGACCAATTAGCCTATCCTCCTTCCTATTGAAAGGTCTGGAAAGACTTTTAGATCATTTCATTAGGGAAAACCTGGGTACAAAACTCCTGTCGGGGAACCAACATGCTTACAATAACGGCAAGTCTACAGAATCAGCCCTGCACGAACTTGTGAGCACTATCGAATCGTCCCTGCATTTCAAGGAATTCACCATGGTGGCATTTCTTGACATAGAAGGGGCTTTTAACAACATTCACTCAGATGCGGTAATTGCGGCACTCTCACGTCAAAAAGTTAACACTAGTTTGATTAGACTAATTCAAAGTCTGCTCACCAGAAGACGCATAACAGCATGTCTAGGGTCCACAACTCTAACAAGGTTTGTAAACAGACGGACCCCGAATACCAGGTAATAGAAACCATCTCCACTTTTACACGGATGGTTCGAAGCTTGATGAAAAGGTTGGCTTGGGAGTACACAGTGAAGAACTTAGTCTGGATATAGCTCACAGACTACCAGATACCTGCAGTGTCTATCAAGCCGAAATAATGGCAATATGGGAAGTCGCCAAGTGGCTGAGTCGCAACATAGTAACCAACACTGGCGTTGTCATTTCCTCGGACAACCAGGCTGCCATCAATTCTCTGGAGGCAACATCCCTAAATTCACAAACAGCCCTCGACTGCCGCAGATCTCTTAACGAGATGGCTGAGCAGTTTAATATACACCTCATATGGGTGCCTGGGCATAGGTATATCCCGGGGAACTGCAAAGCCGATGAACTTGCTAGGAAAGGGACAACATTACAAATTCTCGAAGAATTTGCCTGTATTGGTGCGCCACTATCCACGTGCAAGCTTTGGCTTAGGCAAGAGGCAATCAGGCAGTCCAACGAAAGATGGACAGAAATCGGCACATGCAGGGTAGCTAGACAAATCTGGCCAATGTATGACCTGAGAAGGTCAAAATATCTCCTCGCACTAGAGAGGAAACGATTGTCTACGTTAGTACAGGTTCTGACGGGACACTGATTGATTGGCGAACACGCCAAAAGATTGGGTATTGACTCCAATGACTTCTACCGAAGCTGTGGAGATGAGGAAGAAGTGGAGAGCATTGAGCACTTGCTTTGCGACTGTCCCGCTTTGAGTAAACGACGACTGGACATACTGGGGTCGGCCTTTTTAGGCAGCCTAACAGATCATTCCAGTACTGATATTCGTACTATCGATAAATTTATATATCAAACAGGTTGGTTTCGATGAGGGGCATTTCAGCCCGTGGTAACACTAGGGACCTAAACTGGTCTATGTGAGCTTGTAAAAAAAACGGCTGCCACCCTAACCTAAACCTAGTTCAAGCAGGATGTAGCCCCCACAACAGAAGTTCAGATATCAACATTGGCTACTAGCCTTCTGTAAGTGCGAATCCATCCACGCTAATACTTCCTGGACTCTATTGCTGTGCATGTCCTCAGATGTAGTAGAAATCGCCCTGATACAGGAACCCTACATAGTAGGAGGAAATGTGTGTGGTATGAGGACACCAAACTCTCTTTTAAAGTACTCCAAAAACCTGCAGTTTGACCCAGAAAGACAATAAAATTATTCTCTTAGTCTGTTAGTTAGCTGTCAGTCTAGACTCTAGAGATAGGTAATCGGCGCTACTGGATAGTCACCAGTTATTGGCCTTATGAAGAAGTTAATGTTGTTGTTGCCACGGTTGCTGGGGGATCCGGGTCGTTCCGTTACTGAGAATTGACTGCTTTGGAAACGTATGGAGAGGGTGTAGTACCGTCAGCTATCTTCAGGAGTGTAGCAGAAGAAGCAACCGTATACGGTAGCTCATATATTAATATGTATATGAGTATAAGCTAATATTAGGGACAGACGTTAACGCTAGCCATTCTATTTGGGGTAGTACGGATACAAACAATAGGAGTGAATCAGTTCTTCACCTTATTCTAACTCCGACCTATATATTTGAAACAAAGGCAATAAACAGCCCTTATAAATAACAACAGATTCGATGTCACGTTCGCTACTAACTCGCTGTCAGACAGAATTATTGAGTCGAATGTACTGGACTCTGGACTATTTAATTACGGCTTAGGTCAATATGATTTTGTTAATATTTTTTTAAAAAATAAAAAAATATAGAGCATTAATAGAAATTAATAACTCAAATCGTTCTTAAATCGACTTAGGGGTTATCGATTGTGACTACAGATATTGTTTTTGAACTCACTGAAAAAATGACTAAACATGACGTCCACAGAAATGTGAGGAATACAAACTGGCATCTGTATGAGATAAATTTTAAATAAAAAAGTCCTCAATTCAAAACGTATTTTCGAACCGAATGACAAAGTCGGTCTGGATAATCTGGTCGATCTCATCACTACATCCTTCAACTGTTTCTTTGAAGAAGCTTGCCCAAAACCAAGGTTCAAGGGTAAAACTAAACCACAATGGTGGACTTCTGAGCTAAAGACTAGGAAAAAACCTGTAAGAAGCTATTCAACAAGGCCAAATACAAAGGGGTCACAAATGACTGAGATGACTATAAGGAGCAAGTCAAAATCTATAAGAAGGAACTTTTGGAAAGCACAAAGACTGAGACAAAGAAAAGATCTCAGACGCCGCATGAAGGCTGAGGAAGATACCATCAACAACACCCTGTTCAGTGGGTTATCTGCAGGATGAGGATAACAACTGGACAGAAAATAGCAAACAGTTACTATAGGTACTACTCGGCACATATTTCCCGGGGAACTCCCTGAAACGAAAATCTTGTCGGGAAACCAACATGCTTACAACAATGTCAAGTCTACATAATCTGAACTGGGGGCACTATTGAATCGTCCCTACATTTATAAGAATTAACTATTGTGGTCTGATATTGAAGGCGCTTTTAACAACATGCACTCAGATACGGTAATTGCAGCGATCTATATCCTGATTAGACTAATTCAGCGTTTACTCAATAGATGGCGCATAATAGCAAGCCTCGGGGCGACAACTCTATGGAGGTTTGTATACAGAGGGACTAGACAATGAGAAATACTGTATCCACTAATCTGGAATCTAGCGGTGAACAGAATCGTGGTTGCAAAGTTGTGACATATGCGAACGACTTTCCAATCGCAGTAACTGCCAAATTTCCCAACGTCCTCAGAGAAATTATACATGTGGCTCTGAATAAATTGGTTAGATAGGCCTTAAGACTGAATTGCTTCTTTTTACTAGGAAGTGATATACTTCTGCATTTATTCCCACTGCGCTTAACGGTACTAATTTTTTTTTATAAAAATTTATACAAATTCTGAATGGACGCGGTCGCTGGTTGACGTGCTTTCTTTAAACGTTTATAGAAAGTTTATTATTATTTTTTGATATTTCTTCACTCCAAGGTATGTTTAAATAAGTGTCTAACCATGCTAAGTCGACATAGCATGTTTTTAGAGAGACTGCATTTTTAATTTCTAAATATTCCAAATTATATTCAGTCAAAATTTGGTGTTTATCCGCCAACCCAATCAAAAGTAATTCACAAAACAGTACAGGTCATTCGATTTGCATTATAAAGGAATTCCACACAGATTTAAAAAATTCGTCAATCTTTTTTTGCACTTAGCATAGGTTAGAATGGAGGTATCGATATGTGTGTGTTGTTCCATAACAAACGTAGATCGAAAAGTTTATGTATAGAGAAACTGTTTAAAGGCAATCATAACTTTTGTTAAAGTGTTTAGTTACTAATACCACCGAATTTCATAGACATTTGTTATACGATTAAATTAATAGATCATCTCTCTTCGGCCGAAATGTAAATATTAAGACGGGTATGGTCTTTTATGTGGGAAGAACTAGAAGGAGTGGACCAATATGACCCATCTTTAAAATTTGCCTGAGATAGAAAAATATACCAAATACCACATACCAAATTTGAAGTCAAACGGTTACTCCTTGCGAGAGTAATCGTGCGCACCAACAAGACATACAGACGGACGGACTTTGCTTAAATGGCTTAAAATGTCCTAAAACGGATTTCCCATCAAACATATTTTTTTTCTCAGCACACTCCTGCGATATGTTACATTCAAAATTTCACTTTACAATGTATGTACTTTTAAACTCGCTTGCGCGCCTGATTAAGCATTTGATCCACTGTGCATCGTTTACTCAAAGCGGGACAGCCGCATAGCAAGTGATGAATGCTTTCCATTTCTTCCTCATTTCCACAGATTCTACAAAAGTAATTGGAGTCAATACCCAACTTTCTGGCGTGTTCGCCGATCAGGTAGTGTCCCGTCAGAACTTACGTAGACAATTTATTCCTCTCTAGTGCGAGGTGATATATTGACTTTCTCACCTCATATCACCACACCCCACAGGTGCCGATTTTTTTTCCATATTTCATAAAAATTTTTCTGAAAGAAGGACTTTTATGCCAGATAAGGAGGACATTTGTATCATTTTCAAAGAGAGTTTGGAACTTTCGGATGACATTAAGAAATACAATAATTGGAAAGAATGAGCATTTAACTATGATCAACAGTTAAACTTTAAACCCGTAAGGAATGTCTAAAGTCTGGCAGAGTCAACGATGTGAAACCGTACACCACCCTATCGGAGCAGAATAAGAAGAAATGTAATCAAGTTTTATAAATGTTATTTTTCTAATGAAAATTATTTGTCAAACAATTCGTATTTTATAGCGCTGCCAAATCGGAGGTACATACTCGTATATATGACGGCTATATCTAAAATAATCTTCAAATTTGGCAAGGTTTGTATACTCGGGTACCACATTTAAATATGAACCGATTCACACCAAATTCGACATCAAGAAACTCTATCCTGCTTAACTTCAAAGTGATTGGATATAAAAAAAAAACAATTTCTGTAGCGCTAAAAGGGCAATTCGGAAAGAAAATATATATATGAGACATATCTAGATCTGAACCGATTTTGACAAATTTCTTCCCAGGTGTGAAAGAGTCCTTATTGCCAAATTTCAGAAAGATCGAAGTGACAATGCAACCTGTACCTAACGAACAAATTTTAATGGACGGACAGACGGATGGACATGGTTAAATTGACTAATATAGCTATATGTAGTGAAGCGATCGGTATACTTTAAAGTGGGTCTAGCTCCAGTATTTTTAGGTGTTAGTTATAATAAACAAGTCAAAGCGGCGTTAAGTTCTACCATGCCGAAACTTATATACCCTTCACCATGGATGGCATGTCAACTGTTTTGGTGCAAATAAACTTATACATATTACCAAATTTCAAGCCGATTGAAATTTGAGATGTTTTTTGCGTTAAGAAGTAAAATTTTGAGGTAACTGTGTATGAGGGCAAATCATGGGCCTATGATGACCGTTGTTCATGTGAAGGGTTCTAGATATAAATACACCCAAAATACAACTTTTCAGCCCAATAAGTCAAATCGGACAGATGCTGTATATGGGGGCTATACCACAATATGGACTAATAATGTTCATTTTCAATCGCAAATTACCTGCTGCTATATGAAGTATCTGTACCAAATATCAGTCATCTTGCTCAATTATTGTAGTACTAACATTGTACTAAAACAAGTTGCGATCTTTACTGTTTGTGAAAAAGTTGAATTTGTAACAAAAGAAGGACAAATCCAACATTCTCGAAAAAGAAGGGAGGATACTAGGACATGTCCTCCGAAAAGAGGACGTATGGTAACCCTGCTCTTGCCTAAGCCAAAACTTGCATGTGGATAGTGGCGCACCGATATAAGTATATGCAAATTCTTCGAGAATTTGTAATGTTGTCCCTTTCCCAGCAAGTTAATCGGCTTTGTAGTTCGCCGGGATATCCCTATGCCCTGGCACCCATATAGGGTGTATATTAAACAACTCAACCATATAGTTAAGTGATCTGCGGCAGTCGAAGCCTGTTTTGTGATTTAGTGATGTGACCTCCAGAGAATTGATGGCAGCCTGATTGTCCGAGTAAATGACAACGCTAGTGTTAGTTACTATGCTACGACTCAGCCACTTGGAGACTTCCCATATTGCCATTATTTCGGCTTGATAGACACAGCAGGTATCAGGTAGTCTGTGAGCTATATCCCAAGTGTACTCCGAAGCCAACCATTTCATCAAGCTTCGAACCATCCGTATAGAAGTGGAGATGGTTTCTATTACCTGGTATTCTGCCAACCCTATGATATCTGGCTGGTATCATAATGATATAGTTCATTTTGAAGGTGTACACCGTTGGTATATAGTCCACTCAGTCGGTTACCATAGAACTACACTTTTATATCCTCATGTGGCCGTAGTTCTTGTACCTCCCCATTGATAGGCAGTTTAATCTTAATACCGCTCTGGTTGCAACCTCTCTCGCCACAATATTAATCGGCAGTATATGGAGTAGGGCTTGTAGAGACTCAGTCGCTGTAGTCCCTGAATCTCCGCTTATGCATCGGCAGGCAGTTCTCTGAATCTTTGGTTTGAAGAATTTGATTTTAAGATGGACCTACAGTTTTCCTCCACTCCCCTCCACTTAGATAGTCGAACAGGTACATAACTACACGTATCACTTACTCGTCCTATAAATTCCGGCTGCTAATACGTGCTAACCTGCAATATATTTACAAATAAATAAAATAAGTATGTTCGGCTGAAATCCGTTTTAGGACGTTTTAAGTCATTTGAGCAGTGTCCGTCTGTCGGTTTAAATGTCTGGCTGGAGCGCTTTGTAAGTCTCGAAGATAACGGAAGATATTCAAATTTGGCATGTGATAATATTTTTTTTCTATCTCAGGCTAATTTCAAAAATGGGCTATATTGAACTACTCCTTCTAGTACCTTGCTCACAAAGAGTTAACATTTAGTGAAATATTGATTCTCTATTAACTTCTATCTTAACATACTTAAGGAATAAATATGGTAAATATGTCGAAACACTGGATATCGATACTATAAAACTATAAACAAATCGGAATATATGCATAGTTTTAAAGGTGCCTGGGAAGATTAAAATGTTGAAATAACAAGTAAGAAAGTTTCAGTCGGGTAAACCGACTAAGGTATACCCTCACTTTGTGAGTAATGTAATATGGAATATTAAACGAATTATTCTGTCAATTTGTATGGGAGGTACCAGAATGTTTTTAACAAATACACCTATTTTTCTCTGAATAGTAGATTCTTTAAATACTGCGCCGAATTATAAGCGTTTTTTTTGGTATGATGTGGCCATTTTGTGTGGGAGGTACAAAAAGGGACGTGGTGATAACGGCCATTTTTTACAGGGCTATAGCGACTTCAAAAGCGTTACACTGTGCAAAATGTTGTTGCATTTTCGTGCTTGGTACTCATGCTATGAGCTCTTAACTTTTTGTGCAAAATGGTACCTTTGTGTGGAAGGTACAAAAAGGGGCGTGGCAATAGCGCCCATTTTTCACAGTGCAAAAGACACTATAAAAGCATTACACTGTACAAAATTTCAAGTGCTTTTATACACTGGTATTAATGTTATAAGCTGTTATCTTTTGGTGCGAAATGGTACCTTTGTGTAAGAGGTACCAAAAGGGGCGTGAATATGACACCCATTTTTCACTGGACTGTAGGCACTATGAAAGCATTACACTGTACAAAATTTCAAGTATTTTTATGCGCTGGTATTAATGTTATAAGCTGTTAACTTTTGGTGCAAAATGGTGCATTTGTGTGGGAGGTACCAAAAGGGGCGTAGCAACATGGCCCATTTTTCTCGAGTTGATAGCGACTCATAAACTTATGCTATGTGTGGAATTTCAGAAGATTCGAATAAGTAGTATAGCAGTTATTAAAGATTCAATATTTCACAACATTTTAACACTTTGTGGGGGAGGTACTAGAAGGAGTGGACCAATATGGCCCATCTTCGAACTTAGCCGGAGATAGAAAAAAATATTACCACGTACCAAATTTGAAGTCAATCGGTTACTCCTTTCGAGAGTTATCGTGCGCACCAGCCAGCAGACAGACAGACAGACAGACAGACGGACGGACATTGCTCATTCGACTTAAAATGACCCAAAACGAATATCCGCCGAACATACTTAGGGTCTCAGATCACTCCTTCGATGTGTTACACTTTTTTTCGTAGCAAATGATATATACCCTCGTCACACTAAAGTGAGGGTATAAAAATGTTCAACATCTTAAATATGTTGAATTTTAATGTTAATAAGTTTATTCGTCTCGTTTTTAAACTGCCATAACTTAAAAAATAATATTAAAAGTATTGACTTAATTTTTCCCACACAACTAGAATATACTCGTACTCACAAATGTTTCGTCCAAATTTCAATACAATCGATACAATTCAATACAATGATAAATAAGAAAGTTACAGACTCAAAAAAGAACCAAAGTGCGTCGTTGGCATATGTCACGGCCTTACAGCCACAACTTTCTAGATCTAGCTGGATTTTATTCACCGCTATGTTCCAAATTATTGGAGACAGTAGTCCCTGTTTATTCCGGTCCCCAGCCACAGGGAATATAATTATTGGAGGGCATACACGCAAAGAAAAAATTCCTTTCTGCGAAACGAAATATTAGACAACTGCAATTCTCGTTTACGACGACTGAAATTCTTTTGGTCAGAACAAACAATTGCTTACGCGAAATAAGTTTCTGTCACAACAAACGAAATTTCAGTTCCGGCAAACGAGAATTGTAGTTGTCTAATTTTTCGTTTCATAGAAACGAATTTTCTCTTTGCGGGTAGCTGAGTGCGCTTTATATTGGGGGAAAATGGACTTAATGCCCCCGAAACAACAACGGAGAACGTATCGTTGATCTCTGCATGATAAATCAATTATGCATTGGAGGTACAAAATTTCCCCACCGAGATATTCATAAGTGCACATGGCAGTCACCAGATGGGGTAACACGCAATCAGATCGACCATTTTCTGATTAGCAGAAAGTTTTTAGGGTGTCTAATGGATGTGAAAACTATTAGAGGAACCGACATATACAGCGACCACCAACTTTTACTTGGAATTGTAAAATTGCGCCCAAATGCGTTCTATCATCAAAGGACGGTCATCGAGGAAGTACATGGGCGGTTTACAAGGCGGTAAGACAACTGAGTTCAGAAAAAATACGTAGTGCCTCCGATATAAAAGATGCAAATGGGCACATCCTTACCACAACTGTAGGACAACTCTAACGATAGAAAAAGTTCTACGAAACACCGACAAATGAAAACCAAAAGGGGACGATACAAATATCACAAGCGCGTCGAAACCCAAGGATTCAACCGTACCACCGTTCATGTCGGAAATAAAAAATGCTATCTTAAAACTTAAAAACAATAAATCTCCCGGTTCGGACAACATTTCAGACGATATATATAAATATTCACAAATACTACACACGTATATCTTTCCCCTTAGCAAAGAAGTCTGGATTTCAGAAGACACTCGGCCCGACTGGATAGAGGTTCTTATTGTCACTATTCCAAAGAAGGGACACCTTAGCCAATGCCGAAACAGGAGGGGCATAACTTTGCCAAATACAATCCAAAAAATTCCGGCGTTTATCATCTTAGAACGCATTTCGCCTGCAATAGAGCCCAGCATTAGGAAAGAGCAGGCTGGATTTAGAAAAAAATCGACCCTTGTAGACCACATAAATACACTAATAACAATTGTGGAACTATAGATTGTATGGAACAGCCCACTATACCTAATATACATCGACTTCGAGAGAGCGTGCGATATGATCGATAGAAATGCAATTTGGGAAAGCCTCATATTCACGGGAATACCGATCAAAATCGTATAAGTTATACGTATCCTCTACCAAAATGCTACATGCAAAGTATCATTTAAAGGAATGGAAAGCGAACCTTTTGGCATAAATAGCAGAGTTCGGCAAGGACTCTATCCTGTGATGACGAAAACAAATGCTGAAGCGTCGGATGGAATCATGAGGCGCTTAAAACAACGCCTTCACGATTTACATTAAGCCGACGAAATCTGCCTAATGTCTCATAAACTAAACGGCATTCAAGAGAAAATCAACAAGCTCCAAGTAAACGGACTGGCAGTTGGGTTGGAAATCAACGTCAAAAAGACAAAATTAATGACAATATGCACCTCGAACAACGCTCCGATTCTACTCAACGGCACCGCTATAACTGAAGTAACTGAATTCAGCATCCTAGGTAGAATTATAGATAAAAATGGAGAAGCAGACGCTGATGTAACCAGCAGGATCAATAAAACCCGTCACGCATATGCCTCACTAGCAAAAGTAGCAATCCACCCAATTCCCCAAAAAATCTGCATATTTAACACCAGTGTTAAATAGGTTCTACTGTATGGTTGTGAGACATGGAAAGTCTAGTAACTTCAGTCACGCATAAACTGCTGGTATAAACAAGTGCATGAGAAGAATACTTGAAATATTTTGGCCATTACAAATAAGTAACCAGAATCTGTTGACTACCTGCAATATTGGTAAGAATTGATACCGAAATCAGGCAACGAAAATGGATTGGACACACACTACGTAAAGATAATTTCGACGTTGCTAAATTGAGCCTACAAAGAAATCCACAAGGAAGCAGAATTCCAGGCAACGGGCAAACATGGTCCGAAATAAGATGGCTCAAAACCGAATTGTAACTCTGTAAACTAAACGCACATCTCATGATCCGAAACTTATCTTACAATATAGAAACAATATACAATACTATGCTTGTTTGAGCTAGATGCTCCACCTAAGAGCTGCGTTTATATATGTATCTAGCTGTACCCTGTACACTTCGTTGCCCCAGATTTCAGATTTCCGATACCGTCCATTTTTGGACCAAACACGTAGACTACCACCAAATACATATACACAAAAAGTACAGTTCCTGATATATCAATTTCAAAACATGGCTCATATTTGCGGGGTCACACCCAATTTTTTGACCAATCACGTAGCCTGCCACCAGATACCTATACACAAAATTACAGGACCTTGGACCTATGAGGATAATATTCAAACAAATTATTTCAGTCAAATTTAAATAAATTTGTAGGGACCTATGGGGTTGCCAAATTCCAGCCCAATGGATTGGTATTTTTGGTTTCTAAGGCGTCAATAAGTCAAAACCGATAGGACCTATTATGGTCCTAGTATGATCCTTGTTAATGAAAATGGTTCCAACTACGCACAGTGGGAGGAATCGAAAAAAAGAAAAATAATTCGGCCGTTTCTTAACCAGACAACCGATTGCGATAAAACTTGACATGCTTCTAGAAGAGGTATTAGAAGTCTTATGTTGGGGCCCCCTATTCTATACAGGGGCGTAGCTACAGGGACTCAAAGTTGGGCACCTCGGTTAAATAAATAAAATTGCGATTCTTCTATGGTGACTATATCGAAACATAGGCGATAGGGACCATTTAAGATCACAAACAACTCACTGTAATGTGATTTCAACAGTTGGATCTACTGAGGTGCGTCAGTAGATACCTGGGAACAGGGTGATTTGCGTGAGTTACATGCGTTTCCTGATTACACGCTGGACAGGTATTCGCACATTGCCTTAAATTCGAACCCAGCATGAATTGAGGCAGCAACACCAAGCAGACCTTAGCTGCTTCAGAACAGCTTTTGTTTGTCGCGGTGGTCTCTCCTCTTTTGATGCTACTGGTCTACTCTCCGAGAACGATATCCGGGATCCCAGTAGCTGTTATCTCTGCTGCTTCGTCTTAGTGGGCATGAATATCCTTCAAACAGCTTCGTACCATATCTGATTTAGATGATCGCGGTCTAGGTCGTGATGATCTCTTTTGACCTGCCTGGGTGGGAGGAGCCCATACACGAGGTGGTGGTTGGGATGGTAATCTGATAGCAACACAGCAGGTACTATCGCTTTAAAAGTGGTCAACAAAGTTTGTTTGTCGGCGACTTAAAGATATTTTTCCTATCTCTCATTCTATCGCAGAAAGCGGTGTCTTCCTCGCATAACCAAACTTTTCATTCATTTCGGATCGCTTCGCGTTACAAATATAACAAACGGCTGATGATGTTGTATCTGTAACAGTTTAAGCCGTCTTCCAATCCAACATAGTAAACACTAATGGTGATTTCGATTCTGAAAAAAATTTTGCCCCGTCGACTCGAAATTCTGAAAAATATTTGCCCTTTTTGGGTGGAACATATGCAGTCCATCGAAATAAACTTAGCTCATATTTCAAAATTCCCAAATATGGTATAAAACTCCAGATATCGGGAAAAGGGCAACGGAAATGTTGCACTTTTTTGCAGAAAAGAAATCGCCATAAATTATGCTTCACACTGAATTGCCCGCATGCTAACATTTATGTACTTTTCAATGTCGCAATATCGCCCTTCACTTTCTGAACAAGGCTTAAGACTTTCTCTTTTATTTCTATTTATCTCCAAATTTTGACTGCAGAGTTAAGGGCTCCACGGATACTCCTGATAAGTTCTTGTTATATTCCACATGGCCAGATGCTACTAGTAACAGTCATAGCATTTACTTCCTCGTTTGAAAGAACTTTGAAATAAACCCCTCACTGTGTGGTCCAACAAGTAATAGAGTTCAGTCGGGTAAGCCTACTTGAGAATTCCCTCAACGTCAGTCCAAAACAAAATATTCGTAAATGTATATGGGCAAAAGTCAAAATTTTGTAATTTTCGAGAAAATATTTTTTGGAAATTTTTTTCCGAGCATTTGTAGTATATAGAGATGAAAATGTAAGCCAGCAAAAACCGTTGTTGTGAATTCATTTTATTAAGGGGCGCGAAAGTTATGGCGGTTCCAAATTGAAATTTTAAAAATATTCTATAAATATTCAGCAGAATTAAGAAAACTAAGCTTACAATCATAGAACTCTCGCATTTCTATCAGAGTATGTCACAATATTCGCTGTGCCTTCATTATTTGCAAAAATATAGCGAAACAAAATATTTTTTAATTGAAATTTTATTTAATATTACGAATCCCGCGAAATATAAAAGTCGGGAAAATATATGAAAAATGACTGCGATTAGATGAGAGAACTAGCCGTGATCTTCAAAAAGAATGAAGGTAATGTCTGTATTAGTTAAAATGTTATATTTGTTTCAAAATACGAAGTCCATATCATTTGTGTTTTATTTCAAGGCAAAATTTCTCTACAAAATTCCTATGTATTTATGGGAGTTGAATGTTAAGATCTTTTTAAGTGTTTTTTTGGTGAACCTCTTTTGTAAGATTACATAATAGTATTTGTTACGGCCTTTAATAATAAATTAACAGACTTCATTTAATAAGAATAAAAATTCGCGAGTGATATTCGAACACTAAGAAATTTTGAAATATTTTCTTATGAATTTCGCGGATTTTGAAGTCGGCATTACCATACGGAAATTATGTGCTCATCCGGGCCATCTTATATTGTATGAATTCGCTTAAAATCGTAATATATCTTAAAGGGAAACTAATAATGAATGGTTTTATTTTGAGGTTATGTACATTTTGGAAAGTGCATAATTTGCACAATCATCAAAATAAAATGAGGCGCCTCTGATTTCGGAATAGATCGTTAAAAATCCTTTAAATTCATATGAACTTCCGCCATATCTGTACCGCGAACTGGGTGTGCCTTGCCGATCATCACTGAGACAAAAGTGACTCGTTCTTCGCGCACAAGACGTCAATCTTCAAATACATATCAATGGTTGTTAAGTGCACCACAGCAGTACTTCCAAAGAACGTAGAAATTAATTTAAGAACTTTATGCTATAAATCTCGTCATGGACAAGATTTGCAATTTTTGCAAAACTTGAAAAAAGTTTATAAAAGTTCAGTGATACATCTTTTTGTTACGCGCCCCTGATTTTAGGATTCGCCATGTAAAAAACCTTCTGGGATAATAAATTCAGCGCAATCTATGAATATCTGTCGATGTGTACCGCGAAACACGCTATCAAAAAAAATTCACGCAAGTTTAACTAAGGAAGGTATTTTCAGCCACTGTAATCGCTTCTTCGGTGATATTTCATTACATAGACGGGCGCGGTTAAAAAACAAAAAACACTTGAAATCGCATTTCCAAAAGTTATGAGCTATATTTTTTCGCGTAAAGATCTCACATGAACAATGTCCACGAAAAATTCTTTCTCCTTGTGTCCTTCTTATTTTTTGTAACTGACCAGTACTTCTAGAATGAATAGGTTGGCCACAACCTCTAAAAGAATGAATAAAGATATGTAAATTTCTATGGTTTTTTCTACATTTTTGAAATGTATGTGATTATATCATTTAAAGTATATAAAATAACTAGCTGGACCCGGTCCACTTCGTTGCCCCAGACTCCAGATTTCCGATCCCGTCCATTTTTGGACCAATCACGTAGACTGCTACCAGATACTTACACAAAAAATTTCAGCACTCTAGCAAAAAATTTTTCTCAATATCAAAATTTGACCCAAATACCCTATTTTCAAGATGATCGGTCCAGCCGTTTAGACGTCTATACGGAACAAACAAACAAATATACAAACAAACCCACAAACAGACACTCTCTTTTATGTATATATACATATAGATATAAGATATACGAGGTATGTTCAAAAAATATCGCGAATTTTTAATTTCCGCGGGCTACCTGTATTTGATTTTTGATATTTTTGTAGCGTTATGTTAGTACTCATGTCCCTTACATATGCTGACAAGGTCGGCCATTTTGAATGTTTAGTTAATTTTTGACAGCTGTTGTGCTTGGATGTGTTTTAACTTGTCTTCGATTTTTATCTATTTCAGAAAATGGATCAACGAATCTGCATCAAATTTTGTGTTTATCGGTGGTACAAAATGTTCTTAGAGGGCCGAGAAGATGCGAAAGACGAACAGCGTGCCGGACGCCCGAGCTCACAGTTTTCTTTGATTGCAGGGGCGTGGTGCATTATGTGTTCTTGCCACAGGGTAGTACGGGCAATAAAGAATATTACCTGCAAGTTATGCGCAAATTGCGCGAAGCAATCCGCCAAAAACGCCAGGATTTGTGGAAGAACAAAAACTGGCTTTTGCACCATGATAACGCCCCTGCACACACATCGTTGCTTGTGCGCAAATATTTCGCCAAAAACAACACAGTAATGGTGCCGCACCGTATTCCCCTGACCTAGCCCCCTGTGACTATTTTTTGTTCCCAAAACTGAAAGGGCCCATGAAAGGACGACGTTACGACACGATTGATGAGATAAAGACGGCATCGAAGGAGGAGCTGAGCAAAATCACAAAAAAATATTATTTGAAGTGCTTCGAGGATTGGAAAAAAACTTTGGTAGAAGTGTATTATATCCGAGTAGAATTGCTGTGAAGGGGACAAAATAGATATTAATGAATAAATAAATACCCCAGCAAAAAATAAAAGAAGTAATTCCTAAAGAATAACATTATAAGTACTTCCAAATCATATGAATGAGCATTTTTTCGGCATTTAATGAAGTTCTTCTAATTAACTCACCAAAATGTAATTTCGGAATATAAATTATTAACCCTAGAATGCATAATTTCAAAACGAATGGATGTAAAATAAAGCTTCTGAAGTGATAAAAGTCCAGATCAGAAGGAACATATATATATACGCTGAAAAAAAATCGCTTCTGTAGTATATTGTTCCAAAACATATTCTGCTTGAAACATATATATGTTTAGGGTACACTCTAAACATATAATATTTGGTACATACAAAAATTATATATTTGGGGAGATGTTGTTCTAAACAAATCTTTGTTTACATCCCAATATGTTTTCATTTGGGACTATTATACACGAAACCAATGTTTTTATTAATTTAAGTATTCGGAAAATACATAGATTGTGTTAAATTTGTCAGTAATTCAAAGTAAATTTTTTAGAAATGTTAAATGTTCGTAAAATAATTAATAATAATAATTGAAATCGTATAATCTTGGATCGAAATAAATTACTTGGAAGGATTGACAACTTATGATGGCTTGGAATACTAAAAAATTATTGATTTAAAACGGAAGTTAATATGGTAACATAACTGGGAGGTACAATTCAAAAACGAGGAAAAATTAAAACTCAAATTAGAAAAATTCAGCAAAGTTTTGAAATTCTCTTTTAAGTTAACTATATTTGAAGATGTTCCTAAACAATAATTTTATTTGCATATAAACTCATATTTTATTTGAGAAAATTAGTTTGGAAATATATTTTGTTGCAATATATTAATATATGCGTTCCGAATAAATTTTATTGGTTTACAAATAAAATTTATTTACTCAAAAATATATAATATTTAAAAATTTGTGTTCCAAATATATTTTCTTTCGATTCAAACATATCAAAAAAGGCGATTTTGCCCCGTGTATGTGTGTAAAATACTGCTTCTATAGTGCTAAAGGGCAAAATCGGAAGAAATATATATTTATATGGCGGCTATATCAGAATTAGTGAGTGGTTCTGGAAGCTAGTCGACTTTCGACTTTTTCATCAACCAAATTTCGTTTCAGTCGACTAGGTCGATTAATCGGACCTAAAAGTCGACTTTTTTAATTTGATTAAAGTAACACAAATTAATTTTAAATTATGTTGATTTTCTTCGAAATATATTAAATTGTGGAATTGTAGTACATTGGATTGTGATAAAAACTAAATTTATTAATAACACTTTATCCCTCAAAAAATGAAAATTAGTTTTTCCTCCAAAAATCACGATTTTATTGCGGAAAAAAGAGGAAAGAAAACAATACGTAACATCAAGTGCTCGTATTTGATAAAGCACAGAAGGCGATACCAACATTGTATTAAACTGAAAGTACTGTATTCATCTATTTAACCTTTGAAGTTGTTCTCTTGTTGCTGTTTTGAAATTCCATTTTTGTCAATCGTGTTTGACAGCTATTTTAGATGCAAAAATTATATATGGGTCTGTATATAAATTTGGCCTTTATCTGAATGGTATCCATTTTTTCATCAAATTTCGCAGTGTTCATGATTCTATAAACTAATCTCTGCCAAATTTAATAATGATCTGTGAAATATGAAAACACATTTTTCCAACGTTGCTAGTGACCGTTTATGCTCGGATTAAAAAAATCCGAGTTAGTTTTTCTTTGGAGTTCTACTGCTATCACTAAATTTCTGAATAAAAAGAAAAAATAATACATATATATATATAATATATATATACAAATCTACGCATGTATTTGTTGTATTAATATATTGATAAAATGTGCATAATAAAATCATCCGTAACCCTGTAAACTACTATTACTACTCGGTAATTATTCCGAGTAATAATTAGTAAATATTTATTTGCTCTTTTTTTGTTCTCTAGCTTCCCTAGTTTTAAAGTGCTAGGAAGTCTTAGAGTAGTAAGAGCAAGGTAGCTTCATCATTTTTACTACCGTCTAATTTACTTCCCTTTTTTCCCCTTTTTCCACTTGGCCTGTCCCATTTGGGAGCTTGAAAACTCCAATTCATGGCTTTTATTTTCTTATATTTTTTTTGGATTTAAAATAGAACATAGTTGAAACTTTAAGTATCAAACCTACAGTCAAATTATTAGCGTAAACCAGTTATTTTTGAAGAATTTTGTAATTTACCTTTAATTGGCCTACTGACT
This sequence comes from Eudasyphora cyanicolor, assembly GCA_963930755.1. Taxonomy (NCBI): domain Eukaryota; kingdom Metazoa; phylum Arthropoda; class Insecta; order Diptera; family Muscidae; genus Eudasyphora; species Eudasyphora cyanicolor. Next base: position 254,191,909 of record OZ005736.1, read on the forward strand.
TTAAATTACATTAATAAAATTAAATGAAAATGAAACCAGTAAATTGAGAAACTTCTTTCTGGAAAATTTTAATGATCGGAAGTAAAATACAACTTCTATAGCGGTTTGATACCAAATCAGGAGGAACATATATATGGAGCATTAATATAAATCTGAACCGATCTTCCCTGAATACTCATTCATGTAAAAATACCTCCTTCTGTCGAATTTCGTACTGATCGGATATAAAATACAGTTTTTACAGCGCTTACATGTCAAATCGGGGGTAACATATATATGGGGGCTATATCTAAATCTGAACCGATTTTCTCCGAATTTAGCAGTATTCCTTCATGTAATAAGAAACCTCTCTTTGCCGAATTTCGCACTGATCGGATATAAAATAACATTTTTACAGCGCTTACATGTCAAATCGGGGGTAACGTATATATGGGGGCTATATCTAAATCTGAACCGATTTCTTCCAAATTTAACAGTGTTCATTCATATAATAAGAAACCTCTTTCTTTAGAATTTCATACTGATCGGATATAAAATAAAGTTTTTACACCGCTTACATGTCAAATCGGGGCTAACATATATATGGGGGCTATATCTAAATCTGAACCGATTTTAACCAAATTCAATAGGGATCGTCCTTGGGCCAAAAAAAAAGATATGTGTAAAGTTTCGTCGAGATCGGACCATAATTGCGACCTGTACTTTGATTACAAGAATACATGCACAGACGGACAGACAGACAGACGGACATAGCTAAATCAACTCAGAAAGTGATTCTAAGTCGATCGGTATAATAAACGATGTGTCTATTTCTTCTCCTTTTGGGTGTTACAAACAAATGCACAAAGTTATAATACCCTGTACCACAGTGTGGTGTAGGGTATAATGAAACCAGTAAGGAAAGGCAGAAAGTCGGGCGGGGCCGACTATATAATACCCTACACCTCCCTAACAATGCGATAAGGGTCATTGCGATAATAATTTGGAATAATTGGTAAATGGGTTGGAACATATTATCTAATTCTGAACCGATAATCGCTAAATTAAGCAATATTCGTTCCTAAATTGAGAAACATATTTCTGGAAAATTTTAATGATCGGAAGTAAAGTACAACTTCTCCCAAATCAGGAGGAACATATATACGGATGTTATATGTAAATCTGAAACGATTTTCATTTAAAAAGACATCTTTCTGTCGAATTTCGTGCTGATCGGATATAAAATACAGTCTCTACAGCGCTTACATGTCAAATCGGGGGTAACATATATATGGGGGCTATATCTAAGTCTGAACCGATTTTCTCCGAATTTGGCAGTATTCCTTCGAGTAATAAGAAACCTCTTTCTGCCGAATTTTGCACTGATCGGATATAAAATACAGTTTCTACAGCGCATACATGTCAAATCGGGGTAACATATATATGGGGGCTATATCTAGTTCTGAACCGATTTTCTCCGAATTTCCAATCCGCTGTGTCCTGGCACCCAAAGGTACGCAGTTGACCATGAGCTGAGTAATAATTTATCGTTCATTTACAGTCCAACACATTTCAGGATTTTACCCTTTCGGACGTTATTGCTTTGATCGCCATTTGGCTATCTGTGAAGAAGTCGTGTTACTGAGTCAGTTCACACACTCCGTCATTGCTCGAATTTCCGCTTGAAATACCTGTTATGGTCTGGGAGGCGGAAATAAAGTTCGACCTCTTGTTCCTTAATAAGAATGAAGTGTCGGTCTGGCACAAATGCTTCACAGTAAGCTGCAAGCCATACTTAAAGAATGGCTTCGGAGTTTTCCGTTGTTTGAATGTGGCCTACCAGTGATTCTAATATCTTCTGATGTACGACTTGTGGTCTCGATTAATCCATTCACTCATCCCTTGTAAACGTTTTGCTGTGAGGGCTGTGGCATACTTTATACGAATTCTTTGGTTGAATGTGCAGTTTAGTCTCGAACGCCCTTATTGGTGCGGTTCTAATTGCACCGCTTATGCCTACGATGCACTTCTTTTTCATTGATATCCACAACACTACTGAGGCGTGGGTCCAATTGATCTAATGGCGCAATGTCAGTGTGTCATACTTGGACGTAATCCCCATTTTGAACCTATAGCTCTTTAGCTTTGGCGGCTCTTTCTTCTATGTGATCCTTCCAATTGTTACAGATCCAATATTACTCCTAAGTTAGGTAAACGAGGCTCGTCGTTGGACTCTTACCACTTACAGGTACTGCAACGTCATCGGCATAACAGACTTGTTTAAGTCCTTCATTGGTGAATGTGTCAAGGAGACTGTGTGCAGTCGTAACTCAGAATTGTATCCAGTTGCACTTGTAATGCATACTGCTGCACTACGTTGTATATTTCCAGTGTCCTGAGGTAACTGCTAGTTCTTATAGCCTTCCAGAAGACCAAACGCATTCTTTATAGAATAATGGCTTCGCGGCGGCAAAAAAAATGAGAAATCAAAATCCCAATCCTGAAACAGGACCGGTGTCGGTTACAACAACAACTTATCTGAATGGGAAGGATGTTGAGGAGTGGAAACTAAAATTCCTGGAAAAAAAGATTTTATAGTAATAAACGTACCAAAGGAGGACCGAAAAATTTTCGTTGAAGACGTGTATAAATAACAGCGGTGGAGAGTGAATCAATACTATGGATCGAAAATTTTCCGTAATGTCGAACACTGAAAAGGTCAACGAAGCGAGAAAGAGAGTCGAGGAGAAATTTGTTGAATATGATTGCCACGCCGGAATTTGGACACAAGAAGACTATGCAATATTTCATGCGAAAATGGCGAAATATTCGCATTAGATTCACACTGTATAATAAAGTGCCACCATGGTTCATGGATCATTTGTCCTTTTAAATGTAGTACCAGTACCAGAAGAACCCAAGCAGTAAGCTGGATTCGTGTTTGATGACTGTACCCGTACTTCCCGTAATGTAAAAAATAAAATGTTTCTGTCAAAAAAGGACTGTATCTCCATGTACATTTTAATAACGAAAACAAAAAATTCAAGCGTCTATAAATGATTTCATACCTCAAAAAACATGGCTTAAGTTGATGTGTACTTTGGTCCAATGAGTTTCTCATTTCTATCTTCTCAACAATTCAAAGTTCAGCAAACTGTAATGCGGGTTCAAATACGAGTATGTTAAAAAATATCGGGAATTTTTAATTTCCCGGCTACGTGTATTTGATTTTTGATATTTTTGTAGCGTTATGTTGGCACTCCCTTTTTTATGCTGACAAGGTCGGCCATTTTGAATGTTTAGTTAATTTTTGACAGCTGTTGTGCTTGGATGTGTTTTAACTTGTCTTCGATTTTATCTATTTCAGAAAATGGATCAAAGAATCTGCATCAAATTTTGTGTGAAAAACAAAACAACGTGCGCTGACGCATTCCGAATGTTGACTGTGGCATATGGTGCAGCTACCTTGGACCAAAGCAACGTTTATCGGTGGTACAAAATGTTCTTAGAGGGCCGAGAAGATGCGAAGGACGAACAGCGTGCCGGACGCCCGAGCTCACAGTTTTCTTTGATTGCAGGGGCGTGGTGCATTAAGAGTTCTTGGCACAGGGTAGTACGGTCAATAAAGAATATTACATGCAAGTTATGCACAAATTGCGCGAAGCAATCCGCCAAAAACGCCCGGATTTGCACCCTTCACACACATCGTTGCTTGTGCGCGAATATTTGGCCAAAAACAACACAGTAATGGTGCCGCAGCCACCGTATTCCCCTGACCTAGCCCCCTGTGACTATTTTTTATTCCCAAAACTGAAAGGCCCATGAAAGGACGACGCTACGCCACGATTGAGGAGATAAAGACGGCATCGAAGGAGCTGAACAAGATCACAAAAAATGATTGTTTGAAGTGCTTCGATGATTGGAAAAAACTTTTGGCAGATGTGTATTATATCCGAGGGGAATTACTTTGAAGGGGACAAAATAGATATTCATAAATAAATAAATACTTTTTGACAAAATACAAAATTCGCAAATTTTTTTTGAACATACTTCGTATATACAAAATGTGTCATTTACCTGCGCTAAAGGCGTCATAGATGCTTCTAAGGCCAAAAAGAGCCACAAATGCAGCTGTGTTAACGGCTAATAAAGTCAAATGAATCAGATCACCTGATGAACCCCTGCCATCGAAAAAGGCAAGAGGCCCTAATGTCACCATCAAAAGGACACTCACCAAGCCCTTCAATGAAGTGGCGAAGGAGAGTCTAGTGATGGCCGTTATAGACAGAAGTTGTGAGGATGGATCCATCCTCAAGGACAAATGGAACCATGTGCAATCAGCCATTATGGCTCATTACCTCGAAGTCCGTAGAGAAATGCCGGGCAAACCACCATCAGGGGAGAGTAAAGCTCTTATATTTCGGTGATGCCAGATCAGTAGACCTGTATAAGGCTGCTCTGAGTCGAGCGGGTGAGGTGTGGCCGGGTGCCCAGTTGGATGTTGTCGAAAAAAAACATCCCTAGTCACCCTAGAGCCATCACCTGGGTTACAGAAGAGCCCTCCAACCCGGCTGACATATTAGAAATAATAAATTTTTTTTAAAATTGGAGAATCAGCAATGTGCGTGAGGCGGATGGTAAAAAGCGGCAGGTCAATTTGATCCTTAACGCTGAATCCACCTCCCATATACAACGTGCAAGTGCAACCCTACAATATGGCTTCGAGACTATAGTCTTGAAGGTATACAAGCAGGATATAGCTCCCACTGCAGAAGGTGAGTCGTCCACGGTGGCACTTTCTGGAAGTGCGGAGGTACCCACGCCTATTATTTCTGGTGACTCCAACTCTAACAGAAGATCTGTAACGTCCTTCTCTGAGGACAAAAGCTCTACTTCGGACACAGAGAGGCTGAGGGGAGTCTCCGGACTCTTTGACGCATCTGGCGGGGACATGCTTCTCGTCGATACGGACGAAGAGTTCGATAACACCCTTGTCGGGGTGGATGTTAATCTGTCAATTACCAATGATGGTAAGAATTCTACAGATTAACCTCCATCACGCTAAAGCAGCCTCAGCGGCTGTATTGCTGCGCCTGTCCTCAGGCGCAGTAGACATGGTCCTGATACAGGAGCCCGTCGCAGTGGGAGGAAGGGTGTGCGGTATCAGGACACCCAACATTAAACTGCTTGTGGCCAACTGTGAAAGCACTCCAAGAACCTGCATTTTGGCCAGAAAAGATCTAAGTATCATTCTCCTGGCTAATTTAAATGGTAAAGACCAAACATCTGCTAGTCTGGAGATCAGTAATCGCATATATTGGGTGGTCTCCAGTTACTTGCCTTATGAAGCTGTAGTACCGACTGCTCTATTCAAGGAAGTAGTAGAAGAAGCAATGTCTGGCGAGGTCGAGCTGATTATTGGTGCAGACACGAACGCTCATCATACTATCTGGGGTAGTACGGATATAAACAATAGGGGTGATTCGCTTCTTGACTTTATTCTAACTACCAACCTAAGTATTTGTAACATAGGTAATAAACCGACCTTTACAATTAAAAACAGACAAGAAGTACTAGACGTAACGTTTGCTACTGAACGGCTGTCAAACAAAATTATTGGGTGGAATGTACTGGACGACCAATCATTCTCAGATCACCATTATATTGAGTTCAAACTCGCTGAAAAAGCGCCTGAACCTGCCGTCCACAGAAATGTGAGAAAGACAAAGTGGCACCTGTATGAGAAGAATTTCAAGAAAGTCCTCAACTCCAAACTTCTGTACGAACCGAATGACAAAGCCGGTCTGGATAATCTGGCCGAGCATATCACCACATCATTCAATAGTTCCCTTGAAGAAGCCTGTCCAAAAACAAGGTACAAGGGTAAAACTAAACCCCAATGGTGGACTTATGAGCTAACGGCTATGAAAAAGACCCGCAACAAGCTATTCAACAAGGCTAAATATACTGGGGTCGCTAATGTTTGGGATGCCTATACAGAGCAACTCAAGATCTATAAGAAGGAAAACTGTTATTTAGACTTAACGTATTGGAACGTGTAAGGAAGGCCAACGTCGCCTTATATTCCTGCAAAAAGGCTGTAGGGTCGCGGTGGGGCATCTCTCCTAAAATCGTCCACTGGATATATATAGCAGTAGTTCCTCCTATACTGCTATACGGCATTGTGGTATGGTGGACGGCAACTGACAAACTAACCATCACCAACCTACTAACAAAGGTTCAGAGAACAGCTTGCCTGAGCATAAGCGGAGCCTTAAGGACTACAGCGACAGAGTCTCTATACAAGCCCTACTCCATATACTGCCGATTAATATTGTGGCGAGAGAAGTTGCAACCAAAGCGGCAATAAGATTAAACTGCCTATCAATGTGGAGGTACAAGAACTACGGTCACATGAGGATATCAAAGTGTAGTGCTATGGTAACCGACCGAGTGGACTATATACCAACTGTGTACACCTTCGAGAGAAATTACATCACTATGATTCCCGCCAGAGATGAATGGGTTGGCAGAATACCAGGTAACAGAAACCATCTCCACTTTTACACGGATGGTTCGAAGCTTGATGAAAAGGTTGGCTTCGGAGTACACTGTGAAGACCTTAGTTTGGATATAGCTCACAGACTACCAGATACCTGCAGTGTCTATCAAGCCGAAATAATGGCAATATGGGAAGTAACCAAGTGGCTGTGTCGCAACATAGTAACCAACACTGGCGTTGTCATTTACTCGGACAGTCAGGCTGCCATCAATTCTCTGGAGGCAACATCCCTAAATTCACAAACAGCCCTCGACTGCCGCAGATCTCTTAACGAGATGGCCGAGCAGTTTAATATAGGGATATCTCGGGGAACTCCAAAGCCGATGAACTTGCTAGGAATGGGACTACATTACAAATTCTCGAAGTTTTTGAATATATTGGCGCGCCACTATCCACGTGCAAGCTTTGGCTTAGGCAAGAGGCAATCAGGCAGTCCAACGAAAGATGGACAGAAATCGGCACCTGCAGGGTAGCTAGACAAATCTGGCCAAGGTATGACCTGAGAAGATCAAAATATCTCCTCGCACTAGAGAGGCAAAGATTGTCTACGTTAGTATCAATTCTGACGGCGAACACGCCAAAAGATTGGGTATTGACTCTAATGACTTCTGCAGAAGCTGTGGAGATGAGGATGAAGTGGAGAGCATTGATCACTTGCTATGCGACTGCCCCGCTCCGAGTAAACGACGACTGCACATTCTGGGGTCGGCCTTTCTAGGCAGCCTAACAGATCTTTCCCGTACCGATATTCGTACTATCGATAAATCTGTATATCAAACAGGTTGGTTTCGATGAGGGGAATACGAATCAATAATAACCAGATAATATTCACCCTTGCAGGTCCAGCATAGTTGATATGAATCCTTTCGGGCGTATGTGCTGTTACTGGCCAAGAGCAAAGGTTGGTTTAGACAGGACTCTTTCTTGTTCGCTGACAGTTGTGACATTTCCGCACGTGGTCTTTAATGTTTTTGTCGATGTTTGGCCAATAGACATAGCTTCGTGCGATTGCTTTACTTCTTTCGGCTGCTATGTGCCCTCTGTGAAGATGGATGAGAATCTTCTGTCTGAATGAATGTGGTATAGCAATTGTGGTGTGAACAAGATGCATCCATTGACTACCAACAGTGAATCGTTGGGATCATATTAAGGAAGAATTGTCGGATCGATGTTCTTTCTGCTTTCGTGCCAACCACTATTCATGTACGAGTATTTTATGACTTGCATAAGTACATTGTCGGTTTTTGTGACATTCTCTTTTATTTCGAAGGAGACTGCTATTATTGTCTCGTTGAGATCGTGTTGAAAGCAGGGATGTAACGAATATTCGCATTCGCATATGCAAACGCGAATTATTTGCATCATTTTAACATTCGCTTTCGCATTCGCAAAAACCATCTTTGGAATATTCGCTTTCGCAAAAATGTATTTCATTAATACCAATGAAAACCTCTGCCACTTCTCTTCAAAACAGTTGAAGATATATGTTTGTACTTGTGGTAACAGGAGGTAAAACTATGGAAAACATTGTTAATACTTGAATATCCTGGAAAAGTATCAATTCAGTTCCTAAAATTTGTTGGTACTAAAGGCTCAAACTATTATTCGCTTTCGCAAAAATGCATATTTCACCATTCGCAAGAAATATATTTCAATATTCGCTTTCGCTAAAGTCACTTTCGTTACATCCCTAGTTGAAAGCCCTTCTCGAGAGATACCGAAGCAACAATGTAGTCGTCACCTGGCTTTTCGTGGTAACTGATGAGTCGGGAGAGCACATTGGCGTGACCGAAGTCCTTTGTGTTCGTATAGCTGATATCGAAGTCATATGCCAAGAGAATTAAACCCCAGCGTTGAAGTCGGTTAGCGGAGTAAACAGGGATTCCAATTTTAGAGACAAATATTGTTATTAGGGGCTTGTGATCCGTGTGTAGCGTTTACGGAATCGATGTACGGCAAATATAAGCGCTAAACCTATCTTCACGATTTGGTTATAGTTCTTCTCTGCTGGTGTTAGATCTTGACACGTGATGTAATGTATTGAAGCCATTGTTAGGGAATGTGTGGTAGATGACAGCGCCAATATGTCGGGATTGTAATGAGTTAAAAGCAGCGGCGAAGATAGAATTCGCTTAAACTTATCCAATGATTTTGGACATTCCGATGTCCATTGAAATTTTTGGTCTTTCTCCAATAGATCATCAAGTGTCTTGCGCAAATTTCGGATGTTGTTTACGAATTTGCCGCAGTGGTTGATGGATCCCAGCAGACTTCGAAAGTCGGCGATGTTTTGAGGGATCTTCAGATCAAGGACGGCGCTGTAGGGTAGCTAGACAAATCTGGCCAAGGTATGACCTGAGAAGGTCAAAATATCTCATCGCACTGGAAAGGAAAAGATTATCTACGTTAGTATCAGTTCTGACGGGACACTGCCTGATCGGCGAACACGCCAGAAGATTGGGTATTAACTCCAATGACTTCTGCGGAAGCTGTGGAGATGAGGAAGAAGTGGAGAGCATTGAGCGCTTGCTATGCGACTGTCCCGCTTTGAGTAAACGACGACTGGACCTACTGGGTCGGCCTTTCTAGGCAGCATAACAGATCTTTCCAGTACGAATATTCGTGCTATCGATACATTTGTATATCAAACAGGTTGGTTTCGATGAAGGGCATTTTAGCCCGAGGTACCACTAGAGACCTAAACTGGTCTATGTGAGCTGAATAAATAAAAAAAAGAAAACGGCTGCCACCCTAACCTAAACCTAAAAGGACGGCGCTGATGTTTTTAGAATCCGGTCGGATACTATCCTTATCAATAATCTGGCCAAGGTATATGATTTGGGTTTTGACATTTCAAACTTCAGCTTGAACATTTTCAAACTTCAGCTTGAACCCAAATTCCTGTATTTTCTGTAAAATTTGATTCAGATTAGATTTGTGATCTGAGATGGACTTACTCCCCAATATGATGTCATCTATATATGATGCCTTTGCACCATCAACACCAGTACACAGTTGATCCATTATTCCTGAAATGCTCCTGGTGCTGATTTGATGCCTGGCGTCAGGACCGAGCGCATGATTTTGTTTTGGTGGGTTTTCCCATATGGTACCAAATTTATTTATTAAGAATCAATGGTTGACCTTTTTAATGCATATGCATATATTTATGGTCATAAAAAAAATACTTAGGTAATATTTTCAATAAGAATTATTCAAAGCCAAAAACCTGTGTTATTGAGTAAAAAATTTACTTCCGAAAATTAATGTTTAACTTAAATTGTATGTTAAGATACTCCGAACAAAAATGTTGGATACATCTTTAACAATTTTAACATTGCTGTATTTAAATGTTATAAAAGGTGGTCCAATCATAATGCACGATGTTATTTGTGAGACACACGTGGCGAACATTTGGCTGATACACCTAATTGTCGTAGATCCTTCTATCATAATGAAAAATATTATTATAATTCTCTAAAAACTTTTTGTTTTATATACAATTAACATCGTGCGTTTATTATGGACCACCCGTATTAGGTGTATTTATTTAAATAATATATTGATTGTATTGATGTTTCAATAAATTGACACGGCACACAGAGGTATTTTAAATGCAATAAGTAATTTTTCGACAATTTACAAAAATCGAATGATGCTGTTCTATAGAGAAGTGTTTTAATAAGAAAAATCCATAATTTTTTTCATAAAAATAATATTTTGTCATAGAACTCCAGTGAAATCGCCTAAATATTGTAAAGCGAAAACTAATGAACATTTGCATGCATAGCTTATGGATACAAAATATTGTCACTGTTAAAATTTAAATGTCGTTATTATTGAAATACAGAAGCTTCATTTTAATTTAAAAAAAATTATTGTGATTGCTTATAGTTTATAGATATGAAAGAATTAAAATGGCTTTATTAAATTCAGCGTTTGAAGGTTTCCTTGGAATAAAAAGAATTTGGCAGACATTTTCGCGTACGAGTATGTCTATCAATTCCTTTTTCGTATTATCGGGCAGATGGACGGCTTCTGCTAAATCTTTATATTCACTTTGAAGAATGCGAATTAATGATAATGCCAAGCAGTGAACTGAACAAACTACATGGACCGAAACCTGAAAATCCAACGTTTTGATAGCCATCAACAAATTCTCCGTTCATTGCACTTGCGCCATAATAGCATTGCCATTATACTTGCAATTAATACCAGACGTTTCGAGGAAATTTTGAATAACTTCATTCAAACTTTTTCCATCGAACTGTTTTGTTGGGACGAAACTATAACATCTTCGTAAATTTTATATCGCCCATCGTTTTCATTAAGGTACCGGATACACATTGAAACTTGCTTAACCCCTGAAATATCAGCTAATTCGTCCGCCATGATGGTGAAAGCTTTGGAATTATTGATTCTCCCAATAAGCTGTCGGTGTATAGGAGAGTGCCAAACACTTATAATTTAATTTTGAACACGATTGTTTATTTACATTGCGTTTCGTAGTGAATTTGTCAAGTGACTATTCAAATTTGAATCCGAAGGCTCTAAAATTGCCATCATTTTGAAAAGTTTTATTTGAATCGATTCTGCCTTTATCCCAACTTCCTTCTAGTGTTAAGTCTTGTCGACCACAATGATTTGTTTTTGGAACAAGGAACACAGACAGACGGACGGACATTGCTCAAATGACTTAAAATGACCCAAAACGGTTTTCCGCCGAACATACTTAGGGCCTTAGGTCACTCCTTCGATGTGTTACACTTTTGGCTCGTAGCAAATTATATATACCCTCATCTCTAAGGTGAGGGGATAAATATAGTTAAACGCTTCTGCAGTTTATGTGTATTAGGGTGGATTATTATGTTTTATTTTTAATTTAACTTCTCTTTTATTATTAGTCGACGACCTATTGTGTAAAGTGCATTAGTGCAAAACTTAAGCTTTCAAAAATATCCTATTTAAGTTTTTTGGTTTCAATTTAAAAAAACATTGCCCAGTTTGCCCAACTTTTATCGCAATGTTGACAAAAATATTTTTCAACTTCAGTGGTCTGCAGCAACCCACAATTAAACAACTCAAATAGAATTTAAAATAATTTTGTCAGCTTTCATTTAAATTCAAGATCACTATAAATTCCGGTACGATAAATTCCGGCCGAGCTGAAGGCCACCGGACGGGTCACAGGTTGCGGATAGTGAATGGCCTTTAGATATAAAGGTTAGCTGCGAATAAGTGCTGTAGCTCAAATAAGCAGTCCCTGACAATCAGCGGTCGATTACACCCTATGCTTCATCGACACCAGGCAATTCCGAGGTAATTCCCTCTCACCATGGGCCTCCTCTATAGCTCCATTTGCTAGATTTAGTAGTGATACTCTACTATAAAAGTAGCCCCCCAAATCTCAAGGTGTTATGTGATCCTGTGCCTGTCGATTTTTATTAAAATTTCGTAGTCGGGGGTAAATGAATATGTTAGAACGGAGCCTTGATGATACCTGGGCGCCTCATCGAGTACAAGGCTTCTTCGCCAAGTCCTTACCATAGAAATGGGTGCTATGCTATGGTCGACCTCTGTTCCCCTACACTCGTGGGACCAAACTATGAATTCAAATGAATCAACAAATACAAACCATCACAACTACAATAATTACCAGTATCATTGGGGTTTCATCCCAAACAATGCGTACTGACCGTCATTCTGTTAGTCCGATCCCCATCTCAATTTGCTCCAGTCCTCTACCTAGCAGTTATATTGCCCGTCCGAATATTGTCCGTCATAACGTTATAAGTCCGTCACCTCTGAATCTCGTAATGGATGAGATCATGCGAGGTGAACAATCCGTGCTCAGGGACATCGATTCGCTGAACAGAAATCTCCGCCCAGTATGGTGAGCTCTGTCAGGATTAGGGAGTGATGGATCTCTCATCAGACTCAGTCAGGAAAGCGTGCCTGCGGGATTGATGGATGACCTTACACTTTAGACTCAGGATCTCCTGTGAGTAAACTCCCTAAAAGCGGAAGAAGTAAGTCATCTGCAAAAAAGGCTCGCGTTGCCTACCACAGGGCTTGTTCTTATCTTCGCAAGTTTGAAGGAAAGAGCGGGACCGATTTAACGACGAGAGATAAAGGTTTCATCAGAACAAAATGGAACACGATTCTTCGACATGAGCGACGATATCCCGCCATTGTGAAGAGATCGGTTTTGTTGAAATCCCCGCTGAAGCCTTCTCTCATCTCTCTGGTTGAGACTGCAACCCCTACTTTCTGCCTCTTTTCTCAACCTCACGGCAAGACGCGGCCTCAATACGATCTTCTGCTTTACAGAATACTGTGAAACGGACGAGGTCGAACGAGGAGTAGCAGCCGGCTGCGAAAAAGCGACAGCATGTGACCTCAAAAAACCAAGCAGGAAAGTTAACCCCTCTCGGTCTAGACCAGCAAGGAACGTGGTTAAGCCCTATTCAAGACCTCAAGGTATGAAACCACATATCCCTTCCCAGAAAACCTTAGACCAGCAGGTGGCGGTAGTAGACATGGCTGGCCCCGACGGGAGGATCAGCCGTTCAAAATGGAAGCTACTAATACCGAAGTTGCTAAAACTAACACTTTCAGATAGGTGGAGCAGTAGCGATGTAATCTTCGACGGAGCACAATGGTATTAATCTTATCAAATGTGCCAACAGTGAGTCCTTGCACTTTCCTGAATGGGCCGCTGATAATGTGGAAGCCCCCTGTCCTGGCGCACAAATCAAAGTTCTGCCTACTACTGTTTTACCTCTTCGAACGACAGCGACAGCTTGGATTCCAATTGAATTAATTCAGACTGATCCACTGAAACTGCTCGCGAAGCAGAACGCCGGTCTCAGTACAGCTCTTGGAACGATCAATCGACTAAGGAGTGTGCTGAAAGTGGTGGTCTGATCTTCAAAGTTGCTATTGACAAAAAATCAAAAGAGTACTTAAGAGGGGGTAAGGTAAGATGGAGATTTGGTTTCTGCCACTTCCGCATGCAAACCTTAAAAGGAAACTAGTTCGAGTAAGCTAAGAGTAGTGCAGATTAATCTGCATCATTCTATAGCAGCCTCGAACGAACTTCTAATTGCCCTCTCTAACTCTTCAGTTGACATCGCTCTAATCCAGGAACCCTATATTGTTAAGAATAAGGTAACTGGTCTGAGCAATGTAAATTTTATCACGTCCTCACCTACTACTACAGATAAGGTGAGGACTTGTATTGTAGGTAGGAAAAATTTAAACCTAATCCTTCTACATCAGACAACTGTGAGGTTAGAAACGAAAAACAACAAATCGTTACTACTCGCATAAGTTTATTTACCATATGAAGAAATCAACCCGCCAAACGAGTTAGTGAGCAAGCTGTTGCACGACAATAACAAGGCTGGTTTTGGGATGCGACGCCAACGCCCACCACTATCTATGGGAAGCTCTAACATTAACAAACTGTTTCTCTATTTCGCACGAAAGCTATGCGAACGAAGAACAGCTCATTTTAGACCTACTAACTGGCATCAGCCATTGTGTTTGCAGTCACTTTGTCGTTCTGATACCTTTTAGTAGGTCTAAAATCAGCTGTTCTTCGTTCGCATCGCTTTCGTGCGAAATATAGAAACAGGCTTGTAACGATCCACCGTATCAGGCCATATTTCCTCCGCTTAACAAGGCTGGCCCAGCCGTGCTCAGTCAGGGGGCGATTCTTTTCCTTCGGAAATAGGATCTGGATCGTTCCCATAAAAGTAAAATAAAGGTAGCTTGTAGAGAATAATAGTGTGAGACAGAATGAAAGGAAAGAATAATAAAAAAGGATAGCAGGGGTGAAGTTAGATGTGAAAAGTAGCTATGTCAAGGGAGTCGCCGAACTATGATGTCGTTCGTTCGGTCATATTTCCCTACGCCCGCCCTACCTTGCTGACCTTTGGGGAATCAGCCCACGTCCATGGTTCTCTACGTCATGTCTTCACCTTTCGCGAATAAAAATATATGTTTAGCAATTCATTATTCCTCAATCCGATATATTATAGATATTATAGCATAAACAAACAAAACCAAAAAAAAATATAATCAGAAGTGTAAGTAGAGTAATAAATCGTATAGAGATATCTTAAGTTATTATGATGGCTAAATTATTATAAAGTAGTAATAAGTGGGAAGACTATTTTGAAATAAAGTTTAAAAGATCTATGAGCTAAGTAGTCTATGATTAAATGTGGGATGTAAAGTATGTGTTCTATGAGAGCATATACAATAGATAAAATTGATATTAGACTCACCCTTAGATGTCCCTCGAAGTCATCCAGGCCTGCTGACGGAGGTGAAACGTGAGATATGCTGCTTCTACAATTTCAAAGTATGTATTATTTTATCCAATTGTATCGCTCCACTGTATAATTAGATTGGGTCGTGGGCATAAAGTGGTTTATAAATAGTAAAACTAGGGCTACATAAATAACATTGAAGTATATTATCCGGATGAACTTAGATAGGATTTCCAAAATAGCTGATCTTCCTATTGTAGATCGATGATATTTCCTATAATGACGAATATGGCTCAAAAGGTGTCATTAAAAGTATCTCCAGATTGACAGTCTTCATTGCATAATTCAAAAGTTTAGCGGGTATTCGTAATTTGCATCTAAAGAGTGAACACAAAATCTCACAGTTCAAGGTAAAGTCGTTTCGAATTCGATCGGATTAGCATAATGTGGCTTTATAATATGGTATTTGATTCTCATTTATACTCTGTTTTAATCACGGACCTTTAATTCTTCAAAAATCTTTAATTCCGTCTTCATTTTAAACGCATGCGTGAATAAATATCATTGTATGGTGCTTAAGCACCCAGGAATACGTTCCAATTGTATTCCGTGGATCCTCAGCCTGAAATCCAGGTAACCATTTAGCCAAGTCAACAGAATTTAAATTCAATTATTCTTACCTCATACTAATAATTTATATCGTGTACTAATCTGTAATCAAAATCAGCGTAATGTCCACACCAAATTATAGAATATACTTTTTCTTCTGCTGTCTAAACGATCCGCTATTCAAATTGCCGTTGTTCAGGGGCTTCGATAAATTTTCAAAATTTCGGAAATTATTGACTTTTTCCCGTTTAGGCAAAATTAAGATTTGTATCGATCGAAGGTTTTATTGAAATGAAACAAAATTTTCCAAAATGTTTATATTTTGAAATGAAGTTTTTCGAATTTATCGAAACGACAAACCAATGACAATTGAATACTATAGACGTCGCATGGAGTTTGACAATTCGTTTAGTTTGTCTGCATATTGAAGATGGCGCTTTGTCTGGCTAAACTGTAAAGAGAGCGTTCGGCAAAGAGAGGAGATTTACTTTTATTTACTCTGCAAAGAGAGAAAAGATTTTCATCATTAATTTTATTATATTCCAACTTCAAAATATTCAACTACAAAAAAAACTGAAAAACTCACTCCCTTCTTAGAAATTATTTGAGAGTACAAAAAGTCTGCATGTTTTGAAAGAGAAATAATTGAGAGAGGAATTCGAGAATGAGAGAAAGGCTGCTCGGACGCCACCTGGCGGATGAAGTCAGTAAATACCATGCGACGTCTATAGTATTCAATTGTCATTGGACAAACTATTCATACAGAATAATTTGAAGTATTATTCACTTAGTTTAAACTGAAACTAACAGGCTGTAACACTCGAAGTGAGTCACTTTATGATTTTATTTTAAATTCTGGTCTAAAGATTTGTAACGTTGGTAGTGATCCCACTTTTCAGGTCAAAAATAGATCGGAGGTAATAGACATAGCCTTGACTAATCTTGATGATAATGTTCTTTCAGGATGGAGACTGTCCAAGGAAAATTCGTTCTCGGACCACAGGTACATTATTTTTACCCTGAATATGGTAACTTGCAATGAACCCCCCTTCAGAAACCCAAGGATGACTAACTGGGCTCAGTATAATGAACTTGTTGGCAGACAGCTACTGTCGTTGAAGCATAACTTCACAGACAATACCGAGCTGGAAGCAGCAGTTGATGATTTTACTGCAGCCTTGGTAGTTAACTTTGAGAAATCATGTCCCCTTACGCACCCGGGTAAGAGGTCTCAACCTGCATGGTGGACCAAAGACCTTCGTAGTTTGCGGCAGAATGCAAGGATACTGTATAAAGGCAATAAAACCAAATTGAGTGCAGATTGGGATTGCTATAAGGAATCTTCCAAACAGTACAAGAATGAGGTAAAAAGGCTAAGCGAGTCTCTTGGATCAACTTCTGTGAAAGTATAGGTGTGAACGAGTCCTCCAGGTTCCGAGGATTGCTATCAAAAGATCCAAAGGCGCTGGGTAGCATTAAGAAGGAAGATGGGACTTGGACTGAGTCCAGCTCCGAAACTCTGGACCTTTTAGCGACGACACACTTTCCCGGGTGTTCGAACGTAGCCCAGGAGGAATTTCCCAATGTCAATACTAGATCAAGTGCACCACATTGTGATGAAAGCGCGTCCACTGTGGTAAATGACTTAGTAACCGACAAGAAAATTCTGTGGGCTATTAACTCCTTCGAACCCTTTAAGTCTGCCGGACCTGATGGCATATCACCAGCCATGCTACAGAATGCAAGGCCAATAGCAATTGATATGCTGTCGCTGATTTTTAGGCAATGCCAACATAGGAATTACATACTCTCGAAATGGCGTGAGGTCAAGGTGGTTTTCATTCCCAAAGCGGGAAAACCCAGCCACTATAGACCAAAGGCAGGATCATCAACTCAACTCAAGCAGAGGGTTCCATTAGGAAGTCAGTGACTAGAGGTACACCACAGGGAGGGGTTCTATCTCCTCTCCTGTGGCTTCTAGTCATAAACGGGATACTGAAATCATTAGAGAAAGACAGAGTGAAAGTTGTCGCATATGCCGACGATGTGGTTATCATGGTTGGAGGCAAATTACTGATCTTATTCAAAGTGCGCTTAGGAAGCTGTCTAGATGGGCAACGGCGAACGGGCTAAGAATCAATCCAACTAAGACAGAGTTAGTCATATTCACTCAGAAAAATAAGGTAGAAGATTTCCATAAACCCATTCTCGACGGGGTGGAGTTGAAACTGTCCCCAGAGGCTAAGTACCTTGGCGTCATACTTGACCAGAAATTAAACTGGAAAAGCAACACCAAGGAAAGAGTCAAAAAGGGAGTGAATGCAATCCACTCCTGCAGAGGTTCCATAGGTAAAAGTTGGGGGCTCCGCCCTAGTACTACCTACTGGATTTACACCGCGATTGTGCGTCCCATCCTCACCTATGGTTCAATGGTGTGGTGGAAAGCAACTGGATATAGACACCAGCTAAAATCTTTAGAGAAGATTCAAAGAATTGCTTCTCTATTCATAAACGACGCGAGAGCGAGTACACCGCAAGCAGCGATGAACACTTTACTAAACCTTCAACCGATAGGTCAATATATGAACTTTAGCGCCACCAAGTGTGCTATTAGACTCCGCGAGGTTTTTGTATTTTTTGTGGAGGTTTTTGCCATCCTGGATACCTTGCGTTTAATAAACGAGGGTTTTTCCAGACAGGGTGAAAACATAACTATCTATGTTGATAGTCAAGCTGCTCTGAAGGCTCTGAACTCCTACGTCATTAAATCTAAGTTAGTAAATGATCGCAAAAAATCGTCAGCATCCTCAGTTATATTAGCTGCCTAAAGTGGCTAGGGATGACAACCGCTCATCCATCTGCCTTAACGGCATTGTCCACTGCCGGAAACTCTCTATCATCTCCTCTTTTAATTCAACATTTCTATTTTGCGCTCTTCTCACTTATTATTGAGGTCTCTCATATTTCAATCTATAATTTTTTCTGATGTTTTCTCCAAATCTTCAATTCTTTACAGGACTAACACAATGGACCTTTAGGTCTCCGAGTGGAGTGGTGCACGCCAAATTGGTAGTGTACTACGTGTCCTTTAACCTAACCTAACCTAAGATCACAGAAGTTGGTTTTTACACTAATTTCCACAAAGTTCCTTTTGTAACCCTACTGTGCAACATACGGCAACAGTAAAAAGAAAATCTACACCAATTTAGTCTCCAAAGAATTCTGTTCAAGATGGACCAAACCGTAGCACTCTATCTCTACTGGTATAGTCGGGAGATAAAAAATATTGCTATGCGCGCGTATTTACCCCTTTTTCCATTGTGTGACGCTTCTTACGCTTTCTTTCAAACACAGCATTACAAGTATCTTTGGAGGGCGTAAACCATTTTTTTTATTAATACCTGCTTGCATATTGCAATTTCACGCTTGTTTTGAGCAATTGTTTTCCAGATATCAATGTTGTGTATTTTTATTAAAAAAGAAAACCCGAAAACAATCGGTTTGCTGGTTTTTTATTTTCGGTTAATCCGAAAACCGGTTTCTAAAAAAGTTGAATTTTCGAAGACACCGAAAACTGCCTTTAAAAATACCCGGTTTTTTGATCACCCTAGTGGAGACCCTGAGGTGATAATCCTTAAGTCTATTTCTCTTACAGACTTCGTTCCGGGATATAATTATATGCGAATATAGCGGGAACCAAATAAAACACATTTCTTTAGAATACATTAGTAATTGTTTATTTGTCCATAGGTTGTTGCTTCTGATTTGTTTGCTTTACGATAACAAAACTAAACATACTATGATAAAAATATAATTTTGTTTAATACTTAAAATTAAAAATGTCTGCTTTCTCATTTGTTACATGGGTTGTTATGATTTATGATCATGGTCATATGATGAAATATGTTTATGTATATATGTATATATATATATAAACGTATGGATATATGATTAATGCTAATTTCATAATATTAATTTACATTCGAACTACACTACAATTATGGTATTTATTACTATATTAATTTAGTTAATAGGCTCCATCGTATCGTATCATTTTGCGTTTTCAGAATAGTAATAAAAATAGAAATATAATCAAATGTGGAAAAAAAACACTGTCAACATTCCGATTTGCATTGTTTGAAATTCAACAAATTGTTTTTAACTTTGTCTCTAACAAGTAAAGGAGTCCAAATAAATAATAATCCAATAATACTAATCCAACATGAGTAATTTACAAAGCATTGTTTAATAGAATTGATTGAGTCAGAATATAGAACAACAGAAACAGAAATTGTATATTAGGTAAATAAAATAACAATTATTTAATTTAAGTTATTTGAATAGCCTAGGCTTTGTTGTTTGTTTTCCAACATCTTACTATCTATCGAGGGCTTACATACAAATAGAACATTATAGACGGAATTTCAATTACAATTGCGTCAAATCAATTCGCCGTGAAATAATGTAAAATGTTCGCACATAAGCGTTGCACCAAAGGGCAGATGTACTGCAGAAGAAATTGAAAAACTGGTCGCAGAGACGGAAACAGCAAACACAAATGATGCTGCACTGCCTCCACCAGTGCAGTAAGCAAATGTCAGTTATTCGGCGAATTCATATTGAGTTGTATATAATAATTATTTGGCTGTGATCTAAATGCTCCGCCACAACTATTGCTATCGTCATTATCATCATCATCGTCACTATCGCTGTCGTTATGTGAACTCTTGTGCGGCCGTCCATCATCGTATGCCCACTGCATTTCCTCTCCAAATTTATTTAAATGCGCCAGATTTTTAAAAACATGCAATTTACTATTGTCAATATATGATTCGCAGGGATAACACCAAATTGATAAATCACTAAAGCTCAAAGCCATCGGATGAGAAGATTCGATATTGTGAAACATCATATGCTCCATAACATAACGACCGCACAACACCTTATGACAGCTGAGACACATCCAGTTTTCAGCCATCGAGGAACATTCAGTACATGGTAAATTTGTATTTATTGCTGTATTGGGAATAGGAATGAGAATGCCATCATTAGACTATTATCATACTTCGTTCGTGCACACATATGAGGAAAAGTATAGAAAAATAACATTTGAAATACATATTAACTAAGATACGAAATAAAGCCATTTTACAGAGCACTGAAAAATACTTAAAAATACACACACACACAGCATCAGTTAATAACATGGAAATTATGAGTTAATACACAAATGATATTTTTAAACCAGTAAGGAAAGGCAGAAAGTCGGGCGGGGCCGACTATATAATACCCTACACCTCCCTAACAATGCGATAAGGGTCATTGCCATAATAATTTGGAATAATTGGTAAATGGGTAGAAACATATTATCTAATTCTGAAACGATAATCGCTAAATTAAGCAATATTCGTTCCTAAATTGAGAAACATCTTTCTGGAAAATTTTAATGATCGGAAGTAAAATACAACTTCTATAGCGGTTTGATACCAAATCAGGAGGAACAATCAATATAAATCTGAACCGATCTTCCCTGAATACTCATTCATGTAAAAAGACCTCCTTCTGTCGAATTTCGTACTGATCGCATATAAAATACAGTCTCTACAGCGCCTACATGTCAAATCGGGGGTAACGTATATATGGGGGCTATATCTAAATCTGAACCGATTTCTTCCAAAATTAACAGTGTTCATTCATATAATAAGAAACCTCTTTCTGCCGAATTTCATACTGATCGGATATAAAATAACATTTTTACAGCGCTTACAAGTCAAATCGGGGGTAACGTATATATGGGGGCTATATCTAAATCTGAACCGATTTTCTCCAAATTTAGCAGTATTCCTTTATGTAATAAGAAACCTCTTTCTGCCAAATTTTGCACTGATCGGATATAAAATACAGTTTTTACAGCGCTTACATGTCAAATCGGGGGTAACATATATATGGGGGCTATATCTGAATCTGAACCGATTTTCTCCGAATTTAGCAGTATTCCTTCATGTAATAAGAAACCTCTCTTTGCCGAATTTCGCACTGATCGGATATAAAATAACATTTTTACAGCGCTTATATGTCAAATCGGTGGTAATGTATATATGGGGGCTATATCTAAATCTGAACCGATTTCTTCCAAATTTAACAGAGTTCATTCATGTAATAAGAAACCTTTTGCTGCCGAATTTCATACTGATCGGGTATAAAATAAAGTTTTTACAGCGCTTACATGTCAAATCGGGGCTAACATATATATGGGGGCTATATCTAAATCTGAACCGATTTTAACCAAATTCAATAGGGATCGTCCTTGGGCCAAAAATAAGATATGTGTAAAGTTTCGTCGAGATCGGACCATAATTGCGACCTGTACTTTGATTACAAGAATACATGCACAGACAGACAGACAGACAGACGGACAGACAGACAGACAGACAGACAGACAGACGGACAGACGGACATAGCTAAATCGACTCAGAAAGTGATTCTAAGTCGATCGGTATAATAAACGATGGGTCTATTTCTTCTCCTTTTGGGTGTTACAAACAAATGCACAAAGTTATAATACCCTGTACCACAGTGTGGTGTAGGGTATAAAAACGACAAATAAATAGTACAATGGAGTTTGTCGAATAAATGTTAAAATGCTGAAATAAATGTTAAAATTGAAATAAAGGTCCAATTAAGCTAAAATTGACAACGGTACATTAAAATACATATTGTCACACCACACCGTCTTTATTATTCCCATGTTGAATTAGCGTAAATTCTTGTTGATTCAACATAATTTAACATTAATTCACTGATTTCAAGTAATATATGGAGAATTTCACGATAAATCGACGGTTTCAAAAAAATTTCAGTTTTAATTTTTCACATTTTTTATATTTTTTAGTACACCAGAAAAATCGCTTTTGTGATTGATTTTTGATTTTCCTGATAACTCGTTCAGAATTTATCGATATTTAAAAATTTTGAAGATATCACTCCGTGTATTGGGTTTTTGGTCACAACTTCTTAAGTCATGGTACGATTTGAAAAATCTTTCTTTTGAAATGTTGGTATTTTTCGGTACTTTTCAGAATTTTTTTTCTGCCTTTTTTCTGCGCCTGTCCATAGGTGCAGTAGACATCGTTCTGATACAGGTGCCCTACGTAGTAGGAAAAAGGGTGTGCGGTGTCAGGCACCCAACCTAAACTTCTTGTGGCCAACTGTGAATGCACTCCTATAACCTGCATTTTGGCCAGGATAGATCTATGTATCTTTTTCCTTATTATCCGCTTCACCCTGTACAGCGGGTTGTTTGCAGGTGGATGCAAATAACTGGACAAAAAACAGCGAGCCGTCGCAAAATGTCCTGCTCGACACGCATTTCCTGGGGAACTCACCAAAAGAACCCGAGGATGAGCAGGACCATCAAGAGTGCGAGTGGACTGTAAGCGTCGCTAGCTTGTTGACTGAGCGATCCAGAATAAGCTGGGGGCTATTAACAGATTTGAGCCCTTCACGTCACCTGTACCAGACGGCATCACTCCTGCACAAATCCAGAAAAAAATGATGGCTGGAGAAAATTTATGTAGGCTGTATCAGTCTTTCATACATCCAGAATCGATGGAGGGATATCAAAGTGGTATTCATACCCAAAGCGGGAAAGATATCGCACACTAGACCAAAAGACTTCAGACCAATTAGCCCTGCCTCCTTCCTATTGAAAGGTCTGGAAAGACTTTTAGATTATTTCTTTAGGGAAAACCTGGATTCAAAACTCCTGTCGGGGAACCAATATGCTTACAATAAGGAAATCAGCCCTGCACGAACTTGTGAGCACTATCGAATCGTCCCTACATCTCAAGGAATTCACCATGGTGGCATTTCTTGACATAAAAGGGGCTTTTAAAAATATTCACTCAGATCGGTAATTGCGGCACTTGAGTTCACCTATCTTGATTATACTAGTTCAAAGCCTGCTCAACAGAAGACGCATAACAGCATGTCTTGGGTCCACAACTCTAACAAGGTTTGTAAACAGTGGGACCCCACAAGGAGGCGTACTGTCTTCACTAATTTGGAACCTAGCGGTGAATGAAATCCTGCTAGATCTAGAACTTTGTGGCTGCAATCTCGTGACATATGCGGACGACGGGGCAATCGCAGTGAGTGGCAAATTCGAATACGTCCTCAGAGAAATCCTTCAGGTGACTCTGAACAAGTTGTCTTGATGGGCCAGAAGAAGCGGTTTGGGCGTTAACCCAAAAAAAGACAGAATTGGTTCTCTTTATTAGGATGAATAATGTTCCACATGTGGACTCTCCTCCTCGGATAAATGGAACAGATCTAGTCTATTCTGAAAGTGTAAAATTTTTAGGAATAATTCTGTTAGGAAGGCCAAAGTCGCCTTATATTCTAACTGCCTGCCTGAGCATAAGCGGAGCGTTAAGGACTACAGCGACTGAGTCTCTACAAGCCTTTCTCCATATACTGCCGATTAATGTTGTGGCGGGAGAAGTTGCAACCAAAGCGGCACTAAGATTAAACTGCCTATCAATGTGGAGGTACAAGAACTACGGTCACATGAGGATATCAAAGTGTAGTGCTATGGTAACCGACCGAGTGGACTATATATCAACGGTGCGCACCTTTGAGAGGAACTACATCACTAGATACCAGTCCGGGATGAATGGGATGGCAGGAAATAGAAACCATATCCACTTCTATACGGATGGTTCGAAGCTTGATGAAAAGGTTGGCTTCGGAGTACACTGTGAAGAACTTAATTTGGATATAGCTCACAGAATACCAGATACCTGCAGTGTCTATCAATCCGAAATAATGGCAATATGGGAAGTGGCTGAGTCGGAACATAGTATAGAGGCCACATCCCCAAATTCACAAATAGCCTTCGACTGCCGCAGATTTCTTAACGAGATGGCTTACCAGTTTAATATACACCTCATATGGGTGTCTGGGCATAGGGATATCCCGGGGAACTGCAAAGCCGACGAACTTGCTAGGAAAGGGACGACTTTACAAATTCTCGAAGAATTTGCATATATTGGTGCGCCACTATCCACGTGCAAGCTTTGGCTTAGGTAAGAGACAATCAGGCAGTCCAACGAAAGATGGGCAGAAATCGGCACCTGTAGGGTAGCTAGACAAATCTGACCAAGGAATGACCTGAGAAGGTCTAAGTATCTCCCCGAACTAGAGGAAAAGAAGAAGAGAAGGGACACTGCCTGATCGGCGAACACGCCAGGAGATTCGGTATTAACTCCAATGACTTCTGCAGAAGCTGTGGAGATGAGAAAGAAGTGGAGAGCACTTGCTATACGAATGTCCCGCTTTGAGTAAACAACGACTGGACATACTGCGATCTTTCCGGTACCGATATTCGTACTATCGATAAATTTGCCAATTCTGCCACCCTAATCTAAACGCATCCATAAAATAATTTAAACAATTGTGTTGAATATTTATTCCCCATTTACTTAGTAGGGACATAAATACTGTTACAAGATTGAACACGCCCATAACAATTGGTTAGGTTAGGTTGAAGAGAGGAGACGTTTAAAGTTTAAACGTCTCATGTCCATGGACATACACATAAGCCAGTGGTTCGGCCTGTTGTGTGCTCCTTATTTATGATCTTTTTATACCCGACGAGTTACAGAAAATCAGTGCTAGACACGAATTTTCTCAGTATCTTCCCGTCATATTCTAGTCTAGTTTCTAGCTAGTCCTATGCGATGAAGATGTGCTTGTAAGCTTGAGTGTCCCATTAGAACACTCATCATCTTACTGATATCGATCTTGTTTAGTTTCAGAAGACTTCTTGTTTTCTTTTCATTTGGGTCACCCCATCTTTGCAGTTGTTCCTACTGTTGCGCTATTCCACACAGTTTTGTGAGCCATCACTGCCCAGTGCTTCAACTCATTTTTCGTGGCTTCGAAAGGTTTCCAATTTTACATGTTTATTACTCGAAGTTCTCTGCCCTTTGAAGCCAAGGGCAGAGAACAACCGGTGGCGGGACGCCCTCGTACTGTTCGAACGCAGCAGGTGGGGCTTTCAAACGACGTACTGGAAATCTGTTGACTGCAGCTTTAAAAAATTGGAAAGAAAAATGCAAACGTTTTTGGGTGAAGCACGCTGATAACTAGCATAGAAAAATCTTATTCACAGATGAAAAAATGATAGGGTGTATGCACGGTCTAAGGAAGCATCTGAACTGATTCCAAGCGCCGAAAAAGCCATCATCCAGCATCAGTCATGGTTTGGTGCGGTGTCACTTACGAAGGGATCACTGACTTCCATTTCTGTAAACAAGGGGTCAAAACATCGGTCAAAGTTTACCAAGAAACCGTTTTGGAAGTTGTTGTGAAGCCACTTAACCATTCTCTATTCCAAAACCAGGCATGGACTTTCCAGCAGGATTCTGCGCCGGCCCATAAAGCTAAAACGACCCAGACATGGCTTCGAAACAATCTACCAGCTTTCATTCCATGTGAAGAATGGCCCCTTGGAAGCCCTGATTTAAACCCACTGGATTACAATATGTGGACAGAGGACATGGTCTGCCACAAACTGTGAACCGGAGGTTGTGAAATTAGGGTTAGAGCATGATTTTTGAAAGAAAAATCAAAGCTTAAGCTCACTGAATGATCCGAGTAGGATCATGGAGGCAAAGATGGTCTAAAGCCAGGAGAATATCCTAGTGCCAAATCAATAACGATTTAATGACCGAAACAAAAATAAACGAAAGTACTATTTCGTTGGAACTTCCTACTGTGGATAATGAAGGATTAACATTTGAAATCATTACAACCAAAGACAAATAGAATATAAGAAGACATTCCTTCAGGCCGAAACGTCAAAATCTATCAGTTAACAACGAATAGGAATGAATTGTAACACGCGAAAAAACAGTATTCCGCGAAAATTGATTGAACTTTTTTTGCACTTATCGATTAATAATAATTTTTTAATTGTGACAATTACAAAAAATTCGGGAAAAACGGTCTGAAAATCCGCGAAAAACCTCACTCGTTGGAATCAAATTCCTATTCGTCCGTAACTGACAATTACTCGCTACAGGAAGGAATGTCTTCTTAAATTATATTGTCTTTGATTACAACCACCCCCAATACATGTCACTATACTTTTTCTTTAATTTAAAAAAAAGTTGTTTTCATATGCTGAAGAAAAAAATACAAACAAAAAAATTTTTAGATAGCCAAATCTTTCACCTTTCATTTGGTACCCATATCGTCTTACTAGGACTGGCAGAAAAACTACTTAAAATATTTGAATAATTGTATCCTTAAAAATGCCATGTCGTTTTAAACGCGAACTCAGCCAGGAAATTAACAGCAGAGTACACAGTTTTGATTTGTTTCTTGTCGGCTTTAAGAATTATATAGACATTTTCATGACCCAAAATTAGTGTCACACAGTGTTACAAAACAGCATTTAAAAATAAATACGATGATTGATTCTAAATGAATTTGTTAGTTGCGGATGCGATGAGTTACACCATAATGAATATTATCAAAATTGTAATATGTAAAGTATAAAATATATTTTTCTGTATGCCATTGCAACAAAACCTTAACAAATTCAAATACATTCAATATGTATTTAAACGACTGATATTTTTTACGAGGTACGATGCTTTTTAAAGCAGAACTGTTATTGACCGTTTATCAAATGCTTTAAAATGTGACCAAAATAATGGAAACAGATTTTCAAAATATATTTTCCGGAAATTGACAAGTAGTCCATGTAACTCGCTAACGCCATATAGTCCCAAGATATGGTTGTTATGCAAAATGTACTCTTTATGAATGTATGATGCTATGGAAATATGATACTCTAACTACTTTCTTAAACAAAATTAGCACCTATACATTGGCACAATTCTCAAAAGAAGACAAATAAAAATAGCCACAAAACCGTAAATAAAAAAATATTGTAAATCAATTTAAGAAATACACAATACATTAGGAGTTGTCTTGCTTACATTTTGGCGCATCCTCAGGATGCAGCTGGGACAAATGTGGACAATTATTTAAAGGCACAACAGCGAACATTTCATTATTTTCAAATGCCTATCGAAATCACGTTGATAGTCAGTTAGTTGCGTCGCGTTCAAAGTCCCGTTTAAAATGAATGGAACAGACATGAAATGTTTGAAATCGTATGTTGGGTTAATATTAACATGGTTCATTTAGCGTACACGTTAGACATGTCTCTAATTACCTGCATGTGCTCTGTGATATACTCTGTTAGGGTTTTTACTTTTACCTTCGGTTTACTGCCACTTGCCTCTAAAGATATATTTTGACCGGAGTCGCCGGAGCCACCAGCTGCACCTTGCACATCATCCCTTGTAATATCTAAATTTTGTAAAGTAGCAGAAAGAAAATCCTCATTGTTGTTTTCGCCCGACACCTGGGGCAACCTCTTGCCAAAAGCTAAGCTTTTCCAATAGAGCTGTTGAACACCAATACAGTTCTGCAATGTTTCCATGCAGCTCAGATAGGCCACTGTGGGTGGACGAAGAAGGCTTCCGTTTAATTGCACAGATGGTATGGGATCTCCAAGCAGTGACTTTGTGCACATGGTCATTGCATAAGAGATGGAATTGACATTATAGCCACCCTCTAGACAAACTATAATTCGACCGTTTGCCAAGGCCGACAGCCAGTGAGTAAAAAGTCCATAGGCTTCAGGTGTTACCTTACACCCTCCCAGAGGATCACCAATTGCCGCATCAAATCCAGCCGATACCAAAACTAATTGTGGATCAAATTCATAAGCAATGGGCATTATAACATGTTGGAATGCCATTATGTATTCCAAGTCACCCATGCCTTTCTGTGATAAAAAAAACAAGACCAAACCTTTGTCAGTCATGGGCAAAGAGCTATTCAAAATTAAACTTACCTTATTCCAAGGAATGTTAACGTTGAATCCTTTGCCAGCTCCTTTGCCAACACAATCGTAATCTCCATCTTTACTTTTGGGGAAGAATGTGGCATTGTCATAACGATGAACGCTTATGTACAAAACTTGAGGATTGGATTCAAAAATATGCTGAGTACCATTGCCATGATGTACATCCCAGTCTACAATGAGAACTCTCTTCAGACCGTGATCGCTAATAGCGTACTGCGCAGCAATAGCTACATTATTGAAAATACAAAAACCATGTGGTACATCGGATTCAGCATGATGTCCCGGCGGTCTTACTATACAAACACCACTGCGGGCTTCTCCCTTGACGACTTTATCGACGACTTGCAGCACAGAACCGGCAGCAACAGTTGCACACTCAAATGTCTTCGGATGGAAATAGACAGAGTTAAACTTTGCCCCCATATTCTGCAGTTCATCCCTTTCGCCGATGCGTCGAATGGAATTCAAATGCGACCTTGTATGGGCCAAACAAATCTCATTTGTTGTCGCCGAACGGGAGGGTAATTTTTGCATACGATCCAATAGCTTATAATCCTTGTGCATTTCGTAAATTTTTCTTATGCGTTCCGGTTGCTCGGGATGACCCTCCTCGTATGTATTTGCGTGTTGCAACATTAGCTCATCATACACATAACATACTCGTACTTTTGGTGAGAATAACTTTGTTTCTAAAATTTCATACAAGTTAAATGCTCTCAAAGTTTTAGCCAATATAACAAATATTGAACAAACATACCTGCTTTCAGCCTACTTAAACGCTGTGCATTGCGTTCCACTATGTCAATTGGTATGTTCGGTGCGGTATCTCTGGTAGGAAAACGTTCTGGCAAAGGCGGACCTCCCACGAAAATACGACTTACTTTGTGTAAATTAATTTGAGGGTTCACATTGTTAATATCTTCCATTGTGTAGGTGTCTTGAACTTGCAAGCATTTCCAGTAAGCCCTATGCGCAAAAATGCAATTGAGGATCGACTCTTGTATAGATGGACAGGGAGGTTCCAATTTCTCCACCAAAGCCGGACATGGTTCGCCCAAGAGTGCTCTCAGTGTGAGAGCAGCACCTTCGGCCAAAGAATCCAAACAATAACCTCCCTCTAAAACCACAGCTAGACGGGCATTAGCCAATTTTAACAAAGGATTTATGAGATGAGTATAAAATGCTGGCGTTACTTCCATTTCTCCCTCTGGGCATCCCAAAGCGGCATCATAGCCAGCGGAGATTATAATTAATTCTGGTTGAAATTCACATGCAACGGGTATTAATATTTGCTGGAAAACTGCCAAATAGTCGCCATTTGTCATCCCTGTTTTGTTTAAGGGTAAATTGAAATTATAACCCAACCCTGGTCCATAGCCTATCGCATCAAAATCGGATTCCTTAAGATTTGGCCAAAAGGTACCGTGTTCAAAACGATGTATAGAAAAATACAGTACTCTGAAATAGTCCCATAGCTGTAAGTTAAAAAATAATAATACTGATGTTATATAACGTACCTGGGATCGTGATAGAAAAACCTCTGTGTTCCCTGGCCGTGATGAACATCCCAATCGATAATCATAATCTTATTTACTTTCAGCACGTCCAAAGCATATTGTGTTGCTATTGCCACATTATTGAAAAAACAATAACTTTGGATGGAAAAAAATGCTATGAAATATAATGAACCCATAATTAGCACACAGCTCGATTACCCACCCATTGAATTCCGCTTTCATGGCGTGGTGTCCAGGAGGTCGTATAATTGCCATGCCATTTTGAAATGTGCCAGTTACAATATTTTCTACTAAGTCTATTGTTGATCCCGCCGACAGCAGAGATAAATCAAATGTACTCTGTGTGAATAAAATCAGTTAACTCTCCAAATAAACATTTAAATAATGGTAAATTTCTTCACACTTACCGGGTGTATGTAAACTGAGTCATAATGTGAACTAAAATCCTCCATTTTCTCATCGTCACGAATTCCGGATGTCTTTTCTAACAATTTGAAGTGTTCATCACTGTGCAGCAGCATTATTTCGTCTTTCGTTGCACGCCTTGAGGGTAAAATCTGGCAGCGTTCAATTAAATTAAGTTCGCGACAGCTAAAAATTTACATAAATAAGTTTAAAAAATTATATTCTAGTTCTATCTCAGTTGGAGGGCATAAATTTCATTGAAGACTGAAAAGAAAATTTTGCAATTCGCTGGTTGTTTTTTCAATGATGACGGTTGGAACAAAATCGACAGTACATACTTCGGGTATCATATGTTCATACATATTTTCTTCTAATGCAAAAGAGACCATTCATTTTTAAAGATAAATAAATAACTAAATTAAAAGAAAAATAATATATATACTCAGTAGGGAAATAAATACTGTTACAAAATTGAACACATCCATTACAATAGTGGAATTAAACATACCCCACCCTTACCACGTGGATTATGAAACCTATCCTCTGTAGCGTTAGTTTGTAACGGGAATTCAAAATTGCTTCAGTTTTCACCATGGAGTGGTTAGATAATGAGAACCGCTGATGAAATCGCTGATATAGCGCTTTTTATAAATGGAATGAAAAAAACAATATTTTCATTTCTGCGAATTCCGCTCCGAAAACAGAAAATTTTGGCCCGTGAGATTAATACTTCGCAAAAGTCCATGAGTTCAATTATCAAAAAGAAAAAGGCCGCAATGGACATTTGTTTACTTCAGCTGTATAAAAAGTAGGAAAGAAAAATGCCAAAATCTTTTGGTGAAGCACGCTGGTAACTTGCACAAAAAAATCTTTTTCACCGATGAAACAAATTTTTCTCTTCAAGAAAAATGTAACAAACGAAATGATATGGTGTGTGCACAGTCGACTAAGAAAGCATCTCAAGTAATTCTACGGTTCGAAAAAGTCCATCATACAGATTCAATCATGGTTTGATGGAGTGTCTCTTAAGATGGGGTCACTGACTTGAATTACCAAGAAACCGTTTTGGGAGCTGTTGTGAAACCACTTACCCATTCCATATTCCAAAACCATTCATGGACTTTCCGTATAATTCTGCGCCACCACATAAGGCAAAAATGACCAAGTCATGGCTTTAAAACAGTTTGAAAGCTTTCATTTCTTCTCATGAAAGGCTCTCTGGCAGTCTTGATTTAAACCCACTGGCTTACAAATTGAGGACAGTTTTAGAGGACAAGGTCTCCCAAAAAAGAAACCCCAATATCGATTTTCTTAAGATTGCTTTGATTCGTGCTGTGGCCACTTTCCCAGAGGGTCGAGGTGCGTGCGTCTATTGATGATTGGTCAGTGCGACTTAAGGCATGTGTGAAGGCCAAAAGCGGACTTTTCAAATGAGTCTTGCTTTTTGTATACAATATATGTATATGTCAATAAATATATACAATAAATTTGATCCAAAAGGGTTCATTACTTTTAATGTTATAGCATAAAATGTGTGTAACAATATTTATGACCCTACTAAGTATGTACTATATTTATTTGGACATGAAAAACAATTCCGAAAAGCTCCTAATTCTCCCCGAAAATACCAAACTTATTGATTTCCCAAAAATTAGTGACCGAGTATCTCGAAGTACCAATTTTCTACAATTCTTGAAAGCAAACAAATTATTTATGCGCTCTATATTTATGCGCACAAGTTGATCCATTGAGGGCGTAGGCGAAGGATTTATAATGTACAAGAAGCTTGTGTCATAGCCATTATTCCACTCATCCAGAACTTTACCTAGAGAAAGAGATAAAACACTGCGCTTTGAAAAAATTCATTTGAAATTGAGATTTTACATTTCAAATTGTCTATATTTTAAATAGAGATTTTCCATTTAATATTAACTAGATTTCATTCGAAATATATCTTATATATAGTTAATTTACATTCCTTTCGGAATTGACTAAATATCAATCGAAATTGAGATTTTTCATTTGAAATTGGTAAATTTCATTAGAATTTGAATATTTCAAAACTATTATTTGTAATTAAGAATGAGAATTTGGCTTTGTAAACAAAAAAACAGTGAATAATCGCAGTTTACTTTGAAAAAAATTGACTAATTTAAATGTATACGGCTGGTTTCGAATGCATCTCCGGCCTGTACCTCTATACTCGTGGTTCTTGAGTTTGTTTTATATGCACTACGGGAACACTCGGAGTACGGACCCATGAGTTCGAGCCCCCAAATGTTGACCAGAAATTTGTTACTTTTGAACGGAACAGGATGCTCCACTTTTTTCAATTTGGAAAAATTCAAATCTCAATTTCAATTGAAATGTTGGCAATTTCAATTGTAAAGTATCATTTCTAATGTTCATTGCAGGGACTTAATGTTTATTTTCATGTCCTTTTATGTGAAAATAAAAAACCGAAACGGATTTTTATAATCGGTTTTTAACAGGGATGTAACAGTGGCTTTAGCGAAAGCGAATATTTTTTAAATTAATGATTAATCGAGCTCGAGGTCTTGGGTTTATTTTGTTGTTTTTACTTAGTTATTTTTGCCAATATTTCGAAATTCTTTGAGTTGCATCTTCAGGGCAGATCTACAATGAAGATGCAACTCAAAGAATTGCGAAATATTGGCAAAAATAACTAAATAAAAACAACAAGATAAACCCAAGACCTCGAGCTCGATTAATCATTAATTTAAAAATTAAATAATACAGGTCGAAAAAATACATAATAAACGAAAGCGAATATTGTTATATTTTTTTCTTGCGAATGCGAAAGCGATAGCGAATATTGAAAAAATGCATTTTTGCGAAAGCGAATAATATTATTTTTCGCGAACATCAAAAACTGGTCTACGGAAGCAATTCATTTATGTAGATTCATTCACACATACTGTCTTTTAAATTCAATATATGTATTGCAGTAGATTTATTAAATACAAAATATTTAATTAATCATATAACAAAAACAAAAATATTTAAAACCCCAGTAAAAAATCGCTAAAGTGTGGCGGAACTTATTTTAATATGGACGAACGGACATGGTTAAATTGGTCCAGCACTTCTCCTTATGGGTGTTCATAGAAATTCTATTGCAAGGGAAATAAATAGTGCTAACTAACTTTCAAAAAATTTTGTATTCAAAGTTTAGTAGAGCCATGTTATATTTAACAAAAAGTAGCTTCACTGTTTTTTCAATATTCAATATTTCACTTTCGTAGAGGTTAATAAATAAGTCGCTAAATAACTGTTACTTGGGGACACTTCCCGACAGCGTAGTTTAAAACTGGCGTACAAAATCTATTTTTTTTAAACATTTATACTGTATATTTTATTGATTGAGGAAGCAATTACTGGAATAAATATTTGCGAAAATCTGCTTCTTGCGAAAGCGAATGTTCAAAATTAAGCGAATAACGCATATGTGAATGCGAATATTCGCTACATCCCTGGTTTTTATCGAAAATTAAAATTTCCGAAGAACGCAAAACCCCACTATTTAAAAAACGGATTTTGAATCATTATCAAGAAATAAGACTTCATCTGTGCTAATTTTCGTTAAGATCAGTTCGTAATTACGAGCTGAACTGTTATCACAAGAATACACGGATCGATTTTGCAAAATCAGATTCTCAGTCGATCGATATTATAAACTGTGCGACATTGCTGAACACACACACACTTACAGTATTTTAAAAAGTCAGGTATTCAGAAGCTACGCGACCGCACAAAATTTGTCAGACTAAATTTGTTTGCATTATTTTTATTAGTTGAAGAACTTATCCACAAACTTTCTGCCTTTTAACTGACTTACTACAGTAAATAAAATATTGAACCCAAACGGACTCAAAAAGATCCACTGGTTTTCTCTGGAATTTACGTCGCCACTCAGTGTATTTGCTTATAAGGTTGAGGTTGAGCAACACTACTGCCTACTGTATGAAAACAAGTCTCCGCGAATTCATAAGAACAGCGTAATAAAAAAGAATTAAAGATGGTAATAATAAAAGTACTTTAAATGTTAATAAATTAAAAAATACTCTACAAATACCCATATACATATGTATATTAGAATGTAAATGATTAACCGTATACCTATTAAGAAAAAGGAACGGGGAAAATGGAAGAAGAAAAAGAAGCTTAATTAGGGCGGAATACGTACATATGTAATACATTTCTACATATGTACGAACAGACCATGCAACACCATTTCAAATTATATACCAGAAATTCTGAAATTTTAATGTTGTTCATCGTTTTAGCTTCTACCCATCTATATCTATCATTGAATGTAATTTTCTGCATCTTTTGTTCTATAGAACGCATTTTTTAATCAATATTGTAAAAATGCAGTTGCTTATAGCAGTGATGTAATTGCTTATTAAAATTAGACCACAAAAAATGCATATAACTAACTAGTTACAAAGCTTCTACAATGTACGAACTTGAATATAACATTCGTTGCTCTGTGGTTAGTTTGCTGGACTTAAAATCCGAAAATGCTGGGTTAGATTCCCAATCAAAGCACTGGTAAAATTAAAAATTAGCATTTCATGTTTTCATCATAAATTCAAGTTGCAGTTAAAAGTATAGCACTAACAAAAAAAACAACATTTGATTGCGCAAGTAAACCTAAGAAAGCCATAACACGATGACGAATTATTATCGTAAATGCGCGTAGGGCTAACGCACTTATCATATATACATATGCCAGACCGAGAAATAAACTTAAGGATTATCACTTCCGAGCTGATACAATGAACCGTCATAACCGTGTTTAAGTACATACATTTACATATATACTCGAATACATTTCTGTTTCATTTTCTCAATGTCAGTTTGAAATGGTGTTATAGATGACGGCATTTTCCATAATTAACAGCGAAATAACGTACGGAAACTTTTAAACTATTTTTGGAAGGTACTGGTAAATGAACAATAAATTTGGCAAATATTTTTGCACAATTTAAGTTTTGTCTACAATGAGCATTGCCTTCGAATATAAAACCGATTTTAGATTAAATTCATACCGATCCAAGACACGAATAAAACGCTCTGGACATTCTGGATGTTTGTCATCCCAAAGGCATCGATGTTGGGACATAGATTCATCGTACACAAGACCCGTGGGACGTTGCATCATATATTTTGCATTGACAGCCTGCAAGTAAGAAAAAAATCATCATAGTATTATATACATATGTACATACATACAAATTTGTATTATAATTGTATAGTTTTATAATAATTACATTCTGAAATATATCCTTAACTGCTCCATCGATCTGCATTACTGGTTGCTGCATTTTCAATAGCTTTGCTTTCCGTTTCGCTTCCAGTAGTGCGGCATTAGGCTTTCGATTTTCTACTGCGGATTTGACCATTGCACGCGTTTGTATTTTAGCTTTCTGTGCTCCCCGTCGTGTTACAATTGGTGAACTCTGATAAGAAAAATAAAAAGTCAAGTAAATTAATGGAATATTAACACAAAAAGCTCTTTCAAATTTAATAAAATACTGACAACCGCTTTCAAATAGAGAAGAAAAGATAAGATTGCTCAAGTTTGCAAATCCAAATTGCAGTGAATAAAATTAAGAATGAAATCGTCTTTGTCAAAATCAAATTATACGTGGTCGTATCGCAAACCGTTGTGCTCGCGTTAAAAGCCAACAATATACTGATTCATTCAACAAGACATTTGAATCCAGTTTAACCAACTTGGCTTCTACTACTCATGCTCCCACATAAACGTGAATGAACAGCTCAAACGCAAGTGGTATCTTTTATTTTACCGCTAAATATGCACAGCAACGCTTTTGTTTGGGTGTTCCGGATAATGGCGTTTTTAGTTTTGTTTTTGTATAGAAGTATATTCGTCAGTGAGTTTTTGCACTTTGAATTAATAAGCATTTTTCTTTGATAATACGAAATAAGAAAATCATTTTGACGTCATTATTTTGTTACCGTTTAAAGAAAAAGCAAATAGAAGTGAAATATGTAGAATGACCGGTTCGAGCTCAATTTTTATTAACATATTGTGGAGAGGTAGCAAAGGCAAAACTTAGAATATATCTCTTGTGAGGCGCATCTTGTAATTTATTTAAACACATTTGATTCAATTCTTAGATAATATCTACACTGTCGTCCTAAGAAAGAAAGTCACATAAGCCAAAATTCCAAAATTGAGATAAGGGCAGATTCGGAACCGCGAATGAGTATCTGATTGATTTGTTAAGCTTTTATGACCCATTTTCAACCACGAATGGCTGAAAAACGTTAAGCAAAATTGTCGTATCAAACACTGTTACTACTCTAAACTAGTTTAAACACTTTACTACTCAAAAAGTAGTATCTGCCAGTTACTGCGAGAAAGTCACATTGACCAAAATTGTAGGCTTTTAGGACTTCTGTATCGATGTTTTTTTTACTATGACCTGTCTTTTTTGTTTGTGCAATATTACGCATAAGTTCTTCCAAACATGACAGACTAAAGTCGGGCTGGGCTAACCTTCCACCATTGTTTGCCAACAAATGCACAGAGAAAAAGTCAAATTCTTATCAAAACCGTGATAGATCAATTGAAAAATGTGTTACCAAGAGCGTAATCGGTGGGGACCTTTAACAAAGGCTCCTTTAGGAATATAAACAACTTGCCAAAAGTGCAATTAGCAATGTCGAATCGACGCCAAAAACTTGTTTCTTTTTATCTGTTTATGTCTACTGCTTACGTATTTATTTACTTAGTACATAACAATTTTGATGTTGTAATGACAGAAAAGTAATTTTTCTGCGTTAATACCTTGTATACCATTTCTTTTAATTGCATACAGCTGCCCAGCAGCATTAAACAACTGCTCCCTAGTACACATTTTGGTGGCGCTGACAAGAACTTTTCTGCTACCACTTCCAAATTGTTTAAACGTCTCGAATAACAGTATATTCTTGTAAAAGAATGCTTTCACTAATTCGAAAGCTTTTGGGTGAGGAACTGAGTCATGTTTTTTCTTTGTTGATGATCCTTTCTCCAATTATTTTTGTAGGATTGTTTTATTTATGTACACTTTGCTGCTCTTACGAGGGTTGCTATATATATTTCTGGCTAAGGCAACACATAGTGTTGCCTGGCGCCATCTGACATTTCCATTGGAAGTTTGACATTTTTTAGCATAATCGTATTCAGAACGTTTTGACGTACGACCATCATTTGTTTGTTTACAGTGACTTGAAAAAATCAATTTGGCAAAAAATGGAATTAAATCGTGTACATTTTCGTGCGATCATTTTTCAAATCTTTCGACGTGGATTATCACGACAAGAGTGCATCGATGAACTTAAATCTTTGTATGGCGATGAAGCACCATCCTATAGCACTGTGAAAAACTGGTTTAATGAATTCAATCGTGGCCGAAGCTCGCTCAAAGACGAAGGTCTTTGTGACATACCGCGAGATAGAGGCATCCTTGGGCATTTCTTCCACCAGCATACATTCGATATTGCATGAACACAAGGCCTTAAAAAGGTTTGTTCTCGTTGGATCCCGCACAATTTGACAGTCGCTCAAAAAAGGCTCGTGTCGATTGGTGCAAAGAAATTTTGAAAAAATACGATCGCGATGCTTCAAAAGCAAGAAGCACTTCGAAGCAAATAGTCGGCAAAACTGGTCATGTGGCGACTGCTCCGCTTGAGCAACGTAGGACGGTCAATTCTGAGTGGTACACCAAATTTTTTTTGCCTGAAGCCTTCGGAGAAATTCGAAAAACGAACAAGAGAAGACGAATCATTGTGCACCATGACAATGCGAGCTCTCACACATCGGCTCAAACCAGCGCCTTTTTGGCCGGCAAAACGTCGAATTGATGGGTCATCCGCCGTCCAGCCCTGTTTTGACACCCAATGACTTATTCTTATTCACTCACATCAAGAAAAAACTGCTTGGTCAACGTTTTTCGACGCCTGAAGCAACTGTCGAAGCGTTCAAAAACCATGTTTTGGAGGTGAATTTTCAACACACTGTAACCAAAACAATTCGCGCTCAAATGACAAAACGTTCTGACTACGTTTATGCCAAAAAATGTCAAACTTTCCAATGGAAATGTCAGATGGCGCAAGGCAACACTTAGTGTTGCCTAGGCCAGAAATATATATAGCAACCCTCGTATAAGGATTCCCATAATATAATTTATTTAAAATGTCATATAATTCTATTTTTTGAACAAAAATTCGCCCTTCGGCCAAATTCGGCTGATTTTGTGGCCGAATGCCGAATATCGCGATTCGGCCGAAGCCGTAGCCGAACGTTCGGTCGGGCTCTACTATATACCAAAGTGATTAATAATGAAGTTGCTTATCTACTAATATCTCCTCGCACTAGAGAGGAAACGATTGTCTACGTTAGTACAGGTTCTGACGGGACACTGCTTGATCGGCGAACACGCCAAAAGATTGGGTATTGACTCCAATGACTTCTGCCGAAGCTGTGGAGATGAGGAAGAAGTGGAGAGCATTGAGCACTTGCTTTGCGACTGTCCCGCTTTGAGTAAACGACGACTGGATATACTGGGGTCGGCCTTTTTAGGCAGCCTAACAGATCTTTCCAGTACTGATATTCGTACTATCGATAAATTTATATATCAAACAGGTTGGTTTCGATGAGGGGCATTTCAGCCCGTGGTAACACTAGGGACCTAACCTGGTCTATGTGAGCTTGTAAAAAAATACGGCTGCCACCCTAACCTAAACCTAAACCTACGTAGATGAATCTATTATAAATAACATTCCCGAACAAATAATGAGCTTTTTGAAATCAAAAATTTGGAATATGTCTCATCTTATTTGGGGATTCAAATCAGCCGCAATTCCCAAAGAGAATTTCTACTTCACCAAGAATAGAAGATATTAAAACTAATAAATTATACGATGAAAAATTAATGTAATTCCAATGGATCCAGAATTTCCAAAGCTTAATCCTAATTAAAATTTTTACAAAATAATGGAAAATAAGGTCTGTCTTGGGAATGCGAGATAACTACGAGATAGCTGCAGCCATTTCAATATTGTGTCGTCGAATTCAAACTCTAAGAAAATGTGATTGGGAAGCTGCTAAGAAAGTTGTTCGATATTTAAAAGCAACTGTACATAGTAAACTAGATATAATGTCGGATTCAGATCTTGGCATACAGATGCGAATTGGCAGGCAACTATGAAGACCGTACATCAACAAGTGGTTACATATTTATTTTTACTGGGTTGTAATGCAAGTTCATGGTCTTTAAGAAGCTGTCAGCAATGGCGTTATCATCTCCCAATGCCGAATATATTGCAGCTTCATATGCAGCTCAAGAGTTATTATGGATCAAGCTACTACTACTGCATATGCATTTTCCACCTTCAACTCATATTCCAAAGTTTAGTTCAAGAACTAAACACATCGATGTTCAGTACCATCACATCGAGTATTTGCAGGAAGATGGTACCATTGATGTTATAACGAGTGATCTAAGTAGAGATACTTTTTTCAATAGCCTTTTTTTGACAGATCACGTGTGAGTCGTGTCATGCTGTCATCTTATTTTTGTTAAGTATTGTTAGGCGTTTCATCATGGAAAGACTTACGCCTGAACAACGTTTACAAATTAAAAACACTTTCCAGTTGACCCACGAGCAATATTTTAGCTCTCGTTAAGAGCTATCTTTTTGCCATTGATCGATTCCCGATCCGGCGCACCGGAATCATCGGTCCATATTTCTTCAAAAATGATGCCGGTGAGAACGTAACCGTCAATGGCGACCGTTATCGTGCCACCATAACCGACTATTTGATGCCTGAAATTGAAGCTCGTGATCTCGGCGAAATTTGGTTTCAACAAGACGGCGCCACTTCCCACACATCGCATCAATCAATGGATTTATTGAGAGAACACTTCGGTTAGACTTTTTCCTGTGGGGAAATGTAAAGTCTAAAGTTAATGCGGACAAACCCGCTTCGATTCAGGCCTTGGAGCAAAACATCACGCGTGTCATTCGCCAGTTACCAGTCGAAATGCTCGAACGAGTCATCGAAAATTGGACTCAATGGATGGACCATCTGAGACGTAGCCGCGGCCAACATTTGATAGACATAATCTTCAAGAAATAAATGCCAAAGAATGTTCTTTCAAATGATAATAAACAATCCCCATTCAATTTGAATTTTCTGTTTTTTAAATACTAATAAAATTTGTTATACTGTTCAATGGCTAATCAGCGAGCAGATTTTTTTTACTAAACATTTAACACTACCTAAATTTAAGCTTTTAATTATTGACTTATTTTTAGAGCCCGGCCGAAGTCGGATTTTAAGGCCGAAGCCGTAGCCGAACTTCGGCTAAATTTACAACCTTCGGCAGAAGCCGTAGCCGAAGCCGAATGTTTTATATTTGTTAAAGAATTGTTTACTTTGCACCAAAAAATTGTGTTTTTAATCAGTTTATGTCTACTGCTTACGTATTTATTTACTTATCTCATAAATTAAAAACATTAATGTTATAATGACAAAGAAAGTATTTTTTCTGCATTAAGACCTTGTGTACTATTTCCTTAATTTGAATACAGCTGCCCAGCAGCATAAACAACTGCTCTCTAGCACACTTGGGTACAAGTACTTTTCTGCCACCATTTCCAAATTTTTGAAACATCTCGATTTACAGTATTAACAATTTTTAATGATTCTTGGACTCAATGGGTCATTATTATCTATTCGTACTACTTTTACAAGAATGCTTTCACTAGTTGGAGAGCTTTTAGGTGAGGAACTGGGTCATGTTTTTCTTTGTCCTTATTCCTTTGGTGTCCTTTCTCTAATTACACTGTACAACAATTTCAAACTTTTTTCAAAATAACAGGGTTCTGTCAGTGGATTCTGGTAGAGGAGACCAAAAAAATATATACGTGTATCGGCGTTTTGAAAGATCACATCGGAATTTTATTTTAGGGGGGGGGGGGGGGGGGTTAAAGTTTTCCCCCCTTTGCTTGTTCGTGCAGAATATCGGTATATAAAACTATGTGTTCTGTTCATCTGAGGTGTAGGGTATCTTCAGCAACTTTGTAGCAAATGTTAAGGCCTATATTTTTGTGGAATATATTAACCCTCTTGCTTCCCCCCATAACGGTGATTTTTGCCTTTATTTTAACAAATCGTAAAAAACCCCCCTAAAAATGGATGGAGCGGGATTGAAATATTCTACAAAAATGTCGGCCATAAAATTTTACTATAAGTGTCAGAACACACCAAAGCCCAAACCTTAACACAAACTCCAAAAAAACGCCCAAATTAAAATAGCCTGTTAAGGGTTAATTTGTTATTCCTCGCATATGTAGGTTCTCCCAGCTCTGAAGAGAAGGTTGTTATTCAACAACTACCAAGAGTACTTTTGTTCTTCTTCATTATTTCTGTCATTATATTTTTGTCACTCAAAATTACCATAACGGAACTTTTGAGTGCCACGTTACTTATGAACGTTAACGTTTGCCATCGTGGGTCAACCAGTTAATCTTTTTATTTTCTTACAATAGTCTACAAGGGAATTTGTAAGAATAATAATGACTGACTGTTTGGGAAAACTTGACTGGTTTTGCTACGTCTGTGGCAAGCATACCCTTATGGAACATAGGGTTTCATTTTTTACGAGCAAAGTGGAGGATACATATTAAGTTTATTTTGAACTGGAAGTTTTTCCAGATGAGCCATGGGTGCCAAAACATATATGCCGAAATTGCTATATCGGTTTGATGCTGTGGTCTAAAGGTAATACAAGTTTTGATTTATATTTGATTATACATATATATTTATATTTTGATTTTCAGTTTTCGACTGAAAGTGATGAGCATGGCGAACAGTTCTATCAGATATGTCTTCCTATTGAAAAACGCTATAAAGGCAAGAGCATTTTGTCACTTATAGCAGATTTATGTTGGACATTGTTTGATAATGGCGTCGAATTGCCAAGAGTGAAAAAAAGTGAATTAAAAATAAATGAACTTATGTATTTAATAAGTACTTCTCCTTGTATATGCGTTATTAATAGATTTTTTGTTTATAGTCCTGAAATATAATTTAATATAAAATAAATATTATTTAATTGTAAAATAAAATCATTTTTTTTTTGCATCTCTCACATCAACCCCGAAAAATCCAATTTTTAAAGACCTTTTTGGTACTAACACT
Source organism: Eudasyphora cyanicolor (assembly GCA_963930755.1). Lineage (NCBI taxonomy): Eukaryota > Metazoa > Arthropoda > Insecta > Diptera > Muscidae > Eudasyphora > Eudasyphora cyanicolor. Next base: position 254,234,456 of record OZ005736.1, read on the forward strand.
ATATTTAGTTGTAATTAACCCTTAACAGGAAATCTTGAATTTGGCCGGCTTTTTGGTGTTTGTGTTAAGTTTTAGGCTTTGGTGTGTTCTGACATATATGTAGTAAAATTTTATGGCCATCTTTTTTGTAGAACATTTCAACCCCGCCCCACCCATTTTTAGGGTAGTTTTTTACGATTTGTTAAAATATAGGCAAAAATCACCGTTATGGGGGGAAGCTAGAGGGTTAAAATATTTCACAAAAATATAGGCCTTAACATTTGCTACAAAGTTGCTGAAGATACCCTACACCTCAGATGAACAGAACACATAGGGGGAAGGGGGAAAAACTTGAACCCCCCTAAAATAAAATTCCGATGTGATCTTTCAAAACGCCGATATACGTATATATTTTTTTGGTCTCCTCTACCATAATACATTGACAGCACCTTGTTATTTTTTTTTGTGTTGTACTGTGTTATTTTTGTAGTATTGTTCACTTCTGTACACTGCTGCTCTTATGAAGATTCCCATAACAGAATTTTCTTAAAAAGGTCATATAATTCTATTTTTTTACTTTTTGAACAAAAAATCGCCCTTCGGCCAACTTCGGCTGATTTTGTGGCCGAATATTGGCCGAATGTCGAGTTTTTGCCGTAGCCGAACATTCGGTCGGGCTCTACTACACAACAAACAAACGAACAAATCTGGTGACATCAAAACGACCAAAAGAAATAGGACAATCTTTGACTATTTACATACATATGTACATAAGTATGTATGTATGTACATACCATTGTGTGATAGTTTTGTTGTTGGAGCGTGAAAATTTTGTAAAACCAGATGACAGACAGGCAGGAGACTGGCAGGTTATTTATTGTTGGTGTTGTTGCTAAATGGTATTGTAAACACTTCACGCACGTTTCTTCAACCCGAATTCCGAAATTATCGACAACTGATTACAGAATTGTCAATTATAACAAAGTGTTTTGGTAGTAGGCGAATTTAGAATATGCGTGTCACCACCGATTGTACTTCATCCGATTTATTTGGAACAGTTTAGGGAGGATGCCCTTAAATTATTAATTGTGCACACATTTATTTCATTTTGAAAGAACAACTCCCTGTATATTTAACTATTTTTCACAAATTTCCTAGTTACAAACAAATGTTATACAAAATTTTGTAACTTGATTTGATTCTTTTATTTGAGGTTTTTGGGTTTATCTTCTATGTGTAATTATTTTTTCCATTTGCTTACACCTCGCGGAAAATTCTTACACTCGCGAGACAAAACGAAAGCGAAAGAGAGAGAAAAATAAATACTATGACACCAAACACAATAATGTCGGTTGTCGAATGTCATTCTTTCGTCGACAACTTAATCACTTGTTGGCGGCGAAAACTCCATTTTATTTGTGTATTAAATAAATAGTTCATCAAAATCAGTATACTATTTAATATAAATTATATTTTTATCAAAGCCTAACGAACTTTTTCGCGCTCTTTTTTATTTTTTGAAACTTTAGTGTTTATCCGAACTTATGTATACACCGGACAATGTAATGTTTTGCAACGAATCCGGTGCAAAATGAATGAAAATTCGCCATGCTACCTGTCACGAATGGTTTCCTTGAAATCATGATACAATTACTACAGGTAGGGTACAGCGCACGGTTGTCTGAATACAATAATGGTATAGATAGATATTATTATTACAATTTATTATAATTTGGTGCCACCTTGACATAATTTTGGTTCTTAAACTCATTTACATGTCAAATGTTTGTACTCATAACTCTTTAAAGTATAAATTTAAGCTTGAATCAATAAATAAAATATATAAATAACATTCTTAAGAATTTTAATTAAATTATAATATAGTTCAATGGAAAAAATACATTTATATATCAATTGATTTTTGGCAATAAAAATGACAAACCGTTCATGCTGTGTTTGGTCAGCTTAGGGCCTGTTTACACTGAGATTTCGTCGCGCGATCTGTTAAAAATACATCCCTGGACGACTAGTCTTAGGTTTAAACGAGTAACGCACGATGTTGAGAGAGGATCGTACGATTCCGCGAGAGAATCGTACAACAAAATGACCGCGTGTGGGAGTTGCCACAACTATAAAAATTGCTGAAAAAGATCTGGCATTCGACGTCACAAGGGTTGTGTTTCTTGCAAATGTAAAGATAGAAAAATAAATAATGCAAAAAGTCCAGATTCTAACGAGACAATTTTTTCAAGCAAGTGTCAAAGTTTGTTGGGGAGAGAGGCAGGCGGAAAGAGCTCTCTGCCTCTATCTTCTACAAACTTTGAAAATTGTCTCGTGTGAATCTGCACTAAGGAAAGGAAATAAATAAAAGGAAGCAAAAGAATTACATAAATTTAATATTGACAACATTTGTTAATCGTAAATTTCCTTTGTGCTGCTCTTTCTTAAATCAGCTGTTTTTGACAGAAATAAAAAGTTGTACGACTTTGCCTGTTGTATGTTAACGCGTAAACGATTATACGTGCGATTTTGAAAAAATCGGGAGAGAATCAAATGCAAATTATCACTGGAAAGTCACGTGACAGATCGCTTAAGCTATGTACACACGGTTGTCAGATCGGACAACGTTATCAACCCTGTTTAAGTGCTGCAAAAGTACGGACAATGACAGATTGTTAGGCAAAGGTATATTATCTGTTCAGACGATTGCAAGAGTTGTCAATAAAATGCTTTCCAGACAATGGCGTCATTGTCTCAAGTTGAGTACATACGATTGCCAGATCGGCAAACGTTATCAACCCTGCTAAAGTGCTGCAAATATACGGACAATGACAGATTGTTAGGCAAAGGTGAATTGACAGTTCAGACGATTGCAAGAAAACATTACAATTTTATATATATACAATATATGTTGTAAATATTTATATGCAGGATTGCCAATAAAAATACATTACAGACAGTGTTGCAAATAAAATGTTTTTCTGGCAATGGCGCCGTTGTCACATGCAAAAACTTCGCACATATAACAATCTGCAAATTATCTCGCAATTACTTTTCTGCTAACGCTGCAAAACAAAAATTGTGTGTTCACACGGTTGTAAATTCACAGGGTTGCATTTTTCCGCCATTTTTCTGGCAACGTTGTCCGATCTGCAAATCGTGTGTACTTACCTTCATGCATAAACTTCGCACATTTGGCGTATACCGTACAATCGTACCGATTATCGCACCAGCTGGGATCGTAATTCCATGATTGTATAAGGTATGTGCACAAAATTGGACAATTTTCGGTGTGGAGCGTTCGATCTTAGTGCTGATTCACACTCGGCATTTTTTTCCAGGCAAGTGTCAAAAAAAAAAATTTAGAACTGGACTGTACTGAATTTAAAATATTGTTTGGAAATAGAGCTGATATTCTACAAAAAAAAACATTCGGTAGAGAAATATCAGAAGTAATATATAAGTAGATATGAATTTTGTAAATTGTTTATATGAATTATAATGTGTTTATTATAAGTTTTATTACAATTTTTGGAGTTTATCTCAATGGTCGACTTATCTTTTCAACCTCGAATCCAAAAGGATGTCTCTCTTCCTTTTTGTCGTTGGCTGCCCTGTTTACAAAACAGCTGATCACCTAATCATGAATCTGACGTTGTCAGATAGGGCATGGGGGATGCTTACAAATCATTACAATCTCGGCTGACCTGACAATACAATCGACTTCGATTGTTACATAGTTCTTACAAATCATTATCTATAAATTCATAATCTTCATATTCGCTAGTGTTGCCTTCAGAGTCCAATGAATGAGTATTATTATTCTTGTGTTCCAGCCATTTTCTTAAGCGACTAGAGTCAACTGTGCCAACATTGGCATTTGAGTATTCTGACACTTTTCTACATCTATTATTTCATAACAATCTAATGCTTCTGGATTATATACGGCCCACGATATTTTGGTAACACCAGCCGTTGTGTCAACATTCTTTACAACTACTAGGTCGCCTGCCTTTAACCATTTTTGCAGGTTTGTAATGTCATTGAAGTACTTTAGGTTGTACGATTGTGACTTCTCGATAGTGGTTGAAGCTTCTTCTGTTATTAAATCTAAATTTGCTCTCTCATCGTAAATATCTCCTAAGGGCCTTATTAACAAAAAGTTAAAGAAGGTTTGAGGAACGCTTTAGCAGTGTTAAAGTGTTCTTCAAGCCTTCATTAAATTTTTATGAATAAGGTCCTAAGTGTTCTGTTAGTTCATCCAGGATTTCACCTCTTTGCTCAACTCCAAAAATCATTCTACGCGGAGATTGTTTTAGTACTGCAATGCACAGAGTTGTTAATCGCGAACTCAACCTGTGTCATCTTATTCACCCAATCTGAATGTTCAATTGGCTCAGTCAATTTAGCTAACATTGCTCTTAAATCTGGAATTAATGTTTCCACTTGTCCATTTGACTGTGGTGACCCCACTGATACCTTAATGTGAATTATGTTTCGGTCCGTTACAAATTGTTTAAATTCATTTAAAGTAAAGCACGTTCCCTAGTCACTAATTATACGTCTCTGGTGGCTATAGTAGTTTTCAAAATATTTTCGTAAAGCGCAGCATTCCTCTCTTGTCCCTGGAGAGTTGACAGCATATAGCCTAGCAAGTGTCAAAGTTTGTAGGGGAGAGAGGCAGAGAACTCTTTCCGCCTGCCTCTCTCCTACAAACTTTGACACTGGTTCGGAAAAAATTGCCTTGTGTGAATCTCGACTTATCGTTCGGGTAAGAAAGTCCAGGTTCACACGCGACAATTTTTATATATCTCACAGACTACTAGATACATGCAGTGTCTATCAAGCCGAAATAATGGCAATATGGGAAGTCGCCAAGTGCCTGAGTCGCAACATAGTAACCAAGTCCAGATTCACACTCGGCAACTTTTTCTAACCAAGTGTCAAAGTTTGTAGGAGAAAGAGGCAGGCGGAAAGAGTACAGAACACAGGGAATCACAGTGGTATGAACGCGCTTTTTCGATTGTTAAAAGTTTGGTAACTAAGGAGAAAATACTGTGGGCCATTAATGGCTTCGAACCCTTTAAATCGACTGGACCAGATGGTATATAACCGGCCATGCTACAAAACGCAGCGTCAATAGCTATATGCTTAGGTTAGGTTGAAGAGAGGAGACGTTTAAACGTATGGACATGGACATACACTTAAGCCATATGGACATTGACATACGCTTCAGCCAATGGTTCGGCCTGTTGTGCGCTCCTTATTTATGATCTTTTTATACCTCACAAGTTACAGAAAATCGGAGCTAGACACGAATTTTCTCAGTATCTTCCAGTCATATCATCTGAGATTAGTCAAGTCTGGTAGTATGTTGGACCCGAAATATTGGGATCTTGCATGTGTGAAATCCGGAAAGTGACACAGAAAATGTTCCATCGTTTCGATGTTTTCCCTGCATGTCCTTATTAGTCCATTTCTGCTAGTCCTATGCGATGAAGATTTGCTTGTAAGCTTAAGTGTCCCGTTAGAACACTCACCACTTTACTAATCTCGATCTTGTTAAGTTTTACAAAACTTCTTGTTCTTTTTCATTTGGGTCACCCCACAGTATCTTTGCAGTTGCTCCTACTGTTAGGCTATTCCACACAGTTTTGTGAGCCATCACTGTACAGAGCTTCAACTCACCCTTCGGTGGCTTTGAAAGGTTTCCAATTTTCCAAGTGTATGTATTACTCGAAGTTCTCTGCCCTTTGAAGCCAAGCTGTTTGCGCGTTCATTTCCAATCAGTCCGTTGTGTCCTGGTACCCAGAAAATACGCAATTGACCATGGGCTGTGTAATCATTTATAGTTCTTTTTCAGTCTAACACAGTTTCGAATTTGACCCTTTCCGATGTTATGGCTTTAAACGCCATTTGGCTATCGGTGAAGTGATGTTCGACTTCTGTTTCATCAATAAAAATCCCAGACCCGTTCTTTCACCTAGCTTGGACCAATCCGTGTAGCAGCTGGTTCCCACTGGCACATGGACCAGAGTTCCACTTTCCCAGGAGCGTCTGTCTGGCACAAATGAATCACAGGTAGCTGTATGCTGCACTTAAGGAATGCGGTCGGAGATTTCTGGTATTTGAATGTGACCAACTAGAGATTCTAAAATCTTCTGATGGTACGACTTGTGGTCTCGATTTATCCATTCACCCATTACTTGTAGACGTCTTGCTGTGAGGGCTGCCACATACTTAAACTTAGTCTCCAACGCTCTTGTTGGTGCAGTTCTAAATACCCCGCTTATGCATAGACGTTGCATTTTTTGCAAAGGTATTACGTTGCACTTCTTGTCCATTGATGTCCACCACACTACACAGGCTAATCAAGCTCATGTAAATCCAGTGAGTCATATTTTGACGTAGTCCCCATTTTGAACCTATAGCTCTTCTGCACAACGACCAACATCTGTGGGCCTTTGTAACTCTTTCTTCAAGATGATCTTTCCACTACAGTTTCTGATCCAAGATTACTCCCAAGTATTTTCACTTTTTGTTATGGCAATTGTCTTATTAAGGAATCGAGGCGTAACAGACTGGTTTAAGTATTACATTAGTGAGTGCTTTTAGGAGACTGTGTATCGTCGTAACCCATAGAAGGGGCGATAAAATACCTCCCTGAGGTATACCACGATTTACCTTGTCTCTAATTTTTACTTAATATGACCCACAAATAATCCACCTATTAGCATATTGTTGATCCACGTTTCAGCGCCCGGTCAACCTGAAACTCGTCTAAGGACTGAATAAGTGTATCGGTCTGCATATTGTTAAATGCGCCCACCAAGTGTGTACATTTCTTTACTGAAGGACTCTTCCATCTGTTGCACTACCTCATGCATAGCTGTTTCCACTGATCTTCCTTTTACATAGGCGTGTTGTTTGAATTTTAGACTTTCATCCGCTATTTTTTTTCATCAATTATTCGCTCCATTGTTTCTAACAGGAAAGAAGTTAGGCTAATGGACCGATAAGCCTTTGCGGTCGTATAAAAATAAAAAAAAATGTTTCCATCATTTTAACCGTGTCATCCACATGTGTTTCGGTTTTTTTTGAGGAACCTTTTCATTTTAGACATGCTGTTAACGCTGTCTACCTGCTCACCAAAAAGCCCCCAGGAGTTACGATTCGCCGATCTAATGATGTTACTGCATTCTTTGAGTCTTCTGTGGTAGTCTTCCCAATATACCGATTTTATTTTACTTCGAGCTCAGCTCTGTTGTAAAGTCTGCGGACACCCTTGCCAATCGAGCGAATTTGTCCTGTCATCCAGGGTTTCTCATAGGCAGATTTCCTTTCTCGAAGTGGGCAACTATCTTCGAATGATTTTACAAGATCCTCGGAAATCTTCTTCACATTGATATCAATGTCTTCTGTACATAGATAATCGCGTGTTGGCTGACCCAATCGGTATTAGTACTACCATAAGCGATATGACGGGAGTTGGCGTCACAACCAGCTAATTATTCATTACTCGTGTGTCTAAATTCCCTCAACAGACGCTGTAATTCCGACGTCGGTGTCAATGTCGGTTCATCGAATGGTAGATACATTGACGCCAGGTACATATTTCCATTATCTTGCCTCAGCACCGTTGCGTCCGATGTTGACAATTCTGGAGAGTATCTGTGTTAGCGTATAAAAGGTTGTAGTTCACATGGTTTAACACAGTAACTTTGTTGTTAGTTGTCCAAGGTTACTGCATCGAAGCAATATGAACCCTGCCTTTTTTATGATGTCCATCAGAGCGTTGGATGCTGTCTCGCTCCGGTGGAAGTTTATCTGCATGACCTCAATCATTGTCTTTCCAGTAAATGTTTCTTTTGTGAGTCTGTACTATCTTGTTGCACTACCTCATTATTTGGTAGTGGGTCATTCTCCTCCTTTCGTTCACTACCTAGTAGACATTTTTGGGAGGCAGTGTTATTTTTTGCAGTTCCCTCATTGTTTTAAATCGTTGAGTGGCTCTCTTTATTTTGATCACCACCTTTGCTGGGAACTTCCCGTAAAAGTAGCTGTACTATTGGTAAACTGGTGGTGTTATTGACTACTTCCACATCAGTTTTTGGCAGTGACTCACTTGTCTCCATCCGTTCACTATCAGTGTTTGTCTCTTCAGACAGTATATTTGTCCTGCCAATCGGGACCTTTACAATTTTGAAAAGGGCTGTTCAGATCAAGACAAGATTGTTCTTGGATTCTGGGTCTATGCCCAACACGAGGAGAGTACCCACGTTATCATCCTCACGGAAAGTTTTGAATTCTGTTTGCCAATGATGTCGAGTATGTACTCTGATGAGAATTTACTGGGACATGCCTTGTTTTTATGAGTTCAGGAATGTCGCTTTTCCTTATCAATTTTTGCTTTGTGCCATCCCAAGGTGAGGGGAAGCTATCCACAAGTTTTACGAGGACACCAGTGTAGCGTTGTGATGCCAGCTTTAGCATCAAAATACGCCTCTCAAACTTGCAACTCATTACTTCGATTGTTGGTTCATCCTTAGATTCGAGGACGTACTCCGCTACCCTCGTACAGACCACATCTTCGAAGTTACTATCAATTATGGCATAGCATACATCGTCTCGGAAATGTTGTTTAGCTATATTAGACTAAGATAGTGGCTTCTTACCCTTTTTTATTGCCAATTGATTTTTCCGTGTCTGTAGAGTCTTTTTGTTTAAAGCCTCATCCTTAACGGATGATTTGGTTGACTTGATCTGCGTTACTGGATCAACTTTACCGCCCACGATCGAAGGGCCCCGACTAGAGACTTCCTTTTGTGTGGTTACGTTAATCTTCTCCGAAATACTGGATATCGGCGAGCCATTTTTCTTCTTAGTTACTTTCACAGCGCAATGTTCTTCGGGAGACCTGACTCTTTGAACGGCCTCCATGCTTATTCAGTTTCCTTCTTTGTGTCCCTGACAGTCTCTTTGAGTTAGCAACAATAGTGATGTTGTTTTCATTTGATGATTTAGAGTCTGAGTCCCCACTGGCTTTTAATGGCTGGGGTTGCTTAGAGCACCAGCTGGGTTCTGCTTCATCTGTCTTATCTTTTGTTTTGCCTGCGGCTGGATGTGCTCTTGTTTCATATTCGGCTACGGGATCCAAGGCACTAAAGCTCGTAGAAGCATGCTCACGATTGTTCGATAACGACGACACATGACTCGTGAGTGAATCAACACTTGTCGCCGGCACTGGGTTTTCCCTTCCCTGCGCCGTAATATCCACTGTCTTTTTTGGTTTAATCATAAATTGTTTGGCGGAGACACCCCCATAGCCAGTATTAGCCCGTAATAGGTACGTCGGTGCAGCCCTTCCAGACAAAGCCCAGAAATTTCTGTCCAGAGACCGATGCATCCAATTCAACCTACGCTTTAAAAACAACAAACCACGTGGTTGCGTAGTAGGTAGGTGAATAGTTCTTGCGTAATAGGTTAAATAGGATACGACTGATAGGATAGTCGAAGTTGGAGGCTGTTGAGATTTCGGCTCTTACCGAAAAACAAAACAAGTCACTTACCTGGGCTAAAAACGTCATAGATTCTTCTAAGGCCAATCAGCCGGCTGAAAGAGCCACAAATTCAGCTGTGTTAACGGCTAATAAAGTCAAAAGAATCAGATCACCTGATGAACCCCTGCCTTCGAAAAAGGCAAGAGGCCCTAATGTCACCATCAACAGGACACTCACTAATCCCTTCAATGAAGTGGCGCAGGAGAGTCTAGTAAAGGCCGTTATAGACACAAGTAGTGAGGATGGATCCATCCCTAAGGACAAATGGAGCCATGTGCAATCATCAGTTATGGCTCATCACCTCGATATGCAACGATGCAGGATGGCATCAGGGGAGAGTAAAGCTCTTATATTTCAGAGATGCCAGATCAGTAGACCTGTATAAGGCTGCTCTGAGTAGAGCGGGGTGTGGTCGATGCCCAGTTGGATGTTGTCGAAAAAACAACATCCTTAGTTACCCTAGAGCCATCACCTGGGTTACAAAAGAGCCCTCCAACTAGGCTGAGATTCCAATCCTGGTCTGCCCGCCCATAATTGGAGAATCAGCAAGATGGGTGAGGCGAATGGTAAAAAGCGGCAGGTCAATTTAATCCTTAACGCTGAATCCACCTCCCATATACAACGTGCAAGTGCAACCCTACAATATGGCTTCGACACTATAGTCTTGAAAGTATACAAGCAGGATATAGCTCCCACTGCGGAAGGTAAGTCGTCCACCGTGGTTGATACACGGCTTTCTGGAAGTGCGGAGGTACACACGCCCATTATTTATGGTGACTCCAACTCTAACAGAAGATCTGTAACGACCTTCTCTGAGGACGAAGGGCCACAGAGGGGCTGAGGGGAGTCTCCGGATTCTTTGACGGATCTGGCGGGGACACGCTTCTCGATTATATGGATGAATAGTTCGATAATACCCTTTACGGGGTGGATATTAATCTGTCAATTACCGATGATGGCAAGAATTCTACAGATTATCCTTCATCAAGCTAAAGCAGCATCAGCGGCTCTATTGCTACGCCTGTCCACAGGTGCAGTAGACATCGTCCTAATACAGGAGCCCTACGCAGTGGGAGGAAGGGTGTGCGGTATCAGGACACCCAACTTTAAACTGCTTGTGGCCAACTGTGAGGGCACTCCATGAACCTGCATTTTGGCCAGGAAAGATCTAAGTATCTTTCTCCTGGCTAATTTAGGTGGTAAAGACCAAACATCTGCTAGTCTGGAGATCGGTAATCGCATATATTGGGTGGTCTGCAGTTACTTCCCTTATGAAGTTGTAGTACCGACAGCTCTATTCAGGGAAGTAGTAGAAGAAGCAATGTCTGACGAGGTCGAGCTGATTATTGGCACAGACACGAACGCTCATTATACTATCCTGGGTAGTACGGATATAAACAGTAGGGGTGATTCGCTTCTTGACTTTATTCTAACTACCAACCTAAGTATTTGTAACATAGGTAATACACCGACCTTTACAATTAAAGACAGACAGGAAGTACTCGACGTAACGTTTGCTACTGACCGGCTGTCAGACAAAATTATTGGGTGGAATGTACTGGACGACCACTCATTCTCAGATCACCAATATATTGAGTTCAAACTCGCTGAAAAAGTGTACTGTGCAATGTTCGATTAAGGATCTATTATTATTTTATTGCACTTCGTCGGCGTTGCCGGTATGCTGGCGTTCGCGCGGCTATTTTTTAGTTTTGTGGAAATAGTCTTTTTTTTCTTGTGGTTTATGTATTGTAAAAGTTATTGTTTTAATTTTTCCTTGTTTTCACTTTATACATTTGTTTTCTCGTATATGTATAGCTCTTTTGTTTTTCTTTGTGTAGTTCTTAAGTTTTGTTAAATTTCGCTCGAATCAAACTCATTATATTTCTTTTAATTTTTCTTTAGGAAACTTTTTTTACTTAGTTTGTAAGCCTTTTGTTTTTTCACAAACTTTAAATCAATAAAAAACAATAAACGATTTTAACATCACGCTTATATTGAGACTTTTTTATTAGGTTAGGTCTCCGGGGAAGAGCCACTGCGTCCGAAACTGCGGGAAGAAACTTTTTGCCAAGAAACTTCCCCTTGTCATAACTTTCTTCCTGTTGCCTTTTTCTCCTTCACTCTAACCTTTCCAAAATGTCAGCTGTCATTTGTTTTGACAAAACAGCTGTTGCCAACCTTCTTCCCGGTATTTTAAATAATAATATCCGTTAAAAAAATCCTTTTATCAACACTCAAAAGGCGCATATACATCAAAAGCGCCTAAACCTGCCGTCCACAGAAATGTGAGAAAGACAAAGTGGCACCTGTATGAGAATTTCAAGAAAGTCCTCAATTCTAAACTTCTTTATGAACCGAATGACAAAGCCGGTCTGGATAATCTGGTCGAGCATATCACCATATCATTCAATAGTTCCCTTGAAGAAGCCTGTCCAAAAACAAGGTTTAAGGGTAAAACTAAACCTCAATGATGGACTTCTGTGCTAACGGCAAGGAAAAATACTTGCAACAAGCTATTCAACAAGGCGAAATCTACTGGAGTCGCCAATGATTGGGATGCATATAAAGGCAACTCAAGATCTATAAGAAGGAGACGGCATCACTCCAGCAGAAATGCTGAAAATGTACATTAGGCGTACAGTACATTAGGCGTGTTTTCGTTACACCATAGGTGCTTAATTTGTATGGGGAGCTAAGCATTTTTAAGCATTATTAGTTCCCGATGAAGTTTGGTGCTTATGTTCCTGTCTTAATCGAGTATGGTGTTGCCAGATTGGGCATCCAATATTTCCCAGTATGACATCTCATTTTTGGAGATTGTTGTCAATTATTGTGGATTAGCGGGAAGAAGAAGAACAAAAATGGAAAATTATTTTAATATTTGCAAATAGTCAAACAATTGAACATAGAATAGTAAATTTATGTTTTATAAATACATTTCACGAATTTTTTTGTCTGTTTCGCACTGTTCTTTCTTCAAACACACCATTGCTACCAGATAGTGGAAATCCGCCACTTACTGCTTATGCATTAGTGGAAGTCGGTTGTTTTCGTTGCAAAGTGCTAAACTAAAATCGCTAGCTTGTAACGAAAACATGCCTATTATACCCTGGCTGGAGACAATTTATGTAGGCTGTATCAGGCTTTCATACATCCGGAATCGATGGAGGGATACCAAAGTGGTATTCATATCCAAAGCGGGGAAGATATCACACACTAGGCCAAAAGACTTCAGACCAATTAGCCTATCCTCCTTCCTATTGAAAGGTCTGGAAAGACTTTTAGATTTCATTAGGGAAAACCTGGATAAAAAAACTCCTGCCGGGGAACTAACATGCTTACAATAAGGGATAAGGAATAAATAGAATCAGCCCTGCACGAACTTGTGAGCACTATCGAATTGTCCCTGCATTTCAAGGAATTCACCATGGTGGCATTTCTTGACATAGAAGGAGCTTTTAACAACATTCACTCAAATGCGGTAATTGCGGCACTGTCACACCTTAAGGTAAACTCTAAACAGAAGACGGATAACAGCGTGTCTTGGGTCCACAACTCTAACAAGGTTTGTAAACAGAGGGATAAGGAGAAGTACTGTCTCCACTAACGGTGAATGAAATCCTGCTAGATCTAGAACGTTGTGGCTACAAGGTCGTGGCATATGCGGACGACATGGCAATCGCAGTGAGTGGCAAATTCGAAAACGTCCTCAGAGACATCCTACAGGTGGCTCTGAACAAATTGGCTAGATGGGCCAGAAGCAGCGGTTTGGGCGTTAACCCAAACAAGACAGAATTGGTTCTCTTTACCAGGATGCATAATGTCCCACATGTAGACCCTCCAACTCGGATAAATGGAACAGATCTAGTCTTTTCTGAAAGTGCATAATTTTTAGGAATAATTCTAGTTAGGAAACTGTTATTTAGACTTAACGTATCGGAACGTGTAAGGAAGGCCAACGTCGCCTTATATTCCTGCAAAACGGCTGTAGGGTCGCAGTGGAGCCTCTCTCCTAAAATCGTCCACTGGATATATATAGTAGTAGTTCGTCCAATACTGTTATACGGCATTGTGGTATGGTGGACGGCAACTGACAAACTTACCATCACCAACCTACTAACAAAGGTTCAAAGAACTGCCTGAATGAGCATAAGCGGAGTATAAGGACTACAGTGACCGAGTCTCTACAAGACCTACTCCATATACTGCCGATTAATATTGTTGCGACAGAAGTTGCAACCAGAGCGGCAATAAGATTAAACTGCATATCAGTGTGTAGGTACAAGAACTACGGTCACATGAGGATATCAAAGTTTAGTGCTATGGTAACCGACCGAGTGGACTATATACCAACTGTGTACATCTTCGAGAGAAATTACAACACTATGATTCCCGCCGGAGATGAATGGGTTGGAAGAATACCAGGTAATAGAAACCATCTCCACTTTACACGGATGGTTCGAAGCTTGATGAAAAAGTTGGCTTCGGAGTACACTATGAATAACTTACAGCCTGTTTCTGTAACTTGAAAATTTGCTTTCGTTCGCCTGCCAGACGACAAACAGCTGATTTGGATTTCAGTAACTACCATCAGAACGACAAGTCGCACGATAATTAACTCGTACGAAAACGTAATCATTTTAGTGTAAATTTGGTTTCTCTATCTCACTTTGCTGTCATTTGGGCGAACGCAAATGTCAGATCGAGTCACTTTATTTTATTTGTCGACTGATAAGAATAATGACAAAAAAAACCTTATTGAAATCAAAAACCAAGTAGATATTAATATAATTGTGGTAAAACCAATTAAATAATAATGAAATTGTATGGATATGTATACATATTTAAGCATAAAGAAGTCAACATCTGCAGCTCGCTAAGATGGAAAAAAATCGTCAGTCCACAATGAGAGAGACGTGAGAGAAAGAAATGAGAGTCTTGGTTCAGCTCATCTGACCCACCCAGGGTTGATTTTTGGCCACCGCCAGTGTAAAGAGTACAGAGGTGTATTTTCTAAGGGCGAATATGCAAAAATGTGTGCTTTTTTAGACCGGAGGTTGTGAAGTTATTGATCTGGCAATTACATTATTTCCCAATTGGTTAAATTCTAACGTCATTGCCGTAAGGTCAGGCGAACGAACGAACCTTAGAGAAATTTACTGACGAAAGTGAGTGACTGGTTTTCGTTCGCAGAGACTTTCGTGAGAAATACAGAATCAGGCCGTTAGTTTCAGTATTCTTATCTTCGGGACCGGCAGTGTTTCGCCGGTCTGCTGCACTTCTGGGGTGCTGCTGTCATCATCTTCTTCCTCGTCATCACCCAGGGCCATCTGGTCTTCTTCGGTAGAGAATTCCGCATCGCTGGAGATTTGTTCGTGTCTAGGCGTTTTCTCAAGCTCATCCAGTCTCCTAGACAAGGACTGGACATGCGCCTTGAGGGTTTCATTCTGCTCGTATAGACCAGCGAGCTTGGCCTTGGAAATGCAAGTTAAATCCTCATCGTCTGTGCGCTTCCTGCTTTTGGTGGCAAATCTGCCATTTTAGGTAGCAGTTTAACTTTTGTCACTATTTTTTTCACTTTACAACGTATGCACACTCTCACTGTTCACAATTGGTTATGCAGGCCCTAACGAACTGAAAAAGTAAATGCAGTAAATCATGATACACACGATGCAACGTATGCGGCAACCGACCAAAAATATCAAAACATTTTGATATTTTTGGCATGGAATTGATACAATACAGTGTTAACAGTGTTTGTGTGCATATCTTGTGAAGTGAAAAAATCTAAAGTGAAAAAGCTCTTATAGCAATAAAAGTGGAAAAATATCCAGAAAGTGATTTGCCGACGGGAAATCATCTCCCGCTCGACAGGTTGGACGATAAATTGTCTGCATTTGGCGGGCAATTTAGTGCTAGTGGCGATATAGAGAGTTCCGTCGACGGGACTCTTAAAGTGAAGATTTCGGCTGACACTTCCGTCAACCGCCATTTTGGACCTAGTGGGGCCCCGGAGGGTCTTGAAAATTTAGCGGGTCTGTCGCGCGCCCATTTGGCGCCAAAAACGAGACCTGAAGGTTTCGTCGACCGGGGACATTTTGACACCCCTTCACCTGAAGGTCTCGTCAACAGAGCTGTTTTGAGGAGTAAACGCCCAGATAACCGCAATTCTGGGCGTTTAGACGCCATGTCAGACACCGGCGGTACCACCGACGGCGTTAAGAATGCTGCTGCTACTGAACGCAAGCAGAGAAAGCGCAAAAAGAAGAGCTGCTGCAGCTGCAGTGGCGATTCGCCCTATGAAGGGATGAAGTCTTCTCTTCAACTGAATAAGTTGCAAGAGATAATCTTTCGTCTCGAGAAGGCGAACTGTGCGCTTTTGGAGGAGCTTACGACCCTTAGGTTGGAGAAGGCCGCTGGTTTCCAGGCGGCGAAGGAAGTGCCTGCAGGGCCCCCTGCAGATGAGCAGATGTCGACCGAGGCAGCCGAAGTCCTCAGTTCGACGAAGGAAGTTCCCACAGGGTCCCCTGTGGAGGAGGCGATGTCGGTCGAGGCAGCCGAAGTCCTCGGACCGAAAGAGAAGGAAGATGATGTGGCACTACCGGCTGCATCTGGCGGAAGCAAGGGTGCGATACCGAAGAAGGTACCCGCGAAGAAGACGACTGCTGCGGTCAAAACTGCGGCACAGAAGACCACTGAGGCACAGAAGAGTGCTGATGGTGCCCCAACCGGGGTGGTGAAGACCGGCGGTGGCAGGGGCCTTCCTGCCATTACCGTTTACGATGTCGGAGTCAAGGTCATCGCCGAGATGCTCGGAAGGAGACTCGCTCCGCGAGATTTTATAATAAAGATGGTAAGAAAGTCAGTCATTTCTTTGAGAGTTTTTGGGTTAGAGAAGTTCGTTCTG
This sequence comes from Eudasyphora cyanicolor, assembly GCA_963930755.1. Classification (NCBI taxonomy): domain Eukaryota; kingdom Metazoa; phylum Arthropoda; class Insecta; order Diptera; family Muscidae; genus Eudasyphora; species Eudasyphora cyanicolor. The sequence continues at coordinate 254,250,905 of OZ005736.1, forward strand.
GCTAGGACTTTGTTGATAGAGGGTACAAGTTCCACACCCATACGCCTAGGGCTCTCCTACCGTATGCGGTCGTAGCTGAGGGACTTTCGAAAGAGTACAGTGCGGGAGAGATAAAGGGGTACTTGGAAACGCAGGTCTCTTTCAAAGTCGAGGTTTTGAGCGCTGTTTGTCTTTCTGAAGACAAATGGCTGCTTCGTTTCTCTAGAGTAACTGATTTGGAGAGATTGTACAGATGGGATAGGGTCTTGGAGTGCAAGGTTCGTTTCCGTAAGGATAGAGGTCGCGAGATAACGCAGTGTTTCAACTGCCAAAGGTACGGCCACGTCTCGTCGAATTGCGGCATGCCATACCGGTGTGTGAAGTGTGGCCAGTCGCACGGACCGGCGAAGTGCTCCATTCCCCCGAAGGACGCGGTTGGAAAGGAGGCTGTACAGACCGATCCGGTCACAGGAAAGGTGATCCAGGTTGAGGCCCGGCCAGTCAAGTGCGCCAATTGTGACGTTGAGGGGCATGCTGCAAGCTCCCCCGATTGCCCGAGAAGAAAGGCCATCCTCCTGCAGAGGACCCAACGCAGAGAGGAGACGAAGGCGAAGGAGGCCCAACGGTCCGGTCGACTGGTGGAGGTAAGAACCGGCGTATCGTACGCTGCTGCGGCTGGGGCCCGTCGCAGCACTACCCCGGCGGCGAAAGTGGCTCGTACTGGCGGCGTTGGGACAGTTCAGGGCGCTTTGCAAGGAGGGCAGATTATTTCCGAGGAGTGTAGGTCGTTCTTCGGTAAGGGGGTGTCGGATGTGATGAAGGACATTTTTCAGTTTGCTCCTAGGTATAGAGAGATTTCAGATACGCAGGATAGGTCCAGCGCCCTTTTGGGTCTGCTGATGCACATCGGTGGGCTAGATGTTTAGGGTGGTATTCATTAATGCCAATTCAGTCGTTGCTATTCATAGGAGGCACTTTTTGAAGATTTTTCTTGAACGACATAGGCCGGATGTTTTACTCATCGCGGAGACGAAGTTAGCTTTGAGGCATTTTAATGAATTTTATGGTCGGGTGAAGAGTGCTGCTGGTCTTTCGGTTAGGGATCCCGTTGGTGGCTTAGTTGGTGAGGATGGTGTGCAGATGTCTGATGACCTGCACAAGGCAGAGTTACTGGCGTCTCACATACAGAGTACCAACCACGTTGAGGTGAACCCTGCTGGCGATTCCTTCCGCAGCCTTGTTAGCGGGGCTGTTGAGGGAATGGTCAGCGGGACGCCTGTGGTGGAATTCTGTGGTGACTTCACGGCTAGTGGCTCTGTGATTGGCGACAGATCCACTTGGGATGATGGCGGCTTTGTGAGTCCCGGTTGCATAGGAGAGGCTCTTGCCTGCAGACCTTCTCGAAGGTCCAGTGGCGTTGATAGGATTCCCGATGTGGCCCTTAAGAGGGCGGGTGAGTTATTGTGGAGTTTTTTGTCGATTCTCTTGAATCACTGTTTGAACTTAGGCTATTTTCCGTCTGCCTGGAAGGAGGCTTTAGTTGTTCCCGTTAGGAAGCCAGGTTCTGACCCTGGACTGTGCGGTAGTTATAGGCCGATTTCGCTTTTATCGCCGTTTGGCAAGCTTCTGGAATATTTCATGCTCGCTAGAATTAGGAGAGTTGTTGAGAATAGACGCATCCTTAGGGATTGCCAATTTGGATTTAGGCTTGGTCACTCCACTACTCATGCGCTTTGCGCTTTCTCTGATTTTGTGATAGGAGGATTTGATAGAAGATGGGGCACCATAGCTGTAGGATTAGATTTTGCTAGGGCATTCGACACTGTCTGGCAGGATGGCATTTTATACAAGCTTCAATCGTTTGGATTTGACGGTCAAACGTGTAGGATGGTAGCGAGCTTCCTGAAAGGTCGACATTTTAGGGTTAGAGTTGGCGACAAGGTGTCTAGTCAACGCTCGGTTCTAGCAGGGGTGCCCCAGGGCTCCCTGCTGGGACCGATGTTGTACAACATCTTCGTCAGCGACATCCCTGGTCCTCCCAATGGAGGTCTCCTGCTGACCTATGCGGATGACGTGCTACTGGCCTGCCGAGGTCCCATGGCCGTGCCGTTGACTAGGCGAGTGAATGCTTACTTAGAGGAGCTTCATTGTTATTTTTTGAATTGGGGACTCCGACTCAATGTTGGTAAGTATTTTGCCACTGTTTTCAGGGGCAAACGCGGGACCGTCTTCCCGACCTTTAGGTCTTTTGGGCCTACCCTGAGTATCGGAGGTGAGTTGATAGGAGTCTCTGATAGGATGAGGTATCTTGGCGTCATATTTCATGACAGATTTGATTTCTCCAGACATGTGGATTTCGTGTTAGATAGGGCGAGAAGAATTTACTTCGGTTTTCACCGGCTTCTGCGGATGAGGGACGGTGGACTTCCGCTCGAGGTTAGATTTCTGATCTATAAGCAGATCATTAGGCCTGTCATCTCCTACGCCTTTCCAGCTTGGTATGGCATTTCGTCTGCCCAGATGGAAAGGATTAGGAAATGGGAGAGGCGAGTGTTGAGGTCTTGTCTGGGGCTCCGCTGTAGGGTCTTGGAGGATGGCTCGGTTAGATACCCGTCGAATAGGGAAGTCTACGATAGCGTAGACTTTGATAGAATAGATGTCTTTATGACCAATGGTGCCGTGAACTTTTTAGAAAAGGGTCGTCATCTGGAGAATAGGATCGTCGAGGGGATTTATGACTTCGATGAGGATTTTGACTCCCTTCCCACCAGGCGGCTTCTTCCGCCTGCTGGTCTTCTTAGGCTTCGTGATGAGGGGTTGTTGTTTGAGGGAGACCTCCTTGTGTTTTACCACAGGAGGTCCAATGTGTCGGATAGGACTGACTTGGTTTATAGTACCGTCCAGTAATGTAAATATGTAAATATGTAAATAATTGTAAATAGTCCCTAGTTTTTAAGTTTAGTATTAGTTTAGTTCTTAAGATTATATGTATAATTATTTTAGAGATTGGCCCCTTTTTGAACTTCCTATTTTTTGGGCATTTTGTTTTAAGTTTTTTATTAATTGTTTGATGGTGTGCTTGTGGCTTGACTGCAGCACTTTTTATTAGATTAAGTAGGCCCAGATGGACGTAAGAGCCGGGCATGTTTATTTATAGTTTAAGTTAGAAAGTAAGCCACCTTTTGTATTAGTTTTTAAGTGTTTTGGAAAAAATAAAATGGCAATATTAAAACAACATGGAATTGAGTAAGCGATATGTAAATTTGTGCGACATACATTTTAATGAATTTTAATAAACGATGAAAAAAAATTGTCAAAACAGAATGCGTTGTCTGAACGCAAATGCAACATCAAAAGAGAATTGCATAAAAAATTGCAAGTGTGAATAGACATTAGGACCGGCCAAATAATTCTTCGAGGTTGGCCGAAAGTTTGACCTCCTGTAACTTTAGGGCATCTCCTAAATACCGGTGAATGCGTCCTGCGTCTGTCAAACTCGATTTCAAATAAATAAAAATGTAATACAGCTACCGAAATACGCACACGGATACCCCGGATAATTTCAAAAAATCCGAATTTGACAGTGCGCTTACACATACAAGGAAAGAAAACAAAACAACAACAAAAGAAAACATAAACACAAACAGATGACAAGCAGCATTTTATTTTTTATCTTGGAACAGTACACGAAGTAGAAAAATATTAAATATTGAATTTGCTGGAAATACCAAATACAAACTGGTAAGAATCTAATATTTTACTGTTATAATTTATATCAAAATGTGTTTTTCAGATTAACAGCGAAGAAATGATTGAAATAGCTGGGACACTGCCCACTTATGGAATACAAAGGAGCCTCTCCACAAATGTGTAAAAATCAAGAAGAGCACATTGCAAGCAATTTCTCTGAAGTTGTCAACACCAAGTAAATTCCAAAACTTTAAAATATGTACCAGCATTTTTGTATTAATGTTTATTAAAACAGAAACGTGGGGAACCTATTCATGCTGCTTGGACGCAAGGAATCCATTTTCAAGAACACATTTTGATTCCGGTCGGATCTAATCTAAGAAAATCGTTAGTCCAGGTGTTTGTTCTTCCTACAATGAAGCATGTGACACGAGCTTGTTCCGAATAGTTTTTATTTCCATAGCTTTACGAAGCTGCATTTGAATTCCATGTTCAACGAGGACATTTTGAAATATCAATTGAAACTGGCCAATAAACAATTCTCTATTTTGAAGCATGATTATAAGATAGAATTTGATTTAATAGCGACACTGCCATGTGATATAAAACTCAATTTAGTTCCAACATGGCAAGTGCCGACAGCTTCGATAGATTTGGTTGGCGTTTACAAAGTCAGGAGGAGAATTACAGGTCTTTACATTTTGCACAACCAATAAAGAGTTTAAGAAACATAATTTGACTTCGGTGGACAAAACCAACATCTTTAGACACTCCACGATATATTAGCAATGTTTCCGTTCTTCTCTAATGAAAAACAGCAACTTGCATAACAAACAAATTAAAACATATAACTACAATGCTATAGAAATTTTGTAGTTAATTTGTGTCGTGTCATTGGGGTGTATACACAATAATACTGCTCGAATGCAAACTATCAAATTGCTTCAGTGCAGCTTCTACAATCTTTCCTTACGAAAACTTAGTTAGAAAGTTGAGAAGGCGGAGAAAAATGAATTGCTGTCGGAAAATGTTTAAAATTATTTCTATTCCTGCTTCTTTGTGGTTTGTCCAGAATATTTTCAAAACATATAAATCATTCATAATATCGATATTGCTCTGAATATCCACTCCAAATGTAGAAAAACTAAATTTTTCTGAAATGGGGATGATAAATCAGCTGTTTTTTGTTTACTGCGTATTTCGGTACAGCGCGCGTTAAAAATTATCCATCATGCGTTTTTTTGACAGACGCTGACGCATTCACTGGTATTTAAGAGACACCCTTAAAACACAAAAAAAAAAATAAAAATGAATGCAGTCGCGCACTCTTTTTAATTATTTCCAAGATTTCAGGAGAAGCAAACAAGAAAATAAAGTGCTAACTGAAAGACGCAAATCTTATCAAAAATATAACAAAAGTTGCGTATTTTTATCTTTTTAGCATATTTAAATGACCTTGGCCTTTTGTGTGTGAGGCGCCACCATTCACTAGTTTTAAATTAGTTGAGTGCAAAATAAGCTAATGACTAATGATGTATCATCCCGGAATAAAGCGTGAAATTCCCGAATTCGTTACTAAATACTTAGCGTTTTCATCTTGTCTTGTTGATGCGTACAAACAGAAAACATGTTTGGTTCTTACGAAAAATATAAAATTGTTTGAATTTTACCAAAAGCAACTCGTTGCCAGCATTGACCTCGCAAACACATTTCTGGACAGCATTAAGGATGCCCTGAAGGCGTATGATGGCCCCAAATCTTCAGTTTATGGAGAGAACAGCGTGACCACCGAATCGAATATTTGTATTGGAAAATATGTTTTCCACACATTAAATGTGACGAAAGTATATATAATCGTTCAATGCTGGGATAAGTGCGTGATTTTGATGCGTTCGCCTAATTTTGGATTTGAAGTAAAGGCTGAGTACGAAAATGTTCAAGGCTTCCGAATCACACATGGACCCATCAAATATTGTCCTGTGCTGGAGTTAGAGTTTAAAAATTGTAGTATTTTAAGAACAGATTTCGAAGAAAACAATACGACTATTACCGAAATGTCTGACTTTGCCAACAAAAAGAATGAATTGAAACTTTTGTTGGATCGCGTTCGTAGTGCCAAAACAGAGTTGAAACTCCATGAAAGCATTACGGCTCAGTCGTTCGAACGTTTACAAAATAGATTGACTTATGGACTGCCATATGTACGAAGTTTAAAGTTAGAAGAAAAACAAATGTTGGCGCGATGTGGTGATATATGGAAGCGAGTAACTCCAAAAAACGATCTTGTCATTGGTGTGCCCCTAGTAAATCAGTGTGCTCCACCGAATCTTACCATTTTGCATAATATTCAGCCACTTTTAGAACTGGACTCGTCGCCGGAAACATCAGTTATTATAAAATATCGTTTGTTCCAATTAAAACAGACATTCTACCACTTGGACTCGGTAGAAACATATCTACAATCAGAAGATGAACAGATACAAGCAAACGTTTGGAGTTCTGACAACAAATGTCAGCTTTTGCCGGAGTCCTTTATGATTCTTGTAATGCAAATTCCACTTTCCGATATAATTTCTTTAAAGCAAAGCCCACTTTTGCTATACTACGAAGTGTTGAAGGATTACAATTCATCGACAACAACAACCGCGTTACAGATATTTTTGGAAATTATTGATTTCCACGAAATTCTCTACACTCATCTTTCCAAATACGCTTTGACTTTTCAGCTGGAAACGCTACATCAAGATTTCTTAACTATTGCGATGTCATCGCAGGAAACGAATTTACAAATCCAGTTTAAGCATCAAAATGATTTGGATGTTTTTGAATATTGCTTGCAGCAAAAATTTGAATTTGAAAAACTAACGTTTGCCGAGGATACATTGCACCATTTAGTTTTCTACAATCATTTACGATGTTCGCTGTGGTTTGGGTGTTTATGTTTACGCTTCTGCGATATAGAGGAAGATGTGAACGACCACTTACTAACATCCTGGAAATTTTATTGTCCGAATGGAGAAAAGGCTGTGCTTTTTATAAAAATGCTTCTACATGATTTAATTGCATTGCAGTGCAATGTTGTTTATATTCGTAACACAAATAAAACACTGAAAAATGTTCAGCGTGTTGGAGAATTTGAAAATGCACTACGGATAGAACTAGATATTATGAAAAAACTATCTAGCGAAGAAAAAACTGAAGATAACTTCGACAAATGGTCAAAAATATTTATGGAACTTGGTAAATTCCAAATGAAATCAGATATGCTATTCAAAGAATATCAGGAAAGTGATAACAAAATAAACACTGAAATATAATTATATAAGCTTTAGATTAATAGTCATGAGATTTTTGTCAATACATTGAGATAATGAACGAAACGCATTTATAAGTTTCATAACATGACCTTTTAAAAGCTGTGGTAAGTAACAAAACTGTAACTTACAAAGTCATCGTAAAAAATATTTATTTGCTGATCTGATATCGTACATACATACATAGTATGTTATACCAGATTTGACATTTAAGCGCCGTAGAGACCAAAGACAAATAGAATATAAGAAAACATTCCTTGATTGAACTTTTTTTGCACTTATCGATTAATATTAATTTTCTAATTGTGACAAAAAAAATTCGGGGAAAACGGTCTGAAAATCCGCGAAAAACCTCAGTCGTTGGAATCAAATTCCTATTCGTTCGTAACTGACAATTACTCGCTACAGGAAGGAATGTCTTCTTAAATTATATTGGTTTTGGTAGAGACTATTTTATATCGTATCAGTATAAAATTCGACAGAAAGAGGTTTCTTATTACATGAATAAGCATTCAGGGAAAGTCGGTTAAGATTTAGATATAACTCAATTTAGGAACGAATATTGCTTAATTTAGCGATAATCGGTTCAGATTTAGATATAGCAACATATATGTTTCTAAATAGTTACCAATTATTCCAAATTATTATCGCAATGACCCTTTTTCGAATTGTTAGCGAGGTGTAGGGTATTATATAGTCGCTCCCGTCCGACAATCTGCCTTTCCTTACTGGTTTAAATTACTCTACCTAAGTATGTAACTATATTGATTTGTGTGTTGCTATGTTATTATAGTTTTAACTTTTGTTATATCTGAATCGGAATGCTTTAAAGCTGCATCAGTTGAGAGTAGATTTTCTTAATTAATCGAATTTTGTATAAAGTTAATATACGGTTATTGGCTTATTTATATTACTGTTATAAATAAATGAAATTATTACACTGTGCTCGAAATTGTCTCTTTAAAATATAACCGAAATCCGGTGGTCGTAGCCGTTTTTCAGGTTAGCACTTGTTTTTACCATATTTCGCCAGGAAATTAGCTGGAAAATGAGAAAGACTATAGAATAGGTCATACATATAACAAAAAATACAGCGTCTTAAAAAAGTGGACGTAGGCTCATGCCTTAAAGTCGTATAAACGCTCCGTCCCTCCTCGTAAAAACCTTCCAAAATCTGAGCGATAAGATAATTGTTGGCACTTTTTATTATATTAATGCATTTTTTATTATATTAAGCAAATTAAATTATTTTCGTGGAATGGTGGAATACCTGCTACAAAATAGACATATATATATGTGTGTGTATATCAACAGCCGTCAAATGAAAGCAAGTATTTAGTTTTTAGTTAAAGACGTAGGAAAAACTAAATTACACTACACATTTAAGTAAGAGATGATTCGAGATAAACACCGAAGTCAATATTTTCGTATAGAGTGTTAAAATCTATAAACATTAAGCAATGCATATTTGCTTTATTTCTATAGAACTATACATACTGGATCACCTGTTTCTCTTCGCGAGAAATTTATTTTTCAAGATCTTCTCGAAAAGTTATGTACGAAATTGTAGTTCGAATTACGTTATAAAGTAATACAAATTTCATAATACTTCGATCGCCTCTCCTGAAAAACTACCTGTACAGACTTAGATTATTTTCATAGTAGTTTTTATCCCCTCACCTTAGAGAGGAGAGTATGTATCATTTGCAACGAGCCAAAAGTGTAACACATCGAAGGAGTGACCTAACCCCCAGTTCTTGTAAAACGTTTTCATTCGTCTACGATTCATCCAAAATCAGTAAATTGTTTCGCGAATTATATACGACAAAGGAGTCTTTAATTCGTCATGTACTATAGGAAAGCAGGGAAATAATACGTACCGAAAATATTTCATGTCTGTGTTTTATAGATTTCGAGTTATAGTTAATTGAAATTTGACGTATCGTCGTAAACGATACTTATTTATTTATTCAAACAAGTAATTTGAAGCCTTATTTCCAATGTAGTAAATTACAGTACAATACAGTTTAGATAACTACTAAAAATACATAAATGCTTAGGCTAATACAGAGGGGAAAAAGATAAGAAAGAGAAAAAAAAAGAAAAAATAGTAGCCACTATGTCTTCCTAGTTTTTATTACTACACCTTTTCAAGTTTGCAATGAGAAAATATAAATTACAATGAGAAAATATAAATTCATATTGCGAAATGTAAATTCGTAATGAGAACATAGAAATTTATATTTAGAATTATAAATTCGAAATGAGAAAATAACGTAGAATATAAACTCGTAATGAGAACGTGTAAATTTATAATGACAAATGTAAAATTGTATTGAGAGAATACAAAATAATATTGGAAAATGTAAATTATAATGAGAACATGTAAATTAATAGTAAGATGTGTTAATTCATATTGGCAAATGAAAATTTGTAATGAGAACATATAAATTAATAATGAGTAATATAAAGTCGTATTGGGAAAATATAAAAAAATAATGAGAAAATATAAATTCATATTGATAACATTTAACTCAGTAACTGATAAGATATTGAGAATTAAGAAAAAATACATAGTTGATTAAAAACTTCAATTGAGTATTGTCCAACGTGCATATCATTTAAACTTAATCTCTTGCACAATCTCCGCCATTCATGTTGACCAGGACTCATTTAAAATGTGCTCGAGATATTGAGTTATTTTTTCGCATACAGCCCATAACTGTACCGCAGGAACACGAAGTTTTCTCCTAACAGCCCATATATGTAGGGTTAGACCAAATATATGGGCTTAAGCGATGGTGACCTTAAAACAAGTGCTTCCCCGAACGAATTTTATAATATTCGATAAATTGAGTTTAAAGTTTCTCATTATGAATTTATGTTTTCTCATTTCGAATTTACATTGTCTACTTAATCCGTTATATGTTCTCATTGCAATTTTACATTTGTCAATATGAATTTACAAATTCTCATTACGAGTTTATATTCTTCGTTATTTTCTCATTACGAATTTATATTTCTCAATATTTATTTCTATGTTCTCATTACAAATTTACATTTCGCAATATGAATTTATATTTTCTCATTGAAATTTACATTTTCCAATATGAATACAATACAAATTTACATTTTCCAATATGAATACAATACAAATTTACATTTTCCAATATGATTTTATATTCTCTCAATACAAATTTACAATAACCAATATAAATTTACATGTTCTCATTGCAAACTTGAAAAGGTGTAGTGAAGATAGTGAGCTGGCATTAAAAAAAATACTAAATTCTTACTCGAAACTATTGTCGAGTAGTCATAGCATATATAGTCTTATTTATAATCTTCTTGCTATTCTGTTTTTATATTTATACATATGTATTTATTGTTTATATTATTTTTAATTCATTTTGCGACATACTACTCCGCATATCTATTATTGTTATTTTTAAAGATCCTATTATTTGTTTACGTATTAGTATGTATTAGCTACTCTTAGACGTTATTAATATTAAAGAGATATAATTAATTAAATACATATAATGAAGTAATAATGATAATCAGATTCCTTGTTTCCCAATTTATCATGTATAATGTTAAATTGTTGATATACAGAGTCTGTATGAGTGATGCCAAAGTGCTGCAGAAGTTTTTCTCGATATGTGTAAGCAGTAATAGAAAAATTTTTCAAAGTGTTGGGAAGGCGGTTATATAGTCTACCGATTCTAACGTTAAACGATTTATCCGTGCAGCCTTTAGCTTTTGGAATAATTAATTGGTTACGTCGTGAACGACCAAATTGAAATGTTTCAAAAAGAAACGTCGGAGACTGCTCTTTAACGACCTTGTAGTTTAGACCTTTGTTTTACAAAAACAGCAGGTAAGACCCTACAGCCTCTGTTCTGTATTCCGAATGTGACTTGAATCGGAATATTCCGCTCGGAATCGAGTTTTATATTTGTTCCTTCGAACCCGGGTAAACCGACTTACGAAACTCGAGTCCAAAAAAATATTGGTAAATTTATTTTTTTCTTTTAATTAAATTATCAATTTAAAATGCCTTTAATATCTTTAAAGTATGTATTAAAGTTAAAAGCTGTTTACTTTTTGTGTAAAATGGTCCATTTGTGTGGGAGGTACCAAAAGGGGCGTGCCAATAACGCTAATTTTTCTCGAGGTAATAGGGACTAATAAACTAATACTATCGCCCATGTGATGACAATCCCGTGAGTTCGAATCGCAAAACGCAAAAATAATGGTTTTCGAAATTAAATTTTAATAAAATGCACACATGGGTGAATTTATTTATCACTGTAATAAATAATTTGATTTTAATAAATCCAAATTGTTGTGCTAAAAAAGAATTCAGAACATGTATTTTGGGACTTGAAATCACAATCGCCAATTTTTGGTGAAATGCGATTGCCATCACATGGGCGTATATGTAGAATTTCAGAGGATTCAAATAAGTAGTATAGAGGTTATTAAATAATCATTTTAACACTAAATGTTAACTCTTTGTGGAGGAGGAACTAGAAGGAGTAGACCAATATGGTCCATCTTCGAACTTAGCCGGAGATAGAAGAAAATATTACCACTTACCTAATTTTAAGTCAATCGGTTACCCCTTTCGAGAGTTATAGTGCGCGCCAGCCAACAGACAGACGGACATTGCTCATTCGACTTAAAATTACCCAAAACGGATATCCGCCGAAAAGGTGTAATAGGTAGTGAACGAAAGGAGGAGAATGACCCACTACCAAATAATGAGGAAATGCCACCAGATAGGGTATACTCCCAAAAGAAACTTTTACTTGAAAGAGCGAGACGGCATCCAACGCTCTGATGGACATCATCAATATAGGCAGAGTTCATATTGCTTTGATCCAGGAACCATGGACAACTAGCAACAAGATTACTGGATTAAACCATGTGAACTACAACCTTTTCAACGCTAACACAGGTACTCGTCCAAGGACTTGTATTTTGTGCCATAAAAACTTATGTTTTCTTTTCTCTCCAGAGTTGTCAACATCGGACGCAACTGTGCTGAGGCAAGGTAATGGAAATACGTACCTGGCGTCAATATATCTGCCATTCGATGCGCCGACATTGCCACCTACGTCGGAATTATAACGTCTGATGAGGGAATCCAAACACACAAGTAATGAGTTATTAGCTGGGTGTGACGCCAACTCCCATCATATCGCTTGGGTAGTACTAACACCAATAAAAGGGGACACGCCCTTATCGAGTTTTTGAATTCAAATGACCTCATAATTCTTAACATAGGAAACACTGCAGCCTTAAAATATTAGGGAAGAAGTATTAGATATAACGATGTGTTCAGAAAATCTTATTGTTGAGATCCATGAGTTGATGGTTTCGGATGAACACTCCTATTCAGACCAAACTCCTATTCGGTCCCCCTACACTCGTGGGACCAAATTTTGAACTCAAATAAAACAACAAAAACAAACACAACAATTACCAGTAGCATTGCCTACTGACTGTCTTTCTGTTAGTCCGATCTCCATTTATATTTGCTCCAGTCCCCTACCTAGCAGTTATATTGCCCGTCCGAATATAGTCCGTCAAAACGATACAAGTCCGCCACTTCTGAATCTCGTAATGGATGAGATCATACGAAGTATGATCCCTGGTGGAGACTGCAACTCCTACGCCCTCTGTGGTAGCGGTGACAGGGGCCCCCGCTAATGTACCTCCAAAGGTACAGATCAGTGTCGGCTCACAAAAGACCACACATACTAACAAACAAGATACTGGCAGTAACTTGCTGCCTCATTTCGAAGGTCCCTCAACTTCACGGCAAGCTGCGGCCTCAATACGATCTTCTGCTTTACAGAATACTGGGAAACGGGCGAGGTCGAACGAGGAGCCGCACCCGGCTGCGAAGAAGCATCAGCATGTGACCGCCTGAAACGAAGCAGGAAAGTTAACACCCAACCGTCAAGTCCAACAGAGCGTAATACCTTCTGGAGGTAAATAACCCTCTGGGTCTAGACCAGCAAAGAAGGCGTTTAAGCCCTATTCAAGACCTCAAGGTAGGAATCCAGATATCCCATCCCCGAAAACCTTAAACCAGCAGGTGGTGGTAGAAGATATGGCCGACCCCGGCGGGAGGATAAGCCTTCTTATTGGAAGCTACTAGAACCGAAGCTGCTCAATGTAATACATAGGTTTAGGTTAGGGTGGCAGCCGTATTCTTTACAAGTTCATATAAGTCCCTAGTGAAACCAGCCTGTTTGATATACAAATGTATCGATAGTACGAATATCGGTACTGGAAGGATCTGTTAGGCTGCCTAGCAAGGCCGACCCCAAAATGTGTAGTCGTCGTTTACTCAGAGCGGGGCGGTCGCATAACAAGTGCTCAATGCTCTCCACTTCTTCCTCATCTCCACAGCTTCTGCAGAAGTCATTGGAGTCAATACACAATATCTTGGCGTGATCGCCGATCAAGCAGCGTCCCGTCAGAACTGATACTAACGTAGACAATCTTTGCCTCTCTAGTGCGAGGAGATATTTTGATCTTCTCAGGTCATACCTTGGCCAGATTTGTCCAGCTGCCTTGCAGGTGCCGATTTCTGTCCATCTTTCTTTGGGTTGCCTGATTACTCTTGCCTAAGCCAAAGCTTGCACGTGGATAGTGGCGCACCAATATAAGCAAATTCTTCGAGAAATTGTAATGTCGTACCTTTCCTAGCAAGTTCATCGGCTTTGCAGATCCCGGGATATCCCTATTTATATTAAACTGCTCAGCCATCTCGTTAAGAGATCTGCGGCAGTCGAGGGTTGTTTGTGAATTTAGGGATGTTGCCTCCAAAGAATTGATGGCAGCCTGGCTGTCTGAGTAAATGACAACGCCAGTGTTGGTTACTATGTTGCGACTCACTTGGCGACTTCCCATATTGCCATTATTGCGGCTTGATAGACACTAAGTTCTTCACAGTGTACTCCGAAGCTAACCTTTTCATCCGTATAAAAGTGGAGATGGTTTCTATAACCTGGTATTCTGCCAACCCACTCATCTCTGGCGGGAATCATAGTGATGTAATTTCTCACGAAGGTTTACACAGTTGGTATATAGTCCACTCGGTCGGTTACCATAACACTACACTTTGATATCCTCATGTGACCGTAGTTCTTGTACCTCCACATTGATAGGCAGTTTAATCTTATTGCCGCTTTGGTTGCAACTTCTGTCGCAACAATATTAATCGGCAGTATATGGAGTAGGTCTTGTAGAGACTCGGTCACTGTAGTCCTTATACTCCGCTTATGCTCATTCAGGCAGTTCTTTGAACCTTTGTTAGTAGGTTTGTGATGGTTAGTTTGTCAGTTGCCGTCCACCATACCACAATGCCGTATAACAGTATTGGACGAACTACTGCTATATATATCCAGTGAACGATTTTTTTTAGAAAATAAGGTGAGGAACTCTATTGTAGGTAGGAAAAATTTAAATCTAATCATTCTACATAATTACAGCAATGGTGATCAGACAACTGTGAGGTTAGAAACAAAAAACAATCAACCGTTACTGCTCGCATCAGTCTATCTACCGTATGAAAAAATCAACCCGCCAAACGATCCAGATTGGACATCCTATATTTTAAAGTGTGGTGTCACCTTTTTGGAGAGATTGTTGTTAATTATTAGGCATGATTTCAATTTAATTCAATTCATGTTTATTAATTCGAAAAATCCTTATTACAATGGTTAAATACGCTTATATCTAACATTTTTCGTTCTTACGAAATAACACATACATTAGGTATCTTACGAGTTATATATATTTAGTTTCCTTAAATTATGTATTTCTACATTTCACTTATACTAGTTACAATGATTTGTCGATGTATTTAATATTTTCCCAAAAAATCGAATTACAAAAAGGTAATTACTGCAGGTTTTCGTTACAAGCTAGAGATTTTAGTTTAGCAAATTGGAAAGAAAACAACTTAGTTCCACTAAGTGCAGATTCACACTCGGCAATTTTTCTAAGCAATTGTCAAAGTTTGTTGAGGAGAGAGGCAGGCGGCAAGAGCTCTCTGCCTCTCTCCAACAAAACTAACAGAAATGGAAAATTATTTCAATATTTGCAAAAATAGTGTAAACAATTGAACACAGAATAGTAAATTTATGTTTTATAAATACATTTCACGAATTTTTTGTCTGTTTCGCACTGTTCTTTCTTCGCAACTCGTGACATCATTGTTACCAGACAGTGGAAATCCGCCACCTTCCGCTTATGCGCCAGTTAGTGGAAGTCTGTCGTTTTCGTTGCAAAGTGCTAAACTAAAATTGGTAGCTTGTAACGAAAACATGCCTAATAATTGACAACAATCTCTCCAAAAATGAGATGCCATACTGCGAAATATAGGGTGCCCAATCTGGCAACATCATACTCAATTAAGACAGGAACACAAGCACCAAACTTCATCGGGAACTAATAATGCTTAAAAGTGCCTAGCTCCCCATACAAATTAAGCACCTATGGTGTAACGAAAACACACCTATTGTAAATATATGAAATTGTAAGGTTTTCTTGCAATCAGTCATTGTCCGTACACTTGCAACACTTTAACAGGGTTGTTAACGTTGTCCAATCTGACAATCGTCTATACATAGCTATAGTCAACTGTCATGGACCCGGTTTGGGTCCACTGCCATTTGGAGAAAAAGGCGAACCACTGACGGGCGCTGGTTGTTCCGGCTAAGCTCAGCTGATGGGCGCGGATCTGGTCAATGGCTTCCTTTGACAGTTGACAAAAAAACTCAATATCAACCAGCTGTTGGGTGGACAAACTAGAAGCACCAGGTAAGTAACTGAAATCCTAATATTTCATACACAATGGATTCGCTATTTGGTTTGTGGGCACAGCCGATGGATTCCTGTGCCAGGACATGACCCTCCCCATCCATGGTATTTGCTGTCCTTTATTTCAAATACCCCTGCGTTCATCACCTGTACCTCGCTTAGAGGATCTGCACCGACCTTTTCCTTACCTGGCATTAGCCTTCCATTATTTCACTTAAAAAATTCAAATTAGTTCACCTTGAAGTAATGCATACAAAATTGTGGATTTTATTTGTGTGGTTTATAACCACATTCTAACGGTTTACATCTCGGGTTTTTAATAAATATGAGGATTCACAAAAGTGGATATTGAAAGATAATAATATTCAGAAACTCAAATTTCAATAATTCTGATTCTTAATTAACGAATTTACAAAAATTTAAATCGTGGCAAGTTTTCGATAATTTAGTTCGTACAAATATTTTCCTACATATAATTAATTAACTTCTTCCTTTTTCAGGTTTCGTTTCTTCTTCGGCTTTTTCTTTCAGGTTTCGTCTCTTCTGGTGTAAGTAGATAATTTATTTTTCTTTCAGGTGAGACGATATTCGACAAGCAGGAAAGGTTTTGACGTCTTTGGATGTGGCTGATTACGCGGGCCAAAAGTACTGTCCGTCCGTATTAGTCAGTCCTAGTGTTCTGGGTAAGTATGTGCAAAGTCTAATACGTATTTTCGTAGCTCAATTCTTCTATAATTAATTTTGAATTATTTCTGTCAATTCCTGACTGTGGTTTTCTTCTACCATTTATCTTTCAAGGAGGGACGAACAATTAGGTTGTTTGTACCTATAACCACTAATTCTCTTTATTTCCCTTTTTTTGCAAACAAATACAAATATATGAATGGCGGTTCGTTCGTCTGTCTGTCCGGAGTAAAATGTCAAAATATTGTGTCTCTTTTGGTTACCCACGCACGCCTGGCTTGGCTATGCGTCTCTGCGCCTCCCTCGCTGGACCGGACGTATCTTGATGTGACGTATACCGCAATGGAATGGCTTAGTTTTGTTTAATTTGTAAGATTTGTTTAGTTTGTGAGCTTTTGTTTAACATGTAGGTAATATTAGTTCTTTTAAATTATGTTCTTGATTCAATGTACTCGATTTTAAATTCACTTTGATTGTAATATTGTGGACCTTGTTTGTTTTAATTTGTCCTTTTATTCAGATAATGTTCTCATTGTATGTGCATACACAGCTTTCTTTTCAACAGTTTGCTGTAGCACCAAATATATTAAAAAAATTAACTGTGTGTGCCAAACTTATTTTACACCTGGGTTTGATGGCGGTAATCTCGACGAGTCACAACGTCCGGCCGGTTATCTCTCCCAATCCAAAAAGAAAGAACCTTTCATCCCTTTTCTGTCTCTAAACCTCGGATTAATCTCTCCTTCCCTTCCTCTTCCTTTCATCGGCCTTCTTTTCAACTGTCAGCTGTCATTACATCTGACAAAACAGCTGTTCAAAATTTCCCTGTTCGCTTATCCGAAACCGTTAAAGAAAAGTCCCTCAATTCCAATTTTTAATAAAAAAAATAAAAAGCGCACACGACAAACCCAACCATCCTACCAACTTCCTAGTTAAAGGATGGGAGGGAAAAACACAAGCTTATTTGCGCTACTTTCCTTTCAGTGTATTCACTATTCCGACCGCCTAAATCTGAGCGGACATCCCTACCTGCATCGTACACTGCAATCCCTATTCTGATCTATTCTACGATACGAAGGCCATTAACTCGACGGCACGATTTTGACATCACGGCTGACACCGGTTATCAATGAAGTAGAACCTGAATGAAATGTCAAAACCTCTAAACTAATTGGCGCTGGTGGATGGACGGACGGTGAAAAAGATGCTGAACAAAATGGTAAGTAGAGTGATAATATTAATTAATAATAACTAGGTGCGGGAACTAAATGTGAAGAAAAACGAAAGTGTAACTACAAATAAATTCATAGTGCGCGCGACGTTATAATCAAAATAAAACTCTTCCCCAAACACGTCACCGTCGCGCCACTATCCAACAGTCCTCCGACCTCTTCACCAGCTATGCTAATCCTTGTGTAAAGCCGCGAATCCTCCCCTTCGTATAGACTAGCTGACGCAATTTCATGCCTGAGCTCCTTTCTCCTACTACGAGCTTTCTCTATTCTCGTTTCTGCTTTCACTGTTTCCAATCCATTAAAAATCCTATTCCTAACTATTTCATACTCCTCTTTCCTAACATGCCAAGGCCTAATTTCCTTAAGTATATTTCTCTCCTGTTCCTTAATCCTATCCTTATTTCCTAAAATAGTTATCTTTTCCTTCGTTACCACTACTCCACTTTCCTTTGCCGGGGATTCTAGTAGGTCGGACGCGTTTCCCCCTTCATCGTGCCCGCCATCTGGTTTCCCTTACATTTGGGACAGTTGGGCTTCACCACCTTTTCCATGCCACAACCGTAACAAAACAGATTTCGATGTGGAGACGGGCAGTCCATGAAACTGTGTCCTCTTTCTTTACAGTTCCAACATAGTTGGACTGTCTATTTATGGCCTCCATTTCCATTTCGATTGGCACCTCTTCATGCTCGATTGCGTGCAATCTTGGCCCCGGATGTTGTCGGTACGCTGAAGCCACTTGTCGTTGCGATGACATCAACAGCTCCGCCTTCCTGCACTTTTCTCTGAAGTGCTGCAGACCGAACATTCGTATCGGGAACACCAATGCCGTCATCGCCGGCATTAAGTTACCTTTCATGAGCCCCACCATCTGCTCACTCATTGGATCTCTCTGCTGATTCCGTAAGCGCAAAATATCATTGCAGAAATCTCCGAACGACTCATTAGCTCCCTGCCTCCGGTCCATCATCCTACGCTGTACATCAAAGTCACTCTCGAACTGTAACAGAATGGCCTCCTTCAGTTCCGGAAAATTGTGTACTCTTCCGAGGCGTCGCTGCATCCAGTACCATTCCTCGGCCGGACCCTCGAGTAGTTGAGGAAACTTGATGAGGACTTCCTCCCAGTCGCATTGATGATCGGCTCTCAACTGCTCTAGCCGGAACATAAAGTCTTCCACACTAATTGTTTTCGAGGTACCATCAAATTTCAACTGCCATTTTTCCACGTCCATCTTTCTCACATTATTACGCCCAATTGCTGTGTGTCCATGTCCCGGATTGTAGGCCCCTGCTTGTCCCTGCGGCATGCTATTTACGGGCCCTGATGAACCATTTGTGCTTGGGTGCCAGACCTGGGCCGGGGGTGGTTGTGGTATCTGCTGCTGGGGGTAGTTCCAGCCTGGTGGCAGTGGATTTGTCGCGTATGCCTGCGGATTTGCTGACTGTGCCCATGCGGTAAAAAGTGGTTAATGTCTGGCTAGAGGTCTAACATTTGCATGGTTGGTTGTGTTCGCGTTTGGTGGCGGTGGTACCGAGTTCGATTCTGCTGTTGCGGCTCTATCGACGACGGAACTTCTGGCATTGGGGCCGGCTGAGCTGAACTGGGCGGTATGCCCATGGCTACCATACTCTGCTGAACGAGCTGCGGCACTAACACCCTCAGCCTTTCGTCCAAAAGGCGAACTAAATCCTGTTGGCCTACCCCAATAGCCGAGTTGATTACGGCGTGTAACTGGGCGTCAATTTGCTGCTCGCTGGATCGGTGCATTCGATTCTCTGGATACCTTTCCAAATTGTCCCTCCTTTCATGATGGATGTTGCGAGCGGTTAGACTGCTGAACTCAGGAGTTGGAGGAGTAGACTGCCCAAATGAGGAACGCGAATAGTGTGGCAAAGATGGAGCTAGACTGCTGGTCAATGTTGTTAGGGGAGTTGTTGCGGTGGCTGTCGTTATGGCCATGGTGGTTGTTAGGGGCCCCGTTACGGTGGTCGTAGTTGCTGCTGTGGTTGTTGTGGCCATGGTGGAATCTACTGGTACTAACGGAGGCTGTGAATAGCTATTAGCCCTAGTATCTACCATCTAAACTAACTAAATATATATTCTAATCGCTATGTATAAATATTCAACATTTCAATAACCTTCCTAAAAATTCAATACTTATTTTGCAGGATAACCACACAAAACTAAAAATAAATAAAAAATATGTGTTCCACTTACGAAAAAGAAAAGGCGTTGCGATACCTCCGCTAAAGCACAGGTGAAGAAAAACAAACCAAAATCGATTCTGAAATTTTACTTTTTTTTTGTAAAACTTCTCCGAAATTCTAAATTTCGCCAAATTAAAAATAAATTCCTTCCGATTTGTTTACCTACAGATTCGGTTAATTGCCTATGTACAAAAAAAAATGATTTTCCGGAGATGAGGAAGAAGTGGAGAGCATTGAGCACTTGCTATGCGACTGTCCCGCTTTGAGTAAACAACGGCTGGACCTACTGGGGTTGGCCTTTCTAGGCAGTCTAACAGATCTTTCCGGTAACGATATTCGTACTATCGATAAAGTTGTATATCAAACAGGTTGGTTTCGATGAGTGGCATTTTAGCCCGTGCTAACACTAGGGACCTAAGCTGGTCTATGTGAGCTGATAAAGCGGCTGCCACCCTAACCTAAGCCTAAACCTTAGTCGCTCTCACCTTGAGAAATGGGCGAAGTGGCCATGCCCCTTACGGTACCTCGCACACAAAGAGACCATTTTGCACAAAAAGTTTAATGCTTAAAACATTGATCCCGCTGCATATAAATACTTGAAATTTTGTGCAGTGCACCTACAGTCCTGTGAAAAATTTACATTATTACAAGGCCACCTTGTGGTACCTCCCTTTCAAAATGTCCAAAATAAAAAGTTTTTTTTTTAATTTCCCTTACTTTTACAACATGGGTCATAACTTATACATTTATTCATAAATTTTCAATTAGACATAACTAGTTGTGTTAGCGTGCTAGATTAAAAAAAATATAAAATATTTTTGCTTTTTTAAATATTTTTCCAAAAATGATTTACTATGAAGATATTCCTTCATGCCGAAATGTCAAAATCCGTCAGTTACGAACGAACAGAAATGAATTGTCATTGCTTTTTTGTACTTATCGATTTGTATTAATTTTTTAATTATGACAATTACAAAATATTGGGAAAATCGGTCTGAAAATCCGCGAAAAAGCATTGTATCACCAGACTCTGTTGGCTTGGCAACTTGCCTATCAAAATGAAAGCGGACGGACAGGTAAGCAAACAACAATTTGGGCTATTGAAAACTAAACTATTTCTATTTATGGTAATTGTCTCCTTCCTTTCAGATACAGTCGCAAAAGACTACGCATAACTGTGTCCGCTGTTGTCCTGACTTACGTTCCTCAAACCAATGGAAAACTACCCTGCTGCCGCCGAGTCTTCCCTGTTTTCCTGCCAATCGCTCTTAGCATTCGACTGATGTTCTATAACACTTATATGTCGGGACTTAAGGTCGAGTGCCCGGGAAATAGTTGGACTTGGTTGCAGCAGCTTTATATGAAGCGGTGAAACCCGAATTCTCGGGTCCCCATTGTTGGGCGCCATTTTTGTCATGGACCCGGTTTGGGTCCACTGCCATTTGGAGAAAAAGGCGAACCACTGACGGGCGCTGGTTGTTCCGACTAAGCTCAGCTGATGGGCGCGGATTTGGTCAATGGCTTCCTTTGACAGTTGACAAAAAAACTCAATATCAACCAGCTGTTGGGTGGACAAACTAGAAGCACCAGGTAAGTAACCGAAATCCTAATATTTCATACACAATGGATTCGCTATTTGGTTTGTGGGCACAGCCGATGGATTCCTGTGCCAGGACATGATCCTCCCCATCCATGGTATTTGCTGTCCTTTATATCAAATACCCCTGCGTTCATCACCTGTACCTCGCTTAGAGGATCTGCACCGACCTTTTCCTTACCTGGCGTTAGCCTTCCATTATTTCACTTAAAAAAATCAAATTGAATTCATCTTGAAATAATGCATACAAAATTGTGGATTTTATTTGTGTGGTTTATACACTGAGGGTAAAAAGACGTTGCAAAATAAACACCGTTTGGTACCAATTTATAAACGTAACGTGCATGAAAAATCGCCACCGATTCGTTCATTAATTTTCAACGAAACGGGGGTGATTTTTTGACCGGCGTTGCGTTATGTATTGTCGCCGTAAGGTTGATGATTATTTGTTCGGCTTTGTGTTGTTCATTGGATTTGTTATTGTCTGTTCTTAGAAGAAGAAACCACGAGGATTTATAAAGACGTAAAAAATTAAAATTAATGACGAAGAAATATAATTTAATGACCTGTTTGATAATAGGCGTGTTTTCGTTACACCATAAGTGCTTAATTTGTATGGGGAGCTAAGCACTATTAGTTCCCGATGAAGTTTGGTGCTTGTGTTCATGTCTTAATCGAGTGTGATGTTGCCAGATTGGGCACCCTATAGTTAGCAATATGGCATCCCATTTTTGGAGAGATTTTATCAATTATTGTGAATTAACGGGAAGAAGAAGAACAAAAATGGGAAATTATTTTAATATTTGCAAAAGAGTGTAAACAATTGAACATAGAATAGTAAATATATGTTTTATAAATACTTTTTCATGACACCATTGCTACCAGATAGTGAAAATCCTCCACTTATTGCTTATGTGCCAGTTAGTAGAAGTCAGTTGTTTTCGTTGCAAAGTGCTAAACTAAAAGTGCTAGCTTGTAACGAAAACATGCCTAATGTGGATGATTCTCTGGGCTATGGAATGAGAAGGATAAGGTGATTGCAAAATCCAGTGATATCTTCCTATTGCAGAAATTTCTAGAATCAATAGAAATGGTGTCGGCCTACGAATATTTAACAACCTAAGCTTATAAAAATTTCAGTTTTAAAAGTTAATAATGAGTGTGTATGTTTTTTATAGAGCACAGGAATTAAATTTTGCAGTACATAAAGGCGAATGATACGAAGGAGACTGCCACCATTAGGGTTACGAGCTGAATTCCGAGAAAAAACAGAGGTAATACTGTGTTGCTGCACATTCGAATGTGTTTTGTTTAGACGTGATTTGCTTAGTGATAAATATGCAAATTTGCAATTATATGTTTGTTGTGTTCACGTTTTATTTACTTATAACATTAATAAATGTATTGAAACGCTAATGCTGTTTAAATAGTTTTAAATGGGAGGGGAGGGGGATTTAGAATGAAAAGCAAGTGCTTTAGTCGTCCCCCGCACGTTCTATACACCCAAAAAAATTTGTTTGCTGTTAATAACAAACAACGTCTGCTAATTTTTAGCAACCATTTCTTCTGCTAATACAGCACATTTTCTGCTGTAATAGCAAAAAGTTTGCAGTTTTGCATTAGCAAACGCACTGCTGAAAAATTTGCAGTTTGCTGAAAATTTTTGCTGTTAATCAAAATATGTGAAAATAAGACAAAAGTTGCAATAATTTACATGATAAAGTTCAACTACCACTGAAAATCAAAAAGGTTAAGGTCATTCGTGAGATAAGAAAAGTATATTTAAAAAAAATTAAATAATTATTCGGCGATATCTGTTTTCGAGTTACGGTTCTCAATATTTTTATTTTTTCATTGGATTTTAAAAATATTGGAAATAGGAGTCGATTAAAACTGCAAAAAGTAAAACACAAATCGATAACGAATATGATTTGACGATTTCAAAATCTTAGTTCCGTACATACAATTAAAATTAATCTCTTGTGTTTAGATTTTAGTTTCTAATTTGTATATTTTAATGAAACCAAAGCTAAACATTAATATTTTATGTGCGATTTGTAAAAATGTTTATAAAGTCTGATTCACACAAGGCAATTTTATTTCAAGCAAGTGTCAAAGTTTGTAGGAAAGATACAGAGCACTTTCCGCTTGGAAGAAATTGCCTCGTGTGATCTAGGACTAAGTATTGTGTATGCAAAAAAAGTTAAAAAACGAGAGAATTTCTAAAGACTTAGGGTGAGTATTGAGAGAAAATTTCGCAAGATTTTATCATTCTGTGCAAAGACGATTTTTATACGGTTTCCACGGCTATTCCTGTGTGTATTGTTGTTGTTTCAAAGTTCGAATAAAAAACAATACGTTCAATCGAGTACGAGATTGAACCAACTGCCTCCCCTACAAACACCATTAAACCGCTGATAAAATTGCCTCGTGTAAATTGGGACGAACATAGACACCTCAACACACCCGGTAAT
This sequence comes from Eudasyphora cyanicolor, assembly GCA_963930755.1. Taxonomy (NCBI): domain Eukaryota; kingdom Metazoa; phylum Arthropoda; class Insecta; order Diptera; family Muscidae; genus Eudasyphora; species Eudasyphora cyanicolor. The sequence continues at coordinate 254,274,932 of OZ005736.1, forward strand.
TCGGCGTCTCTCTCTGTCAAACTTTGACACTTGCTTGGAAAAAGTTGCCGGGTGTGAATCTGGACATAGAGGCATACGGAAGATAATGTTCAGATTCACACTCGGCAACTTTTTCCAAGCAAGTGTCAAAGTTTGATAGAGAGAGAGGCGGGCGGAAAGAGCTCTCTCCTACAAACTTTGACACTTGCTTGGAAAAGTTGCCGAGTGTGAATCTGGACAATGGGGAAAGTAGTTTCTTGTACTGGCAATCCGTTTTGTGTTTTTCATTCGCACTTTGCTGCCTTTGTTTCCAGCAAACACCGAATTGCCCCGTGTGAATCGGGACATAGACATGCTTTATGACGGAAAAAAGAAAATTAAAAAAGCGGCGTTTAATTTATATTCCTTACCACTGAAACCAATTTTTTCCATTAAAATGTGCTTGCGATAAGTTACACATATATTCATATTTGTGCAGATAACAAAATCTCATATAAAATGTTTATTTCGCTTATCAAAAAATATTGACAGACGTAATACGCTTTCACTAGCATTCAAGATTGCCTCTTTGACAGACATCGTGCGCCGACGCCGATTTAGTAACACCCTTTGAAGAATAAAATATTTTACGCCGAACAAATTGAATTGGATTGAAATTATCGTTCTGTTTATTAATTCGCATTAAAAAAGCATTCCGCGAAGATAATGCAAATGATTTTAATAAGTAAAACGGTTCCGGGACAGCTTCGACAACACTTACAAATGGCTAAAAAAGGCGAAATTGTGCATGCCATGGAGGATCAATTAATCAAGTTGCAACAGGTAAGCGTACAAAAATTGCAAATTTCTCTATGATTGTGTAAGTCTTATTTCTGGTTGGTTTCATGATTCTCAGCAAGCTCTATGGCTCTGGACATGTACAATTACCGTGTATATAGGGTGAACCCAATTGCCAATTGGCTAACGCGTAGGAGTCACTGATCATCATACGGTCTTGGAGAACATCAAATATAACCAAAGGTCGTACGATGTATGTTCTTTATTGTTATCATTCGGACAAAAAGAAGATAGTTATAATGCCAGTGACCGGTAAGTATTGTGTGTTGATGCTCCTATTTAATTTTCTAAATGATTTATATTTTTTGATCAAGCGTACACAAATGCACATAAAGGACCATGTTATCAATTAATCAAGACGCAACAGGTAAGCGTACACAAATTGAAAATTAAATGTACTTTGATTATAAGACTTATTTCTGTTTGTTTTCAAGATTCTCACCAAGCAGTGTCCTATTAAAATACGGGTATAAAAGATGATCTGAAATTTCGTTGCAACTACAATGTATAAATTCAGATAACTTGTGTCATGGATGGACTAACCATTTATTTCCTTGTCTACTTTTCCAAATCGCATACAACTCTTGGAAGTGTGACCCTAATGATAATACCTGCAACAACTCGTAAGTATTTTTTTTTCCATTTTGTGATTTGTTTACCGAAATGGCAACATTGATTATTTACTCTATATGTTCCAACGATGGTCGCTAATATCCGAATCACGAAGCAACCTTTTGGCTCCAAAACACTCAGGATAAGTTAGTCTAATTTGGATGTAATCCATGGATAAGATAATTTTGCCCAATGATATGGCTCTGGACATGTACAATTAGATACCGTGTCTATAGGGTAAACCCAACACATTGGCCAATATTGACAGAGTTCGCGTCGATGTCGTACGATTTATGTTCTTTATATTTATCCTTCGGACAAAAAGAAGATAATTGTTAATGCCAGTGACCGGTAAGTATTGTTTGTAGATACTCCTATTGCTATTCAATTTTATTATATGATTTATTTTTCATTTATATTTTTAGATCAAGCATACATACAGATTTCACAGTTCGAAACCCTTATCAATACATGGGCTGAATAACTTCAGGTTGGAGTCCTGGTTGATATACTCTTCTCAAATATCAGGAAAATATAAAATTTGTATTTCTTTTATTAAAATAAAAAAGAAAGAAACGTATGCTAGAATAACAAAAATAGTTTGTTCTCCCAGCCGCTTTTTTCTGTTAAATAATAGCAAAATTGTTTGCTAAAATGACTGTTCTAGTTTGCTGCAGTAGCAGGCAAATTTATGTGCTAAAATAACAACCATAGGGTTGCCAAAATAACAGACGAAGTCTGCTTTCCCTTTTTCAGCAGACACAGACTGTTGAAACAACAAACATTTTTGCTAATGATACTCACCAAATTCTTTGAGTGTAGTGTCTCCAACACTTGATTTAAATTATCCCCAGTTGGTATTCATTTTGCAACGAAGCGTTGTTGATTTTTGATGCTTTATTCATGCACCGCTTTGCTTGAATTCGTAACATACGGGGTTGGTTCATTATCATAAACGAATTTGTAAAGATTAAGCACGTATGTGCTTCGTTTTTCGCTGGGTGTAACCACATTCTAACGGTTTACATCTCGGGTTTTTAATAAATATGAGGATTCACAAAAGTGGATATTGAAAGATAATTATATTCAGAAACTCAAATTTCAATAATTCCGATTCTAAATTAACGAATTTACAAAAATTTTAATCGTGGCAAGTTTTCGATAATTTAGTTCGTACAAATATTTTCCTACATATAATTAATTAACTTCTTTCTTTTTCAGGTTTCGTTTCTTCTTCGGCTTTTTCTTTCAGGTTTCGTCTCTTCTTCGGCTTTTTGGGGTAAGTAGATAATTTATTTTTCTTTCAGGTGTGACGATATTCGACAAGCAGGAAAGGTTTTGACGTCTTTGGATGTGGCTGATTACGCGGGCCAAAAGTACTGTCCGTCCGTATTAGTCAGTCCTAGTGTTCTGGGTAAGTATGTGCAAAGTCTAATACGTATATTCGTAGCTCAATTCTTCTATAATTAATTTTGAATTATTTCTGTCATTTCCCGACTGTGGTTTTCTTCCACCATTTATCTTTCAAGGAGGGACGAACAATTAGGTTATTTGGGCCAACCTTGAGCCCTGGAAAATTAATTGCCCTAAACTAGGCCTGAGCTCAACCCTGGGTCTAGACGCGAAATTCAACCAACAAAGGTAAGAAAAAAACAAATTGTTTGTACCTATAACAACTAATTCTCTTTATTTCCCTTTTTTGCAAACAAATACAAATATATGTATGGCGGTTCGTTCGTCTGTCTGTCCGGAGTAAAATGTCAAAATATTGTGTCTCTTTTGGTACCCACGCACGCCTGGCTTGGCTATGCGTCTCTGCGCCTCCCTCGCTGGACCGGACGTATCTTGATGTGACGTATGCCGCAATGGAATGGCTTAATTTTGTTTAATTTGTAGGATTTGTTTAGTTTGTGAGCTTTTGTTTAACATGTAGGTATTATTAGTTCTTTTAAATTATGTTCTTGATTCAATGTACTCGATTTTACTATCACTTTGATTGTAATATTGTGGACTTTGTTTTAATTTGTCCTTTTATTCAGATAATGTTCTCATTGTATGTGCATACACAGCTTTCTTTTCAACAGTTTGCTGTAGCACCAAATATATTTAAAAAAATTAACTGTGTGTGCCAAACTTATTTTATACCTGGGTTTGATGGCGGTAATCTCGACGAACGGTTATCTCTCCCAATGCAAAAAGAAATAACCTTTCATCCCTTTTCTGTCTCTAAACCTCGGATTAATCTCTCCTTCCCTTCCTCTTCCTTTCATCGGCCTTCTTTTCAACTGTCAGCTGTCATTACATCTGACAAAACAGCTGTTCGAAATTTCCCTGTTCGCTTATCCGAAACCGTTAAAGAAAAGTCCCTCAATTCAAATTTTTAATAAAAAAATAAAACACGACACAACTGAATCGAAATTTGGTTGATAAAAAGTCGAAAGTCAACTTTCAGCTTGCAATACCATTCATTAAATGGAACCTAGAATACCATAAGCGTTAGTCACTATTGTGATTATTGAATAGGATCCATTAATATATCAAGATTCACGAAGAATTCGATAAAGTTCACAAAATATTGACGGTGTTATCTGTGACTACAGCGACAAACGAACGCTCCTTTTCAACATTGCGTCGGCTGACAAATGACAGCTTAAATGGATTGGCTTCCCTGAATATTCATCGAGACATTCCAGTAGATGTTGAAGCACTATTTTTATTTCGACTCGCCGTGTCAATTTATTATTACCTGTGTATTTTTTAATGTTAATGACTATAAATATATTTATATGCAATAAAGATGTCAAACATCGATTTTTAATTAAAAAAATCTGTGAAAACCCCCACCAAAACAAAATCCTGCGTACGGCCCTGCGGCAATCTATGTAGGTCCGGATTTAGACGGGCTGAAATTTCAGCGGATTATCGGTGATTTGTGGGTGAGAGGGGCAATCGGAAAGAGGGGAGGAAGAAATTCTCCCTGAACATTTTGAGTTCTTCGTGCAAGTTCAAAAGAGAATTTGATGATAAGCTGCTGAAAAAACTTGCCCAGTGTGTCAAGGGTCTAACAGTCTTGTGAATAAGCCCCATAGTTCTGATCCACACTCAGCAAAAAACGGAGAGCTCTTTCCGCCTGCATCTCTCTCCACCAAACTTTGACACTTGCTTGGAAAATTGCCGAGTGTGAATCAGGACTTATCACTTATACCATTAGTCCAAATTCACACTGGGCAATTTTTTCCAAGCAAGTGTCAAAGTTTCTGGGAGAGAGAGGCAGGCGGAAAGAGCTCCCTCCTACAAACTTTGACACTTGCTTGGAAAAATTGCCTAGTGTGAAACTGAACTTACAATATTTTGTAAAAAGATCCCCCCCACCAAAAAATTATGTGCAGATTCACACAAGACAGTTATTTCCAAGCAAGTGTCAAAGTTTGTTGTAGAGAGAGGCAGGCGGAAAGAGCTCTCTGCCTCTCTCTCCTACAAACTTTGACACTTGCATGGAACAAATTGTCTTGCGTGAATCTGCATTAATTATCAACTCAATGAGGTCCAATAAATCAGCTGATTGTTTTACATTACCTTTTTATTGTACCATGGTATATATTTATTTACACCGCTATTGTGAATAAACAAATTACCACCACAAACCAATTGACGGACGCCGAGGTCCCTGGAACCCGACCTAGGAAGTTCTTCTGGACCAAGGAGACGGTCTTTGTAATCCAGCAATATCTGCGACTGCAACGTAGTTCTCGTCAGGCCTCTGACCGCACTGAAAAATGGAAAAACCAGAAAGCGCTCAACACACCGGCAATGCTAGACGTAAAATTTTAAGTGTAGCCATATCTCAAATCCTCATGGAGAAGGGGTTTGATAGCATCGACAAGGAGTGTCTGGAAACATTAACCGAAATGTTGCAAAGCAGTATGAAGGCTTTTGTCAGGTTATCTTAGCAGATATTTCTAAACTATATATGTATTCATTTTCCAGTGCTCGTTGAGGTCGGACAGTCGGCAAGAAGCTATTGCGAGCTGTCAGGTCGCACTATACCTGTTGTTGGAGATGTCGTTGTGGCTCTAGTAAATATGGGTGTTTCTTTAAAGGGTATTGAGGCGTTTGCGAAACGCGAAGGAAGGCAAATAATATCCATGCCTCCCCAACAACAACAACAGAAACAGTTACCTCTTTTGCAAGCTGGGACAAAATCGCAACATCCTCCCCATATTCTACCATATTTACCACTTTTCCCCGACCCACATGCCTATGTTAGAACCCCGGTAAGTGCGAATCGATTTCATGTATTTTTTTGAAATGCCAATAATATTGCAAATATTAGACACACAAACAACCAGTAACTGAGTACGAAGCCATTCGTGAGAAAGCAGCCACCCAAAAAAGAGACATAGAAAAGGCTCTGACAAAATTTTTGGCAAAAACATCTGAGACCCACAGTCTGTTTGATACCGAAGACAACATGTTTCCATGTATTACTTGATCATCTTTATATAAAAATTGCAAATAATACCTGTATTCACTTTACAGTAATTGCATGCAAACCAGCTTTCCCTACCTATTTGGCTGCCTTAAATCCCACAGATCAAGTGTTCGATTTTGAAGAATTGGAATATCATTATCTGGTCGCCAATCGCACAGAGGACTGTAAAGGTATGTATATTCACTATAACGGATTTGACTTCAGTAGCTAGATTTTCACAATTTTGGCAGATGACGATGAAAATGAAAGTGGTAACGAAGAGGAAGGTGTTGGTAGCAATGATAATGGCGGTGGTAGTGGAAGCGGAGGAGGCGAAGAATCTGAAAAGAAGGCGGAAAAAACTGAAAAAGAGCCAAAGCTTGAAAATGATATCAAACCTAATTCAACGACTAATAAAGCCATTCTAGAGAATCCTAATATTGACAACCCGTATCTGAGGGCGGCAACATTACCGAAAAGATCGAAACCAGACATGCTTGGATCTGGTTCATTGTAGTGTACTTTAAAAATAACATGCATTTGTATTTAAAAAAATATATATTAAGTAAAAACCACAAAAATGGATTTATTGGCATTGATGTAGAAATTTATGCAGTTCGATCTAAAAAAATTTATTTTTTAAATTTGTAAGTAGACTAATGTTATTTGCCTTGAGGTTCACTACATGTCCATATATAGAAAAATTTTTGAATGTGCCGGCTGCCGGCTGTTGAAATTTTTCTGTAGCTGGTATTTCCACCCTATACTATTAATCCGACATGGTGCGTATGCAATCCCTACGTCATGGGGATGTGGCCCCCCCGGTCGCAAGGGGCGGGTAAGAGTGGATGCGTTGGGACCAAAAACATATATATGTAGTTAATCAGATCTGAGCACCTGGCAATTTCAATTTCAGCGTTCTCAATACAAATTTCTGTTAGTTAACATGTTAACTATCGCTCCTGTTCAAGGAAAGTGTAACAACTCCAAATTTTAGTAGTATATAACTTACATAGTATATTTACGGAAAGTTTTTGGCCTCTACTGAAAATGTTTACATTTTGATATGTTACCCTTTTGTTGAACAGGTGCAATATCTAACATTACGCAAATTTTTATTAGAATGATTAGATTAGGTTGAGGAAGAGACTTTTTAACGTAGGATACATACAATCAAAGACAAATTTTAGTAACAACGGGGTTTTGTCTTTTGAATAAGGGAAAGCAGATTGTTATTTTAGCAAACTTATGTATAGCTAATTTTTCTCTGCTATTTTAGCAAACTAAAACTAATCGCCCTTATTCCAGTTGGCGTCATCGACGTCGATTCTTAGTCGACACTTGTTAGATTGACGACTTCATAAATTTTGAATTTTTTTAAAATATTTTGAGTTATAAAAAGGGTTTTTGTTAGTTCATGGTACCAAAAACATTCGTTTTGGCGTAAAGATGGCAAAGCTAGAACTTCATAGATATGACGAAAATGATGTGACGACGCCAATTGGAATAAGGGCGATTGTTTCAGTAGAAATGTTTGAAATTATATTCAGTAAATTTCTAAAATGGTTTGTGTTTGTGATGAGTTTTAATTATTTATTTCGCGTTTTAAACTTTTGCAATTCACAAATTTCGCGATTCACAAATTGCACAAAAAATGTTGGTTTTATGTTTTTCTCAATTGTTTGACAATTGTAGCTATAAAATTTAAATTTGAAAATTTTCATTTTAATAGCTTTGACAATTGTAGCAATTAAAATTTGTATTTATAAAAAAATAATTATTTTCAATTAGTTACCGAAAAGAACGACAAAAATTAATTAACAAAACATTAAGTGGCCTTCAGTAGCTTAGTGGTTAGTGTGTTAGACTTGGATTCCGAAGGTGCTGGGTACGATTCCCAGCCAGGGCATTGGAAAATTTAACATCAACATTTTCATGTTTTCATAATTCGAATTTCTGCAACTAAATTAACTCACCGGACATATTACCATTACAACATCTGATCGCCCAAGTCAACGGGGAAGATAAAATAGACATAGCAACACGACGACTATTAACAGCAATGCAGCGCATCTAGTGGAGAATAGGAACGGTAAACTCAACTAACATCCATTCCCTGAAATTAACAGACACACATTAAGTAGATGGAAACAACATAAGGTTCCCACGATAATTGGATATATACAGGGAAGAAGTCTGTAACAGAAATAGATTTAAGGATTATCAACTCAGCGTCTCCAATCTGCTACAACAACAACAAAAATAAATTTCCTCACAAAAGTTGTTATCAATAAATTCTACGTATTTTGTTGTTAAATTCTCAGCTTTTAAAAAAATATTCTGAGTTTAGAATTTATAAATCTGTATTAAGATAGATTTAACCAAAGGTCATAAAAATGTAAAATGCTAATTATTTTGTCTAACCTATCGAACTGATTATTCAGGGTTGTTGTGAAATCCGATTGCTGTCGGACTCGGAATTGAAATCGAGAAAAACAATAACTGGTGTCACAGAAGGTTATTTTTTTCGATAGATAGGCCCATACGGGTTTTAAGCCATAGATACCACATGTTTAAAGCAATTTAGCATTAACTTTGCAGTTTTTATTCTATTTTGACAAGAATTTATCAAAGCAAAAAATTTTACAAATCGGTTCATATTTTGTTATAGTCACCCTATAGAAGTCGCTCCAAAATACACGTATTTAAGCCATAAATACCACATTTTCTAAGCATTTTGACTGAATCGTTGCAGTATGTATTTAATTTCATTTTATTTATTTTATTTATTTAATTATAGTAATATAAACAAGCCAATATGGCCAAAATTCTTATATTAACTTTATACCAATCGATTAAATAATTAGGTACTACACTCAAGTAATCACTCATCAAGCGATACAATTGAGAGATAAAACAAGCGTTAAGCTTAACATGATATAGCTACTCACAAATCGATGTGTTATACACATATAGTAAAAATAATAAACTAAAACTAAAAAATAAGAAAAATAGCCTAAAGATATTTATCTGAATGCAACAAAATAGGCCTCTCTGACAAATTGGACAGCCTTAATGAGATGGTGGTGTTTTTATGTGCGCACTTAAAAGTTGATGTTACTCCTACCGATATACTTAATGTGATGTATATAAAAAATCGCAATGCAGTCCTTGTCAAATTTAGCGATGTTCAAAAGCGTGATAAATTGATGTCTGCATACTTTAAGTCTAAGAATCTTACAGTTTCTGATGTTCTTGGTGGTGATGATCATAGTCGGGTGTACTTAAATGACAATTATTCTACACTAGCTAATAAATTGCTAAGAGTTTGCTGGAAGTATAAACATGAGCGCAAAATAAAGGGTTATAGTATTATTAACCGTGAAATTTTGAAAACTAAGATAATTATGATCAACAATGAAATTAAAATTCTCAATTATCAGGAATGTATTGATTTCTTTAAAAGTAACTCTCAAACCACATAATCATTACTTCTTTTTTCTGATGTATTTTCTGCTTTCCTTATACATTGATCTCATCACTTGCTATTTTTTATTATCTCTTAATTATCAATCAAGTGGGAACCACTTTTAATGAATTTGTATTTCATATTGAAAATGTTAAAATTTAATTATTTTATAATATATATTGTTAATGATAATAATTGGCTCCCCTTTAAATATGAATATTGCTTAAAATATAGTGATCCATAATTACAATCTTGGTCCTATAGCCAGTAATAACTATTTATTGAAGAACAATTTATCCTCTTATCCGGTAAACTTAAATATTGGGCACATTAATGCACAAAGCTTGTGTCCCTCAAATTCAAATGTAAAACTTGAGGAATTCAAAAACACCTTCTTTGATTCCGGTCTAGATATTATTGGGGTTTCAGAAACATGGTTCAAATCTGATATTTATTCTAGTTCCTTGACTATACCCAACTATAATTTGGTTAGGAATGATCGTCCTAGTGATGTAAATCGATATGGAAATGTTCATCCTAGAAGAGCTGGTGGTGTTTGTTTATATATCTCTAACAAATTACGTTATAGAGTAGTCTACCATGGAATGCAGTATGGTGTATGCGAATCATTATTTGTAGAGGTTTTTGGTAGCGGTACTTCTGTGATTGTTGGAGTTGTTTATCTACCCACAGGCTGTGTTGATGCATTTGAGGATCTACATAGCAGTCTATTTGACCGTTACTCAAATATAATTGTTATGGGCGATTTCAACTACAATCTTTTTGATACCATTAAATCTTCACATTTCCGATCTATTGCTTCCAGGTGTGGTCTTGAGTGTGTCCACAACTGTCTGCCGACTCATCTTCATTTACCTAACAATAGCACTTCCTTGTTGGACTTTTTTCTATTAAGTCAACCTTCTCAACTTGCCTATAAAGGTCAGCTCCAATTTCCTTTTTTCTCCTCTCACCACAGTTTTATATTTATTTCTTTTAAATTTTCTTCTCAATCACAACAATTTGGGACAGAGTATAAAGATTACGAACGTTTACATATTGATAATCTAATTGTGCATTATAATATGATCAATATATCTCCAATTTTTTCTACAAATGATGTCGATCTTCAGTTGTCTATCCTTAATGATGTTGTTAATACACTGCATACCTTTGTACCCACATCCAGAACTAGGTCTAATAGTAATAATAATCGATGGATGAACTCTAGACTGATTGTTCAGGCCAGAAGAGATAGAGATATTGCATATGGTTCATATCTTAGAAATCGTACTAGCGAAACTTGGATGGAATACTGTCGCTTAAGGAATAAAGCCAAATCTGTTATTAGAAAAGAACGTTTGAAGTATGGAATTAATGTTTTTGCGGGTGCCAGTAGTTCTCAAATGTGGAAACAAATTCGAAGACTTGGATGTATCGGTCCTAATAACCATGATCTTGATGGAGATGATGTAGAGTCTATAGCAGACACATTCCTAGCCAATCTAAATCCTAATGATAATCAATCTTTTAATTTCGACGATTTCTTGGAAAGTTCAAATTCTTTCTCATTTCATCCAATCACTGAGCATGACCTCATTCAGGCAGTAAGCACGATAAAATCAAATGCTTCAGGCTATGATAATGTTCCGATTAAGTTTTTAAAAATTATTTTTCCCCTTATTTCACCGCTTCTCCTCCATCTAATAAATACTGTTTTTATGGTTTCTAAGTTTCCAATTGCTTGGAAGTTGGGACGGGTTACACCAATTTTAAAAAAAGGCAATCAAGGAAATACTGATTTGAGACCTATAACTATACTTCCTGCTATGTCAAAAATTCTTGAAAACTTGATGAAGATTCAGATTTTGGAGCACTGTGATGGCTTCTCTCTTTTTCACCCAAATCAATTCGCTTTCCGAAAAAACTATAATACTACCTCAGCCCTGCTTTCTCTTACAGATTCCATAAGACAAGAATTGGATACTCATGAAAGTTGTAATTTAGTTTCGCTGGACCTATCTAAGGCTTTTGACCATATAAATCATACCGTCCTGATAGAAAAATTACGTGCTAGATTTAACTTCTCTAAAACTGCTTGCAAATTAGTTTACTCTTATTTAAGTGATCGATCTCAGTACGTTTCTCTTAATGGTTTCAGTTCTAGTGTTGGTGTTGTTACTTCAGGGGTTCCTCAGGGGTCAGTTTTGGGGCCTATCCTTTTTTTGGTTTACATTAATGATATTATTTCGCAAATGGAAACTAGTGTTTGTCGACCCTATGTATTTGCAGATGATATTTTACTTTTATATAGATCAAATACTGAAGAAAATATTATTAATATTCATCTCGATCTCATAGCTAATTTGATGTGTGCTGATAATCTTTTGATCAACCCAAACAAGACAAAGGCTATAAGTTTCCATTTGCGAAATCGCAATATTTCATACCCCCGACTCTTCGTTAATGACCAATCAATAGAGTTCGTTCATTCTCTTAAATGCCTTGGAGTTACTCTTGATTCTAATCTTAATTTTGGAAGTCATATTGATAATCTTACAAATAGAGTCTGCCTTACTTTAAGAAGGTTATACTCTTTAAAAGCATATACACCGAGACATGTAAGATATCGTTTGGGTCATTCTTTGTTAATGTCTCTGTTGAATTACGGAATCGAAGTCTATTCTGGGACTTGGTCCTATAACCATGATAGAATTGAGAGGATTGTTAGAAAGATCGTACGCTATGTCTATGATTTGAGAATACAAGACCATTACCGTGTTACTGAACTAACGCAGACATTTCTAGGATGTTCATTTCGCGATTTTCTAAACTTACGAACAGTACTTCATTTTTATAAAATCATGAAATCAACACAACCCCAAATTCTAGTTAATCAGTTTTCATTCATAAACTCGACGCGCAATGTACAAATTGATATCCCTCTCGTTCACTCTTCGATATATGAGCATTCATTCCTAGTAAGGGTCTATCGATTTTGGAACCAATTACCTAATCTACTCAAACTATTCTCTTACACCTATTCTTCGTACAAGAGAAAAGTTATAAACTACTTAAATGGCATTTCGCCTTAATATTTTATATTGTACATAATTCTCTATTTTTACCGTCTGATTGCTATGGGACCCTAATTCTTTATTCCTTTATTTTCTGCAATGTTCATATGGCTGGGGAGCCATTTAAGTATTACTCTTATCTATTAATAATTTTTAATATATTTGAATTTAGTTATTGTTATACATAGTATTAATCTCACAGTACATGTATAATTGGCCTCTTGGGCTTTCTATGTATTGATATTAAATAAATAAATAAATAAATAAATAAATAAAAATAACACAACACTCTCGAGGCTATGTAGCGCAAGTTCATCCCATACATTTTACTAGTAAAAACAAAGTCATAATACCCTGTACCACAGTGTGGTGTAGGGTATAAAAATCCATACTAGCAAAAGCAGGGGGGAAACAGAGAGAGAGTTAAAATAAAATTGAATTTCTAAGCTAGATTTTACTCGAAGATTACCGAGTAAAAGTAGCACCAAAAGTGTAGCACGCAGAATACAATGTTATGGTATTATATGACATTCAGAAAAAGAAGCTAAAGTAATATTAAAACTATGGCTCCCCAGCCATTGAAGCAAAACAAATTGAGATTTTAAAATAATTGACCCTGTAAGAAGTAGATAACACAAGCGTATTAGAGGCTACCTGCCAATAATTCAATAATTTTACATCTGAATACACGTGGAGTAAATGAGAAGTTCCTCAAATCCATCGGTAAGTGGTTCCAAATCCTAGCTACCCTTACCACAAACGATCTTTCGCCAACTGTCGATATAAATCGTGGAAGCAAAATTTGAGTATTGCGGGATGATCTACAAAAATGAAACATACAACGTAGTGAGGGTGAACCAGTGGAAGTAAACGTTTTATAGAAACGTGTCGGTTGCCCGTTATTATTTCGGTCTGTAATCGTTATGATTTAAACTGAGATACTCTCTCGGCTATAGACCAACCTGCTTCTATACAGTGATAGAAAGCAAGTATTTTACATGGCAAAATATATTGCAAGTATTTCATTGCGTGCCCACAGACTATATCATGATTTCTGGGGCGTGACCCCCGTCATCAGTAGTCTACATGGCAGGCTTTTCAAAATGTAGACTACTGATGACGGGGGTCACGCCCCAGAAATCATGATATAGTCTGTGGGCACGCAATGAAATATGTACTTGCAATATATTTTGCCATGTAAAATACTTGCTTTCTATCACTATATAGGTATACACATGCTGATCAGTCGTAGTGAACGGACGTGTTTAGCACAGAGCGGATAGTTAAAAATCTATTATACCTATTACGCAATCGCAAAAAAATAAAACAAAATCTGTACAAAGTCTGGAAGGCCTACATCGTAGTACCTATTACGGGCTAATACGGAAAAAAAAAAATCATTGGCGGGGATGCCTTCGCGTTCCGATGGAGCGGGGTTCCCCAATCGTCCTACTGTCCGTCCGTTGGTCTTGGCCAAAGCCGACCACACCAAACATGGTGAAAATTTCCCCCCAGTACTCACAACAGGTGGTACGGTGAGGGGAAAACGTCACGTCCGACCGTCAAAACGGAAACACAATGAGCACCGGATAGCGCTCAGAGTTCTGACGAAGTTGGAGGCTGTTGAGGTTTCGGCTCTTACCGAAAAACAAAAAGAGTCACTTACCTGGGCTAAAGGCGTCTTAGATGCTTCTAAGGCCAATCAGCCGGCTGAAAGAGCCACAAATTCAGCTGTGTTAACGGCTAATAAAGTCAAAAGAATCAGATCACCTGATGAACCCCTGCCCTCGAAAAAGGCAAGAGGCCCAAATGTCACTATCAACAGGACACTCACCAAGCCCTTCAATGAAGTGGCGAAGGAGAGTCTAGTGATGGCCGTTATAGACAGAAGTAGTGAGGATGGATCCATCCTCAAGGACAAATGGAGCCATGTGCAATCAGCCATTATGGCTCATTACCTCGATGTCCGTAGAGAGATGCCGGGCACACCACCAATCTGCAACGATGCAGGATGGCATCAGGGGAGAGTAAAGCTCTTACATTTCGGTGATGCCAGATCAGTAGACCTGTATAAGGCTGCTCTGAGTCGAGCGGGTGAGGTGTGGCCGGGTGCCCAGTTGGATATTGTCGAAAAAAACAACATCCCTAGTCATCCTAGAGCCATCACCTGGGTTACAGAAGAGCCCTCCAACCCGGCTGACATATTAGAAATAATAAAAGATTCCAATCCTGGTCTGCCCGCCCATAATTGGAGAATCAGCAAGGTGGGTGAGGCGGATGGTAAAAAGCGGCAGGTCAATTTGATCCTTAACGCTGAATCCACCTCCCATATACAACGTGCAAGTGCAACCCTACAGTATGGCTTCGAGACTATAGTCTTGAAGGTATACAAGCAGGATATAGTTCCCACTGCGGAAGGTGAGTCGTCCACCGCGGTTGAAACACAGCTTTCTGGAAGTGCGGAGGTATCCACGCCCATTATTTCGGGTGACTCCAACTCTAACAGAAGATCTGTAACGTCCTACTCTGAGGACGAAAGCTCTACTTCTGACACAGAGGGGCTGAGGGGAGTCTCCGGACTCTTTGACGCATCTGGCGGGGACACGCTTCTCGATGATACGGACGAAGAGTTCGATAACACCCTTGTAGGGGTGGAAGTTAATCTGTCAATTACCAATGATGGTAAGAATTTTACAGATTAACCTCCATCACGCTAAAGCAGCCTCAGCGGCTCTATTGCTGCGCCTGTCCACAGGTGCAGTAGACATCGTCCTGATACAGGAGCCCTACGCAGTGGGAGGAAGGGTGTGCGGTATCAGGACACCCAACTTTAAACTGCTTGTGGCCAACTGTGAAGGCACTCCAAGAACCTGCATTTTGGCCAGGAAAGATCTAAGTATCTTTCTCCTGGCTAATTTAAGTGGTAAAGACCAAACATCTGCTAGTCTGGAGATCGGTAATCGCATATATTGGGTGGTCTCCAGTTACTTGCCTTATGAAGCTGTAGTACCGACTGCTCTATTCAGGGAAGTAGTAGAAGAAGCAACATCTGACGAGGTCGAGCTGATTGTTGGCGCAGACACGAACGCTCATCATACTATCTGGGGTAGTACGGATATAAACCATAGGGGTGATTCGCTTCTTGACTTTATTCTAACTACCAACCTAAGTATTTGTAACATAGGTAATAAACCGACCTTTACAATTAAAGACAGACAAGAAGTACTCGACGTAACGTTTGCTACTGACCGGCTGTCAGACAAAATTATTGGGTGGAATGTACTAGACGACCACTCATTCTCAGATCACCATTATATTGAGTTCAAACTCGCTGAAAAAGCGCCTGAACCTGCCGTCCACAGAAATGTGAGAAAGACAAAGTGGCACCTGTATGAAAAGAATTTCAAGAAAGTCCTCAACTCCAAACTTCTGTACGAACCGAATGACAAAGCCGGTCTGGATCATCTGGTCGAGCATATCACCACATCATTCAATAGTTCCCTTGAAGAAGCCTGTCCAAAAACAAGGTACAAGGGTAAAACTAAACCCCAATGGTGGACTTCTGAGCTAACGGCTATGAAAAAGACCTGCAACAAGCTATTCAACAAGGCTAAATCTACTGGGGTCGCTAATGTTTGGGATGCCTATAAAGAGCAACTCAAGATCTATAAGAAAGAGCTTAGAAAGGCGCAAAGACGCTCTTGGTATACTTTCTGTGGCGAAGTGGAAAAGGTCTCCGACGCCGCAAGGCTGAGGAAAATATTATCAGCTTCACCCTGTACAGTGGGTTACTTGCAGGATGAGGCAAATAATTGGACCAAAAACAGCGAGCAGTCGCTCAATGTACTGCTCGACACACATTTCCCGGGGAACTCTCTAACAGAACCAGAGGATCAGCAGGACCAACAAGAGTGCGAGTGGACTGCGAGCGTCGCTAGCTTGTTGACTGAAAGATCCAGAATAAGCTGGGCTATTAATAGCTTTGAGCCCTTCAAGTCACCTGGACCAGACGGCATCACTCCAGCAGAAATGCAGAAAATGTTGAAATACATTATCCCCTGGCTGGAGAAAATTTATGTAGGCTGTATCAGGCTTTCATACATCCCGAATCGATGGAGGGATACCAAAGTGGTATTCATACCAAAAGCGGGGAAGATATCACACACTAGGCCAAAAGACTTCAGACCAGGCCAAAAGACTTGACCACACTAGGTCAAAAGACTTCAGACCAATTAGTCTATCCTCCTTCCTATTGAAAGGTCTGGAAAGACTTTTAGATTATTTCATTAGGGAAAACCTGGATACAAAACTCCTGTCAGTGAACCAACATGCTTACAATAAGGGGAAGTCTACAGAATCAGCCCTGCACGAACTTGTGAGCACTATCGAATCGTCCCTGCATTTCAAGGAATTCACCATGGTGGCATTTCTTGACATAGAAGGGGCTTTTAACAACATTCACTCAGATGCAGTAATTGCGGCACTGTCACATCTTAATGTTAACTTTAGTTTGATTAGACTAATTCAAAGTCTGCTCAACAGAAGACGCATAACAGCATGTCTTGGGTCCACAACTCTAACAAGGTTTGTAAACAGAGGGACCCCACAAGGAGGAGTACTGTCTCCACTAATTTGGAACCTAGCGTTGAATGAAATTCTGCTAGATCTAGAACGTTGTGGCTGCAAGGTCGTGGCATATGCGGACGACGTTGCAATCGCAGTGAGTGGCAAATTCGAAAACGTCCTCCGAGACATTCTACAGGTAGCTCTGAACAAATTGGCTAGATGGGCCAGAAGCAGCGGTTTGGGCATAAACCCAAACAAGACAGAATTGGTTCTCTTTACTAGGATGAATAAAGTCCCACATGTGGACCCTCCACCTCGGATAAATGGAACAGATCTAGTCTTTTCTGAAAGTGCAAAATTTTTAGGAATAATTCTAGATAGAAAACTGTTATTTAGACTTAATGTATTGGAACGTGTAAGGAAGGCTAACGTCGCCTTATATTCCTGCAAAAAGGCTGTAGGGTCGCGGTGGGGCCTCTCTCCTAAAATCGTCCACTGGATATATATAGCAGTAGTTCGTCCTATACTGCTATACGGCATTGTGGTATGGTGGACGGCAACTGACAAACTAACCATCACCAACCTACTAACAAAGGTTCAGAGAACTGCCTGCCTGAGCATAAGCGGAGCCTTAAGGACTACAGCGACCGAGTCTCTACAAGCCCTACTCCATATACTGCCGATTAATATTGTGGCGAGAGAAGTTGCAACCAAAGCGTCAATAAGATTAAACTGCCTATCAATGTGGAGGTACAAAACCTACGGTCACATGAGAATATCAAAGTGTAGTGCTATGGTAACCGACCGAGTGGACTATATACCAACGGTGTACACCTTCGAGAGAAATTACATCACTATGATTCCCGCGAGAGATGAATGGGTTGGAAGAAAACCAGGTAATAGAAACCATCTCCAATTTTACACGGATGGTTCGAAGCTTGATGAAAAGGTTGGCTTCGGAGTACACTGTGCAGAGCTTAGATTGGATATAGCTCACAGACTACCAGATACCTGCAGTGTCTATCAAGCCGAAATAATGGCAATATGGGAAGTAGCCAAGTGGCTGAGTCGCAACATAGTAACCAACACTGGCATTGTCATTTACTCGGACAGCCAGGCTGCCATCAATTCTCTGGAGGCAACATCCCTAAATTCACAAACAGCCCTCGACTGCCGCAGATCTCTTAACGAGATGGCTGAGCAGTTTAACATACACCTCATATGGGTGCCTGGGCATAGGGATATCCCGGGGAACTGCAAAGCCGATGAACTTGCTAGGAAAGGGACGACATTACAAATTCTCGAAGAATTTGCATATATTGGTGCGCCACTATCCACGTGCAAGCTTTGGCTTAGGCAAGAGGCAATCAGGCAGTCCAACGAAAGATGGACAGAAATCGGCACCTGCAGGGTAGCTAGACAAATCTGGCCAAGGTATGACCTGAGAAGATCAAAATATCTCCTCGCACTAGAGAGGCAAAGATTGTCTACGTTAGTATCAGTTCTGACGGGACACTGCTTGATCGGCGAACACGCCAAAAGATTGGGTATTGACTCTAATGACTTCTGCAGAAGCTGTGGAGATGAGGAAGAAGTGGAGAGCATTGAGCACTTGCTATGCGACTGTCCCGCTCTGAGTAAACGACGACTGGACATACTGGGGTCGGCTGTTCTAGGCAGCCTAACAGATCTTTCCAGTACCGATATTCGTAATATCGACAAATTTGTATATCAAACAGGTTGGTTTCGATGAGGGGCATTTCAGCCCGTGGTAACACTAGGGACCTAAACTGGTCTATGTGAGCTTGTATAAAAAATACGGCTGCCACCCTAACCTAAACCTAAACCATCACTATATAGAAGCAGGTTGGTCTATAGCCGAAAGAGTATCTCAGTTTAAATCGTTTTATAGAAACATTGAAGGATACGTAAATCAACATATTTTCTGAAGGGCAAGCCCAAAAATTGAACAACATAAGAAGATATATGATCATATCGCCGCAGATTATACACGAAACGAACAATAGAGTTAACAATTCGCTCAATTCTGGACAATTGAACAGCGGAAGCACCAGATATAACTTCCAGACAATAATTAATGTGAGACATAAGTAAAGACGACGCTACACGTTGCCTAATATAAAATGGTAAATAAGAATCAAGACAATATAATCTACGAAGTAGAAATCTAACACGCGCAAGAAGCATGTCAATATGAGAATTAAAATCAAGTCTACTATCAACTACTACACCCAAACATTTCATCTCATCAACAACAGACATAGAATTTAGACAAACATTAACAACATCAGCACTCCTGGAGTTGTTAAACAATAACGCTTTTGTCTTACTTAAATTAATACTAAGACCATTACTACTCAGCCAAAAATCTAACGACTGTAAGGAGGAGTTAACCATACGTTCAAGAGAAGAACATGACTCACTACGGAAGAAGACGTGAATATCATCAGCGTAGAGAAAGAGATTACAAATACTAACGGAAACAGCTGTAGAAATATCATTAATATACATTATAAACAACAACGGCACCAACACAGACCCTTGAGGAACTCCACATTCTATGCTACGCAAATCAGATTGAACACCACGATGAACAACAAATTGAGATTATTTAAATAAGACGAAATCAAATTACAAGCAGATGAAGAAAATTTAAAGTTGTAGCGTAACTTTTCCAATAAAAGTGAGTGATCAATGAATTCAAATGCCTTAGACAAGTCCAGTCCAACAAGTACACCAATATCGGAGCTATTGTAAACGTCTTTAATGACATCAGTAAGGTGTAGCAAATGTTTTGTAGTCCTGAAACCATGTCTAAAGCCATATTGAAAGCTACCAATGAGCCCACGGTCATCAATAAAGGTAAGAATGGCATCCTTTATAATGTGTTCCACAACCTTCGATATAGCAGGTAAAATACTAATGGGACGTAAGTTAGAAAACTGATATGACTCTCCTTTCTTTGGCACAGGCACAACACGAGCAATCTTCCACGGTGGAGGTAGTGAAAATACAATTGATAAAATGCAATAAGTGTCTAGAAATATAAGGAAAAATACATTTAACAAATTTGACAGGAATACCATCGACACCAATAGCTTCAGATTTTACCCTACTTAAAGCCTTAGTAACATCTATCTCAAAAACACAGTAAAACTGAAAAACATCGTTCAAATTATTCAAAAAATCACGCCGGCTACGCAGAGATACATTAGAAGGTCGAGAACAACAAAAATAGTCATTTATACCGTTAACATCAATATCAGGAATCTCGACCCCATCATCCAAGCAACCAAACGAACGAAGTGACTTCCACAGCTGAGTGTTATCCATACGACCAAAAACCTTATTGTAATATTTTCTCCTCTCATTACGCATTACAGCCTTACACCGATTCCTGTAATGTCGAAAAATCCTTCTATTATCATCCGAAGGATGTCTAAGGTACTCCATATATGCAATTTCTCTAATTGATTTGGAAGAAACTACAACATCTGACATTAACCATGCATCATTTTTGGGAGTAACTCTACGGGTAACTAATGGAACAAATGAAAACAAATTATTCATCAACGAATCAATAATTGAGAGTTGTTGAGTTATAGGAGTGCTTAAGAGGCACTAATCAATTAGGGAGGAAGAGTTATGAGCCAAATCATAGTGAGTGGGCAGTGAGTTGTGGACAACGGATAATCCTAATGTACTACAAATAAAGACAAGAATTCAGCGCAGTAAACATTTTTTAAATCAGTTCATATTTTGTTATAGATATCGCTCCCAAAAATGCTTATTTAAGCCATAAACACCTCATTTTCTATGAAATTTAGCAGAAACCTTGCAGTTTGTATTCTATTTTGGCAAGAATTCATCTCAATAAAATTTATACAAATCAGTTTTTATATTGCTGCGGTCCCCGTGAAGATCTAGTTCTCAAGTTGCTAACTTAAGTCATAAATACCACATTTTTCAGCTTTCGTTTTTATACCCTACATCACACTGTTGTCCCGCGTATTATGAGTTTGTGCATTTGTTTGTAACACCCATAAGGAGAGGAGATAGACCCATCGTTTATTATACCGATCGACTTTGAATCACTTTCTTAGTCGATTTAACCATGTCCGTCTGTCCGGCTGTAGATGTATCGTTGTAATCAAAGTGCAGGTCGTATTTATGGTCCGATTGTGATGAAATTTAGCATAGTGCTCTTTTTGGCCCAAGGACGATCCCTATTGAAAAAAGCCAAAATCGGTTCAGATTTAGCCCCTATCAAGGGCGTAACCAGGTATGGGCAGGGGGGCAGCTGCCCCCCCCCCCCCCTACAGCTTACAAAATGAAGTCAAAATTCTGGAAAATTGTTGTTGTTATGTATTGTGTGTCTGTTCGTTGGTTGTTTTTGGTTCAGTTTATTTCGGTTTGAGACACCGCGTTTCTACTCATAACAAAAGTAGAAACAAAAATGTTTGCAAATAATTGAAAAAATAATTCTTTTCTGTTGGCGTTGAAAGACTGCGCAATTTCTACTCCATGCTCTTCAGACCCATTCAACAGTTTTGGACATGCCGTTGACTTGAAGTTTAAATTAATATTCGTTACATCTCTTGGATGTGGGACGAATTTAACTCACGAATTTATCTTCACACCCTTAATAAATAAAACATAATAAATAAATAAGCAAGGTTTTTTTACTTTAAACGGGTATAACTTTTTTCACTGACTCTAATCTAGATAACCAACATGGCGTTATGTTTAGTGAATATTATTAGGTTTTAAAAACCGTTAAGAATTTTGAAGTAGCAAAAACCGTTATGGAGTTGTGTGACGTTGTGTTTATGTTGGATATGCGGCTTTTTAAAGCTAAAGTACTTGGGCTACATACAATGTACTTGCGCTTTTAATTCGGAGCAATTAAGAGTTCTCAACGTTCTCCGAACGTTTTTTATAAAGACTCATTACTTACATACATAGAATACCATCAACAAAGTTCGCATGAAGAAAGTATTTGGTAGGAAAAAAACGACTAAATAAAAGTGAGTTCTTCCAATATAGCTTCATATACATATATTCCTACATTATGACAAAAGCACTGTTTTAATGTTATATACCAATCTTAAAAAAAATTTAAATGACATCTTGCTATTTTAATTACAAATGAAAACAAATCATTTAACAATTAATAATACTACTAATTACATGAATTCTTAATTTAAAATCATAAAATTTTTCCAATAATATTTACTTTTTTTGGTTTATCTTTATTTAATATATTTTCAAAACAATGAGCATTTATTTTTTCATTAGGTACTTTAAGTTTTAAATTTTTTGTGTTTAAAAATAATATTAAGAAAAAACAAGAACTTCTGACCGACAAATTCTTGTCGCAATGCCTATTTCCGCATTGTTAGGGAGGCGTAGGGTATTATACATATAGTCGGCCCTGTCCGACTTTCTGTCTTTCCTTCCTGTTTTTTTAATAATTAGCTTAAACCAAAACGATCATGATTTGCTCCATATCCAAAGATGTTTCCAGTAATAGAATTGAATGTAATCCATGGTGGAAGGTATATAAGATTCGGCATGGCCGAACTTAACGCTTTTACTTGTTTAATATGTGGAATAAAAAAAGCGACATTTTAAAAATGCTCCGCCCGCTGGGGAGTAGTCGTATGTTCGTCTGCCGGTGCATGAAACTGTTTGAGGAGACTGGAGATGTCAAAGACAGCCACCGTTAGGGACGCCCTCGTACTGTTCGAACGCCGCAGGTCATCAAAGCCGTCAAGTAAAGAATTCTGCGAAATCCGCTCCGAAACAGAGAATCTTGGCCCATGAGATGAATATTACGCAAAAATCCATGTGTCAAATTATAAAAAAAAACTTGGGACTAGGGGCTTTCATACTCCGTACTGTATATCTGTTGAATGCAGCTTTAAAAAAATAGGAAAGAAAAATTCAAACGTCTTTTGTTGAAGCACGCTGTTAACTAGCAGAGAAAAATCTTGTTCACTGATGAAAAAATTTTTACCGTTCAAGAAAAATTTAATAAACAAAATGATAGGATGTATTCACGGTCGTCTAAGGAAGCATCTGAACTGATTCCACGGGTCGAAAAAGGCCATCATCCAGCTTCAGTCATGGTTTGGTTGGGGTGTATCTAAGAAGGGATCAGTGACTTGCATTTCTGTGAACAAGGGGTCAAGACATCGGCCAAAGTTTACCAAGAAACCGTTTTGGAACCTGTTGTGACGCCACTTAACCATTCTCTATTCCAAAACAAGGCATGGACTTTCCAGCAGAATTCTGCGCCGGCCCATAAGGCTAAAACGACCCTGACATGGCTTCGAAACAATTTGCCAGCTTTCATTTAATCTGAAGAGTGGCCCTCTGGAAGCCCTGATTTAAACCCACTGGATTACAAATTGTGGAAAGTTTTAGAGGACATGGTCTGCCACAAAAGACACCCCAACATCAATTCTCTTAAGACTGCTTTGATTCGTGCTGTGGACACTTTTCCAATGGACGAGGTGCTGCGGCTATTGATGATTGGCCAGTGCGACTTAAGGCATGTGTGAAGGCCAAAGGCGGACATTTCGAATAAATGCTTGCTTTTTCTTTACAATATATATCAATTAATTTTTACAACAAAGTTTGGTCCAAAAGCACTTATTAATTTAATTGTTATTGCATAAAATGCGTGTAAAACAAAAATTTTCCCGCATTTTTTGTGATTCGATAGCATTTTGGTAGATCTCTGTTTGTTGTAAATGATAGGTTTCATCGAGTTTTAGTTTCCATAATGCTAACAAAAAACTTGTGCTCACGAACGTACGCGAAGTCAACTATGGCTGAATCTAGCAAAAATCTACGAAATGGAACGGAATGTTCTAGGTTAGGTTGATGAGAGGAGACGTTAAAACGTCTCATGTCCGTGGACATACACTTAAGGCAGTTGTGCGCGCTTTATTTATGATCTTTTTATACCTCACGAGTTACAGAAAATCGGTACTAGACACGAATTTTTTCCAACCCGAAATGTTGGGATCTTGCATGTGTGAAAGCCGGGCAGTGACAAAGAAAATGATCGCTCGTTTCGATGTTTTCCCTGCATGCCCTGCATTCGTCGTTTTCATGCTAGTCCTATGCGATGAAGATGTGCTTGTAAGCTTGAGCGTCCCTTTAGAACACTCATCATCTTACTAATATCGATCTTGTTTAGTTTCAGAAGATTTCTTGTTTTCTTTTCATTTTGGGTCACTCCACAGTATCTTTGCAGTTGCTCCTACTGTTGCGCTATTCCACACAGTTTTGTGAGCCATCACTGGCCAGTGCTTCAACTCATTCTTCGTGGCTTCGAAAGGATTCCAAGTTAATTACACGAAGTTCTCTGCCCTTTGAAGCCAAGCTTTTTCCCCCGTTCATTTCCAATCACTCCATTGTGTCCTGGTACCCAGCAAATACGGAATTGACCATGATGGGCTGAGTAATCATTTATAGTTTTTTTACAGTCCTTACAGTTCTGGATTTGACCCTTTCCGATGTTATTGCTTTAATCGCCATTTGGCTATCTGTAAAGATGTTGGCATATTTAGGCTTTGTGGTGTTACTGAGCCAGTGCCAGTTCACACACTCCGTGATTGGTCGAACTTCGGCTTGAAATACCGAGTTATGGTCAGGGAGGCGGAAGTGAAGTTCGACTTCTGGTTCATCAATAAAAAGTCCCAGACCCGTCCTTCCTCCTCGCTTGGACCCATCCGTGTAGCAGCTGGTTCCCACTGGCACATGGGCCAAAGTTCCATCTTCCCAGGAGCGTCTGTCTGGCACAAATGAATCACAGGTAGCTGTAAGCCGCACTTCAGAAATGCGGTCAGAGATTTCAGGTGTTTAAATGTGACCAACTAGAGATTCTAAAATCTTCTGATGGTACGTCTTATGGTCTCGATTTATCCATTCACCCATCACTTGTAGACGTCTTGCTGTGAGGGCTGCCTCATACTTTATACGGATGTCTATTGGTTAGATGTGCAGTATAGTTTCCAACGCTTTTGTTGGTGTGGTTCTAAATGCCCCGCTTATGCCTAGACAGCACATTCGTTGAATTTTTTGCAAAAGTAGTACGTTGCACTTCTTGTCCATTGATGTCCACCACACTATAAAGGCGTAGGTGGTTACTGGTCTAATCACGGTCACGTAAAGCCAGTGAGTCATATTTGGACGCAGTCCCCATCGAGGCCGGGTAAAACGTGTGATCTTCGTTTTCCTTGTAAATGGACAATTATATGCTATGTTGAGTGCCCCCTCAGCTCTTCTGCATAATATATTAGGATGAAAGCCCTTTAGAAGTATTACAACGTCGTCTGCATAACAGACTGGTTTAAGTCCTTCATTGGTGAGGGCTGTTAGGAGACTGTGTATCGTCGTAACCCATAGAAGAGGCGATGAAATGCCCCCCTGAGGTATACCACGATTTACCTTGTCTATAATTTTTACGTCATATGACCCACAAATAATCCACCTATTTCTTAGCATATTGTTGATCCAGTTTTTCAGCGCCCGGTCAACCTGAAACTCGTCTAAGGACTGGATAAGTGTATCGGTCTGTACATTGTTAAATGCGCCCTCAATGTCTATGCAAACGGCAAGTATATACATTTCTTTACTGAAGGACTCTTCTATGTGGTGCACTACCTCATGCAGAGCTGTTTCCACTGATCTTCCTTTGACATAGGCGTGTTGTTTGAATTTTAGCCTGTCATCCGCTATTTTACTTTTGACCATTTTATCAATTATTCGCTCCACTGTTTTTAACAGGAAAGAAGTTAGGCTAATGGGTCGGTAAGCCTTTGGGTCGTATAACTCGCCTTGCCAGGCTTTGGTATGAAGACCACCCTTGATTCCTGTCAGTTTTTTGGGGTATAAGAATGGGTTAGGTATGCAGTGAACAATCCAGCCAGATGAGTTGATACCAGATCCACCTCATACTGCAGAAGTGGTGGAAATATTCCATCCGGTCCCGCAGCCTTAAAGGGAGAGAATCGCTTCTTTAACCATACCATCTGTTATATCCGTAATAGGTACTTGATGCAATACATTTTCATTCTGTAACTGTTCCTCTGTTGGTCCAGCATTACCAGTCGGAAAATGAGTTTTCATCAAGAGCCTTACGGTATCCTCTATGGTTTCCATCCTTTTACCCGTTTCATCCACCAGTGTTTCGATTTGGACATGAGTTTTTGAGAGGAACTTTTTCATTTTACACATGCTGTTAACGCTGTCACCTGCTCACAGAAAAGCCTCCAGGAGTTACGATCTAATCATTTTATTGTATTCTTTGAGTCTTCTGTGGTAGTCGTCTCAATATACTGATTATTTTTTACGTCGAGGTCTGTTGTGAAGTCTGCGGACATGCTTGCCAATCGAGCGAATTTGTGCTTTCATCCAGGGTTTCTCATAGGCAGATTTCCTTTCTCGAAGTGGTCAACTATCTTCGAATGATTTTACAAGAGCCTCCGTAATCTTCTTCACATTGGTATCAATGTCTTCTGTACATAGATAATCGCGTGTAGGCTGGACCAATCGATTTCTAAGTAGATTTCCGAAATTAGTCCTGTCGGTCTGCCGTGCAATTTTAAACCTTATATAACGGTGGTTCAAATAGGTGTGTTCACCCGAAACCCTCCACTCATGGATCTCATCAATAAGATTTTCTGAACATATCGTTATACATATTTAATACTTCTTCCCTAATTTTGTTAACAAAGGTTGCAGTGTTTTCTATGTTAAGAGTTATGATGTCATTTGTATTCAAAAATTCTATAAGGGCGTTCCCCTTTTATTGGTGTTAGTACTACCCCAAGCGATATTATGGGAGTTGGCGTCACAACCAGCTAATATCTAATTACTTGAGTGTTTGGATTCCCTCACCAGACGTTGTAATTCCGACGTAGGTGGCAATGCATATTTCCATTACCTTGCCTCAGCACCGTTGCGTCCGATGTTGACAACTCTGAAGAGAAAATAAAACATTAGTTTTTATGGCACAAAATACAAGTCCTTGGACGAGTACCTGTATTAGAATAGAAAAGGTTATAGTTCCCATGGTTTAATCCAGCAATCTTGTTGCTAGTTGTCCATGGTTCCTGGATCAAAGCAATATGAACCCTGCCTTTATTTATGATGTCCATCAGAGCGTTGGATGCTGTCTCGCTCCGGCGGAGGTTTATCTAGATGATCTCAATCATTGTCTTTCCAGTTAAAGTTTCTTTTGGGAGTCTATCCTATCTGGTGGCACTCCCTCATTATTTGGTAGTGGGTCATTCTCTTCCTTTCGTTCACTACCTATTACACCATCTTCCAGTAGACATTTTCGGGAGGCGGTGTTATTTTTTGTCGCTCCATCATTGTTTTGAATCGTTTTATGGCTCTTTTTATTTTGATCACAACCTTTTCTGGGAACTTCCTGCAAAAGTAGCGGTACTATTGGTAGACTGGTGGTGTTATTGACTACTTCCATAACAGTTTTTGGCAGTGTTTTACTTGTCTCCATTCGTTCACTACCAGTGTTTGCCTCTTCAGACAGTATATTTGGACTCGATTCATCTGTCTTGCCAATCGGGACCTTTCAATTTTGAAAAAGGCTGTCCAGATCAAGAAGTACGCCATGTCCTTCGCCATGACAAGATTGTTCTTGGATTCTGGGTCTATGCCCAACACGAGGGCACGGAAAGTTTTGAATTCTGTTTGCTAATGATGTCGAATAGGTACTCTGATGAGAACTTACTGGGACATCCCATAACATATAGGGTCGTTTTTATGAGTTCAGGAATGTCGCTTTTCCTTACCAATTTTGGTTTTGCGCCGTCCCAAGGAGAGGGAAAGCTATCCACAAGTTTTACGAGGACACCAGCGCAGCGTTGTGATGCCAGCCTTAGCATCAAAACACCCCTCTCAAACTTGCAACTCATTACTTCGATTGGTAGTTCATCCTTAGATTCGAGGATGTACTCCGCTACCCTCGTATAGACCAAATCTTCGAAGTTACTCTTTTGGTCTTCGGGGATACTGCCCGATGCACTACCGCTATCAATTATGGCATAGCATAGATAGAATTATGGCAATGTTGTTTAGCTATATTAGAATAAGATGGTGGCCTCTTACACATCTTTATGGCCAATTGATTTTTCCGTGTCTGTAGAGTCTTTTTGTTTAAAGTCTCATCATTAACGGATGATTTGGTTGACTTGATCTGCGTTACTAGATCAACTTTACCGCCCACGATCGAAGGACCCCGACTAGAGACTTCCTATCATGTGGTTAATTTGGGCTTCTCCGAATTACTGGAAGACGTCGAGCCCTTTTTCTGCTTAGTCACTTTCACAGAATTGTCAAGTTCATTCCGTAATAAGTTCTGTCGGTTCAACTTATTCAGTTTCCTTCTTTGTGCCCCTGACCGTCTCTTTGAGTTAGCAACAATAGTGATATTGTTTTCATTTGATGAGTCAGAATTCCCACTGGCTTTTGAAGGCTGGGGTTGCTTAGAGCCCCAGCTGGGTTCTGCTTCATCTGTGTTATCTTTTGTTTTGCCTGAAGCTGGATGTGCTCTTGTTTCATTTTCGACTACGGGATTTAAGGCACCAAAGCTCGTAGAAGTTGAATGCTCACGATTGTTCGATAACGACGACACATGACTCGTGAGTGAATCAACGCTTGTCGCCGGCATTGGTTTTTCCCTCCCCTGCGCCGTAATCTCCTGTTAGAACCACAGTGCAAGTGCAAGTACTGTACCTCGCTATTGCAATGTAGCTTAACTCTCATTTAGTTATTGTTACGCTTTGTGCTTATTTGTTTACAATTATTTTATGGCTTTATTACTTTATGACTTCATTACTCTGTACAATAAATCACGCCACTTCTTGTGTTTTATCAAAGACATCACACGTGTGTTCTTACTCCAGCTTCAACTACAACAAAGGTTATGGGCCCAGAATTACGCAATGACCCGTTGTGTAATCTGCTAAGAAATAAGAATTGAATTGAATAATAGTTGGTCTAATATTCAAATCATTGATAAATTGTGAATAATAGTTGGTCTACTATTCAAATATTTGATAAAAAATATCAGATAAATTTGTGAATGATGAGTTCAAATTTTCAAATTGAAAAGCTCCATTCGGAGAATTATGCATCATGGTCGGGCCAGATGCGGAGTCTTTTGATAACACAAGACTACTGGGAAGTGGTGGATTCGTTCCTGAGTGTAACTACAAGTGCTGAGGAAAAAGATGCTTGGAAGACAAAAGATAGTAAGGCGTTGGCTTCTCTTATATTATCGGTGCGGCCATCTGAATTAATACACATCAAAAACTGTAAGTCTGCGAAGGAGGCATGGACTAAACTGGAGAAGGTGTACAAAGGCAAAGATCCAGCCAGGAAAGTGCATTTGTCTAAGCAGTTCGTCCGATTTAAATTTCAACACGGTGAGAAGTATGCCCTACAGATTAATCAATTTTGTTCTTTGGCAGAATACTTGCAAGATGTTGACGTGAAAATTCCTGAGGAATTATTAAGTATATTCTTGCTATGCAGTATACCACCTGAATTAGAGAATTTTGTAGTAGCCATAGAGAGTAGGGATGTGCTACCAACTCTAGACATTCTCAAAAACAAAATTTTAGAGGAAGAACAAAGGAGGGTGGAAAAAAGTGATTCTGGAAATGATCAAGTGTTCGGAATGAAAAATTAGCAAACCAAATTCAACAAAAGGAAACCAAATTTTAAGGGTGATCCAGAAAAGTTCAGAAACGTAAAATGTTACAATTGTGGAAGAAAAGGCCATAGTCGTGCGGAGTGCAAGTTTCAATCCAATAATGATCATACTGCAATGTGCGTTTTGAATGCAGCGATGTTAGACTTAAGCAACATTAGTTGGATAGTGGTGCTTCATCCCACG
This sequence comes from Eudasyphora cyanicolor, assembly GCA_963930755.1. Taxonomy (NCBI): domain Eukaryota; kingdom Metazoa; phylum Arthropoda; class Insecta; order Diptera; family Muscidae; genus Eudasyphora; species Eudasyphora cyanicolor. The sequence goes on from OZ005736.1 coordinate 254,304,904, forward strand.
TTTGTCGCGATAAACGTTTGTTTGTAGGTATGAAGACATATGACCACAATGTAATGCTTGCCTCTGGAGAAAATTTTAAAGTTCAAGTCATCGGAGAAGTAAATATAAAGTTTTGGAACAAATCTTATAAGCTTCAAAATGTACCTCAATTGAAGTCTAACTTTCTTTCAGTTAGTAAAATGGCAGAACACGGATTTACTGTCAAATTTTCTATGGAAAATGCCGAAATAGTTGATAAATTTAATAAATTTAAATTTAAGGCACATCTGGTAGGTGGAATTTATCAAATACAATCCATTCTCGATTATGCAATGTTGACAACTGCAAATGAAAAAGAAATTCTCTGGCATAAATGTTTTGGTTCGTGGTTTGGAAGGTAACTTTGAAAATACAACTGATTGTATTACGTGCTCGTTATGTAAAATGTCTGTGAGACCATTTAAACCAATTGGATCTACTGTGACATCGAAGCCGTTAGAATTGGTTCATACAGATGTTTTTGTGGACCCGTACGAATTAAGTCGCAAGGAGGTGCACTATATTTTATAACATTTATAGATGACTATAGTCGATATATTTCTGTCTATTTCTTAAAAGCAAAGTCTGAGGCATTTGCCGTATTTAAGAGATACCTTATGGAGACAGAAAGGCAAACTGGAAATAAATTAAAGCGACTAAGAAGTGACAATGGTACTGAGTACATTAATAACAATTTTGTGCTGTACCTTGCCTGTCATTGCTTCAGCAATTGTACCCAAAGCCTAGGTAGCACGGTTCTTGCCGTTGAAAATGCGGTTGCAGGGTAAACAAAAAAAAAATAATTCATACCGGTCTAACAAACGATTATAAAGGAGGAAAGGGACACAAACCAATATAAGCACGTTCCTTGGCTGATGTTGTGCCAAGGTTTCACCAAGATACCTCTATTAGCTTATTAGGCATCCCAAATTCGACCCTTTACTTACCCCTTTTTCCACCCCTTCCCTACCACCTGTTAAAAGGCCTTAACCCAAAGAAATTTCAGATTTCCTTTTCACCAACATTATAATTTGCAGCTTTATTTAATAGGCTAAGTTTTAAGAGCTTTTACATTATATAGTTAGAACTTTTCTGCTTACATTCCCACAGAAAAGCTAAAAAAGAAATTCATTTAATATTGAAAATCCATAGAATTTAATTTCCATTAAATAACAGAATCTAACTTTCGTAAATCCTTAATCTGATTTTCATAAGGAAAATTAAGTTTTAATTTCAAAAAATTCAAAACGTGATAAAGAATCTATTTCTTTTTTATTTCGAAGTAATAATAAGAATTCCTATATTTCTATTTCAGCAATGACGAATTCAACATTGTTCCAGGACGCTGACGATGAAACGTGGCTGGCCTGTCACTGGTTGGTTGCAGAAGGAATTTTCTGGCTGGAATTCCCGAAGGTAATTAACCACGAATGCAGCTGGTATTTATTTTTGGTTTTTGTTTCAGAATATCTTCTTCTATTTTTGCAGGAAACTGATGATTTGATGAGGAGAAGGAAATTGGCTGCCGTTCTTCTTTTTTTTGTTATATGAATATATTTGTAGTTTTGATAAATATTTTCTTTATGTGTTGTTGTTATTTATTGTTGGTCTGTTGTTTTGTTATTCAGTCAGAATTTATTTTTTTTTGGTTTGAGACCATATGTTCCATTTACTTTCTGTCTATTCCAAGAAAGTAATAGAAACAAATACAAAAAATGGTAGAGAGTTTTAATTGCTTGGTAGAATTGACTGCAGTTTCGATAGACACCACTCTATCATCTTCAGAATTCAGTAGCAATAGTGTATGTCTTTAACTTAAATCAGCTGAAATACTTGAGGAAGCAGTAAATTGAATTTAACAAGAACTGCTAACCAAACCCGTATTTTGCCGAACTAAGTCAACATACTAAAACTCTCATACCAATACATTTTTGTTTTTTGCTTGGGTTCGCATCGCGAACCACGAAAACAAATGTAGTTTTGTCAACGGCTAATGCCGACGTCATCGTACCTCATGTGTTTGTATGTGTTGTTGTTATTTATTGTTGGTCTGTTGTTTTGTTATTCAGTCAGAATTTATTTTTTTGGTTTGAGACCATATGTTCCATTTACTTTCTGTCTATTCCAAGAAAGTAATAGAAACAAATACAAAAAATGGTAGAGAGTTTTAATTGCTTGGTAGAATTGACTGCAGTTTCGATAGACACCACTCTATCATCTTCAGAATTCAGTAGCAATAGTGTATGTCTTTAACTTAAATCAGCTGAAATACTTGAGGAAGCAGTAAATTGAATTTAACAAGAACTGCTAACCAAACCCGTATTTTGCCGAACTAAGTCAACATACTAAAACTCTCATACCAATACATTTTTGTTTTTTGCTTGGGTTCGCATCGCGAACCACGAAAACAAATGTAGTTTTGTCAACGGCTAATGCCGACGTCATCGTACCTCATGTGTTTGTATGTGTTGTTGTTATTTATTGTTGGTCTGTTGTTTTGTTATTCAGTCAGAATTTATTTTTTTGGTTTGAGACCATATGTTCCATTTACTTTCTGTCTATTCCAAGAAAGTAATAGAAACAAATACAAAAAATGGTAGAGAGTTTTAATTGCTTGGTAGAATTGACTGCAGTTTCGATAGACACCACTCTATCATCTTCAGAATTCAGTAGCAATAGTGTATGTCTTTAACTTAAATCAGCTGAAATACTTGAGGAAGCAGTAAATTGAATTTAACAAGAACTGCTAACCAAACCCGTATTTTGCCGAACTAAGTCGACATACTAAAACTCTCATACCAATACATTTTTGTTTTTTGCTTGGGTTAAAACTCTCATACCAATACATTTTTGTATTGGTATGGTACTGCTTCCTCAAGTATTTCAGCTGATTTAAGTTAAAGACATACACTATTGCTACTGAATTCTGAAGATGATAGAGTGGTGTCTATCGAAACTGCAGTCAATTCTACCAAGCAATTAAAACTCTCTACCATTTTTTGTATTTGTTTCTATTACTTTCTTGGAATAGACAGAAAGTATTTTTCTTTATGTTTCAAAATGGTGGTCATTAATTGCTTCAAACTTCTTTCTATCTACAGGTGGCACAACCAATTGTTTTCCCTATGGGCCTACAAATCACCCTACGCTAAGGTTACGGAATCCTACCCTGGCCTGAGCTCAACCCTGAGTCATTCGCGCACTTTTCACCAATTTCGAAAAGGTATGAATAAAAAAAATCTCACAGGCACAATTGCTTGAACCATCTAACCACTTTCTTTCTTTTTCTCTCGTTTTAGATTCAAATATATAAATATAATTATCGGTACGGCCGTCCGTCTGTTTGACCGAGTATGGATGGTATTGTTCGGTCAACTTATTTGGGGATACCATGCATGCCAGGCTTGGCCATGCAAATCAGCGCCTCCCTCGTTGGATTGGACCCGTGTTGCAGTGGCTTCCGTTGTTCCAGATGTTTAATTTGATTCTTTTTATCGTTTAATTTATAGGTTTAGTTTCTTTCGTTTTGTGTGTACGTATGTAAGTATTCGCCTTTACTTTGTTGGTTTAACTTTGACTTTTAATTTTAATAAATGAATCGAATATAAAACCGTGTTTTACTTTTTTATTTCAATGAAAATGTCTTGGTGAGTATATGATGGGGAGCCACACGTCCAATCGATGTTCCAGTTAAATCAAAAAAACGGCCGACATTTCCCCTTTTCCACCGTCTAAACCTTCGCTTTCCTACTTTCCCTTTTTCTTCCTGCTTTCACCTGTCATTATCCCTATGTGTTTATGGCAAAACAGCTGTTCATAGGAAAACCTTCTTCTTTTTTTCTTTTTACACTATCAACCCAACCGTTGCATTTTATTTGAATTTTAATCCCTTTAAGGGCGCACATTACAATTTTAAGAGGTTCCTTGAAGAACGAGGTATTGTTCATGAAACTACGGTTGGATACACCCCTCAGCAAAAGGGAGTTTTCGAGAGAGCCAACCGAACAATAATGGAAATGACACGTTGCTTGTTAGAGGAATCTAAGTTGCCGAAATTTTTATGGGCGGAAGCCGTTAATACTATTGTTTACATAAAAAATCGACCGCCAACTAGATTTCTAAACAATATAACACCCTTTGAAAGGTGGTCTGGTAGAAAACCATCGGTTTCGTACTTCAAAACATCTGGATGAGGATGAACCGATGCCCTTAGTCAATGATCCTGTCATAAATAATGTACCGATTCCAGATGAAAATATTGAAAATGAATCTCTTTATGACGATACAACGAATGAACATGGTAAGCGAAATCGAGGCAGACACTCTATTTTCAGAACTGGAAATGTGGGTAGACCGCGTAAGATTTATAATACTGGAACCACAGTACAGGAAATAAATACTATAAAAGAATTTAATGCAGATCCAAGAACAATTGCTGAAGCTATGAATAGCACTGAGCGCGATAGATGGCAAAATGCGATGAAAACTGAATATAAATCTCTTATAAGAAGTGATACGTGGGAACTAGTCCCAAAACCCGAAATGGCGAATGTTATTGGTTGCAAGTGGGTTTTCACCAAAAAAACGTCTTGCAGATGGTACAATTGAAAAGTATAAAGCCCGCTTAGTGGCGCAAGGATGTTTTCAGCGTTTTAATATGGACTATTCGGCGACATATGCTCCAGTGATTCGACAACCAACAATTCGACTTATTTTGGCCTTAGCAGTTCGGTACAAATTATTAGTAAAACACGTCGATGTAGTAGCAGCTTATCTGAATGGTGAACTTAAAAATGATGTTTGCATGAAACAGCCTGAAATGTTTATTCAAAAAGGTCATAAAGAAAAAGGTATGTAAACTAAAAAGTCACTGTATGGTCTCAAACAGGCTGGAAGACAATGGAATCATAAAATTAATGAGATTTTGATGAAAATTAATTTTAACCAATGTAAAACGGATAGCTGTGTGTTCATGAAAAGAGAAGGTAATGAATTTAATATAATCGCTCTATATGTTGATGATCTTTTGCTGGCATGTACAACGAGAAAATCGATGGATAATATATTGGTACATTTATCGCGATATATAAATGTAATTGATCGAGGTCCGGTAGATTATTACCTTGGAATGGAAATAGAAAGACGTGAACCAAGAGGTAAAATAGAAATCCATCAGAAGAGTTTTATCAACGAATTGATTATAAAGTGGAACATGGAAAACTGTAAGCCAGCTAGCACACCAATTGCTCCAGGTATGATATTAACAAAATGTGAATTCGAAAATTGCACTGAAATAGAGGACGTTAAATGCTACCAGTCGTTAATAGGAAGTTTGATGTATTTGGCTACAATTTCACGACCTGACCGCAATGCGCATACAATTTCTAGATTGTCTCAATTTAATTCGCATGCACACCGTGAACACTTCGGAGCCGCAAAACATGTTCTACGCTACTTGAAATCACATGAGTTTTCACTAGTTTTTGACAACGAAAATGGTTAATCATGTTATTCTGACGCTGATTGGGGATCAAATGTTATCGATCGTAAATCTTATTGTGGATATGTTCTCTTTTTCGCAGGTGGGCCAATTGCATGGGAATCGAAAAAGCGAGATAACGTTGCATTAAGCTCAATGGAAGCAGAATATATTGCCATGTGTCAAGCGGTAAAAGAAGTTACATTCCATCGCAGCCTATTATATTAATTGGATATTGAAAATGTAAAGCAGCAGCCGACTACTTTATTCTGCGACAACCAAGGTGCACAGTATTTTACGAAAAGTCATATGACGTTAAAACGTAGTAAGCAAAGATAAATACAATGCAAATAAAATAAATTTGGAATACATTCCATCGGAACAAAATGCTGATATTTTGACTAAATGTTTATCGAAACAAAATCATATTTGTAAATTATTGAAATTGAAGTTTAATTAATTTTTGTAATACGTATGTTGTAAAATTGAATTCAAAAATTGTTGTGCTTATATAACGTTATTTTTTGTATTTAGACAGTGTTGGGGGAGACACCCCCATAGCCAGTATTAGCCCGTAATAGGTATGTCGATATAGGCCTTCCAGACTAAGCTCTGAAATTTCTGTCCAGAGACCGATGCATCCAATTCAACCGACGCTTTAAAAACAACAAACCACGTTGTTGCGTAGTAGGTAGGTGAATAGGTATTGCGTAATAGGTTAAAAACTATCCGCCCTGCCATAACTCGTCCGTTCGCTACGACTGGCGGCGACTGCGTTTTTAACTAAGTTCTATATCGAAGGCAACTTGCATGCAGCATTGCTGCTTAATCCCACCCAGCAATTGGAAGATCATTTTTTCTAAAAGCATCTAACTGGGTCCTATTCGAGTACTTTTGGTGACCATAACGTGATTACTTGTATGCTTGAAAAAAAGACTAGAAAATGAGTCATGCTTATGCTTCAAAAGGGCTTTATTGAAAATACAATTACAAAATATACTTGAGTCACAAAGAGATCATTCAGATGTTTGAAATGTGATTGTTTTGATCATTATTTTGCAATGATAATTCGCGCACATGGATGGTAGAAAGTTTTCGTTATGGAGATGCTTTTGTTTACAACGGGACAATTTGCTTTCTTATTGAAGCAATAATCCAATAGTTGGACATTGTGAATTTGAGTTTATTTTTATCAGTCGATTCGTGGTGAGAGGGTCTACGATTAGTGAATTAAATTTTTACAACTTGAATTAATTAAATTAAAAAATCAATGACAGCTCAAACAATAAATAAATATATTTTTGTTTGGTTTCTTTATTTTATTTTTTAATGTAATTAATTTATTTTAATATTAATAAGCGCAAAGAATTATAAATACCGCTTAAAAATGACTCGCAGATGGTAGAAAATACGAATTAAAAATGACTCGTAAATGATACTAAATACGACTGAGAAATGACTCGAAAATGATCATAAGTACAACTGAGAAATGACTCGAAAGTGAGCAGAAAATCGGCTTATAAAAGACTCTTAAAGATGAGTCGCGGGTAGGGTACCATTTTCTCCCGACAAAACATTCTTTTGTGATCAGAAAATGAGCGCATTTGTGATTATTTTAATCGCGCATTGGAGTCGAAAAGGAACCGAATATGATCAATGCTTTCACAAAATGCTGAATGGGGTAATGCTTAAAACTGTACATTCTGTGACACATACAGCTGCGACCAAAATAATAGTAGTATCAAGAACGAAAATTTAAACAATCGAAAAAAATATTACACTGCTTTTGAAAACAATTATTTCGTATTTTTTAACTAGTTATATTTCTAAGCACTATATTTTGATTCATTTTCTAGTTACTAGTATCTGGTTGGATGTCCTTTATTCCCTATAATCGCAGATCGGCGAGGCAGCATTTAGTCCGCCAGACATTTCCATTTTTTAGCTGGAATTGACCTCCACGCAACCTTCACAACTTCCCAAATTTGGGAGTCGTTCGTTGGTTGACAATGAGCCACTACCTGCTTAACATAACACCAAAGATTTTCTATTAGTTTCAGGTCTAGTGATTGAGAGAGCCAAACCATGACTTGGATCTTGTTCAACTGAAAACACTCATTTGGTATTTGCTGGTATGCTCTGGTTCGTTGCCCTGCTGGCAGACCCAAAGTAGTGACATTTCACCACTGGCGTATAAAAGCATCACTTTCTGCAGTTTTTAATATAAAGGTGCCGACACATAACCCATTTTATCCAGTAAAGGCCGTAGTGGGAAAAGCACGCCCAAATCACGATACTGGACCCTCGATGTTTAATGGTTTTCATTGTATGATTTGGAATTAATTGGGTAATTAGGGTCCGTCTGACATATTGGCTACAACGTCTGCCGTCATATAGCAACATTTTCGACCCATCAACCCACAAAATATTTCTCTATTTCTATGTAGGCCAATTTAGATGCTCTTTAGCAAATTTTAATCCTTCATCCACATGTGTTTTTGTAAGTAAATGCACTTTTCGAGGACTTCGAGCAACTTACCTGTTATCAGGCAATAGTCTGAGATCGGTTTCAATGGTCTCTTTTTATTAATATTATTTTATTATTTATTAATAGATTCTTAGTTATAACAGTATTAAAATATAGATAGTAACATTATTATAATCTATTTTCGGCGTAGCATATTTGCTGTGAGCCGGAGTGACATTTAAATGTATATACATATGTACATTTTAGATATTGAATTCATTAAGAATTAATTTTCTATATTGAGAACAAATTTCTATATATTTATACAAATTGAGGAAATTCGTGCCATTTAGTATATTAATAACTTCATTTTTGTTGAGAATAATTTGGCCAAGGTACACAATTCTAAATTCGCGGTAAATAGGACAAATACCAATGAAGTGGAATGTATTTTCTGATTCGTCCATGTTACAAAGTGTGCATATTCCATCTGTATTGTCTTTAAAACATCTTGCATTTAGATCAAGGAGACCACATCTAGCTTTTATAATTAAACTGGTAGCACGAGTAGATAATTTAGCGGTTAGTTTAGGTGTTACGTTATAATTTAGTTGACAATAGAGGTCGTGGAATTGAGAATTAGAAGCATTTAAGCAAAAATCGTTACATTCTTTCATTTGCAAAGCATATATTATTCTCCTCCAGTATACACATATAGGAGTACCGTCGTTAGGCAGAGGGTATTCCAATGTATTACATAAATTTGTCCATTCTTTTGCCCAGGAGACATTCAATGCTATTACTTCTTCAGCTAATATTCGCGGTAATCTATCAGGACTAAGATTCAATACTTTTTCAATGTAGCTAAAGTGCATTTTTAAAGTTGAAGTAAATAAAGTATTTAGGCCGGTTACTATGTATAAGACATAGTTTGGGGTATTGTTTGGCAAGAGCAGTTATTTTTTTAAATAAAACCGAAGTAACTTTTCCACATCTTCAAATCTTTCATAGCCCCATACTTGTGCAGCATATAACATTATGGATTTTGAGCAAGCTTCGAAAATTTTTAATTTATTGTCTCTGGAAATTTTTGAATGACTTATGTATTTCGACCAAGTTGAGTTAATAGCGATTTTGGAAGCAGATAGTTTTCTCTGAAGATGTTTTTTAAAGGACAGGTTATATGTCAAATCAACTCCGAGGTATGTATAGCAATTGACAATTTCTATGTCATTTTCTCTATAACACCACTTTAAATTAGAGGATATTCGTGGGCCCTTGCGGAAAACTACTATTTTCGACTTGGATAGATTAACTTTCAAATCCCATGTTACACAATACATTTCTAAAGCATTAATCATATTTTGTAAAGAACTGGGAGTGTCTGATAGCAAGACAATATCGTCTGCATATAGCAGAACTTTTATACTTCTATTTGCAATATTAACACCTTCTGGGAGGAATTCCGGAAGGTCGTTGACATATAGAGAAAATAAGACTGGGCTAAGAATACAGCCTTGTTTTACTCCAGTTTCTACTGAAAAAGAATCGGAGGATGTATTTCCATCCCAGATTCTAGTTTCCGTATTATCATACAATGATTTTAGAATTCTTATAACTTTAGATGAGAGTCCTATACAGGAAAGTTTGTAAAAGAGACTATTCCTGGGAATCAGATCGAAAGCACATGAGAAATCAACAAAAAATGCATAAGTGTTTTTATTTTTTAACTTATTTATATTTACAATGTTGACGAGATTGAATATATTGTCAACCGTGGAGTAGTTTTTTCGAAAACCAGATTGAAACTCATTTAAAATATTATAAGTTGAGAGCCAATTCGATATACGATTCAATAAAATGTTATTGAATATTTTGCACAACGTGTCTATTAGTGATAGACCTCTGTAATTAACTGGTGAGTTTGGGTCGCCTTTCTTAAAAATAGGAATCAAAATTGACTGTTTAAAGGATTGTGGTATCGACTCGCTAAGGAATATTTTATTAAAAACTGTCAATATATCATTCAAAAAGCCATGGGGAGCAAATTTATAGAATTCATACGGGATTCCATCTTGCCCTGGCGATTTATTTGACTTCAGGTTCTTTATAACTGCGTATATTTCGTACATTTCAATTGGAGAATCTAAGAAGGCATCAACAAAACAAGGCATACACCACATAATACATTGAGCATCGTCTCGATTCTGCAACATAGTTTTAAAGTGAGAGAGAAAGTCGTTGGCATTAAGGTTACCCCCTGGTTAGAGGATACGGTGAACTCATCTATATATTGTAGGAAATTAACCGAGCAAATACAATAATCAATAACAGAGTTACCCATTACACCACAAAAGCTATACTCTCCATCTGGATCATTCAACGTTCTACCATTCAATATAATACCTCCTATGTTTTCTATCATATTCAAGAGTTGTCTACCTTGAGAGTTGATACATTTATCTTTAGACTTTCTGCATAAACTAATGTGCGGGCAATCGCGTATAAAATTATATTCTAGCATTTGTTCTTCTCCTATTCTCGCATTCAAGTCGCCCATAATGCAAAATCTTGTCGGATCGAGTTTTTGCAAAAATGCTTCAAAACTGCCCGCATCATCTTTCCACTTTGTGCAGTTCAAATATTTTGGGATCAAATATAATACATTTCCATCAAACTTTGAATATAAAATTGTATAGCCATGTTTATTCAGAAACTTTAAGTGAAATTTGGCCTTAATGCTTTTCTTGAATGCGAACAAACAACCACCACTAGCCCGGCCAAATTTGTGAGTTCTTGTTGCTTCTACCCAGTGGCAACAATAATTTTGGAAAAATGAAGAAAAATATGATATTTTATCGGACATTACATGTGTTTCATATAAAAAGAGTATATCAAATTTATTTAAGTAGGTTATAAAATTACCAAAATTTAATGAATTTTCTAAATTTGCAATGTTATAAGATACTACATGACACGAATCATACTGCTATTCTGAATAATTGACACTCCTACTATTAGTTTTAATATTTGTATTATAAGAGACTTCAAAAGTGCAATCACACTCAGCAAAAATATTTTTTATATAGTCAGCATCATTCTCTGATTTTGCCATAACTCTTCCATTAAACCAATTTTTCTATCATTTAAAAAAATGCAAAATTCACCAATTCGAACTTTTAGCTCACTTTTACTTTTACAAATGGTTTTACTTATTTTTTTATTAATATAGCGGGTGCAAATGGGTTACGTTTGGAGCATCTAACAACCCGGTGCACTATTTTTTCCGATATTAGCCGGACGCATGATTCAGGTTGTTAAGTTAATTTAATAGCATTGTGCACCATTAACAACCAACAATATTTTGAACAGTTAAACAAGTGTTGTGTGTCATGCGGCCCAGTATTGCATGCTGGGCAAAGATCAGTGATGGTTTCGTCCAGTCTCGATAGGTACGAGTTGAGTCTACTGCACCATCCTGTTCTCAGCTGTGCCAGGGTGACTCTGGTTTTCCTTGGCAAGCTGCATTCTGGCAGGTTTGGAGACTTTCCCATTGTGTTTTGCTGACGCTGGCTGTCCACACAGGCGCTGCATAATTTGCCACTGGGCGGCCAATCGCTTTGTACGTCGTTGTCAGTGTCTCTTTGTCCATTCCCCAAGTGCTGCCGGCTAGCGACTTGAGGACTTTGTTCCGAGAACGTACTTTGTTGCAGATTGCAGTGGTATGCGCCGAGGACGAGAACAAGCTATCCAGGGATACACCCAGGATTTTTGGGTGACTGACTGTCGGAATTTGAACGTCATCGACTTTTATGGGTAGCTCAAGGGAGACTTCTTTGGTCCATGTGGTGAAGAGCGTTGCTGAAGATTTTGTTGGGGAAAGTTTTAAATTCCTCGAGCTGAAGAATGTCACGAGATCAGCAATATAAGCGTTTAACTTCTCGCAGAGGCTATCAATTCCGTGGCCCCTGGCCAGTAACGAGCAATCATCTGCATATGAAATTACCTCAACTCCTTGGGGGGGAGGAGGGAGTTTGGACAGGTAGGAGTTAAACAAGAGCGGGGACAGAACTCCACCCTGTGGTACACCTTGTTTAATCCTACGAGGCTTGGATCGCTTATTCCTAAAGTCTACAAATGATTTCCTACCGCACATGTAATTTATCACCCATCTCTTTTCCCTGTTGGGGAGGGAGGACTGTAGTATGTCCTCAAAGAGAATGGTGTGGTCGACCGTGTCAAAAGCTTTGGACAGGTCGAGAGCCACGAGAACTGTGCGTTCGCAGGGTCTTTTCCCATTAAGACCGTGGCTTATGTGGGTGGTTACGGCTGTAAGTGCTGTGGTGGTGCTGTGCATCTTACGGAATCCGTGTTGATGTTCTGCTGCGTGGAGGTGACTGCTCAAGCTAGGCAGGAGGAGTGCCTCAATTGTCTTTGCAACCGGGGATAAGAGGGATATAGGTCGGTATGACTCTCCCTGGTCCGCCGATTTCCCAGGCTTGAGAACTGGGACCACTCTGCCAAGTTTCCAGGTATCCGGTATGGTTAGAGTAGCGATGGACAGATTGAGGGTTTTTGTTAGGTACTCAACTCCTGCTTCACCTAGGTGTTTCAGCATCATCATCGAAATTCCATCTGGGCCGATAGCCTTGGATGGCTTTGCCTTAGTTATTGCAGCTAAGACATCATCTGCTCTGAATATGGCATCTACTTCATGGGCTCGTAGCTTCCTTGCCTTCCTTAGGATGCTCCTTTTCGCCTTAGATCTCTCGGGGTGCTCTATAAACTGCCGGCCGAAATGGATCGCACACCTCTTGGGGTCCGATATGACATATTGTCCGAAGGATATCGCAACCCCGTCTTCTCTCCTATTGGGGTTCGAGAGAGCTTTGACAGTAGTCCATAATTTGTTCACTCCAGAGCTTAGATTACATTCATCCAGGTGTTCCAGCCATTTGTTTCGCTTGGATTCGTTTACCAACTTGCTGATCTCCTTGTTCAGTTGTCTGATCCTGGGATCGCTTGGGTTCGCCAGACGAATCTCGTCACGCTCATCTGCTAGTCCTGCTGCTTCAGCCGGGAAGTTTGGTCTTATCACTGGTATTCGACCGGCTGGGATGAAGCGAGCAGCTGCTGCTGTGACAATTTTGCGAAACACCTTCTCTGCGTCGTGGGGATTAGAAGCCGTTGGCTGGAATCGGAATTTGCGGTCAGTAAACTCTCTGAATTGCACCCAGTCCGCTTTCTTCTGATTGACGTAGGTGCGGCGCTCAGAAAGTAAGAAATCGCTTGGTCGACTAAGAGTTATGACGATGGGAAGGTGATCTGATGCCAGGGAGACGACTGCACGCCAAGCAGTGCAGTTTATCAGACCAGCACTGACAATTGTTAGGTCTGGCGAGCTGGCACAGTTTCCCATGATTCTTGTGGGGGCATCTTCATTTATGGTACAAAACGTTGAGCTGTCGATCTGTTCCGCCAGGTCTGAGCCTCTGTGATCATTGCCGAGACTCGAGTGCCAGAGTTCATGATGCGCATTAAAGTCGCCCATGATCACCCGATTGTCACCTACGAGCAGGGCTCTAATATCAGGGTGATAACCAGGTGGGCAAACGTTTAACAGGTCCATGTAAACATCTCCAGATCTAACAGAGATGCCTTGGGTCTCCAAAAAGACATCTTGTAAACTCGGATCTGGGCTGGATTCCCTGTATTGTACCGATTGATGGATAATGTCCAGCTAAACCCACTCACCTAACTCCTGTTTCACTTTGGTCCGAGCCCTTGGCTGCGGCCCGTTTCCTGGAACTGGATGTTGATGAGTCAGCTGAAGAAGATTAAACCACTAACTAACTAAATTCTATACTTGCAGGAGCAACAGTGGCTACAACAACAACAACAATATTTTGAACATCCACAAAAGTTGTTCTATTATTCTGCTGAACAATGCTTCGACCTTCCCATTTTAAGAATTAAATAAAAACAAATTGAACAGATATTTAAAACCACTTCTTTTGGCAAAAGGTCAAGCTATTACAACAAAAACAAATTTTATGCATTACGACAGCATAATTTATGTTATGCGTCCTCTATGTAACGACTTGGTACAAAGAAAGTACAAAAAATATAAAACAAATACTACATCTATTGCCAATTTAAAACCAACACTACTATTATTTTGAGCGCAACTGTACGTATTTGTTGTAACTGAATAACAATCAGCACCAAATGTATAAACAAAAACCACACCTTACAAAAAGTTTATGAAAACGAGAATTTATTTTTATTTAACTTTATTGAAAAACAAATTAAATACTTCATACACAAAAAACACTTAAAAACAACTCTCAAATAAGACAGAAATATGCATATTAAAACGTTTTTATAAACAGTTTCAACATTTCCTTCTTTATGTATAAATTCTGTATAAATTCACATGTCTTCACAGATTATGTTACTATAATGCAGTACTAAAATGTCGAATTCAGAATCGTCAGAAATCAAATCATAAAATTTAATGCAATCCAGTTGCTTATAAATTCATAAAATATCATTTCACTTCTCGAAGGTTTTAATTTTACCCGCGATCTGGTTCCCCAAGTCTGAAAGGAAATATATATGTAAAATAATAATATGAGCACAATAAAGAATTTTAAATAATCTACCGTAGAATTTTTATAAAGTCCTCCGACATCAATGCCATATCCTGCGGGGTTAAGAATGAATATTGCCGAAGAGGACGCTTACGGCCTTCATCGACAAGTAAACGAGTCATGTATTCACGATTTACTTCATCCTAATGAATATTGCATGAGGAAGGTACTAATATTAAATACACAATAATTTCAATCTTACCGTAAAGACGTCATATTCATCCAAGAAATAAAATGGATGATCTACACATGCCCATAGTGATAAAAGGAAGGCTACTGTGCTATACGAACGCTCTCCACCCGAAAGCGACTTTGTACTTGAGACGCCGTTTTTATGATGATCACGTGGTATAACGGAAAGTTTCAATGTTTTCTCTTGGTGATTAACATCCAAAGATCCTTCAAAATTTCGCAATTTTAAAACCATCTATAAGTATTAACAACAAAATTATAGTATAAACTAGTGAGAATGAATTGTACTTAACATACCCTGAACGACAGTTCTAACAGAACAGTCATGTGCTGCTTAAACGTTTTTAAAAATTCTATACGAAAGTTCAACGATTGTCGTAGCTTTAGGGCGATAAAAATTTAAATATTAGAGAAAAATCAAGTGTAAGTGCAACTATAAGTTTTTACCGTTTTGATGGAAATTTTTATATTATTATAATTGCCCTGGCTGGCATCCAATGCCATTTTTTTGGTCATTATCAGTTCCTTCATTGATTGCGGATCGAGACTGGCAGGCTTGCCATGTTTTAGCTTAGCTTTGATCTTTGCTATTTCGTCCTGGATTTCCTCCGAGCTTAATTCAGTTTCTAGACGTTTTCCTTTTTCGACAGCTACATCCATGCAATCTTGAAGCTTCCTCGATGTCTCGTGTTGGTCCTTTTTTATCTTCTTGATTGCTTCTTTAATTTCATTTAACTTGCTACGATTGCTTGAGTCGTTGCTATTGGCATTGCGAAGTTGCATTTTAATTTCATCTGAAGTCGCCTGTATACAATTTAATTTTCTATTAGATAGCCGATTTTAAAGGACATACACAGAGTACAAAATTGGTCTCCTGGGAAATGTTCAGTACATGTCCCTTTTTAAAAATCTTAGCATATACAAACCATTATAGTTTCAATTTCTTTTTGAATTTCCTGCAGAGTGCTTTCTTTAGATAAAATATCTTCTTCGAAATTACTTTTTTCATTGCTTGCATCGGCCAATTGTATTCTAGTGTCTTTTAATTTGTCCTCAACTTCGCCCAATCGACCTTCGGTCTCCTGCATTTCCTTTTTCTGCATTAGTTAGAATACAGATAGGTATATGTAAGTTAAAGATGTTCTAATTTTGTATTTGCCACCACCCTTACCAGGAGCTCAATTTCGTTGCTGTAGTCGGCATATTCCACACTTTCTAATTCAGAAATTTTTTCCAAAATTTCTCGACGAGACGTTTCTTGCTTTGCTAAGAGGTCGCGTTTTTCCTTTATCAGTTTTGCATCTTGCGGTATTTGCTTGGCCATGTGACTGAGATCTGTATCAAAGCCTTTATATTTGTTTTCAAAAGACAACTTTTCATTTTCCAAATGCCTATAAATTAACATTACAAAATTATATCATAATTTAATATACAATATCCTAGTGACAAATCAATAATTTAATATATATTTAGTTTAAGATTTACTTAATGCGCTCTTCGATGTTGACTTGTATAAAACCGCCAGGTTTCATTCTATTGGAATACATGCGGTAGTTTGGCACAGGGTAATATTCCAGCGTAAAATTATCCTCCTTAAGAACTATGACTTTGGAGAGATTTCTGGGAATATTTTCACGACTCGAGGTAAAATTTTCAGCAATTTCTTTGTTATTTGTCAGCAGTATAGATTCAATACGAACACGATCAATAAGACAGTTCATAACAGCAGCATCTGTACATTTGATTTCTTCCAACAGTAAACGTGTTCCCTTAGGAGGATTAACGCAGCCATTACTTACATCATAGACCTGCAAAAAATTATTGTAAATTATACGTAATTCTTCAAGTAGTAAAATAATACTTACGTTATCAGAAAATGCAGTCGTCACTATCATTGGACGTTTTTTGTCATATTTAGCTATAATTTTTTCTAATAGTTGACGATCCTTGGTGTTATTAACTAGGAAGGCGCCTAGCAAACCTTTACCAATAACATTCTCCACAACATCGCGATAGGCACTGTTTGGTACCTCAACATAACTACCGATGGGTCCTCTCGGTAGCTTTGAAAATAGTCCTTTCGAATAGGCTTTCTTAATATCATTTACTAGGTCATACATATGATTTCCATAAATCAATATTTTATTTTTTGCACTGGCCTTCACAGTAGATATCACTCCATTTCGTGAACCTTTCATAGATACATGCGTTAAATATGTACAATTGTATTGCTTATTTCATATCACTTACGTATTTCCTCCTCACATTCCCTCTGTCGGCGTTTAATCTCGTTTACCACTAATTCCTTTTGCGCTTTACTATCAATGTGTAGTTTTAGCTCACGTTTTATATTCTCGATCATTGGATCCACATGAGATTCACATTGTTTACGAAGCTCAGCAATGTCTTTCTGATTTTGGGCTCTCAAAGCGTCGACATCATCTTGATTTCTACGAAATATAATTACAACTATAGTTAAGAGAAATGTATGTAGATATTTGTGTGAGGATCCGTTAGCCAATTTAAATGTAGCTCTGTTTAAAATCTTAGCGATTTCCACACATAAGCTACAGTTAATCAATAGTAGAAAAATACAGATTGCAAGGTTTTCGTAATTTGTACACTTACCCTTCGGAACGTTCTTCGATATATTTCTTAATTTCTTCTATCTGTTTTTCCAAGCGAGATTTCTTTTTTTTCAATGAGTCCTGGGTAGTCATAATGTCCGCCGACATTTTGCTGATTCCATCCACTTTATTTTTTAATTCTCTATACTGTCTATTCACTTTATCATAACTGCTGTTCTTTAAAGTAATCTCTTCTTCCTTTTCCCTAAAAGGAATCAAATTTTGTTAAAAGTTGCATATGATGATCATTATTTTTGGATATACCTAATACTTTGAGTAAGCGAGAGATTTACATCGTCCTTGTTTTGAATTAAATTTTGAAGTTCTCGCCCTTTCTTTTCATATTTTTCAAGTTTTTCATTAATTTCCTGAAATCGTTCTTCACATTGTTTTACTAACAACCATACGTACTCAATTTCTTTACGATTCAAAACGTCCTAAGCATTTCGAAGAATATTTAAATTAATGAACATACATATATTTATACACCTACCTTCAATTTTTCAAATGATAAAAGTTCCTCTAATTTCCCCTCGTGTTTGGATATATCTTCTCTTTCCTTTTCCAGTTTCTAAAAAGAAAATCATACATAATTTTAAATGTCAACTAAAATTAATTTAAAATAATGGGCAGAGGGAATGGGTGTGAAATAAAGTTTGAATACTTTCAATATGTCGCCTTCCTCGCGAACCGTGCAGAAAAACACATGAATATATTCGAATATATTCCTGAGGCTATCAGAGTGTAAATCCGAAATAGGATTTCACTCTATTGGGTAGTACATTGATCACTGTGCTGTCACGTCCTGCTTTTCTGCCATTGTTTTATTTGTATTCAAATATAATTCCAAAGGATAACACCATTAATAAAATTCAGCCCAGGTCACCTTTTTTCCTGACACGAATATATTTTTGTTTTTTTGCTTTGGATTCGCGAAATCTGAATCTGGCAAAATTTAACATCAACATTTCATGTTTTCATTATAAATTAGAGTTTGTTGCAAATAAATCATCCGGATGCCCTACCACTACATCGACATCTGATTGTCCAAGATAAGAGGGAAGCTAAAAATAGACAACGCCATGAAGATCTATTAATAGAAATGCAGTGTTCTAGGGGAGAACGGTAAACTCAAACAAATTTATTTAACGTCCCGACAATATTGAGAATTATGGAAAATAGCATGAGGTTCCCACGACAATCGGATATAAGGCGAAGATTTACAATTATGACCTCAGCCTCTCAAACTGCTACAAAGACAACAACAAGAATAAGGGAATTTTACACTATTTTTACATCGGTAAACAGAATAGAATTCGTGAGGCTATCGAGGTCATAGGGCAGCCACTTTGCGATTTGGTTATGGAAAATTTCATGAAAAGGATATGGTCCCTTAAAAACGCTCGTGGTGGCCATTTGGCTGATGTTGTTTTTCATTATTAACAGCATACCTTCCTCTTTATTATGAAATAAACATCCGATCATTTATCTCAAAAAATGGCATTTATCATTGAATACCAAAATAACACCTCCTGTTGGAAACCCCTTTACATAGATTGTTATTCCAGAAAAAAACAGATAATGGGTATCTAGATCTAGATATGAACCGACTAAAATACACATTTTCAAGAGGCTGTTTGGTACATGCCAAATTTTATAGATATACTAGCTGACCTCAGCGACGTTGTACTGCCCGTCCTGTTTGGGAAAAAAATCACCAAAAAAATGTATATTGACCATATGTACACTACAGCGCCATATGTCCACTTGGAGCTTGATGGCAACCCTGGCAATGACCAGCTGAATTAAAGTTGTGCTCCAGAAAAATCAAATTAAAAATAAAATTAAAGTAGTAATTTTTGAGTTGCAACATTTGATTGACGTGGAAATCTAAATCTAGTGAAGTTGTACTGTGTCCTGCTTTTTTTGTTACAATTTGCATTTATTTGCGTTTGTTATTTCCCTGTAGGAAATGCCATTAGTAAAATTGTGGTGATTTACTTGTGACATTGTCAGTAGTACTACAGACAAAATGTGCCCCTGCCCATGTAATCTCCTATAGACATTTTACATTAGCTGTCATTGAAAAACCACCAGTAGACATCTGAACCAAAGATTGAGTAGTAAATGTTAAATGTCAAAGTAAACCATATGTAGACATTTGCACCAAAGATTCACCAGTAAATGTTAAATGTCAAAGTAATTTATATAGAGACATTTGAACCAAAGATTCAGTAGTAAACTTTAGTGACCCTGGTCTACATCTTTATAAAGGTGGGTGCAGTACACTTAAACACATATATTTATATGCTCACTTTCTTCGAGGCTGGCTAAACCTTTTATTCATTTAATTTACAAAAAATAATAAATACATGTATATAAAATGTAACGTGGTTTTGTCGAAGGCTGAGGTAAGTCCAGTCGTCTCCAGGGTCGTCCTAAGGACCCACAAACCTTACGAAATAAGAACACAAGGATTTTCCCTGACTAGGGCTTACAATTCAGGTTTTATTGATTGATAATTCATTTTCTAATCTACTTGTGTTTTAGTTACGTTTGACAACTACAAGATACTGTGCTGCGGGGCCGATTAGGCTCGTGGTGTTGATTGGAATCGATTTTAAGATTATCGGGAACTTGTTGTCTGATTCGGATTGAAGTTTCGCCTATGAATTCGGCTTAGTACAGGCAGGGTGTTTGTATTCTTCGGGATCGACCTTTCGTAGATCCGATACAACAGTCTCGGTTGGCGGCTTCGGATTTTGCTGCAGACTCGATCTGTCGTAGATTCAGATACAGAGGTCTCGGTGGGCGGTGTCGGGTATAGTCAGGCTGGGTGTTGTATGCTGTAGGCGGGATCCGTCGGGGATTCCAATACAGCAGATTCGGTTGTCGGCTTCGGATTTTTGGGCCGTCGGGTATTGTATGCTGCAGGCTCGATCTGTAGTAGATCCGGATACTGCAGCCTCGGTTGTCGGCTTCGGGTATAAGGCCGTCGGGTTATTTAGGTTCGGTATGGTATGCCGCAGGATCGAGCTGTTGTAGATCGTCAACTCGGTTGTCGGCTTCGGTGTTGTATTCGGGTATGTCTATGTTTGCTGCAGGCTCGATCCCTCGTGGATCTGGATACCGCAGTCTCGGTTGTCGGCTTCGGGTATTAGGCCGTCGGGTATGTCTATGTATGCTGCAGGCTCGATCCCTCGTGGATCTGGATACCGCAGTCTCGGTTGTCGGCTTCGGGTATTAGGCCGTCGGGTATGTCTATGTATGCTGCAGGCTCGATCCCTCGTGGATCTGGATACCGCAGTCTCGGTTGTCGGCTTCGGGTATGTTCTGGTTGGGTGTTGTCGGGTGCTGCAGACTTAATCAGTCGTGGCTCTGGTTACTTCGGGTTCGGCTTCGTTCGGGTTGGGTATTGCGGCTTCAATTCTTCGTCGATCTGGTTCCCACAGCTTCGCTTGTCGGCTTCAATTCTACGTCGATCTGGTTTCTACAGCTTCGCTTGTCGGCTTCGGTACTTAATTATACGTTACTAATCTACTGTATATACGTTACAATGGTTGGTAACGATCGACACAAGTCGTCGTGGTAACGATCGGCCGAAGCTGTCGTAGTAACGATCGACCGAAGTCGTCGTAGTAACGATCAGACGAATCTGTCGTAGTAACGATCGGCCGAAGCTGTCGTAGTAACGATCGACCGGAGTCGTCGTAGTAACGATCAGACGAATCTGTCGTAGTAACGATCGGCCTAAGCTGTCGTAGTAACGATCGACCGAAGTCGTCGTAGTAACGATCAGACGAATCTGTCGTAGTAACGATCGGCCGAAGCTGTCGTAGTAACGATCGACCGAAGTCGTCGTAGTAACGATCAGTCGAATCTGTCGTAGTAACGATCGGCCGAAGCTGTCGTAGTAACGATCGACCGAAGTCGTCGTAGTAACGATCAGACGAATCTGTCGTGGGTAGTCCTAAAAAGAACTGTTATTTATTTTCAGCCTTCCGTTTCCAGATGACCGAATTCCAAAAAGTGGTACAGACCAAGGCCCGACCACTAAAGATGAGTCCCGACTGATCTCGATAGAGACCCCAAAACGAACTGCCTCTACCAACCAAACCCTGATATCATATATACCTGGGTACATAAAGCAAATGAGAATTATCTCCGCATGTACGTTAACGCATACGCACTGAGTATCACTCTATTAGTTCTTGTATTGATTGACAATAACACGTGGCGGCATCGACTAGTAAGCGGTAGTGGTGGGGGAGAACTGCCTGTGTGTGTCTGGTTATGCATGCCTACTGTTGATGCGTTTGTAAGTACGAGTGTGTATGCCTTCCATTGGTTTGGGCTGGTGATGCGTTTGTGAGTACGAGTGTGAATGCTTTTGCATTGGCTTGGCTGTTGGTTCGTATGTAAGTACGAGTGTGAATGCTTTTGAATTGGTTTGGCTGTTGGTACGTATGTAAGTACGAGTGTGAATGCTTTTGCATTGGTTTAGCTGTTTGTACGTTTCTGTTGGTTAGAATAGCGGAAGGGGGTGTAGCGAAGATAGGTATTAGTAGAAAACATTTCCCAATGTTTTAAATAAAAAAATATGTACGTGTTTTGCCACGTTACATCCCCCCCCCTGCTTCGACGAGCTTTTCCTCCGGAAAGCGATGTATTTCGGTATAGTGGAGCGGTATCGAAGAGCGGTTGGTAATACGGCCATATAGTTGGGTTTGGATTCGACGTCGATGATTGTTTTCGGCATTTCGGTAGTCGACTGCCTCTATATGTTGATTTCTTATGCTTTTGAGATGACAGCCGATCCTTCTGCTGGTTTCGGTCGGTTACAATTCGTCGGTTTGCGGAAATGTTGGTGTAGGCAGTTTTTACGACGGACGGAGCATCGCCATTTCTATTAGTTTTTCCCGTACGTTTGGTGTAGATCTTGTGTAAGGGTTCAGGTTTAGGAGAAGAGCTGCAGTTGCACTCTCGGGACAGAGTTCCATCTCGGAGACATCGCGAACAGAAAAGTCGGGCGGTATTTCGGCATTGATATCGCATGTGACCAGTCTCTTTGCAACGCCAGCAGAGTTTTCCTTTTCCCTTGGCAGCAGCTGTTCGGGAAACCATATGGGATGTGTGAGGTCGTTCGTTGAGCGCTTCGTCACGTTTTAGTAGCTCAAAATCGTCGGCCATAACAATAAGATCGTCGACGGACTTTACATCGCTTCGCCGAATGTAATGTCTGTATTCAATGCGAAGACCATCGTAAATCCGGTCGAGGTGTTCCACGGACTTCAGTGTTGGGTGATGCCGGACCAGTGTGAGCATGCTCAAGATATAATCTTTAGCTCCCTCTCGGTTTAGTTGACGTCGGCTATAATACTCATTCTCTAATCTCGTGAGATAGTTCGTCGGCAAGAAAAATTTCCCGGCCTCCTTTTTGAATGACGACCAGCTGGTGATGCCTGCTCTTTTTACCCGATACCATTTTAGGGCATTATCTCGCAAGACAAGTGGTAGGGTAAGCAGTAGCCGGTCGGTTTGCTGGTCGTAACATTCGGCGAGTTCTTCGAAGCGCTCCAGAAAATCCATTAGATCATCTCCGCCGGAATAGGACATGTTCCACTGGATCATGACATTCAACAGCTCCAAATTTGACATCTCGCTTTGTTGTTTATTAGCTGGTACTGGTTGCGGTAAATCCTCCTGCCGATCGATTTCGTCGCGACTGTTCACACCTTTTAAGAACTCCACTTCGGCCTGCATATCGTGAATAATATTTTCTAGTGATGCATTCAGTTTCTTCAGTGATTCTGCATTTAGAGACATGTTCTTATCTTGTATTGTGTTGTCATCGTATCTTTGACCTGATTCTCCATCGTTGGCGGTCGGTTTAGTTTTTCCGCATTTCGACTTCGTATCAGGTCCCTGCTCGGGCGCCATTTGTAACGTGGTTTTGTCGAAGGCTGAGGTAAGTCCAGTCGTCTCCAGGGTCGTCCTAAGGACCCACAAACCTTACGAAATAAGAACACAAGGATTTTCCCTGACTAGGGCTTACAATTCAGGTTTTATTGATTGATAATTCATTTTATAATCTACTTGTGTTTTAGTTACGTTTGACAACTACAAGATACTGTGCTGCGGGGCCGATTAGGCTCGTGGTGTTGATTGGAATCGATTTTAAGATTATCGGGAACTTGTTGTCTGATTCGGATTGAAGTTTCGCCTATGAATTCGGCTTAGTACAGGCAGGGTGTTTGTATTCTTCGGGATCGACCTTTCGTAGATCCGATACAACAGTCTCGGTTGGCGGCTTCGGATTTTAGGCCGTCGGGTATAGT
This sequence comes from Eudasyphora cyanicolor, assembly GCA_963930755.1. NCBI lineage: Eukaryota > Metazoa > Arthropoda > Insecta > Diptera > Muscidae > Eudasyphora > Eudasyphora cyanicolor. The sequence goes on from OZ005736.1 coordinate 254,328,678, forward strand.
CGGGCTGGGTGTTGTATGCTGCAGACTCGATCTGTCGTAGATTCAGATACAGAGGTCTCGGTGGGCGGTGTCGGGTATAGTCAGGCTGGGTGTTGTATGCTGTAGGCGGGATCCGTCGGGGATTCCAATACAGCAGATTCGGTTGTCGGCTTCGGATTTTTGGGCCGTCGGGTATTGTATGCTGCAGGCTCGATCTGTAGTAGATCCGGATACTGCAGCCTCGGTTGTCGGCTTCGGGTATAAGGCCGTCGGGTTATTTAGGTTCGGTATGGTATGCCGCAGGATCGAGCTGTTGTAGATCGTCAACTCGGTTGTCGGCTTCGGTGTTGTATTCGGGTATGTCTATGTTTGCTGCAGGCTCGATCCCTCGTGGATCTGGATACCGCAGTCTCGGTTGTCGGCTTCGGGTATTAGGCCGTCGGGTATGTCTATGTATGCTGCAGGCTCGATCCCTCGTGGATCTGGATACCGCAGTCTCGGTTGTCGGCTTCGGGTATTAGGCCGTCGGGTATGTCTATGTATGCTGCAGGCTCGATCCCTCGTGGATCTGGATACCGCAGTCTCGGTTGTCGGCTTCGGGTATGTTCTGGTTGGGTGCTGCAGACTTAATCAGTCGTGGCTCTGGTTACTTCGGGTTCGGCTTCGTTCGGGTTGGGTATTGCGGCTTCAATTCTTCGTCGATCTGGTTCCCACAGCTTCGCTTGTCGGCTTCAATTCTACGTCGATCTGGTTTCTACAGCTTCGCTTGTCGGCTTCGGTACTTAATTATACGTTACTAATCTACTGTATATACGTTACAATGGTTGGTAACGATCGACACAAGTCGTCGTGGTAACGATCGGCCGAAGCTGTCGTAGTAACGATCGACCGAAGTCGTCGTAGTAACGATCAGACGAATCTGTCGTAGTAACGATCGGCCGAAGCTGTCGTAGTAACGATCGACCGGAGTCGTCGTAGTAACGATCAGACGAATCTGTCGTAGTAACGATCGGCCGAAGCTGTCGTAGTAACGATCGACCGAAGTCGTCGTAGTAACGATCAGACGAATCTGTCGTAGTAACGATCGGCCGAAGCTGTCGTAGTAACGATCGACCGAAGTCGTCGTAGTAACGATCAGACGAATCTGTCGTAGTAACGATCGGCCGAAGCTGTCGTAGTAACGATCGACCGAAGTCGTCGTAGTAACGATCAGACGAATCTGTCGTAGTAACGATCGGCCGAAGCTGTCGTGGGTAGTCCTAAAAAGAACTGTTATTTATTTTCAGCCTTCCGTTTCCAGATGACCGAATTCCAAAAAGTGGTACAGACCAAGGCCCGACCACTAAAGATGAGTCCCGACTGATCTCGATAGAGACCCCAAAACGAACTGCCTCTACCAACCAAACCCTGATATCATATATACCTGGGTACATAAAGCAAATGAGAATTATCTCCGCATGTACGTTAACGCATACGCACTGAGTATCACTCTATTAGTTCTTGTATTGATTGACAATAACACGTGGCGGCATCGACTAGTAAGCGGTAGTGGTGGGGGAGAACTGCCTGTGTGTGTCTGGTTATGCATGCCTACTGTTGATGCGTTTGTAAGTACGAGTGTGTATGCCTTCCATTGGTTTGGGCTGGTGATGCGTTTGTGAGTACGAGTGTGAATGCTTTTGCATTGGCTTGGCTGTTGGTTCGTATGTAAGTACGAGTGTGAATGCTTTTGAATTGGTTTGGCTGTTGGTACGTATGTAAGTACGAGTGTGAATGCTTTTGCATTGGTTTAGCTGTTTGTACGTTTCTGTTGGTTAGAATAGCGGAAGGGGGTGTAGCGAAGATAGGTATTAGTAGAAAACATTTCCCAATGTTTTAAATAAAAAAATATGTACGTGTTTTGCCACGTTACAAAAATTAAATGCATTTAATTTTGACAATAGTTTCTCCAAACACTTCCTAGAAGGAGTTGTTTCTATGTACCACTGCTTTAACTTCTCCCGCAACGTCAATTTCGGAACGCCAAAATCTTCCAAATTCTCCACAAAATCTTCACTTTCTCCCACAATATGCATTTCGCTGTTTTCTTGCTCACATTGCAAACTTCTATTTTTATATGATATTGTTTGTTTTTTTACAAGTCTTTTATAATTTCTTTTACTCAATTTTTTTATTTTTATAAAATAATTGTAATCATCTTTTTAACACACAAACATTATTTTCACAAAAAGAAAGCGTGCTTTCTTGACAAAAGAAAATAAAGGAATGAAAAAAGAACAACTGTCAAAAAATCTCTACCTGCTGACTGCTCATTCTGCAGGCAGCTATTATAATGCGCAGTCAAACAAAAAAAGATAACAGTTGTCTGTAAAGTATTTCTACTCGCACATAAAAGCAAAGTTGTAGACTTTTTACCTTGTTCAATTGTCACTATAGAACAAGTGGTGACATTGTGGTGACAATTGAACAAGGTAAAAAGTCTACAACTTTGCTTTTATGCGCGAGTAGAAATACTTTACAGACAACCGCTCATTTCGTAATGAGTTTATGGATGGTTTGCGGAAAGTCAAAGATGGCGTGAAAATATGCATGGATAAGGTCGATTTGATTAGCAATGATATTCGTTTCTGTAAAAACGCATTATCAACGGCGGGAAATCTGTACGGGCGTGCAACAATTCTCACAGGAGCAGAGGTCAAACAGCGCTACAAGGCAGCAATGACAATCTTATGGATGCCTAAAGTATTAAAATGCGAAAGTCGTTTGATAACCTGGAGGAAACATTAAAAAGGAGAATTGATGAGCAAATACAGGCATGTTCATCGAAATTTCAGGCTACCGTTGATGAGGTCATTGGCTCATTTCGTAATGAGTTTATGGATGGTTTGCGGAAAGTCAAAGACGACGTGAAAATATGCATGGATAAGGTCGATTTCATTAGCAATGATATTCGTTTCTGTAAAAACGCATTATCAACGGTGGAAAATCTGGAAGCCAAGGCGGAAAGTCTGCGTACAACGGTTGAAAGATTGCAGACTGACGTGATTTTAATGGCAAAGGAAAAAAACATTTTGCAGCGACGATTGAACAGACCGAATATCGTTATTAAGGGGCTACCTCACGGTATTCATGATATTACCCAGATAGTTTTAAAGATCGGCAACCTTTGCAAAGTAAATATAAATGCAAACAGCATTCAACATTGTTGTTACTTTGAAAATGGCAAATCAGTCCTGGTAAAATTTAATTCCGTGCAAATCAGAGACCTTATTATGGCATCCTATTAAATTGGAAATTTTTTAAATGATCATCTGACCCCTGATGCATCCAGACTTGTCTTCTTAAGCCGCCAATTATTGAGTAGCAAGAAGCTGATGAAATACAATTTAATCCAATGTCTGGTGGTACGGTTAAAACACTCACACTACAAGAATGTGAAAATTTCTTCAATGATTGTTGGCTAGAATTAGGGATGTAACGAAAGTGGCTTTAGCGAAAGCGAATATTGAAATATATTTCTTGCGAATAGTGAAATATGCATTTTTGCGAAAGCGAATGCGAATAATAGTTAGAGCCTTTAGTACCAACAAATTTAAGGAACTGAATTGATACTTTTCCAGGATATTCAAGTATTAAGACTGTTTTCCATAGTTTTACCTCCTGTTACCACAAGCACACACATATCTTCAAATTGTGTGAAGGGAATAAGGAGATTTAACACTTTAATAAATGGAAGCGAATACTGACATATATTTTTGCGAAAGCGAATGCTAAAGCGAATAATCCAAAGATGGTTTTTGCGAATGCGAAAGCGAATTTTAAAATGATGCGAATAATTCGCGTTCGCATATGCGAATGCGAATGCGAATATTCGTTACATCCCTAGCTAGAATCATAGTTGCTATATGTTTTAACCATGTTAAGCGGGCAGTATGTCTCATTATTTTGGAGTAGTACTTATTTATCTCTACAATTTTTATTTTTATTTGATTTTCCTGTGAGGAAATCTGTTTTTTGTGATTTTGATCTTCCGAATACTTTTTGTTAAATATTTATTCATTGCATTGTGGTTCCCCAGTTATTATTCCTCACTTTTTACTTATTTAAAATGGTTGCATTAAATCTTGGCCCAATTGTTGGCAATGCTTCTTTTTTCAAGAATAGACTTTGCCATTACAATAATTGTTTATCCAGATATTACCAATTATTACAACGTACAAATTATGCTTCGGCAGAGCCCATTCGTAGAATGTGCATGGATTTTAACACTTTATATGAAGTTATTGACATTGATGTAGTTAGATCTAGAATAATATCTTTTTTAAACGTTTAAGTAGACAAATTTTATTGTTTGCATGTGCCGGCTGATGAAATTTTTCTGTAGCTGGTATTTCCACCCTCTACTATTAACCCGCCATGGTCCGGATCATGGTGTGTACGCAATCCCTACGTCATGGGGATGTGATCCCCTCGGTCGGAAGGGGCGGGTAAGAGTGGATGCGTTGGGAACGTTCGTTAAAAAAAACTGGTGACTCTGATCAGCAACGCCATTTCTCCTTCGATTGTATTTTTGAATATGATGTTTTAAAGGCATTGAGCCATGTGAAGTCCGAGGCGGTTGGGGTTGATGGCATACCCATCAAGTTTTTGAAATTGATTTTCCCATATATATCACGCTATTTGCTTCACTTTTTCAATACAATTGTTACTACTTCCGTTTTTCCATCTGCTTGGAAAACTGTTCGTGTTGTGCCGATTCCAAAGGTCAAGGGTTCATACACTATTGATGGCATGAGACCAATTAGTATTTTGCCTTGTCTTTCTAAGGTTGCTGAGCATCTCATTAAAGAGCAGGTTCTATATTTCATTGATGATTGCAAAATGTTTAATACTTCTCAGTACGGATTTAGACAAGGTCTCAGTACTACATCACTCTTGATTGATATGACTGATACTATATGGGAAGCAGTTGATGATGGTGATACTGGTGCCCTTGTGACTTTGGATTTGTCCAAAGCCTTTGATAGAGTGGATTACGTGACACTAATTGAAAAATAATTTCCGGTTTAGTACAACTGCATGTAGATTAATGCATTCCTATATCTGTGGTCGTACTCAATATGTGTATTTCAATGACAGAATTTCAGATATGCGTAATGTTAGCAGCGGAGTTCCCCAGGGGTCTGTTTTAGGGCCTCTTCTTTTCATTTTATACCTTAATGATATAGTAGATTGTATACATTTTGAAATATGTATTTCATACATACATATGTATATGCTGATGATATACATCTTTTCTTCCGAGGCAACACTAAAGTACAATTGGAAAATAATATTAATTCTACAATGCTTGCAGTGTGTTGGTGGCTGGAGAATAACAATTTCACCATCAATGTATCTAAGACGAAATCAATATTGTTTGGCCATTTGCGTCGAGTAGATCACAGCCTTAATGTATGTATAAATGGCAGTACAATTGAGTTCGTTGATAAGATAAAATTTTTAGGAGTTATTCTTGATTATAAGCTCGATTTTTCCAGCCATATTGACTCGCTATTTCCAAAAGTTATTTCTACCTTGCGCAAATTGTATTGTACGCATCTGTACTTTCCTCATTTTGTAAGAAGGAGACTCGCATTTGCGTTATTGATGTCTGTAATATGTTATTGCATTGAAGTTGTATCAGGCACAACGGATGAGAACTTGAGTAGAATTGAGAAGCTGTTCAACATGGTAGTTCGTTTCGTATATTCTTTAAATAGGCGTGATCACATTTCCGAACATGCTATTCAATTTTTGGGTGTCCCATTTAAATTACTTGTAAAGCAACGAATATTGCTTTACGTCTACAGAATTATACGTATTGTATCACTTGTTTCTCTTCGCGAGAAATTCATTTTTTCTAGATCGACTCGAAACCCCCAGATCCTTCTACCCCGTTTCTCACATTCTGTCATTGATCGATCGTATCTTGTCCGTGTTGCACGAATCTGGAACAGACTTCCTGTTTACTTGCGTGTTTTTTCATACCCTGAACATGTGTTCGAGGGGAAGTATTTGGAGTTTGCTCTACATCAATTATAACTCGTCTGTTCTGGCAATTATACCTATATATGACAATGTTTATGCAAGCAGTACATATACATGTCTATTTAGGAGTAGAATTTCTATATCTAAGTCTATTCTTTGCTTTGCCTTTGGGCGTATCAATTGTTTTAATGTGAATTTTTAGTTAAATCCCTTTCTGGCTGGGGGCCTTCAATTGCATTAGTTTTATATGATTTTTTTAATGTAAATGTTATTAAAATTAAATTAAATAGTTTTAAGTTAACGGTGCTATTCTCGAATTCATAACAATAATCATTCATGAGTTTTTACTATAACATTTCTTATCATAGGAATTTTAACTATTCTGGAATTCCTGTGACAAAATGAAAGCTTTATATAAATGTTAAATGTCAAAGTAAACCATATGTAGACATTTGCACCAAAGATTCACCAGTAAATGTTAAATGTCAAAGTAATTTATATAGAGACATTTGAACCAAAGATTCAGTAGTAAACTTTAGTGACCCTGGTCTACATCTTTATAAAGGTGGGTGCAGTACACTTAAACACATATATTTATATGCTCACTTTCTTCGAGGCTGGCTAAACCTTTTATTCATTTAATTTACAAAAAATAATAAATACATGTATATAAAATTAAATGCATTTAATTTTGACAATAGTTTCTCCAAACACTTCCTAGAAGGAGTTGTTTCTATGTACCACTGCTTTAACTTCTCCCGCAACGTCAATTTCGGAACGCCAAAATCTTCCAAATTCTCCACAAAATCTTCACTTTCTCCCACAATATGCATTTCGCTGTTTTCTTGCTCACATTGCAAACTTCTATTTTTATATGATATTGTTTGTTTTTTTACAAGTCTTTTATAATTTCTTTTACTCATTTTTTTTATTTTTATAAAATAATTGTAATCATCTTTTTAACACACAAACATTATTTTCACAAAACGAACGCGTGCTTTCTTGACAAAAGAAAATAAAGGAATGAAAAAAGAACAACTGTCAAAAAATCTCTACCTGCTGACTGCTCATTCTGCAGGCAGCTATTATAATGCGCAGTCAAACAAAAAAAGATAACAGTTGTCTGTAAAGTATTTCTACTCGCACATAAAAGCAAAGTTGTAGACTTTTTACCTTGTTCAATTGTCACTATAGAACAAGTGGTGACATTGTGGTGACAATTGAACAAGGTAAAAAGTCTACAACTTTGCTTTTATGCGCGAGTAGAAATACTTTACAGACAACCGCTCATTTCGTAATGAGTTTATGGATGGTTTGCGGAAAGTCAAAGATGGCGTGAAAATATGCATGGATAAGGTCGATTTGATTAGCAATGATATTCGTTTCTGTAAAAACGCATTATCAACGGCGGGAAATCTGTACGGGCGTGCAACAATTCTCACAGGAGCAGAGGTCAAACAGCGCTACAAGGCAGCAATGACAATCTTATGGATGCCTAAAGAATTAAAATGCGAAAGTCGTTTGATAACCTGGAGGAAACATTAAAAAGGAGAATTGATGAGCAAATACAGGCATGTTCATCGAAATTTCAGGCTACCGTTGATGAGGTCATTGGCTCATTTCGTAATGAGTTTATGGATGGTTTGCGGAAAGTCAAAGACGACGTGAAAATATGCATGGATAAGGTCGATTTCATTAGCAATGATAAACGCATTATCAACGGTGGAAAATCTGGAAGCCAAGGCGGAAAGTCTGCGTACAACGGTTGAAAGATTGCAGACTGACGTGATTTTAATGGCAAAGGAAAAAAACATTTTGCAGCGACGATTGAACAGACCGAATATCGTTATTAAGGGGCTACCTCACGGTATTCATGATATTACCCAGATAGTTTTAAAGATCGGCAACCTTTGCAAAGTAAATATAAATGCAAACAGCATTCAACATTGTTGTTACTTTGAAAATGGCAAATCAGTCCTGGTAAAATTTAATTCCGTGCAAATCAGAGACCTTATTATGGCATCCTATTAAATTGGAAATTTTTTAAATGATCATCTGACCCCTGATGCATCCAGACTTGTCTTCTTAAGCCGCCAATTATTGAGTAGCAAGAAGCTGATGAAATACAATTTAATCCAATGTCTGGTGGTACGGTTAAAACACTCACACTACAAGAATGTGAAAATTTCTTCAATGATTGTTGGCTAGAATTAGGGATGTAACGAAAGTGGCTTTAGCGAAAGCGAATATTGAAATATATTTCTTGCGAATAGTGAAATATGCATTTTTGCGAAAGCGAATGCGAATAATAGTTAGAGCCTTTAGTACCAACAAATTTAAGGAACTGAATTGATACTTTTCCAGGATATTCAAGTATTAAGACTGTTTTCCATAGTTTTACCTCCTGTTACCACAAGCACACACATATCTTCAAATTGTGTGAAGGGAATAAGGAGATTTAACACTTTAATAAATGGAAGCGAATACTGACATATATTTTTGCGAAAGCGAATGCTAAAGCGAATAATCCAAAGATGGTTTTTGCGAATGCGAAAGCGAATTTTAAAATGATGCGAATAATTCGCGTTCGCATATGCGAATGCGAATGCGAATATTCGTTACATCCCTAGCTAGAATCATAGTTGCTATATGTTTTAACCATGTTAAGCGGGCAGTATGTCTCATTATTTTGGAGTAGTACTTATTTATCTCTACAATTTTTATTTTTATTTGATTTTCCTGTGAGGAAATCAGTTTTTTGTGATTTTGATCTTCCGAATACTTTTTGTTAAATATTTATTCATTGCATTGTGGTTCCCCAGTTATTATTCCTCACTTTTTACTTATTTAAAATGGTTGCATTAAATCTTGGCCCAATTGTTGGCAATGCTTCTTTTTTCAAGAATAGACTTTGCCATTACAATAATTGTTTATCCAGATATTACCAATTATTACAACGTACAAATTATGCTTCGGCAGAGCCCATTCGTAGAATGTGCATGGATTTTAACACTTTATATGAAGTTATTGACATTGATGTAGTTAGATCTAGAATAATATCTTTTTTAAACGTTTAAGTAGACAAATTTTATTGTTTGCATGTGCCGGCTGATGAAATTTTTCTGTAGCTGGTATTTCCACCCTCTACTATTAACCCGCCATGGTCCGGATCATGGTGTGTACGCAATCCCTACGTCATGGGGATGTGATCCCCTCGGTCGGAAGGGGCGGGTAAGAGTGGATGCGTTGGGAACGTTCGTTAAAAAAAAACTGGTGACTCTGATCAGCAACGCCATTTCTCCTTCGATTGTATTTTTGAATATGATGTTTTAAAGGCATTGAGCCATGTGAAGTCCGAGGCGGTTGGGGTTGATGGCATACCCATCAAGTTTTTGAAATTGATTTTCCCATATATATCACGCTATTTGCTTCACTTTTTCAATACAATTGTTACTACTTCCGTTTTTCCATCTGCTTGGAAAACTGTTCGTGTTGTGCCGATTCCAAAGGTCAAGGGTTCATACACTATTGATGGCATGAGACCAATTAGTATTTTGCCTTGTCTTTCTAAGGTTGCTGAGCATCTCATTAAAGAGCAGGTTCTATATTTCATTGATGATTGCAAAATGTTTAATACTTCTCAGTACGGATTTAGACAAGGTCTCAGTACTACATCACTCTTGATTGATATGACTGATACTATATGGGAAGCAGTTGATGATGGTGATACTGGTGCCCTTGTGACTTTGGATTTGTCCAAAGCCTTTGATAGAGTGGATTACGTGACACTAATTGAAAAATAATTTCCGGTTTAGTACAACTGCATGTAGATTAATGCATTCCTATATCTGTGGTCGTACTCAATATGTGTATTTCAATGACAGAATTTCAGATATGCGTAATGTTAGCAGCGGAGTTCCCCAGGGGTCTGTTTTAGGGCCTCTTCTTTTCATTTTATACCTTAATGATATAGTAGATTGTATACATTTTGAAATATGTATTTCATACATACATATGTATATGCTGATGATATACATCTTTTCTTCCGAGGCAACACTAAAGTACAATTGGAAAATAATATTAATTCTACAATGCTTGCAGTGTGTTGGTGGCTGGAGAATAACAATTTCACCATCAATGTATCTAAGACGAAATCAATATTGTTTGGCCATTTGCGTCGAGTAGATCACAGCCTTAATGTATGTATAAATGGCAGTACAATTGAGTTCGTTGATAAGATAAAATTTTTAGGAGTTATTCTTGATTATAAGCTCGATTTTTCCAGCCATATTGACTCGCTATTTCCAAAAGTTATTTCTACCTTGCGCAAATTGTATTGTACGCATCTGTACTTTCCTCATTTTGTAAGAAGGAGACTCGCATTTGCGTTATTGATGTCTGTAATATGTTATTGCATTGAAGTTGTATCAGGCACAACGGATGAGAACTTGAGTAGAATTGAGAAGCTGTTCAACATGGTAGTTCGTTTCGTATATTCTTTAAATAGGCGTGATCACATTTCCGAACATGCTATTCAATTTTTGGGTGTCCCATTTAAATTACTTGTAAAGCAACGAATATTGCTTTACGTCTACAGAATTATACGTACTGGATCACTTGTTTCTCTTCGCGAGAAATTTATTTTTTCTAGATCGACTCGTAACCCCCAGATCCTTCTACCCCGTTTCTCACATTCTGTCATTGATCGATCGTATCTTGTCCGTGTTGCACGAATCTGGAACAGACTTCCTGTTTACTTGCGTGTTTTTTCATACCCTGAACATGTGTTCGAGGGGAAGTATTTGGAGTTTGCTCTACATCAATTATAACTCGTCTGTTCTGGCAATTATACCTATATATGACAATGTTTATGCAAGCAGTACATATACATGTCTATTTAGGAGTAGAATTTATATATCTAAGTCTATTCTTTGCCTTGCCTTTGGGCGTATCAATTGTTTTAATGTGAATTTTTAGTTAAATCCCTTTCTGGCTGGGGGCCTTCAATTGCATTAGTTTTATATGATTTTTTTAATGTAAATGTTATTAAAATTAAATTAAATAGTTTTAAGTTAACGGTGCTATTCTCGAATTCATAACAATAATCATTCATGAGTTTTTACTATAACATTTCTTATCATAGGAATTTTAACTATTCTGGAATTCCTGTGACAAAATGAAAGCTTTATAATTTAAAAATTTTTGGCCTGCCAAATGAAAAAAATACATTATTGAAAGCTTTTGTGTACGAAGAAATCTACTGAAATTCAAACTTTTCCAATATGGCATGATTTTTTTATTATGACATAGAAAAAATACAAAAATAAATGGAACAATCATGTTTTCAGGCCCAAAATATACAATAGAATGAAATATGTATGTATGTATGTTGGATGAGTTGTGGTTATTCTGGACCTATGCTTAAATAATTTCCATATGTATATCCCCACATTGCATAATAATGAAACAAATAGAGATGTTTTTTAAAGGATGAAAATCATAGTGCAGGGCCAGGCTAATTGTCTGAGATGCAAATATCCCGCATCCAGACTTCGTCTTCCCTTTCCGATAACAACACTAACAAGAAAACGCTGAAAAACTGTTTTTTCTACACAAATTATTTCTTATCATGTGCTATTGGTGTTGTGACTGCTATCATTGAAAATTACACCCAAAAAAAATTGTTTGCTGTTAATAACAAACAACGTCTGCTAATTTTTAGCAACCATTTTTTCTGCTAATACAGCACATTTTCTGCTGTAATAGCAAAAAGTTTGCAGTTTTGCATTAGCAAACGCACTGCTGAAAAATTTGCAGTTTGCTGAAAATTTTTGCTGTTAATCAAAATATGTGAAAATAAGACAAAAGTTGCAATAATTTACATGATAAAGTTCAACTACCATTGAAAATCAAAAAGGTTAAGGTCATTCGTGAGATAAGACAAGTATATTTTAAAAAAAATTAAATAATTATTCGGCGATATCTGTTTTTGAGTTACGGTTCTCAATATTTTTATTTTTTCATTAGATTTTAAAAATATTGGAAATAGGAGTCGATTAAACCTGCAAAAAGTAAAACACAAATCGATAACGAATATGATTTGACGATTTTAAAATCTTAGTTCCGGACATACAATTAAAATTAATCTATTGTGTTTAGATTTTAGTTTCTAATTTGTTATACATATTTTAATAAACCAAAGCTAAACATTAATATTTTATGTGCGATTTGTAAAAATGTTTATAAAGTCTGATTCATACAACGCAATTTTATTTCAAGCAAGTGTCAAAGTTTGTAGGAAAGATAGAGAGAGCACTTTCCGCTTGGAAGAAATTGCCTCGTGTGATCTAGGACTAAGTATTGTGTATGCAAAAAAAGTTAAAAAACGAGAGAATTCCTAAAGGCTTAGGGTGAGTATTAAGAGAAAATTTCGCAAGATTGTATCATTCTGTGCAAAGACGACGACTTTTATACGGTTTCCACGGCTATTCCTGTGTGTATTGTTGTTGTTTCAAAGTGCGAATAAAAAACAAAACGTTCAATCGAGTACGAGAGTTTTTTCAAGATTGCCTCTTTGACAGACATCGTGCGCCGACGACGGCTATTTAAGTAACACCCTTTGAAGAATAAAATATTTTACGCCGAACAAATTGAATTGGATTTTGTCTTGGTGTTTTTTTAGGACCGGCCAAATAATTCTTCTAGCGCAATTGCGTTTGAAGTAAAACTAAAACCAAAAAAAAAATGAATTGGATTGAAATTTTCGTTCTGTTTGTTAATTCGCATTAAAAAAGCATTCCGCGAAGATAATGCAAATGATTTTAATAAGTAAAACGGTTCCGGGACGGCTTCGACAACACTTACAAATGGCTAAAGAAAAAAGGCGAAATTGTGTATGCCTTGGAGGATCAATTAATCAAGTTGCAACAGGTAAGCGTACACGAATTGGAAATTTCTCTATGATTGTGTAAGTCTTATTTCTGGTTGTTTTCATGATTCTCAGCAAGCTCTATGGCGGTGAAACCAATTGGCTAACGCGTAGGAGTCACTGATCATCATACGGTCTTGGAGAACATCAAATATACCAAAGGTCGTACGATGTATGTTCTTTATTGTTATCATTCGGACAAAAAGAAGATAGTTATAATGCCAGTGAACGGTAAGTATTGTGTGTAGATGCTGCTATTTAATTTTCTAAATGATTATATTTTTTGATCAAGCGTACACAAATGCACATAAAGGACCATGTTATCAATTAATCAAGACGCAACAGGTAAGCGTACACAAATTGAAAATTAAATGTACTATGATTACAAGACTTATTTCTGTTTGTTTTCAAAATTCTCACCAAGCAGTGTCCTACTAAAATACGGGTATAAAAGATGATCTGAAATTTCGTAGCAACTACAATGTATAAATTCAGATAACTTGTGTCATGGATGGACTAACCATTTATTTCCTTGTCTACTTTTCCAAATCACATACAACTCTTGGAAGTGTGACCCTAATGATAATACCTGCAACAACTCGTAAGTATTTTTTTTCCTTTTTGTGATTTGTTTACCGAAATGGCAACATTGATTATTTACTCTATATGTTCCAACGATGGTCGCTAATATCCGAATCACGAAGCAACCTTTTGGCTCCAAAAATCTCAGGATAATTTAGTCTAATTTGGATGTAATCCATGGATAAGATCATTTTGCCCAATGATATGGCTCTGGACATGTACAATTAGATACCGTGTCCATAGGGTAAACCCAACACATTGGCCAATATTGACAGAGTTCGCGTCGATGTCGTACGATTTATGTTCTTTATATTTATCCTTCGGACAAAAAGAAGATAATTGTTAATGCCAGTGACCGGTAAGTATTGTTTGTAGATACTCCTATTGCTATTCAATTTTATTAAATGATTTATTTTTCATTTATATTTTTAGATCAAGCATACATACAGATTTCACAGTTCGAAACGCTTATCAATACATGGGCTGCATAACTTCAGGTTGGAGTCCTGGTTGATATACTATTCTCAAATATCAGGAAAATATAAAATTTGTATTTCTTTTATTAAAATAAAAAATAAAGAAACGTATGCTAGAATAACAAAAATAGTTTGTTCTCCCAGCCGCTTTTTTCTGTTAAATAATAGCAAAATTGTTTGCTGAAATGACTGTTCTAGTTTGCTACAATAGCAGGCAAATTTATGTGCTAAAATAACAACCATAGGGTTGCTAAAATAACAGACAAAGTCTGCTTTCCTTTTTTCAGCAGACACAGACTGTTGAAACAACAAACATTTTTGCTAATGATACTCACAAAATTCTTTGAGTGTATAACAAAAAGAGCTTCCATTTGAAACCCAGAATACCAAATTGTTTTTACAATCACAAATGTTGTTACTATCACGAAAATTTTCTTGTCACTCGGTCGAGAATAGGGGTGTAAATCTTAATATGTATTATTTTTATTGTTATTGTTTTAATCTCTAACTTATATTTTTATATTGTAAAACTGATTAAACGCAGTTGCCTTCAGTAATGCTGTCAAATTGGCCTTATTGGCTTGTGCATTGCAACGTATGAAAAAAATGAAATGAATGAATCATACATACAAGCTATTATCAAAACAAAACACACATATGTACATATATTTTAAATTTCAGTCAAATCGATCTGGAAATGCGAATTTTGCAAATAACTTGACCACTCCGCAATTTATCGCAGTGAAAATAATTCTAAAACACAAATGACCCCGAACTCAATATATTGTTAAATTTTTAGCCCACTCGCATTAATGGTTTCGGAGATCATGCGTTACTAACAAACGTACAAAGGGTTTTATATATAAAGAAGATAAAATAAATGAAGATTCTATAAGCAAAATCGGGATATATTATTTATGAATCGCGTTATAGCCAATTTGGAATCCAATTTTTGCAAAGAATATTCAGAAAACCGACATTTTCCACAATTTTTAGATAGCCCTTTGATTAAAATCGAAATGTATGGCAATGTGCGTCCCTTCCTCAAAAACTCTCATAAGATAAATGACATAGATTTGATTTTGATCTACAGATCACAGCAACCTGTAAATTACAATAGGAAATACATACTCGTATATACATTTGCGAAGAAACTATTCCAGCAATATTGGAAACATTAACTGTTAAGTTACACATACTTATTTGTACACCCTAGTAATGACCCGCAATGATTTATTTTCATTGTGGTACGTGAAATAGCCATGTTACAGACATATACGTTGTACGTTGTAATATATAAAAGAACGTTGAAAATTATTTTTATATTTTGTCACTGTATGTTCTTACCGCTTCATAGTTCTTCAGTTCGTGCCGATATGTTTTACGGATATGTAATGAATCGTTTAGTTTTTCCAATACCACATCTATTTGTGTGGCTTTAAGGAATAGTCTATAAGTTTTCGATGGCTCCAAACTAAAAGTAAGATTAATATTTAGTAATTGATAAAACATTTAAGGGATGTTATAACTTACTCTTTTAGAAATTCTCTTGCGCTGTCCTGATTCAAAACAAACACCGGATTATCCACTTGCACATTGTGATACATGAGAATTCGGTGCAAATCATCAACTTTTTTACTAACTACATGATTTGCCGCGTCCTTTATAATGTATGAACCAGATGTCATCGATATTGTACGCACTACTGTTATTTTATCCCCGTATATTTCGGGCTCATACGGCTGGGGGCCATCATTCGAAATAACAATTTCAATCTTAGCAGTTGACTCGCCATTTTTTATAAAAGCTTCCGTTGGAAATCAAGAAATAAATAAGAAATATTCAAGAATGTCTAATCCAACTTTCTCACCTTTTGCACTTCGTAACCTATTAGTAGTCTTAGCACTTCCTCCCAGTCCCAATACTAAAGCTGCTAATACAGCACTTTTCCCGCTTCCATTACTGCCAACCAGAAAATTTACGCGCGAATGAAAGTCTATGAATAAGTTGGAATGACACATGAAGTTTGTCAAATGCATTTGTAGTAGTTTTCCGCATCGTCTCGTATCCTCCACGCCACTGGCATTTACTCGTTGTGATTGAGACTAAATATGTGGCGGACGTGGAATTTATTACAATATTATTTATGTATTTACAACTATTCCATCCTTACTTACGGAATTGTATTGGGAGCTATCACAGTGTCTTCTTTTTGTGGGCACTACGGTATCATTTTGGGTTTCATTAACACCTCCATCTCCCTTTCGTCTCTTACGAACCAAGCTCAAACTCATACTGGGCTTATATCCAACAAGTTAATTTAAATCGACTGTCTATTTTGCGCTTGCTTTCTGTAATGCTTCCAAAATCGGAAAACATTTAGCGTAGAGTTGTGTAGTTCGTGAACGAACTAGTTCAATTGAACGGGTCACTATACTGAACTCACTGAGTTCACTGTTTTTTCTTCAACCATATCATTTAGTTTTCTCTTCTCTGCTGTTATGTGTTGTTTCCATTTTTATGTCATCATCAATGTATGATTCTACACTGAGGGAAAAAAGACGTTGCAAAATAAACACCGTTTGATACCAATTTATTAACGTAACGTGCATGAAAAATCGCCACCGATTCGTTCATTAATTATCAACGAAACGGGGGTGATTTTTTGACCGGCGTTGCGTTATGTATTGTCGCCGTAAGATTGATGATTATTTGTTCGGCTTTGTGTTGTTCATTGGATTTGTTATTGTCTGTTCTTAGAAGAAGAAACCACGAGGATTTATAAAGACGTGAAAAATGAAAATTAATGACGAAGAGATAGAATTTAATGACCTGTTTGATATTGTGGATGATTCTCTGGGCTATGGAATGAGAAGGATAAGGTGATTGCAAAATCCAGTGACATCTTCCTATTGCACAAATTTCTAGAATCAATAGAAATGGTGTCGGCCTACGAATATTTAACAACATAAGCTTATAAAAATTTCAATATCAAAAGTTAATAATGAGTGTGTATGTTTTTTATAGAGCGCAGGAATTAAATTTTGCAGTACATAAAGGCGAATGATACGAAGGAGACTGCCACCATTTATTCGTCCTCAGCAAGTGCCTTAGTCGTCCCCCGCACGTTCTATAGTTGTCCCCAACACTTGATTTAAATTATCCCCAGTTGGTATTCATTTTGCAACGAAGCGTTGTTGATTTTTGATGCTTTATTCATGCACCGCCTTGCTTCAATTCGTAACATAAGGGGTTGGTTCATTATCACAAACGAATTTGCAAAGATGAAGCACGTATGTGCTTTGTTTTTCGCTGGGTGTACCTATACAAACGCCTTTGTATTAGTTTTTCCAACTCTTCCATTCATAATCCAATCAGATTCCTTTAATAGCGGCTTATTTGAACTGGTGATCTACTGAACGAAATGAACTGTTTAAGTAAAGTGAGCTAAAAAGCTGGTGTGCTAAAGTGAGCTGTTGAACTAAATGAACGAACTAGTTCACTCAACTGAACTGAACTAAAAAGAGCGATCACTTAAAAGAACTATAGTGCCCAACTCTAAAGGCCCAACTATAATATGCATAAGCTAGCTTAAGCAACTGTGCGAATGCATGAAATCGTATGTGCCAAACTATAATGTACTTAAGTGAAGCCTTAATTTAGCGACCAATATGACAATATGACGCGATTGCTGCTATTGTGAATGCTAAAAAAAAGAAAATCTCAAATGACAACCAAGGTATATTGAACAAGGTAGCGTACTGCGAACAGCTGTACAGCCATTTTTTCAGAGCTCAATGAACTGTCAAACTCATGGATGACGTTTGATTGTTTGTTTACATTTTGTTGTTGGGAGCGTTTTAAAAAATTGTGTACAATCAAACAAAATTCACGCAAATTAAAAATTGTATTTAACATTTCCTATATTTAAATGTAAATAAAGCAAAGTGTGTATGTGTGATATCACATAACTTTATTAATTTCGTTTTAAAGTCCTATTGATGTCATTATAAATGGTATATAATATCTTGCAAATGTATGCCACGGTTTCGCAGAGTCGCGAATCCGTAATTTCGAATTTTCCATGACTGGCGCATGAGACAAGCTGAATTTTACCGATGTCAAGGGTTGTGTTGGCTGTTGTGGTTTGTAGATTGTTCTCATAGACGTGCCACTTAACAAAACTACACAAAAAATTCTAATTGGGTCACATCGCACGATCTCGGAGGGCAGTTCACATCACCACGATGCCATGTAGCATGAGTTGTGTGGCTATGGCGCCGTCCTGTTGGAAACACATGTTAGTGTACATATCATCCAATTCAGCTCAAAAGAAGTTGGTAAGCCCCAAATCAACATCAGACAGCAACTTTTTCGATTTGAATTGGACCTTCTTGGAACACTTGTTTGTTCAATTTTGTTCATCATTTTCATAAAACTGAATAATTGATGGACAATTCAACAGATGTAGCTTGAACAATGTTGCAGCTTGTCATGTGCGCCTTAAAGTGTTAACAGTGGTAACGGACTTTTTTTGAATAAATATTGGGAAATTCCCATACAGCTGATCTGGCAATAACAAATGACAGCTGACAGTTGAGGAGGTTAGGGCGAAGTAAACAAAACGTACAGGAAGAAGATGAAAAAAAGGAGAAGTTTCTTGGACAAAATGGCCAGAAACTTCTTCCCTTTTTTCATCCTGGCATCATCATGATCGGACGCAGTGGCCCCCCCGAAGATACTCGCTAAAACCCCAATAAAGAAAAAGTTGGTTCGCGGTTCAAAACCCGTTTATTGTTTTTGTGAAAGCCTTATTATTAATTAAAGTTTATGTGAATTTTACAAGAGGAAAAAAACCTAAAAGCTGAAAACACATTAGTGAACGATAGAAGATCGAACGAACTAAATTATAAACGTAATCAAAACTTATGAAGTATAAAGAAAAAAAATTGAGCTAAAACTAAAGTCCATATAAACCAAAAAGACTTACAAAGCATAAAACTATTTGAACTAAAAGAAAATAAATACGCGAGTGCGCACCACTGACACCAAAAGCCACATCATCGAGCGTCCGATCCAACGTGGGAGCAGCAGTGTCGCTTGGTCACTCCTGGCGAGGCGAGGGTAACCAAAAGAGACTTATTGAGACAAACGATACTTCCGGACAGACAGATAAGACGGACGGACTGTCTTTTATACTTATATTTGTAGCCTAGAAAAGAAATATAAAAAATAAAGGTAATATTAGTGTTGAGCGAATAGGGAACAAACAATTGTTTTTTTTTTTATTTTGATACTTATCTTTTGTGGAACTCAGTGCGCTATACTCAGGATTGAGCTCAGGCCTAGGATAGTTAGCCTTTTTCTTTTTCTTTGCGGCTCCAGTTAGCCTTACAGCAGCCCGGTTGTTCATCCTTTCTAGAAAATAATAAACAGAGAACACAAATATTACTTTTCGGACAAGAAAAATAAGGAAACCTGCACAACAAATATACATATAAACGACGAAAAAAATAGACATACTCACCAAATATACTCGGACGGACAAACACAGACGACTGGAACCTTTTGGGTCCCTTCGGCTCTTCCAAAACCAGCCGCAGCCGCCAAATCATCCCTGATCCGTTGGTTTCTGACGATCCAGATATAAGATGGAGGACGACATGAGTCCCTAGAAGAAGAAAATCACTGTCGCTGATAATTTTAATTTTTTTGTTTCTTTTATAATTGTTCAATTATACTTACTTTCGAACATTCTCTTGCGAAAATTACAATTACTTGAAATTGCTCATACTCACATTTACCTTTTTGAGGATATACTTACGGAATATTATACTTGCCTTTTTGAAATCCTAGAATGAAAAATTAACTCTTTTAACCCTTTTAATATGTAAATTAAATTAAAATTAAGCATAAATTGTTATTGCAAAAATTGTTATAATTGAAATTGCTAGCAGTTATGAGATTTCCGGGAAATGAACCCCGAATAAAAATTGTGAATTTGAAAGAAATTCCTAAAATGGTGTTGGCTTAAGGCCTATTGTAAGGGTGGTAGCGGAATAGGGTAGGGAAGGGGTAAGTAAGGGAGGCAAATAGGGATACCTAAACAAAATATCTAGGTATCAAGGTGGGATCTTGAGTCGATTCCAGTGGGAGGGCCAAAACTTGGTATAACACCAGCCAAGCGACGTATTTGTTCCTGGAGGTGTACATCATCTGAGTGTTTCGTTAGTCTTTGTCCTTTCCTTTGCTCTTGTTCTTTTTTTCTAGACTTATTTCGGGTACCCCTCTCTCTTTAATGTTTTGTCCTTACGTGAAAGCCCGGTATGAGTATAGTTTTTGTCTCTGTGTCAACGTCCACAACGCCGGCAAGAACACCACCCCAAGCCGACGAGCCATAGCCGCGCGAACGCCAGCATACCGGCAACGCCGACGAAGTGGAACCAACTAATAATAAATCAAATTGACCAGTGCACAGTACAAGCTAACAACTTATTATATATATATACGTTCAATTCTTTTTACATTATTCGTTAATCATATTTTTTAATAAATGGTCCATATACAAATGTACGAGAATGTATTTTCTTATAACATGAAAAACTTATTTCCTAACTAGAAAATAAACACAACCTGAAAATTGGTTTTATCATGAGGAGTAGCTCTTCAACCCAAAGTCCTCTACGTCATCAGGAGGCCCATTCTGCTCAAAAGGATCTTGCTCTCGGCATTTTGAGTTAATTCCATTGCACGAGAGTCCGGCCGTCTTCCATTTTATGCATTTACTGCTCCATTTTTTGGGTGATATGTATGACACGTATGGCCGCATTCAGCTTATGCCTCTCGCCACTCATTTGTAAGGACAAGCTCTGAAGAGACAAACCTTTTAAAAATGTATTCCAAAGAAGTAAAATCGTTGGAAAGCTCGACCGGGCAGTATTGTATTATATGCCATCCATCATCAATGCTACTCAATACTGTAACAGCAAAAACATCCGGGTGTCATGAAGGATAATGACACTATCCTTCCGAGATTAAAATGAGGAAATTATTTCAATTTTATAGTTTCTTAAAGACAAAACTTACATTGTGTGTGTATCCCAATACAAGAGAAAACTTGTTATACTGAATAAAATTGCAGTCACCAGATTTACTTTAAATGGTAATTGCACGTAAGTTTGAAATATTAGAAAAAATTATCCTTTTCAAAGAAAATCAAATTTCAAATAAAAAATGTGTTTGACAACCAATTGTTGGTCAGCTGCTCGAGTCGGCTGCCTATTTTGACAAGCTATTGTACGAAAATAATGTACAGGGTTGTATCCCAGTTTTGTTGTTGGGCAAGTGATTTTACAAACAAGGTAGCGTACAGCGAACAGCTGATTTTCTCGCCATTTTTTAAGAGCTCAATGAACTGTCAAACTCAGATGACGTTTGATTGCTTGTTTACATTTTACTGTTGTTGTGAGCGTTTTAAAAATGTAGTGTACGAATAAAATTTATGCAAATTAAAAATAATGTACTTTTTATTTAACATTTCCCATAGATAAATGTAAATTAGCAAAGTGTGTACTTATTCAATTTCGCTTAAAAGGCCTATTGATGTCATTATAAATGGAATATTTCTTAGAAATGTCCGCCACGGCTTTTTCCAATTTCCCATAACTGGCGTATGAAACAAGCTGAATTTTACCGATATCAAGGGTTGTGTTCGCTTTGATGGCTACTCAAAGACCTGCCATTTAAGAAAATTCACATCATCTCCTCGTAAGATGACCATGAGTTGTGTGGCCGTAGTGCCTTCCTGTTAAAACCACATGTTGGTGTTCATATCATCCAATTCAGCTCAAAAGAAGTTGGTAAGCATAGACCGCGCTCGGCGTTAAGGATAATGTGCGGTGAACGTCGCTTTCAAAGAAATATGGACTGATGACGACGTCGGCCCAAAATCCACATCAAACAGCAAATTTTTCAATATGCATTGGACGTTCTTGGAACTCATATGGATTGTAATCGTCTCAAAGTTAACGATTTTGTTTGTAGACCAAATGGTAAACTAGGCGGATCACCTGAAGAGAACACCCATTTTGATAAAACTGAATAAATGACGGACAATTCTTATTTTATTCTTCTTATTATTTGTATGTAATGTAAAGGAACAAAACAATGCTTAATTCATTTTACATTATTCGTTCATCATATTTTTAATAAATGGTTCATATATCTATATACTAATTACACTGTGCTCGAAATGTCCACTTTAAAAATGTAACAATAATGCGACCCTATGGATATACCTATTTCGACATTGCTGAATCCAGTTGTGCTAGCCGTTTTTCCAGGTTAGCTCTTTTTTTTCGCGATATTGGACCACAAAGTTAGCAAGGAAATCGTATATATAACTAACATATACGATTTCCTTGCTAACTTTGTGGTCCAATATCGCGAAAAAAAAGAGCTAACCTGGAAGGAGGTGAATTTTAGGTGGAAGGCTTCGGAATACGCGCTTTATTCCAAAGAACGAAATAAAGGGAAGCCTTCGAGAATTATTTCTCTCAAAAAAATTATCCACGCTTCACACCCCTTTACCCATTAAAAAGTGCAATCAAATATTACCATATGTCAAACGTCATACAAATCTTCGACATTTTGAGTTTGTGTCTTTGAGAAAAATATTCCTCGCGAAAAATTACTATGAGTCTCCTTATATTTATGAAAAATTAACAGGTTTCATAATTAAGCAGGTTTTGTTGGTTACCTTTAAAATTTCCATTGACACTCACCAAAAAATAATTTACAAAAATTTAAATCAAAAAGTTTTATTACAAATATCTTCTGCTATGAGCAGAAAAATACACAAAATGTGTAATAAGTCCAAATCTGCTTAATTCTCATAAAAAAGTTGAGTTTTTTCAACGATACCTACTAAAAATGTCGACGATATATATGATTTTTAACATGTGATAATATTTAATTGCATTTTTTCGCGGTAAGGGGGTGAGAAGCGTGGCCGACTGTTTTGAGAGAAATAATTCTAAAAATGTTCCCTTTATTTCGATCTTTGGTTCTTCCGCTTCAAAATCGCATAAGACATAAGTAACCTCTCTGATTTCACAACAAACTTTGTGGTCGAATATCGCGAAAACAAGAGCTAACATAGAAAAACGGCTAATGCCACTGAATTCAGCATGGCCGAAATATGTGTATCCTTAGGGTCTCCTTTCTGTTACATTTTTGGACTAGCACAGTGTTATTAATAAAACATGAACACTTATTTCAAAAATAGAAAAAATACGACCTGAAAATTAGTTTAACATGATGAGTAGCTCTCAACGCAAAGTCTTCTACGTCATCAGAAGGCCCTGTCTTGTTGTCGGCATTTTGAGTAAACTCCAATGCGCGAGAGGCCGGGCGTCCTCCACGTTATGCATTCCCAGCTCTATTTTTCCTGGTCTGCTTTTCACTGTTATTAATGATATGTGTGACACGTTTGGCCAAATTCAGCTTATGCCTCTCGCCACCCATTGGTAAGAACAAGCTCAAAAGAGACAATCCTTTTAAAAAATTTATTCCAAAAAAGTAAATTCGTTGGAATGTTCGATCGGGCAGTACAAACAATTCGCAAAAATGATGCCACACTCGCCCAATCGACAGCGACAACGCCAACAAGAAAACGAAGGTAGACGTACCGTAACGTGAAATGTAAACGCCGACACTGAGTTTTTAATTTAATTTATTTTCCATCGTAGTAACGGAGCCAATTTGACCTTTCACAGTTACAAAAGACAACAATAGGTAGACTTTTTAGAGTGAAAAAAGAAATGGCATAAGGTATTGTTTATTAAATCAAAATTAAAAGGGACTAATGGTAAATACACCATCCCGTTATGTGGTAAAATATTGCAACAATCGATTCTCTTTTGAACTTGCCCCTTGCGTTCTAAACTTCTGCACCACGACATTTATTTCTTCGTCTGCAGTATTGCACACTAGGCATGTTTTCGTTACAAGCTAGCAATTTTAGTTTAGCACTTTGCAACGAAAACAACTGACTTCCACTAACTGGCACATAAGCAATAAGTGGCGGATTATCACTATCTGGTAGCAATGGTGTCATGAGTTGCGAAGAAAGAACAGTGCGAAACAGACAAAAAAATCGTGAAAAGTATTTATAAAATATATATTTACTATTCTATGTTCAATTGTTTACACTCTTTTTGCAAATATTAAAATAATTTCCAATTTTTGTTCTTCTTCTTCCCGTTAATTCACAATAATTGATAACAATCTCTCCAAAAATGGGATGCCATATTGCTAAATATAGGGTGCCCAATCTGGCAACATCATACTCGATTAAGCCAGGAACACAAGCAGCAAACTCAATCGGGAACTAATAGTGCTTAAAAGTGCTTAGCTCCCCATACAAATTAAGCACTTATGGTGTAACGAAAACACGCCTAATATATCCTAAATATATGAAATTGTAAGTCCAGATTCACACTCGGCAACTTTTTCCAAGCAAGTGTCGAAGTTTGTAGGAGAGAGAGGCAGAGAGCTCTTTCCGCCTGCCTCTCTCTCCAACAAACTTTGACACATAGGTTTAGGTTAGGGTGGCAGCCGTTTTCTTTTTTATTTCTTCAGCTCACATAGACGAGTTTAGGTCCCTAGTGGTACCACGGGTTTAAATGCCCTTCATGTATCGATAGCACGAATATTGGTACTGGAGAGATCTGTTAGGATGCCTAGAAAGGCCGACCCAGTAGGTCCAGTCGTCGTTTACTCAAAGCGGGGCATTCGCATAACAAGTGCTCAATGCTCTCCACTTCTTCCTCATCTCCACAGCTTCTGCAGAAGTCATTGTAGTTAATACCCAATCTTCTTGCGTGTTTGTCTAGCTACCCTACAGGTGCCGATTTGTGTCCATCTGTCGTTGGACTGCCTGTGGCGCACCAATATATGCAAATTCTTCGAGAATTTGTAAAGTCGTCCCTTTCCTAGCAAGTTCATCGGCTTTGCAGTTCCCCGGGATATCCCTATGCCCAGGCACCGATATGAGGTGTATATTAAACTGCTCAGCCATCTCGTTAAGAGATCTGCGGCAGTCGAGGGCTATTTGTGAATTTAGGGATGTGGCCTCCAGAGAATTGATGGCAGCCTGGCTGTTAGCGAATGCCGAGTTTTGGCCGTAGCCGAAGCCGAACATTCGGTCTGGCTCTATTAGTTAACAAAACATTATAATTTATACTAAAATGGAATAGAAAACTTACATTTGGTTTTAGAAACCTCAAAATTCCACTTTAAAACCTCAAAATTGCACTCAAAAGCAAAAAAAAAATAGTTTTCGATGACAATTTTGTCGTCGCGAAATTTCCCGCAAATTTTTTCTCGATATCGGTTGGGGTGATCCAAAACTTAAAGATTACATCGAAACTTGTCGATAACGAATGCCGTGATTAGGCCCATATTTACTTTTTGTGTAAAATGGTCCATTTGTGTGGGAGGTACCAAAAGGGGCGTGCCAATAACGCTCATTTTTCTCGAGGTAATAGAGACTAATAAACTAATACTATCGCCCATGTGATGACAATCCCGTGAGTTCGAATCGCAAAACGCAAAAATTAATGGTTTTCGAAATTAAATTTTAATAAAATGCACACATGGGTGAATTTATTTATCACTGTAATAAATAATTTGATTTTAATAAATCCAAATTGTTGTGCTAAAAAAGAATTCAGAACATGTATTTTGGGACTTGAAATCACAATCGCCAATTTTTGGCGAAATGCGATTGCCATCACATGGGCGTATATGTAGAATTTCAGAGGATTCAAATAAGTAGTATAGAGGTTATTAAATAATCAATTTTACACTAAATGTTAACTCTTTGTGGGGGAGGAACTAGAAGGAGTAGACCAATATGGCCCATCTTCGAACTTAGCCGGAGATAGAAGAAAATATTACCACATACCAAATTTTAAGTCAATCGATTACTCCTTTCGAGAGTTATCGTGCGCACCAGCCAACAGACAGACGGACGGACATTGCTCAAATGACTTAAAATTACCCAAAACGAATTTCCGCCAAACATACTTACAATAATACTACTTACTCGAATCTTCTGAAATTTCACGAAGTGGGCACTCTCTTTTTGGTACCTCCCACCAGGGCTGCGGAGTCGAGCCAAAATTAATCGACTCCGACTCCCGGAGTCGAATTTTAAAATCATTCGACACCGGCTCCAGCTCCGACTCCGGCAGTTAAAGAACATAAATTTCTGAAATTATATTTCTGCTTAAACGTGAGTTCATGTATTTGAAAATAAGATATAGCTTTGTTAAAAAAGAGAAAAAATTGGTATTCAATACCAGTAATTAAATAAAATTATATTATTTATTTATTGATGCTTTACTTGTAAGCTGCAACTAATATGACAATTCTTTCAACATGAAATCATGAAAAATTTTTCATCAATAACTGCCTCTGTTTTAATATACCGCAATTTTTTAAATAATTTTCGGTTCAAGCAACCAGTTCATTCGTTAGTTATTATACCCTACAACACACTATGTTACAGGTGGTTTTAAATTAGTTTTTTTGTGGCAGATTTGAAAAAAAATACTGCAGCTAGACCCACCTTATATATACCGTTCTACTCAGAATCACTAGCTGTCCGTCTGTCCATCTTAAGTTGTTCGTTAAGTACAGGTCAAAGTTTCACTACGATCCTGCTAAAATTTGGCAATAAGGACTCTTTCACACCAGGCATTAAACCTATTGGAATTGGTCAAAATCGGTTTAGATCGAAATTATAAATGTTTCTATAGAAAATTCTGTTTAGATTCAGATTTATAAGGTAATTATTTCATATTTATATTTACAATATCTGAGCTTATTTTGCTCTAACAAGGTGTTGTACGGTATCATATAATTGGCTTCGCCCGACCTTTCCTTAATTGTTTTGTACTCGCTTAATAATATCGTATAGTCTTGAAAAATACTTATTTTGTTAGCTAAATATAATCACTACTTTATAGATATTTATGGCATACAAAAAAAGGTTAAAAAAGCATCGAATATTTTATCCGAAATTGTTTTCCCAAACATTTTTGAGTGTTAAAGTTCTATCACATAAATGGTACATTTTGCACAATACATCTCGGAGTCGACCATAATTTTTCGACTCCGGACTCCGACTCCGGGCAAATTTCCCAGACTCCGACTCCACAGCCCTGCCTCCCACACAAATGGACCATTTTGCACCAAAAGTTAACTGCTTAGGGCATCTCCTAAATACCGGTGAATGCGTCCTGCGTCTATCAAACTCGATTTCAAATATATTGAAATGTATTACAGCTACCGAAATACGCACACGGATACGCCGGATAATTTCAAAAAATCCGAATTTGACAGTGCGCTTACAAGGAAAGAAAACAAAACAACAACAAAAGAAAACATAAACACAAACAGATGACAAGCAGCATTTTATTTTTTACTAGCTTACCCGTTGCGCTTCGCAGCCCCCCATCTTTTATCTATTTTCTGTTTAGGGTACTGTAAAATATCTATACCTCTTTCTTTCAAAATGACATGATTATTACATATGGTGCAAAATGAAGAAGATTTGATTGCTTTTATATATAAAATACGAACCCTCGTTTCATTTCTAGTGTGTGTTCCAAGAGTTACCCCGACATCATGGTACAATATTTATCCCTTTTCCCACTGCACCTCTGAACGCAATAACTACATTCACATCCTGCTACAATATAAAACCATGTTTGTCCCACTGTGTCTATAAAGGTACGAATTTAAAAATCTAAAGTGAATAGCTCCATAGTACCACATTTAACCCTTTCTGTGTCATAATTAACCAATTTTGCACGATTGTACAATATTTTAAAATGATAATTGATATTTCAAGATCCAAATTCGCAAGCTTAGGGCGTATTTCAACATTTTTGTACCCTATCTGTGCCATTTATTAAACTTGTTTTCCCCCACGGTTTAAGTAGAAGAACCAATTTGGAAAAACAATTTCTTAGCTTTGGCTTATGCTGTAAGATCTACCTTTGCACTCAGGGCCACATTCAACACCTTTTGCACCACTGTTCCATATTAAACACTTTTTATTACACTGTGCTTCTAAAGTACGAATTTTTATACATACCTGGGACTATTTTGTTCCCTTTTTCCCCACTTAGCACATTTAACCATTTTACCGTATATAACTTTTTTGCTTCACCGTACCATATTTAACCCTTTTTGCTCCACTAAACCATATTTAACACATTTTTTCCCCTCTGTAACATATTGAACAATTTTTGCTTGCCCCAACTGCATCATAATTTTAACCTTTTTGCACCACAGTGCTACTAAAAGCATACATTTAGAAAAAGAACATTCTTATTTCATATTTAACTTACCCTCTCTCCCTGCATCCATATTTTTACCCACTGTACTAAATGTACGTTTTTTGACCCACTGTGCTATATTTAACCTTGTGGGTCCACTGAATCAAATTTAACACCTTTTTGTCCTACTATATTTTGTCCACTATATTTAACCATTTTTGCCCTACTGTACCATAGTTAACACATTTTTGCCCCACTGTTCAGTCTGTCTCAATCGACTCATTCTAGTCGCGTCAGGAGTTTTCCTAGAAAGCTTTGTTCACACTTTAGGCATAATGCACTTTTTAGATATTTAGAATTTAGATAGCGATTCCGTTCGCGGGCACAAAAGGAACTTACTTTTTATTACATACACATAAAATGAGCTTAATTGAAAAAAAAGAAAATAGTAAAACAAAGGGAAAAATAAAATAAACTCAAACCAAATATAACATCACTGCAGCATGGTAATGTTTGGCTATCCCTTACCGACCTATAGCCGATCCAAGTGGTAGATTTATCTGAATTTTTTAATTCTGTTATTTCTGTGTACATAGAACATGATTTTAAGTTTTGTCAGTAAGACCCTTTATCCTTATTTTTCAGGATACGCACAATTGTTGCAGTCCGGTTTAATTTTCAAATAATAAATCGACCTTTTTGAAAAAATTTATTATTTTTAATTTTTCAGTGTGGTATTTTACGAAACAATTTTGTTTTTTACTAAGACATAAATATACTTGACATTTTGAACAATATGTACGCGTTCTTGATTTACATCCGAACCGTCGGCAGCATCTGGCTGATGACAAATCATGCTCAATAGGTCATTGTTTGTATCTTTTGTCTTGGCATGGTTGTTGGGGTGGACGATATATTTTGGCAACATACTGGGGTTCTTCATCTTAATCTTCAGATTCATATTCAATATGTTTCTTTTTATCTATAGCTACTAATTGTTTAGCTAATGCTATTTTAAAACTTAACAAGTCATGAATATTTTTCTGAAGTTTGGAATTCCACATAAGTTTTCTCTTTTTTTTCCAGGGTTTCACGTATTCAACTCTGCCACACGCACAAGCTAAAGATGCAAGAACTACCGACTTTGAATCCTTCCACTGCACCAAGACAATGTTGTCTTTACTATGACAAAATTCCTCCATATCACCGATTCTCAAGTGTTTCTCATTCGTGCAATGCAAGTTTTGTATTCTATTCCTCATTATTGTTCCATTAGTATAGATTCAACAGAGCTGGTAGTAGTGGTGTTGTTGTCAAATAACGGTCAAAAACAGTTTGGAACCTTCAGGAAGTGTTTCAGCCAAACGCAAAAAGAAGCCTGGTCCTACGCCTAAATTCGAGCATGGAAGTGGTGTAGCATTGCTTTGATATATCTCAAAATCAAGGACCAGCCCCTCAGAGACTGTTAAAACCTAATTTTTCAATACCACTCCTCTAGGTTTAATTTGGAGGCTTTGTCTAACAGGGCACCGACCAGTATCATATATATTTCTGCAAGCAAATTAACGCCTACAAAGGGTAATTTCTAAGTTGCCTCCACACACATCACATCACATCACACATCCACATCATCACTGCTAAAATCATCCAACTCCGAATTTAAAGTTCAGCGAAGTTATCGTCGTCAGTTAGTCCACCTGAGAAGAAGAACAAAAAAAAAGTTAACATATTTTTATAATATAGTCCTAACACGCACAATTGTAGCACTTCAAACAAATTTGATGTAAAAATATCAAAAATCACAAAATAATCACAATTTACATACAATATTTAATATTTTTTCTTATTGAAAACACTTTTTCATAAATAATTCCACAATTTAAACAATTTTAAATTATATGAAAACTTACCCTTTAGACTCATTTTGACAACAGCGCAAAGTACACAACTGAAACTACAAAATTAATATAAAATAACAAAAACACATGAAAAAACTTCACAATGGTGAACAAAGACAGATCATACACAATTATGTTTTGTCGGTCTTATCGTATAGCGTCATATATTAAAGAAATTATAGAGACTTAAACTTACCCGCACAATTGTGCGTACACGGTCGGAAAGGGCTATATTTGTTTTTGCTTGCCTCTGTCATTTTTTCACGTCACCACGCATAGCGTACGACAAAAAAAAAACAAAAACAAAATACATTGCCATTCTCTGCTGCTATCCATAGCACACACACGCTCGGCCATATGTAGGCAAAACAAAAACAAATCACATTGCTATTCTCAGCAAAGCAATACTCACTGTAGGATGGGAGAGTAAAATATTGGAACACTCGCATCGTGTCGATGTGCCGCACACTGCTTTATTTTTCACTACCACAACTACAATTTTTATACGCTATGAGTTGTTCATGTCCTGCTTGCAGGTGAATTTTACTTAGGATTTTGAAAGCCATGAATCTCCTTTTCTAATAAACTTTTTAATAATTTTTTTGGCCTAAAACCTTCACCATGTCGAGAGCTTTTTATTATAAAAAATTTCATGAAAATCAGCCGGGCCTTTCTCAAGATTGTTCCGAACATAAAAAAGGCACTTCAAAATATAATATTAGTTAAGATTTTGGAACAGTGCACGAAGTATAAAAATATTAAATATTGAATTTGCTGGAAATACCAAATACAAACTGGTAAGAATTTAATATTTTACTGTTATAATTTATATCAAAATGTGTTTTTCAGATTAACAGCGAAGAAATGATTGAAATAGCTGGGACACTGCCCACTTATGGAATACAAAGGAGCCTCTCCACAGATGTGTAAAAATCAAGAAGGGCACATGGCAAGCAATTTCTCTGAAGTTGTCAACACCAAGTAAATTTCAAAACTTTAAAATATGTACCAGCATTTTTGTATTAATGTTTATTAATTCAACAGAAACGTGGGGAACCTATTCATGCTGCTTGGACGCAAGGAATCCATTTTCAAGAACACAATTTGATTCCGGTCGGATCTAACCTAAGAAAATCGTTAGTCCAGGTGTTTGTTCATCCTACAATGAAGCATGTAACACGAGCTTGTTCCGAATAGTTTTTATTACGATGCTGCATTTGAATTCCATGTCCAACGAGAACATTTGGAAATATCAATTGAAACTGGCCAATAAACAATTCTCTACTTTGGAGCATGATTATAAGATAGAATTTGATTTAATAGCGACACTGCCATGTGATATAAAACACAATTTAGTCCCAACATGTCAAGTGCCGACAGCTTCGATAGATTTGGTTGGCGTTTACAAAGTCAGGAGGAGTATTACAGGTCTTTACATTTTGCGCAACCAATAAAGAGTTTAAGAAACATAATTTGACTTCGGTGGACAAAACCAACATCTTTAGATACTCCACGATATATTAGCAATGTTTCAGTTTTTCTCTAATGAAAAACAGCATCTTGCATAACAAACAAATATTGCCCAGAATATTTTCAAAACATATAAATCATTCATAATAGGCATGTTTTCGTTACAAGCTAGCAATTTTAGTTTAGCACTTTGCAACGAAAACAACTGACTTCCACTAACCGACACATAAGCAATAAGTGGCGGATTTTCACTATCTGGTAGCAATGGTGTCATGAGTTGCGAAGAAAGAACAGTGCGAAACAGACAAAAAATTCGTGAAAAGTATTTATAAAACATATATTTACTATTCTATGTTCAATTGTTTACACTCTTTTTGCAAATATTGAAATAATTTCCCATTTTTGTTCTTCTTCTTCCCGTTAATTCACAATAATTGATAAAATCTCTCCAAAAATGACAGGAACAAAAGCACCAAACTTCATCGGGAACTAATAGTGCTTAAAAGTGCTTAGCTCCCCATACAAATTAAGCACTTATGGTGTAACGAAAATACGCCTAATATCGATATTGCTCTGAATATCCACTCCAAATGTAGAAAAACAAAATTTTTCTGAAATGGGGATGATAAATCAGCTGTTTTTTGTTTACTGCGTATTTCGGTACAGCGCGCGTTAAAAATTATCCATCATGCGTTTTTTTGACAGACGCTGACGCATTCACTGGTATTTAAGAGACACCCTTAAGGCTTTAATACCAGTCCATACAAATACTTGAAATTGTGTACAGTGTAATGATTTTATAGTACCTATTGGCACGACCCGTTTGGTACTTCCCAAACAAATGGACGTTTTTGTACCAAAAATTAACAGCTTTCAACTTTTTTCGCAAAGCATACAAATACTTGAAATTTCGTACAGTGTAATGCTTTTATAGTACATAGAGTCTAGAGAAAAGTGGCCGATATGGACCATTTTACACCAAAAGGAGTCAGTCGCCGCCTGTCGTAGCGAACGGACGTGTTATCGCAGAGCGGATAGTTTTTAACATATTACGCAATACCTATTCACGTACCTACTACGCAACCACGTGGTTTGTTGTTTTTAAAGCGTAGGTTGAATTGGATGCATCGGTTTCTGGACAGAAATTTCTGAGCTCAGTCTGGAAGGTGTATATCGACGTACCTATTACGGGCTAATACTGGATATGGGGGTTTCTCCCCCCCCAACCAAATTATGATTAAACCAAAAAAGAAGAAAGGGTTACAGCACAGGGGAGGGAAACCCAGTGGCGGCGACAAGTGTTGATTCACTCACGAGTCATGTGTCGTCGCTATCGAATAATCGTAAGCATGCAACTTCTACGAGCTTTGGTACCTTGGAGCCCGTAGTCGAAAATGAAGCAAGAGCACATCCAGCCGCAGGCATAACAAATTATAAGACAGATGAAGCAGAACTCTGCTGGGGCTCTAAGCAACTCCAGCCTTTAAAAGCCAGTGGAGACTCTGAATCATCAAATGAAAACAATATCACTATTGTTGCTAACTCAAAGAGACTGTCAGGGGCACAAAGAAGGAAACTGAATAAGTTGAACTGACGGAACCTATTACGGGATGAACATAGCGCTGTGAAAGTGGCTTAGAAGAAAAAGGGCTCGCCGTCTTCCAGTAATTCGGAGAAGCCTACCGTATCCACAAAAAAGGAAGTCTCTAGTCGGGGTCCTTCGATCGTGGGCGGTAAAGTTAATCTAGTAAAGCAGATCAAGTCAACCAAATCATCCGTTAATGATGAGACTTTAAACAAAAAGACTACAGACACGGAAAGGTCAATTGGCCATATAGAAGGGTAAGAAGCCACCATCTTATTCTAATATAGCTAAACAAAATTTCCGAGACGATATGATATATGCTATGCCATAATTGATAGCAGTAGTGCATCTGGCAGAATCCCCGTGCTTTGATGTTAAGGCTGGCATCACAACGCTGTGCTGGTGTCCTCATAAAACTTGTGGATAGCTTCCCCTCTCCTTGGGACGGCGCAAAACCAAAATTGGCAAGAAAAAGCGACATTCCTGAACTCATAAAAACGAACCTGTATGTTAAGGGATGTAAGTTCTCATCAGAGTAACTACTCCAATTCAAATCTTTCCGTGATGATTATAATGAGGAAATGCCACCAGATAGGATTCCGCGATCATGAGGAAATGCCACCAGATAGGATTCCGCGATAATGAGGAAATGCCACCAGATAGGATAGACTCCCAAAAGAAACTTTTACTGGAAAGAGCGAGACAGCATCCAACGCTCTGATGGACATCATCAATATAGGCAGAGTTCATATTGATTTGATCCAGGAACCATGGACAACTAGCAACAAGATTACTGGATTAAACCATGTGAACTACAACCTTTTCTACGCTAACACAGGTACTCGTCCAAGGACTTGTATTTTGTGCCATTAAAACTTATGTTTTCTTTTCTCTCCAGAGTTGTCAACATCGGACACAACTGTGCTGAGGCAAGGTAATGGAAATATGTACCTGGCGTCAATATATCTGCCATTCGATGCGCCGACATTGCCACCTACGTCGGAATTACAACGTCT
The DNA here is from genome assembly GCA_963930755.1 of Eudasyphora cyanicolor. Classification (NCBI taxonomy): domain Eukaryota; kingdom Metazoa; phylum Arthropoda; class Insecta; order Diptera; family Muscidae; genus Eudasyphora; species Eudasyphora cyanicolor. The sequence goes on from OZ005736.1 coordinate 254,362,993, forward strand.
GGTGAGGGAATCCAAACACACAAGTAATGAGTTATTAGCTGGGTGTGACGCCAACTCCCATCATATCGCTTGGGTAGTACTAACACCAATAAAAGGGGACACGCCCTTATCGAGTTTTAGAATTCAAATGACCTCATAATTCTTAACATAGGATAAACTGCAGCCTTTGTTAAAAAAATTAGGGAAGAAGTATTAGATATAACGATATGTTCAGAAAATCTTATTGACGAGATCCATGAGTGGAGGGTTTCGGTTGAACACTCCTATTCAGACCACACTCCTATTCGGTCCCCCCTACACTCGTGGGACCAAATTTTGAACTCAAATAAAACAACAAACACAACCATTACAACTACAACAATTACCAGTCAGTAGCATTGCCTACTGTCTGTCTTTCTGTTAGTCCGACCTCCATTTCTATTTGATCCAGTCCCCTACCTAGCAGTTATATTGCCCGTCCGAATATAGTCCGTCAAAACGATACAAGTCCGCCACTTCTGAATCTCGTAATGGATGAGATCATACGAAGTGAACAATCCGTGCTCAGGGACATCGATTCGCTGAACAGAGAAATCTCCGCCCAGTATGATGAGCTCTGTCAGCAATTGTCAGAATTGGTAAGTGATGGATCTTTCATCGGACTCAGTCAGGAAAGCGTGCCTGCGGGATTGACGGATGAACCTCACTCTATCGGATGAGGATAGAAAAACTACGGTTATCTCTGCCCGAATTTCGATAGAGGTAGGCCAGACATAATTACGCCGGTGGCCAACAAGGCTGCAGTCGCGACCAATGCCAACGCTACTTCACCGACTCCACCTTCCGTGGTAAACAAGCCCTCAAGTGTCGGTGGCTTGACTCTGACGCGGCAAGGAGCTTTAGTCTCAGGATCTCCTGTGGATAAACTCTCTAAAAGCGTAAGAAGAAAGTCATCTGATAAGAACAAGCCTATCATAGGGCTTGTTCTTATCTTCGCAAGTTTGAAGGTAAGAGCGAGACCGATTTAACTATGAGAGAAAGGGGTTTCATCAGAGCAAACTGGAACACGATTCTTCACCATGAGCACGACATCCCGCCATTGTGAAGAGATCAGTTCTGTTGAAATCCCCGCTGAAACCTTCTATCACTTCCCTGGTGGAGACTGCAACTCCTACGCCCTCTGTGGTAGCGGTGACAGCGGCCCCCGCTAATGTACCTCCAAAGGTACAGATCAGTGTCGTCTCACAAAAGACACATACTAACAAACAAGATACTGGCAGTAACTTGCTGCCTCATTTCGAAGGTCCCTCAACCTCACGGCAAGCTGCGGCCTCAATACGATCTTCTGCTTTACAGAATACTGGGAAACGGACGAGGTCGAACGAGGAGCCGCACCCGGCTGCGAAGAAGCATCAGCATGTGACAGCCTGAAACGAAGCAGGAAAGTTAACACCCAACCGTCAAGTCCAACAGAGCGTAATACCTTCTGGAGGTAAATAACCCTCTGGGTCTAGACCAGCAAAGAAGGCGTTTAAGCCCTATTCAAAACCTCAAGGTAGGAATCCAGATATCCCTTCCCCGAAAACCTTAAACCAGCAGGTGGTGGTAGAAGATATAGCCGACCCCGGCGGGAGGATAAGCCTTCTTATTGGAAGCTACTAGAACCGAAGCTGCCCAATCTAATACATAGGTTTAGGTTAGGGTGGCAGCCGTATTCTTTACAAGTTCATATAGGTCCCTAGTGTTAACAGGCGCTGAAATGCCCCTCATCGAAACCAGCCTGTTTGATATACAAATTTATCGATAGTACGAATATCGGTACTGGAAGGATCTGTTAGGCTGCCTAGAAAGGCCGACCCCAATATGTCTAGTCGTCGTTTACTCAGAGCGGGGCGGTCGCATAACAAGTGCTCAATGCTCTCCACTTCTTCCTCATCTCCACAGCTTCTGCAGAAGTCATTAGAGTCAATACCCAATCTTTTGGCGTGTTCGCCGTCAGAACTGATACTAACGTAGACAATCTTTGCCTCTCTAGTGGGAGGAGATAATTTGATCTTCTCAGGTCATACCTTGGAAAGTGCAAGGAAAGTGTAAGGAAAATGTGCCAACAGTGAACATTTGATAAGATTAATACCGCCTTTCCATTGCGCTCCGTCGAAGATTACATCGCTACTGCTCCACCTATCTGAAAGTGTTAGTTTTAGCAACTTCGGTACTAGTAGCTTCCATTTTGAACGGCTGATCCTCCCGTCGGGGCCAGCCATGTCTACTACCGCCACCTGCTGGTCTCAGATTTTCTGGGAAGGGATATGTGGTTTCATACCTTGAGGTCTTGAATAGGGCTTAACCACGTTCCTTGCTGGTCTAGACCGAGAGGGGTTAACTTTCCTGCTTGGTTTTTTGAGGTCACATGCTGTCGCTTTTTCGCAGCCGGCTGCTACTCCTCGTTCGACCTCGTCCGTTTCACAGTATTCTGTAAAGCAGAAGATCGTATTGAGGCCGCGTCTTGCCGTGACGTTGAGAAAAGAGGCAGAAAGTTACTGCCAGTATCTTGTTTGTTAGTATGAATGGTCTTTTGTGAGCCAACACTGATCTGTACCGTAGGAAGTACATCGGTGGGAGCTGCTGTCACCGCTACCACAGAGGGCGTAGGGGTTGCAGTCTCAACCAGAGAGATGAGAGAAGGCTTCAGCGGGGATTTCAACAAAACCGATCTCTTCACAATGGCGGGATATCGTCGCTCATGTCGAAGAATCGTGTTCCATTTTGTTCTGATTAAACCTTTATCTCTCGTCGTTAAATCGGTCCCGCTCTTTCCTTCAAACTTGCGAAGATAAGAACAAGCCCTGTGGTAGGCAACGCGAGCCTTTTTTGCAGATGACTTACTTCTTCCGCTTTTAGGGAGTTTACTCACAGGAGATCCTGAGTCTAAAGTGTAAGGTCATCCATCAATCCCGCAGGCACGCTTTCCTGACTGAGTCCGATGAGAGATCCATCACTCCCTAATCCTGACAGAGCTCACCATACTGGGCGGAGATTTCTGTTCAGCGAATCGATGTCTCTGAGCACGGATTGTTCACCTCGCATGATCTCATCCATTACGAGATTCAGAGGTGACGGACTTATAACGTTATGACGGGCAATATAACTGCTAGGTAGAGGACTGGAGCAAATTGAGATGGGGATCGGACTAACAGAATGACGGTCAGTACGCATTGTTTGGGATGAAACTCCAATGATACTGGTAATTATTGTAGTTGTGATGGTTTGTATTTGTTGATTCATTTGAATTCATAGTTTGGTCCCACGAGTGTAGGGGAACAGAGGTCGACCATAGCATAGCGCCCATTTCTATGGTAAGGACTTGGCGAAGAAGCCTTGTACTCGATGAGGCGCCCAGGTATCATCGAGGCTCCGTTCTAACATATTCATTTACCCCCGACTATGAAATTTTAATAAACATCGACAGGCACAGGATCACATAACACCTCGACATTGTGGGGCTACTTTTATAGTAGAGTATCACTACTAAATCTAGCAAATGGAGCTATAGAGGAGGCCCATGGTGAGAGGGAATTACCTCGTATAAACCTTTCGAGTGGTGTCGATGAAGCATAGGGTGCTATCGACAGCTGATTGTCAGGGACTGCTTATTTGAGCTACAGCATTTATTCGCAGCTAACATTTATATCGTTATCCGCAACCTGTGCCACGTCCGGTGGCCTTCAGCTCGGCCGGAATTTATCGTGATCTTGAATTTAAATGAAAGCTGACAAAATTATTTTAAATTCTATTTGAGTTGTTTAATTGTGGGTTGCTGCAGACCACTCAAGTTGAAAAATATTTTTGTCAACATTGCGATAAAAGTTGGGCAAACTGGGCAATGTTTTTTGAAATTGAAACCAAAAAACTTAAATAGGATAAAATTGTTGGCTGCAATATTTTTGAAAGCTTAAGTTTTGCACTAATGCACTTTACACAATGGGTCGTCGACTAATAATAAAAGAGAAGTTAAATTAAAAATAAAACATAATAATCCACCCTAATACACATAAACTGCTGAAGCGTTTTACTATATTTATCCCCTCACCTTAGAGAGTAGGGTATATATAATTTGTTACGAGCCAAAAGTGTAACACATCGAAGGAGTGACCTAAGACCCTAAGTATGTTCGGCGGAAAACCGTTTTGGGTAATTATAAGTCATATGAGCAATGTCCGTCCGTCTGTCTGCTGACAACCTTCCCCGTCAAAATGATTTGGAATTAAACATTATTACTACTAGTTGTAATGGTTAAAATGTGTTGCTTGTTCCAAAAACAAATTATTGTGGTCGACAAGACTTAACACTAGAAGGAACTTGTGATAAAGGCAGAATCGATTCAAATAAAACTTTTCAAAATGATGGCAATTTTAGAACCTTGCTAAGGTATCGGGCGATAACGGATTCAAATTTGAATAGTCACTTGACAAATTCACTACGAAACTCAATGTATATAAGCAATCGTGTTCAAAATTATATTATAAGTGTTTGTCACTCTCTTATACACCGACAGCTTATTGGGAGAATCAATAATTCCACAGCTTTCACCATCATGGCGGACGAATTATCTGATATTTCAGGGGTTAAGTAAGTTTCAATTTGTATCCGGTACCTTAATGAAAACGATGGGCGATATAAAATTTGCGAAGATGTTATAGTTTCGTCCCAACAAAACAGTTCGATGGAAAAGGTTTGGATGAAATTACTCAAAATTTCCTCGAAACGTCTGGTATTGATTGCAAGTGTTATGGCAATGCTATTATGGCGCAAGAGCAATGAACGGAGAATTTCATGGGACACAAGCATATATCCAAGAAAAGTACAGCTTAGCACTATATTCACATTGTGCAGCTCACAGCTTCAACTTGATTGGAAGATACTCATGCAAAGTAGTCCCAGTTAGAAATCTCTCAGTTAGAAATTTTCTCGGCACTATCCAAACCATATACCACTATTTTTAATATCCTAAAAGGCAAATAGCTCATCAAGAAGCAATTTCTAAAAAGAGGATTCTCCGTGATGATAAAAAGCTACATCTGCATTTGAGTTGTTGATGGCTATCAAAACGTTGGATTTTCAGTTTCGGTCCATGTAGTTGATTCAGTTCACTGCTTGGCATTATCATTAATTCGCATTCTTCAAAGTGAATATAAAGATTTAGCAGAAGACGTCCATCTGGCTGAAAATTCGAAAAAGGAATTGATAGACATACTCGAAGCACTGGGCAGTGATGGCTCACAAATAGAGCAACTGTAGGAGCAACTGCAAAGATACTGTGGGGTGACCCAAATGAGAAGAAAACCAGTAGTTTTCTGAAACTAAACAAGATCGAGATTAGTAAGATGATAAGTGTTCTAACGGGACACTCAAGCTTACAGGCACATCTTCATCGCATAGGACTAGCAGAAAACGACGAGTGTAGGGCATGCAGGGAAAACATCGAAACGATAGAACATTTTCCGTGTCACTGCCCAGCTTTCACACATGCAAGATCCCGATATTTCGGTTCCGACATATTGCCAGACTTGACTCATCTCAGAGGATATGACTGGAAGATACTGAGAAAATACGTGTCTAGTACCGATTTTCTGTAATCCGTGGGGTATGAAAATCATAAATAACGAGCGCACAACAGGCCGAACCACTGGCTTAAGTGTATGTCCATGGATATGAGACCTACCTAACCTACTCGTAAGCGAAAATGTCTGCAAAATTCTTTTTATTCCAAGGAAACCTTCAAACGCTGAATTTAATAAAGCCATTTTAATTCTTTCATATCTAGTAAACTATATAAGCAATCACAATACTTTTTTTTTAAATTAAAATGAAGTTTCAATAATAACGACATTTAAATTTTAGCAGTGACAATATTTTGTATCCATAAGCTATGCATGCAAATGTTCATTAGTTTTCGCTTTACAATATTTAGGTGATTTCACTGGAGTTCTATGACAAAATATTATTTTTATGAAAACAAATTATGGATTTTTCTTATTAAAACACTTCTCTATAGAACAGCATCATTCGATTTTCGAAAATTATTTGTCGAAAAATTACTTATTGCATTTAAAATGCCTCTGTGTGCCGTGTCAATTTATTAAAACATCAATACAATCAATATATTATTTAAATAAATACAATTAATACGGGTGGTCCATAATAAACGCACGATGTTAATTGTATATAAAACAAAAATAATTAAGTATAATTTTTTTTAAAAGAATTATAATAATATTTTTCATTATGATAGAAGGATCTACGACCATTAGGTGTGAAACAAAATATCAGCCAAATGTTCGCCACAAAAGGTGATTGGACCACCTTTTATAACATTAAAATACAGAAATGTTAAAATTGTTAAAGTTGTATCCAACATTTTTGTTCGGAGTATCTTAACATACAATTTAAGTTAAACATTAATTTTCGGAAGTACATTTTTTACTCAAAAACACACAGGGTAGACACTACAGTTTGGCTTTGAATAATTCTTATTGAAAATATTACCTACGTATTTTTTTTATGAACATAAATATATGCATATGCATTAAAAAGGTCAACCATTGATTTTTAATAAATAAATTTGGTACCATATGGGAAAACCCCCCAAAACAAAATCATGCGCTCGGCCCCGCCGCCAGGCATCAAATCAGCACCAGGAGCATTTCATGAATAATGGATCAATTGTGTACTGGTGTTGATGGTGCAAAGGCATCATATATAGATGACATCATATTGGGGAGTAAGTCCATCTCAGATCACAAATCTAATCTGAATCTAATTTTACAGAGAATACAGGAATTTGGGTTCAAGCTGAAGTTTGAAAATGTTCAAGCTGAAGTTTGAAATGTCTAAACCCAAATCATATACCTTGGCCAGATTATTGATAAGGATGGTATCCGACCGGACATCAGCGTCGTCCTTGATCTGAATATCCCTCAAAACATCGCCGAGTTTCGAAGTCTGCTGGGATCCATCAACCACTGCGGCAAATTCGTAAACAACATGCGAAATTTGCGCAAGACACTTGATGATCTATTGGAGAAAGACCAAAAATTTCAATGGACATCGGAATGTCAAAAATCATTGGATAAGTTTAAGCGAATTCTATCTTCGCCGCTGCTTTTAACTCATTACAATCCCGACATACCCATACACGTCGCCGCCGATGCTTCATCTCACGGTATTGGCGCCGTCATCTACCACACATTCCCTAACAATGGCTTCAAGACATTACATCACGTGTCAAGACCTCACACCAGCAGAGAAGAACTATAACCAAATCGTGAAGATAGGTTTAGCGCTTATATTTGCCGTCCAACGATTCCGTAAACGCTACACACGGATCACAAGCCCCTAATAACAATATTTGTCTCTAAAATGGGAATACCTGTTTACTCCGCTAACCGACTTCAACGCTGGGGTTTAATTCTCTTGGCATTTGACTTCGATATCAGCTATACGAACACAAAGGACTTCGGTCACGCCAATGTGCTCTCCCGACTCATCAGTTACCACGAAAAGCCAGGTGACGACTACATTGTTGCTTCGGTATCTCTCGAGAAGGGCTTTCAACTAGGGATGTAACGAAAGTGACTTTAGCGAAAGCGAATATTGAACTATATTTCTTGCGAATGCGAAAGCGAATGGTGAAATATGCATTTTTTCGAAAGCGAATAATAGTTTGACCCTTTAGTACCAACAAATTTAAGGAACTGATTTGATACTTTTCCAGGATATTCAAGTATTAAGAATGTTTTCCATAGTTTTACCTCCTGTTACCACAAGGACAAACATATTTCTTCAACTGTTTTGAAGAGAAGTGGCAGAGGTTTTCATTGGTATTAATGAAATATATTTTTGCGAAAGCGAATAATCCAAAGATGGTTTTTGCGAATGCGAATGTTAAAATGATGCAAATAATTCGCGTTCGCATATGCGAATGCGAATATTCGTTACATCCCTGCTTTCAACACGATCTCAACGAGACAATAATAGCAGTCTCCTTCGAAATAAAAGTGAATGTCACAAAAACCGACAATGTACTTATGCAAGTCATAAAATACATGAATAGTGGTTGTCACGAAAGCAGAAAGAACATCGATCCGACAATTCTTCCTTACTATGATCGCAAGGATTCACTGTCGGTAGTCAATGGATGCATCTTGTTCACACCAGAATTGCTATACCACATTCATTCAGACAGAAGATTCTCATCCATCTTCACAGAGGGCAAGATCTGTTAGGCTGCCTAGAAAGGCCGACCCCAGTATGTCCAGTCGTCGTTTACTCAGAGCGGGCAGTCGCATAGCAAGTAATCAATGCTCTCCACTTCATCCTCATCTCCACAGCTTCTGCAGAAGTCATTAGAGTCAATACCCAATCTTTTGGCGTGTTCGCCGTCAGAACTGATACTAACGTAGACAATCTTTGCCTCTCTAGTGCGAGGAGATATTTTGATCTTCTCAGGTCATACCTTGGCCAGATTTGTCCAGCTACCTTGCAGGTGCCGATTTCTGTCCATCTTTCGTTGGGTTGCCTGATTACTCTTGCCTAAGCCAAAGCTTGTACGTGGATAGTGGCGCACCAATATATGCAAATTCTTCGAGAAATTGTAATGTCGTACCTTTCTTAGCAAGTTCATCGGCTTTGCAGTTCCCCGGGATATCCCTATGTATATTAAACTGCTCAGCCATCTCGTTAAGAGATCTGCGGCAGTCGAGGGCTGTTTGTGAATTTAGGGATGTTGCCTCCAAAGAATTGATGGCAGCCTGGCTGTCTGAGTAAATGACAACGCCAGTGTTGGTTACTATGTTGCGACTCACTTGGCGACTTCCCATATTGCCATTATTGCGGCTTGATAGACACTAAGTTCTTCACAGTGTACTCCGAAGCTAGCCTTTTCATCAAGCTTCGAACCATCCGTATAAAAGTGGAGATGTTTTCTATAACCTGGTATTCTGCCAACCCATTCATCTCTGGCGGGAATCATAGTGATGTAATTTCTCACGAAGGTTTACACAGATGGTATATAGTCCACTCGGTCGGTTACCATAGCACTACACTTTGATATCCTCATGTGATCGTAGTTCTTGTACCTCCATATTGATAGGCAGTTTAATCTTATTGCCGCTTTGGTTGCAACTTCTGTCGCAACAATATTAATCGGCAGTATATGGAGTAGGTCTTGTAGAGACTCGGTCACTGTAGTCCTTATACTCCGCTTATGCTCATTCAGGCAGTTCTTTGAACCTTTGTTAGTAGGTTGGTGATGGTTAGTTTGTCAGTTGCCGTCCACCATACCACAATGCCGTATAACAGTATTGGACGAACTACTGCTATATATATCCAGTGGACGATTTTTTTTAGAAAATAAGGTGAGGTTAGAAACAATCAACCGTTACTGCTCGCATCAGTCTATCTACCGTATGAAAAAATCAACCCGCCAAACGATCCAGATTGGACATCCTATATTTTAAAGTGTGGCGTCTCATTTTTGGAGAGATTGTTGTTACTTATTAGGCATGCTTTCAATTTAATTCAATTCATGTTTATTAATTCGAAAAATCCTTATTACAATGGTTAAATACGCTTATATCTAACATTTTTCGTTCTTACGAAATAACACATACATTAGGTATCTTCCGAGTTATATATATTTAGTTTCCTTAAATTATGTATTTCTACATTTCACTTATACTAGTTACAATGCTTTGTCGATGTATTTAATATTTTCCCAAAAAATCGAATTACAAAAAGGGAATTACTGCAGGTTTTCGTTACAAGCTAGAGATTTTAGTTTAGCAAATTGGAAAGAAAACAACTTAGTTCCACTAAGTGCAGATTCACACTCGGCAATTTTTCTCGTGTGAATCTAGACTAACATTTGTGTCACGAGTTGTAAGAAAAAATCAATGCGAAACAGTAAACAAATTGAAATGAATTTATTACACATAAATTTACTATTCTGTGATCAATTGTTTATACTCTTTTTGCAAATATTAAACAAATTTTTCATTTTTGTTCTTCTTTCCTTTAATTCACAATAATTGACAACAATCTCTACAAAAACGAGATGCCATACTGCGAAATATATGATGTCGGATCTGGCAACACCATTTTTGATTAAGACGGGAAGCCAAGCACCAAATTCCATATTCACACTTGCAAATTTCGCCCGCAGAATTGCAGTGTTTGTTGGAGAGGGACGCAGTCGAATGCAACATTGGCATAAAAGTCATTGTGAGATAATTTGCAGATTGTTAAATGAGATATGTTTATGCATCTAAAAATATTTTGATTGGCAATCCTGAGAATAAATATTTACAAACTATATTAGGCATGTTTTCGTTACAGGCTAGCGATTTTAGTTTAGCACTTTTCAACGAAAACAACTGACTTCCACTAATTGGCGCATAAGCAGTAAGTGGCGGATTTCCACTATCTGGTAGCAATGGTGTCATGAGTTGCGAAGAAAGTATAGTGCGAAACAGACAAAAAAATTCGTGAATTGTATTTATAAAACATAAATTTACTATTCTATGTTCAATTCTTTACACTCTTTTTGCAAATATTAAAATAATTGTCCATTTTTGTTCTTCTTCTTCCCTTTAATTCAAACTAATTGACCACATTCTCTCCAAAAATGAGATGCCATACTGCGAAATATAGCATGTCCAATCTGGCAACACAATACTCGATTAAGACAGGAACACAAGCACCGAACTTCATCGGGAACTAATAATGCTTAAAAGTGCTTAGCTCCCCAGAAAACGTCGCCGCCTGTCGTAGCGAACGGACGTGTTATCGCAGAGCGGATAGTTTTTAACCTATTACGCAATACCTATTCACCTACCTACTACGCAACCAGGAGGTTTGTTGTTTATAAAGCGTAGGTTGAATTGGATGCATCGGTCTCTGGACAGAAATTTCTGAGCTCAGTCTGGAAGCCCTATACCGACGTACCTATTACGGGCTAATACTGGCTATGGGGGTGTCTCCCCCAACCAATTTATGATTAAACCAAAAAAGACGAAGGAGATTACGGCGCAGGGGAGGGAAAACCTAGTGCCGGCGACAAGCGTTGATTCACTCACGAGTCATGTGTCGTCGTTATCGAACAATAGTGAGCAAGCAACTTCTACGAGCTTTGGTGCCTTGGATCCCGTAGTCGAAAATGAAACAAGAGCACATCCAGCCGCAGGCAAAACAAATGATGAGACAGAACCCAGCCGGGGCTTTAAGCAACCCCATCCTTTAAAAGCCAGTGGGGACTCTGACTCTGAATCATCAAATGAAAACAATGTCACTATTGTTGCTAACTCAAAGAGACTGTCAGGGGCACAAAGAAGGAAACTGAATAAGTTGAACCGACAGAACCTATTACGGGATGAACCTGACAATTCTACCTCCAATATAAACATGGAGGCCGCTAAAAGAGTCAGGTCTCCCGAAGAACATAGCGCTGTGAAAGTGACTAAGAAGAAAAAGGGCTCGCCGTCTTCCAGTAAAAGGAGGTCTCTAGTCTGGGTCCTTCGATTGTGAGTGGTAAAGTTGACCCAGTAACGCAGGTCAAGTCAACCAAATCATCCGTTAAGGATGAGGCTTTAACCAAAAAGACTCTACAGACACGGAAAAATCAATTGGCCATAAAGAAGGGTAAGAAGCCAGCGTCTTATTCTAATATAGCTAAACAACATTTTCGAGACGATCTATGCTACGCCATAATTGATAGCAGTAGTGCATCTGGCAGAATCCCCGAAGACCAAAAGAGTATCTTCGAAGATTTGGTCTATACGAGGGTAGCGGAATACGTCCTCGAATCTAAGGATGAACCACCAATCGAAGTAATGAGTTGCAAGTTTGAGAGGGGTGTTTTGATGCTAAGGCTGGCATCACAACGCTGCGCGGGTGTCCTCGTAAAACTTGTGGATAGCTTCCCCTCACCTTGGGACGGCGAAAAGCTAAAATTGGTAAGGAAAAGCGACATTCCTGAACTCATAAAAACGACCCTATATGTTAAGGGATGTCCCAGTAAGTTCTCATCAGAGTACATACTCGACATCATTGGCAAACAGAATTCAAAACTTTCCGTGAGAAAGTGGGAAGTCTTCTATAGGAAGGATGATACCGAGGGTACTCTCCTCGTGTTGGGCATAGACCCAGAATCCAAGAACAATCTTGTCATGGCGAAGGGCATGGCGTACTTCTTGATCTGGAAAGTCCTTTTCAAAATTGGAAAGGTCCCGATTGGCAGGACAGATGAATCGAGTCCAAATATACTGTCTGAAATATACTGTCTGCCAAAAACTGATGTGGAAGTAGTCAATAACACCACCAGTTCACCAATAGTACCGCCAATTTTGCAGGAAGTTCCCAGCAAAGGTGGTGATCAAAATAAAAAGAGCCACAAAACGATTCAAAACAATGAGGGAGCGACAAAAAATAACACCGCCTCCCAAAATTGTCGACTGCAAGATGGTGTAATAGGTAGTGAACGAAAGGAGGAGAATGACCCACTACCAAATAATGAGGGGGTGCCACCAGATATGATAGACTCCCAAAAGAAACATTTACTGGAAGGACAATGATTGAGGTCATCCAGATAAACCTCCGCCGGAGCGAGACAGCATCCAACGCTCTGATGGACATCATAAATAAAGGCAGGGTTCATATTGCTTTGATCCAGGAACCATGGACAACTAGCAACAAGGTTGCTGGATTAAACCATGTGAACTATAACCTTTTCTATTCTAATACAGGTACTCGTCCAAGGACTTGTATTTTGTGCCATAAAAACGAATGTTTTATTTTCTCTTCAGGGTTGTCAACATCGGACGCAACGGTGCTGAGGCAAGGTAATGGAAATATGTACCTGGCGTCAATATATCTGACATTTGATGCGCCGACATTGCCACCTACGTCGGAATTACAACGTCTGGTGAGGGAATCCAAACACTCAAGTAATTGGTTATTAGCTGGTTGTGACGCCAACTCCCATCATATCGCTTGGGGTAGTACTAACACCAATAAAAGGGGACACGCCCTTATAGAATTTTTGAATACAAATGACATCATAACTCTTAACATAGAAAACACTGCAACCTTTGTTAACAAAATTAGGGAAGAAGTATTAAATATGTATAACGATATGTTCAGAAAATCTTATTGATGGGATCCATGAGTGGAGGGTTTCGGGTGAACACACCACCGTTATATAAGGTTTAAAATTGCACGGCAGACCGACAGGACTAATTTCGGAAATCTACTTAGAAATCGATTGGTCCAGCCTACACGCGATTATCTATGTACAGAAGACATTGATACCAATGTGAAGAAGATTACGGAGGCTCTTGTAAAATCATTCGAAGATAGTTCGAGAAAGGAAATCTGCCTATGAGAAACCCTGGATGAAAGCACAAATTCGCTCGATTGGCAAGCATGTCCGCAGACTTCACAACAGACCTCGACGTAAAAAATAATCAGTATATTGAGACGACTACCACAGAAGACTCAAAGAATACAATAAAATGATTAGATCGTAACTCCTGGAGGCTTTTCTGTGAGCAGGTGACAGCGTTAACAGCATGTGTAAAATGAAAAAGTTCCTCTCAAAAACTCATGTCCAAATCGAAACACTGGTGGATGAAACGGGTAAAAGGATGGAAACCATAGAGGATACCGTAAGGCTCTTGATGAAAACTCATTTTCCGACTGGTAATGCTGGATCAACAGAGGAACAGTTACAGAATGAAAATGTATTGCATCAAGTACCTATTACGGATATAACAGATGGTATGGTTAAAGAAGCGATTCTCTCCCTTTAAGGCTGCGGGACCGGATGGAATATTTCCACCACTTCTGCAGTATGGGGTGGATCTGGTATCAACTCATCTGGCTGGATACCTAACCCATTCTTATACCCCAAAAAACTGCCAGGAATCAAGGGTGGTCTTCATACCAAAGCCTGGCAAGGCGAGTTATACGACCCAAAGGCTTATCGACCCATTAGCCTAACTTCTTTCCTGTTAAAAACAGTGGAGCGAATAATTGATAAAATGGTCCAAAGTAAAATAGCGGATGACAGGCTAAAATTCAAACAACACGCCTATGTCAAAGGAAGATCAGTGGAAACAGCTCTGCATGAGGTAGTGCACCACATAGAAGAGTCCTTCAGTAAAGAAATGTATATACTTGCCGTTTGCATAGACATTGAGGGCGCATTTAACAATGTACAGACCGATACACTTATCCAGTCCTTAGACGAGTTTCAGGTTGACCGGGCGCTGAAAAACTGGATCAATAATATGCTTAGAAATAGGTGGATTATTTGTGCGTCATATGACGTAAAAATTAGAGACAAGGTAAATCGTGGTATACCTCAGGGGGGCATTTTATCGCCTCTTCTATGGGTTACGACGATACACAGTCTCCTAACAGCCCTCACCAATGAAGGACTTAAACCAGTCTATTATGCAGACGACGTTGTAATACTTCTAAAGGGCTTTCATCCTAATATATTATGCAGAAGAGCTGAGGGGGCACTCAACATAGCATATAACTGGGCACAACCAAGGGGATTAAATGTTAACCCAGACAAAACAGAAATATGTCTATTTACAAGGAAAACGAAGATCCCACGTTTTAGCCCGCCTCGATTTCTGAATAAGACAATTGCTATAACTAAAAAGGTAAAATACTTGGGAGTAATCTTGGATCAGAAACTGTACTGGAAAGATCATCTTGAAGAAAGAGTTACAAAGGCACACAGATGTTGGTCGTTGTGCAGAAGAGCTATAGGTTTAAAATGGGGACTTCGTCCAAATATGACTCACTGGCTTTACATGGGCGTGATCAGACCAATAATCACCTACGCCTGTGTAGTGTGGTGGACATCAATGGACAAGAAGTGCAACGTAATACCTTTGCAAATAATTCAACGTATGTGCTGTCTAGGCATAAGCGGGGCATTTAGAACTGCACCAACAACAGCGTTGGAGACTATACTGCACATCCAACCAATAGACATCCGTATAAAGTATGAGGCAGCCCTCACAGCAAGACGTCTACAAGTGATGGGTGAATGGATAAATCGAGACCACAAGTCGTACCATCAGAAGATTTTAGAATATCTAGTTGGTCACATTCAAACGCCAGAAATCTCGGACCGCATTCCTGAAGTGAGGCTTACAGCTACCTGTGATACGTTTGTGCCAGACAGACGCTCCTTTGAAAATGGATCTTTGGCCCATGTGCCAGTGGGAACCAGCTGCTACACGGATGGGTCCAAGCGAGAAGTCGAACTTCACTTCCGCCTCCCTGACCGTAACACGGTATTTCAAGCAGAAGTTCGAGCAATCACGGAGTGTGTGAACTGGCTCAGTAACACGACTAAGCCGAAATATGCAAACATCTTCACAGATAGCCAAATGGCGATTAAAGCAATAACATCGGAAAGGGTCAAATCCAGAACTGTGTTGGACTGTAAAAGAACGATAAATGATTACTCAGCATGGTCAATTGCGTATTTGCTGGGTACCAGGACACAACGGAGTGATTGGAAATGAACGGGCAAACAGCTTGGCTTTAAAGGGCAGAGAACTTCGAGTAATAAACTTGGAAAATTGGAAACCTTTCGAAGCCACGAAGGATGAGTTGAAGCACTCAGCAGAGATAGCTCACAAAACTGTGTGGAATAGCGCAACAGTAGGAGCAACTGCAAAGATACTGTGGGGTGACCCAAATGAAATGAAAACAAGAAGTCTTCTGAAACTAAACAAGATCGATATTAATAAGATGATGAGTGTTCTAACGAGACACTCAAGCTTACAAGCACATCTTCATCGCATAGGACTAGCAGAAAACGACGAATGCAGGGCATGCAGAGAAAACATCGAAACGATGGAACATTTTCTGTGTCACTGCCCGGCTTTCACACATGCAAGATCCCAACATTTCGGGTCCGACATATTACCAGACTTGACTGATCTCAGAGAATATGACTGGAAGATACTGAGAAAATTCGTGTTTAGTACCGATTTTCTGTAACTCGTGAGGTATAAAAAGATCATAAATAAGGAGCGCACAACAGGCCGAACCACTGGCTTAAGTGTATGTCCATGGACATGAGACGTTTAATCGTCTCCTCTCTTCAACCTAACCTAACCTAACAGAAATGGAAAATTATTTCAATATTTGCAAAAATAGTGTAAACAATTGAACATAGAATAGTAAATTTATGTTTTATAAATACATTTCACGAATTTTTTGTCTCTTTCGCACTGTTCTTTCTTCGCAACTCGTGAAATCCGCCACCTTCCGCTTATGCGCCAGTTAGTGGAAGTCCGTCGGTTTCGTTGAAAAGTGCTGAACTAAAATTGCTAGCTTGTAACGAAAACATGCCTAATAATTGACAACAATCTCTCCAAAAATGATATGCCATACTGCGAAATATAGGGTGCCCAATCTGGCAACACCATACGCGATTAAGACAGGAACACAAGCACCAAACTTCATCGGGAACTAATAATGCTTAAAAGTGCTTAGCTCCACATACAAATTAAGCACCTATGGTGTAACGAAAACACACCTATTGTAAATATATGAAATTGTAAGGTTTTCTTGCAATCAGTCATTGTCCGTACACTTGCAGCACTTTAACAGGGTTGATAACGTTGTCCGATCTGACAATCGTCTATACATAGCTATAGTCAACTGAATCAAAATTTGGTTGATAAAAAGTCGAAAGTCCACTTTCAGCTTGCAATACCATTCATTAAATGGAACCTAGAATACCATAAGCGTTATTCACTATTGTGATTATTGAATAGGATACATTAATATATCAAGATTCACGAAGAATTCGACAACGTTCACAAAATATTGACGGTGTTATCTGTGACTACAGCGACGAACAAACGCTCCTTTTCAACATTGCGTCGGCTGAAAAATGACAGCTTAAATGCTTAGGCCCTTGTTCATAAAAATTTAATGAAGGTTTGAAGAACGCTTTAACACTACTAAAGCGTTCCTCAAACCTTCTTTAACTTTTTATGAATAAGGCCCTTAAATGGATTGACTTCCCTGAATATTCATCGAGACATTCCAGTAGATGTTAAAGCACTATTTTTATTTCGGCTCGCCGTGTCAATTTATTATTACCTGTGTATTTTTTAATGTTAATGACTATAAATATATTTATATGCAATAAAGATGTCAAACATCGATTTTTAATAAAAAAATCTGTGAAAACCCCCACCAAAACAAAATCCTGCGCACGGCCCTGCGGCAATCTATGTAGGTCCGGATTTAGACGGGCTGAACGTTCAGCGGATTATCGGTGATTTGTGGGTGAGAGGGGCAATCGGAAAGAGGGGAGGAAGAAATTCTCCCTGAAAATTTTGAGTTCTTCGTGAAAGTTCAGAAGAGAATTTGATGATAAGCTGCTGAAAAAACTTGCCCAGTGTGTCAAGGGTCTAACAGTCTTGTGAATAAGCCCCTTAGTTCTGATCCACACTCAGCAAAAAACGGAGAGCTCTTTCCGCCTGCATCTCTCCACCAAATTTTGACACTTGCTTGGAAAATTGCCGAGTGTGAATCAGGACTTATCACTTATACCATTAGTCCAGATTCACACTCGGCAATTTTTTCCAAGCAAGTGTCAAAGTTTCTGGGAGAGAGAGGCAGGCGGAAAGAGCTCCCTCCTACAAACTTTGACACTTGCTTGGAAAAATTGCCTAGTGTGAAACTGGACTTACAATATTTTGTAAAAAGATACCGCCCCCCCCCCCAAAAAGTATGTGCAGATTCACACAAGACAGTTATTTCCAAGCAAGTGTCAAAGTTTGTTGTAGAGAGAGGCAGGCGGAAAGAGCTCTCTCCTACAAACATTGACACTTGCATGGAACAAATTGTCTTGCGTGAAT
Source organism: Eudasyphora cyanicolor (assembly GCA_963930755.1). Lineage (NCBI taxonomy): Eukaryota > Metazoa > Arthropoda > Insecta > Diptera > Muscidae > Eudasyphora > Eudasyphora cyanicolor. The sequence goes on from OZ005736.1 coordinate 254,380,935, forward strand.
CTGCATTAATTATCAACTCAATGAGGTCCAATAAATCAGCTGATTGTTTTACATTACCTTTTTATTGTACCATGGTATATATTTATTATTTATTTACACCGCTATTGTGAATAAACAAATTACCACCACAAACCGATTGACGGACGCGGAGGTCCCTGGAACCCGACCTAGGAAGTTCTTCTGGACCAAGGAGACGGTCTTTGTAATCCAGCAATATCTGCGACTGCAACGCAGTTCTCGTCAGGCCTCTGACCGCACTGAAAAATGGAAAAACCAGAAAGCGCTCAACACACCGGCAATGCTAGACGTAAAATTTTAAGTGTAGCCATATCTCAAATCCTCATGGAGAAGGGGTTTGACAGCATCGACAAGGAGTGTCTGGAAACATTAACCGAAATGTTGCAAAGCAGTATGAAGGCTTTTGTCAGGTTATCTTAGCAGATATTTCTAAACTATATATTCATTTTCCAGTGCTCGTTGAGGTCGGACAGTCGGCAAGAAGCTATTGCGAGCTGTCAGGTCGCACTATACCTGTTGTTGGAGATGTCGTTGTGGCTCTAGTAAATATGGGTGTTTCTTTAAAGGGTATTGAGGCGTTTGCGAAACGCGAAGGAAGGCAAATAATATCCATGCCTCCCCAACAACAACAGAAACAGTTACCTCTTTTACAAGCCGGGACAAAATCGCAACATCCTCCCCATATTCTACCATATTTACCACTTTTCCCCGACCCACATGCCTATGTTAGAACCCCGGTGTTTGAGCCTATAAGCTTTTTTATAGGCTTTGCTTCAACAAAATGAAACAAACGAATTTAAATTTGAAATAACGAAATATTTCCCAAAAATTTACTTCTTTATTCGAAGGTTTGTTACTAAGTAAGTTTGAGCTTATTGCACAATTTGCAATAAACCTCGCATATTTGCTATATTATATTATGTATAATTTCTAGTATAATGTACAGCATTACTCATATAAGTTCCTTACAGGAATTTCACACAAAAGAAACAGTATCCGAAAAACTACAATAAACATTAAACACATACATAAACCATTTTCACAAGAAAGTTTTGAACTTGTTGATAAAACAGAAGCACGAAATAAGGAAACTAAACACGAAACAAATTAAGAAAAGAATTGATTTGATGAAACATATACTAAAGAAAGATGATGCATTAGAGTTATTTGAATACGAAAACAAACTAACCAAGAAAATATACAAAAACATAAAGGAGACGCACAGAAAGAAATTCAAAAATTTACAAGCACAACAAAAGAGAGAATTGGACATAAAACACAACGATAATTGGTTCGTCAACAAAACACAAACTGAGATCCCCAACGATGTAACTTGGCTTCTCTCTCATGGCAAGAAATTTGCAATCCCATATACGAAGGAGAGTTTCCCCATACTAAAATAAATAGCGGACGGAGAAGAATGCATCAAGACTATAAGAGAGAAAGAAGATCAATAGATAGCGATAAACAACTTCACTTCAATGATGGAGAGCTTTATGAACAAGCAACACCTAACAAACATGGATAAATATTGCCTAAATACAGTGGGTCAAACAAGAAAGTTTCTAAAGGAAAATAAAAACATTATAATATTGGAAGCAGATAAAGGAAACGTAACAGTCGCAATGGAACGAGAGGATTACGATGAGAGGATGGATAAAATAGTTAATGACATTATGACCTATAGACGACTTAACTCGGATCCAACAACCAAACTACAAAAAGGAACAACGAGATAGTAGAAGAATTTTTTAAACTCCAAATAATAACAGAAAAACAAAAGAGAGAGATGAAAACTGAAACGGCGATTGCACCCAGAATTTATGGACTCCCTAAAATCCACAAGGAAGGATATCCACTTCGACCTATTTGCTCCTCGATAAACGCACCGTCCACAAAGTTATGTAAGTACATAACATTAATCTTAAATAATCTTACAATCGATTCAAAGTACAACGTAAGGAATTCTAGTCGTTTTAAAGAAGCTATCAAAGATATAGCTATAGAAGACGACGAGATCATGGTATCTTTGGATGTAGTTTCTCTCTTTCCAAGTATCCCGGTAGATTTTGCATTAAAAGTTATAGAAGAAAAATGGACAAGTCTGGAAAAATTTACCAACATACCAAAAAATCTATTTATGAAAACCCTGAAATTTTGCATCACTGAAAACCGTTATTTCAAATATAAAAACAATTTCTACCAACAAAAACGAGGTCTACCCATGGGATCATCTGCGTCTCCGATAGTAGCCGACATTGTGATGGAAGAGCTATTGGATAGATGTATGATAAACTGTGATATTAGACCTAAGATTTTAACTTTTGACATTTTGAAATCAAGTGCAATAGATGATATTTTGACGACATTCAATAGCTTCAACCATCACATTAAATTCACACTGGAAAAAGAAGATAATGGACAACTTCCTTATTTGGACATTTTGATAAAGAGAGACAGAAATACAATCAAAACAGATTGGTATCAAAAGCCTACAGCCTCCGGAAGATTGGTCAATTTCCATTCCAAACACCCAAAACGGATTATTCTCAACACTGCCTCCAACTTTATAAACAGAGTTTTAACCATTAGTGACAAAGAATTTCACTTGAAAAATTTGACAAAAATCAGGAAAATTCTGATGAAAAATAGTTTTCCCAACGACTCAATCAATGCCCTAATAACAAAACACCAAAAACACAACACTGATGATAAAAACCCTAAAAAGGATGTAATCGGCTACAAATCGGTTGTATATATTCCTAAATTGTCCGAAAGATTTTCAAATTCAAACTGTATTGATAAAATTAATTTCACAATAGCCCCTAAAACCAACAATACGCTTCAAACATTATTTACAAATCTTAAACCTAAAATAGAAAACACCGAAAAATCTAACTTAATTTATAGAATCAAATGTAATGGCAATGAAAACGAAAGCTGTGATAAATATTATATCGGTACCACGAAAAATAAATTAAAAACACGATTATCAGGACATAGATCCGATTTTAAACTTCGTAAGCAGAACACAACACAGAAGACAGCTCTTGCAACGCACTGTACGAGCGAGCATCACCAACCGGAGCTAGAGAGAGTGAGTGTTCTACAATTTGAGAGCAATTACAACAAAAGGCTCACACTGGAAATGCTACATATTCTAAACACACCAACAACACAACGCATCAACTACAAGGCGGACACTGAGAATTTGGCACAACTATAGAAATCTAATAAGAAAAATAAAACAAGTGCAATAGCAATGAAACAATTCAGTATGACAACAGACAACGACGAAGGGAGTACATACTCATTTTCTACGGATAATTTTAAAGTTTTCGTAGTTATATTTTCGTAAGTTTGTATGCAACAACAATAAAATATTAAAAATGTTTGTTTATATGTATATTTTAACAGTCATCCTGATGATGTCTTTCGAAGAAAGACGAAATATTGAATGAAAATAATAAAAAACACATAAAAAAAAACAGCATAGACCTCGAGCTCATTTTTGATAAATATCAAACGGAATTTCAGGAATAAATACATATATACATACATACATATGTATTGTTCATATGACGGGCAGCATGACTCATCGCTCAGACATTCACGCATAATTGCATGAATTCCCTGATGTGCGAAAGGGCAGACAGCAGTCAAAAAATGCAGTGAACAAAAAGCAACCACAGCAGAACGACTGCGCAGCATACGCATCGTTGAAATGTGCTGTTGTTTCTATATTGATGGTAAATATGTATGTGTGAATGTGCGTGTACGCATGGCTAGACGAGTGATAGCGCAGCAGAATGTGTCTAACGTTGATGTGCGTTAGACAAGTAAACGTATATACATAAGCTGAGGTTTTGCTTGGATTAAGAAGAAGCAAACTGTTGAACCCAACAGGGATGGATCAAAAGGGCACGGTTAACATCCTCCCCCAGTTGAAGAGCTTGGGTCTTCAACAACGTCATTGACAGGCAACACAGCTATTTTTGAAACTGCCCTTTTAAATGTTCCACTACATGTCCGAACGTTAACTACACGTACAACGCCATCATCACCACAAATGACGTCAGTCACACGTCCCATTTGCCATTTAAGTGCTGGAACATTGTCTTCCTTCAGAATGACCATAGGGCCAGGTTTAATATTATCGCTCTGCTCACGCCATCTCGAGCGCTCTTGTAACAGCGAAAGGTAAGAACTGCTCCATTTGCGCCAAAATATTTGTTGCATCTCACAGACTCTTTGCCAGCTGTTAAGATGACCAAAGTAAACATATGCCATGTCGGGTTCCATGAGAGAAACGAGTGGACCACCTACTAAAAAATGGCCAGGCGTCAGAACTTCTAAATCTTCTGGGTCCTCGGATATTGGGCACAAAGGGCGAGAATTTAGGATTGCAGCTATTTGACAAACCAATGTTCGCAATTCTTCAAACGTCAAAGTATTCAAGCCAGTTGTTCTGTAGAAATGATACTTTGCTGACTTCACAGCTGCTTCCCACAAACCGCCGAAGTGGGGTGACCTCGGTGGAATAAACTTCCACTCAATACCATCAGCGAGGCATTGTTGATGGACAGCATTTTGATGAGATTGGCTTAAAAATAACTGCTTCAAATCAGCCAATTCATTCTTAGCACCAACGAAATTTGTTGCATTGTCCGACCAGATCGTTTGCGGCTTGCCTCTGGTTGCCACGAAACGACGTAGGGCACACAAAAATGACGGCGTTGACAAATCGTTGACAACCTCAAGATGAGTGGCCTTCGTCGAGAAACATATAAAGATGCACATATAGCATTTTGTTGGGGGCCGACTCTTCACTTCTGATTTGTAATAAAATGGGCCACAAAAATCAACTCCAGTGGTGTGAAAAGCCCGATTTGGCTTGACGCGATCTGCAGGCAGAGATCCCATAATATGCCGACACAATTTAGGCTTCGTTTTGAAGCACGACAAACATTTTGCTATGATGGAAGATATACTCTTTCGCCCTCCAACAGGCCAATACTGCTGCCGAATAGAAGCCAGCAAACACTGCGAACCGGCATGCAGCAGCTTTTGATGAAAATGCATCACCATAGATGCAGTAAATAGATGATGTTCGGGAAGTATGATGGGGTGTTGGGCGACGAATCGATTTCATGTCTTTTTGAAATGCCAATAATATTGCAAATATTAGACACACAAACAACCAGTAACTAAGTACGAAGCCATTCTTGAGAAAGCAGCCACCCAAAAAAGAGACAGAAAAGGCTCTGACAAAATTTTTGGCAAAAACATCTCAGACCCACAGTCTGTTTGATACCGAAGACAACATGTTTCCATGTATTACTTGATCATCTTTATATGTATATAAATTGCAAATAATACCTGTATTCACTTTACAGTAATTGCATGCAAACCAGCTTTCCCTACCTATTTGGCTGCCTTAAATCCCACAGATCAAGTGTTCGATTTTGAAGAATTGGAATATCATTATCTGGTCGCCAATCGCACAGAGGACTGTAAAGGTATGTGTATTCGCTATAACGGATTTGACTTCAGTAGCTAGATTTTCACAATTTTGGCAGATGACGATGAAAATGAAAGTGGTAACGAAGAGGAAGGTGTTGGTAGCAATGATAATGGCGGTGGTAGTGGTAGCGGAGGAGGCGAAGAATCTGAAAAGAAGGCGGAAAAAACTGACAAAGAGCCAAAGCTTGAAAATGATATCAAACCTAATTCAACGACCAATAAAGCCATTCTAGAGAATCCTAATATTGACAACCCGTATCTGAGGGCGGCAACATTACCGAAAAGATCGAAACCAGACCCGCTTGGATCTGGTTCATTGTAGTGTACTTTAAAAATAACATGCATTTGTATTTAAAAAAATATATATTAAGTAAAAACCACAAAAATGGATTTATTGGCATTGATGTAGAAATTTATGCAGTTCGATCTAAAAAAAATTATTTTTTAAATGTGTAAGTAGACTAATGTTATTTGCCTTGAGGTTCACTACATGTCTATATATAGAAAAACTTTTGAATTTTTCTGTAGCTGGTATTTCCACCCTCTACTATTAATCCGACATGGTCCGGATCATGGTGCGTACTCAATCCCTACGTCATGGGGATGTGGCCCCCTCGGTCGGAAGGGGCGGGAAGAGTGGATGCGTTGGGACCAAAAAAAATATAGATATGTGGTTCATCAGATCTGAGCACCTGGCAATTTCAATTTCAGCGTTCTCAATACAAATTTCTGTTCCTATCTGGGCGAGAAACCCATTTTAACTATCGCTCCTTTTCAAGAAAAGTGTAACAACTCAAAATTTTAGTAGTATATACGAGTATAAAAAAATATGAAAATGTCTTGTAAATGGTATTTTCTTGCAAGGGCAAATTTCCGTTAATATTATTTTTTAATTTATATATACGGAAAGTTTTTGGCCTCTACTAAAAATTTTTTCATTTTGATTTGTTAAGGCCCCCTTACATTGTGGATTTGTTGTCAAGCATCATGTTCTCTCAGATGTTGTGTTCGACGACTGTTTACCCTTAGATTACTCAAGCAATCTCTACATTTCATCAACGACAGCAACGCGGACAGTTGTGCGTGTGCAGCGAAGAAAAAGATCAAAATTCCCGTCGGCAAAATGAAAATATTCGACCATAAAAATTTGGGTATTTTCCTTCAACCTTTTTTAATGAATAATTAGGGAATTTTTGAAATTATTTGTTTATATCCACATTCGATATGAGTGTGCATCGTGCGTTATATTTTTTAATGTGATTGATATACAAATGTAGCTGATAAAAATTCTACCTGACTTTTCAATACATTTGTTTTATGTTTTCATACAAAATAATATGTGCAGAAACAGAGGAGAAAAGTAAAATAAATGTCAGCCAATATCGTTGTTTCTTAATTACTTTTACAAATATTGCCTTCCAAAAATTATGTTTGGGAGAGACAGACACAAATTCTGTATACTTTTGAAGGAAATGAAAGGATAGTGTTTGTTGAGGAGTTTATGGAAGTCTAGGTTTAAGTTAGTTTGTGTTTTTTGATTTTAAAATTGTTATGTCTAGGTTTGTTACCCTTTGCTTTTCTTTGGTTTGTAAAATGAAAATAACAGTTTAAAATTTGTTTTGTCTTATTGAATTTAAGGGTTTTATTGTTTTTTCTTTTCATTCACTTATGATTAAATACATTATTTTTAATTTATTTTGTTTTCGTTCTAATTGGAAATTATTTTGGTTTTATTTATTTTATACTATTTAACAATTGTGTTCACTTTGAATACTTATTTTTTAACATGTGTTGTGACGGTCGATGGAGTGGTTGAAATATATCTATATCTGGTTGAAATATATCTTTCTGAACCTTCTGGTAGTTTGAAGGTATTCAGAGAAGAAGTCATGACAAAAACAACAACAACTCTGTTGCCTATGCTAGATCATAGGCAATTGGAAGTCTGAGTTGTTGTCATGTTCTCTCGTTTGAAAACGGAAAGAATTAAAAAGGAGATAAATGCAAATAAAGAAGCAATGTACAACGATAAATGGGTCAAACCAAATGATTACTTCAGTTGCCTATGGGTCGTTCCATTGCATTTAATTATGTCAATTATGTGTTATGATTAGAGTGATCAAAAAACCGGTTTTTTTGAAAAAATAAAAAACCGGTGGATGGTTTATTTAAGTTATAAAAAAACCGGTGGACGGTTTTTTTCTTCGAAGAAAACCGGGGAAACCGGTAGAACCGGTTTTTTTTCTGCATAACAAAACAGTATAAAAATTGCCGTTTGAAAAACATTTTCCTTTTTAATAACAAAAATGGCGATTTTTTAATATTAAATTTTTAAAAGCGATGTCTTCTGATCAGGAATCTTGCACCAAATTTAGTCCTGTTGGGTAGTAGTTATGAGTTGGATTGTGATGAATATTGTCATTTGAGTCAAACGGTCCTTTTATCTCATACTATTGTATTTAGAAACATATGCCAAAAGTGTTATCGATAGTCTTTTCTTCAACCTTTTAAAAAAATTAGCAAATATATTTTCATTACAATTTGCAAAATTAAACTTTTTTGAAATTTTGGTAAAAACCTATGTTTTAATTTTTGATTTTTTTCTCAAAAGAAAGCTTAGATAATTTCCTTTAAAAGCTTTGTGGCCTATTAATGGGATGGGACCTGTTGATCTATCAAAATAAATATAAACCTCTGAAAAAAAATTAACGTTCAACCAAACATTTTAGCATTTCAGATGGGAAAAACAACCGTTTGACAAATATGTCAATATTTGACACCCTCCAACTCGGAAAGTCCTTAACCGATTTCGTTGGAATTGTGTCTCATAAATACTATCTGATAGGGCTACTTGGTGCAATTTTTATCCCGACAGAAGACATCCCTTTTAAAAATTAACTCACTTGACATGAAATTCCCCTTATGTAGTTCAGTCAAGAAAATATTAATATTTCGGGATATTAAATAGAATATTTGATAGAGGTATTAAATCTTTATACATATATATTTTATATACACACTTTAGTGCAGGTGGGTATATACGAGTATACATACATATAAATATATAAGAGTATACACTGGTCGGTTTACCCAAATGAAATTTTCTTACTTGTTTTTGTTTCGGTTTGGAAGTGGGAGAATGCGTTTACTTTTCACATAACTTCTGCGCGTATGAATCATTTATTTTCTTTAAATTTTTGTAATTTGTATAGAAATTGGTGAATGGCTTCGGATTCTAGCAAAGTTGCCGAGTCTTTTTAGGCCATCTAAGGAGATCTTTCATATTATTATCTTGATTTGTGATATTTTGTATATAAAGTTGTAAATAATTTTTAATATTTTAGTGATAATAAAAAAACCGGAAAACCGGTGGAAACAAACGAAAAAAACCGGTTGCACCGGTTGTTCGAAATTCATGATTTTGAGAAAAACCGGGGACGGTGGAAGCAAAAAACCGGTGGGCCGGTTTATTCTAAACCGGTTTTGATCACTCTAGTTATGATACAATTCAAATTCATTGTACTTAATACTAGGTTAATTCGACAATTAAAACTATATTTATACTGGTTCAATATGATTGAGTATTGAACATACCGGCCCCTCAGTGATGATTCACCAGATGTTGCCAACAGGAGCAGTGAATGTATAGATGATTGAAGTCTGCCGGGCAATGCTAGTTGTAAAAAATGCTGTGATGGATATTTTCGCAAGAGGTTGAAGAGTTTGTCGCAGCGATGGCCAGGATCAGCAAAGGTATCTGTGGAGAAATCGATAGTGGGATCTTCATCTAGATGTCGTTTGGATGACATATCTGTGAAGAAAAAGGCGAATTAATGACTGTATAATTTATATGTGAAATGAGGTAGATAATAGTGGGATGAGTTTAGTTATAGGTCGCCGTTTGATGTCCGGAGGTCAACTGCTCGACTATTATTGTCGGAACCGGGATGTAATTTTGTAATTTGGTTTAGATTCCATTTTGTTTGTGGACTTTGGTCGTCCCTACTGATGACAAAGTCTTGATGTCGTTTCCATTTGTATCGTCGGTGATTATCTTTGAGGTATTTCGTCTTCCAACGATTGGCAAGAGTTATTGTCATTCGAAAGGCCAGGCTTGGCTGAAGACAATATTGATGTACCGATAAAAAAGAGAGTTGCGCCAGGAGGTATGCATTTACATTCCGGGTTTCGATGAGAATATTGTTGAGTGAGGTCAGTTTGCAGATGTCTAAAGCAATCTTTTGGATTTTTGTGTAGGGTTTTTGCTGCGCCAGTGAAGATGGTTGCGTCATCCGAGAATATTTTTTCTGGGTATCCACGTCTACCAACGAATCGAGTATTGGCAGCAAGAAAGGCTTGTATTGCGAGGTCACTAGAGGTTTCCAAGTGGACAGCTTTCTTTAAACAAAATACTGAGATGCAGTAATCCTTAGGAAGTTTAAGCCATTAAGGCTCATGCCACCACATATATTGAGTTTTCAAATCATTGGGGTAACATTCGTATGTTGCGATGTCGGCATTATAAATGTATTTGAAAAATCGCTTTTCTAAGATCTGTAGAATGAGGTCTTGTTGGAGAACAGGTCCTGGTGCGTTGAAAACGGATCTAAGTTTATTCGTTAAACGATTAGGTTTTATTACTGTAAGTAAGGCAAATAATGATTTAATACTTGGTTCATTTCCGCTTGTGGGATTTTTAGCATATGCCTGAGATCTAGGTATTCTAAAAAGATTTGATAATATTGTTGTTTGATGTAAGGTTTCGAACTGAGCATATTTTCTATATGGATATATTGCGCCATGGCCATTTTCGGTAAATGTCCGATTTCTTCCTTATTTTTAAAGGGTAGGGTAGCGAAATATACTTTTGAATTATTTCTGGGGGTCGTAGATGTGACGATGTCTTCGCACATATCATCCTCCTTTGACCTCAAATTGTTTTTGAGGTTTCTTTTACCTCCCAAAACGGTGTGAAGATTTTGTATAGGGCCACTGCATTGTGAAGCGATACTTCCTTCCTTGATTGTGTCGATCGATCAACTGGTCCCCCCACAGTCAAGTCACGTACTGTTTTCTGTGTCAAAAGGATCCTAATAGAGGGCATCGGAACTGCAAGGTCAAAGATGAAAGGGACAATGTCAAGTCTAATGACCAGGCCGATTGGTTGACTTATGTAAGAATGAGGATCTGCTAAAGGTTCGTTGATCTTACTGAAGAAGTCGATGTCTAGGTTCTCTGGTGGCAATTTGAATGACAAGGTCTTCAAAACTGGTGCTAGGACGTCTAATTTTAAGCTAGGGTCCACCTGAGAGCACAGTTTGAAAATACAAGCTTGTGTTGATGTTACAGTGACTGTGGGACTCAAACCTGAGACATGCACAAAATTGGCGCCTGACTTTCGATTGTAGGTCTAATGTCGTCACGTAGAGTCAAAGGTTCGATGTGGTAAAGCAAGGTTCGATGTGATGAAGCAAGGTTCGATGTGGACTGTATAGTAGTGGTAAGAGCCTGTGTACTTGGGCTAGGTCCTACGTTGGCGTCATTTTCCGGTTCAGTGGTTTGTGTCCCACTGTTCTTGTGTAACAGAGTATGATGTCTGAGGTTGCAAATTCGACAACTGAATTTACTTTTGCACTCCTTGGCGCTATTGTCGTTTAGGAGCCAATTACAACAAGTGTGTGTTGGTTTAATCACATGAATTCGCTCATTAATACTTTTCTCCAAAAATTTTGGACAATTCCTTATAAAATGTCTATCTTTACAAATTTGGCAAGATGTTGCAATAACATTCAGAGGTCTATTGGTTAAGATAGGTCTGGATTTCGGTCCACGAGGTTTGGTATTCTGCCATAGGATTGTTTTGTAAGAATTTATTCCCTTGTTTTTTGGATTGTGTATTCGAAAGTCTTTTCTAGAGTGACTTAGCCTGGAAGTCGACTGTTGAAGATTGTCAACAGATTCTAATGTTTTATTCTGTTGTGTTAAGGAACTGTCGAAGTCGTTCGATGAGGACAAATCAGAATAATCTTCTTTCCCGTATCGGTCTAACAAGGATTTCCACGCTATGTCAAACCCATTATTTGTTAAAGGGACAAGTGAAATTAGGTCTCTAGCCTCACCACCTGTTTTTTGGTTCAGGTGATATAGTTTTTCGACGTCACTAAGTTGGTGGTTTTGTATATAAATGGCAGAGTAGAGGTCTCTAAATGTTGGCCAGGTCTGGATCAGAAAGTGAAAGTTTTATAGAATATTATTTTTCAAGGACGGTTTCGTTAAATGTTGCTATAGATTGATCATGTTTTAGAACTGGAGTCTGTGTAGTGGAATTTGTCACGACTATTTTGGCATTTATTGTGCTGATAGAAAATTTGTAGGCATTCAGAGCTGTTGTATATAATTCACGCAACTTTTTGAGGTCAATTGGGCTTTCTCCTTCTGCAATTTTGTGATCCCTACAGTCCTCATAACGACGTTTAACTTGAGACCACAAATAGTCTAAATATTCTCGCAGGATTTGTAATGCTACTGGTTTGAACTTCCTTAAAGTCTATGAGGTCGTCATACGAATTGGTGAATTTGTTAAGGAGATCCATTTTTGTTTTAATGTCAAAAAGTTACTGAATGTCGAAAGGTCATAACCTATTATTCGCTACTGTGTACAATGTGGACAACAATTCAAGAGGGGGAACAAAATGTATATCCGAAAACTTCCCCGGAGAATTTTCTTGAATGTCCGATCTGGCAACTCTCATTTTAGACAGAAGGCAAGTAAATAGAATGACAAGTATTAGATAGGAGCAAGCAGTAATTTCTAAAGGTAAAGCTTGGTATAGACGATTGCCAGATCGGCAAACGTTATCAACCCTGTTAAAGTGCTGCAAATATACGGGCAATGTCAGATTGTTAGGCGAAGGTGAATTGACAGTTCAGACGATTGCAAGAAAACATTACAATTTTATATATTTACAATATATGTTGTAAATATTTATATGCAGGATTGCCAATAAAAATACATTATAGACAGTGTTGCAAATAAAATGTTTTTCTGGCAATGGCGCCGTTGTTACATGCATGAACTTCGCACATATAACAATCTGCAAATTATCTCGCAACGTTGGCAGAAAAATGGCGGAAAAATGCAACCCTGTGAATTTACAGCCGTCTGAACACAAAATTTTTTTTTTGCAACGTTAGCAGAAAAGTCATTGCGAGATAATTTGCAGATTGTTATATGTGCGAAGTTTATGCATGTCACAACGGCGCCATTGCCAGAAAAACATTTTATTTGCGACACTGTCTATAATGTATTTTTATTGACAATCCTGCATATAAATATTTACAACATATGTATATTGTAAATATATAAAATTGTAATGTTTTCTTGCAATCGTCTGAACTGTCAATTCACCTTTGCCTAACAATCTGTCATTGTCCGTATATTTGCAGCACTTTAGCAGGGTTGATAACGTTTGCCGATCTGGCAATCGTCTATACTCAGCTTAACAGAGAGTGATATCTCGTTCAATGGAAGTCAATTTTGTGTGTGTGAGTGAGAATATTTGTGAGATGAGTACTTACTGCATTGCTTTTACTTATTTCTTTGAGGTTTTGTGAGGTCTCTCGGGTGATGCAAATTGTTGATGCCTCTTATTGGGTTTCTTCAAAATTTATGTTTTGTTCCGAGATTTTTGAAGTAAAGGAGAAGAGCATTTGAAGGCGATGTATTGTGTATGTTCAATTGTTAGCCTTTAACAAAAGAAAATGTTCACGTTTTACGAACAATTTGTTGTTGTATTTTACTGTTTTGATGTTTATGATAACACTGGAGGTCTCATAATTTTAATTTTGAATACGATTTTTTTGGATTTGTTCGATTGGGTTTTTCTTTGTGGAATGTAATTTTTCCTTTTTCAAAAGAATATGTTTTTTTACAAATTAAGTAAAAATGTCACTAATTTTGTCAATTAATTGGTCTTTAAATTTGTTGTGAATTGTGTTTCAAACGAGCTTTTCATTTGTCTTTAAATAATTGCACAGTGTTTTGTATTTTGTAGTTTACTATGATTTTTTTAGGTCACATTTTCCGAAACTAAATTTTTCAAGTTTATTTTTATGTATGTATGAAATATTTAATTTTTTTGTAATTTTTATATTTGAAATGCTTTTGTAATTTTTTAACTTTGTTGCAGCTTCAAGTCACTGTGCACGTTTGTTTGTTTCCTTTTTGTTATGTAGCAAATTGACTTAAGTCATAAAAGTCACACATTTTCAATATTTTTTCAAAATTTAACAGCTTATTGTGTCTTAATTGTTTTCAAATTTTATATTAGGTCACAAATTTTCACAGTTTGTTAAATTTTTAAGACTTGTTTAATTTTTTCAAGTTAGGTCACTTTGTCTTTTTTCACTGGTTCACTCTAAAGGGTAATGTCACTGGTAATAATTTTTTGGAATTAAATATTTTTTTTTGAAAAAATTATGTAAAACACTTATTCGGTTCGATATGGACCGAATGTTGAGGAGTTTATGGAAGTCTAGGTTTAAGTTAGTTTGTGTTTTTTGATTTTAAAATTGTTATGTCTAGGTTTGTTACCCTTTGTTTTTCTTTGGTTTGTAAAATGAAAATAACAGTTTAAAATTTGTTTTGTCTTATTGAATTTAAGGGTTTTATTGTTTTTTCTTTTCATTCACTTATGATTAAATGCATTATTTTTAATTTATTTTGTTTTCGCTCTAATTGGAAATTATTTTGGTTTTATTTATTTTATACTATTTAACAATTGTGTTCACTTTGAATACTTATTTTTTAACATGTGTTGTGACGGTCGATGGAGTGGTTGAAAAAGAACTGATATCTTTCTGAACCTTCTGGTAGTTTGAAGGTATTCAAAGAAGAAGTCATTGACATGACAAAAACAATAACAACTCTGTTGCCTATGCTAGATCATAGGCAATTGGAAGTCTGTGTTGTTGTCATGTTATCTCGTTTGAAAACGGAAAGAATTAAAAAGGAGATAAATGCAAATAAAGAAGCAATGTACAACGATAAATAGGTCAAACCAAATGATTACTTCATTTGCCTATAGGTCGTTCCATTGCATTTAATTAGGTCAATTATGTGTTATGATACAATTCAAATTCATTGTACTTAATACTAGGTTAATTCGACAATTAAAACTATATTTATACTGGTTCAATATGATTGAGTATTGAACAGTGTTCATTAAATTAAAATACTTAACAAATCTACGAAAAATATTTATGTACATATTTATTTTCCACAAGAAATGGTATATTGCCTTCAAACCAACATAAAAATTTGTTTAGTTTTTAAAATAAATTTTTAACAAGCCGGTCATTCAAGGAAAATTAAGCGAAATTTATTTTTTCAAATTTAAAATCAACGTAAATATTTTTGAAAGAAAAATAATAACAATTCTTATAGTCTTTACTTTTTATTTTCCATAATTCTGGCATACTGTTGTATAATTCAAAGAAAATCCAACAAAATTGCCTATATCTTTCCATTTTCACTTTTACGCATCTTTACTCAATGAGGTTTCTACTGAAATGTCATTTTGCCGACGGCACTTTGTTCTCTTTTCGTGTTTCCACCACAATGTTTCTTTTGAACTGACGAAATGTTGTCATGGCTGCCCATACACTATGGATTTGCATGAGCCAACATGAAAATCGTTTTGATATTCGTCCAATCTGCATGAACACACATCACGCAGCTCCTTAGACTGTGGATAAATCCATGGATCACACAACGTCGGCTTAATGCTATTTTGTTCCATACGCCATTTTGTATGAACGGAGAAAAACGCAATTTATTGTTTGAGTAAAAACGGGACTCAAGAGTTACACACTTTTTGTACCACAGTGTTCCCCACATTGTTTATATGATTCTCATGCATTTGTATGCCATTACATTCAAAAATAAGCAAGTTATAACAATTTTTGTACTTGGCATTTTGGTCCATATCCACTTTTATTTTAATATTTTTTCGTATTTGTATTACATGGACCACAAAAAATGTCGGTATGGAAGGACACTAATTTACATATTGTGATCGAAAGAACGTAAAATACTGAGTGAAAAATATAGGGCGATAGAAAAATTGAGACATAGAACAAATATCTCGAAATTATTTCCCGTTATTCAGAGTAAAACAAATTTACCCTACCAATATCTCGAAAACTAGGCGAGATAGGAAAAAAATGATTGCAGATTCTGAAAGAGCATGCTTGGAACCCATATTATCAACGCCTAACTCAAAAAACACAAAAATGGCGTATGGACCAAAATAGCATTAAGGCGACGACAAGTTGTAGGAGAAAACTGATGTGTGTAAGCTGGCCTTTACTCTTTTGTTGAACAGGTGCAATATTTAACATTACGGAAATTTTTATTAGAATGTTTAGATTAGGTTGAGGAAGAGACTTTTTAACGTAGGATATATACACTCAAAGAAAAATGTTAGTGACAACGGTTTTGTCTGTTGAATAAGGGAAAGCAGATTGTTATTTTATCAAACTTATGTTTAACTAATTTTTCTCTGCTATTTTAGCAAACTAAAACTAATCGCCCTTATTCCAGTTGGCGTCGTCGACGTCGATTCTTAGTCGACACTAAGAATCGACGTCGAATTCAAAATTTATGACGACTTCATAAATTTTGAATTTTTTTTAAATATTTTTAACTTATAAAAAGGGGTATATATATGGATACCAAAAACATTCGTTTTGGCGTAAAGATGACAAAGCTAGAACTTCATAGATATGACGAAAATGATGTGACGACGCCAAATGGAATAAGGGCGATTATTTCAGTAGAAATGTTTGAAATTATTTATTGAAAAATTTACCTTCTGGTAAACTGTTTTGAAAAATAAAATGTATTATTTATAAAATAAATGTCCTTCGATATTTATAAAAAAAATAATTATTTTCAATTAGTTACCGAAAAGAACGACAACCATTAATTAACGAAACTGTTGTAACTTAAACAACCATTCTTGTTGAAGAATATTATTGGAGTAATTTATTTCCTAGTGTTAGTGGCAGGGATGGAAAAGGCAGTACTTTAGTACTTTTTTCAGAACTTTTCCACTTTCAAAAGTACCGAAGTACCCCACGTCCATTTCAGTACCATTTTATTCTAACAATTCTTCGAGAATTATTCCAATATTGTATGTCCTTATAATAACACCTATTTTGAATTCAATAAGAATCAAACGAAATTTAATTTCCTAAAACACAAAAACACGCACGATTTGTATCGAAGTAAATATTAAAAGTTTAGCTTATATACTTTTCGGATATATTTAGTAGTAGGTAGCGTGCCCGCCTATGAGTTTGGGGATTCGATTCCCACCAGAAGCCCTGGTCTGTTGCTGCAAAATCTAGCCACATGGTCTTGGTAACCCGGCTTTTCCCTGGACCGCAAAATTAGAATATAAATTTACTTTGTACTCGTATTGTAATTAAAATAAATAAATTAATATTTAAGAGGTAGGGAATGCTAAAAAATATTCATAAAATATTTGGTTTGAGAGACCGTAGGCCGACCGTGTTTTTGTGTATTTTCATTTCATGCTGTTTTCTTGATTTTGGCGTAATTTCCTATGACACATTTTCTAATGAAAATGGGCCCCAAATTTGGGGCGCACCTTCATTTTCAATTCTTGCTGCATTTTCCTGGCGCCCAACTTCCTGCCACCATATTTTTTTATTAATGAATTTTCAGAAAATGGGTTTATTTTCAATTTTGTCGTAAAATCCGAAGAATATGCATTTTAAAGATGTTATTTGAATTGATTTCTTTAAGAAAAGAGGAGCTTTTGACATTTTCATAATTCTACGAAATGATTTTATGGAAATGATATAAGTGGAATGTCTTTTTAAAGACATTATTATATAAAATATACCTTTTCAGTTTAAAAAGCACCATTTTAGTACTTTTTGAGAAAACGAATTTTCCATCCCTGGTTAGTCCAGATTTAAATTTTTTTCTGCTGAATTGCAGTGTTTGTGGGAGAGGGACGCAGTCGGTAAGGGGGGAGAAAAAAATCTTCCGTACTCGCAATTTTTTTGCAATGCGTTTTGCGTTTTCTTTCGCTGTAAAGTTTTTCGACATTTCCACACTGCTTTTCATTTAATATTCGTTGTTTTGTGCTCGGTTCAACATATGTAAATTTGTGCGACATACATTTTAATAAAATTTAATGAGTTTTAATGAACGGTGAAAATAAAAAACCTTTCCTTTTCGAACAGCCTCTGATCAACATGTTCTTTGATTTGTTTCTCTACAGCATCCATCATCGAAAACGGCACACGTCTCGCAAATACAACCGCACTTGTAATTTGTTAATCTTACCCATTGACTTGGAAAATGTTTTTGGGTATTTCCTTATTATGCACTCTGTACTAAATATAGCCTTCCTTGAACAAATTTCGTTTACTGAACCGTAGCTCTCTGCTCCAAAAATATTTTGCCAATTTAATTTAATTTTCTGTAACCATTCTCTTCCTAGAATTGGTTTTTGGTTCGATCGCACAATATACAATTTTAATTTGTTATCCTCATCGCTACCTGTCACTGCGACACATATGTATCCAACACATTGCAAAGTTGTACCACAATAACTCACAAGCTCCACATCGGGATGACACACTTTCAATGTCGAGAAATAACGTTTGGCATCTGACAAATTAATAATTGATACAGGTGATCCCGTGTCTATTTCGAAAGTTATCATTTCTTCATTTACCCGCAGACTGTGCATGATTTTGTTGCTTTACTTATTTACTTCGCCTTTAGTTTTCACCAACAACAATTCTTCAACTGTCGTTTCTTTTTCAGGAACTTGTTGTATTTGTTTTTTCTCTTTAAAACACACTTTTCTCAAATGACCCTTTTGGTTACAAAAATGACATGTAAAGTTTTTGTATTTGCATTGGTTTGCCATATGCGAGGTATTACCAAATCTAAAACACTTTTTGTTTTCATGGGTTATGTTTGCATCAGCCTTTTTTGCATTCCTTTTGAGATCGTTATTCTTCTTTATTTTATTCACATTCGATTTCTCACCGCCATTTTGTAGCTCCATGCCGCCTTTTTCTGCCAATTCACTCGTTGTTACCACACTTAACGCATCCTCCAAAGTCAGAACTTTCTTTTCCAACAACCGACTTGGCAATTTACTATCACATAGACCAAATACAAATTGATTTCTGAGAGCCTTACCCAAATAATCACCAAACTCGCAACCAACCGCCAACTTTTTCAATGACACCACAAAGTCACCTGCTGACTCAGACTCTTGTTGCCTGCGCATGTTGAACCGAAAACATTCCACCAACTCACTGGCCCTCGGCTCAAAGTGTTCTTCCAACACCTTGATTATTTCCGCGAATGTTTCTTCCTCTGGTTGTTTAGGTGTCAATTTGTCGCATAAGACGTTGTAGGCGCCTGTACCGATGAAATGCAACAACAATGACTGCTTCTTGTCCTCTTTACAATCGTACAGCTTCATAGCCGTCTCAAATCGTTTCACCCAACGACACCAAGAAATCTTTTGTGGATCAAAAGCATCAAAGTTAAAGAAATTTACGCCAGAATCTGCCATTTTACTCACTTTCCGTACACTTGTACTGTAAAAAATTTATATCTTCAAATGAATAACGTGAGATTCGTCTCGTAATCCTCGTCACCAAAATTGTTGTAACTAAAACAACCGTTCTTGTTGAAGAATATTATTATACTATTAGTAATGAATATGAATAAACCATATGCATGTACTCGATATCGAATATATAATAGGAATAAACGACGAATAAATACAATGATACTATGTTTACATTATGACAAAAACATTAAGTGGCTTTCAGTAGCTTAGTGGTTAGTTCGTTGCTGGGTACGATTCCCAGCCAGGGCACTGGAAATTTTAACATCAACATTTTCATGTTTTCATAATTCGAATTTCTGCAACTAAATTAACTCACCGGACATATTACCACTACAACAACATCTGATCAACGGGGAAGATAAAATAGACATAACAACACGACGACTATTAACAGCAATGCAGCGCATCTAGTGGAGAATAGGAACGGTAAACTCAACTAACATCCATTCCCTGAAATTAACAGACACACATTAAGTAGATGGAAACAACATAAGGTTCCCACGTTAATCGGATATATACAGGGAGGAAGTCTGTAATAGAAATAGACTTAAAGATTATCAACTCCGCGTCTCCAATCTGCTACAACAACAACAAAAATAAATTTCCTCACAAAAGTTGCTATCAATAAATTCTACGCATTTTGTTAAATTTTCAGCTTTTAATAAAATATTTTGAGTTTTGAATTTATAAATCTGTATTAAGATCGATTTAACCAAAGGTCATAAAAATGTAAAATGCTAATTATTTTGTCTAACCTATCGAACTGATTATTCAGGGTTGTTGTGAAATCCGATTGCTGTCGGAATCGGAATTGAAATCGAGAAAAAAACAAGTAAAAGCGTTAAGTTCGGCCATGCCGAATCCTATATACCCTCCACCATGGATAGCATGTGACCTCACAAAATAACTCAAACCTAAAGAAAAAAACACCGAAAAACAAAAAAATATAGTAGATGAGAACAGTAGGAAACATAATATGTTTCTACCATATTATGGTAGATGAGAACAGTAGGAATCACAACAAGTTAGATGCTATATATGGGGGCTATATCAAAACATTGACCGATATGGCCCATTTGCAATCCCAAACAACCTGCAACTATAAGAAATATTTACACCAAATTTGATCAACCTAGCTCTATTATTGATTACCACAGACGGACGGACGGACATGGCTAAATCGTCTTAGAATTTTACGACGATTAAGAATATATATACTTTATGGGGTCTCAGATCAATATTTAGAGGTGTTACAAACGGAGTGACAAAATGAATATACCGCCCATCCTATGGTGGAGGGTATAATAACTTTCTGTGCCACCAAATTTGTTTTTTTCTCGTTGTGGAATTCGACTGTTGTCCGAATCGGAATCGAAAAAAATAACCTTCTGTGACACCACTTATTTTTTTTCTCGGTTTCAATTCTGATTCCGACAACAATCGGATTCCACAACAACCCTGATTGATTGAACAAAATCGGACATTAAATTTTTAACACCAAAGTTTGTAGAATTTTTAAGTACTTAGTTTGAACAAACCCTATTAATACCACGCGAATTGTGAAACCTAACCTCTATAGCGTTATTTTGTAACGGGAATTCAAAATTGCTTCAGTTTTCACCATGGAGTGGTCAGACAATGAGAACCGTACCGGTGTTATAGCGCTTTTTATACCCTCCACCATAGGATGTCGCTCCAAAATACGGGTTTTGAGCCATAGATACCACATGCCTTAAGCAATTTAGCGTAAACTTTGCAGTTTTTAATATATTTTGACAAGAATTCATCAAAGCAAAAAATTATACAAATCGGTTCATATTTTGTTATAGTCACCCTATAGAAGTCGCTCCAAAATACACGTATTTAAGCCACAAATACCACATTTTCTAAGCATTTTGACTGCAGTATGTATTTAATGAAGACAAGAATTCATCGCAGTAAACATTTTTAAATATGTTCATATTTTGTTATAGTCAAGATATCGCTCCCAAAAATGCTTATTTAAGCCATAAACACCACATTTTCTATGAAATTTAGCAGAAACTTTGCAGTTTGTATTCTATTTTGGCAAGAATTCATCTCAATAAAATTTATACAAATTAGTTTTTATATTGCTGCGGTCCCCGTGTATATCTATGTCTCAAATATGCTAACTTAAGCCATAAATAACAAATTTTTTAGCGTTCGTTTTACCCTACACCACACTGTGGTCCCGCGTATTATGAGTTTGTGCATTTGTTTGTAAAACCCAGAAGGAGATGAGATAGACCCATCGTTTATTATGCCGATCGACTTTGAATCACTTCCTTAGTCGATTTAACCATGTCCGGCTGTAGATGTATCGTTGTAATCAAAGTGCGGGTCGTATTTATGGTCCGATTGTGATTAAATTTAGCATAGTGCTCTTTTTTGGCCCAAGGACGATCCCTATTGAAATCAGCCAAAATCGGTTCAGATTTAGATATAGCCCCTATCAAGGGCGTAGCCAAGTATGGGCAGGACATGCCGTTGACTTGAAGTTTAAATTAATATTCGTTACATCTCTTGGATGTGGGACGAATTTAACTCACGAATTTATCTTCACACCCTTAATAAATAAAACATAAACATAATAATGAATAAGCAAGGTGTTTTTACTTTAAACGGGTATAACATTTTTCACTGACTCTAATCTAGATAACCAACATGACATTATGTTTAGTGACTATTATTAGGTTTTAAAAACCGTTAAGAATTTTGAACTAGCAAAAACCGTTATGGAGTTGTGTGACGTTGTGTTTATGTTGGCTATGCGGCTTTTTAAAGCTAATCCTACAATAAACCTACATACAATGTACTTGGGCTTTTAATTCGAAGCAATTTTAAGAGTTCACAACGTTCTCCGAACGTTTTTTATAAAGACTCATTACTTACATACATAGAATACCATCAACAAAGTTCGTCTGAAGAAAGTATTT
Source organism: Eudasyphora cyanicolor (assembly GCA_963930755.1). Classification (NCBI taxonomy): domain Eukaryota; kingdom Metazoa; phylum Arthropoda; class Insecta; order Diptera; family Muscidae; genus Eudasyphora; species Eudasyphora cyanicolor. Next base: position 254,403,127 of record OZ005736.1, read on the forward strand.
GGTAGGAAAAAACGACTGAATAAAAGTGAGTTCTTCCAATATAGCTTCATATACAAAAAATTATACAAATCGGTTCATATTTTGTTATAGTCACCCTATAGAAGTCGCTCCAAAATACACGTATTTAAGCCACAAATACCACATTTTCTAAGCATTTTGACTGCAGTATGTATTTAATGAAGACAAGAATTCATCGCAGTAAACATTTTTAAATATGTTCATATTTTGTTAAAGTCAAGATATCGCTCCCAAAAATGCTTATTTAAGCCATAAACACCACATTTTCTATGAAATTTAGCAGAAACTTTGCAGTTTGTATTCTATTTTGGCAAGAATTCATCTCAATAAAATTTATACAAATCAGTTTTTATATTGCTGCGGTCCCCGTGTATATCTATGTCTCAAATATGCTAACTTAAGCCATAAATAACAAATTTTTTAGCGTTCGTTTTTACCCTACACCACACTGTGGTCCCGCGTATTATGCGTTTGTGCATTTGTTTGTAAAACCCAGAAGGAGATGAGATAGACCCATCGTTTATTATGCCGATCGACTTTGAATCACTTCCTTAGTCGATTTAACCATGTCCGGCTGTAGATGTATCGTTGTAATCAAAGTGCGGGTCGTATTTATGGCCCGATTGTGATTAAATTTAGCATAGTGCTCTTTTTTGGCCCAAGGACGATCCCTATTGAAATCAGCCAAAATCGGTTCAGATTTAGATATAGCCCCTATCAAGGGCGTAGCCAAGTATGGGCAGGACATGCCGTTGACTTGAAGTTTAAATTAATATTCGTTACATCTCTTGGATGTGGGACGAATTTAACTCACGAATTTATCTTCACACCCTTAATAAATAAAACATAAACATAATAATGAATAAGCAAGGTGTTTTTACTTTAAACGGGTATAACATTTTTCACTGACTCTAATCTAGATAACCAACATGACATATGTTTAGTGACTATTATTAGGTTTTAAAAACCGTTAAGAATTTTGAACTAGCAAAAACCGTTATGGAGTTGTGTGACGTTGTTTTTATGTTGGCTATGCGGCTTTTTAAAGCTAATCCTACAATAAACCTACATACAATGTACTTGGGCTTTTAATTCGAAGCAATTTTAAGAGTTCTCAACGTTCTCCGAACGTTTTTTATAAAGACTCATTACTTACATACATAGAATACCATCAACAAAGTTCGTCTGAAGAAAGTATTTGGTAGGAAAAAAACGACTGAATAAAAGTGAGTTCTTCCAATATAGCTTCATATACATATATTCCTACATTATGACAAAAGCAATGTTTTAATGTTATATACCAATCTTAAAAAAAATTTAAATGACATCTTGCTATTTTAAATACACATGAAAACAAATCATTTAACAATTAATAATACTACTAATTACATGAATTCTTAATTTAAAATCATAAAATTTTTCCAATAAAATTTACTTTTTTTGGTTTATCTTTATTTAATATATTTTCAAAACAATGAGCATTCATTTTTTCATTAGGTACTTTAAGTTTTAAATTTTTTGTGTTTAAAAATAATATTAAGAAAAAACAAGAACTTCTGACCCCAAGCCCCCCCCCCCACCCCTAATTTAGATCCTGGCTACGCCCTTGGCCCCTATATATATATTACACCCGATGTAAGCGCTGCAGAAACTGTATTTTGCATCAGATCAGTACGAAATTTTGCAGAGAGTTCTCTTATTACATGAATGAACTCTGCCAAATTCGGGGAAATTCAGTTCAGATTTAGATGTAGGCCCCATATATATGTTTAACCGATTTAACATGTAATCGCTGTAAAAACCGAATTTTATATCCGGTCAGTACGAAATTCGGCAGAGAGAGTTTTCTTTTACATGTATGAACACTGCCAAATTCTTGTCGCAATGCCGATTTCCGCATTGTTAGGGAGGTGTAGGGTATTATACATATAGTCGGCCCTGTCCGACTTTCTGTCTTTCCTTCCTGTTTTTTAATAATTAGCTTAAACCAAAACGATCGTTTCATGATTTGCTCCATATCCAAAGATGTTTCCAGTAATAGAATTGAATGTAATCCATGGTGGAAGGTATATAAGATTCGGCATGGCCGAACTTAACGCTTTTACTTGTTTAATATGTGGAATAAAAAAAAGCGACATTTTAAAAATGCTCCGCCCGCTGGGGATTAGTCGTATGTTCGTCTACCGGTGCATGAAACTGTTTGAGGAGACTGGAGATGTCAAAGACAGCCACCGTTAGGGACGCCCTCGTACTGTTCGAACGCCGCAGGTCATCAAAGCCGTCAAGTAAAGAATTCTGCGAAATCCGCTCCGAAACAGAGAATCTTGGCCCATGAGATGAATATTACGCAAAAATCCATGTGTCAAATTAAAAAAAAAAAATTGGGACTAGGGGCTTTCATACTCCGTACTGTACATCTGTTGAATGCAGCTTTAAAAAAATAGGAAAGAAAAATTCAAACGTCTTTTGTTGAAGCACGCTGTTAACTAGCAGAGAAAAATCTTGTTCACTGATGAAAAAATTTTTACCGTTCAAGAAAAATTTAATAAACAAAATGATAGGATGTATTCACGGTCGTCTATGGAAGCATCTGAACTGATTCCACGGGTCGAAAAAGGCCATCATCCAGCTTCAGTCATGGTTTGGTTGGGGTGTCTCTAAGAAGGGATCAATGACTTGCATTTCTGTGAACAAGGGGTCAAGACATCGGCCAAAGTTTACCAAGAAACCGTTTTGGAACCTGTTGTGACGCCACTTAACCATTCTCTATTCCAAAACAAGGCATGGACTTTCCAGCAGAATTCTGCGCCGGCCCATAAGGCTAAAACGACCCAGACATGGCTTCGAAACAATTTGCCAGCTTTCATTTAATCTGAAGAGTGGCCCTCTGGAAGCCCTGATTTAAACCCACTGGATTACAAATTGTGGAAAGTTTTAGAGGACATGGTCTGCACAAAAGACATCCCCATCAATTCTCTTAAGACTGCTTTGATTCGTGCTGTGGACACTTTTCCAATGGACGAGGTGCGTGCGGCTATTGATGATTGGCCAGTGCGACTTAAGGCATGTGTGAAGGCCAAAGGCGAACATTTCGAATAAATGCTTGCTTTTTCTTTGCAATATATATCAATTAATTTATACAACAAAGTTTGGTCCAAAAGCAATTATTAATTTTAATGTTATTGCATAAAATGCGTGTAACAGTATTTATGTCCCTACTAAGTGTATGGGCATTTCCGCAGGTCACGAACGTACGTTTGTACGATTTTGATGTACAAACAAGTAAAAGTGTTAAGTTCGGCCATGCCGAAACTTATATACCCTCCACCATGGATAGCATGTGACCTCACAAAATAACTCAAACCTAAAGAAAATAACACCGAAAACACAAAAAATATAGTAGATGAGAACAATAGGAATCACAGGAATTTAGATGCTATATATGGGAGCTATATCTAAATATGGACCGATATGGCCCATTTACAATCCCAAACAACCTGCAACTATAAGAAGTATTTGTACCAAATTTGATTAACCTAGCTCTATTATTGCGGACTGTAGCGTGATTACCACAGACGGACGGACGGACATGGCTAAATCGTCTTAGAATTTTACGGCGATTAAGAATATATATACCCCCATCCTATGGTGGAGGGTATAAAAATATAGAAAACAAAAATTTTCCCGCATTTTTTGTGATTCGATAGCATTTTGGTAGATCTCTGTTTGTTGTAAATGATAGGTTTCATCGAGTTTTAGTTTCCATAATGCTAACAAAAAACTTGTGCTCACGAACGTACGCGAATAGAAGTCAACTTTGGCTGAATCTAGCAAAAATCTACGAAATGGAACGGAATGTTCTAGGTTAGGTTGATGAGAGGAGACGTTTAAACGTCTCATGTCTGCGGACATACACTTAAGGCAGTTGTGCGCTCTTTATTTATGATCTTTTTATACCTCACGAGTTACAGAAAATCGGTACTAGACACGAATTTTTTCCAACCCGAAATGTGGGGATCTTGCATGTGTGAAAGCCGGGCAGTGACAAAGAAAATGATCGCTCGTTTCGATGTTTTCCCTGCATGCCCTGCATTCGTCGTTTCCTGCTAGTCCTATGCGATGAAGATGTGCTTGTAAGCTTGAGCGTCCCGTTAGAACACTCATCATCTTACTAATATCGATCTTGTTTAGTTTCAGAAGATTTCTTGTTTTCTTTTCATTTGGGTCACCCCACAGTATCTTTGCAGTTGCTCCTACTGTTGCGCTATTCCACACAGTTTTGTGAGCCATCACTGGCCAGTGCTTCAACTCATTCTTCGTGGCTTCGAAAGGTTTCCAAGTTTATTACTCGAAGTTCTCTGTCCTTTGAAGCCAAGCTTTTTTCCCCGTTCATTTCCAATCACTCCATTATGTCCTGGTACCCAGCAAATACGCAATTGACCATGATGGGCTGAGTAATCATTTATAGTTTTTTTACAGTTCTGGATTTGACCCTTTCCGATGTTATTGCTTTAATCGCCATTTGGCTATCTGTAAAGATGTTGGCATATTTAGGCTTTGTGGTGTTACTAAGCCAGTGCCAGTTCACACACTCCGTGATTGGTCGAACTTCTGCTTGAAATACCGAGTTATGGTCAGGGAGGCGGAAGTGAAGTTCGACTTCTGGTTCATCAATAAAAAGTCCCAGACCCGTCCTTCCTCCTCGCTTGGACCCATCCGTGTAGCAGCTGGTTCCCACTGGCACATGGGCCAAAGTTCCATCTTCCCAGGAGCGTCTGTCTGGCACAAATGAATCACAGTCAGAGATTTCAGGTGTTTAAATGTGACCAACTAGAGATTCTAAAATCTTCTGATGGTACGTCTTATGGTCTCGATTTATCCATTCACCCATCACTTGTAGACGTCTTGCTGTGAGGGCTGCCTCATACTTTATACGGATGTCTATTGGTTAGTTGTGCAGTATAGTTTCCAACGCTTTTGTTGGTGTGGTTCTAAATGCCCCGCTTATGCCTAGACAGCACATTCGTTGAATTTTTTGCAAAGGTAGTACGTTGCACTTCTTGTCCATTGATGTCCACCACACTACAAAGGCGTAGGTGATTACTGGTCTAATCACGCTCACGTAAAGCCAGTGAGTCATATTTGGACGTAGTCCCCATCGAGGCCGGGTAAAACGTGTGATCTTCGTTTTCCTTGTAAATGGACAATTATATGCTATGTTGAGTGCCCCCTCAGCTCTTCTGCATAATATATTAGGATGAAAGCCCTTTAGAAGTATTACAACGTCGTCTGCATAACAGACTGGTTTAAGTCCTTCATTGGTGAGGGCTTTTAGGAGACTGTGTATCGTCGTAACCCATAGAAGAGGCGATGAAATGCCCCCTGAGGTATACCACGATTTACCTTGTCTCTAATTTTTACGTCATATGACGCACAAATAATCCACCTATTTCTAAGCATATTATTGATCCAGTTTTTCAGCGCCCGGTCAACCTGAAACTCGTCTAAGGACTGGATAAGTGTATCGGTCTGTACATTGTTAAATGCGCCCTCAATGTCTATGCAAACGGCAAGTATATACATTTCTTTACTGAAGGACTCTTCTATGTGGTGCACTACCTCATGCAGAGCTGTTTCCACTGATCTTCCTTTAACATAGGCGTGTTGTTTGAATTTTAGCCTGTCATCCGCTATTTTACTTTTGACCATTTTATCAATTATTCGATCCACTATTTTTAACAGGAAAGAAGTTAGGCTAATGGGTCGGTAAGCCTTTGGGTCGTATAACTCGCCTTGCCAGGCTTTGGTACGAAGTCCACCCTTGATTCCTGCCAGTTTTTTGGGGTATAAGAATGGGTTAGGTATGCAGTGAACAATCCAGCCAGATGAGTTGATACCAGATCCACCTCATACTGCAGAAGTGGTGGAAATATTCCATCCGGTCCCGCAGCCTTAAAGGGAGAGAATCGCTTCTTTAACCATACCATCTGTTATATCCGTAATAGGTACTTGATGCAATACATTTTCATTCTGTAACTGTTCCTCTGTTGATCCAGCATTACCAGTCGGAAAATGAGTTTTCATCAAGAGCCTTACGGTATCCTCTATGGTTTCCATCCTTTTACCCGTTTCATCCACCAGTGTTTCGATTTGGACATGAGTTTTTGAGAGGAACTTTTTCATTTTACACATGCTGTTAACGCTGTCACCTGCTCACAGAAAAGCCTCCAGGAGTTACGATCTAATCATTTTATTGTATTCTTTGAGTCTTCTGTGGTAGTCGTCTCAATATACTGATTATTTTTTACGTCGAGGTCTGTTGTGAAGTCTGCGGACATGCTTGCCAATCGAGCGAATTTGTGCTTTCATCCAGGGTCGAAGTGGTCAACTATCTTCGAATGATTTTACAAGAGCCTCCGTAATCTTCTTCACATTGGTATCAACGTCTTCTGTACATAGATAATCGCGTGTAGGCTGGACCAATCGATTTCTAAGTAGATTTCCGAAATTAGTCCTGTCGGTCTGCCGTGCAATTTTAAACCTTATATAACGGTGGTTCAAATAGGTGTGTTCACCCGAAACCCTCCACTCATGGATCTCATCAATAAGATTTTCTGAACCTATCGTTATACATATTTAATACGTCTTCCCTAATTTTGTTAACAAAGGTCGCAGTGTTTTCTATGTTAAGAGTTATGATGTCATTTGTATTCAAAAATTCTATAAGGGCGTGTCCCCTTTTATTGGTGTTAGTACTACCCCAAGCGATATGATGGGAGTTGGCGTCACAACCAGCTAATAACTAATTACTTGAGTGTTTGGATTCCCTCACCAGACGTTGTTATTCCGACGTAGGTGGCAATGTTGGCGCATCAAATGTCAGATATATTGACGCCAGGTACATATTTCCATTACCTTGCCTCAGCACCGTTGCGTCCGATGTTGACAACTCTGAAGAGAAAATAAAACATTAGTTTTTATGGCACAAAATACAAGTCCTTGGACGAGTACCTGTATTAGAATAGAAAAGGTTATAGTTCATGGTTTAATCCAGCAACCTTGTTGCTAGTTGTCCATGGTTCCTGGATCAAAGCAATATGAACCCTGCCTTTATTTATGATGTCCATCAGAGCGTTGGATGCTGTCTCGCTCCGGTGGAGGTTTATCTAGATGATCTCAATCATTGTTTTTCCAGTTAAAGTTTCTTTTGGGAGTCTATCCTATCTGGTGGCACTCCCTCATTATTTGGTAGTGGGTCATTCTCCTCCTTTCGTTCACTACCTATTACACCATCTTCCAGTAGACATTTTCGAGAGGCGGTGTTATTTTTTGTCGCTCCATCATTGTTTTGAATCGTTTTATGGCTCTTTTTATTTTGATCACAACCTTTTCTGGGAACTTCCTGCAAAAGTAGCGGTACTATTGGTAGACTGGTTGTGTTATTGACTACTTCCACAACAGTTTTGGGCAGTGTTTTACTTGTCTCCATTCGTTTACTACCAGTGTTTGCCTCTTCAGACAGTATATTTGGACTCGATTCATCTGTCCTGCCAATCGGGACCTTTCAATTTTGAAAAAGGCTGTCCAGATCAAGAAGTACGCCATGTCCTTCGCCATGACAAGATTGTTCTTGGATTCTGGGTCTATGCCCAACACGAGGGCACGGAATGTTTTGAATTCTGTTTGCCAATGATGTCGAGTAGGTACTCTGATGAGAACTTACTGGGACATCCCATAACATATAGGGTCGTTTTTATGAGTTCAGGAATGTCGCTTTTCCTTACCAATTTTGGTTTTGCGCCATCCCAAGGAGAGGGAAAGCTATCCACAAGTTTTACGAGGACACCAGCGCAGCGTTGTGATGCCAGCCTTAGCATCAAAACACCCCTCTCAAACTTGCAACTCATTACTTCGATTGGTAGTTCATCCTTTAAATTCGAGGACGTACTCCGCTACCCTCTTATAGACCAAATCTTCGAAGTTACTCTTTTGGTCTTCGGGGATACTGCCCGATGCACTACCGCTATCAATTATGGCATAGCATAGATAGAATTATGGCAATGTTGTTTAGCTATATTAGAATAAGATGGTGGCCTCTTACACTTCTTTATGGCCAATTGATTTTTCCGTGTCTGTAGAGTCTTTTTGTTTAAAGTCTCATCATTAACGGATGATTTGGTTGACTTGATCTGCGTTACTAGATCAACTTTACCGCCCACGATCGAAGGACCCGGACTAGAGACTTCCTATCATGTGGTTAATTTGGGCTTCTCCGAATTACTGGAAGACGTCGAGCCCTTTTTCTGCTTAGTCACTTTCACAGAATTGTCAAGTTCATTCCGTAATAGGTTCTGTCGGTTCAACTTATTCAGTTTCCTTCTTTGTGCCCCTGACCGTCTCTTTGAGTTAGCAACAATAGTGATATTGTTTTCATTTGATGAGTCAGAATTCCCACTGGCTTTTGAAGGCTGGGGTTGCTTAGAGCCCCAGCTGGGTTCTGCTTCATCTGTGTTATCTTTTGTTTTGCCTGAAGCAGGATATGTTCTTGTTTCATTTTCGACTACGGGATTTAAGGCACCAAAGCTCGTAGAAGTTGAATGCTCACGATTGTTCGATAACGACGACACATGACTCGTGAGTGAATCAACGCTTGTCGCCGGCATTGGTTTTTCCCTCCCCTGCGCCGTAATCTCCTGTTAGAACCACAGTGCAAGTGCAAGTACTGTACCTCGCTATTGCAATGTAGCTTAACTCTCATTTAGTTATTGTTAAGCTTTCTGCTTATTTGTTTACAATTATTTTATGGCTTTATTACTTTATGACTTCATTACTCTGTACAATAAATCACGCCACTTCTGTGTTTTATCAAAGACATCACACGTGTGTTCTCACTCCAGCTTCAACTACAACAAAGGTTATGGGCCCAGAATTACGCAATGACCCGTTGTGTAATCTGCTAAGAAATAAGAATTGAATTGAATAATAGTTGGTCTAATATTCAAATCATTGATAAATTGTATCAAATAAATTGTGAATAATAGTTGGTCTACTATTCAAATATTTGATAAAAAATATCAGATAAATTTGTGAATGATGTGTTCAAATTTTCAAATTGAAAAGCTCCCTTCGGAGAATTATGCATCATGGTCGGTCCAGATGCGGAGTCTTTTGATAACACAAGACTACTGGGAAGTGGTGGATTCGTTCCTGAGTATAACTACAAGTGCTGAGGAAAAAGATGCTTGGAAGACAAAAGATAGTAAGGCGTTGGCTTCTCTTATATTATCGGTGCGGCCATCTGAATTAATACACATCAAAAACTGTAAGTCTGCGAAGGAGGCATGGACTAAACTGGAGAAGGTGTACAAAGGCAAAGATCCAGCCAGGAAAGTGCATTTGTCTAAGCAGTTCGTCCGATTTAAATTTCAACACGGTGAGAAGTATGCCCTACAGATTAATCAATTTTGTTCTTTGGCAGAATACTTGCAAGATGTTGACGTGAAAATTCCTGAGGGATTATTAAGTATATTCTTGCTATGCAGTATACCACCTGAATTAGAGAATTTTGTAGTAGCCATAGAGAGTAGGGATGTGCTACCAACTCTAGACATTCTCAAAAACAAAATTTTAGAGGAAGAACAAAGGAGGGTGGAAAAAAGTGATTCTGGAAATGATCAAGTGTTCGGAATGAAAAATTAGCAAACCAAATTCAACAAAAGGAAACCAAATTTTAAGGGTGATCCAGAAAAGTTCAGAAACGTAAAATGTTACAATTGTGGAAGAAAAGGCCATAGTCGTGCGGAGTGCAAGTTTCAATCCAATAATGATCATACTGCAATGTGCGTTTTGAATGCAGCGATGTTAGACTTAAGCAACATTAGTTGGATAGTGGTGCTTCATCCCACGTTTGTCGCGATAAACGTTTGTTTGTAGGTATGAAGACATATGACCACAATGTAATGCTTGCCTCTGGAGAAAATTTTAAAGTTCAAGTCATCGGAGAAGTAAATATAAAGTTTTGGAACAAATCTTATAAGCTTCAAAATGTACCTCAATTGAAGTCTAACTTTCTTTCAGTTAGTAAAATGGCAGAACACGGATTTACTGTCAAATTTTCTATGGAAAATGCCGAAATAGTTGATAAATTTAATAAATTTAAATTTAAGGCACATCTGGTAGGTGGAATTTATCAAATACAATCCATTCTCGATTATGCAATGTTGACAACTGCAAATGAAAAAGAAATTCTCTGGCATAAATGTTTTGGACATTTAAACTATAGCGATTTGAAGAAATTGGAATTTAATAAAATGGTTCGTGGTTTGGAAGGTAATTTTGAAAATACTACTGATTGCATTACGTGCTCGTTATGTAAAATGTCTGTGAGACCATTTAAACCAATTGGATCTACTGTGACATCGAAGCCGTTAGAATTGGTTCATACAGATGTTTGTGGACCCGTACGAATTAAGTCGCAAGGAGGTGCTCTATATTTTATAACATTTAGAACTTAGAACTTTTCTGCTTACATTCCCACAGAAAAGCTAAAAAAGAAATTCATTTAATATTGAAAATCCATAGAATTTAATTTCCATTAAATAACAGAATCTAACTTTCGCAAATCCTTAATCTGATTTTCATAAGGAAAATTAAGTTTTAATTTCAAAAAGTAATAAAGAATCTACTTCTTTTTTATTTCGAAGTAATAATAAGAATTCCTATATTTCTATTTCAGGAATGACGAATTCAATATTGTTCCAGGACGCTGACGATGAAACGTGGCTGGCCTGTCACTGATTGGTTGCAGAAGGAATTTTCTGGCTGGAATTCCCGAAGGTAATTAACCACGAATGCAGCTGGTATTTATTTTTGGTTTTTGTTTCAGAATATCTTCTATTTTTGCAGGAAACTGATGATTTGATGAGGAGAAGGAAATTGGCTGACGTTCAGCACCGGAAACGTGTCCCCATATGATGTCGTAAGTTTGGATCTGTCTGTCTGTTTATTATATATGTATGTCTTCTTCTTTTTTTGTTATATGAATATATTTGTAGTTTTGATAAATATTTTTCTTTATGCTTCAAAATGGTGGTCATTCATTGCTTCAAACTTCTTTCTATCTACAGGTGGCACAACCAATTGTTTTCCCTAAGGGCCTACAAATCACCCTACGCTAAGGTTACGGAATCCTACCCTGGCCTGAGCTCAACCCTGAGTCATTGGCGCACTTTTCCTAATTTCGAAAAGGTATGAATAAAAAAATCTCACAGGCACAATTGCTTGAACCATCGTTTTAGATTCAAATATATAAATATAATTATCGGTACGGCCGTCCGTCTGTCTGTCCGAGTATGGATGGTATTGTTCGGTCAACTTATTTGGGGATACCATGCATGCCAGACTTGGCCATGCAAATCAGCGCCTCCCTCGTTGGATTGGACCCGTGTTGCAGTGGATTGCCGTTTTGTGTGTATGTATGTAAGTATTCGCCTTTATTTTGTTGGTTTAACTTTGACTTTTAATTTTAATAAATGAATCGAATATAAAACCGTGTTTTACTTTTTTATTTCAATGAAAATGTCTTGGTGTGTATATGATGGGGAGCCACACGTCCAATCGATGTTCCAGTTAAATCAAAAAAGGGCCGACATTTTCCCCTTTTCCACCGTCCAAACCTTCGCTTTTTCTTCCTGCTTTCACCTGTCATTATACCTATGTGTTTATGGCAAAACAGCTGTTCATAGGAAAACCTTATTTTTTTTCTTTTTACACTATCACCCCAACCGTTGCATTTTATTTGAATTTTAATCCCTTTAAGGGCGCACATTAGGTTAGGGTGGCAGCCGTATTTTTTTTACAAGCTCACATAGACCAGTTTAGGTCCCTAGTGTTACCACGGGCTGAAATGCCCCTCATCGAAACCAACCTGTTTGATATATAAATTTGTCGATAGTACGAATATCAGTACTGGAAAGATCTGTTAGGCTGCCTAAAAAGGCCGACCCCAGTATGTCCAGTCGTCGTTTACTCAAAGCGGGACAGTCTCCACTTCTTCGTCATCTCCACAACTTCGGCAGAAGTCATTGGAGTCAATACCCAATCTTTTGGCGTGTTCGCCGATCAAGCAGTGTCCCGTCAGAACCTGTACTAACGTAGACAATCGTTTCCTCTCTAGTGCGAGGAGATATTTTGACTTTCTCAGGTCATACCTTGTTCAGATTTGTCTAGCTACCCTGCAGGTGCCGATTTCTGTCCATCTTTCGTTGGACTGCCTGATTGCCTCTTGCCTAAGCCAAAGCTTGCATGTGGATAGTGGCGCACCAATATATGCAAATTCTTCGAGAATTTGTAATGTCGTCCCTTTCCTAGCAAGTTCATCGGCTTTGCAGTTCCCCGGGATATCCCTATGCCCAGGCACCCATATGAGGTCTATATTAAACTGCTCAGCCATCTCGTTAAGAGATCTGCGGCAGTCGAGGGCTGTTTGTGAATTTAGGGATGTTGCCTCCAGAGAATTGATGGCAGCCTGGCTGTCCGAGTGAATGACAACCCCAGTGTTGGTTACTATGTTGCGACTCAGCCACTTGGCGACTTCCCATATTGCCATTATTTCGGCTTGATAGACACTGCAGGTATCTGGTAGTCTGTGAGCTATATCCAGACTAAGTTCTTCACAGTGTACTCCGAAGCCAACCTTTTCATGAAGCTTAGAACCATCCGTGTAAAAGTGGAGATGGTTTCTATTACCTGGTATTCTGCCGACCCATTCATCTCTGGCGGGAATCATAGTGATGTAATTTCTCTCGAAGGTGTACACAGTTGGTATATAGTCCACTCGGTCGGTTACCATAGCACTACACTTTGATATCCTCATGTGACCATAGTTCTTGTACCTCCACATTGAAAGGTAGTTTAATCTTATTGCCGCTTTGGTTGCAACTTCTCTCGCCACAATATTAATCGGCAGTATATGGAGTAGGGCTTGTAGAGACTCGGTCGCTGTAGTCCTTAAGGCTCCGCTTATGCTCAGGCAGGCAGTTCTCTGAACCTTTGTTAGTAGGTTGGTAATGGTTAGTTTGTCAGTTGCCGTCCACCATACCACAATACCGTATAACAGTATTGGACGAACTACTGCTATATATATCCAGTGGACGATTTTAGGAGAGAGACCCCACCGCGACCCTACTGCCTTTTTGCAGGAATATAAGGCGACCTTGGCCTTCCTTACACGTTCCAGTACGTTAAGTCTAAATAACAGTTTTCTATCAAGAATTAGTCCTAAAATTTTGCACATTCAGAAAAGACTAGATCTGTTCCATTTATCCGAGGTGGAGGGTCCACATGTGGGACTTTATTCATCCTAGTAAAGAGAACAAATTCTGTCTTGTTTGGGTTTACACCCAAACCAATGCTTCTGGCCCATCTAGCCAACATGTTCAGAGCCACCTGTAGGATGTCTCTGAGGACGTTTACGAATTTGCCACTCACTGCGATTGTCACGTCGTCCGCATATGCCACGACCTTGCAGCCACAACGTTCTAGATCTAGCAGGATTTAATTCACGGCTAGGTTCCAAATTAGAGGAGACAGTACTCCTCCTTGCGGGGTCCCTCTGTTTACATACCTTGTTAGAGTTGTGGACCCTAGACATGCTGTTATGCGTCTTCTGGTGAGCAGACTTTGAATTAGTCTAATCAAACTAGTGTTAACTTTTAGATGTGAGAGTGCCGCAATTACCGCATCTGAGTGAATGTTGTTAAAAGCCCCTTCTATGTCAAGAAATGCCACCATGGCGAATTCCTGGAAAAGCAGTGACGATTCGATAGTGCTCACAAGTTCGTGCAGGGCTGATTCTGTAGACTTGCCCTTATTGTAAGCATGTTGGTTCCCCGACAGGAGTTTTGTATCCAGGTTTTCCCTAATGAAATGATCTAAAAGTCTTTCCAGACCTTTCAATAGGAAGGAGGATAGGCTAATTGGTCTGAAGTCTTTTGGCCTAGTGTGTGATATCTTTCCCGCTTTAGGTATGAATACCACTTTGGTATCCCTCCATCGATTCGGGACGTATGAAAGCCTGATACAGCCTACATAAATTTTCTCCAGTCAGGGGATAATGTACTTTAACATTTTCTGCATTTCTGCTGGAGTGATGCCATCTGGTCCAGGTGACTTGTAGGGCTCAACGCTGTTAATAGCCCAGCTTATTCTGGATCTCTCAGTCAAGAAGCTAGCGACGCTCGCAGTCCACTCGCACTCTTGTTGGCCCTGCTGATCCTCGGGTTCTGTTAGAGAGTTCCCCGGGAAATGTGTGTCGAGCAGTACATTGAGCGACTGTTCGCTGTTTTTGGTCCAGTTATTTGCCTCATCCTGTAAATATCCCACTGTACAGGGTGAAGCAGATAATATCTTCCTCAGCCTAGCGACGTCGGAGACCTTTTCCACTTCACCACAGAAGGTATACCAAGAGCGCCTTTGCGCCTTTCTAAGCTCCTTCTTATAGATCTTGAGTTGCTCTTTATAGGCATCCCAATCATTAGTGACCCCAGTAGATTTAGCCTTATTGAATAGCTTGTTGCAGGTCTTTTTCATAGCCGTTAGCTCAGAAGTCCACCATTGGGGTTTAGTTTTACCCTTGTACCTTGTTTTTGGACAGGCTTCTTCAAGGGATCTATTGAATGATATGGTGATATGATCGACCAGATTATCCAGACCGTCTTTGTCATTCGGTTCGTACAGAAGTTTAGAGTTGAGGACTTTCATGAAATTCTTCTCATACAGATGCCACTTTGTCTTCCTTACATTTCTGTGGACGGCGGGTTTAAGCAAGCAGCTGTTTGGTCTTTACCACTTAAATTAGTCAGGAGAAAGATACTTAGATCTTTCCTGGCCAAAATGCAGGTTCTTGGAGTGCCTTCACAGTTGGCCACAAGCAGTTTAAAACCTAAACCTAAGGGCGCACATTACAATTTTAAGAGGTTCCTTGAAGAACGAGGTATTGTTCATGAAACTAGTTGGATACACCCCTCAGCAAAACGAGGTTTCCGAGAGAGCTAACCGAACAATAATGGAAATGACACGTAGCTTGTTAGAGGAATCTAAGTTGCCGAAATTTTTATGGGCGGAAGCCGTTAATACTAGTGTTTACATAAAAAATCGATCGCCAACTAGAGTTCTAAACAATATAACACCCTTTGAAAGGTGGTCTGGTAGAAAACCATCGGTTTCGTACTTCAAAACATCTGGATGAGGATGAACCGATGCCCTTAGTCAATGAACCTGTCATAAATAATGTACCGATTCCAGATGAAAATATTGAAAATGAATCTCTTTATGACGATACAACGAATGAACATGGTAAGCGAAATCGAGGCAGACACTCTATTTTCAGAACTGGAAATGTGGGTAGACCGCGTAAGATTTATAATACTGGAACCACAGTACAGGAAATAAATACTATAAAAGAATTTAATGCAGATCCAAGAACAATTGCTGCAGCTATGAATAGCACTGAGCGCGATAGATGGCAAAATGCGATGAAAACTGAATATGAATCTCTTATAAGAAGTGATACATGGGAACTAGTCCCAAAACCCGAAATGGCGAATGTTATTGGTTGTAAGTGGGTTTTCACCAAAAAACGTCTTGCAGGTGGTACAATTGAAAAGTATAAAGCCCGCTTAGTGTCACAAGGATGTTTACAGCGTTTTAATATGGACTATTCGGAGACATATGCTCCAGTGATTCGACAACCAACAATTCGACTTATTTTGCCCTTAGCAGTTCGGTACAAATTATTAGTAAAACACGTCGATGTAGTAGCAGCTTATCTGAATGGTGAACATAAAAATGATGTTTGCATGAAACAGCCTGTAATTTTTATTCAAAAAGGTCATAAAGAAAAAGGTATGTAAACTAAAAAAGTCACTGTATGGTCTCAAACAGGCTGGAAGACAATGGAATCATAAAATTAATGAGATTTTGATGAAAATGAATTTTAACCAATGTAAAACGGATAGCTGTGTGTTCATGAAAAGAGAAGGTAATGAATTTAATATAATCGCTCTATATGTTGATGATCTTTTTCTGGCATGTACAACGAGAAAATCGATGGATAATATATTGGTACATTTAACGCGATATATAAATGTAATTGATCGAGGTCCGGTAGATTATAAAATGGAACATGGAAAACTGTAAGCCAGCTAGCACACCAATTGCTCCAGGTATGATATTAACAAAATGTGAATTCGAAAATTGCACTGAAATGGAGGACGTTAAACGCTACCAGTCGTTAATAGGAAGTTTGATGTATTTGGCTACAATTTCACGACCTGACATTGCGTATACAAGTTCTAGATTGTCTCAATTTAATTCGCATCCACACCGTGAGCACTTCGGAGCTGCAAAACATGTTCTACGCTACTTGAAATCACATGAGTTTTCACTAGTTTTTGACAACCAAAATGGCAAATCATGTTATTCTGACGCTGATTGGGGATCAAATGTTATCGATCGTAAATCTTATAGTGGATATGTTCTCTTTTTCGCAGGTGGGCCAATTGCATGGGAATCGAAAAAGCGAGATATCGTCGCATTAAGCTCAAAGGAAGCAGAATATATTGCCATGTGTCAAGCGGTAAAAGAAGTTACATTCCATCGCAGCCTATTATATGAATTGGATATTGAAAATGTAAAGCAGTAGCCGACTACTTTATTCTGCGACAACCAAGGTGCACAGTATCTTACGAAAAGTCATATGACGTTAAAACGTAGTAAGCATATAAAGTAGTAAGCAAAGATAAATACAATGCAAATAAAATAAATTTGGAATACGTTCCATCAGAACAAAATGTAGCTGATATTTTGACTAAATGTTTATCGAAACAAAATCATGAAAATATTTGTAAATTATTGAAATTGAAGTTTAATTAATTTTTGTAATACGTATGTTGTAAAATTGAATTCAACAATTGTTGTACTTATATAATGTTATTTTTTGTATTTAGACAATGTTGGGGGAGACACCCCCATAGCCAGTATTAGCCCGTAATAGGTATGTTAATATAGGCCTTCCAGACTAAGCTCTGAAATTTCTGTCCAGAGACCGATGCTTCCAATTCAACCTACGCTTGAAAAACAACAAACCACGTGGTTACGTAGTAGGTAGGTGAATAGGTAATAGGTTAAAAACTATCCGCCCTGCGATAACACGTCCGTTCGCTACGACTGGCGGCGACTGCGTTTTTCACTAAGTTCTATATCGAAGGCAACTTGCATGCAGCATTGCTGCTTAATCCCACCCAGCAATTGGAAGATCATTTTTTCTAAAAGCATCTAACTGGGTCCTATTCGAGTACTTTTGGTGACCATAATGTGATTAATCACTTGTATGCTTGAAAAAAGACTAGAAAATGAGTCATGCTTATGCTTCAAAAGGGCTTTATTGAAAATACAATAACAAAATATACTTGAATCACAAAGAGATCATTCAGATGTTTGAAATGTGATTGTTTTGATCATTATTTTGCAATGATAATTCGCGCACATGGATTGTAGAAAGTTTTCGTTATGGAGGTGCTTTTGTTTACAACGGGACAATTTGCTTTCTTATTGAAGCAATAATCCAATAGTTGGACATTGTGAATTTGAGTTTATTTTTATCAGTCGATTCGTGGTGAGAGGTTCTACGATTAGTGAATTAAATTTTTACAACTTGAATTAATTAAATTAAAAAATCAATCAAAAAATCAAAGCCCAAACAATAAATAAATATATTTTTGTTTAGTTTCTTTATTTTATTTTTTAATGTAATAAATTTATTTTAATATTAATAAGCGCAAAGAATTATAAATACCGCTTTAAACAAGTAAAAGCGTTAAGTTCGGCCATGCCGAATCTTATATACACTCAAAGAATTTTGTGAGTATCATTAGCAAAAATGTTTGTTGTTTCAACAGTCTGTGTCTGCTGAAAAAGGGAAAGCAGACTTCGTCTGTTATTTTAGCAACCCTGTGGTTGTTATTCTAGCACACAAATTTGCCTGGTAATATAGCAAACTAAAACAGTCGTTTTAACAAACAATTTTGCTATTATTTAACAGAAAAAAGCGGCTGGAAGAACAAACTATTTTTGTTATTCTAACACACGTCTTTTTATTTTAATAAAAGAAATACAATTTTTATATTTTCCTGATATTTGAGAAGAGTATATCAATCAGGATTCCAACCTGAAGTTATTCAGCCCATGTATTGATAAGCGTTTCGATCTGTGAAATCTGCACGTACGTTTGATCTAAAAATGTAAATGAAAAATAAATCATTTAGTAAAATTGAATAGCAATAGAAGTATCTAAAAACAATACTTACCGGTCACTGGCATTAACAATTATCTTCTTTTTGTCCCAAGGATAAATATAAAGAACATAAATCGTACGACATCGACGCGAACCCTGTCAATGTTGGCCAGAGCCATATCATTGGGAAAAATTATCTTATCCATGGATTACATCCAAATTAGACTACATTATTCAGAGTTTTTTTGGAGCCAAAAGGTTGTTTCGTGATTCGGATATTAGCGACCATCGTTGGAGCATATGGAGTAAAAAATCAATGTTGCCATTTCGTTAAACGAATCACAAAAAGGAAAAAAATACTTACGGGTTGTTGCAGGTATTTTCATTAGAGTCACACTTCCATCGCTGTCACAAGTTCTCTGTATGGACAGCCTTTCACAATCATAGTGAATTTAATTTGCGATTTGTGTACGCTTACCTGTTGCGACTTTATTAATTGATAACGTGGTTCTTTACGTGCCACATCATTATGAAGTCGTAAACACCCATCCACCGTTCAATGGATGTGACCTCGTTGCCAAAAATATTTCTATACTCCGCCAGCGAAATGTCTTTGTAATGCGAATTAACAAACAGAACGAAAATTTCAATTTTATTCGGCGTCAAATTTACTCTTTAAAGGGTGCTACTTAAATAGCCGAAGTCGCCGCACGATGTCTGTCAAAGGGTGCTACTCTTGAATGCTAGTGAAAGCATATTACGTCTGTCAATATTTTTTGATATGCGAAATAAACATTTAATATGAGATTTTGTCATCTGCACAAAAACATTTAGTAACTTATCACAAGCACATTTTAATGGAAAAAATTGGTTTCAGTCGTAAGGAATATAAATTAAACGCCGCTTATTTTCTTTTTTCCGTAATAAAGCATGTCTATGTGCCGATTCACACGAGGCATCTCGGTGTTTGTTGGAGATAAAGGCAGCAAAGTGCGAATGAAAAACACAAAACGGATTGCCATTACAAGAAACTACTTTCCCCATTATCTTCCGCATGCCTCTCTCTCCTAGAAACACCGAATTGCCACGTGTGTTGAGGTGTCTATGTTCGTGCCGATTTACACGATGCAATTTTATCAGCGGCTTAACGGTGTTTGTTGGGGAGGCAGTTGGAAAGGGAGGGGAAAACTCTCGTACTCAATTGAACGTTTTGTTTTTCATTCGCACTTTGAAACAACAACAATACGCGCAGAAATAGCCGTGGGAACGCAAAGGCAAGTTCAAAAGAGAATTAGAGAACATAAAAAATCGCTGATAAAAATCGCCCGGAGTAAATCGGGACTTTCAATTTCAAACCGAAAATTTCACAAGTATTTGCCGTCCTGTGGCAACAAAATTTTTCCGATGTAATTTCAAGTATAAAAATCGTCTTTGCACAGGATGATACATTTTGGGAAATTTTCTCTTAATACTCACCCTAAGCCTTTAGGAATTCTTTTGTTTTATTAACTTTTTTTGCATACACAGTACTTAGTTCTGGATCACTCGAGGCAATTTCTTCCAAGCATATGACTAAATTTGTCTCTCTCCAACAAACTTTGACACTTGCTCGAAAAAACTGCCTTGTGTGAATCAGAACTTTATAAACATTTTTACAAATCGCACAGAAAATATTATTGCCGTATTCATAAAAACTTAAAACAGCTTTACAAACCTTTGTTAAAACTGTATTCATAAACGATTATTAGCCTAAAACACCTTTTGTAAACCATTGTTAAATGCGTGAATTTTAATATTGGTTCGACCCTACTTTAAGCGTTTGTTAAAGTGACATTTGCTTTTTCTTCGTATGTATTTGCAAAACATTTTTATGGATTTTTTTAATTAAAAGAAAAAATATTATAAGACTGATTTTGAACATATTTTCTAGAAATAGAATAAAATACTTAACTGTGCCTTCTTCTAAAAAGTGTTTATGTCAAAACGGAATGTACCATTAAATGGGAGGTGTATCAAAACGTGGACCGATTTGTCGCATTTTTTCAGGAAGAGTTAAAGGCATTGTGCAACATAAGCTGCTCCTTATCCCAAAAATGATTCTGCGTCCATCGGTATATAAAATGCATTTTTGCATTCTTCTTTTTCACCATCGGTATAATAATGAATTTTCGCATTCTTTTTTCCTATATTGTTTCACAAAAGACCATAAACTTATATTGTTGCAAAATCACAACACAAGAAATGAAAATTGTACAAAATGCACTAGTGATATGTAAATAATTAACATGTGTTAAATATTATTCGTTATTCGAATACCTTTTTGTATGTAATAAAAAAAATTATCTGAATTCGTCATTTATTTGATCTTTAGTTGTTGTTTTTTTATTTATTGGACAAGTGAGCATACATTTTTGTTAATTTATACAGTTGATAATCGTATTAATGCATCATTAAGAGAGAAAATGGTGTGTGAAAAAGATGGTGTTGCCAGAATTACATTGACGAAGTCATTAAAATGTTTATTAGTTAAAATGCTGTTTATGAATACGATTTTTTAATAATCGTTTATTAGACCAAAAGTGTTTGTTAACTAATGTGCACTTTAAATCATAATTAGGATTTTTTTATGAATACGGCTGTTAATGTTTAGCTTTGCTTTAATTAAAATATTTATAAAAAAATAGAAACCAAAATCTAAACTCAATAGATTAATTTTAATTGTATGTCCGGTACTAGGATTTTGAAATTGCTCTATTTCCATGTCAAATCGTATTCGTTATCGATTTGTGGTTTACTTTTTGCAGCTTTATTCGACTCCTATTTCCAATATTTATAAAATCCAATGAAAAAATAAAAATATTGAGAACCGTAACTCGGAAAATAGATATAGCCGATAAATTATTTATTTTTTTAAATATACTTTTCTCATTGCACTAATGACCTTAACCTTTTTGATTTTCAATGGTATTTGAACTTTACCATGTAAACAATTGCATCTTTTGTCTTATTTTCACATATTTTGATTAACAGCAAACATTTTCAGCAAACTGCAAATTTTTCAGCAGTGCGTTTGCTAATGCAAAACTGCAAACTTTTTGCTATTATAGCAGAAAATTTGCTGTATTAGCAGAAAAAATGTTTGCTGAAAATTAGCAGACGTTGTTTGTTATTAACAGCAAACTTTTTTTTTTGGGTGTACCCTCCACCATGGATAGCATGTGACCTCACAAAATAACTCAAACCTAAAGAAAATAACACCGAAAACACTAAAATATAGTAGATGAGAATAGTAGGAATCACAACAAGTTAGATGCTATATATGGGAGCTATATCTAAATATGGACCGATATGGCCCATTTGCAATCCCAAACAACCTGCAACTATAAGAAGTATTTGTACCAAATTTAATCAACCTAGCTCTATTATTGCGGACTGTAGCGTGATTACCTCAGACGGACGGACAGACGGACATGGCTAAATCGTCTTAGAATTTTACGACGATTAAGAATATATATACTTTATGGGGTCTCAGATCAATATTTAGTGGTGTTACAAACGGAGTAACAAAATGAATATACCCCCCATCCTATGGTGGAGGGTATAATGACTCGAAAAGGACTCGTAAATGATACTAAATACGACTGAGAAATGAATCGAAAATGATTATAAGTACAACTGAGAAATGACTCGAAAGTGAGCAGAAAATCGGCTTATAAAAGACTCTTAAAGATGAGTCGCGGGTAGGGTACCATTTTCTCCCGACAAAACATTCTTTTGTGATCAGAAAATGAGCGCATTTATGATAATTTTAATCGCGCATTGGAGTCGAAAAGGAACCGAATATGATCAATACTTTCACAAAATGCTGAATGGGGTAATGCTTAAAATTGTACATTCTGTGACACATACAGCTGCGACCAAAATAATAGTAGTATCAAGAACGAAAATTTAAACAATCGGCAAAAATATTACACTGCTTTTGAAAACAATTATTTCGTATTTTTTAACTAGTTATATTTCTAAGCACTATATTTGGATTCATTTTCTAGTTACTACTATCTGGTTGGATGTCCTTTATTCCCTATAATCGCAGATCGGCGAGGCAGCATTTAGTCCGCCAGACATTTCCATTTTTCAGCTGGAATTGACCTCCACGCAACCTTCACAACTTCCCAAATTTGGGAGTCGTTCGTTGGTTGACAATGAGCCACTACCTTCTTAACATAACACCAAAGATTTTCTATTAGATTCAGGTCTAGTGATTGAGAGAGCCAACCATGACTTGGATCTTCATTTCATTTATTTCATACATCTATATATATAAAGAAGAATGTGTGTTTGTTTGTTTGTTGGTTTGTTTGTACCGAATAGACGTCTAAACGGCTGGACCGATCTTCTTGAAATTTTCACAGAATGTACATATGTGGGGCGTGGTGAAAATAGGGTACTTGAATTTTCGATATATCAAGTGGGCGTGGCCCCGCCCACATAAGACGGCTGGACCGATCTTCTTGAAATTTTCACAGAATGTACATATGTGGGGCGTGGTGAAAATAGGGTACTTGAATTTTTGATATATCAAGTGGGCGTGCCCCCCCCCAAATTATGGAATTGAGATATCTTACACAATTTGTTAGCGAGAGTGTTGTACTTTGGTGCATATGTATCTGGTGGTAGTCTACGGGATTGGTCCAAAAGTGGGCGGAATTGGACCAATGGGCGTGGCCACGCCCACATAAGACAAATTTTTAAATTGCTATATCTTACACAATTTGTTAGCGAGAGTGCTGTAATTTGGTGTATATGTATCTGGTGGTGGTCTACGTGATTGGTCCAAAAGTGGGCGGAATCGGACCAATGGGCGTGGCCCCGCCCATGTAAGACAACATTTTAAATTGAGATATCTTGCACAATTTTTTAGCAAGAGCGTTTAATTTTGTTTACATGTATCTGGTAGCAGTCCACGTGTTTGGTCTAAAAAAGGGCGCGATCGGAGCAATGGGCGTGGCCCCGTCTATATAAGCCAAATATTGAAATCGAGATATCTTACACAATTTGTAAAAGAGAGCTCTGAAATTTTGCGTATATGTATCTGGTACAAGACTGCGTAATTGGTCCAAAAAATGGGCGGGATCGGTCCAGTGGGTGTGGCCCCGCCCATATAAGCAAAATTTTAAAATTGAGATATCTTGCACAATTTATTAGCGAGAGTGCTGTAATTTTGTGTATATGTATCTGGTGGAATTCTACGTGATTGGTCCAAAAATGGACGTGGCCCCGCTCATATAAGGCAAATTTTCGAATTGAGATATCTTGAGCAATTTTTTTTCCGAGAGTGTTGCAATTTTGTGTATATATATCTGGTGGCAGTCTACGTGACTGGTCCAAAAATGGGCGGGATCGGACAAATGGGCGTGGCCCCGCTTATATAATGGTAATTTTGGAATTGGGATATCTTGAGCAATTTTTTAGCGAGAGTGCTGCAATTTTGTGTATACATATCTGGTGGCAGTCTACCTGACTGGTCCAAAAATGGGCGGGATCGGACTAATGGGCGTGGCCCCGCCATATAAGACAAATTTTGGTATTGAGATATCTTGAAAAAAATGTTAGCGACAGTGCTGCAATGTAGTTAATATATATCTGGTGGCAGTCTACGTGACTGGTCCAAAAATGGGCTGGATCGGACAAATGGGCGTGGCCCCCCCATGTAAGGCTAATTTTGGAATTGAGATATCTTGAGCAATTTTTTAGCGATAGTGCTGTAATTTTGTGTATCTGGTGACAGTCTACGTGATTGGTCCAAAAATGGGTGGATCGGATCAATGGGCGTGGTCCCGCCCATATAGGCCAAATTTTGAAATTGAGATATATTACACAATTTGTTAGCAAGAGTGCTGACATTTTGCGTATTTGACACAAAAATTGGCGGAATAGGACCAGGGTGTGTAGCCCAGCCCGTATAAGCCAATATTTTAAATTGTGTCTTGCACAATTTGTTAGCGAGAGTGCTGTAATTTTGTGTATATGTATCTGGTGGCAGTTTAGGTTATTTGTCGAAGAATGGACGGGATCGAAAAATGGGCGAGTTCGCACCAATGGGCTTGGCCCCCCCATATATAGGTAAAATTTTAAAATTGAGATATCTAGCACAATTTGTTAGCAAGATTGCTGTAATTTTGTGTATATTTATCTGGTGACAGGCTACGTGATTGGTAAAAAAGTTGGAGGGATTGGACCAATGGCAGTGACCCCGCCCACATGAGCCATGTTTTGAAATTGATATATCTTGAGAAATTTGTAAGAGAGATTGCTGAGTTTTTTGTATATGTATTTGGCGGCAGTCTACGTTATTAGTCCAAAAATGGACGGGATCAGAAATCTGAAATCTGGGGCAACGAAGTGGTTCAATAATGGACGGAATCGGAAATCTGAAGTCTGGGGCAACGAAGTGGACCGGGTCCAGCTAGTTGTAATACAAAAGCCAAGAAGGACAAATATTCGTATTACAAACAATTACTTACTCGTGTAGTTAGAATTTCTAAACAAATTGTATTTACTTTTTGGTAATTAGATTTAAGTTTTAGCGTCAATATATATAAACAAATATGAACTTTTTTAATTTGAGTAGTCTAAAGATTTATGATATGCATATTGTAATTTAATTATAATTGGCCTGAAGGCTTAAAATTACAAATTGTAATGAATAAATACAAATACAAATTACATACATCAATATAAGATATGAATATAAAATATGAATATAAAGATAACATAATAATAAGTGTAAATATATAAATAAATCTAATATATAAGAATTCTTAACAAAAAAAGAATAATATTACTAGAGCATTAAGTGGCTCCCCAGCCGAATACAAAATGGTAATAATATTAACTAAAGTTTATAGACCCTCACTGATAACGCCTGAAACATATGGACAAATAATACACAGTTCATATACATACGCATATCAGGACTCCTGCAGAGAGTATTCCAAATATTTTCGCCTAAATATATGAACAGGATATGAAAATGTACGCAAACATATAGGAAGATGATTCCATGTTCTAGTAACTCTCACTACGAATGATCGTTCAAATGTCGAAGTGAAAAACTAATTGGGGGTTTCGAGTTGACCTAGAAAAATTGAACTTTTCACGCAGCAACGCAGGACTTCCATATCGAATAATCTTATAAAACTGTAATAAAACGCTTTGTTTTAAAAAAAATATCAAATGGGTCGCCAATAAACTGTATAGTGTAATCGCTTACATGATCAAACCGATTTAAACCATAAACAAAGCGAACAACCATATTAAATAGTCTCACAAGCTTATTAAAAATGCCTTGGCTTGTGCCTGATACTACTTCAATGCAATAGCAAATGATTGACATAAGCAAAGCAAACGCAAGTCTCTTCCTAACAAACTGAGGTAAATATAAGTTAGTGCTATATAATTTGCGCAACGTAATTACCACTTTAGGAAATAAAGACTCAATATAACTGGCAAAGTCAAGTTTGTGGTCAAGAACAACTCCTAAACACTTCATCTGATCTACAGGTACAATGGCTGTTCCATTTATATAAATTTGAAAGTTATTATTTAGACGCACATCCCCAAACATCAAAGCTTTGGTTTTGGTTATATTGACGGGTAAACTATTATTTACAAGCCATCTACTCACAGATTCCAATAGGCAATTGACGTTATATTGCAATACGTCTATCGAATTATCGCGAAAAAACAAATGTATGTCATCGGCATACAAAAACGCGGAGCAGTGGTCATTAAAACAGGTCGTGATATCATTAATATATAGAATGAATAGCAGGGGACCCAAAACCGACCCCTGGGGAACTCCACTGTAAATATAACGCGTTTCAGAATTGCAAGAATTCCATGAAACAAATTGAGATCGACCGGACAGATAAGAATATATCAACTTACACGCAGTGGAAATAATTCTTCAATTTATTAATTAATTTTATATAATCTACTCTGTCGAATGCTTTGGATAAGTCCAAAGCCACCAACACTCCACCATCACCGGAATCAGTAGCTTCTCTTATTGTTACTGTTAAATGTAGGAGGTGCGTCGAAGTACTATGACCACGCCTAAATCCATATTGGTAATTATTAAACAATTTCCGGTCATCAACGAAATTAGAACCTGCTGCTTTATTAAGTGTTCGGCAATTTTTGAGAGTGAAGGAAGAATGCTAATAGGTCGCATCTCTTCTAATGAGCATGAACCCCGAAGTTTAGGTATAGGGACAACACGGGCCACTTTCCAAGCAGATGGAAAGACTGACGTTGTAAACATTGTGTTGTAAAGATGGAGTAAGTACCCTGAGACATACGGGAAAATCAATTTTAAAAACTTAACTGCTATGCCATCTACCCCAACAGAATTAGACTTCACTGCACTCAAGGCCTCAATAAGATCATTATCATAAACACAATTAAAAGAGAACGAGTAATTTTCACCAACATAACCACTCAAGTCTAATCTACTTGTATTAATGACAGAGCTTGGCAGAACAAAGAAATCATTAAGGACATTGACATCGTGGGGAACATCAGATGTACCATCATCACCTACACTGCCACCCGAACGAAGGGTATTCCAAATTTGAGAGGTATTCATGTTACTAAAAATACCTACAAAATGTTTTCTACGCTCATTTCTGAGGACCGATTTCGCTCGGTTCCTGTAGACACAAAAAACCCGCCAATTTTCAACAGTTGGATACCTCATGTACTCGTGATATGCGATATTTCTAAGAGACCTAGATAACATAATTGTCCTAGATTTGAGCCAAGAATCCAGGTTGGATGAAACCCGTCGGCGCACGATAAGCACAAAAGAATACAGGTTTCCTACAAGGTTATCAATAATAGAAAGCTGAACTTCTACATCTGGAACCGTGAAAATAAGATCAGCGCTAGCCCGGGAGAGATATGAAAAGAAACCTTCCCAGTTAATATTCTTGAAATCTCGGAATTCTACAAAATTTTCATGTTGCGATACATTAACATTTAGAGCACCAAATATTAAAGCATGATGGGATATAGATGGACATTGTACCTGATCTGTAAATTCTAAGAAGGGACTACTAAACAATACGAAATCAATCAAAGATGAAGACGCATGCGCAATATCATAGTGGGTTGGCAAGGAATTGTGGCCAATGCATAGACCCATACGGGAGCAAATAGTTCTAACGTTGGCTGATTTATTATAATCAAAAAGGTTACAATTAAAATCACCTACTATTATAATATTTGAATCTTGTTCAACTGAAAACACTCATTTGATATTTGCTGGTATGCTCTGGTTCGTTGCCCTGCTGGCAGACCCAAAGTAGTGACATTTCACCACTGGCGTATAAAAGAATCACTTTCTGCAGTTTTTTAATATAAAGGTGCCGACCCATAACCCATTTTATCCAGTAAATGGGTCCCAAGGCCGTAGTGGGAAAAGCACGCCCAAATCACGATACTGGACCCTCGATGTTTAATGGTTTTTATTGTATGATTTGGAATGAATTGGGTAATTAGGGTCCGTCTGACATATTGGTTACAACGTCTGCCGTCATATAGTAAAATTTTCGACCCATCAACCCACAAAATATTTCTCTATTTCTATGTAGGCCAATTTAGATGCTCTTTAGCAAATTTGAATCCTTCATCCATCCATGTGTTTTTGTAAGTAAAGGCACTTTTGAGGACTTCGAGCAACTAACCTGTTATCAGGCAATAGTCTGGGATCGGTTTCAATGGTCTCTTTTTATTAATATAGCGGGTGCAAATGGGTTACGTTTGGAGCATCTAACAACCCGGTGCACTATTTTTTTCCGATATTACAGGAGGCCGGACGCATGATTCAGGTTGTTAAGTTAATTTAATAGCATTATGCACCATTAACAACCAACAATATTTTGAACATCCACAAAAGTTGTTCTAATATTCTGCTGAACAATGCTTCGACCTTCCCATTTTAAGAATTAAATAAAAACAAATTGAACAGATATTTAAAACCACTTCTTTTGACAAAAGGTCAAGCTATTACAACAAAAACTAATTTTATGAATTACGACGGCATAATTTATGTTATGCGTCCTCTATGTAACGACTTGGTACAAAGAAAGTACAAAAAATATAAAACAAATACTACATCTATTGCCAATTTAAAACCAACACTACTATTATTTTGAGCGCAACTGTACGTATTTGTTGTAACTGAATAACAATCAGCACCAAATGTATAAACAAAAACCACACCTTACAAAAAGTTTATGAAAACGAGAATTTATTTTTTTTTTACTTTATTGAAAAACAAATTAAATACTTCATACACAAAAAAACACTTAAAAACAACTCTCAAATAAGACAGAAATATGCATATTAAAACGTTTTTAAAAACAGTTTCAACATTTCCTTCTTTATGTATAAATTCTGCCGTTCACATGTCTTCACAGATTATGTTACTATAATGCAGAACTAAAATGTCGAATTCAGAATTGTCAGAAATCAAATCATAAAATTTAATGCAATCCAGTTGCTTATAAATTCATAAAATATCATTTCACTTCTCGAAGGTTTTAATATTACCCGCGATCTGGTTCCCCAAGTCTGAAAGGAAATATATATGTAAAATAATAATATGAGCACAATAAAGAATTTTAAATAATCTACCGTAGAATTTTAATGAAGTCCTCCGACATCAATGCCATATCCTGCGGGGTTAAGAATGAATATTGCCGAAGAGGACGCTTACGGCCTTCATCGACAAGTAACCGAGTCATGTATTCACGATTTACTTCATCCTAATGAATATTGCATGAGGAAGGTACTAATATTAAATACACAATAATTTCAATCTTACCGTAAAGACGTCATATTCATCCAAGAAATAAAATGGATGATCTACACATGCCCATAGTGATATAAGGAAGGCTACTGTGCTATACGAACGCTCTCCACCCGAAAGCGACTTTGTACTTGAGACGGCGTTTTTATTATGATCACGTGGTATAACGGAAAGTTTCAATGTTTTCTCTTGGTGATTAACATCCAAAGATCCTTCAAAATTTCGCAATTTTAAAATCATCTACAAGTATTAACAACAAAATTATAGTATAAACTAGTGAGAAGGAATTGTACTTAACATACACTGAACGACAGTTGTAACAGTAAAGCCATGTGCTCCTTTAACTTTTTTAAAAAGTCGAAACGAAATTTCAACGATTTTCGTAGCTTTAGGGCGATAAAAATTTAAATTTTAGAGAAAAATCAAGTGTAAGTGCAACTATAAGTTTTTACCGTATAGATGGAACTTTTTATATTGTTATAATTGCCCTGGCTGGCATCCAATGCCTCTTTTTTGGTCATTATCAGTTCCTTCATTGATTGCGGATCGAGACTGGCAGGCTTGCCATGTTTTAGCTTAGCTTTGATCTTTGCTATTTCGTCCTGGATTTCCTCCAAGCTTAATTCAGTTTCTAGACGTTCTCCTTTTTCGACAGCTACATCCATGCAATCTTGAAGCTTCCTCGATGTCTCGTGTTGGTCCTTTTTTATCTTCTTGATTGCTTCTTTAATTTCATTTAACTTGCTACGATTGCTTGAGTCGTTGCTATTGGCATTGCGAAGTTGCATTTTAATTTCATCTGAAGCCGCCTGTATACAATTTAATTTTCTATTAGATAGCCGTTTTTAAAGGACATATACAGAGTACAAAATTGGTCTCCTGGGAAACGTTCAGTACATGTCCCTTTTTAAAAATCTTAGCATATACAAACCTTAATAGTTTCAATTTCTTTTTGAATTTCCTGCAGTGTGCTCTCTTTAGATAAAATATCTTCTTCGAAATTACTTTTTTCATTGCTAGCATCGGCTAATTGTATTCTAGTGTCTTTTAATTTGTCCTCAACTTCGCCCAATCGACCTTCGGTCTCCTGCATTTCCTTTTTCTGCATTAGTTAGAATACAGATAGGTATATGTAAGTTAAAGATGTTCTAATTTTGTATTTGCCACCACCCTTACCAGGAGCTCAATTTCGTTGCTGTAGTCGGCATATTCCACACTTTCTAATTCAGAAATTTTTTCCAAAATTTCTCGACGAGACGTTTCTTGCTTTGCTAAGAGGTCGCGTTTTTCCTTTATCAGTTTTGCATCTTGCGGTATTTGCTTGGCCATGTGACTGAGATCTGTATCAAAGCCTTTGTATTTGTTTTCAAAAGACAACTTTTCATTTTCCAAATGCCTATAAATTAACATTACAAAAATTAACATCATAATTTAATATAGAATATCCTAGTGACAAATCAATAATTTAATATATATTTAGTTTAAGATTTACTTAATGCGCTCTTCGATGTTGACTTGTATAAAACCGCCAGGTTTCATTCTATTGGAATACATGCGGTAGTTTGGCACAGGGTAATATTCCAGCGTAAAATTATCCTCCTTAAGAACTATGACTTTGGAGAGATTTCTGGGAATATTTTCACGACTCGAGGTAAAATTTTCAGCAATTTCTTTGTTATTTGTCAACAGTATAGATTCAATACGAACACGATCAATAAGACAGTTCATAACAGCAGCATCTGTACATTTGATTTCTTCCAACAGTAAACGTGTTCCCTTGGGAGGATTAACGCAGCCATTACTTACATCATAGACCTGCAAAAAATTATTGTAAATTATACGTAATTCTTCAAGTAGTAAAATAATACTTACGTTATCAGAAAATGCAGTCGTCACTATCATTGGACGTTTTTTGTCATATTTAGCTATAATTTTTTCTAATAGTTGACGATCCTTGGTGTTATTAACTAGGAAGGCGCCTAGCAAACCTTTACCAATAACATTCTCCACAACATCGCGATAGGCACTGTTTGGTACCTCAACATAACTACCGATGGGTCCTCTCGGTAGCTTTGAAAATAGTCCTTTCGAATAGGCTTTCTTAATATCATTTACTAGGTCATACATATGATTTCCATAAATCAATATTTTATTTTTTGCACTGGCCTTCACAGTAGATATCACTCCATTTCGTGAACCTTTCATAGACACATGCGTTAAATATGTACAATTGTATTGCTTATTTCATATCACTTACGTATTTCCTCCTCACATTCCCTCTGTCGGCGTTTAATCTCGTTTACCACTAATTCCTTTTGCGCTTTACTATCAATGTGTAGTTTTAGCTCACGTTTTATATTCTCGATCATTGGATCCACATGAGATTCACATTGTTTACGAAGCTCAGCAATGTCTTTCTGATTTTGGTCTCTCAAAGCGTCGACATCATCTTGATTTCTACGAAATATAATTACAACTATAGTTAAGAGAAATGTATGTAGATATTTGTGTGAGGATCCGTTAGCCAATTTAAATGTAGCTCTGTTTAAAATCTTAGCGATTTTCACACATTAGCTACAGTTAATCAATAGTAGAAAAATACAGATTGCAAGGTTTTCGTAATTTGTACACTTACCCTTCGGAACGTTCTTCGATATATTTCTTAATTTCTTCTATCTGTTTTTCCAAGCGAGATTTCTTTTTTTTCAATGAGTCCTGGGTAGTCATAATGTCCGCCGACATTTTGCTGATTCCATCCACTTTATTTTTTAATTCTCTATACTGTCTATTCACTTTATCATAACTGTTGTTCTTTAAAGTAATCTCTTCTTCCTTTTCCCTAAAAGGAATCAAATTTTGTTAAAAGTTGCATATGATGATCATTATTTTTGGATATACCTAATACTTTGAGTAAGCGAGAGATTTACATCGTCCTTGTTTTGAATTAAATTTTGAAGTTCTCGCCCTTTCTTTTCATATTTTTCAAGTTTTTCATTAATTTCCTGAAATCGTTCTTCACATTGTTTTACTAACAACCATACGTACTCAATTTCTTTACGATTCAAAACGTCCTAAGAAGTTCGAAGAATATTTAAATTAATGAATAATGTGATGTACATATGTACATACATATATTTATACACCTACCTTCAATTTTTCAAATGATAAAAGTTCCTCTAATTTCCCCTCGTGTTCGGATATATCTTCTCTTTCCTTTTCCAGTTTCTAAAAAGAAAATCATACATAATTTTAAATGTCAACAAAAATTAATTTAAATAATGGGCAAAGGGAATGGATGTGAGATAAGTTTGAATACTTTCAATATATAATGTTTATTATAACTCAATATTTTTTTTTTCAGTCGCCTCGTAATTTGATTTAGTATTTTCTTTAAATTTTATAGTTTTTTTTTTTAATTATTTTTATTATTTATTGCATTAAATTGTTAAGCTTGTACGTATGTTTTTTTATGAAATTAAGTTGATTTTTGTAAATTTTTTTTTCTCACTGTGTGTGAGTAGTTTTTCTTATTGTTAGATGCTCTATAACTGCTTATATATACTGTGACAGTTAGGTGAAAATTGTTTACTCGGTTGTTTGCTACTCTTTCTATTGTTTTCTGTTTTATTTTATAATTTAGTCATTTTATTTATTTAGATATTTAAGATTTTTGAGTAGTCTACATATTGTTGTTTTTTGTAACTGTAAAAGGCCATATAGGCTCGGTTACTATGATGGAAAATAAATTAAAATTAAATTAAATTAAATATGTCGCCTACCTCGCGAACCGTGCAGAAAAACACATGAATATATTCGAATATATTCCTGAGGCTATCAGAGTGTAAATCCGAAATAGGATTTCACTCTATTGGGTAGTAGCTGTCACGTCCTGCTTTTCTGCCATTGTTTTATTTGTATTCAAATATAATTCAAAGGATAACACCATTAATAAAATTCAGCCCAGGTCACCTTTTTTCCTGACACGAATATATTTTTGTTTTTATTTGCTTTGGATTCGCGAAATCTGAATCTGGCAAAATTTAACATCAACATTTCATGTTTTCATTATAAATTAGAGTTTGTTGCAAATAAATCATCCGTATGCCCTACCACTACATCGACATCTGATTGCCCAAGATAAGAGGGAAGCTAAAAATAGACAACGTCATGAAGATCTATTAATGGAAATGCAGCGTTCTAGGGGAGAACGGTAAACTCAAACAAATTTATTTAACGTCCCGACAACATTGAGAATTATGGAAAATAGCATGAGGTTCCCACGACAATCGGATGTAAGGCGAAGATTTACAATTATGACCTCAGCCTCTCAAACTGCTACAAAAACAACAACAAGAATAAGGGCATTTTACACTATTTTTACATCGGTCAGATGCCAAGCGGAAAGATTTCTGTAGATCCTGTATTTTGTATAAATATATACACATGCATACGAGCTATGTAAATAAATCTGATCTGATTTTCTTCAAATTAAACGACGTATATTCTTGTTTCAAAAATTGATATCTGGCAATTTAATACGAACATTCCCGAAGCTGCCACTCTTACCTCCCCCTACCGACTGAGGGGCAACATTCCCATAACGTAGAGATTACGTACAAACCATGATCGGACCATGGCGCGTTAATAGAAGAGGTGGAATACCAGCAACAGAATATATTTCAACACCCGGCACATATATAGTGTTTAATTCTTTAGTTAAAGGAAGACACACAAAAAACATTGCACAATTCATTTTAATAAGAGAATCCTATTCGCACATACTTACATATATCAGTACTTTTCTGGTGTAACAGCACATCTCAAAAGATCAAAATGTTCAGGAGAGCCAAAATACTTTTTATCTGGCAGTACAATTGATACTAAATTTGCATAGTTCAGAGTTGAAAAAGGTCTCAAAAAATTGGACATACCTAGGAGTGTCATCGATCTTAGAAGATCTGAATACATTTATGCAAAAATCCCGAAATCGAACATTTCTGACATACAGGGTTTTCGAACAAGAGGTGTTATTTTGAATCACCAAGTATTTCGGTAGCTGTCACTTTTGAAGCTTTTATTCTTTGACAAAGAATACTAAAAATGGAACGATACACGATCATCGAACGATGCAAAACGATCGAACAAAAAACGATACGAACGATACAAAATCATCTTGACTGATGAGGCCCATTTCCACCTCGGTGGCTACGAGCAAAACAACAAGCAAAATTGTCGCATCTGGGGCTCAGAAAACCCAAGAGGAGTTATTGTTGAGAAGCCTTATGGTCCGGCGGGGTCATTGGAACTTACTTTTTCGAAAATGAGATTGGATCAACAGTTACAGTGAATGGATAGCGTTATCGAGAGATGATTAATGATTTTTTATGGTCGGAGTTGGATGGTATTGATCTGGACAACGTTTACATTCAACAAGACGGCGCTACGTGCCACACAAGCAACGAAACCATTGCTCTGTTACGGGAAAAGTTTCCGGACCGTGTTATCTCTCGAAGAGGTGATCACAATTCGCCACCGAGATCTTGTGATTTAACACCTTGCGACTTCTTCCTTTGGGGCCACGTGAAAGATAAGGTCTACGCCAACAGAATAGAATTCGTGAGGTTATCGAGGTCATAGGGCAGCCACTGCGATTTGGTTATGGAAAATTTCATGAAAAGGATATGGTCCCTTAAACACGCTCGTGGTGGCCATTTGGCTGATGTTGTTTTTCATTATTAACGGCATACCTTCCTCTTTATTATGAAATAAACATCCGATCATTTATCTAAAAAAATGGCATTTATCATTTAATACCAAAATAACACCTCCTGTTGGAAAACCCTTTACATAGATTGTTATTCCAGAAAACAACAGATAATGGGTATCTAGATTTAGATATGAACCGACTCAAATACACATTTTCAAGAGGCTGTTTGGTACATGCCAAATTTTATAGATATACTAGCTGACCTCAGCGACGTTGCCCGTCCTGTTTGGGAAAAAATCATCAAAAAAAATTATATTGACCATATGTCCACTATAGCGCCATCTACCGGTTAGAATCATACATACAAGCTATTATCAAAACAAAACACACATACATTTTAAATTTCAGTAAAATCGATCTGCCCGCCAGTTCGCAAAGTAGTCAATTGCAACAACATTCTAGTTCCGTAGCTAGTTATTGGAAAAAATGTTGTCCACCCTGGTTCTTAATTCCATTACATGTAATGCTAACATCGAAAAAATGAAGTGAGTTCGTATCAAACAGTTACTGAACTACCTACATGTAATGTAAGGCTGCGTCAGATATTTGTATGTATGCAAAAACTAATTACTCAACTAGGTCTAAGAAATTCAGGAAAGGGCCAAACATTAAAAAAACCACGTTGCTAAGCGAGACAGAGAAGAAATAATTCTAACGATCGTAACATCACATTATTCCTCTAGCAACAATCTCAAATAAAAAGAACAAGGGGAGAATAAAAATGTCCCGCTATTCCAAAAACTGATGCTTTGTTGTGGAGTGGTTGTTTTGCCACAAACATTCCTCAGTCGCATTCCAGAGGTCGATACGCGAAGTCACATTTATTGAAGTGATTTAAAGTGAAAGTTAAAAAAGGTAAGCATGAGCAGCAAGCGAAATTTAAAAAGACTGGTGAAGAAAAATAAAGACATTTTTCTATAGAAATTTAATAATGCATTGAATACAGAAATGAAGAGACTCAAGCAATTATAGCAAATACATCGCATGAACTTCAAATAATTATAGAAAATACATCGCATGAGGAAGAAAATAGTGTACAAAATGTATGTGAAAGTCTTGCTGTAAATGAAAGTAATACGAAGGATATAAATGCAAAATTGAGATCGTGGTACTTAAAGCATAGGCAAAGGAGACAGTGCGCTCAAGATCTAAAAAAATTTTTAAATGAAGAAAATTTAAATGTTTCTTCTTTTTTAATAGTAGGTTACCAATAAGACATGAAATTGAAAGTTTAGCGGGCGGGTCATATCTGCACATTGGTATATTGACAATATTACATAAGTTATCTAAAAATGTTAGTCTACCGGACGTTTTGAGTATAGACATAAATATAGACGGTTTACCGATATACAAAATTTCGAGGACCCAATTATGGCCAATTTTAATAAGGTTTAATAATATCGAAAGTTTGCCTGTATTTCCCGTAGGAATTTTTTTAGGAAAAAGTAAACCGTCCAATTCTGAGCAGTATCTAAATAGATTTATTTTGGAATTTAAAAACATTCAAGAAAATGGAGTAGAAATGCAGGACAAGTGCATTCAAATGCAAATTAGGGCGGTAATATGTGATGCTCCTGCTAGAGCATTTATTAGTGGTACACCTTCGCATACATCTCAACATGGATGTTCGAAATGTATTCAAGTTGCAAAAAATGTTCTAACATATGCAACAAAATCGGAAACAGTAATTACTGATGAAGATTTCGCCCAAAGAAAATATCCACAACATCACTTAAAAGACTACAAAATAGAAAAATCCCCACTGGAAAAAATTGGTGTTTTGATGGTAACGCAAATTCCACTAGACCCCATGCACCTAATAGACCTGGGCGTAATGAGAAAATTTTTACAAAGAATTGTGAAAAAGAAAATATGTTTTGAAGTTTCAGAAAATGGGCTTAAAGGAATATCGGAACAGTTAAATATAATTCGAAATGTTGTTACTAAAGACTTTGTTCGAAAACCACGGCCTCTAGAGGACCTTCCATATTGGAAAGCCACGGAGTTTCGACAATTTTTATTATATACAGGTGTAATATCTCTCAAAGGCAACGTCCACGAGGACGTTTATTACCTATTTTTATTACTACATTGTTCGTACAGATTATTGTGCTGTCCGAAACAAAGTAGGACAAACTTCAACGAATCACAAACGCTTCTCAATACTTTTGTGGAAAATTTCCCCATTGTATTTGGAAATAATAGCGTATCTTACAATGTACATGGGTTATTACATTTAATAGATTCAATACAGCAAGTTGGTAGTCCAACAGAAGGATCCGCTTATGCATTTGAAATCCGATTGCAAAAGATCAAGAAAGTAGTTAGGAAACCTACTATGATTTTACAACAAATATACAAAAGTATTTTAAATGAACACTTCTCACCACCTCATAGTACAAAGCGTGCCGTAATATCTGATAATGGTATGAAGAAGTGCTTTTTTCAGGGAAGCACTTTGTGTATAAAAAGCCCAGACAATATTTGTTATGTCAGAACTAACATTCCTATTAAAATAGAAAAGTTCAGCAATGATAATGGAGGTACTCTTGCGGCCAGGAGGTTTCTAAATATCCGTAGCTTTTACGATGAACCTTGTGACTCGAAATCACTAGGAATATATTTGGTAGATTCAAATACTTCTGACAAAGAAGAAATATTTTCTTTGAATGACATCACTTGTAAAGCTATGGGTATTCCATACTTAGATGATTTGGTACTAATACCTATTTTGCATTCCTGCCACTGATGATTTACAAATTAAATTTATATACTTCTATACATATTTAAGGTCTACTAAACTATAGGCAACAAACACAGCATAAATAATAATAATTTTGAACTTCACTTTGATTAAAACGTACAAAAGCAAACATGTCCGCAAATGCAAGCCCCTATCAAAAAAATCCAAAAATATTTAAACATCTAACACAGAGAGACTGCAAGGCATTGAAAAAAAATTAGATGCTATGAAAGGTAACCTAATCAAAACACATTAACTTTAATACAACTTTTATACTAATTAATAACATTGTTGTTTACAGCTGATATGGATAAAAGAGACAAAGAAAATCAAGGTATTCTTACAAAATATATATTTTGCTAAACAAATAATTGATAATATCATTTTATATTTTTCATAATGCAGAACAATTGAAATTAATTGCGGAAGCTCTTACAGAGCAAAATGGAATGTTGACGGTTCTCTTGGCGCAGAAAACAAAGGCACAGGCACTCATAAGTAGATTTCCAATCGACTCTGGAGACAAACTTATAGGTTTAACTAACGTTATAACTAAAATGAATAGAGACACATATGTAAGTATATATTTATTTTGAATGATTTTCTTCTCCAATCTAATTCTTTATAATTTTATTTCCTAGATTGAAGCAATGACTTCTTTAATACGACCAGCAGGAATTGAAAAAACTTAAAAAATATATTGAGTGATGAAGTCACACTCGATTATAATAATGGAGGAGTACATGGAAAAAACTGCCTGAAGAAATTGGAGAACTTTTACTCAGTTCTTATAGGCAAAATTTTATTTTACGGTAATTATGTATACAAATTTATGTTTGTTCTAATTACAGAGTCAATTCCAACCA
The DNA here is from genome assembly GCA_963930755.1 of Eudasyphora cyanicolor. NCBI lineage: Eukaryota > Metazoa > Arthropoda > Insecta > Diptera > Muscidae > Eudasyphora > Eudasyphora cyanicolor. Next base: position 254,441,689 of record OZ005736.1, read on the forward strand.
AACCCGTAGTTCTGACTCTAAAGAATCATTTCTACGCAAAGCCATGCAACTGCACAAAAACGATATTTTAAGAAAGTATGCTTGAGTAAGAACACACAATCGGAAAATAGACTGAGTGAAATGATAACTAGGATGCACTTATCTTAAATATTTTTCTTTTTTTTATAAATTAAGCATTTTGTATTATTTTCAACGTTCGAAAAACTGAAAAAAGACTGATGAATTTTAATTTTATTTTGTATTTTTATCTAGTATTTATATAATTTTATCTAGTATTTAATGTTATCTTATGTTTGTGTAAGTTCTGTGCTATTTTTTTTTTTTTGCTTTAAAAATTAAGTTTATTTATTTGTTTAAAAAAAAGTTTTACAAATAAAATGTTTGCTACCTGTGCCTGTTTAAAAACTGAAATAAAAATAAATAAGTTCAAATAAAAAATTCGTTCCCTTTAAAAGTAGGCACCAATAACTATGATAGAAAATAGTTTGGATAAATAGTTAGTGCGGGGGCACTAGTTCTGCAGTTGTGCTGAAAGGATCACCTACATAGTTAATATATAAAAACTAGCTATAAAGTTGATTACTATGAGTGATATGAAAAGCTAGTATAACAAAACTAGTGGTGCCACTGATTACATGTAATGCAGTGGGGAGTCAATTGGTTACCTCCAATGACAAGCCCATGTTAAATTCACCAGTTATTTACATTGGGAGTAATCTAGGTAGGAACTAGTCATGGTTACCTTGGAACTAGTGATTCTACAGGTTCCGAACTAGTTCCGATTCTTAGCGGGTGGAAATGCGAATTTTGCAAATAACTTGACTACTCCGCAATTTTTCGCAGTGAAAATAATTCTAAAACACAAATGACCCCAAACTCAATATATTGTTCAATTTTTAGCCCATTCGCATTAATGGTTCCGGAGATCATGCGTTACTAATAAACGTACAAACGTTTTTATATATAAAGAAGATAAAATAAATGAAGATTCTATAAGCAAAATCGGGATATATTATTTATGAATCGGGTTATAGCCAATTTTGAATCCAATTTTTGCAAAGAATATTCAAAAAACCGACATTTTCCACAATTTTTAGATAGCCCTTTGATTAAAATCGAAATGTATGGCTATGTGCGTCCCTTCCTCAAAAGCTTTCATAAGATAAATGACATAGATTTGATTTTGATCTAAAGATCACAGCAACCTGTAAATTACAATAGGAAATACATACTCGTATATACATCTGCGAAGAAACTATTCACAGCAATATTGGAAACATTAACTGTTAAGTTACACATACTTATTTGTACACCCTAGTAATGACCCGCAATGATTTATTTTCATTGTGGTACGTGAAATAGCCATGTTACAGACATATACGTTGTACTATACAAAAGTACGTTGAAAATTATTTTTCAATTTTGTCACTGTATGTTCTTACCGCTTCATAGTTTTTCAGTTCGTGCAGATGTGTTTTATGGAGATGTAATGAATCGTTTAGTTTTTCCAATACCACATCTATTTGTGTAGCCTTAAGGAATAGTTTATAATTTTTCGATGGCTCCAAACTAAAAGTAAGATTAATATTTAGTAATTGATAAAGCATTTAAGGGATGTTATAACTTACTCTTTTAGAAATTCTCTTGCGCTGTCCTGATTCAAAACAAACACCGGATTATCCACTTGCACATTGTGATACATGAGAATTCGGTGCAAATCATCAACTTTTTTACTAACAACATGATTTGCCGCGTCCTTTATAATGTATGAACCAGATGTCATCGATATTGTACGCACTACTGTTATTTTATCCCCGTATATTTCGGGCTCATACGGCTGGGGGCCATCATTCGAAATAACAATTTCAATCTTAGCAGTTGACTCGCCATTTTTTATAAAAGCTTTCGTTGGAAATCAAGAAATAAATAAGAAATATTCAAGAATGTCTCATCCAACTTTCTCACCTTTTGCACTTCGTGACCTATTAGTAGTCTTAGCACTTCCTCCCAGTCCCAATACTAATGCTGCTAGTACAGCACTTTTCCCGCTTCCATTACTGCCAACCAGAAAATTTACGCGAGAATGAAAGTCTATGAATAAGTTGGAATGACACATGAAGTTTGTCAAATGCATTTGTAATAGTTTTCCGCATCGTCTCGTATCCTCCACGCCACTGGCATTTACTCGTTGTGATTGAGACTAAAGATGGGGCGGACGTGGAATTAATTACAATATTATTTATGTATTTACAACTAGTCCATCCTTACTTACGGAATTGTATTGGGAGCTATCACAGTGTCTTCTTTTTGTGGGCACAACAGTATCATTTTGGGTTTCATTAACACCTCCATCTCCCTTTCGTCTCTTACGAACCAAGCTCAAACTCATCCTGGGCTTATATCCAACAAGTCAATTTGGAAGTTAATTTAAATCGACTGTCTATTTTGCGCTTGCTTTTTGTAATGCTTCCAAAATCGGAAAACATTTAGCGGCCAATATGACAATATGACGCGATTGCTGCTATTGTGAATGCTAAAAATAAGAAAATCTCAAATGACAACAAATGGCATCTCTTAAATACCGGAGAATTGCGTCCTGCGTCTGTCAGTGTTGTTGTATGCACAGAAAACAATAGGATGAAATTTGAGTTTGACAGACGCCGGACGCATTCACTGGTATTTAAGAGATACCCAAACAATTCGCAAAAATGATGCCACACTCGCCCAATCGGCAGCGACAACGCCAACAAGAAAACGAAGGTAGACGTACCGTAACGTGAAATGTAAACGCCGATACTGAGTTTTTAATTTAATTTATTTTCCATCGTATTAACGGAGCCAATTTGACCTTTCACAGTTACAAAAAACAACAATAGGTACACTTTTTTGAGTAAAAAAGAAATGACATAAAGGTACTGTTTTTTTAAATCAAAATCAAAGGGGACTAATGGTAAATACACCATCCCGTTATGTGGTAAAATATTGCAACAAAATTCTCTTTTGAACTTGCCTCTTGCGTTCTAAACTTCTGCAGCACGACATTTATTTCTTCGTCTGCAGTATTGTACACTAGGCATGTTTTCGTTACAAGCTAGCAATTTTAGTTTAGCACTTTGCATCGAAAACAACTGACTTCCACTAACTGGCACATAAGCAATAAGTGGCGGATTTTCACTATCTGGTAGCAATGGTATCATGAGTTGCGAAGAAAGAACAGTGCGAAACAAACAAAAAATTCGTGAAAAGTATTTATAAAATATATATTTACTATTCTATGTTCAATTGTTTACACTCTTTTTGCAAAAATTAAAATAATTCCCATTTTTGTTCTTCTTTTTCCCGTTAATTCACAATAATTGATAACAATCTCTCCAAAAATGGGATGCCATATTGCTAAATATAGGGTGCCCAGTCTGGCAACATCATACTCGATTAAGACAGGAACACAAGCACCAAACTTCATCGGGAACTAATAATGCTTAAAAGTGCTTAGCTCCCCATACAAATTAAGCACTTATAGTGTAACGAAAACACGCCTATTATTCTCTAATTGGCACTAACCATATGTTAATGACACTTCCAGAATGTGGCAACGTCTTGCAAGTGTTATTGTGATTGACGAAACAGTGCAGGTAACATATACAAAATGAAAAAATGTAAACAACATTCAAAATTAATTTTGACACTTGTTTTAACGAATATGTCATTAGGAAAGCCGCAAAAGGCCCCTCAATTTAATAATTCACATTCAATATTAATTAATAGACAATAGAGTAATTGAAAGCACGCAAAGAATTAAGGTGTCGACTGTGGTGGTTGAGAGTTGTCTACGTCTTTTATTGCTGTAGAAATATACCCGTTTCCTTAAAAAAGAATTCATATATTGCTGTAGAAATATATTTGTTTTGATGGCTTTGTGTAAAGGATAAAGTTGAGGACGGTGGTTAATTGCAGACATCGAGATCACACTGAGAAAGAGTCATAATGGATTTCCCCACATTAACAAATATAATAAGTCAACTACAGTATGACTTTGAGAGTTACAAATACACTGTTTATCGATGTTCAGCAAAATTTGTAACACTGCAAAAGGTTTTCTTTAGTGAGTTAATTTTTATTTATTGTTATATATATATATATATCGAAAATGCAGACAAGATTCAAAGCTTTTCTCAAATTCCGAAACTTATAGCTAATAATATACCGTATAAGTTGGTGCTGGCTGTTATGGATCGGCATGGCATTAGTGATGATGTTAATTTAATGGTGCCACCGTTCCAGCTGACTTCTCTGATTCATGATATTTTCTTTGCATGTGAGAAGCTGGGACATTTTACAAAACTATCCTCCTATACACTGGAATCTGCCACGGCAGTATTGTCAAATTTCTTTTGGAATTTATTCGATCCGTAAGTATAATCCAGGCTAATGATCACCACAAAAGTTACATAAATACAAAACATTTAACATTATCTATGAAACAGACATCGGCGACATTCTATATCATTGCTGGAGATTAAGATCACATTTCTTTTGTTGTGCAAATTACATGCCACCGACCAAATGATAGTGGAATTTTACCGTCTTTTGTGTAATCTGAAAACTAAGTGTGTGCCCAAACTTAATTTCGAATACATGTTAAACATTTTGGCAAAAATATTCTCATACATTGGAGAAGGAGATGCGTATGGAGCTCAAAATATTTCACTAATTTTGGATCAATGCTACGCAAGGGTAAGGCGACAATTGTCTAACACCAACATAAAAATGTATTACTCAATTTATATATAGTGTCACAATTTATCAGGTCTCACAGACTATCAGTTCCATTGTCTGTGGACCACAACGCAAACACGCTTCTTGATCTATGCCAATTTAATAGCACTAATTAAACGCATAGAAGATACCGAAAAACTAATCCACCAGAACACATGCGCTTCTTGTTATACGGAGAAAATAACTGGAATTCGTTTCAAGTGTCAATCATGCAAAGATTTATCCTTATGCTTGAAATGTTTTGCAACTGGTTACACAAACAATAAGCATGAGATTGGTCATCGAATGTACGAAGTTTTTTCCGATGTGAGTAGCCTGGTGTTGCTTTCACAAAGCAATAAGATCTTCCTAACCCAGTTTGTTTTAGGATGTGCCGCCGAAAAAGTTTTCTCATTATCTAGCTAAATTATGTAGTGGTGTTTTTGGTGCTGCCAAAAAATCCAGTGAGGAAACCAAAGGATTCGCCAACGAAACTATGACGCCAAATGACACAGAGTTAGTAACAATTGTGACCACTAATAGCAGAACATCAAACGCTTCCACGATATGTAAAGCACCAGCAGCTAATGCTGACACAGCTTCGTATGAAAAACCTAGCGAAAAATCCTTGGATGACAAATCCCAAAGTGGCCAAATAAAAAAAGTCGATGTGGATGGTAAGAATATTGGGCGCATATATGTTAAATTTCTCACTTATGTCCTTCCAAACTCTAGCTTCTTTAGCATGTCTTACAACAACTGCCTCCACTGCTTTAAATGTTTCTGGAAAACTGCAGGTACTAATTGATAAACTTCTAAGCCAAAATGAGTAAGTTAAGTCGTTTTGTACATTCACATATTGACTACTATCAAAAATTACTTTAGAAAACTAGAAGACCAACTGAAATGTGTAAGATCGTCGACAACAGACGAAATTTCAGATTTCTTGAGCGACCATCAACAATTTCTGAAGGAGATTATATCGGAAATGCGTAGCTTTTCGGTAAGCAGTACCCCACGAACATTTACATATTGAGTATTATTAATATGTATGCAATTATTTACTTTGCAGCAAGCATCTCCAGATACGGCAAAATCGTTCCCCACCTCCAGTACTCCCAATCGGTGGGGTTTAGTTTCAAAGTCTCCCGGCATGGACAATTTTAGTGCAGTTATTAATATGCAATCAATTTCCGGACATAAAATTCCAGTTATGTGCACACCAAAAGATAACTTGACTCATTCAAGTAAGTATTTAGAAAATGTATGTTAGAAAAGTAAAAAATAAATTTTATTAGTCAATGGCGCCGACATCAATCGCACATATCTGGATGCAAATAAATCGGATTATTCTATTAACGATTTGAGTTTATGGTTTAACCAGAGACGTTTGTCCTCATTGCCTCCCATTTCGATGACTTTGACTCAGCCTCTTTCTGTCCTGGCTGAAGTGTCATCCCAAGATGAACTAAATTATTATGGCGTCAATAGACGGGATACGGAATTGACAAATTTCAAGCTGTTATTGAATAAAGTAAAGGAAATCGTCGATGATTCCTATAGCGACAATACTGAACTATCTGAAGCAACTCAAAATTTGGAAAATGTATTGGATTCCATCATCAACATAGAAGAAGGTCGGAGGCATAGTCTGGATTAAGAAACTTTGTATGTGTTGTATCCGTCCTTGCTTGTAATAGTAATTTGCAATGTATTCAATAGCTTTAAGTTTCACAAACAAAAACTCCACAAAAAATATACATATATTTTTTAATTGTTTACTTATGTAAAATAATGGCCTTTATTTTTGAAGTTTGGAAAAATTAATCTCCCTAATGTTTAGGCAAATGACTTTGGGTGTCTATACGTTAAATTGTCAATACCGTCAATGTGTCGATCAGAATTCAGTTTGTCATCGATGTCGAGACCCAAACACTTCATGCTTTTGTAGTGGCGCTTGCAGATGTGTGTTTCTGTTTCCGCATAATTTTATTTATAACCATTTTCATATTGGTATGTGTGTTTCAAAAGAGCTGCTCTGAAATGTAACCAATGATCAATTTGGAAACAGTTTTCCTTCTTGGTGTCTGCATTGTGTTTTAAAGTATTGGCTCGCTTCGCAATAAGAGAATTGAACTCTAAAAATGGCGCCGGTTTCGTACTGATCGGATATAAAATAAAATGTCAAATCGGGGGTAACATACATATATATCGTCATCTGAAATCCAAAATGACGTAACATAAAAAAAAAATCTAAATGAATTTTATGATTGATTATAGTCTATTAGAATAAACTACATACTCCTACAAAATTTCAGAGTTCAATATCTAAAATTGACCATTTTATGAGTGCAATTTAAAATGACGTAACAGCAAAGATCATTAAAAATCGGAAAGATTCATAAAATTTTATTTTTTTTGTTCAGAATATACGCCACAACTCATTGAACTAGATTTGTTATTTGATTTCGCCTTAATAGTCTGGAAATCCATAAATCTGGTCAATTAAATTACTTTACTTGTTTTTCTTCTCCCGAAATAACAAGAACATGTGGGTTACGTTATTTTGGATTTCAGGTGACGATATGGGGCTATATTCTGGGCTGTGGAGTCGAGCCAAACCAACTAGACTCCCGGAGTCGAATTTTAAATCATTCGACTCCCGCTCCGACTCCGGCAGTTAAATAACATACATTTCTCAACTTATATTTCTACTAAGACGTGAGTTCATGTTATTGAAAAAAGATATAGCTTTGTTAAAAAAACATAAAAAGTAGGTATTCAATACCAGTAATTAAATAAAATTGTATTATTTATTTATCGCCGCTGGACTTGCAAGCTGCAACTAATATGACAATTCTTTCAACATGGAATCATGATAAAATTTTCACCAATCACTGCCTCTGTTTTGATATATCGCAATTTATGGAAATTAGGTTCGCTTCAGGCAACGAGTAGGTTATACATTTTTTTGGCAGATTTGTAAAAAATGCTAATGCTAGACACACCTTAAAATACACCGTTCTACTCAGAATCACTAGCTGACCGTCTGAACATCTTAAGTTGTTCATTAAGTACAGGTCGAAATTGACAATAAGTCCTCTTTCACACAAGGGAGGAAACCTATTGGAATTGGTGAAAATCGATTGAGTTCGATATTGCCCCCAGATATAAATGTTTCTTAAGGTTTGACTTTGTAACGCTATAGAAGCTGTATTTCACAATCAATAATTTTTTTAATTTATTGGGTAGAATTTATTAATCCAAGAACGCATATTGTCCAATTTTAAAAAATTCTGTATTTATAATGTAATTGTCTCATATTTATATTTACAGTATCTGAGCTTATTCTGCTCTAACAAGGTGTTGTACTGTATCACATAGTTGGCTTCGCTCGGCCTTTTCTTACTTGTTTTACACTCGCTTAGGAATAGTGTGTAGTCTTGCAAAAATAATTATTTTGTTATCTAAATATAATCAGAGCTTTCCTAAAACTTTATAGATATTTTTGGCATACTTAAATATTTGGTTAAAAGCTTCGAATATTTTATCCTATTTTACCCAAATTTTTTGAGTGCAAAGGTTCTATCACATAATTGGTACATTTTGCACACTACATCTCGGAGTCGACCATAATTTTTCGACTCCGGGCAAATTTCCCAGACTTCGACTCCACAGCCCTATACCTAATCACAGGCTATATCTAAATCTGATTTTCCTCAAATATATTATTATCTCTAAGTGTATCAAGAGACTTCTTTGTGACAATTTTTATTGAGATCTGTTAAAAAATGTTGCTTATACAGCCCATATATGTATATCAAATCGGAGATAACTATATATGGGAGCTATATGTATGTATATCTGAACCGATTTTGACCATTGCAACGATAAATCGACTCAGGAAGTGAGTCTACGTCGATCGGTATAATAAACAATGGGTCTATCTCTTCTCCTTTTAGGTGTTACAAATGCACAAACTCCTAATACCCTGGACCATAGTGTGGTGTAGGGTATCTTTACGTCTCCTTGCTGAGGCGACGCGGAGGACTCAGCAATGACTGTAAACTTTTGATCTATGTTGTACCAGTATATGTGTTTGTTGTCCATTAGTTGTTTTTGTTCGCCTTGTATAGTGGGTTTTGCTGTATTTGTTTCCAGGCCGAGGAAGATGGCTGCTGCCACTGGTTGGGTCCAAAGAGACCTGGGAACGAGTTGAGTAGGTTTGGCAGGGTAGTTAAAAAGATATAGTGTGTCGTGTGGTCCCTGGTTACAAGCGGGACATATGTTCGACACGGTGCCATCAATCCTTGCCCTGTATGAATTGAGGCGGCTACACCAGCCAGATCTTAATTGGGCCAAAAGTGCTCTTGTCTGTCGTGGTAATTCCCCTTCCTCTGAGGCCACTGATGGAGTGTGGTCACCTAGCATGACATTGACTCTGCAATTATTCACGGCTTCAGTGACTGCGTCAGAGTGCATGTCAGACAGACATGCCTGGTAAGCTCTTTGATCTAGAGGTTCTCTCTTGTAGCGTTGGATCTCGCGCTCTGGATCATGAAGGTCTTTCCTGATCTGCCTGGGAGGTGGGCGCGTATTCACAAGATGGTGGTTGGGATGGCTGGGACGGTAGCAACCAAGCAAAAAATTGTGTCGTCGCACGGTTATGATCTTCGCCTCCACATGTAGGTGGTCCACCGAAGACATTAGGAGGCACCCTGTCACAGTTCCCAGGCATTTTGGCAGGTCTGTATATTCTTCAACTGCGTCTCGCTCACATTCGGTGACCACACTGGTGCTGCATAGTTTACCACAGTCCGACCTATCGCTTTGTAAGAGGTCAACAAGGTTTCTTTATCTGTGCCCCAAGTGCTGCCGGCTAGCGACTTGAGGACCTTGTACGTACACTCAGAAAAATGGCAATCGTTTATGTGAGTAAAATCTATATCTCAGTTTAGTTCAAGATTTTTACTCATGTTTAGTTAAATTTTCCTCAAAACTGGGAAATTTTACTTTCAATGAGTAAATTGAACTAAATTCAAAGATAGGGCAATTTGGTTACATACTCGGAAATGGGATATGATTTTACTTACTTAAAATTCCATCGACCAAGTAAAAATTTCCTACTATTTGGTAAATTTTGACTTTTACCGAAGAAGGATTTCCTAGCGTCGAAGAAACATTTACTACTCCTCGAAAATAAATCATTTTAGGAAATTTTAACTAGAAATATCCGAATTTCCTTAGTTCTAGTTCATGTTTTTCTGAAATTTATAATACGGTTTTCAAATAATCCTTGAATATTCGTTAAGCAAAAAATTCCCGTTCGTTTCAAGAGATTCTTTCCTTAACTGCTCAAATATCATTTCAAACAGCAGCTGCGAAGTTAAGTAATTTAACTTCGCAGCAAATATATAGGATTATATGTGAAATACTTAAGACATAAGATTGAGACATTGAATGAGAATTCTATTTGTTTCAGGTTTTTTGAATTTGTTTCAAATACATTGGAGCAAAATATTTATTGGAAAATTCCCGAGATATTTTGCTGAATTATATTAGTAGTAATGAACTAAAATTTAGTTTACTTCTACATGTTGCAAGTTCAAAAATTACTCATTTAAAGTTAAACGTTTCTTACATTTTAGTTTAATTTTCGTATATTCAAGTAAAATTGAACTTGATTTGAGGAATTATTTTACTTCCATTTTGTAAAAATGTAACTTAATCTTAGTAAAAAAATTACTTGATTTTAGTTAAAATTTTCTTAATTTTTAGTAAAAATTTCCAGATTTCGAGTAAAAATGTACCTGATTTTAGTGAAAATTTAACTAGATTTTTTCCAAATTTCATGTAAATTTTTACTTAAACTGAGTTAATTTTTCCTTAATATGAGTTCAATTGAACTAGATATAAAGGAATATTTACTAAATTCAAGTTAGTATTAACTAAAACTAAGTTCAAAACATTTGCTAGTATTAAGGACAAATGTGAACTTGATTTGGGAAAAAATTGCTTTAGCGCCATATGAAGTTTAATTTTCCTGAAGTTTAGTTCATTTTAACTTATCTTTGGGTTCATTTTTTTCTGAGTGTACTTCTCAATTTATTGCAGATAGCTGTGGCATGCGCGTTAGACCTGAAGAGGCTATTAAATGTGACACCAAGAACCTTATCACATTGAGTTGCTCCTTCACTTGCGCTGTCCATGCAGTAAACAGTGTGGCCGATGATTTGGTGGCGGATATTTTTAGGTTCCTCGCAGCGAAGAAATTGGCAATCTCAGACAGGTAGACATTCAGCCTTCCACATATGTCATCGATCAAAGGGCCCGACGAAAGAATCGTACAGTCATCAGCATATGATACGATTTCAACGCCGTCAGTTGGAGGTGGAATTGCAGAGAGGTAGAGTTAAACATTGCCGGAGATATCACCCCACCTTGGGGAACTCCTTTGTCTCACTCTACGGCGTTTGGACTTCTTGTTTCTGAATTCCACATACGACTGGCGACCACACATGTAATTGACGGTCCAACGTTTCAAACTGTTCGGGAGGGACGTATTGGCGATGTCCTCAAAAAGCGTTGCGTGGCTGACAGTATCGAAGGTCTTCGCTAGATAGAGCGCCGCGAGGACGGTCCTGTCACCGCTGCTCACACGCGCGGATATGACGTATAAAGCAGTAGTCGTACTATGCTGCTTTCGGAATCGGAAAATGTCCAATCAAGCTCGGGAGGATTAACGCTTCAAGCGTCTTTGCTTCTGTCGAGAGAAGGAAGATAGGCCTGTACGATTCTCCCTTGCTCGCATCTTTGCCCGGTTTCAGTAGCGGGACCACTCTGACCATTTTCCAGGCTTCGGGTATTATCAGAGTGGTCAAGGACAGATTGAGGAACCTAGTCAGATACTCAACTCCCGGTATGTCTAACTGCTTCAACATCAGCATCGAAATTCTGGCGGGGCCAAGCGCGTTGGGTGACCTAGCGCTATGGATGACATCTGCAACTTCTCCAACTGTAAATTGTGGTGGTACTTCTTCAGCTCGGAGAGCATGGATACGACGCATTACTCTCCTTTTCGCTCTGTCACTCACGGGGTGCTCAATAAATTGTCGGTTAAAATAAGGCACGCACCTCTTCGGGTCAGTCACAGTGGTGGCACCAAATGTGACTGCCGTCCGGTCGTCTTTCCTGCCTGGATTCGCGAGTGTCTTAACCGTTGCCCACAATTTACCAATACCGGAACTTAAGTTGCACTGCTTGAGTTGATCTAGTCATTTATTCCGCTTATATTCGTCGACTTTCCTATTGATTTCTAGATACAGTTCCCTGATTCTAGGATCAGCAGTTAGAACGACGAATTTCATCACGCTCGTCCCGCTGCATCTGCTGTGAAATTAGGTCGTATCTCAAGTATTCGACCAGCAGGGATAAAGCAAGCGGCTGCTGCGTTGAGGATGCCTCGGAATTTCTTCTCAGCTACCCGAACATCTAAGGGGATGTGTAGTTCGCTGAAGCTGCGGTTGGTGAACTCTCTGAACCCGTTCCAGTCGGCTTTCCTTTGATAAAGGAAAGTACGGCGTTCAGAGATAATGAAATCGGGTGGTCTGTCTATGGAGAGGATTATGGGGAGATGGTCTGATCCCAATGAAGTGACGGGCTGCCAGGTGACGTCATTTATCAGACCTGGCGACACGATGGTGATATCTGGCAAGCTGCTGCAATCACCCATAATCCGTGTGGGGGCGTCCTCATTCACTGTGCAGAACGTAGAGCCATCTATCTGCTCAGCCAAAGCTATGCCTCTATGGTCATTAGCTAGGATAGAATGCCAAAGCTCGTGATGGGCGTTAAAGTCTCCTAGGACCACGAGGTTATTGCCCTGCAGTAACGGACTAATGTCCGGCAAATAACGCTACCAACGGCGGTATACATACGTCATACAGTTCTATCTCGGCAGTCCCGGACTTAACAGCTGCCCCCATACATTCAATGTTGTCTTCAAGTGGGTCTCTAGAGTCAAGCTCAGGCGAGATAGGTCTGTATTGCACAGAATGGTGTAATAGGAAAGCCAGTTCCCCACCTCCACTTCTAGTGCGATCCTTACGTAGCACATTGTAACCCTGACAACTGTGCAAGCTGCATGTGTCGTTCAGCTTTGTTTCCCGGATCGCAGCGACCTTGATGTTCTTCCGATTCATAAAATCTACAATCTCGTTGATTTTACCGCGGAGACCATTGCAATTAAATTGCAAGAAGGATGCATGTTCGGGGGTTGGTACAGCAATGTGTGGTGTTGATTGCTGTGCATGTTGCTGTAGGGGAGATTGCGGCGGTGTCACATAAACCGAAGGCGCCGATGACGTAGACGACGAGGCCGACGACACTGACGACTGCGATCCTTGAGGCACAGCAGGCTCCAACATAGCATCCTATGCGGCGATACTCCCCGGCGTTCCTAAGGCTAGAACAACCCATGAGATGCAACCACTCCATACATCGGGTACACCTTACTGATGTTGAGTTGCCATGTATAAGGTTCCCGAAGACAGAGCAGAAATATTGTTATGGTCCGGGATTTTGTTCGGTCCCGGCACGGACCAGAAGAATTCGGAGCAGACACCCCGGGATGTGACTCTCCCAAGGCAAAAAAATGGCCTTGGGAGAGGTGGCAGCCCCTGGCCGAAGAATTGCTGCTTCGGGTCAATCCGGTACAAAGAACCGGCTGCCGTGGGATTGTTTTTGATCTATAAACAGATCAGCAGACCCATCATGGCCTATGCCTTCTGTCCTGGTTTGGAATCTCTTCCAGCCAAATTGAAAGGCTTAGGCGAAACACCATCCCGGACGACGGTACGGTAGTGGCCTTCGGTAGTTCAGTGGTTAGGGCATAAGACTTGGATCATGAAGGTGCTGCGTTCAATTCCCAGCCAGGTCACAGGAAAAAATTAATATCAACATTTCATGTTTTCATCATAATTCCAGTTTCTTCATCTAAAAATAACTCACCGGTCGCTCTATCATTACAACATCATCTGATCACCCAAGTCGACAGAGATGCTAAAAATAGACGTAACACCATTGACGACTATTAACGGAAATGCAGCGCTTCTAGTGGAGAATAGAAACGGTAACACTCAAATAACATCCATTCCCTGAAATTAACAGACGAATGTTAATTTACAACCGGACAACATTGAGTAGATGAAAACAGCATTAGGTTCCCGCGATAATCAGATATATGCCGGAACTATGTCTGTAATAGAAATAGACTTAAGGATTATCAACTCACCGTCTCCAAGCTGCTACAACAACAACAATGGTACGGTACGGCGACCTTCGAATCGGTCTCTCTATTGACTTCGATCGTAAAGACGAATTTTTAACCAAAACTGCAATTCGGCATCTTGAGAGCTCTTCCTCTCTTGTTTATGAACTGATGAGAACATGCCTAAATCTAGACAGGCTAACCGAGTTAAACTACCTGCTGGTCTTTTAACTCTGAATAGAGACGGCGACTATAGCGACCAACTGCTATTCTATCATAGTCGAGTCTTGGGTCAGTTTGATCTTATAAGGATGAAGGCCAAGATCTTTTCGCAAAATACGCCACAGTGCCCAATTCCTGAGAACGACGTGGAATCGACTTATTTGGCTCATTTTGAACGGATACACTTACGGCTGGGATATTTTCGTTGCTTCGAGCGGTACGGCGTCTCTTTGGCGCCAGAACATCTAAAAGTGAAGATTTGGATTGAAATGTATCCACTATATTGGAGTAAGCGCTCTTAATTTCATTTTTAATGATTTCCAAACGTTGCACATAAGTAAATTTACCATGATGAATATGTTGACTTCGACTAAAGTTTTGACACTGAAGGATCATTAAAGATTTTTGAGGGGCGTTGATATAAAGATAAAAAATGGTTATGTTCCTATTAGAAAACCCGGTAGTAAGTGAAATGTAGAAATAAATAATTGTAAGAAACTAAATATATAAATTGTAAGATACCTAATGTATGTAAATTATTTCGTAAGAATAAAAATGTTAGCTAAAGGGTCCGCCATCTAACGTTTTTTTCTCAACTAGTGCTTATTTCGTGAATGGTAACACTTAGCTCATGTCTGATTTGACAGATAATTAGTTTTATCTTTCCGCTGAACGAATATGGTTGTGTATACGCTTGAACAACGCTGGGAAATATTACGACATTACTTTGAAAATTTTGATTTTAAATTTTTTTTTAATTTTTGATTTTCATTGGATTTTGATTTTTTCATTTTGATCATGGCGGGTATGTAAACAAGCAAAATTGTCGCATTTGGGGCACAGAAAACCCGCACGCATACATAGAAAAGCCGATACACCCAAAACGAGTCACTGTTTGGTGCGGATTTTGGTCCAGAGGCATAACTGGGCCATTTTTCTTCGAAAATGAGCAAGAAGTGGCCGTTACAGTCAATGGCGATCGTTATCGGGACATGTTGAACGAATTTTTGTTCACAAAAATTTAAGAGGAGGATATTGGCAACATTTGGTTTCAACAGGACGGCGTTACGTGGCACACAGCCGAAGCTACACTCGATGTTTTGCGCCCTGTTTTTGAAGATCGCATTATCAGCCGCAGAGCTGATGTCGTTTGGCCACCTCGGAGCTGCGATTTGACACCGTTGGACTTTTATTTGTGGGGTGCCCTCAAAGATAAGTGTTACGCCGACAAACCAGAGACAATTGACGCTTTAAAGGACAATATTCGTGAAGCCATTGGTGAAATACAGCTGCACACAATCGATAATGTGCTTAAAAATTGGACCGATCGTGTAGGCTACTGCATGGCCAGCCGAGGCAGCCATTTGAATGACATTATTTTCCATTATTAACCGGAAGGATTGTACTTTCAAATAAAAAAAGAAATTTGAGAAAATATTCAGTAGTCTTTTTATATAGCATTTTCAAAAAAAAAGTTATTTGGCGGACCCTTTATAACCGTACTTAACCATTGTAATAAGGATTTTTCGAATTAATAAACATGAATTAAATTGATTTGCTGTAGGGTATAAAAATTTGAAATTAACCTGCGGATTCTCAACATCAGGATTTGGGTCGATAATATTTCTTCAATATAAAAAGAAACATTTTATTGGATTTTATCGCGAAATTGGATTCATTTAATGACATATAAGAGCTATATTCAAGTACGACTTGATCAATACGACTTTTACCTCGATTCTTTCAATCTACTAGACGACCCTTCAAATAAAAATATGCAATTTGATTTTCATATTAGGACTGGTGCTTGTGTCCTAATCATCAAGCAAATTAATTATAAAATAAAAATTTACAGCGAAACATGGAGGTCAATATGTCGAATTGGAATATTTCTAACTACATTTGTTTGTCTGAATAATGTACTACGAAAACAAATTTCTCATTTTTATTACAATTATTTATTCCATCTCGTACCGAACTTATTAAAACCTATGTGCAGGTTTGGGATATAAAAGGATTTTATGAGGAAGAAGTCGAAATTGATTTGACACGTTTATTCAATGAATTTAGAAAGAAGAAAATGGAAAGTACGATAAACAAGATGTAAAAATATATAAGTTACTATCAAGAATTAAGAATAAATAAAATTTCAATTAAAAACGAAAAATAATATTGGTTTTTATTCAGTACTGAAATTGAAGTCTAGTAAAAATTTCAAACATAAATGACCACAATTAAACGCATTTAATTTCTGGTCTCTTTTATAATTATATTTTATATTACTACTCAAATACTCCAATACTTCAATAGGTCGTTGTATATTTCCGAAGCTATCAAAATATTCTGTATTACCATTTTTATAATAAGCTACATAGAAAGATAAAATTGAGTAATCCGTACTTGAATCAAGCCGTAGCGGTGTCAAAAGTACGGTAAGTACGGATTTTCTTAAACCAAGTACAAAATACTTGAATCAAGTACGGATTTTTAAGCCCTGAATTCTTAATCATAGCGCACACAAAGCCTGATAAGGTTTGATTTTAAGCCGAAATATTCTTATTTCAAGCATAAAGCGATTGATTTAAGAATTTTATGGAATTGACTTGAGTGCGAAACGGACTACAATGGAGAAAATTTTGATTGAATTAAGCCTGCCCAATACTTGATTTAAGCCTGATCAGCTCTTGATTTAAGCCTAACCAATAATTAAATCAAGCCTGATCAGTTCTTGATTTAAGCCTAACCAATACTTGATTTAAGCCTGATCATACTAGATTTATTGTGCTTTCGTTCGTTTTGTACCTATGTACCATATTATATTAATTATACCATTTTTGTCACTGCATTAGAGTTGAGTCGTTCCGGAACGAACTCGTTCAATTGAACGATTCCCTCGAAGGAACGATTGGAACTGGTTATTGCTGTTGTTCTTTTAGTTTCATCGTTCTCTTCGGATATTTTGCTTTCGTTCATTCGCTCGTTCATTTTACCATTCTTCTCTTTTGAACAGCTTTTTAATTGTTGCCAAATTTACCGAACAATGATTTCTCTAGTGCTATCACACTAACTGTATTACAAAATTAAATGCTGGTGTCGTTGGGAGCTATCAGTCTTTTTCACAGGGGTGCACACAATTGCCACATTACATACACATCACATGCGTTTAACAATTGTTATTTTAATAAAATCAGCAAACATAATTAAATGAATTAAAAATATATTTTCAATTTCCTTGTCTGGAAAAATTGTTTTTATCACTTTCATAAAAGAAGACTGAACGAGTAAACAAAAAGCTGTTGTGATGTTTGACCGAATGAATGTCATTTGAACGAAGGAGCCAAAAGGAACGATGGAACGAAAAGACTGAACGAGTTCCTTTACCGGAACGGAACGAAAAGGACCGGTCCGTTCAGTGAACGATAATGCCCAACACTACACTGCATTGGAAAGAATGCAATTTTAAAATGGTATGTCAAAAGTTTGACTGCAAAAGTAACAGCTTTGCTGTAATTATTCCTTTTAAATAAGAAACATAAAAGGAATAGCATCAACCAAACGAACAAGAATTATTAACAACTTCAACAAACTTAAATAAAAAAAATCACGCCATGTAATGAATTCGCAAACACTGCTTGAACGAGAAACGAATTGAATATGGTTGCGCACAAATGTTTATACATATACATCTCGTCGATTTATATGCGTGTGTGTTTGATGTTGCGTCAGCAAAAATCAACCATTTAAATGAGAGTGGTTGAGAGGGTAATTTTATTGTGCTCTATAATTGCTCTGCCTCTCAGAGAAGAAAGTAAGCTTTTTCCTCTTACTTTAAGCCATATAAGACTTAATTTTCCTTTTCAAGAATTTTTCTTGAATTTAAGCATCATATACTTATTGTAAGCCATACAGCGCTTGATTTTTTTCAATTTAAGCCGATTTATACTTGTTTTAAGAAAAACTTAGTACGAACGTACTTAAATTTTTAAGTACGATTTCGGCTGAAATTTAGAATTTTTACTTGAATTTAATATGTCATTGTCATAATGTAAACATAGTATCATTGTATTTATTCGTCGATTATTCCTATTATATATTCAATATCGATTACATGCATATGGATTATTCATATTCATCACTAATATGTGAATATCACCACTAACACTAAGAAATAAATGACTCTAATAATATTCTTCAACAAGAACGGTTATTTTAGTTACAACAATTTTGGCGACGAGGATTACGTGACGAATTTCACGTTATTCATTTGGAGATATACATTATTTACAGTACAAGTGTACGGAAAGTGAATAAAATGGCCGATTCTGGCGTAAATTTCTTTAACTTTGATGCTTTTGATCCACAAAAGATTTCTTGGTGTCGTTGGGTGAAACGATTTGAGACGGCTATGAAGCTGTACGATTGTAAAGAGAACAAGAAACAGTCATTGTTGTTGCATTTCAACGGTATAGGCGCCTACAACGTCTTATGCGACAAATTGACACCTAAACAACCAGAGGAAGAAACATTCGCGGAAATAATCAAGGTGTTGGAAGAACACTTTGAGCCGAGGCCCAGTGAGTTGGTGGAATGTTTTCGGTTCAACATGCGCAGGCAACAAGAGTCTGAGTCAGCAGGTGACTTTGTGGTGTCATTGAAAAAGTTGGCGGCTGGTTGCGAGTTTGGTGATTATTTGGGTAAGGCTCTCAGAAATCAATTTGTATTTGGTCTATGTGATAGTAAATTGCAAAGTCGGTTGTTGGAAAAGAAAGATCTGACTTTGGAGGATGCGTTAAGTGCGATTAAAATAAAGAAGAAGAACGATCTCAAAAGGAATGCAAAAAAGGCTGATGCAAACATAACCCATGAAAACAAAAAGTGTTTTAGATGTGGTAATACCTCGCATATGGCAAACCAATGCAAATACAAAAATTTTACATGTAATTTTTGTAACCAAAAGGGGCATTTGAGAAAAGTGTGTGTTTAAACAGAAAAAACAAATACAACAAGTTCATGAAAAAGAAACGACAGTTGAAGAATTGTTGTTGGTGAAAACTAAAGGCGAAGTAAATAAGTTAAGCAACAAAATCATGCACAGTCTGCGGGTAAATGAAGAAATGATAACTTTGGAAATAGACACGGGATCACCGGTATCAATTATTAATTTGTCAGATGCCAAACGTTATTTCCCGACATTGAAAGTGTGTCATCCCGATGTGTAGCTTGTGAGTTATTGCGGTACAACTTTGAAATGTGTTGGATACATATGTGTCGCAGTGACAGGTAGCGATGAGGATAACAAATTAAAATTGTATATTGTGCGATCGCACCAAAAACCAATTCTAGGAAGAGAATGGTTACAGAAAATTAAATTAAATTGGCAAAATATTTTTGGAGCAGAGGGCTACGGTTCAGTAAACGAAATTTGTTCAAGGAAGGCTATATTTAGTACAGAGTGCCTAATAAGGAAATACCCAAAAATATTTTCCAAGTCAATGGATGTATTTGAAACCCGAAGCTACACCTAAGTTCGTAAAAGCGAGAAGTGTGCCGTTTTCGATGATGGATGCTGTAGAGAAACAACTCAAAGAACATGTTGATCAGGGGCTGTTCGAAAAGGTTAAAAAGAGCGAATAGGCGACACCTATGGTGGTGGTGCCGAAAAGGGATGGAGCCGTAAGATTGTGCGGTGATTACAAAGTCACTTTAAACACGGTTTTGGTGGTCGATGAACATCCTCTGCCGACCATTGAGGAATTATTCAGCAAAATGGCTGGTGGGGAGAAGTTTTCCAAGATCGATTTGATCAAGGCTTACTTACAGTTGGAGGTCCACCCCGATTATCGTCATTTATTAACATTAAGCACGCATAAGGGACTTTATCAGCCTACGAGACTAATGTACGGAGTGTCCAGTGCTCCAGCAAAATTTCAGCGTATAATGGAGCAAATTCTCGGGGACATTGAGGGCGTCACGGTATTCATTGATGACATCAAGATTACAGCACCCAATGATGAAATACATATTCAACGCATAAATGAAGTACTGGGTCGTCTTGAAAAATACAATATGAGGGTGAACATCGAAAAATCTGAATTTATGAAGGATAATATAGAACACTGCGGGTACGATATAATGCCAGTCCGACGGGTGTTGGAGCTGTATTAAGTCAAATTGACAAGAATGGTGTGGAAAGACCCATTCATTTCGCTTCACAAACATTAACTGATACTCAGCAAAAATATTCGCAAGTGGACAAAGAGGCTTATCCAATAATCTATGGTGTACGTAAATTTTATGATTATTTATATGGAAATAGATTTTGTTTAATTACAGACAATCGTGCCGTGTCACAAATATTTTCACCACAAAAAGGTTTACCCATATACTCTGCTACAAGGATGCAGCACTACGCTATTTTTCTCCAGCAATTTAATTACGAAATAAAATGCAGAAGATCTAAAGAGAATGCGAACGCTGATGCATTGTCGCGATTACCAGACCGAGAAAAATATTCACATGTGGAGGAAGTTTTTGTTATTCAGCAACAAATGATTGAAAATCTACCGGTAACTGCAGAAGAACTTAAAAAGGAAACTGGGGCTGACAAAGAAGTTACGAAATTGTTGAAATGTTTGCAGTTCGGACGTAAGTGTGACTCGAAAGATAGTTTTGGTGTGGAACAAACAGAATTTAGTCTTCAGGACGGTTGTATTTTTCGGGGAATACGAGTATACATCCCACAAAAACTTCGTGAAAGGATTCTGAATGAATTGCACACTGCACATTTCGGTATTTCAAAAATGAAAAATTTGGCAAGAGCTTATGTCTGGTGGAAGACCTTGGACAAGGAAATTGAAAGTGTAGTAGGAAAATGTGTAGAATGCCAAAATACGCGCCCAGATCCTAAGAAGATTACTACTAGACACACGTGGATGCGCCCTAAAAAGCCATTTGAGAGAGTTATATGCTGATTATGCTGGACCAATATTTGGTAAATATCTGTTTGTTTTGGTAGATGCATACAGAAAATGGCCTGAGGTTCATATCTGCTCGAATATGAATACTGATACTACTATCCAGAAGTGTCGCGAAATTTTATCCCAATTTGGGATTCCAAATATATTTGTTAGCGACCATGGGAGGCAATTTGACTCGAATGAGTTTCAACATTTTTTAAAACTGAATGGAATTGTTCACATGCAAGGTGCACCATACCATCCTGCAACAAACGGGCAAGCGGATCGTTATGTTCAAACAATCAAATCAAAATTGATGGCATCCAAATGTACACCCGATACGATACATGCGGAATTGTCAAAGATACTGATGGCATACAGACGGGCTATACACTCAACAACAGGGAAATCACCAGCAATATTAATGTTTGGCAGACAAATTCAGTCGCGTTTAGATTTGTTGATTCCTAACGATGTAAATCAGGAGGCAGACGATCAATTACGCGCTGTCCCATCAAAGAAATTTTTTGAGGGAGAGAGAGTTTCAGTGCGAGACTACTTATCAAAGGTGAAGTGGCGATATGGAAATGTAGTGAAAATATGCGGCGAACTTCATTACGATGTCAGATTAGACGACGGTCGTATTTTGCGAAGACATGTTGATCAAATACGAAAATCAGCGGTAAATGAATGCGTGAATACGAACGTTGAATATTCAAGACCGGTACCAGCTATAACAAACAACACATCAGCTGGAAGTTTACCTTTACCATTGATCCAACAAACTCGATTGCAACCAACCATTCCGAATGTTCCTGGAAATCAAATACACTCAGACAACCAAGCAGACTCAAATCCAACTGATAAAAATGTTCATGTTCCCGACGAAACTCCGAAAACAGGAAATACCACGTCAACTCCTGACGAGCTACGGCGATCAACAAGGCAACGAAAAGTACCTCAACGTTTAGCAGATTCCTACCTTGAATTTGATTAAATTAAGGGGGGGGGAGAAATGTCATAATGTAAACATAGTATCATTGTGTTTATTCGTCGATTATTCCTATTATATATTCGATATCGATTACATGCATATAGATTACTCATATTCATCACTAATAGGTGAATATCACCACTAACACTAAGAAATAATATAATCTAATAATATTCTTCAACAAGAACGGTTGTTTTAATTACAACACCATATAAACCATATAATATTTTGATATTTGATTATTATATTTTTTTTATTTCAATCTGAATAATCATCTTTATAAAATTCATATTCTTTATCAATTTGTTTTACACAAAAGAACAATGGTTCTTCCATCATGGTTTTGTGGATTTTTGCATATCTTGCAAATAAGAATTCAAAATGTATACTCTTTGGATGATGAAATTGGAAAATGGTTTTGAAATAGCCATAAAATTGTTCGAGGTACTCTGTTGCACAGTTTGAGATGTATATTGTTCTCTCTGGATAAATGGTAAATTCTTCAAGAAGCAACTTTTTAAGCCCTCGCAATGTTGAAAGAATGCCGGACATTGATCTGGTATCCGGTCTGAAAGTGACATTGTCAATCTTTTGAAATAAAGAAATGTATTTGTTGATGTCTGGGATAGCTCCATTTGTAATGAAACTAAAAAAGTTTCCTCGTACCGTGAAATCTGTTATAAAATCGTTTACCAATTGCATAAATTCAATGGTAGAATTAATATTTGGATCGCTAATGTGTAATTCAGAATACCTATAAAATAAAACCAGTAAGGAAAGGCTAAAGTCGGGCGGGGCCGACTATATAATACCCTACACCACTCTCGTAATATTGAATAACTCTGAAATATTAATTTTGTAATTCATGTATAAATTGGTTACATAAATTTACTTTTGGGACATTTTATACTTAAATCATACCCTGTACCACAGTGTGGTGTAGGGAATAAAAACGATTGGATGTAAAATACAGCTTCTACAGGACTAAAGAGCCAAATCGTATGAAACATATATATGGGAGCTATAGCTAAATCTTAATCGATTTTCTTCAAATTCGGCATGGATCAAGAAACTCTACCATTCTAAATTTCAAAACGATTGGATGTAAAATACAGCTTCTATAGGACTAAAGGGCCAAATCGGTCGAATGATATATATGGGAGCTAAATCTGAACCGATTTCAACCAAATTCAATAGGGATCTTTACAGCTGCGATCAAAATAATAAAATAACACCGCTAAATATTTATCTGAGACCCCATAAAGTATATACATATATTTATTTATTATTTTATTTATATGAATTACAATACAAAGTAAATTTATATTCTAATTTAAAGGTAACAAAGACCATATGGCTAAATGTTTGCAGCGACAGACCAAAGCCTCTGGTGGGAATTGAACCCACGACCCCCCAAACTCATAGGTGAGTACGCTACCAACTCGCCTACTGGCTCAAATGGTAAAAAATTAATTAAATTATTTACCAAACCTCTTCCTTGAACGATATAAATTCATCCTAACGCAATAAATTCAAATTCAAAATAGTTATTCGTTTATAATAAAGTAATAAAAATGAGGCATCACCCTTTGTTGAATAATTCTATAAGAGTCGTAATAGTAAGATCGTTAATAGTAAGAGCTTAATCGAAAGCTCGAATGGACTGTGATTTGAAAATATATATTTATATTTAAAGTCTTTATATCAGCCTAAATATGAGTAGCTGAGGAAACTGATAGAACCAATAAACTACATGAGAAACTATACACCCAATAATAACTCATACGTGTTACCCCCAGATGAAGCCAGAAGGAAATCAATCATGATATTTGACGATGTTTGCATCTGAGAAAAAAATAATATTCGCAACTATTTTTCTATGGGGAGACATAATGTCAAACCTATACACATATTCTAAAACATTTAATTCGTGAACGCCAACTTTATAATTATGTTTAAACAAGACGAGATGAGTATGAAACATATCTATAATGAGTACTAGATGTTCCTTCCCTCTCTTAAGCAAATTTCTCGAGTTACGAACGATTAAGTTTTTGACATTAGTAGTTAAGAGAAGAAAGAGCACAAATTTGTTTTTATTTTTTGTTCATATTTTTGGAAGTTTTCCTCAAACATTTAACTTTAAAATCACAATAGGAGCAAATACAATTGATTTTTTAACTAAAACAGCAAAATACACATCTCTAAATTAGCAAATTAAATCTCGATAGCTAACAAGAGAATGCCAAAATTACTCGAAGAGTAGAAAACAAATGTCAAAAATTTAATCGTTCGTAACTGTCACTTTTTAAAGAGTACGACGGACCATCTAGTACTTCTTTGTTTATGATTTAAACGGTTTAAAAAAATTTTTTATGGATGTTGGAAGGATAAACACGGATATAATTTATAAGTAAATACATTGAAATTGAAAGTGGTCGATATAGAAAAGGTTTTGATATTTTTATTTGTAATTAGTAATAAATATTCTTTCAACCAAGAGGATTGATTGTCAACAAAAACGATCAGTTAAAATCGGTTCACATTGAACCAAGCTGTTCAGTTCAAAGCGGTTGTCAACAAACGTTAAACCGATCAGTTATAGCAGTTATCATCAATATATTTAATATGCATGAAAAAGTATTGAAAGAGTTAGTTAAGTCTCGAAAAATGTTGAAGAGAAAATTTCAAAGCGTTATACAGAATGATTATGAATCTAATAATAATTTGGAAAATACATTTGCAAATTTGGTGACACTGAAGTAAAATTAAACGCAGATAAAATTTTTATTGAACGTAACCTATGGGCATATACACCCGGATTATTTGAATTATTATTTTATATGATGACACAAAACTATGACGAAATAATATATAAAATGATTTTAATGGATACAAATAATAATAAAACAAATGTTTGCGACTACTCAGATAGGCAAGAGTTTAATGAGTGTTAATCATGGAAAACCTAACTATATTTACTGGGACGATCCTAATGAATTGGTACATCGAATAGAGCTTTTAATTGCATCACAAAAGGCAGGACAATCAATATAATATTCAATCCATCATTGAAGAATTGAAGGAAGCCTGTATAATAAACTGAATTCATTAAAAATCGTTCAATTAGAAAATGAGTGTGGACAAGTTCGGTCACTTTTCAAGTGGCAGAAATGTTCCCAAAGTACTAGGAATTGTTTTTGATAGGTATACAAACTTCAATATCCAAAATAAAACCAGTAAGGAAAGACAGAATGTCGGGCGCTGCCGACTATATAATACCCTACACCTCCCTAACAATGCGAAAATGGGCATTGTGATAATAATTTGGAATAATTGGTTTCGTTTCAGTTAACAAAGTACTTAACTCCACCTCCTGATCAAGGCGTATTCAAAGGAGGAGTTGATAATGTTGATCTTAACAAAGTAGATCTGAAACGTTAATCTTAAATGCGCAGTATTCTTTCATAGATCAAGAATCGGAAGGAACAAATCGATGGGGCTATGCACAATCTAAACAGATTTTAATCAACTTGGGTCAAAAACCTCATTTCTGCCAAATAATATAAAGATCGGACGTAAATACAGTTTCAATAGCGCTTATATACTAAATAGGCGGAAACATAGTATATATGTGGCTATATCTAAATCTGAACTGATTATCCCTAATTTAAGCAGTATTAGTTTCTAAATTAAAAATCTTCTTTCTGCCAAATGTTGCAATATCGAAAGTAACGTAACGTACAACTCTCTCTGCCGAATTTCGTACTGATCGGATATAAAATACAGTTTCTACAGCGCTTACATGTCAAATCGGGGGTATCATATATATGGGGGCTATATCTAAATCTGAACCGATCTTCCACAAGTTTAGTATTAGCTCTAAGATTATCAAGAGACTTCTTTATGACAATTTTTATTCAGATGGGTTAAAAAATGTTGCTTAAACAGTGCATACATACTTATATGTGAAATCGGAGATAACTATATATGGGAGCTATATGTATATCTGAAACGATTTTGACCAATTTCAATAGGGATCGTCCTTGGGCCAAAAAAGAGCCCTGTGCTAAATTCCATCACAATCGGACCATAAATACGACCTGCAGTTTGATTACAACGATACATCTACGGACGGACGGACAGACAGGCGTAAATAGTTAAATCGACTCAGGAATTGATTCTAAATCGATCGGTATAATAAACGATGGGTCTATCTCTTCTCCTTTAGGTGTTACAAACAAATTCACAAACTCATAATACCCTGGACCACAGTGTGGTGTAGGGTATAAAAATAAAAAATCTGGGTCCGCCGACAGAAGATACAGATGGAGTCAACAATGCTTTTACAAAAACAAATCAATTATTCGAGTGAAATTTAAAATAAGATTTAAACTCTGACATAATTATCATAAAACAAGAAATAGCTCAACTAAGAGATATTCTTAATAAGAGTTGTAATGATATACAAGGTATTACTATCAGTAATGAAAAAATAAATAAAATAATCACAGCTTAATAATGGAAAAAAGAGCAACTTTAAACGAAATTCAAACCCACCACGTAAAAATTCCCCTAGACGAAGGGTGGAAATGGGTGCTTATTCAACATTAAATAAAGGATTCAAATATTTACTCGTTTTTGAGATACTGGTAGGGTAAATCGCTTTAACTCTGATTTACGTGAAATAATTTTGATATTTTTATTCTATGTTCCCATTTTTCTATCCCCCAATACTTTTTGCTCACCATTTTACGTTCTTTCGATTACAATATGTAAATTACTCTCCTTCCATATCAACCCTTTTTGTGGTCCATGAAATACAAATACCAAAAAAAATTTTAAACAAAAGTGGATATGGACCAATATGACAATTTCAGGCATCAAATAGTCGGTTATCATGGCACGATAAGTCCCCATTTACATGGTACTTTTTTTTAAGTAACTTATCGGCTTATTCTCTTTTGAAAAAGTATTTACGTTCACACGCGTACTTTTTTTTCAATACTTAACTTATTTTCATTTGTTTTGTTTCGGCTTTTCCTGTGTGAATTGTTGTTGTTTCCAAGTGCGAACGAAAAACACAAAACGATGAGTACGATAAGTACGAGTACGGCATACTTTTTTTCCCCCCGTTTCCGACTGCCTCTCTCGCCCACAAAACGCCGATAAGTATGCTTAATACTTAAAAAAAAGTATCATGTAAATGCAGACTAACGGTCTCCATTGACGGTTACGTTCTCAGCGGCATCATTTTTGAAGAAATATGGACCGATGATTCCGGTACGTCGGATCGGGAATTCTATTCTAACACGGTCAATGGCAAAAAGATAGCTCTTAACGAGTGCTAAAATATTGTCAAGGTCGTGGGTCGAATGGAAAGTGTTAGATAGGAGATATTTTGATCTTCTCAGGTCATACCTTTCCCAATTTTGTCTAGCTACTCTGCAGGTGCCGATTTTTGTTCATCTTTCCTTGCACTGCCTGATTGCCTAAGCCAAAGCTTGCACGTGGATAGTGGCGCACCAATATATGCAAATTCTTCGAGAATTTGAAATGTCGTCCCTTTCCTAGCAAGTTCATCGGCTTTGCAGTTCCCAGGGATATCCCTATGCCCAGGCACCCATATGAGGTGTATATTAAACCATCGCCATCTCGTTAAGAGATCTGCGGCAGTCGAGGGCTGTTTGTGAATTTAAGGATGTTGCCTCCAGAGAATTGATGGCAGCCTGGCTTTCCGAGTAAATTACAACGCCAGTGTTGGTTGCTATGTTGCGACTCCGCCACTTGGCTACTTCCCATAATGCCATTATTTCGGCTTGATAGACACTGCAGGTATCTTTTAGTCTGTGAGCTATATCCAATCTAAGCTCTGCACAGTGTACTCCAAAGCCAACCTTTTCATCAAGCTTCGAACCATCAGTGTAAAAGTGGAGATGGTTTATATTACCTGGTATTCTTCCAACCCATTCATCTCTGGCGGGAATCATAGTGATGTGATTTCTCTCAAAGGTGTACACCGTTGGCATATAGTCCTCTCGGTCGGTTACCATAGCACTACACTTTGATATCCTCATGTGACCGTAGTTTTTGTACCTCCACATTGATAGACAGTTTAATCTTATTGCCGCTTTTGTTGCAACTTCTCTCGCCACAATATTAATCGACAGTATATGGAGTAGGGCTTGTAGAGACTCGGTTCCTGTAGTCCTTAAGGCTCCGCTTATGCTCAGGCGGGCTGTTCTCTGAATCTTTGTTAGTAGGTTGGTGATGGTTAGTTTGTCAGTTGCCGTCCACCATACCACAATGCCGTATAGCAGTATAGGACAAGCTACTGCTATATATATCCAGTGGACGATTTTAGGAGAGAGGCCCCACCGCGACCCTACAGCTTTTTTGCAGGAATATAAGGCGACGTTGACCTTCCTTACACGTTCCAATACGTTAAGTCTAAATAACAGTTTTCTATCTAGAATTAATCCTAAAAATTTTGCACTTTCAGAAAAGACTAGATCTGTTCCATTTATCCGAGGTGGAGGGTCCACATGTGGGACTTTATTCATCCTAGTAAAGAGAACCAATTCTGTCTTGTTTGGGTTTACGACTATACCGCTGCTGCTGGCCCATCTAGCCAATTTGTTCAGAGCCACCTGTAGAATGTCTCGGAGGACGTTTTCGAATTTGCCACTCACTGCGATTGCAACGTCGTCCGCATATGCCACGACCTTGCAGCCACAACGTTCTAGATCTAGCAGGATTTCATTCACCGCTAGGTTCCAAATTAGTGGAGACAGTACTCCTCCTTGTGGGGTCCCTCTGTTTACAAACCTTGTTAGAGTTGTGGACCCAAGACATGCTGTTATGCGTCTTCTGTTGAGCAGATTTTGAATTAGTCTAATCAAACTAGAGTTAACTTTTAGATGTGACAGTGCCGCAATTACTGCATCTGAGTGAATGTTGTTAAAAGCCCCTTCTATGTGCCACCATGGTGAATTCCTTGAAATGCAGGGACGATTCGATAGTGCTCACAAGTTCGTGCAGGGCTGATTCTGTAGACTTCCCCTTATTGTAAGCATGTTGGTTCACCGACAGGAGTTTTGTATCCAGGTTTTCCCTAATGAAATAATCTAAAAGTCTTTCCAGCGACCCCTGTAGATTTAGCCTTGTTGAATAGCTTGCTGCAGGTCTTTTTCATAGCCGTTAGCTCAGAAGTCCACCATAGGGCTTTAGTTTTACCCTTGTACCTTGTTTTTGGACAGGCTTCTTCAAGGGAACTATTGAATGATGTGGTGATATGCTCGACCAGATTATCCAGACCGGCTTTGTCATTCGGTGCGTACAGAAGTTTGGAGTTGAGGACTTTCTTGAAATTCTTTTCATACAGGTGCCACTTTGTCTTTCTCACATTTCTGTGGACGGCAGGTTCATTCGCTTTTTCAGCGAGTTTGAACTGAATATAATGGTGGTCTGAGAATGAGTGGTCGTCCAGTACATTCCACCCAATAATTTTGTCTGACAGCCGGTCAGTAGCAAACGTTACGTTTAGTACTTCTTGTCTGTCTTTAATTGTAAAGGTCGGTTTATTACCTATGTTACAAAAACTTAGGTTGGTAGTTAGAATAAAGTCAAGAAGCGAATCACCCCTATTGTTTATATCCGTACTACCCCAGATAGTATGATGAGCGTTCGTGTCTGCGCCAACAATAGAGCAGTCGGTACTACAGCTTCATAAGGCAAGTAACTGGAGACCACCCAATATATGCTATTACCGATCTCCAGACTAGCAGATGTTTGGTCTTTACCACTTAAATTAGCCAGGAGAAAGATACTTAGATCTTTCCTGGCCAAAATGCAGGTTCTTGGAGTGCCTTCACAGTTGGTCACAAGCAGTTTAAAGTTGGGTGTCCTGATACCGCACACCCTTCCCCCCACTGCGTAGGGCTCCTGTATCAGGACGATGTCTACTGCACCTGTGGACAGGCGCAGCAATAGAGCCGCTGAGGCTGCTTTAGCGTGATGGAGGTTAATCTGCAAAATTCTTACCATCATTGGTAATTGACAGATTAACATCCACCCCGACAATGGTGTTATCGAACTCTTCGTCCGTATCATCGAGAAGCGTGTCCCCGCCAGATGCGTCCGGAGACTCCCCTCAGCCCCTCTGTATCAGAAGTAGAGCTTTCGTCCTCAGAGTAGGACGTTACAGATCTTCTGTTAGAGTTGGAGTCAACCGAAATAATGGGCGTGGATACCTCCGCACTTCCAGAAAGCTGTGTATGACTCATGTGTGTGACTCACCTTCCGCAGTGGGAACTATATCCTGCTTGTATACCTTCAAGACTATAGTTGCACTTGCACGTTGTATATGGGAGGTGGATTCAGCGTTAAGGATCAAATTGACCTGCCGCTTTTTACCATCCGCCTCACCCACCGTGCTGATTCTCCAATTATGGGCGGGCAGACCATCCTCAATACTTCTGTCTATAACGGCCATCACAAGACTCTCCTTCGCCACTTCATTGAAGGTTGGTGAGTGTTCTGTTGATGGTGACATTAGGGCCTCTGACCTTTCTCGAAGGCAGGGGTTCATCAGGTGATCTGATTCTTTTGACTTTATTATCCTTTAACACAGCTGAATTTGTGGCTCTTTCAGCCGGCTGATTGGCCTTAGAAGCATCTACGACGTCTTTAGCCCAGGTAAGTGACTCTTTTTGTTTTTCGGTAAGAGCCGAAACCTCAACAGCCTCCAACTTCGTAAAAACTCTGAGCGCTATCTGGTGCTCAATTTGCTTCCGTTTTGACGGTCGGACATGACGTTTCCCCTCACTGTACCACCTGTTGTGAGTACTGGGGGGAAATTTTCACCATGTTTGGTGTGGTCGGCTTTGGCCAAGACCAACGGACGGACAGTACGACGATTGGGGAACCCCGCTCCATCGGAACGCGAAGGCATGTCAATGATTTTTTTGTCTGTATTAGCCCGTAATAGGTACTTCGATGTAGACCTTCCAGACTTTGTACAGATTTTTGTTTTGTTTTTGCGATTGCGTAATAGGTACTGCGTAATAGATTTTAACTATCCGCTCTGTGCTAAACACGTCCGTTCACTACGACTGATAAGCAACGAATAACCAAAGGTTAGTACACAACCAACATTCAATAGACCTCTCCGAATCAGAAACAATTTTACAATTTTCGTTACTGCACGACATTATTGGAACGTTAGGAATAATAAAACAAAAGAAACAGTTATAAATATTTCACCCTCTACTAGAGAATTAAAAATTTGTAATATAATTTAATTTAAATTGAAGAGAAACAAAAACTGTGCGATAGAAACTCTGTTTAGCCAAAAGAAAAAAACACTGTACAAAAAGAGCACTCAAATTACAACAAACACAATACGAATGCAGCACA
This sequence comes from Eudasyphora cyanicolor, assembly GCA_963930755.1. Classification (NCBI taxonomy): domain Eukaryota; kingdom Metazoa; phylum Arthropoda; class Insecta; order Diptera; family Muscidae; genus Eudasyphora; species Eudasyphora cyanicolor. The sequence continues at coordinate 254,473,301 of OZ005736.1, forward strand.
CAGTTGTTATCTAATTGCAATAGCAAAGAAATTACAACTGAAAATTCACAGATTACAGGAAAAACACCAATAATCTACTAAAAACAATAAGTACACTTATCAAAAATACACTTATCTGAATTTTAGAACAATTTTGGGAACACAGAACGTACTAAATACACACAAATACTAATTTAATTAAAATATTTGGACGGAGCATCAAATTCAACACAAACTATTGCAAGCAGGGTTGCCAACTTATGATGGTGACATTAGGGCCTCTTGCCTTTTTCGAAGGCAGGGGTTCATCAGGTGCTTCCGTTTCGACGGTCGGACATGACGTTTTCCTCTAACCGTACCACCTGTTGTGAGTACTGGGGAGACATTTTCACCATTTTTGGTGTGGACGGCTTTGGCCAAGACCAACGTACGGACACTGGGACGATTGGGGAACTCCGCTTCATCGAAACATGAAGGCACCCCCGTCAAGAGAATATAAAGGGTCCGCCAAATAACTTTTGTGGTGTGCGATCATATGAGGGTTAAGTGACTTGAGAAAGTTAGGAAAAAGAAGAAGAATGGTCATTCACAATAAGCTGTTTTGACGAAAAATAAACAGATGTTAGGGAGAAAGGAAATGAGGTAGAGAGGTTTCTTTTTTGGAAAAGGAGGAAGTTTCGTTCTTTTTTTGATTTGACTGGACAACGATTGGACGTGTGGCTCCCCATCATCTACTTACCGGTATATTCCCATCGAGATAGAAAATAAAAGAGTTACACGGAATCGGAAATAAAAATAAGTAAAGTGTAAAGTTTTTTTAAACAAACAAAATTAATCCAAAACAAAAACGTACAAACAAAACCAAATCTAAAAATTTAATAAGACATTTAAACACTGCAACCAGCGGGAGCCACTGCAACTCAGGATCCAATCCAACGAGGGAGGCGCTGATTAGCATAGCCAAGCCTGGCGTGCGCGGAATCCCCAAAAACACCGACCAAACATAACCTTTTATACCCGGACAGACAGACGGACCGGAAAATATATGTATTTATATATTTGAGTAATAGTAAAAAAAAGAGAATTTAGTGGTTAGAAGGGGTAAGCAATTGTCTTCAGTAGTTTATTTTACAGACTTTTTCAAAATTTAGTGGAAAAGTGCGCGAAAATACTCGGGTTGAGCTCAGGCCAGGGTAGGAGACCGTAAATAGTTTGTTAGGGTGATTTTCAGGCCCACAAACAGCAATTGATTGCTCCACCTGTAAAGAGAAAAATATAAGGAAACAATTAATGACCACCACATCGAGACTTTAAAAGAAAAAAAAAGATTAATAACAAATATATTCATACATAAAAAAAAGAAAATATACACACTTCTATACTATTCGGACGGACAGATTGATACGGACGACACTTTTTGGGGACACGAAGCTAACGCGGATGTATCCGGCATAATCGAAAAATCTCCTGTATTGAGAAGATATATATATATATATACTAGCTGAGGGCAACTTACCTTCGGGGAATCCGACAATTTCCGGCTTCTTTCAGTGACAGATCGGTCACTTGACATCATTATCGACCCGGAACAACATCCCAGTCGCCATTCCTGAAAATATAGTAGGAAAATGAAAGTTATTATGATCAATTAAATAATCCTTTTGAATTGAATTAAATAATCCTATTGTATGGAATTAAATTATCCTAGTAAATTGAATTAAATTATCCTAGTAAATTGAGCTAAATTATCCTATAAAATCGAGCTAAATTATTAAATTGAATTGAAATTCTAGGAAGTTGAATTATATAATTTAATTTATACTAATTGAAATTGAATTAAATTATCAAATTAATTTGGAAGTTTATATGCAGATAATAAAGGAGTATCGAGGCTAATGTCTAAATCTATCTTTCCTAAAATAAAACGAAAATTATGTTTTTTTAAAAAGGAAATTTTTAACATGAGTTCGGCTTAAGGCCTTTTTAAGGGTGGTAGGGAGAGGGTAAAAGGCGGGTAAGTAAAGGCTCAAATTTGGGATGCCAAACAGAAGGAAAAGGCATCAAGGTGAAACCTCTATAGATTTCTGTGGGAGGGCTAACCTTGGCAAAACACCAGCCGAGGAACGTATCTGTTTTGTCTGAGTGTACAGGAAGGTTCGTGAGTAGATATGTCCCTTTTCCTTATGTGTCCTCTATTCTTTTATTTTTATTCTATTCCAAATGTGAGATCTATTTCGGGTACCCTTGCTTTTCATATTTTAGTTTCAAGCCCGTATGAATTTTTTTTTGTATCCCCTGATTCAGCCTTGTCGGCGGCAAGAACCACCCCCATCCGGCGAGCCATAGCCGCGCAAACCGCCAGCATACCGGCAACGCCAATGACAGGGCAACATGTTTACGAGGCTTTGGGATTCAGTTCCACAAAGCATAACCAGCAGGGTAGACTACACTTTTTTGTTTTTGAAAATGCTATAAAAAAAATTGCACTGAAAACGCATTGGATGGTCAGTTCGCTTCAACTCCTGAACCAATTGGACTTTGTATGGCATCATACCAAAGTCTTTATGCAAAATTCGTCTAAATGATGTCTCCGAAATGTTCAATTGTTGAGAACGACGGTAGATTGATGTTGATGGCGCTTCACGCACACTTTTGCATGCAGGGTTGTCAACTTATGATGGTGACATTAGGGCCTCTTGCCTTTTTCGAAGGCAAGGTTCATCATGTGATTTGATTCTTTTTACTTTATTAGCCTTTAACACAGCTGAATTTGTGGCTCTTTCAGCCGGCTCATTGGCTTTAGAAGCATCTTTGACGCCTTTAGCACAGGTAAGTGACGCTTTTTGTTTTTCGGACAGAGCCGAAACCTCAACAGCCTCCAACTTCGTCAAAACTCTAAGCGCTATCCGGTGCTTCCGTTTCGACGGTCGGACATGACGTTTTCCCCTAACCGTAACACCTGTTGTGAGTACTGGGGAGTGGACGGCTTTGGCCAAGACCAACGGACGGACACTGGGACGATTGGGGAACTCCGCTCCATCGAAACATGAAGGCACCCCCGTCAAGAGAATATAAAGGGTCCGCCAAATAACTTTTTTGTTTTTGAAAATGCTATAAAAAAAATACTGAAAACGCATTGGATGGTCAGTTGGCTTCAACTCCTGAACCAATTGGACTTTGTATGGCATCATACCAAAGTCTTTATGCAAAAATCGTCTCAATGATGTCTCCGAAATGTTCAATTGTTGAGAACGACGGTGAATTGATGTTGATGTCGCTTCACGCACACTTTCTGCCACAGCAGCAATATTCTCGAGTGTACGCACTGTTTTTGGCTTTTCACGCTTTGGTTTATCGATGAGGATGCCAGTTTCTTTCACTTTTTTCACAAGATAACGAACATACGGTGCTCTCTTCTTCCAAAATCCGTACGCAATTTTACCATGATTTTCAAAGTAATGTCGCAATATACACATATTCGTTCAGCGGAAGGATAAAACTAATTATCTGTCAAATCAGACTTGAGCTAAGTGTTACCATTCACGAAATAAGCACTAGTTGAAAAAATAAAGTTAGATGGCGGACCCTTTATTTATTTCTTTGTCTGTTTTAGCCCGTAATAGGCACTACAATGTAGGTCTTCCATACTTTGTTTTAACTATCCGCTCTGTGATAAACACGTCCGTTCACTACGACTGATCAGCAACGATTAGAAATTCGCTTACGAGGGCGAAATGTTACCGTGGCCACTGTCTTATTTATTACTTTCAATTATTAACTGCAATAAAATTTTCTTCGTTGCGATATATTTCTTTACTAATTACTCTCATTTTTCTGATATATTTATTGTATATTCCTTCGTTTCCCTTTTGTTTGTTAAACAATTCGGTTATATGTACATACATACATGTGTGTATGTATGTGCGTAGCCCTTTGATATACAGTGTATTTAGTTTAATAAAAGCAGTGTCTTCTTTTGGAAAATAAGTTGTAAAGGGAAACGAAGGCGGATGTTAAATCAGTTCGATTTTTACTAAGTGCGAAACAAATGGTTTTTAAACCGCTAACGCTACCGAATTAACGGAATAATGAATAAAAGCTTTCATTCTTAATTAAAAGAGAAGTATTTGTTTTTAATAAGGCAAAGCTACTCATAAAAGTTTGTTATGTCAAGTCGAACTCAACAGCAATATTTTTGATATTGCTAGATTATGCTTGAATACACGACCAGTGGAACGCAAACGGAGTAAGTATATTCTTATATTATATGTTACAATTAATTATATACATTTAATAGCATTCCTGTAGGCCAATACTTTCTTACGAAGCTATGAAAGCAGACAAATCAAAAAATAAAGACTTCATAAAATGTCTACAAAATGAATTGAAGGAACTGAAGATTAAGTTCTACAAAGCGAACAATGTTGTTGAATGTGTTAGGTCAATATTCACCAAGGGGCAAATTAGAAAAATTATGTCTCCAGGAGCCCTTCAGTGGAAATGTAGTGATATTACCAGTGCAATGTGCTTACATGCAGCTGGACCTGGGGCCTACAACCACTTGTACAAGAAATGGTTACCTATACCTTCAGTCTCCACACTGCAATGGTGGAGCCGGAAAATAAATATACGTGATGGAATTTTGACAGCCGCTATAGATTTCACGCGGCAATCGAAGCGAAACTTTATGTTCTGCTATTTGACCTATTGAAGGTAGTTGAAACCTTTGAGTACGATGCCGCAGGAGACATTTGGAGAAAATTGGTCAACTACGAGTATGTACAAGTCGTAATAGCTCAAGCAATATGTAAATCTTGGAAACAGCCTGTCTTTTTTAATTATGACTGCGTTGGATAAGCCGAAGCTACATACAATAATTGCTCAGCTTTCCAGCGCAGATTACGCTAATGTAGGTATTGTGTCGGATTAATTTTGGATAATATAGACTTGACTAAAAAAACAATAGCCGAGTTGTTAAAATTAAAGACATCTAGTAGTGACTTATCTGTAACATACAAAATAAGCAATTAACATATTTCAGTTACAGGCCCAGGTAAGAGTACCGTTAATTTGATGAGAGAACATAAATTATATCCAACTTTTAGGGAGACCAAAGGTCAAGCTAGTGGCACAGCTATTTACAAATACCACAGCCAACGCAATTAGACGCTGTTACTCCCTCGGCTTTGAAAAAGTAAGACGGCTGATTTCGTGCAAGCATTGAATGACTGCTTTCACGTCCTCAATTCGAACATGAAAACGTTCAATTACCCTGGAAAGGTATGTTAAACTTGAAAGTATTGATTTTAAGAAACCATTTGTGCTTGACTATGATAATCAAAAACAGATTTTATTTTTTTTATTCCAAAAAAATGGTTGAAATATTTCCAAAAAGGTGTCATTATGACCAATAATTCATGATTACCTCCAACGAAAATACGAAATGGAATATATTTTAACATATAGGATAAATCAGGATATCCTAGAACATTTGTTTGGTGCTTTGCGTAGAAAAGGCGGCATTAACGATCACTCCACGCCGAAACAATTCAAATACAGGTTAAGAAAGTAAATTTTGAGTATGTTTTTATATACAATTTCGTCTATCTGTTCTTTGAAATGTATTGCCTTACTGTTTAAAGCACAAAATACAGAAAATCTTGTGGGTACAAGGAATATAGAAGGTGATAATAGTAACGTCGGCAAATGTTCAGAGAACTACTCCATATATTGCCGATTAATATTGTTGCGAGAGAAGCTCCAATCTTTAGCGGCATTAAAATTAAACTGCTTATCAATGTGGAGATGCAAGATCTACGGTCACATGAGCATATCGAAGTGTGGTGCTATGGTAACCGACCGAATGGACTATATACCAACGGTGTACGTCTTCGAGACGAACTGCATGACTATGATACCAGCCCAATATGAATGGGTTGGCAGAATAAAAGGTAATAGAAACCATCTCCACTTCATTTTTACAAAAGAAAACGAAACCCTATCATAGTGCAGCATTTTTTTACAAACGAAAACAAAATGGCATTTTTGGGGCGAAAGGCAGAACAAATGTAGCAGTTTTTGGCACAAAAGAAAACACCATTTATAATGCATTAATACGAGTATCAGTTTTTGCAGTAGTCGAATCTAATAAACTTGTCATTGTTTATTTTCAAAAGAGTAGTTTTATTAAACAAAAAAAGAGTGTTTACTTGTCTAATTATTAAAAAACAACTAAAAATGTCATTTAAGATATGTATAAAAATGGACGTGTGTGTGCTATGTATGGACTCCAAAACGGCTAGCTTTGATGAAATTTTCAGGGAATCTTCATACAAGCCTAGCGGGTGACTTAGGCTACATAAGTTCTTGATGATGGGGCGTGGCCCCGCCCATATAAGCCAATTTGAAGTTAAAAATTTTTGAGTGTTTACCCCTGTCCGTACCTGCGTCCAACTGGAAGTAGCTAGTCTATGGATCCTGCCCATAGGAGAAAGTCTTAAACAGAGGCCGCAGGCCGTAGGCCGACCGCACAGGGAAAGACTTATAATTAGAAAATAGGTTTGTATACGTGTATTACTGCGTACTCCCCAGATTAACGAAGATAACATTTCTTAGTATTTTTGGGGTTTGTTTTCATTTCATGCTGTTTTCGTGATTGGGGCAGTTTTGGTAACGAAAATAGGCCCCAAATTTGGGGCGCACTTTCATTTTCAATTTGGGGTGCATTTTCTTGGGGTCCAACTTCCGGCCGCCCCACTGTGCGGCTCTATGATATACTCTATTTTCAAAGTATGCTAAAGCTATGTATAGACAATTGTCAGATCGGACAACTTTATCAACCCAGTGAAATTGCCGCAAATGTACGGACAATGACATATCGTTAGGCAAAGGTGAAGACGATTGCAAGAAACCCTTACAATTTCATATATTTAAAATATATTTTGTAAATATTTATATGCAGGATTGCCAATAAAAATATTTTATAGACAGTGGCCAATAAAATGTTTTTCTGACAATGGCGCCATTTTTCCGCCATAGCTTATGTCGAAACAGGTTGTTTCCAGGAGAGGCGAATCGACGTTTTAGTGAAATTTTAAATTTGTGTGGAATTACCTTGTGGTTTAAATAGAATGACTGTTTTGAGCTTAACTTGATTGATTCTTTAGAATCGAGGTATTAATACTATTCTTTAATACTCCATTGATTTTTTCCGAACATATTTTTATCTCTATATGTACATAATCTAATAATAAATAAAAAATCTTATTATTTCCTATAAAAAAAATTATAATTATTTTTCTATTACTATCAATATTATGATTTTTAAGACTTGTTAAGCTCCCGCTTGTGACAATAAACGAATCAAAAAGAAAATCACTCACTTCCATATCGTCCACCCAATAAATGAATAGTGTATAATTTATTTGTCGTTTCGAGAAAATCATATTTGAAGTTTTTGTGAAATTGAAACTCGATATTATTATTTATTACCGGCTGGCAAAAAAAGGTCGGCGGCGGCTAAAATCGGCGACTCGGTTCGGCGGCATCATAATCTGCAAGTGAGACACTGCCAAAAACTGATGTGGAAGTAGTCAATAACACCACCAGTTCACCAATAGTACCTCCACTTTTGCAGGGAGTTCCCAGCAAAGGTTGTGATCAAAATAAAAAGAGCCACAAAACGATTCAAAACAATGAGGGAGCGACAAAAAATAACACCGCCTCCTAAAATTGTCGACTGGAAGATGGTGTAATAGGTAGTGAACGAAAGGAGGAGAATGACCCACTACCAAATAATGAGGGAGTGCCACCAGATAGGATAGACTCCCAAAATAAACTTTTACTGGAAAGACAATGATTGAGGTCATCCAGATAAACCTCCACCGGAGCGAGACAGCATCCAACGCTCTGATGGACATCATAAATAAAGGCAGGGTTCATATTGCTTTGATCCAAGAACCATGGACAACTAGCAACAAGGTTACTGGATTAAACCATGTGAACTATAACCTTTTCTATGCTAATACAGGTACTCGTCCAAGGACTTGAATTTTGTGCCATAAAAACGTATGTTTTCTTTTCTCTCTAGAGTTGTCAGCAACGGTGCTGAAGACAGGTAATGGAAATATGTACCTGGCGTCAATATATCTGCCATTCGATGCGCCGATATTGCCACCTACGTCGGAATTACAACGTCTGGTTAGGGAATCCAAACAAACAAGTAATGAGTTATTACCTGGTTGTGACGCCAACTCCCGTCATATCGCTTGGGGTAGTACTAACACCAATAAAAGGGGACACGCCCTTATAGAATTTTTGAATACAAATGACCTCATAACTCTTAACATAGGAAACACTGCAACCTTTTTTAAACAAAATTAGGGAAGAAGTATTAGATATAACGATATGTTCAGAAAATCTTATTGAAAAGATCCATGAGTGGAGGGTTTCGGATGAACACTCCTATTCGAACCACCGTTATATAAGGTTTAAAATTGCACGGCCACAGCCAAACCCAATAAGTTTCCATAATAAGGCTATGACCGTCTGGACTAATTTCGGAAATCTACTTATAAATCGATTGAGGCAGCCTACACGCGATTATCTATGTGCAGAAGACATTGATATCAATGTGAAGAAGATTACCGAGGCTCTTGTAAAATCATTTGAAAATAGTTGCCCACTTCGACAATGGAAATCTGCCTGTGAGAAACCCTGGATGACAGGACAAATTCGCGCGTTTGCAAAGATGTCCGCAGACTTCACAAAAGAGCTCGACGTAAAAAACAAATCAGTATACAATAAAATCATTAGATCGGCGAAACGTAACTCATGGAGGCTTTTCTGTGAGCAGGTAGACAGCATGTCTAAAATGAAAAAGTTCCTCTCAAAAAATCATGTCCAAACCGAAACACTGGTGGATGACACGGGTAAAAGGATGGAAACTATAGAGGATACCGTAAGGCTCTTGATGAAAACTCATTTTCCGACTGGTAATGCTGGACCAACAGAGGAACAGTTACAGAATGAAAATGTATTGCATCAAGTACCTATTACGGATATAACAGATGGTATGGTTAAAGAAGCGATAAAAAGTTTCTCTCCCTTTAAGGCTGCGGGACCGGATGGAATATTTCCAGCACTTATGCAGAATGAGGTGAATCTGGTATCTAACTTATCTGGCTGGAGTGTTCACTGTATGCCTAACCCATTCTTATACCCCAAAAAACTGGCAGGAATCAAGGGTGGTCTTCATACCAAAGCCTGGCAAGGCGAGTTATACGACCCCAAATGATTATGCTTATAGCCTAACTTCTTTCCTGTTAAAAACAATGGAGCGAATAATTGATGACATGGTCAAAAGTAAAATAGCGGATGACAGGCTAAAATTCAAACAACACGCCTATCTCAGTGGAAACAGCTCTGCATGAGGTAGTGCACCACATAGAAGAGTCCTTCAGTAAAGAAATGTATACACTTGCTGTTTGCATAGACATTGAGGGCGCATTTAACAATGTACAGACCGATACACTTATCCAGTCCTTAGACGAGTTTCAGGTTGACCGGGCGCTGAAAAACTGAATCAACAATATGGTAAGGAATAGGTGGATTATTTGTGGGTCATATGACGTAAAAATTAGAGACAAGGTAAATCGTGGTATACCTCAGGGGGGCATTTTATCGCCTCTTCTATGGGTTACGACGATACACAGTCTCCTAAAAGCCCTCACCAATGAAGGGCTTAAATCAGTATGTTATGCAGACGACGTTGTAATACTTCTAAGGGGATTTCATCAAAATCTATTATGGCGAAGAGTTGAGGAGGAATGACGGGTCTGGGACTTTTTATTGATAAACCAAAAGTCGAACTTCACTTCCGCCTCCCTGACCATCACACGGTATTTCAAGCAGAATTTCGAGCAATCACGGAGTGTGTAAACTGGCTCAGTAACACCACAAAGCCTAAATATGCCAACATCTTCACAGATAGCTAAATGACTATTAAAGCTATAACATCGGAAAGGGTCAAATCCAGAACTGTGTTGGACTGTAAAAGAACGATAAATGATTACTCAGTCCATGGTCAATTGCGTATTTGCTGGGTACCAGGACACAACGGAGTGATTGGAAACGAACGGGCAAACAGCTTGGCTTTAAAGGGCAGAGAACTTAGAGTAATAAACATGGAAAATTGGAAACCTTTCGAAGCCACGAAGAATGAGTTGAAGCACTGGGCAGTGATGGCTCACAAAACTGTGTGGAATAGCGAAACAGTAGGAGCAACTGCAAAGATACTGTGGGGTGACCCAAATGAAAAGAAAACAAGAAGTTTTCTGAAACTAAACAAAATCGATATTAGTAAGATGATGAGTGTTCTAACGGGACACTCAAGCTTACAAGCTCATCTTAATCGCATAGGACTAGCAGGCAACGACGAATGCAGGGCATGCAGGGAAAACGTCGAAATGATGAAACATTTTCTGTGTCACTGCCCGGCTTTCACACATGCAAGATCATAACATTTCGGGTCCGACATTTTACCAGACTTGACTCATCTCAGAGGATATGACTGGAAGATACTGAGAAAATTCGTGTCCAGTACCGATTTTCTGTAACTCGTGAGGTATAAAAAGATCATAAATAAGGAGCGCACAACAGGCCGAACCACTGACTTAAGTGTATGTCCATGTACATGAGACGTTTAAACGTCTCCTCTCTTCAACCTAACCTAATTGAGCTCGAGGTCATAGGGTTTTCTATTTCTAAATTTTATTTATTTAATATTTCGATCCTCTTCGTGAATCATCATCCGAAAAAACTACAAACATAATATCACAAACATTAGTAACATTAGAGAAACACATATCTGAATGACGTTCACTTACAAAAATATTAAATGAACAAAAACAAAAACTTAAAAATATATTTAACCGCATGTCGACCATCCTTCGTCTCATTTGGTTTGACACTGCCGTTGGTGGTTGTTTCGTTTTATGCTTTTTCCAATCAGTAGTTTATAGCTCTGTGAGAGATTGTCAAGACCGGCATGTGTAGCCAGTGTTGCCACTACAATAGTTTTTTTTCTACTAAAATTTCTACCAAATCTTTAATTTTTTATTTTACAAAAAATTTATCCATAAATTGTTTTTGGTTCATTTTTTCTAGTTTGGTTCCTTTTAATACTCATCAAAACACAAGAAATTGTGGTACCCATGTATTATAATTTTGTTTTGATCCAGAAGTTTGTAACACATTAAAACTCTGGACCAAGACCTATATCCACCTTTAAGTATACGGATCGACTCAGAATACCCAGTTTATTCGATCTAGCAATGTCTGTCCGTTTTTGTTGTCAACGTTGAAATCAATGAACATTTCGAAATGTTGGACTAAATCCTGATTAATTTTGGCACAGACAACTTTTTCGCATCGAGGAAGAACGGTGTTGAATTTCGAGAAAATCGGTTCAGATTTAAATGTAGCTCCCATATATTTGGCATCTATGCGAGAAAGCAAAAAAGAGTCAATTGAATCTGGAATGAACACTGTCAATTAAAAAAATCGGTTCTGAATTATGTATAGCCCCAATATATACATTCCTTCCCATTTGGTACCAATGCTCTATAGATACTTTATTTAATTTTCGACCGTTATGAACTTCGGGAGAAAGGAGTTTCTTTGCCATTAACGCATATTGTCATTTTTGAAGAAAATCAGATTTAGATATTCCCCCCCCCCAAAATATATAAATAAATATTGCATCAAAGTGCTATAGAAACATTATTAATATTTTAATAATAATTTACTTTATATTCCCCCCAAAATATATATACATATATATATTGCATCAAAGTGCTATAGAAACTTTATTAAACATCCGATAGTTATATGTAAAATGTGGCAGAGATGTTTCTTGCTACAAAACCAAACATTTGACAAGTATGAAGCAAAATGGTTCAGATTTGTATATAGCCGTCATATATACGTTCCGTCCGATTCGGCATTAAAGTGATTAGAAGCTAAATTTAACATCTGTTTGTTATGAAATTAGGTAGAGAACGTTAGGTTGAACGTTGCGAGTATAATTTTAAGATTTAGAATCACAGTGTGTTTGTTATTCTGCTCGAAAAAAGTGGTGTAGTCGGCTCCGCCCGACTTTAATTTTTCCTTACTGGTGAAATTATTTAACATTTGTATTATTACTCGTAACTTACTTGTTTATTCTATTTCGACGAGCCTTAAATCTACCAAATTTACATTGACGCTTCCATTCTACTAATCTAAAAAAATTCTACCAATTTTGGTAGAAAACCCCAAAAACGCCAACACTATGTGTAGCATCTCTGGAGTCATGCGTTTGTTGTATGGTTCGCGCATTGTAACACTCTCACACTATCTAGGTCTGCACAGTGTCTTTCTTCCATGCAATGGTTGGTAAATGCTGTTTTTGGTGTTGTTTTGTTGTGTTTTAACTTAATATCGGATTTGTGACCGGCCAAGCGAGTCCGTAATTTCTTTCCTATGTAAACTTTGTCACATTTTGTAATAAAATCTCCATTGCATTTTATTTCATATATGAGATTTGATTTGTCCATTTTGTGCCTTAGATTTCAGGTTAGTGAATAATTTTTGAAGAGTATTTTGTGTTTTTGGCGCTGTTTTGTATTTTTGTTCGTCTATACAGTCTGATTTTTCGAATCTTTCAGACAGGTTTGGCACATTTATGACAGATTTATATGTTATAGCTGGTTTTTCTTTCTGTGTTTTGTCTTGGAAAGCCGTTTTGGTGTAAAATCTTTATAATGTTTTATTTGTGAAAATCGGAGTCACTTATGGATGAGACTCGGTCAAAGAAATTTTTGGCCGTGTTATAAATAATTTTCTTTGGATGTATTGAGTGAAAATTGACAAGTCTGCCCGATGCTGTCGGCTTTTGATACCAGTTGGTCATTAATATATTCTTGTCTCTAATTATTAAAGTATCCAGGTACGGTAGTTTGTTTTAATTCTCTATTTCTATGGTACATTGTATATGTTGATTAAAACTATTGAAATTCGTCAAGATGTTATTAATTGCACTTCGTTCCGCTATCCCAAAGAGATCGTCTACGTAATTGGTCAAAAACTTAGGTCTAGTATCACAGTTGTTAAGGCATTCTTCCAATAATTCTTCCACTACGATATCGGCAATAACTGGGGACGCTGGCGAACCCATGGGGAGACCCCATGTATGTAATTGCATGTATGTAAAAAAAAAAACAAAAAAATAAGACATCACATAATAAATGAAAAATTATTTTAAAAAAATCGCGCGATTTAGGAAAACAATTCATTTATATAGTCAACACAAAAAAATGTATACAAATATTTACAAAAGTTGATCGATCATTCACGTTTTGAGAACCCGCGAATTCCACAACCTCAAAGTCTTCGAAATACTCGGATTCTTCGAAAGAATTCGTGTATCCGGAAACAGATTCCAATCCTCAGCAGCCACTTCTTATATTCCACCTATTTCCTCATTTACTTCAATCAGTCCGGCAAATTGAAGAAATTCGGTAAATTTGTTGCGACCATCAGATTTGCACCACCTCATAAATATAAATTTTTGAACAAAACTTTTTCTCCGGTTATATTCTGGTATGGATCGTTTCAAATGTCTCCAGAGACCTTCTATTGTGTTCGTGTGCTGCCCGCTTACTGGATCAACATAGTTAAGCGAATGGTTTACTTTATAGTGTATATACCCCTCATATAAAAAATCATTTTACAAATATTATTTTATATATTTACCTTCCAATAGTCGGACACTATTGTGGTTCCTGGCAGTGTATGGCGTTTGATAATAGGAATTAATGTTTGCCGGTTTCTTTTTTCCACCGGAAACAAAACATTTCCCACTACCACGCTCTACAACACCAAAATTCCATTGCCCTTCAACTCTATGGCCCCGATGGTATTTCCGCTTTCCAACTTTTGACTCGTCGATCTCTACCGTTGTTCCCGGTCCACCTATTTTTATTTCGGTTGGGAAGTATCCAAACAGAACAACTTCTCTACGAAAGTTGTCCCAATCAACACCAGTTTGGATTCGTTCAAAAATAAGAATTTGGCAAATATAAAGGTGTGCCTTCTCAAAACACTTACCCTTTCTCAGTGATATTTGGGTGTTGCACTGTACCGCTTTCTTTTTATTTTTCTTTACTGTGCTCCAACAACTATAATAAAATTTTATTTTTTATCACAATATTTTATATTCATCTGTCTTATATTTTGTTTAACTGCGGCTGAATGTGCTCTTCTTTCATTTTCGAATACGGGATCTAAGGCACCAAAGCTCGTAGAGGTTACATGCTCACGATTGTTCGATAACGACGACACACACATACGTGAGACACATGACTTGACGCCGGCACTGGGTTTTCCCTCCTCTGCGCCGTAATTTCTTTTGTCTTTTTTGGTTTAATCATATTTTTTAGGGGGAGACATCCCCATAACCAGTATTAACCCGTAATAGGTACGTCGATGTAGGCCTTTCAGAATAAGCTCAAACATTTCTGTTCTGAGACCGATGCATCCAATTCAACCTACGCACTAAAAACAACAAACCTCGTGTTTGCGTAGTAGGTAGGTTAATAGGTACTGAGTAATAGGTTAAAAACTATTCGCTCGGCGACAAACACGTCCGTTCGCTACGACTGATATAATAATGTAATTAAATTCACTGATTTTAAACAAATGAAATCGTGGCTGGTGCGCACGATAACTCTCGAAAGGAGTAACCGATTGACTTCAAATTTGGTATGTGGTAATATTTTCTTCTATCTCCGGCTAAGTTCGAAGATGGGCCATATTTAGTCCACTCTTTCTAGTACCTGCCCCACAAAGGGTTAACATTTAGTGAAATATTGATTATTTAATAACATTCTATACTACTTATTTGAATCCTCTGAATTCTACACGTAGTATTAGTTTACTAGTCACTATTACCTCGAGAAAAATGGGCGAAGTTGCCACGCCCCTTTTGGTACCTCCCACACAAATAGACAATTTTGAACCAAAAGTTAATAGCTTATAACTTTAATACCACTGCATAAAAATACTTGAAATTTTGTACAGTGTGATGCGTTTATAGTACCTAGAATCCAGAGAAAAATGGACGTTATTGGCACGCCCCTTTTGGTTCACACACGAATGGACCTTTTTGTACCAAAAGTTACCAGCTTATAACTTTAATACCACTGCATAAAAATACTTGAAATTTTGTACAGTGTGATGCGTTTATAGTACCTAGAATCCAGAGAAAAATGGACCTTATTGGCACGCCCCTTTTGGTTCCTACCACACGAATGGACCTTTTTGTACCAAAAGTTAACAGCTTTTAACTTTAATACCAGTGCATACAAATACTTTAAATTTCCTACAGTGCAATGCTTTTATAGTACCTAAGTCTAGAGTTAAGTGGCCGTAATTGGCACGCCCCTTTTGATACCTCCCACACAAAAGGACCATTTTACACCAAAAGCAACAGCTTTTAACTTTAATACCAGAATATACTTTAAAGCTTTTATTTTATATTTTTATTTTTTTATTTTATTCAAAACAAAACAAGTAAAAGCGTTAAGTTCCATGCCGAATCTTATATACCCTCCACCATGGATAGCATGTGACCTCACAAAATAACTCAAAACTGAATAAAATAACACCGAAAAAACAAAAAATATAGTAGATGAGAACAGTAGGAAACATATAGTAGGTGAGAACAGTAGGAATCACATCAAGTTGGATGCTATATATGGGGGCTATATCAAAACATTGACCGATATGGCCCATTTGCAATCCCAAACAGCTTGCAAATATAAGAAATATTTATACCAAATTTGATCAACCTAGCTCTATTATTGAGGACTGTAGCGTGATTACCACAGACGGACGGACGGACATGGCTAAATCGTCTTAGAATTTTACGACGATTAAGAATATATATACTTTATGGGGTCTCAGACAAATATTTATAGGTGTTACAAACGGAGTGACAAAATTAATATATATACCCCATCCTATGGTGGAGGGTATAAAAATAAATAAATTTACTAATATTTTTTTGGAACTCAAGGTGAGTGGATTCATAAGTCGGATTACCCGACTGAACTTTCTTACTTGTTTTTTGTACAAATTTCACCTGCACTTTGGGCGCAATGCTATATTTTAATTTCAATTAATTATCTATGCATCGATTTTCTTGGGAACGGTCTCCATTTATTCATGACCGGTCAGACGTTACGATAAAATAATAAAATATATATTGATTGTGCATTTTTCTATTTTTTATGATGCTTTTATTTAAAAATGATTTAAATTTTAAAAATTAAAATAAAAAAAAATCTGCTCCATATGATAAAGGGTATGTTCTTGCCTTCATTCCAAATTTCATCAAAATCCAAGCATTTTTATAGATTTTACAGCATTTTGGCCACATTTTCCCATTTCCGCCCATAGTGCGGCGGTGGGGTCGCGATTTGTGTTAGAGTGGAAATAAGGTCGAAACACGCTTTTTTTTGGAAATTACCACAAATGTAGTCAAACTACTCGTAGGGTGTGTTTACCGGCCACACATCAATATTTCTCTGGATACGCTGTTTGATAAATTATCATTAAATGCATTAGAATATAGCGACATAATTGTCGTCGGTGATTTAACTCAAACCTACTTGTAGACTCTAAAGAATAATACGACAGCTATCGGTCTTGAACCCTGTGTTCGGGAAAAACAGTACACTATACGTACGGTTCGTTCATAGGTTATTTCTTTTAGTGATTGTGTATGTGTACCCAAACAGAATACCGTACACTGAAGCTGAGTATAGACGATTGCCAGATCGGCAAACGTTATCAACCCTGTTTAAGTGCTGCAAATATACGGACAATGACAGATTGTTAGGCAAAGGTGAATTGACAGTTCAGACGATTGCAAGAAAACATTACAATTTCATATATTTACAATATATTTTGTAAATATTTATATGCAGGATTGCCAATAAAAATACATTATAGACAGTGTTGCAAATAAAATGTTTTTCTGGCAATGGCGCCGTTGTCACATGCATAAACTTCGCACATATAACAATCTGCAAATTATCTCGCAATGACTTTTCTGCTAACGTCGCAAAACAAAAATTGTGTGTGCACACGGTTGTAAATTCACAGGGTTGCATTTTTCCGCCATTTTGCTGGCAATGTTGTCCGATCTGCAAATCGTGTGTACTTACCTTGAGATTTTGAGATGACGATCACCTTCAGTTAAAGGACATGGTACAGGTGCGATATATATATTTGTATAATTTTATCATTCTAATATTATAAATGTTTTTTATTTTCAATAAAACAGTTAGATGATTTGAGCGATTTGCAAAAATTAGGAATAGAAAATGATAATTTTCGTTGTGATCAATGACGTCCTACATGAGTGGAATGGCGTTCTACATGATTGGAACTACTGCTTGCAGTTTAAGTATGTTTCGGAACACTACACAAGTGATAATGTAGCTGTATTAATGCGAAATTGCATTGACACCGCTGCAGCATGTGGTGCGTACGTTGTGGCCTTTGTATGTGACTAGATTGGTCCAAATCGGGGCTTAGATAAATACTGTTATTTGGTAGACGATGTTTTACTATTGAAGGACTTAATAAATAGTACGAATAATGAAATAGTTTATTTGCGTGATATTTGTCACTTAATGGATAATAAACGAAAATCCTTTGTTAGTATTTTCCTCAGCCTTGCGGCGCCGGAGACCTTTTCCACTTAGCCACAGAAGGTATACCAAGGGCCTGTTTCTGTAACTTATTTTCGTTCGTTTACGGAGAACGATCAAAAATCTCTTAACTATTACTTGAATTCTATAAAACGCAGGTTAAAAATATTTTAGGTACGAGCTTTTTACGTGCTTTTCTATAGACACACCGAATTATAAACTGCTGTGACTTATAGATTTCTCGGAATAATTGAGTGATTTTTGATCGTTCGCCGTAGACGAACGAAAATAAGTTACAGAAACAGGCCCCAAGTCTTTGCGCCTTCCTAAGCACTTTCTTATAGATCTTGAGTTGCTCTTTATAGGCATCCCAAACATTAGGGACCCCAGTAGATTTAGCCTAGTTTAACAGCTTGTTGCAGGTCTTTTTCATAGCCGTTAGTTCAGAAGTCCACCATTGGGGTTTAGTTTTACCCTTGTACCTTGTTTTTGGACAGGCTTCTTCAAGGAACTATTGAATGATATGGTGATATGCTTGACCATATTATCCAGACCGGTTTTGTCATTCGGTTCGTACAAAGAAAGAGCAATATGGAAAACGAAGGCGAAAGTTAAATTATTTCGATTTTTACTAAGTGCGAAACAAATTGTTTTTAAACCGCTAACGCCACCGAATAAACGGAATAATGAATAAAAGCTTTTATTCTTAATTAAAAGAGAAGTATTTTTTAATAAGGCAAAGCTACTCATAAAAGTTTGTTATGTCAAGTCGAACTCAAAAGTAATATTTTTGATATTGTTAGATCAATTATGCTTGAATACACGACTAGTGGAACGCAGTAACGGTGTAAGTATATTCTTATATTATATATTACAACTAGCTGACCCGGTGTGCTTCGCTGCCCTCAAAGTGCGTTTCAGTGAATATGTTGACACTCTTGATATTACGGCAGTGTTTTCGGCTCATCCATATTGCACTTAAATGCACCAAATGCACGTGTAGTGCAATACCCGTCAAATCACATTGGGAGGCTACGTCGCTTATTCTCTGTTGGGGCATATAGATTATTACGAATTTGTGCAATAATTCTATCAGTATTTATTTTTTCTATAACGATGCCGCATGCGCCTAGTCACGCCATCTAATACGATATCTCCCAATTTTGTTGAGTCACGTGCTAACTTTGAAGGCACTTGAATACTAACGGCCTGTTTCTGTAACTCATGTTCGCCCACTTTCACTATCACCCCAGTTTTCAGCTACATGACGCGTAATGGCACCAAGGTCACACATACCCAACTTCGAGAATTTTGCTCCAATAGTATTCGAAATATTTCATATTTGAATCCTAGGTTGTATGGGCAGTGCCACGCCCACTGTCACTATCACACCGGTTTTTGCCTCCATGATGTGTACTGGTACCAAGGTCACACATATCGAATTTTGAGTATTTTGAACCAATAGTACCCAAGATATTCCAGTTTTAAATTTTACATTGTATGGGCGGTGCCAGGCCCCTTTGTCCAATCAAAACCGAATATAGCTACGAACCTTCCACATACCGAAAGATATTCTCATGCAAAAATTCAGCAAAATCTGTTCAGCCGTTATCGAGTCCATCGCGTACCAACGAAAACCATTTCATTTATATATATATAGATTAAAGATTAATTATATACATTTAATAGCATTCCTGTAGGCCAATACTTTCTTACGAAGCTATGAAAGTAGACAAATCAAAAAAAAGGACTTCATAAAATGTCTACAAAATGAATTGAAGGAACTGAAGATTAAGGTCTACAAAGCGAACAAAGTTGTTGAATGTGTTAGGTCTATATTCACACAAGGGACATATTATAAAAATTATGTCTCCAGGAGCCCTTCAGTGGAAATGTAGTGATATTACCAGTGCAATGTTCTTACATGCAGCTGGACTGGGGCGTACAACCACTTGTACAAGAAAGGGTTACCTATACCTTCAGTCTCCACACTGCAATGGTGGAGCCGGAAAATAAATATATGCGATGGAATTTTGACGCCCGCTATAGATTTCATGCGGCAAGCGAAGCTAAACTTTATGTTCTGCTATTTGACCTATTGAAGGTAGTTGAAACCTTTGAGCACGATGCCGCAGGAGACATTTGTAGAGAACCGGTCAACTATGTACAAGTCGTAATAGCTCAAGCAATATGTAAATCTTGGAAACAGCCAGTTTTTTAATTATGACTGCGTTGGATAAGCCGAAGCTACATACAATAATTTCTCAGCTTTCCAGCGCAGATTACACTGTTGTAGGTATTGTGTCGGATTAATTTTGGACAATATACACTTGACTAAAAAAACATCAGCCGTGTTGTTAAAATTAAAGACATCTAGTAGTGGCTTATCTATAACATACAAAATAAGCAATTAACACATTTCAGTTACAGGCCCAGGTAAGAGTACCGTTAATTAGATTAAAGATCATAAATTATATCCAACTTTTAGGGAGGCAGAAGGTCAAGTTAGCGGCACAGCTAATTTCAAATACCACAGCTAACACAATTAGACGTTGTTACTCCCTCGGCTTTGAAATACATAAAGCAAGTGAGACGGCTGATTTCGTGCAAGCATTGAATGACTGCTTTCACGTCCTCAATTCGAGCATGAAAACGTTCAATTACCCTGGAAAGGTATACATATTGTACTCTTATGTTAAACTGAAAAGCACTAATTTTAAGAAACCGTTTGTTCTGGACTATGATAATCAAAATAGGATTTTATTGCATATGAATCAATTGAAGTCCACCCCTATTATTCCAAAAAAAAAATCCTTGAAATATTTCCAAAAAGATGTCGTTATAACCAATAATACATTGATGATTACCTCCAACGAAAATACAAAATGGAATATATTTTAACATATAGGATATTTTAATATATAAGATATCCTGGAACATTTGTTTTGTGCTTTGCGTAGCAATGGCGGCCTTAACGATCATCCAACGCCGAAACAATTCAAATACAGGTTAAGACAGTACATTTTGGGTATGTTTTTATATACAATTTTGTCTATCTGTTCTTTGAAATGTATTGCCTTACTGTTTAAAGCGCTAAATACAGAAAATCTTGCGAGTACAAGGAATGTAGAAGGTGATAATACCGAGTGGATCGGCTCTAATACTAATGCGATCAGTAACATCGGCAAATGTTCAGAGAACTACTCCATATACTGCCGATTAATATTGTTGCGAGAAAAGTTCCAATGCCGAGCGGCATTAAGATTAAACTGCCTATCAATGTGGAGATACAAGAACTACGGTCACATGAGCATATCAAAGTGTATTGCTATGGTAACCGACCGAATGGACTATATACCAACGGTATACGTCTTCGAGACGAACTGCATCACTATGATACCAGCCAAAGATGAATGGGTTGGCAGAATAAAAGGTAATAGAAACCATCGCCACTTCTATACGAATGCTTCGAAACTTGATGAAATCTTTGGCTTCGGGGTACACTGTAAAGAACTTGCGGTGTTTTCCTTTGTGCCAAAAAATGTTACATTTTTTCTGCCTTTCGCCCCAAAAATGCCTTTTTGTTTTCGTTTGTAAAAAAATGATGCACTGTGAAAGGGTTTCGTTTTCTTTTCTTAAAAATGTCGAACATGTGCAGTGCATAAATGCAACATTTCAGCCCTGTATTTAATCGAAGGGGCGGACGCTGCCCTACAAAACAGATGTTTTTCGGCATCGAGCGAATAGCCTAAATATCAGCGTGTGGACGTACGTGTTTTTTTCTAATGAGTGTTTTTAGTGTTTTAGTTTTTTGTTATGAGTTAAAAGGCTAGCCTTTTGCATTTTTGTTTTCAATTCTGACCGTAAAACATGCAGCAGTACAAGAGGGTACAGGTGGCATTATTAAAATGCTGCTCTCTGACAGGTCAACATATTTTTTTAGAAAACACCATTAGTCTGTACATAGCTCAAAGACTGCCAGATACCTGCAGTGTCTATCAAGCCGAAATAATGGCAATATGGGAAGTGCCAAATGTGAATTGATCGCAACATAGTATAGGGTGCCTGGGCACAGGGATATCCCGGGGAACTGCACAGACGATGAACTTTCTAGGAATGGGACGACCTTACAAATTCTCGAAGAATTTTCATATATGTATATGTAGGTGCGCCACTATCTACATGCAAGCTTTGGATTAGGCAATCAGGCAGTCCAACGAAAAATGAACAGAAATCGGCACCTGTAGGGTAGATAGACAAATCTGACCACGCACTAGAGAGGAAAAGATTTTCTACGTTTGTATCAGTTCTGACGGACACTGCCTGATCGGCGAACACGCCAGAAGATTGGGTATTGACTCCACTGACTTCTGCAGAAGAAGTGGAGAGCATTGAGCACTTGCTATGCGGTACCGATATTCGGACTAGCTATAAATTTGTATATCAAACAGGTTGGTTTCGAACTGGTCTATGTGAGCTGGAAAAAAATGACTGACACCTTAACCTAAACCTTAGATTTGGCCTTGTAGTGCTATGGAAGCTGTATATCACATTCAATCATTTTGAAATTTAGTAGGGTAGAGATTATTTATCCAATTTATATAGCTTATTCTGCTCTAACAAGGTGGAGTACGGTATGATATAGTTGGCTTTGCCCGTTCTTTCCTTACTCGATTTTACTCCTAAGGAAATGCGTATAGTCTAGCAACAATTCTTATTTTGTTAGCAGCACATTCATCTTCCTAAATTGATCACATACTCGTACATAAATACATAATCAGAGCTTTCCTAATGCTGGCTTATCATAAAAGGTCGATAGGTTGGTTGACTTTATACTCGTAGATATTTTGGACATACAAAAATATTTGGTTAAAAGTTTCGAATGTTTTACCCTTCTTTTGTAGCTAAATTGTTTTCCCAAAATTTGTGAGTGCTAACAGCCGTATTTATAAAAAATCCCTAATTGTGATTTAAAGTACACATTAGTTGACAAACACTTCTTGCCTAATAAACCATTATTAACAAAATTTATTGATAACACTATGCAACAACAATTTTTTTTTGTGTCCTAGACCTAAAAATTATTTTTTTGTATAGATTGTAGCATACTGTTATATAAAATCAAAACCAAAAATTTTTTTATGGATAATTTTTTTTAAAAACATTTTTTATTAAAAATACTATTATCGTCGGAGGTACCCTTAGTATTTGCACTATAATTTTTGGAATATATGCCCGATCAGGTCGAAGCTATTAATGTTGGATATATCTCCTTCACTTAGAAACAGCGGTTTAGTAACCCAGCAAAAAAAGAGCATCCAAAGAAGCAATTAAAATCCCCAACTTATGATCCGGAAGTTGTTCTAATTTGGATTTTCACCAATGAATTTAACAAGGGCTTGTCGCGCCGGGGAAGTACTTATTTCTCACCACTTTTGCACAACTTCTTTCAAAGCACTTTTAAATTTGCTTTTTTGGTGTTGTATTTATTTGATGAATGTATGTCGTTCTTATTAACATCATTGGATTCAGAGATAATTCTCTTATTTTAAAGGAACACAAATGTTGAGCCTTCGTGACATAGGAAAGGGAATGTATAAATAATTTACTCTTGGCCAAAGAGATCGACCATCATATATATAAGTACGTATGTTCGGGACATTTGAAGATGTTTGTAGATTACAAACAATTATCGTGTGGCTGGTTCTTGAAAAGTGTGACCGATGACCCCATAGTGTAACTTCTAGTAACATTTTTGTAAATGGTCAACATTCTCACTAATAAAAAAGTATTTTTTATTCTACACTGTAATACATAGCACATTGGTGCTTCGCTTCGTATTTTCCGTAGCCCCGGTTCAGAGAGTAGTAAAGTACCACAGTGTGGTATACTTATAGTAAGTACGGAATGGTATATTTAATTCCCACAATTTCTTTTAAAATTATTTATTTATACAATTTATTATAATTTTATGCATTTGTTTCTAACACCCAAAAGGAGAAGAGATATAGACCATCTGTTATTATACCGATCGACTTAGAATCACTTTCTGAGCCGATTTAGCTGTGCAGTTCGCAAATATAGCACGACCTCAAAGAAATTTTGCACATATCTACAATTCGTATTGAAAAAGAAAGACAATCCATATTTAGATATAGGGCCTGTTTCTGTAACTTATTTTCTTTCGTCTACGGCGAACGATCAAAAATCTCTCAACTATTTGAATATCAGTTTAGAACCAGATCCAATGTACTACAATTCCACAATTTAACATATTTAGAAGAATATCAACATACTTTAAAATTACTTAATGTTAATTTAATCGACTATGAAAAAGTCGACTTTTAGGTCCGATTAATCGACCTAGTCGACTGAAACGAAATTTTGTTAATGAAAAAAGTCGAAAATCGACCATTCACTAATACTGATATAGCCGCCGTATAAATATATATTTCTTCCTTTAGCACTATAGAAGCAGTATTTCACATATACTTCATAGCCCCCATATATATGTTCCTTCCGATCTGGCCTTTTTTAACTTCAGAAGCTTTATTTTACATCCAATCGTTTCGAAATTATGTTAATAATTTATACTCCGAAATTACATTTGGGTTAGTTATTTAGAAGAACTTCATTAAATGCTGAAAAAATGTTCATACTTCTGATTTGGAAGTACTTATAATGTTATTCTTTTGGAAGTACTTCTTTTATTTTTTGCTGGGAACAGTCATTAAACAAATTGGAAAAGTAGATTTTTTTCAAGAAAAAAAAAAATCCTGTGACAAAAAAAAATATAAAAAAAATGGAAAAAAATATTTTATTTGTTAAAAGTTTGCATCCTTGCGAAGAAAATAATGCCTATTTGAAAAAAATCTATGGATAAATCTTTTTTTTAATTTCTGTTTAAATAGCGATTTTATTATTATTACTTTTATTTATAACAGGTGGCGCAAAAGTAACCTTTCGAGCGTATGTTAGACGCGATTGGCGGTCATCAGCTAACAGCTGATGCACCGTCTGGTCTTTGTACGGAAACATCTTCAAATCTTGTACCAAAATTCGCTGTAGAGACCGTCGACTGATACCCATTTGCGGGGCACGTCGTCTGGTCGATGTCGACGGCGCTTCCATGACATCCTCGGCTACAGCAGCAATACTCTCTGCAGAACGGCTACTCCGGGGTCTGCCACGCCTGGCAGCATCTCGTGTTGTGCCAGTCTCTTCGAGTCGAGCGGCTAAACGTCGCAGTGTTTCACCAGTAGGCGTTGGACGGCCAGGAAATCTGCGACGAAATTCACGTTGTGCCAAAGTCACCGACCGATTATTGGTCAAGTCAGCAATATTCCGCGTTCTGGAGCAGTGTAGCGTAACATTGTTTATTAACGTGTATTTCGCATGTGTTTACTACACAAATGTCAAAACAGAACTGACATTAGGGGCCAATCGCAAAATTTATAGCATTTTCTGATAGGAGGATTACTTTTGAGCCACCTGTTATTATGTACATTGAGTTTATTTACATGAACAAGTTTCATTAGAAGTAATTGTGAGTTTTTTGTTGACGTTTGTAGATTTTGGAATCGGTTTCTCTAATGAGGAACCAAATATAATCTCCATCATTCTTTCATCCCAGTGCCCTTGGTGAAACCTTTCGCCATGTTCGTCACTTACTTCGCCAAGATTCTCGAGGAAAAAATATAAATGAGAATGCAAGAAATGAATTTTGAGGGACATATTTACACCTGTTGGAATACATAAAGCGAAAAATAAGTTGGAAGAATACATACTATGTATGGCTGTACGGCTATGGCTCGTCGGTTCGGGTGGTATTCTTGCCGGCGTCGTGGAGTTTACACAGTTTTTGTTTTTCGGCATCGAGCGAATAGCCTAAATATCAGCGTGTGGACGTACGTGTTTTTTTCTAATGAGTGTTTTTAGTGTTTTAGTTTTTTGTTATGAGTTAAAAGGCTAGCCTTTTGCATTTTTGTTTTCAATTCTGACCGTAAAACATGCAGCAGTACAAGAGGGTACAGGTGGCATTATTAAAATGCTGCTCTCTGACAGGTCAACATATTTTTTTAGAAAACACCATTAGTCTGTACATAGCTCAAAGACTGCCAGATACCTGCAGTGTCTATCAAGCCGAAATAATGGCAATATGGGAAGTGCCAAATGTGAATTGATCGCAACATAGTATAGGGTGCCTGGGCACAGGGATATCCCGGGGAACTGCACAGACGATGAACTTTCTAGGAATGGGACGACCTTACAAATTCTCGAAGAATTTTCATATATGTATATGTAGGTGCGCCACTATCTACATGCAAGCTTTGGATTAGGCAATCAGGCAGTCCAACGAAAAATGAACAGAAATCGGCACCTGTAGGGTAGATAGACAAATCTGACCACGCACTAGAGAGGAAAAGATTTTCTACGTTTGTATCAGTTCTGACGGACACTGCCTGATCGGCGAACACGCCAGAAGATTGGGTATTGACTCCACTGACTTCTGCAGAAGAAGTGGAGAGCATTGAGCACTTGCTATGCGGTACCGATATTCGGACTAGCTATAAATTTGTATATCAAACAGGTTGGTTTCGAACTGGTCTATGTGAGCTGGAAAAAAATGACTGACACCTTAACCTAAACCTTAGATTTGGCCTTGTAGTGCTATGGAAGCTGTATATCACATTCAATCATTTTGAAATTTAGTAGGGTAGAGATTATTTATCCAATTTATATAGCTTATTCTGCTCTAACAAGGTGGAGTACGGTATGATATAGTTGGCTTTGCCCGTTCTTTCCTTACTCGATTTTACTCCTAAGGAAATGCGTATAGTCTAGCAACAATTCTTATTTTGTTAGCAGCACATTCATCTTCCTAAATTGATCACATACTCGTACATAAATACATAATCAGAGCTTTCCTAATGCTGGCTTATCATAAAAGGTCGATAGGTTGGTTGACTTTATACTCGTAGATATTTTGGACATACAAAAATATTTGGTTAAAAGTTTCGAATGTTTTACCCTTCTTTTGTAGCTAAATTGTTTTCCCAAAATTTGTGAGTGCTAACAGCCGTATTTATAAAAAATCCCTAATTGTGATTTAAAGTACACATTAGTTGACAAACACTTCTTGCCTAATAAACCATTATTAACAAAATTTATTGATAACACTATGCAACAACAATTTTTTTTTGTGTCCTAGACCTAAAAATTATTTTTTTGTATAGATTGTAGCATACTGTTATATAAAATCAAAACCAAAAATTTTTTTATGGATAATTTTTTTTAAAAACATTTTTTATTAAAAATACTATTATCGTCGGAGGTACCCTTAGTATTTGCACTATAATTTTTGGAATATATGCCCGATCAGGTCGAAGCTATTAATGTTGGATATATCTCCTTCACTTAGAAACAGCGGTTTAGTAACCCAGCAAAAAAAGAGCATCCAAAGAAGCAATTAAAATCCCCAACTTATGATCCGGAAGTTGTTCTAATTTGGATTTTCACCAATGAATTTAACAAGGGCTTGTCGCGCCGGGGAAGTACTTATTTCTCACCACTTTTGCACAACTTCTTTCAAAGCACTTTTAAATTTGCTTTTTTGGTGTTGTATTTATTTGATGAATGTATGTCGTTCTTATTAACATCATTGGATTCAGAGATAATTCTCTTATTTTAAAGGAACACAAATGTTGAGCCTTCGTGACATAGGAAAGGGAATGTATAAATAATTTACTCTTGGCCAAAGAGATCGACCATCATATATATAAGTACGTATGTTCGGGACATTTGAAGATGTTTGTAGATTACAAACAATTATCGTGTGGCTGGTTCTTGAAAAGTGTGACCGATGACCCCATAGTGTAACTTCTAGTAACATTTTTGTAAATGGTCAACATTCTCACTAATAAAAAAGTATTTTTTATTCTACACTGTAATACATAGCACATTGGTGCTTCGCTTCGTATTTTCCGTAGCCCCGGTTCAGAGAGTAGTAAAGTACCACAGTGTGGTATACTTATAGTAAGTACGGAATGGTATATTTAATTCCCACAATTTCTTTTAAAATTATTTATTTATACAATTTATTATAATTTTATGCATTTGTTTCTAACACCCAAAAGGAGAAGAGATATAGACCATCTGTTATTATACCGATCGACTTAGAATCACTTTCTGAGCCGATTTAGCTGTGCAGTTCGCAAATATAGCACGACCTCAAAGAAATTTTGCACATATCTACAATTCGTATTGAAAAAGAAAGACAATCCATATTTAGATATAGGGCCTGTTTCTGTAACTTATTTTCTTTCGTCTACGGCGAACGATCAAAAATCTCTCAACTATTTGAATATCAGTTTAGAACCAGATCCAATGTACTACAATTCCACAATTTAACATATTTAGAAGAATATCAACATACTTTAAAATTACTTAATGTTAATTTAATCGACTATGAAAAAGTCGACTTTTAGGTCCGATTAATCGACCTAGTCGACTGAAACGAAATTTTGTTAATGAAAAAAGTCGAAAATCGACCATTCACTAATACTGATATAGCCGCCGTATAAATATATATTTCTTCCTTTAGCACTATAGAAGCAGTATTTCACATATACTTCATAGCCCCCATATATATGTTCCTTCCGATCTGGCCTTTTTTAACTTCAGAAGCTTTATTTTACATCCAATCGTTTCGAAATTATGTTAATAATTTATACTCCGAAATTACATTTGGGTTAGTTATTTAGAAGAACTTCATTAAATGCTGAAAAAATGTTCATACTTCTGATTTGGAAGTACTTATAATGTTATTCTTTTGGAAGTACTTCTTTTATTTTTTGCTGGGAACAGTCATTAAACAAATTGGAAAAGTAGATTTTTTTCAAGAAAAAAAAAATCCTGTGACAAAAAAAAATATAAAAAAAATGGAAAAAAATATTTTATTTGTTAAAAGTTTGCATCCTTGCGAAGAAAATAATGCCTATTTGAAAAAAATCTATGGATAAATCTTTTTTTTAATTTCTGTTTAAATAGCGATTTTATTATTATTACTTTTATTTATAACAGGTGGCGCAAAAGTAACCTTTCGAGCGTATGTTAGACGCGATTGGCGGTCATCAGCTAACAGCTGATGCACCGTCTGGTCTTTGTACGGAAACATCTTCAAATCTTGTACCAAAATTCGCTGTAGAGACCGTCGACTGATACCCATTTGCGGGGCACGTCGTCTGGTCGATGTCGACGGCGCTTCCATGACATCCTCGGCTACAGCAGCAATACTCTCTGCAGAACGGCTACTCCGGGGTCTGCCACGCCTGGCAGCATCTCGTGTTGTGCCAGTCTCTTCGAGTCGAGCGGCTAAACGTCGCAGTGTTTCACCAGTAGGCGTTGGACGGCCAGGAAATCTGCGACGAAATTCACGTTGTGCCAAAGTCACCGACCGATTATTGGTCAAGTCAGCAATATTCCGCGTTCTGGAGCAGTGTAGCGTAACATTGTTTATTAACGTGTATTTCGCATGTGTTTACTACACAAATGTCAAAACAGAACTGACATTAGGGGCCAATCGCAAAATTTATAGCATTTTCTGATAGGAGGATTACTTTTGAGCCACCTGTTATTATGTACATTGAGTTTATTTACATGAACAAGTTTCATTAGAAGTAATTGTGAGTTTTTTGTTGACGTTTGTAGATTTTGGAATCGGTTTCTCTAATGAGGAACCAAATATAATCTCCATCATTCTTTCATCCCAGTGCCCTTGGTGAAACCTTTCGCCATGTTCGTCACTTACTTCGCCAAGATTCTCGAGGAAAAAATATAAATGAGAATGCAAGAAATGAATTTTGAGGGACATATTTACACCTGTTGGAATACATAAAGCGAAAAATAAGTTGGAAGAATACATACTATGTATGGCTGTACGGCTATGGCTCGTCGGTTCGGGTGGTATTCTTGCCGGCGTCGTGGAGTTTACACAGCGACAAAAACAAATTCATACCGGACGTATCGACATAACATTGAAGGAATTAGGGTACCCGGAATAAGTTTGATAAGAAAAGGAAAGAAGCAAAAAGGAAGGGACAACAGACGAAGACACTCACGAAATCTTAGACAATGCACACTTATGGGAACCTCTTCGACACTTGGCTGGTGTTATGCCAAGACTTGGCCCTCCCACTGGAATCGGCTTCAGATTCCACCTTGATACCTATGTATGTATCTGTTTAGGTATCCCATGATCGACCCTTTACTTACCCCTATCTACCCCTTCCCTACCACCTTAGAAATGGCCCTAAGCCAAATGCATTTCCAAAATTTTCGTTTTCACAAGCTCAACACATTTATTCCATGTCATTTTTAAATCCCTCCAAGCTTTAATAATTTTTTTTTTATAAAATTTAGTTCTTGTTCATTTAAAATTAGATTTATTCCATTTTACTTTAGCATTACTTCTACTTCAATTCAAATTAAATTCTATCAAATCTCTTGAATTCAATAAGTTTTAGATTTAATTTAACTTTAATTTTAATTCTAAATTCATTTTATTTTATAATTTCTTATTCAAATTAATTTCAAATGTGATTCTATTCATTTACATTTGATCAGGTTAATAATCGTACGGTTATGAGGGCCCAAAAAGTTACGTCTGTCTGTTTCTGTCTGTCCTAGTATTTCTGGGTACGTGTAAATTTGTCTATATGTATATTTGGTCTTGTTTATTTTTTTTATCATTAAAGATCTTTAAATTTATGGTTTCTTTTATTTTGTTTTTCAGGAGGGACGAACAATCAGTTTTGGCTAACCCTGAGCCTTAACGAAAAAGTAATGCCCTGTCCTAGTTCTGAGCTCAATCCTAGCCCGGGGATTTTACCCAAAAAGGTAAGTAAACAAAACTAATTGTTTGGGCCTAACAAAAAACTAACCACTGTTCTTTTTTGTTCTTCTAAAGGTGCACAAATATAGATATATATAGGACTGTCCGTCTGTCGGTCCGGAGTTTAAAAGTTAATAGTCAAGGAGTAACTGTGGGATAGCCTTCGCATGCCAGGCTGGGCTATGCGTTTCCGCGCCTCCCTCGCTGCTCCGGACGCTGATGCTGTGGCTGTTGATGCTGTGGCTGTTGATGCTGTGGCTGTTGATGCGGTGTCTTAAATGATTTTGCAGATTTCACTTTATTTCAGTTTAATTTATTTATTTTGATTGTAAACTTTACTTTAGTCTAGTCTGTAAGCTACACTTTAATTTAGCTTGTAAGCTTTGCTTTAGTTTAGTTTGTAAGATTTTCTTTAATTTTGTTTGTAAAATTTACTTTAATTTAGTTGGTAAGCTTTACTTTAATTTAGTTTGTAAGCTTTACTTTAATTTAGTTTGTAAGCTTTACTTTAATTTAGTTTGTAAGCTTAACTTTAATTTCACACTGTGTTTGATTTAACATCTTTCTCTTTGGTGTCACACAATAAATTCAAAAAAAAACTTTAATCCATTGCAATTTTATTTTCGGGAAGAGCCACTGCGTCCGGCCGGTGAAACGTCCAAATCCAAAAAGGAAAGAAAATATCTTCCATTTTGGCCATGAAAGTCTATCTTCTTCCTTTATTTCCTACCTCCTCCTCCTAATCTGTCAGCTGTCACTTTTGTGTAGACCGCCAGATGTCAGCTGATTGCAATTTCCCTAATTTTTATTTTCTGTTGGCCGTTAAATTGCCGTACAATTTGAAAACTAGAACGCACACGACATTTTAAATCGCAACAAATTTTCCAATCATGTTCATATTTCATGTTCATAAATTAAAAACGTTTTATTCCACAAAACATTGTAATACATTAATTTTAAAGTACTTACATCATTCTTCGACTAGTCCATCGAGTAAGATTTACATGGCACGAATTACACAAAATACTAGGTGTCCACGGTTCGTTCATATTTTTAACTTGTATACCAAAATATTACACGTATATTTCTTCTATTGTTTTACTAAACGCACGTCGATTTTTTTAATTACATATTTTCCGCAGATGTAGCAGAAATTGTCGGGATCATTTACACATTGAAAAGTTCATTGCGATTACTCATACTTCGAAATATAACATTGTAATATTTTTCAGAAAATCGACTTAAGGCGCTGAATTACACTAATTTATTAATAAGAAATTCCATTCATCAATTCCGGGTTTAAGGTTCATAAGTTGCAGTACCCGTAGCTGACATATAGTTTGCTTCGAAAGTAGACACCCAATATTTTCAAGACTACTTTGTATTTTACTACCTGTATATACGACTGGGATGTCCATGCCCCTAAAAGGCGTAACTGAATGGAAACCTCATAAATAAACAAGTAAAAGCGTTAAGTTCGGCCATGCCGAATCTTATATACCCTCCACCATGGATAGCATGTGGCCTCACAAAATAACTCAAACCTAAAGAAAATAACACCAAAAAATATAGTAGGTGAGAACAGTAGGAAACATATAGTAGATGAGAACAGTAGGAATAATAATAAATAAGATGCTATATATAGGAGCTATATCAAAACATTGACCGATATGGCTCATTTGCAATCCCAAACAACCTTCAACTATAAGAAGTATTTGTACCAAATTTGATCAACCTAGCTCTATTATTGCGGACTGTAGCGTGATTACCACAGACGGACGGACGGACATGGCTAAATCGTCTTAGAATTTTACGACGATTAAGAATATATATACTTTATGGGGTCTCAGATCAATATTTAGAGGTGTTACAAACGGAGTGACGAAATGAATATACCCCCATCCTATGGTGGAGGGTATAAAAACCACAAATATTGTTGAATGACCCTCTACCTGAGCGGATCTCATCCAATATAGCTCTCACATTGCATATCATGTTTTATGGAGGGTTACGAACGGCCATAAAACCTCGTCCTCTCTATAATTTTATGTCTGACATCAATCCTCATAAAATAAAATGCAAGTGCAATGTCTCTTATATGTCGCTCTCACATATGACGAATTCAATATAAGCAAAAACATCATTTAGAAACGAAAAATGGCTCATAACTTTTACATCTATCCATAGATTTTTTCAAATAGACAGCTTTTTAAAACTGTGATAAAATAATTTTTTCGATTTTTTTTTCTAATTTTTATGGTTTTATTTGTACCAGGAAAATGTTTTTTAAAAAAAATTGATATTTGCAGCATATGTAGCCCACATAATTCCCTTTAGTTTGAGGCATATCACGGCTCAATCAGGCTTATACTTGAAAAATTATGGTCCAAATACTGAATCTACATTCCATGAAAGCTGGAATTAAAAAAAAAAATTACCATAAAAATTTTTTTTAATACTTTTTTCGTGTTTATGACACCTAATTGCACCAGAAACTGTTATCCACATCCCTACCTAGTGTAACCAGTGTTTTAACATATTAGATATTAATGAACTCATCAGTATTAATCTGGCAACACCATATTTTTAACATGTAATTTTTATCTTATGATGTTTTCTATTCTAAAAAAAAGATATTGCCCTGTCAGAGAGCAGCATTTTAAAAATGTCGCCTACGCCCTCTTGTACTGCTGCATTTTTTGTGGTCAGAACTGTAAACAAAAATGCAAAAAACAAAGCCTTTAAACTCATAAACACTCAACTACTAGATGTTCCTTTCCTCTCTTAAGCAAATTTCTCGAGTTACGAACGATTAAATTTTTGACATTAGTAGTTAAGAGAAGAAAGAGCACAAAATTGTTTTTATTTGTTATTCGTATTTTAGGCATTTTTTCTCAACCATTTCACTTTACAGTCACAATGGTAGCAAACACAATTGATTTTTTAAATAAAATTGCAAAAAACACATTTTTAAATCAGCAAATTAAATTTCGAGAGCTAACAAGAGAATGGAAAAATAACTCGAAGAGTGCAAAACAAATGTCAAAAAATTAATCGTTCGTAACTGTCACTTTTTAAAGAGTACGACGGTACATCTAGTAGTCGAGTGTTTGTGACTCGGATGCCACCTGGCGGATGACGTCTGTAAATACCATGCGACGTCTATAGTATTCAATTATTCAATTGTCATTGATCGATAATGAAAAAGTGATGGCAAAGCAATGACGAACGAAACTGTTTTACAAAGTACAGTAGACATTCGGGGGAAATTCATGTTTTAAAAATACAAACAAATCGTGGGACCAAGAAATGTATCCGCCTACGGAAGCTGTACGTTGATTGCGACTATAACAGCATATGTACTTAAATAATAATAATAAGGTATGCAGTGCACTCACAAAAACAATTAACCAAAAGATTCGAAACTTGTTTTAACTTGTATGATATTTAATAATTTTTCAGATGAGATCGTGATGAACGGGAACGTAACGTTAATTTGGTCTGGTCAGTGCCCTTTTGGTCTGGTCAGTGCACTTTTGGTCTGGTCAGTGCACTTTTGGTCTGGTCAGTGCACTTTTGGTCTGGTCAGTGCACTTTTGGTCTGGTCAGTGCCCTTTTGGTCTGGTCAGTGCAATTTTGGTCTGGTCACTTTTCGTATCTACTTCAATCAAATAGGCGAAAATTGGACCTTATCGACTTATTCTCCTTTGAAAAAGTATTTACGTTCACACACGTTTCCGACTGCTCGTCCACGCCGATAAATTAAAATTAAAAAAAAAAAGTATCATGCAAATACAGACTTGTTTACCAAAACTCAGATTACGATATGCGGTAATCAGGCCTCAGTTCTTCAGAAATCGGTTTATTACCATTACCATATGTCATAATGTAAACATAGTATCATTGTGTTTATTCGTCGATTATTCCTATTATATATTCGATATCGACTACATGCATATAGATTACTCATATTCATCACTAATAGGTGAATATCACCACTAACACTAAGAAATAAATTACTCTAATAATATTCTTCAACAAGAACGGTTATTTTAGTTACAACAATTTTGGCGACGAGGATTACGAGACGAATCTCACGTTATTCATTTGGATATATAAATTTTTTACAGTACAAGAATAAAATGGCCGATTCTGGCGTAAATTTCTTTAACTTTGATGCTTTTGATCCACAAAAGATTTCTTGGTGTCGTTGGGTGAAACGATTTGAGACGGCTATGAAGCTGTACGATTGTAAAGAGGACAAGAAACAGTCATTGTTGTTGCATTTCAACGGTATAGGCGCCTACAACGTCTTATGCGACAAATTGACACCTAAACAACCAGAGGAAGAAACATTCGCGGAAATAATCAAGGTGTTGGAAGAACACTTTGAGCCGAGGCCCAGTGAGTTGGTGGAATGTTTTCGGTTCAACATGCGCAGGCAACAAGAGTCTGAGTCAGCAGGTGACTTTGTGGTGTCATTGAAAAAGTTGGCGGTTGGTTGCGAGTTTGGTGATTATTTGGGTAAGGCTCTCAGAAATCAATTTGTATTTGGTCTATGTGATAGTAAACTGCAAAGTCGGTTGTTGGAAAAGAAAGATCTGACTTTGGAGGATGCGTTAAGTGTGGTAACAGCGAGTGAATTGGCAGAAAAAGGCGGCATGGAGCTACAAAATGGCGGTGAGAAATCGCATGTGAATAAAATAAAGAAGAAGAACGATCTCAAAAGGAATGAAAAAAAGGCTGATGCAAACATAACCCATGAAAACAAAAAGTGTTTTAGATGTGGTAATACCTCGCATATGGCAAACCAATGCAAATACAAAAATTTTAGATGTCATTTTTGTAACCAAAAGGGGCATTTGAGAAAAGTGTGTTTTAAAGAGAAAAAACAAATACAACAAGTTCATGAAAAAGAAACGACAGTTGAAGAATTGTTGTTGGTGAAAACTAAAGGCGAAGTAAATAAGATAAGCAACAAAATCATGCACAGTCTGTGGGTAAATGAAGAAATGATAACTTTCGAAACGTTATTTCCCGACATTGAAAGTGTGTCATCCCGATGTGGAGCTTGTGAGTTATTGCGGTACAACTTTGCAATGTGTTGGATACATATGTGTCGCAGTGACAGGTAGCGATGAGGATAACAAATTAAAATTGTATATTGTGCGATCGAACCAAAAACCAATTCTAGGAAGAGAATGGTTACAGAAAATTAAATTAAATTGGCAAAATATTTTTGGAGCAGAGGGCTACAGTTCAGTAAACGAAATTTGTTCAAGGAAGACCTTGGACAAGGAAATTGAAAGTGTAGTAGGTAAATGTGCAGAATGCCAAAATACGCGCACAGATCCTAAGAAGATTACTACTACACACACGTGGATGCGCCCTAAAAAGCCATTTGAGAGAGTTCATGCTGATGCTGGACCAATATTTGGTAAATATCTGTTTGTTTTGGTAGATGCGTACACAAAATGGCCTGAGGTTCATATTTGCTCGAATATGCATACTGATACTACTATCCAGAAGTGTCGCGAAATTTTTTCCCAATTTGGGATCCCGAATATATTTGTTAGCGACCATGGGAGGCAATTTGACTCGAATGAGTTTCAACATTTTTTAAAACTGAATGGAATTGTTCACAAACAAGGTGCACCATACCATCCTGCAACAAACGGGCAAGCGGAACGTTATGTTCAAACAATCAAATCAAAGTTGATGGCATCCAAATGTACACCCGATACGATACATGCGGAATTGTCAAAGATACTGATGGCATACAGACGGGCTATACACTCAACAACAGGGAAATCACCAGCAATTTTAATGTTTGGCAGACAAATTCAGTCGCGTTTAGATTTGTTGATTCCTAACGATGTAAATCAGGAGGCAAACGATCAATTACGCGCTGTCCCATCAAAGAAATTTTTTGAGGGAGAGAGAGTTGCAGTGCGAGACTACTTATCAAAGGTGAAGTGGCGATATGGAAATGTAGAGAAAATATGCGGCGAACTTCATTATGATGTCAGATTAGATGACGGTCGTATTTGGCGAAGACATGTAGATCAAATACGAAAATCAGCGGGAAATGAATGCGTGAATACGAACGTTGAAGATTCAAGACCGGTACCAACTATAACAAACAACACATCAGCTGGAAGTTTACCTTTACCATTGATCCAACAAACTCGATTGCAACCAACCATTCCGAATGTTCCTGGAAATCAAATACACTCAGACAACCAAACAGACTCAAATCCAACTGATAAAAATGTTCATGTTCCCGACGAAACTCCGAGAACAGGAAATACCACGTCAACTCCTGACGAGCTACGTCGATCAACAAGGCAACGAAAAGTACCTCAACGATTAGCAGATTCCTACCTTGAATTTTATTAAATGAAGGGGGGGGGAGAAATGTCATAATGTAAACATAGTATTGTATTTATTCGTCGATTATTCCTATTATATATTCGATATCGATTACATGCATATGGATTATTCATATTCATCACTAATAGGTGAATATCACCACTAACACTAAGAAATAAATTACTCTAATAATATTCTTCAACAAGAACGGTTGTTTTAGTTACAACAATTTTGGCGACGAGGATTACGAGACGAATCTCACGTTATTCATTTGGATATATAAATTTTTTACAGTACAAGAATAAAATGGCCGATTCTGGCGTAAATTTCTTTAACTTTGATGCTTTTGATCCACAAAAGATTTCTTGGTGTCGTTGGGTGAAACGATTTGAGACGGCTATGAAGCTGTACGATTGTAAAGAGGACAAGAAACAGTCATTGTTGTTGCATTTCAACGGTATAGGCGCCTACAACGTCTTATGCGACAAATTGACACCTAAACAACCAGAGGAAGAAACATTCGCGGAAATAATCAAGGTGTTGGAAGAACACTTTGAGCCGAGGCCCAGTGAGTTGGTGGAATGTTTTCGGTTCAACATGCGCAGGCAACAAGAGTCTGAGTCAGCAGGTGACTTTGTGGTGTCATTGAA
This sequence comes from Eudasyphora cyanicolor, assembly GCA_963930755.1. Classification (NCBI taxonomy): domain Eukaryota; kingdom Metazoa; phylum Arthropoda; class Insecta; order Diptera; family Muscidae; genus Eudasyphora; species Eudasyphora cyanicolor. The sequence continues at coordinate 254,510,953 of OZ005736.1, forward strand.
AAAGTTGGCGGTTGGTTGCGAGTTTGGTGATTATTTGGGTAAGGCTCTCAGAAATCAATTTGTATTTGGTCTATGTGATAGTAAATTGCCAAGTCGGTTGTTGGAAAAGAAAGTTCTGACTTTGGAGGATGCGTTAAGTGTGGTAACAACGAGTGAATTGGCAGAAAAAGGCGGCATGGAGCTACAAAATGGCGGTGAGAAATCGAATGTGAATAAAATAAAGAAGAATAACGATCTCAAAAGGAATGCAAAAAAGGCTGATGCAAACATAACCCATGAAAACAAAAAGTGTTTTAGATTTGGTAATACCTCGCATATGGCAAACCAATGCAAATACAAAAACTTTACATGTCATTTTTGTAACCAAAAGGGTCATTTGAGAAAAGTGTGTTTTAAAGAGAAAAAACAAATACAACAAGTTCCTGAAAAAGAAACGACAGTTGAAGAATTGTTGTTGGTGAAAACTAAAGGCGAAGTAAATAAGTAAAGCAACAAAATCATGCACAGTCTGCGGGTAAATGAAGAAATGATAACTTTCGAAATAGACACGGGATCACCTGTATCAATTATTAATTTGTCAGATGCCAAACGTTATTTCTCGACATTGAAAGTGTGTCATCCCGATGTGGAGCTTGTGAGTTATTGTGGTACAACTTTGCAATGTGTTGGATACATATGTGTCGCAGTGACAGGTAGCGATGAGGATAACAAATTAAAATTGTATATTGTGCGATCGAACCAAAAACCAATTCTAGGAAGAGAATGGTTACAGAAAATTAAATTAAATTGGCAAAATATTTTTGGAGCAGAGAGCTACGGTTCAGTAAACGAAATTTGTTCAAGGAAGGCTATATTTAGTACAGAGTGCATAATAAGGAAATACCCAAAAACATTTTCCAAGTCAATGGGTAAGATTAACAAATTACAAGTGCGGTTGTATTTGCGAGACGTGTGCCGTTTTCGATGATGGATGCTGTAGAGAAACAAATCAAAGAACATGTTGATCAGAGGCTGTTCGAAAAGGAAAGGTTTTTTATTTTCACCGTTCATTAAAACTCATTAAATTTTATTAAAATGTATGTCGCACAAATTTACATATGTTGAACCGAGCACAAAACAACGAATATTAAATGAAAAGCAGTGTGGAAATGTCGAAAAACTTTACAGCGAAAGAAAACGCAAAACGCATTGCAAAAAAATTGCGAGTACGGAAGATTTTTTTCTCCCCCCTTACCGACTGCGTCCCTCTCCCACAAACACTGCAATTCAGCAGAAAAAAATTTAAATCTGGACTAACCAGGGATGGAAAATTCGTTTTCTCAAAAAGTACTAAAATGGTGCTTTTTAAACTGAAAAGGTATATTTTATATAATAATGTCTTTAAAAAGACATTCCACTTATATCATTTCCATAAAATCATTTCGTAGAATTATGAAAATGTCAAAAGCTCCTCTTTTCTTAAAGAAATCAATTCAAATAACATCTTTAAAATGCATATTCTTCGGATTTTACGACAAAATTGAAAATAAACCCATTTTCTGAAAATTCATTAATAAAAAAATATGGTGGCAGGAAGTTGGGCGCCAGGAAAATGCAGCAAGAATTGAAAATGAAGGTGCGCCCCAAATTTGGGGCCCATTTTCATTAGAAAATGTGTCATAGGAAATTACGCCAAAATCAAGAAAACAGCATGAAATGAAAATACACAAAAACACGGTCGGCCTACGGTCTCTCAAACCAAATATTTTATGAATATTTTTTAGCATTCCCTACCTCTTAAATATTAATTTATTTATTTTAATTACAATACGAGTACAAAGTAAATTTATATTCTAATTTTGCGGTCCAGGGAAAAGCCGGGTTACCAAGACCATGTGGCTAGATTTTGCAGCAACAGACCAGGGCTTCTGGTGGGAATCGAATCCCCAAACTCATAGGCGGGCACGCTACCTACTACTAAATATATCCGAAAAGTATATAAGCTAAACTTTTAATATTTACTTCGATACAAATCGTGCGTGTTTTTGTGTTTTAGGAAATTAAATTTCGTTTGATTCTTATTGAATTCAAAATAGGTGTTATTATAAGGACATACAATATTGGAATAATTCTCGAAGAATTGTTAGAATAAAATGGTACTGAAATGGACGTGGGGTACTTCGGTACTTTTGAAAGTGGAAAAGTTCTGAAAAAAGTACTAAAGTACTGCCTTTTCCATCCCTGCCACTAACACTAGGAAATAAATTACTCCAATAATATTCTTCAACAAGAATGGTTGTTTAAGTTACAACAGTTTTGTTAATTAATGGTTGTCGTTCTTTTCGGTAACTAATTGAAAATAATTATTTTTTTTATAAATATCGAAGGACATTTATTTTATAAATAATACATTTTATTTTTCAAAACAGTTTACCAGAAGGTAAATTTTTCAATAAATAATTTCAAACATTTCTACTGAAATAATCGCCCTTATTCCATTTGGCGTCGTCACATCATTTTCGTCATATCTATGAAGTTCTAGCTTTGTCATCTTTACGCCAAAACGAATGTTTTTGGTATCCATATATATACCCCTTTTTATAAGTTAAAAATATTTAAAAAAAATTCAAAATTTATGAAGTCGTCATAAATTTTGAATTCGACGTCGATTCTTAGTGTCGACTAAGAATCGACGTCGACGACGCCAACTGGAATAAGGGCGATTAGTTTTAGTTTGCTAAAATAGCAGAGAAAAATTAGTTAAACATAAGTTTGATAAAATAACAATCTGCTTTCCCTTATTCAACAGACAAAACCGTTGTCACTAACATTTTTCTTTGAGTGTATATATCCTACGTTAAAAAGTCTCTTCCTCAACCTAATCTAAACATTCTAATAAAAATTTCCGTAATGTTAAATATTGCACCTGTTCAACAAAAGAGTAAAGGCCAGCTTACACACATCAGTTTTCTCCTACAACTTGTCGTCGCCTTAATGCTATTTTGGTCCATACGCCATTTTTGTGTTTTTTGAGTTAGGCGTTGATAATATGGGTTCCAAGCATGCTCTTTCAGAATCTGCAATCATTTTTTTCCTATCTCGCCTAGTTTTCGAGATATTGGTAGGGTAAATTTGTTTTACTCTGAATAACGGGAAATAATTTCGAGATATTTGTTCTATGTCTCAATTTTTCTATCGCCCTATATTTTTCACTCAGTATTTTACGTTCTTTCGATCACAATATGTAAATTAGTGTCCTTCCATACCGACATTTTTTGTGGTCCATGTAATACAAATACGAAAAAATATTAAAATAAAAGTGGATATGGACCAAAATGCCAAGTACAAAAATTGTTATAACTTGCTTATTTTTGAATGTAATGGCATACAAATGCATGAGAATCATATAAACAATGTGGGGAACACTGTGGTACAAAAAGTGTGTAACTCTTGAGTCCCGTTTTTACTCAAACAATAAATTGCGTTTTTCTCCGTTCATACAAAATGGCGTATGGAACAAAATAGCATTAAGCCGACGTTGTGTGATCCATGGATTTATCCACAGTCTAAGGAGCTGCGTGATGTGTGTTCATGCAGATTGGACGAATATCAAAACGATTTTCATGTTGGCTCATGCAAATCCATAGTGTATGGGCAGCCATGACAACATTTCGTCAGTTCAAAAGAAACATTGTGGTGGAAACACGAAAAGAGAACAAAGTGCCGTCGGCAAAATGACATTTCAGTAGAAACCTCATTGAGTAAAGATGCGTAAAAGTGAAAATGGAAAGATATAGGCAATTTTGTTGGATTTTCTTTGAATTATACAACAGTATGCCAGAATTATGGAAAATAAAAAGTAAAGACTATAAGAATTGTTATTATTTTTCTTTCAAAAATATTTACGTTGATTTTAAATTTGAAAAAATAAATTTCGCTTAATTTTCCTTGAATGACCGGCTTGTTAAAAATTTATTTTAAAAACTAAACAAATTTTTATGTTGGTTTGAAGGCAATATACCATTTCTTGTGGAAAATAAATATGTACATAAATATTTTTCGTAGATTTGTTAAGTATTTTAATTTAATGAACACTGTTCAATACTCAATCATATTGAACCAGTATAAATATAGTTTTAATTGTCGAATTAACCTAGTATTAAGTACAATGAATTTGAATTGTATCATAACACATAATTGACCTAATTAAATGCAATGGAACGACCTATAGGCAAATGAAGTAATCATTTGGTTTGACCTATTTATCGTTGTACATTGCTTCTTTATTTGCATTTATCTCCTTTTTAATTCTTTCCGTTTTCAAACGAGATAACATGACAACAACACAGACTTCCAATTGCCTATGATCTAGCATAGGCAACAGAGTTGTTATTGTTTTTGTCATGTCAATGACTTCTTCTTTGAATACCTTCAAACTACCAGAAGGTTCAGAAAGATATCAGTTCTTTTTCAACCACTCCATCGACCGTCACAACACATGTTAAAAAATAAGTATTCAAAGTGAACACAATTGTTAAATAGTATAAAATAAATAAAACCAAAATAATTTCCAATTAGAGCGAAAACAAAATAAATTAAAAATAATGCATTTAATCATAAGTGAATGAAAAGAAAAAACAATAAAACCCTTAAATTCAATAAGACAAAACAAATTTTAAACTGTTATTTTCATTTTACAAACCAAAGAAAAACAAAGGGTAACAAACCTAGACATAACAATTTTAAAATCAAAAAACACAAACTAACTTAAACCTAGACTTCCATAAACTCCTCAACATTCGGTCCATATCGAACCGAATAAGTGTTTTACATAATTTTTTCAAAAAAAAATATTTAATTCCAAAAAATTATTACCAGTGACATTACCCTTTAGAGTGAACCAGTGAAAAAAGACAAAGTGACCTAACTTGAAAAAATTAAACAAGTCTTAAAAATTTAACAAACTGTGAAAATTTGTGACCTAATATAAAATTTGAAAACAATTAAGACACAATAAGCTGTTAAATTTTGAAAAAATATTGAAAATGTGTGACTTTTATGACTTAAGTCAATTTGCTACATAACAAAAAGGAAACAAACAAACGTGCACAGTGACTTGAAGCTGCAACAAAGTTAAAAAATTACAAAAGCATTTCAAATATAAAAATTACAAAAAAGTTAAATATTTCATACATACATAAAAATAAACTTGAAAAATTTAGTTTCGGAAAATGTGACCTAAAAAAATCATAGTAAACTACAAAATACAAAACACTGTGCAATTATTTAAAGACAAATGAAAAGCTCGTTTGAAACACAATTCACAACAAATTTAAAGACCAATTAATTGACAAAATTAGTGACATTTTTACTTAATTTGTAAAAAAACATATTCTTTTGAAAAAGGAAAAATTACATTCCACAAAGAAAAACCCAATCGAACAAATCCAAAAAAATCGTATTCAAAATTAAAATTATGAGACCTCCAGTGTTATCATAAACATCAAAACAGTAAAATACAACAACAAATTGTTCGTAAAACGTGAACATTTTCTTTTGTTAAAGGCTAACAATTGAACATACACAATACATCGCCTTCAAATGCTCTTCTCCTTTACTTCAAAAATCTCGAAACAAAACATAAATTTTGAAGAAACCCAATAAGAGGCATCAACAATTTGCATCACCCGAGAGACCTCACAAAACCTCAAAGAAATAAGTAAAAGCAATGCAGTAAGTACTCATCTCACAAATATTCTCACTCACACACACAAAATTGACTTCCATTGAACGAGATATCACTCTCTGTTAAGCTGAGTATAGACGATTGCCAGATCGGCAAACGTTATCAACCCTGCTAAAGTGCTGCAAATATACGGACAATGACAGATTGTTAGGCAAAGGTGAATTGACAGTTCAGACGATTGCAAGAAAACATTACAATTTTATATATTTACAATATACATATGTTGTAAATATTTATATGCAGGATTGTCAATAAAAATACATTATAGACAGTGTCGCAAATAAAATGTTTTTCTGGCAATGGCGCCGTTGTGACATGCATAAACTTCGCACATATAACAATCTGCAAATTATCTCGCAATGACTTTTCTGCTAACGTTGCAAAAAAAAAATTTTGTGTTCAGACGGCTGTAAATTCACAGGGTTGCATTTTTCCGCCATTTTTCTGCCAACGTTGCGAGATAATTTGCAGATTGTTATATGTGCGAAGTTCATGCATGTAACAACGGCGCCATTGCCAGAAAAACATTTTATTTGCAACACTGTCTATAATGTATTTTTATTGGCAATCCTGCATATAAATATTTACAACATATATTGTAAATATATAAAATTGTAATGTTTTCTTGCAATCGTCTGAACTGTCAATTCACCTTCGCCTAACAATCTGACATTGCCCGTATATTTGCAGCACTTTAACAGGGTTGATAACGTTTGCCGATCTGGCAATCGTCTATACCAAGCTTTACCTTTAGAAATTACTGCTTGCTCCTATCTAATACTTGTCATTCTATTTACTTGCCTTCTGTCTAAAATGAGAGTTGCCAGATCGGACATTCAAGAAAATTCTCCGGGGAAGTTTTCGGATATACATTTTGTTCCCCCTCTTGAATTGTTGTCCACATTGTACACAGTAGCGAATAATAGGTTATGACCTTTCGACATTCAGTAACTTTTTGACATTAAAACAAAAATGGATCTCCTTAACAAATTCACCAATTCGTATGACGACCTCATAGACTTTAAGGAAGTTCAAACCAGTAGCATTACAAATCCTGCGAGAATATTTAGACTATTTGTGGTCTCAAGTTAAACGTCGTTATGAGGACTGTAGGGATCACAAAATTGCAGAAGGAGAAAGCCCAATTGACCTCAAAAAGTTGCGTGAATTATATACAACAGCTCTGAATGCCTACAAATTTTCTATCAGCACAATAAATGCCAAAATAGTCGTGACAAATTCCACTACACAGACTCCAGTTCTAAAACATGATCAATCTATAGCAACATTTAACGAAACCGTCCTTGAAAAATAATATTCTATAAAACTTTCACTTTCTGATCCAGACCTGGCCAACATTTAGAGACCTCTACTCTGCCATTTATATACAAAACCACCAACTTAGTGACGTCGAAAAACTATATCACCTGAACCAAAAAACAGGTGGTGAGGCTAGAGACCTAATTTCACTTGTCCCTTTAACAAATAATGGGTTTGACATAGCGTGGAAATCCTTGTTAGACCGATACGGGAAAGAAGATTATTCTGATTTGTCCTCATCGAACGACTTCGACAGTTCCTTAACACAACAGAATAAAACATTAGAATCTGTTGACAATCTTCAACAGTCGACTTCCAGGCTAAGTCACTCTAGAAAAGACTTTCGAATACACAATCCAAAAAACAAGGGAATAAATTCTTACAAAACAATCCTATGGCAGAATACCAAACCTCGTGGACCGAAATCCAGACCTATCTTAACCAATAGACCTCTGAATGTTATTGCAACATCTTGCCAAATTTGTAAAGATAGACATTTTATAAGGAATTGTCCAAAATTTTTGGAGAAAAGTATTAATGAGCGAATTCATGTGATTAAACCAACACACACTTGTTGTAATTGGCTCCTAAACGACAATAGCGCCAAGGAGTGCAAAAGTAAATTCAGTTGTCGAATTTGCAACCTCAGACATCATACTCTGTTACACAAGAACAGTGGGACACAAACCACTGAACCGGAAAATGACGCCAACGTAGGACCTAGCCCAAGTACACAGGCTCTTACCACTACTATACAGTCCACATCGAACCTTGCTTCATCACATCGAACCTTGCTTTACCACATCGAACCTTTGACTCTACGTGACGACATTAGACCTACAATCGAAAGTCAGGCGCCAATTTTGTGCATGTCTCAGGTTTGAGTCCCACAGTCACTGTAACATCAACACAAGCTTGTATTTTCAAACTGTGCTCTCAGGTGGACCCTAGCTTAAAATTAGACGTCCTAGCACCAGTTTTGAAGACCTTGTCATTCAAATTGCCACCAGAGAACCTAGACATCGACTTCTTCAGTAAGATCAACGAACCTTTAGCAGATCCTCATTCTTACATAAGTCAACCAATCGGCCTGGTCATTAGACTTGACATTGTCCCTTTCATCTTTGACCTTGCAGTTCCGATGCCCTCTATTAGGATCCTTTTGACACAGAAAACAGTACGTGACTTGACTGTGGGGGGACCAGTTGATCGATCGACACAATCAAGGAAGGAAGTATCGCTTCACAATGCAGTGGCCCTATACAAAATCTTCACACCGTTTTGGGAGGTAAAAGAAACCTCAAAAACAATTTGAGGTCAAAGGAGGATGATATGTGCGAAGACATCGTCACATCTACGACCCCCAGAAATAATTCAAAAGTATATTTCGCTACCCTACCCTTTAAAAATAAGGAAGAAATCGGACATTTACCGAAAATGGCCATGGCGCAATATATCCATATAGAAAATATGCTCAGTTCGAAACCTTACATCAAACAACAATATTATCAAATCTTTTTAGAATACCTAGATCTCAGGCATATGCTAAAAATCCCACAAGCGGAAATGAACCAAGTATTAAATCATTATTTGCCTTACTTACAGTAATAAAACCTAATCGTTTAACGAATAAACTTAGATCCGTTTTCAACGCACCAGGACCTGTTCTCCAACAAGACCTCATTCTACAGATCTTAGAAAAGCGATTTTTCAAATACATTTATAATGCCGACATCGCAACATACGAATGTTACCCCAATGATTTGAAAACTCAATATATGTGGTGGCATGAGCCTTAATGGCTTAAACTTCCTAAGGATTACTGCATCTCAGTATTTTGTTTAAAGAAAGCTGTCCACTTGGAAACCTCTAGTGACCTCGCAATACAAGCCTTTCTTGCTGCCAATACTCGATTCGTTGGTAGACGTGGATACCCAGAAAAAATATTCTCGGATGACGCAACCATCTTCACTGGCGCAGCAAAAACCCTACACAAAAATCCAAAAGATTGCTTTAGACATCTGCAAACTGACCTCACTCAACAATATTCTCATCGAAACCCGGAATGTAAATGCATACCTCCTGGCGCAACTCTCTTTTTTATCGGTACATCAATATTGTCTTCAGCCAAGCCTGGCCTTTCGAATGACAATAACTCTTGCCAATCGTTGGAAGACGAAATACCTCAAAGATAATCACCGACGATACAAATGGAAACGACATCAAGACTTTGTCATCAGTAGGGACGACCAAAGTCCACAAACAAAATGGAATCTAAACCAAATTACAAAATTACATCCCGGTTCCGACAATAATAGTCGAGCAGTTGACCTCCGGACATCAAACGGCGACCTATAACTAAACTCATCCCACTATTATCTACCTCATTTCACATATAAATTATACAGTCATTAATTCGCCTTTTTCTTCACAGATATGTCATCCAAACGACATCTAGATGAAGATCCCACTATCGATTTCTCCACAGATACCTTTGCTGATCCTGGCCATCGCTGCGACAAACTCTTCAACCTCTTGCGAAAATATCCATCACAGCATTTTTTACAACTAGCATTGCCCGGCAGACTTCAATCATCTATACATTCACTGCTCCTGTTGGCAACATCTGGTGAATCATCACTGAGGGGCCGGTATGTTCAATACTCAATCATATTGAACCAGTATAAATATAGTTTTAATTGTCGAATTAACCTAGTATTAAGTACAATGAATTTGAATTGTATCATAACACATAATTGACATAATTAAATGCAATGGAACGACCCATAGGCAACTGAAGTAATCATTTGGTTTGACCCATTTATCGTTGTACATTGCTTCTTTATTTGCATTTATCTCCTTTTTAATTCTTTCCGTTTTCAAACGAGAGAACATGACAACAACTCAGACTTCCAATTGCCTATGATCTAGCATAGGCAACAGAGTTGTTGTTGTTTTTGTCATGACTTCTTCTCTGAATACCTTCAAACTACCAGAAGGTTCAGAAAGATATATTTCAACCAGATATAGATATATTTCAACCACTCCATCGACCGTCACAACACATGTTAAAAAATAAGTATTCAAAGTGAACACAATTGTTAAATAGTATAAAATAAATAAAACCAAAATAATTTCCAATTAGAACGAAAACAAAATAAATTAAAAATAATGTATTTAATCATAAGTGAATGAAAAGAAAAAACAATAAAACCCTTAAATTCAATAAGACAAAACAAATTTTAAACTGTTATTTTCATTTTACAAACCAAAGAAAAGCAAAGGGTAACAAACCTAGACATAACAATTTTAAAATCAAAAAACACAAACTAACTTAAACCTAGACTTCCATAAACTCCTCAACAAACACTATCCTTTCATTTCCTTCAAAAGTATACAGAATTTGTGTCTGTCTCTCCCAAACATAATTTTTGGAAGGCAATATTTGTAAAAGTAATTAAGAAACAACGATATTGGCATGACATTTATTTTACTTTTCTCCTCTGTTTCTGCACATATTATTTTGTATGAAAACATAAAACAAATGTATTGAAAAGTCAGGTAGAATTTTTATCAGCTACATTTGTATATCAATCACATTAAAAAATATAACGCACGATGCACACTCATATCGAATGTGGATATAAACAAATAATTTCAAAAATTCCCTAATTATTCATTAAAAAAGGTTGAAGGAAAATACCCAAATTTTTATGGTCGAATATTTTCATTTTGCCGACGGGAATTTTGATCTTTTTCTTCGCTGCACACGCACAACTGTCCGCGTTGCTGTCGTTGATGAAATGTAGAGATTGCTTGAGTAATCTAAGGGTAAACAGTCGTCGAACACAACATCTGAGAGAACATGATGCTTGACAACAAATCCACAATGTAAGGGGGCCTTAACAAATCAAAATGAAAAAATTTTTAGTAGAGGCCAAAAACTTTCCGTATATATAAATTAAAAAATAATATTAACGGAAATTTGCCCTTGCAAGAAAATACCATTTACAAGACATTTTCATATTTTTTTATACTCGTATATACTACTAAAATTTTGAGTTGTTACACTTTTCTTGAAAAGGAGCGATAGTTAAAATGGGTTTCTCGCCCAGATAGGAACAGAAATTTGTATTGAGAACGCTGAAATTGAAATTGCCAGGTGCTCAGATCTGATGAACCACATATCTATATTTTTTTTGGTCCCAACGCATCCACTCTTCCCGCCCCTTCCGACCGAGGGGGCCACATCCCCATGACGTAGGGATTGAGTACGCACCATGATCCGGACCATGTCGGATTAATAGTAGAGGGTGGAAATACCAGCTACAGAAAAATTCAAAAGTTTTTCTATATATAGACATGTAGTGAACCTCAAGGCAAATAACATTAGTCTACTTACACATTTAAAAAATAATTTTTTTTAGATCGAACTGCATAAATTTCTACATCAATGCCAATAAATCCATTTTTGTGGTTTTTACTTAATATATATTTTTTTAAATACAAATGCATGTTATTTTTAAAGTACACTACAATGAACCAGATCCAAGCGGGTCTGGTTTCGATCTTTTCGGTAATGTTGCCGCCCTCAGATACGGGTTGTCAATATTAGGATTCTCTAGAATGGCTTTATTGGTCGTTGAATTAGGTTTGATATCATTTTCAAGCTTTGGCTCTTTGTCAGTTTTTTCCGCCTTCTTTTCAGATTCTTCGCCTCCTCCGCTACCACTACCACCGCCATTATCATTGCTACCAACACCTTCCTCTTCGTTACCACTTTCATTTTCATCGTCATCTGCCAAAATTGTGAAAATCTAGCTACTGAAGTCAAATCCGTTATAGCGAATACACATACCTTTACAGTCCTCTGTGCGATTGGCGACCAGATAATGATATTCCAATTCTTCAAAATCGAACACTTGATCTGTGGGATTTAAGGCAGCCAAATAGGTAGGGAAAGCTGGTTTGCATGCAATTACTGTAAAGTGAATACAGGTATTATTTGCAATTTATATACATATAAAGATGATCAAGTAATACATGGAAACATGTTGTCTTCGGTATCAAACAGACTGTGGGTCTGAGATGTTTTTGCCAAAAATTTTGTCAGAGCCTTTTCTGTCTCTTTTTTGGGTGGCTGCTTTCTCAAGAATGGCTTCGTACTTAGTTACTGGTTGTTTGTGTGTCTAATATTTGCAATATTATTGGCATTTCAAAAAGACATGAAATCGATTCGTCGCCCAACACCCCATCATACTTCCCGAACATCATCTATTTACTGCATCTATGGTGATGCATTTTCATCAAAAGCTGCTGCATGCCGGTTCGCAGTGTTTGCTGGCTTCTATTCGGCAGCAGTATTGGCCTGTTGGAGGGCGAAAGAGTATATCTTCCATCATAGCAAAATGTTTGTCGTGCTTCAAAACGAAGCCTAAATTGTGTCGGCATATTATGGGATCTCTGCCTGCAGATCGCGTCAAGCCAAATCGGGCTTTTCACACCACTGGAGTTGATTTTTGTGGCCCATTTTATTACAAATCAGAAGTGAAGAGTCGGCCCCCAACAAAATGCTATATGTGCATCTTTATATGTTTCTCGACGAAGGCCACTCATCTTGAGGTTGTCAACGATTTGTCAACGCCGTCATTTTTGTGTGCCCTACGTCGTTTCGTGGCAACCAGAGGCAAGCCGCAAACGATCTGGTCGGACAATGCAACAAATTTCGTTGGTGCTAAGAATGAATTGGCTGATTTGAAGCAGTTATTTTTAAGCCAATCTCATCAAAATGCTGTCCATCAACAATGCCTCGCTGATGGTATTGAGTGGAAGTTTATTCCACCGAGGTCACCCCACTTCGGCGGTTTGTGGGAGGCAGCTGTGAAGTCAGCAAAGTATCATTTCTACAGAACAACTGGCTTGAATACTTTGACGTTTGAAGAATTGCGAACATTGGTTTGTCAAATAGCTGCAATCCTAAATTCTCGCCCTTTGTGCCCAATATCCGAGGACCCAGAAGATTTAGAAGTTCTGACGCCTGGCCATTTTTTAGTAGGTGGTCCACTCGTTTCTCTCATGGAACCCGACATGGCATATGTTTACTTTGGTCATCTTAACAGCTGGCAAAGAGTCTGTGAGATGCAACAAATATTTTGGCGCAAATGGAGCAGTTCTTACCTTTCGCTGTTACAAGAGCGCTCGAGATGGCGTGAGCAGAGCGATAATATTAAACCTGGCCCTATGGTCATTCTGAAGGAAGACAATGTTCCAGCACTTAAATGGCAAATGGGACGTGTGACTGACGTCATTTGTGGTGATGATGGCGTTGTACGTGTAGTTAACGTTCGGACATGTAGTGGAACATTTAAAAGGGCAGTTTCAAAAATAGCTGTGTTGCCTGTCAATGACGTTGTTGAAGACCCAAGCTCTTCAACTGGGGGAGGATGTTAACCGTGCCCTTTTGATCCATCCCTGTTGGGTTCAACAGTTTGCTTCTTCTTAATCCAAGCAAAACCTCAGCTTATGTATATACGTTTACTTGTCTAACGCACATCAACGTTAGACACATTCTGCTGCGCTATCACTCGTCTAGCCATGCGTACACGCACATTCACACATACATATTTACCATCAATATAGAAACAACAGCACATTTCAACGATGCGTATGCTGCGCAGTCGTTCTGCTGTGGTTGCTTTTTGTTCACTGCATTTTTTGACTGCTGTCTGCCCTTTCGCACATCAGGGAATTCATGCAATTATGCGTGAATGTCTGAGCGATGAGTCATGCTGCCCGTCATATGAACAATACATATGTATGTATGTATATATGTATTTATTCCTGAAATTCCGTTTGATATTTATCAAAAATGAGCTCGAGGTCTATGCTGTTTTTTTTTATGTGTTTTTTATTATTTTCATTCAATATTTCGTCTTTCTTCGAAAGACATCATCAGGATGACTGTTAAAATATACATATAAACAAACATTTTTAATATTTTATTGTTGTTGCATACAAACTTACGAAAATATAACTACGAAAACTTTAAAATTATCCGTAGAAAATGAGTATGTACTCCCTTCGTCGTTGTCTGTTGTCATACTGAATTGTTTCATTGCTATTGCACTTGTTTTATTTTTCTTATTAGATTTCTATAGTTGTGCCAAATTCTCAGTGTCCGCCTTGTAGTTGATGCGTTGTGTTGTTGGTGTGTTTAGAATATGTAGCATTTCCAGTGTGAGCCTTTTGTTGTAATTGCTCTCAAATTGTAGAACACTCACTCTCTCTAGCTCCGGTTGGTGATGCTCGCTCGTACAGTGCGTTGCAAGAGCTGTCTTCTGTGTTGTGTTCTGCTTACGAAGTTTAAAATCGGATCTATGTCCTGATAATCGTGTTTTTAATTTATTTTTCGTGGTACCGATATAATATTTATCACAGCTTTCGTTTTCATTGCCATTACATTTGATTCTATAAATTAAGTTAGATTTTTCGGTGTTTTCTATTTTAGGTTTAAGATTTGTAAATAATGTTTGAAGCGTATTGTTGGTTTTAGGGGCTATTGTGAAATTAATTTTATCAATACAGTTTGAATTTGAAAATCTTTCGGACAATTTAGGAATATATACAACCGATTTGTAGCCGATTACATCCTTTTTAGGGTTTTTATCATCAGTGTTGTGTTTTTGGTGTTTTGTTATTAGGGCATTGATTGAGTCGTTGGGAAAACTATTTTTCATCAGAATTTTCCTGATTTTTGTCAAATTTTTCAAGTGAAATTCTTTGTCACTAATGGTTAAAACTCTGTTTATAAAGTTGGAGGCAGTGTTGAGAATAATCCGTTTTGGGTGTTTGGAATGGAAATTGACCAATCTTCCGGAGGCTGTAGGCTTTTGATACCAATCTGTTTTGATTGTATTTCTGTCTCTCTTTATCAAAATGTCCAAATAAGGAAGTTGTCCATTATCTTCTTTTTCCAGTGTGAATTTAATGTGATGGTTGAAGCTATTGAATGTCGTCAAAATATCATCTATTGCACTTGATTTCAAAATGTCAAAAGTTAAAATCTTAGGTCTAATATCACAGTTTATCATACATCTATCCAATAGCTCTTCCATCACAATGTCGGCTACTATCGGAGACGCAGATGATCCCATGGGTAGACCTCGTTTTTGTTGGTAGAAATTGTTTTTATATTTGAAATAACGGTTTTCAGTGATGCAAAATTTCAGGGTTTTCATAAATAGATTTTTTGGTATGTTGGTAAATTTTTCCAGACTTGTCCATTTTTCTTCTATAACTTTTAATGCAAAATCTACCGGGATACTTGGAAAGAGAGAAACTACATCCAAAGATACCATGATCTCGTCGTCTTCTATAGCTATATCTTTGATAGCTTCTTTAAAACGACTAGAATTCCTTACGTTGTACTTTGAATCGATTGTAAGATTATTTAAGATTAATGTTATGTACTTACATAACTTTGTGGACGGTGCGTTTATCGAGGAGCAAATAGGTCGAAGTGGATATCCTTCCTTGTGGATTTTAGGGAGTCCATAAATTCTGGGTGCAATCGCCGTTTCAGTTTTCATCTCTCTCTTTTGTTTTTCTGTTATTATTTGGAGTTTAAAAAATTCTTCTACTATCTCGTTGTTCCTTTTTGTAGTTTGGTTGTTGGATCCGAGTTAAGTCGTCTATAGGTCATAATGTCATTAACTATTTTATCCATCCTCTCATCGTAATCCTCTCGTTCCATTGCGACTGTTACGTTTCCTTTATCTGCTTCCAATATTATAATGTTTTTATTTTCCTTTAGAAACTTTCTTGTTTGACCCACTGTATTTAGGCAATATTTATCCATGTTTGTTAGGTGTTGCTTGTTCATAAAGCTCTCCATCATTGAAGTGAAGTTGTTTATCGCTATCTATTGATCTTCTTTCTCTCTTATAGTCTTGATGCATTCTTCTCCGTCCGCTATTTATTTTAGTATGGGGAAACTCTCCTTCGTATATGGGATTGCAAATTTCTTGCCATGAGAGAGAAGCCAAGTTACATCGTTGGGGATCTCAGTTTGTGTTTTGTTGACGAACCAATTATCGTTGTGTTTTATGTCCAATTCTCTCTTTTGTTGTGCTTGTAAATTTTTGAATTTCTTTCTGTGCGTCTCCTTTATGTTTTTGTATATTTTCTTGGTTAGTTTGTTTTCGTATTCAAATAACTCTAATGCATCATCTTTCTTTAGTATATGTTTCATCAAATCAATTCTTTTCTTAATTTGTTTCGTGTTTAGTTTCCTTATTTCGTGCTTCTGTTTTATCAACAAGTTCAAAACTTTCTTGTGAAAATGGTTTATGTATGTGTTTAATGTTTATTGTAGTTTTTCGGATACTGTTTCTTTTGTGTGAAATTCCTGTAAGGAACTTATATGAGTAATGCTGTACATTATACTAGAAATTATACATAATATAATATAGCAAATATGCGAGGTTTATTGCAAATTGTGCAATAAGCTCAAACTTACTTAGTAACAAACCTTCGAATAAAGAAGTAAATTTTTGGGAAATATTTCGTTATTTCAAATTTAAATTCGTTTGTTTCATTTTGTTGAAGCAAAGCCTATAAAAAAGCTTATAGGCTCAAACACCGGGGTTCTAACATAGGCATGTGGGTCGGGGAAAAGTGGTAAATATGGTAGAATATGGGGAGGATGTTGCGATTTTGTCCCGGCTTGTAAAAGAGGTAACTGTTTCTGTTGTTGTTGGGGAGGCATGGATATTATTTGCCTTCCTTCGCGTTTCGCAAACGCCTCAATACCCTTTAAAGAAACACCCATATTTACTAGAGCCACAACGACATCTCCAACAACAGGTATAGTGCGACCTGACAGCTCGCAATAGCTTCTTGCCGACTGTCCGACCTCAACGAGCACTGGAAAATGAATATATAGTTTAGAAATATCTGCTAAGATAACCTGACAAAAGCCTTCATACTGCTTTGCAACATTTCGGTTAATGTTTCCAGACACTCCTTGTCGATGCTGTCAAACCCCTTCTCCATGAGGATTTGAGATATGGCTACACTTAAAATTTTACGTCTAGCATTGCCGGTGTGTTGAGCGCTTTCTGGTTTTTCCATTTTTCAGTGCGGTCAGAGGCCTGACGAGAACTGCGTTGCAGTCGCAGATATTGCTGGATTACAAAGACCGTCTCCTTGGTCCAGAAGAACTTCCTAGGTCGGGTTCCAGGGACCTCCGCGTCCGTCAATCGGTTTGTGGTGGTAATTTGTTTATTCACAATAGCGGTGTAAATAAATAATAAATATATACCATGGTACAATAAAAAGGTAATGTAAAACAATCAGCTGATTTATTGGACCTCATTGAGTTGATAATTAATGCAGATTCACGCAAGACAATTTGTTCCATGCAAGTGTCAATTTTTGTACGAGAGAGCTCTTTCCGCCTGCCTCTCTCTACAACAAACTTTGACACTTGCTTGGAAATAACTGTCTTGTGTGAATCTGCACATACTTTTTGGGGGGGGGGGCGGTATCTTTTTACAAAATATTGTAAGTCCAGTTTCACACTAGGCAATTTTTCCAAGCAAGTGTCAAAGTTTGTAGGAGGGAGCTCTTTCCGCCTGCCTCTCTCTCCCAGAAACTTTGACACTTGCTTGGAAAAAATTGCCGAGTGTGAATCTGGACTAATGGTATAAGTGATAAGTCCTGATTCACACTCGGCAATTTTCCAAGCAAGTGTCAAAATTTGGTGGAGAGATGCAGGCGGAAAGAGCTCTCCGTTTTTTGCTGAGTGTGGATCAGAACTAAGGGGCTTATTCACAAGACTGTTAGACCCTTGACACACTGGGCAAGTTTTTTCAGCAGCTTATCATCAAATTCTCTTCTGAACTTTCACGAAGAACTCAAAATTTTCAGGGAGAATTTCTTCCTCCCCTCTTTCCGATTGCCCCTCTCACCCACAAATCACCGATAATCCGCTGAACGTTCAGCCCGTCTAAATCCGGACCTACATAGATTGCCGCAGGGCCGTGCGCAGGATTTTGTTTTGGTGGGGGTTTTCACAGATTTTTTTATTAAAAATCGATGTTTGACATCTTTATTGCATATAAATATATTTATAGTCATTAACATTAAAAAATACACAGGTAATAATAAATTGACACGGCGAGCCGAAATAAAAATAGTGCTTTAACATCTACTGGAATGTCTCGATGAATATTCAGGGAAGTCAATCCATTTAAGGGCCTTATTCATAAAAAGTTAAAGAAGGTTTGAGGAACGCTTTAGTAGTGTTAAAGCGTTCTTCAAACCTTCATTAAATTTTTATGAACAAGGGCCTAAGCATTTAAGCTGTCATTTTTCAGCCGACGCAATGTTGAAAAGGAGCGTTTGTTCGTCGCTGTAGTCACAGATAACACCGTCAATATTTTGTGAACGTTGTCGAATTCTTCGTGAATCTTGATATATTAATGTATCCTATTCAATAATCACAATAGTGAATAACGCTTATGGTATTCTAGGTTCCATTTAATGAATGGTATTGCAAGCTGAAAGTGGACTTTCGACTTTTTATCAACCAAATTTTGATTCAGTTGACTATAGCTATGTATAGACGATTGTCAGATCGGACAACGTTATCAACCCTGTTAAAGTGCTGCAAGTGTACGGACAATGACTGATTGCAAGAAAACCTTACAATTTCATATATTTACAATAGGTGTGTTTTCGTTACACCATAGGTGCTTAATTTGTATGTGGAGCTAAGCACTTTTAAGCATTATTAGTTCCCGATGAAGTTTGGTGCTTGTGTTCCTGTCTTAATCGCGTATGGTGTTGCCAGATTGGGCACCCTATATTTCGCAGTATGGCATATCATTTTTGGAGAGATTGTTGTCAATTATTAGGCATGTTTTCGTTACAAGCTAGCAATTTTAGTTCAGCACTTTTCAACGAAACCGACGGACTTCCACTAACTGGCGCATAAGCGGAAGGTGGCGGATTTCACGAGTTGCGAAGAAAGAACAGTGCGAAAGAGACAAAAAATTCGTGAAATGTATTTATAAAACATAAATTTACTATTCTATGTTCAATTGTTTACACTATTTTTGCAAATATTGAAATAATTTTCCATTTCTGTTAGGTTAGGTTAGGTTGAAGAGAGGAGACGATTAAACGTCTCATGTCCATGGACATACACTTAAGCCAGTGGTTCGGCCTGTTGTGCGCTCCTTATTTATGATCTTTTTATACCTCACGAGTTACAGAAAATCGGTACTAAACACGAATTTTCTCAGTATCTTCCAGTCATATTCTCTGAGATCAGTCAAGTCTGGTAATATGTCGGACCCGAAATGTTGGGATCTTGCATGTGTGAAAGCCGGGCAGTGACACAGAAAATGTTCCATCGTTTCGATGTTTTCTCTGCATGCCCTGCATTCGTCGTTTTCTGCTAGTCCTATGCGATGAAGATGTGCTTGTAAGCTTGAGTGTCTCGTTAGAACACTCATCATCTTATTAATATCGATCTTGTTTAGTTTCAGAAGACTTCTTGTTTTCATTTCATTTGGGTCACCCCACAGTATCTTTGCAGTTGCTCCTACTGTTGCGCTATTCCACACAGTTTTGTGAGCTATCTCTGCTGAGTGCTTCAACTCATCCTTCGTGGCTTCGAAAGGTTTCCAATTTTCCAAGTTTATTACTCGAAGTTCTCTGCCCTTTAAAGCCAAGCTGTTTGCCCGTTCATTTCCAATCACTCCGTTGTGTCCTGGTACCCAGCAAATACGCAATTGACCATGCTGAGTAATCATTTATCGTTCTTTTACAGTCCAACACAGTTCTGGATTTGACCCTTTCCGATGTTATTGCTTTAATCGCCATTTGGCTATCTGTGAAGATGTTTGCATATTTCGGCTTAGTCGTGTTACTGAGCCAGTTCACACACTCCGTGATTGCTCGAACTTCTGCTTGAAATACCGTGTTACGGTCAGGGAGGCGGAAGTGAAGTTCGACTTCTCGCTTGGACCCATCCGTGTAGCAGCTGGTTCCCACTGGCACATGGGCCAAAGATCCATTTTCAAAGGAGCGTCTGTCTGGCACAAACGTATCACAGGTAGCTGTAAGCCTCACTTCAGGAATGCGGTCCGAGATTTCTGGCGTTTGAATGTGACCAACTAGATATTCTAAAATCTTCTGATGGTACGACTTGTGGTCTCGATTTATCCATTCACCCATCACTTGTAGACGTCTTGCTGTGAGGGCTGCCTCATACTTTATACGGATGTCTATTGGTTGGATGTGCAGTATAGTCTCCAACGCTGTTGTTGGTGCAGTTCTAAATGCCCCGCTTATGCCTAGACAGCACATACGTTGAATTATTTGCAAAGGTATTACGTTGCACTTCTTGTCCATTGATGTCCACCACACTACACAGGCGTAGGTGATTATTGGTCTGATCACGCCCATGTAAAGCCAGTGAGTCATATTTGGACGAAGTCCCCATTTTAAACCTATAGCTCTTCTGCACAACGACCAACATCTGTGTGCCTTTGTAACTCTTTCTTCAAGATGATCTTTCCAGTACAGTTTCTGATCCAA
Source organism: Eudasyphora cyanicolor (assembly GCA_963930755.1). Lineage (NCBI taxonomy): Eukaryota > Metazoa > Arthropoda > Insecta > Diptera > Muscidae > Eudasyphora > Eudasyphora cyanicolor. The sequence goes on from OZ005736.1 coordinate 254,531,606, forward strand.
GATTACTCCCAAGTATTTTACCTTTTTAGTTATAGCAATTGTCTTATTCAGGAATCGAGGCGGGGTAAAACGTGGGATCTTCGTTTTAATTGTAAATAGACATATTTCTGGAAGAGAATGGTTACAGAAAATTAAATTAAATTGGCAAAATATTTTTGGAGCAGAGGGCTACAGTTCAGTAAACGAAATTTGTTCAAGGAAGACCTTGGACAAGGAAATTGAAAGTGTAGTAGGTAAATGTGCAGAATGCCAAAAATACGCGCACAGATCCTAAGAAGATTACTACTACACACACGTGGATGCGCCCTAAAAAGCCATTTGAGAGAGTTCATGCTGATTATGCTGGACCAATATTTGGTAAATATCTGTTTGTTTTGGTAGATGCGTACACAAAATGGCCTGAGGTTCATATTTGCTCGAATATGCATACTGATACTACTATCCAGAAGTGTCGCGAAATTTTTTCCCAATTTGGGATCCCGAATATATTTGTTAGCGACCATGGGAGGCAATTTGACTCGAATGAGTTTCAACATTTTTTAAAACTGAATGGAATTGTTCACAAACAAGGTGCACCATACCATCCTGCAACAAACGGGCAAGCGGAACGTTATGTTCAAACAATCAAATCAAAGTTGATGGCATCCAAATGTACACCCGATACGATACATGCGGAATTGTCAAAGATACTGATGGCATACAGACGGGCTATACACTCAACAACAGGGAAATCACCAGCAATTTTAATGTTTGGCAGACAAATTCAGTCGCGTTTAGATTTGTTGATTCCTAACGATGTAAATCAGGAGGCAAACGATCAATTACGCGCTGTCCCATCAAAGAAATTTTTTGAGGGAGAGAGAGTTGCAGTGCGAGACTACTTATCAAAGGTGAAGTGGCGATATGGAAATGTAGAGAAAATATGCGGCGAACTTCATTATGATGTCAGATTAGATGACGGTCGTATTTGGCGAAGACATGTAGATCAAATACGAAAATCAGCGGGAAATGAATGCGTGAATACGAACGTTGAAGATTCAAGACCGGTACCAACTATAACAAACAACACATCAGCTGGAAGTTTACCTTTACCATTGATCCAACAAACTCGATTGCAACCAACCATTCCGAATGTTCCTGGAAATCAAATACACTCAGACAACCAAACAGACTCAAATCCAACTGATAAAAATGTTCATGTTCCCGACGAAACTCCGAGAACAGGAAATACCACGTCAACTCCTGACGAGCTACGTCGATCAACAAGGCAACGAAAAGTACCTCAACGATTAGCAGATTCCTACCTTGAATTTTATTAAATGAAGGGGGGGGAGAAATGTCATAATGTAAACATAGTATTGTATTTATTCGTCGATTATTCCTATTATATATTCGATATCGATTACATGCATATGGATTATTCATATTCATCACTAATAGGTGAATATCACCACTAACACTAAGAAATAAATTACTCTAATAATATTCTTCAACAAGAACGGTTGTTTTAGTTACAACACCATATAAACCATATAATATTTTGATATTTGATTATTATATTTTTTTTATTTCAATCTGAATAATCATCTTTATAAAATTCATATTCTTTATCAATTTGTTTTACACATTTTCAATTGTTTTGTGGATTTTTGCATATCTTGCAAATAAGAATTCAAAATGTATACTCTTTGGATGACGAAATTGGAAAATGGTTTTGAAATAGCCATAAAATTGTTCGAGGTACTCTGTTGCACAGTTTGAGATGTATATTGTTCTCTCTGGATAAATGGTAAATTCTTCAAGAAGCAACTTTTTAAGCCCTCGCAATGTTGAAAGAGTGCCGGACATTGATCTGGTATCCGGTCTGAAAGTGACATTGTCAATCTTTTGAAATAAAGAAATGTATTTGTTGATGTCTGGGATAGCTCCATTTGTAATGAAACTAAAAAAGTTTCCTCGTACAGTGAAATCTGTTATAAAATCGTTTACCAATTGCATAAATTCAATGGTAGAATTAATATTTGGATCGCTAATGTGTAATTCAGAATACCTATAAAATAAAACCAGTAAGGAAAGGCTAAAGTCGGGCGGGGCCGACTTTATAATACCCTACACCACTCTCGTAATATTGAATAACTCTGAAATATTAATTTTGTAATTCATGTATAAATTGTTTACATAAATTTACTTTTGGGACATTTTATACTTAAATCATACCCTGTACCACAGTGTGGTGTAGGGAATAAAAACGATTGGATGTAAAATACAGCTTCTACAGGACTAAAGAGCCAAATCGGATGAAACATATATATGGGAGCTATAGCTAAATCTTAATCGATTTTCTTCAAATTCGGCATGGATCAAGAAACTCTACCATTCTAAATTTCAAAACTATTGGATGTAAAATACAGCTTCTATAGGACTAAAGGGCCAAATCGGTCGAATGATATATATGGGAGCTAAATCAGAACCGATTTCAACCAATTTCAATAGGGATCTTTACAGCTGCGAAATACTCTAAACTGAAAAATTTCAGAACGATCGGAGTGAAATTGCGACCTGTAGTGACGAACAACTTTACATGGACAGACGGACGGACAGACATGGTTAAATCGACTCAGCTAGTGATTCTGAGTCGATCGGTATACTTTAAGGTGGGTCTAGCTGTGTTATTTTCAGGTGTTACAAACATCTGCCATGAAACAAACTTATAATATCCTGTACCACAGTGTGGTGTAGGGTATAAATATTTTGTAGCAATGTATTAACAATGTTAATAAAGTTATCTTACCGCTTCATGCTACTAATTAATATTTCGGAAAAAACTTTCTTTACACATGAAAATTTTCCACACCCATTTTGAAACGAAAAGTAGTGTGGTTGAAATTCTTCATTCATTAGGCTTTCCTCTTCGACAATCTCTCTAATATACTCAAAACAGATACCTGCTTTTTCTAGAGCGTTGTTAATGAATGCTATACGCACATTATTCATAATGTGGTATATATCGAACATTGCAATTATGGGCTCTAGTGATATCGTTTCAGACAATATTTAAGCACCAGTGTTCTCGTCGATGTGGCATAAGTCACTATATATGGCTTGATGCCTCTCGTGTTGGTCGCAGATAAGTGCACAAATGTGTAGTCCGCAATTTTTTGTGATTGAAATTGCACTACAAATTGCCGCAAGTACGTCCTCAAACTTAAAACATTCAGGGAGATATTTAAAGTAATATGCAAAATTCCACTGAGAATGAATGCCTAAATGAATGAAAATTATAATAAATGTAAAAGATAACATAACTGCGCTCACCTTGTGCAACAAATGTTAGTATGTAAAACCTGGGGTTATATCCAATATTTAGTTGGTCGAAACATATAACACAACGACGATCATGACAAGGTAATACATTTACAAGTTCCTGGAATACTTCGTGTAATCTGCCATTTTCTGCGTGATAAAAGGTGGATCAAAGTCCCTCTGAATTGGCGACACTTCCGCTGGTTCCACTTCCTGCATTTCAAAATCAGCAGCGCGCGATGTTGATGACTGGTCCAACATCAAAGCAGCAGCGCGCTATGTTGATGGCTGTCCAATATCAAAGCAGCAGCGCGCGATCTTGTTGGCTGTTGGTCTAAGAAGTATTAATAATAATATAAAAAATAGATAATATTGAAACGGTTTTCCTTTTGAAAACAAATAAAATTTTTATTTGGCGCTTATTTTATTCTTTTGTGACCCACTGTGCATATTGCATACATAAGTTCATACATTCAAATTACATTTTGTTTGTAATTTTTAATTATTTACATCCATAACTATTACCTCTAACCCTAATCTGTCCATAGTGAATATGGTCAGAGCAAAGAACGGAACCATCCTTAAGATCCTCAAATATAATTTTCAATTTTCTGCACCATTCTCTTCTGTTTGGTGCATCTGCGGGAAAAGCGTGCAGTTTTACGCCCTCTTGGCCTCTCAACTTATTGCATACAAAGCATTTAGCAACCATTTTCTTTTTCTACAGAATTAATAATGATTTAATAATCGAATAATTTTTTAGTAATTCAAAACTGATTTAATGATTAATTCGCGGGTACTTTTCACTTAATTTGAAATAAGGGATGTGTAAGTTGTATCATTTGTACTTTTTCCAGTACCATTAATTAAATTGAACTATTACCTTAGTACCGAAGTGAAGCACCCAATGTCCATTTCTATTAAATTGAATTAGTATACTATTACAATACATTTAAATATGTATCAACATTATTATAGAAACATCATTTTAATAGCGACAAACAATTTATAGAATTACTAAATGTTGTAATTTCATAGTTGAAATTATGAATTATAAATTATTAAAAAACAATTATGATATTCCATCCTTGATTTCTGACAGATTTTGGTACAGATTCACACTCGGCAATTTTTTCCAAGCAAGTGTCAAAGTTTGTAGGAAAGACAACGGCAACACTGATTGTTTCGCAATTTCTTTTACAATATTTGCCATGTATGTCGTAAAGTTTCATTGTACAAAAAGTTATTGATTTATTGAAATATATATATATATACAATAAACTAAAAATGGATGCAGATGAGGAGCAAGTGGAAATGTTGGATTTGCGTAAGTATATCATTTCTTAGTTCCCGTCGTGGCAAAAAAATAACAACCACGGGAAGTATTTCACGAATTTTTTTGATCATGATCAAGGAGCCCTGCACATCTTTTTTGTTGTTTTGGCACGGTTTTTCGTCCTTTCCTCGAGGAGGAATGACTCGAGAAGCTCCTGCCCAAAAAATGTATCCAAACACTTGACCAAGAGGTGGGCGGGCGGCGTAACGAAGCAGTTACAAGGTACAAAAGGTCAATTTATGTGTTTCGTGCAAAGTACATATGTTTTTGTTGCAAAATGGCCAATTTGTGTGGGGAGGACCCCAAATTATCAGCTGAAACTTTTAATTTTGTCGTGATCCCGTTGCCGAGACTGCTACCTTTTGGGAGTGAGATGCTGTGCTGACTTGCGCTGGTTGCTGGCGTTAGAGCTCCGGCTGTGGCTCAGTCTAGGGGCGCGGTTCTTGTCAGCAACAACACCTCAGGTAGTTGACAAAAAAACAAAAATCAACCAGCCTTTGGATAAAATATTAATAACGGAATCACGTATCTTTTCACGTCCCCAGGTACATCATTCTTCTGGTTTTGGAAGCACATTCGATGTTCTTGTGCTTGGACCTTGCCCACCCCAACCATGGCATCCGTTGTCCGATGTTTCCGGAATACCCCAGACTCCTTCACCCTCCTTTCTAGCAGTGTGGAACACTTACCCTTTTATATCTCCCTTAGCCTTCCATTCTAAAAATATGCTTATTTTTCTTTTCAAAATTCATGACAATACTTCATTTATTTATAGGCTCGAAGCCAGACTGAAATGTATATACATAATTATTCGAAAATTTCAAGATTCCAACATTAATCGTAGCATGGCTCAAAAGAAAATGGAAGTTTACAAAGCCTAATTTACTATTTTAACATTTCATTAATTTGATTTAAATTAGGATTTAAATTTCATTAATTTGATTGATAGGTAAAAACTACAACGTAATTAATATCTTCTTTCTCTTTTCAGGTTAGAATTCGGCACGGATGAACGATGATGACGAAACCACCGGAAAATATGTACCAGGTGAGTATACAAAAATGTCGAAAAATTCAGATTCACAGGTAAGGTTAGAAAACAGGATATTCGGATTCTTCTATTTCTTCGGGATTTTGCAGGGAAACAGGATACCCAAAGGAGGTCGGCGACCAGCAGTTTGAACCGTGTTTGGGATGACCCAAAGTTTCTGTCGTCTGTATATGTCTTCATTAAAAATCTTACTCCTAGCTATTTCATACTTTTGCATTCTAACTCGATGTTCTTGGGACGACAAGCGCTGGTTGGTCAGCAACAGCTCTGCTTTGCGACATTCCTCCCGGAAATGTTGTAGTCCGAACATCCTGATTGGGAATACTAGGGCGGCCATCGTCGGTTTAAGATTGCCCTTCATCAACTCCACTACCATTTGCTCATTCATAGGCTCCCTCTGTTGGTTTCGCAGGCGCAAAAAGGCGTTGCAAAAATCCTCGAAAGATTCTTGCGATCCCTGTCTTCGGTCCATCATCTTGCGCTGCACCTCGAAGTCGCTCTCGAATTTGCGAAATTGAGACAAGAAAGCTTCTTTCAACTCTGGGAAACTGTGGGCGCGTCCCAGACGCCGCTGCATCCAGTACCATTCTTCTGCGGGACCATCTAACAGCTGGGGGAACTTTAGAAGGACTTCCTCCCAGTCACATTGATAATCGGCCCGCAGCTGCTCTAGGCGAAACATAAAATCCTCAGCGTTCATAGTTTTGGTCGTACCGTCGAACTTCAGTCGCCACTTTTCTACCTCGACCTTCACATTGGCCCTTCCTCTAGCTGAATTGGTCGGTTCCGCTCCTGGCTGGTATCCGTGAGCAGCTGCGTTGGCCTGGTTATAATGCGGCGATCCTGCTGGGAACCCTACGCTGGCTTGATGCCCCCAAAACGGCTGCGGCTGTTGTCTCGGCTGGGTCATGTAGTTCTCCGAGGGGTGCAGATTTGTATGAGCGATCAGAGGCTGACTTACAGGCTGTGACCAGTTTCTATTCATGGTCTGGTGATGATTTCCTGGTTGCGCCAAATTCCCCTGAACGCCAGGAAGTGGCGGTACTCCGTTCGATTGCCTGCCGCTCGCTGGTTGTCCTTCGTTATTATTTGGTGGCAGACCGGGACTACGTGTCGCACTCATATTGGCCATTGTCTGCTCCACGAGCTGCGGTACTAATAGCCTCAGTTTCTCTTCCAGAAGACGGATTAACTCTAACTGCTCTAATCCTATCGCTGAGTCTATAACACTGTTCAGCTGGTCATTCGTCTGCTGCACATTCGGTTGTCCAGTTTGCCCCTCTAGACCTCTATTCTCCCGCATCTCCTGGTGGATATTTCGGGCTGTTATACTACTAAAATTTGGAGTATCCGGGGTTGACTGATGTCCTGATATACCAGACATATCTCCGACTGACTGAGCCAAGCTACTAGTACCGGTTGTGGTTACTGGTGTTGTTATGGTCGTGGTGACTTCTGTGGTCTCGTTGTTTTCCATCGTGGCGTTTGCTGGGCCTGGAGGTTGCAACGAATAACTATTTGACCTTGTATTTACCATCTAACTAAAATTTCCTTTCCCTGCACTAACTCTAATCAAATTAAATTCATTAATAATTATTAATTATACGGTTCCTAAATATTAATTGTTCTTTTTGCAGGCAAACACAGTTAAGAACACCCTGTTGCCCCCAATGTCCCTTCCCCTCCTCTAATATCCCCACATAGCACGCGATTGCAGATTTTCCCAATCGAACTATCGGGACTTATGTCGTTCTATCAGAGAAGCGGACGGACAAAGGCTGCAACAGCCATACTTTGTTGCGGTAAAATCCGATTACTCGGGCCCCATGTTGCGGGCGCCATTTTGTCGTGATCCCGTTGCCGAGACTGCTACCTTTTGGGAGTGAGATGCTGTGCTGACTTGCGCTGGTTGCTGGCGTTAGAGCTCCGGCTGTGGCTCAGTCTAGGGGCGCGGTTCTTGTCAGCAACAACACCTCAGGTAGTTGACAAAAAACAAAAATCAACCAGCCTTTGGATAAAATATTAATAACGGAATCACGTATCTTTTCACGTCCCCAGTTACATCATTCTTCTGGTTTTGGAAGCACATTCGATGTTCTTGTGCTTGGACCTTGCCCACCCCAACCATGGCATCCGTTGTCCGATGTTTCCGGAATACCCCAGACTCCTTCACCCTCCTTTCTAGCCGTGTGGAACACTTACCCTTTTATATCTCCCTTAGCCTTCCATTCTAAAAATATGCTTATTTTTCTTTTCAAAATTCATGACAATACTTCATTTATTTATAGGCTCGAAGCCAGACTGAAATGTATCTACATAATTATTCGAAAATTTCAAGATTCCAACATTAATCGTAGTATGGCTCAAAAGAAAATGGAAGTTTACAAAGCGTAATTTACTATTTTAACATTTCATTAATTTGATTGATAGGTAAAAACTACAACGTAATTAATATCTTCTTTCTCTTTTCAGGTTAGAATTCGGCACGGATGAACGATGATGACGAAACCACCGGAAAATATGTACCAGGTGAGTATACAAAAATGTCGAAAAATTCAGATTCACAGGTAAGGTTAGAAAACAGGATATTCGGATTCTTCTATTTCTTCGGGATTTTGCAGGGAAACAGGATACCCAAAGGAGGTCGGCGACCAGCAGTTTGAGTCGTGTTTGGGATGACCAAAAGTTTCTGTCGTCTGTATATGTCTGTCCGGAAGTTTTTATGGTAAGTAAATGTAGAATGGGTTTTTTATATGTATATTTGTCTTTATTTTCATTAAATTTTTCCAACCAATGATTGTTGTCTTTTTGGTTCTATTTCATTAGGAGGAAAAACCAATTAAAGTAAGGGGCTAACCCTGAGCCCTAAGAGAGAAAGAGGACAAACTAACCTAGGCCTGAGCTCAACCCTATGTTTTGGTGCACTAAAAGGTATGTAACAAAAACTAATTGTTTAAACCTCAGAAATTGAACTCTCCTAATCCAAATTTATTTCCTTTTTTTATACAAATATAGATATATGATGTCGGTCTGTCTGTCTGTCTGGTGGGGTAAAAGTGTGCAGTGTTTGTCTACTTTTGGCCTACCGTCGCATGACAGGCTTGGCTATGCGAAGCTGGAACTCCCTCCGATTCAATTTAACCTTCGCCCGAATGCGACCTATAATGGTGTGTGGCGTTCCATCTGCTGTTTTTATGGTTGAATTGTAAGAGAAAATTGGGATACCTACTCTTTCAATAAGTTCTAGACATCCTTTCCCTAAACAGGTTACCGTTGCCCCACGTTGGGCGCCATTTTTGTCGTGGCCCCACTCAGTGGAACCTACTGTTTGGTTGAGGTGGTGGGTGCTGACGTGCGCTGGCTGCTGTCGTTCAAGCTCCGGCTGTGGCTCAGTCGATTGGGGCGCGGTTCTTGTCAGCAAACCCATCACAAACAGTTGACAAAAAACCTTAAAATAAACCAGCTTGTTTGGAGGGAAACTAGATAGATAGAGAGACCTAGTACCTAACCTTTATTGACATGAAATGTAGTCTCATTTCGTGGCACAGAGGATCTTGTTCTGCGCCTGGACATTCCCCACCCCATCCATGGTATCCGTCGTCCTATCCCCCGGATACCCCTTCAGTTCCCCACCGGTTATACCGGCGCTTTGTTTCACTTACCTATCTTTCTATTCCTCCATGTTCATTTATAATTCATTTCGTATTTCGGTAAATGTTATAATTAATTTTCTTTTATTTAGGGTTTTATGCTACATCCTACTACAGTTTCCGGAATTCATTAATTATCTTAAACGCTATTGTAAAATAATTCTACTTTTCTATAAAAACTAGCTTTAACAATTTATATTTTTTAATCCAAAAAAAAATCCAGTTTTAATAAAAAAATGTTGTTTCTATTTTTAGTTTACACAAAATCGAAGTTAATATCATTAAGAAGAAACAAAAGGTAAGTAGAAGTAATAAATGGTGTGATTTACGTAAATCTATTCCGCAATACGACAGATTTATTTCAATAGCGCCTCGTTGCTGTCGGTGGTCAATCGCCTCTGGAGGATGCAGCTGCTGGACTTCTTCTGCCGGGGATGTATGTCGCTGTCCGTCCGTATAATTGTCGAATTGTAAGTTAAGAAAGTAAAGTGGTAAATAGTCGTTCTTTTAACCATAAATACAAGATAACCTATTTTTTTCTTTATTCCTTTAGGCTATAATTCCTGCCTGATAGCCACGAGGTGTTGCTGGGAACACTTGGAGGAAAATGCCTCCTCGGACGTTATACTCTACTGGCCTAGAATTGAGCTCAAACCTAAGGGTACGTGTCTGGTACCTTTCTTCTACCAAAAAAAATCAATAATATCCCCTGTTACAGCTCTTAGCTAAACAAAAAAAAACGATATCTTTTATTTTTAGGTTTGTTTCGTCGGTTGGTCTGTTTGTCTGTCGTGTCAGTCTGTTTCAAAAGTGGTTATTTCCCCTTGGCACGATACCTCTGGCACCACCGGATGGCTGGTGAAATGGCTGGAGAATCCCTCGTAGTGGCAAAGGAGGCGGGAGATATCAATCGGAGACTTATGGGAATGGCTTCGTCTATCAACTTTCTTTCTTTTATTTCAGGTTTTTTTTAACGTTCTTTTATTTGCAGGTTTTTTGTAACTTTCTTTTAATTTCAGACTTTTTAACGTTCTTTTATTTGCAGGTTTTTTTGTAACTTTCTTTTAATTTCAGACTTTTTAACGTTCTTTTATTTTCAGGTTTTTGATAACTTTCTTTTAATTTCAGGCTTTTTTTACGTTCTTTTATTTTCAGGTTTTTGATAACTCTTTTAATTTCAGGCTTTTTTTACGTTCTTTTATTTTCAAGTTTATTAGCCTCTAGTCTTTAGAAAATTGTTTCCTTTTTATATTTTAAAAGAAGTTTTATTTCATCTTAATAAAAGTTTTTATAACACAAACACAGCACTTTGGATAGACAATTCAAAAAAGCGTTTTTGTTTTAAAGGTTAGTTGACTTCTCACAATGTATTCTCCGCCTCCTGATGCCTCCAGATTTGGTTCCAAAAAGAAAGATTATTTGCCTTTGCCCCACCATTTCACCTCGTCATCTTCATCCTTCTCTGTCTTTCAGGGCTTTCCCATAGTTGGATAAAACAAAAACATACAAAGTTGTATGTTCGCATTTCTTTCCCTTTAGGGGTAACCGTCCCTGACATGTAGATGGCGCTGAACTCTTACTTAGCCCTAATGTGTTGTTCGTAGTTCAAGATTTGTTGTACGAATTGTCGGCGTTAGTCAAACAAAAAGAATTTAAAATTTGGATTAAAGTAACGGGCCTAAAACGCGCACACCACAATTTTATGTTAATATAATGTTTTTTGGCATAAAAAAGTTACTCCATGTGGTCACTCTTTTACCTCCCCATCCCAAAAGTCAAAATTTAATGAAATATTGATTCTTGTAACTTCTATTCGATATTTAATAATTTTGTAATTTTGATGATGTTATCATTACAGAAAAGTCAAAACCAATTTTTTTCTCTGATGAGTTGACAGAAGCTTTTATCGCAATAATGAAAAGTAAAGAAAGAGATTTTCAACTAGCTAGCAACAACAATGGAATAAGAGCAACATTATGGGAATCAATTACGGCAGAGATAATGATGCGATTTCCCGATAATGCCGACATATGTACTCGCAGGTTAAAAAGGCTGTGGATTAACCTCCGGAGAGTACGGAAGAGACGTACTGAAAGGAACGGGCCAAATTTAAATCAAAAATGATGGACAACATACCGAATTATCGGCCTTACGTTGTTCCACAAGTGACTAAAATCAAAAGCTTTAACACTCTTAACACTACAACAAGCGGTAATCCAATAATAAACAATGATATTAACAATAACAATAATATTAACAATAACAATATTCAACAACTTGACGAAGTTTATGTACCCATCATAAATTATATCAATGACAACAATAACATTAACAATAATAATAATCAACAACTTGACGAAGTTTTTGTACCCATCATAAATAACAACAATGACAACAATAACAATAATATTATGATTGATGGGGAATTTGTACTACAAGAAAATATAATATTAAATGATAATAATAAAAACAATGATGCAACATCTGCTGTTTTTATGGTTGAATTGTAAGAGAAAATTGGGATACCTACTCTTTCAATAAGTTCTAGACATCCTTTCCCTAAACAGGTTACCGTTGCCCCACGTTGGGCGCCATTTTTGTCGTGGCCCCACTCAGTGGAACCTACTGTTTGGTTGAGGTGGTGGGTGCTGACGTGCGATGGCTGCTGTCGTTCAAGCTCCGGCTGTGGCTCAGTCGATTGGGGCGCGGTTCTTGTCAGCAAACCCATCACAAACAGTTGACAAAAAACCTTAAAATAAACCAGCTTGTTTGGAGGGAAACTAGATAGATAGAGAGACCTAGTACCTAACCTTTATTGACATGAAATGTAGTCTCATTTCGTGGCACAGAGGATCTTGTTCTGCGCCTGGACATTACCCACCCCATCCATGGTATCCGTCGTCCTATCCCCCGGATACCCCTTCAGTTCCCCACCGGTTATACCGCCGCTTTGTTTCACTTACCTATCTTTCTATTCCTCCATGTTCATTTATAATTCATTTCGTATTTCGGTAAACGTTATAATTAATTTTCTTTTATGCTACATCCTACTACAGTTTCCGGAATTCATTAATTATCTTAAACGCTATTGTAAAATAATTCTACTTTTCTACAAAAACTAGCTTTAACAATTTATATTTTTTAATCCAAAAAAAATCCAGTTTTAATAAAAAAATGTTGTTTCTATTTTTAGTTTACACAAAATCGAAGTTAATATCATTAAGAAGAAACAAAAGGTAAGTAGAAGTAATAAATGGTGTGATTTACGTAAATCTATTCCGCAATACGACAGATTTATTTCAATAGCGCCTCGTTGCTGTCGGTGGTCAATCGCCTCTGGAGGATGCAGCTGCTGGACTTCTTCTGCCGGGGATGTATGTCGCTGTCCGTCCGTATTATTGTCGAATTGTAAGTTAAGAAAGTAAAGTGGTAAATAGTCGTTCTTTTAACCATAAATACAAGATAACCTATTTTTTTTCTTTATTCCTTTAGGCTATAATTCCTGCCTGATAGCCACGAGGTGTTGCTGGGAACACTTGGAGAAAAATGCCTCCTCGGACGTTATACTCTACTGGCCTAGAATTGAGCTCAAACCTAAGGGTAGGTGTCTGGTACCTTTCTTCTACCAAAAAAAATCAATAATATCCCCTGTTACAGCTCTTAGCTAAACAAAAAAAACGATATCTTTTATTTTTAGGTTTGTTTCGTCGGTTGGTCTGTTTGTCTGTCGTGTCAGTCTGTTTCAAAAGTGGTTATTTCCCCTTGGCACGATACCTCTGGCACCACCGGATGGCTGGTGAAATGGCTGGAGAATCCCTCGTAGTGGCAAAGGAGGCGGGAGATATCAATCGGAGACTTATGGGAATGGCTTCGTCTATCAACTTTCTTTCTTTTATTTCAGGTTTTTTTAACGTTCTTTTATTTGCAGTTTTTTTGTAACTTTCTTTTAATTTCAGACTTTTTAACGTTCTTTTATTTGCAGGTTTTTTTGTAACTTTCTTTTAATTTCAGACTTTTTAACGTTCTTTTATTTTCAGGTTTTTGATAACTTTCTTTTAATTTCAGGCTTTTTTTACGTTCTTTTATTTTCAGGTTTTTGATAACTCTTTTAATTTCATTCTTTCGTTCTTTTATTTTCAAGTTTATTAGCCTCTAGTCTTTAGAAAATTGTTTCCTTTTTATATTTTAAAAGAAGTTTTATTTCATCTTAATAAAAGTTTTTATAACACAAACACAGCACTTTGGATAGACAATTCAAAAAAGGGTTTTTGTTTTAAAGGTTAGTTGACTTCTCACAATGTATTCTCCGCCTCCTGATGCCTCCAGATTTGGTTCCAAAAAGAAAGATTATTTGCCTTTGCCCCACCATTTCACCTCGTCATCTTCATCCTTCTCTGTCTTTCAGGGCTTTCCCTTAGTTGGATAAAACAAAAACAAAAACATACAAAGTTAACCGTCCCTGACATGTAGATGGCGCTGAACTCTTACTTAGCCCTAATGTGTTGTTCGTAGTTCAAGATTTGTTGTACGAATTGTCGGCGTTAGTCAAACAAAAAGAATTTAAAATTTGAACAGAACTGTCTCACAAATGGATTAAAGTAACGGGCCTACAACGCGCACACCACAATTTTATGTTAATATAATGTTTTTTGGCATAAAAAAGTTACTCCATGTGGTCACTCTTTTACCTCCCCATCCCAAAAGTCAAAATTTAATGAAATATTGATTCTTGTAACTTCTATTCGATATTTAATAATTTTGTAATTTTGATGATGTTATCATTACAGAAAAGTCAAAACCAATTTTTTTCTCTGATGAGTTGACAGAAGCTTTTATCGCAATAATGAAAAGTAAAGAAAGAGATTTTCAACTAGCTAGCAACAACAATGGAATAAGAGCAACATTATGGGAATCAATTACGGCAGAGATAATGATGCGATTTCCCGATAATGCCGACATATGTACTCGCAGGTTAAAAAGGCTGTGGATTAACCTCCGGAGAGTACGGAAGAGACGTACTGAAAGGAACGGGCCAAATTTTATATCAAATATGATGGACAACATACCGAATTATCGGCCTTACGTTGTTCCACAAGTGACTAAAATCAAAAGCTTTAACACTCTTAACACTACAACAAGCGGTAATCCAATAATAAACAATGATATTAACAATAACAATAATAATATTCAACAACTTGACGAAGTTTATGTACCCATCATAAATTATATCAATGACAACAATAACATTAACAATAATAATAATCAACAACTTGACGAAGTTTGTGTACCCATCATAAATAACAACAATAACAATAATATTATGATTGATGGGGAATTTGTACTACAAGAAAATATAATATTAAATGATAATAATAAAAACAATGATGCAACATACAATAATGATTTACAAGAAAATGATGTCATAAATGAGAATAGTTATAGCAATAATATCTCAAATGTGCTAGCTATTGAACAATTAATGTTAAAAGCAAAACAAAAACTTCTAAACACAACACCAAAGAGAAAAAAACAATAATGACAATTATTGACAACTGTTGTAATCTCTTATAATAAATATGTATGAATAATTTCACTGTGCTCGAAATGGACACTTTCAAAATGTAACAGAAGGGAGACCCTATGGATATACATATTTCGACCTTCCTGAATCCGGTGGTGTCAGCCGTTTTTCTAGGTTAGCTCTTGTTTTCGCGATATTCGACCGCAAAGTTTACAAGGAAATCAGAGAGGTTAGTTACCTCGGAAGTAATTTTGAAGTGGAAGACTTCGAAATACACGCTTCAGTCCAAAGAACGAAATAAAGAGAACCTTTGAAGAATTATTTCTCTCAAAACAGTCAACCACCCTTCTCACCCCCTTACCACTAGAAAATTGCAATCAAATCTTATCATATGTCGAACGTCATACACATCGGCGATATTTATAGTTGGTGTCTTTGAGAAATATGTTCCTCGCGAAAAAATACTATGTCTCCTTTCAATAGTATACTAATTCAATTTAATAGAAATGGACATTGGGTGCTTCACTTCGGTACTAAGTTAATAGTTCAATCTAATTAATGGTACTGGAAAAAGTACAAATGATACAACTTACCCATCCTTTATTTCAAATTAAAAGTACCCGCGAATTAATCATTAAATCAGTTTTGAATTATTAAAAAAATTTTCGATTATTAAATCATTATTAATTCTGTAGAAAAAGAAAATGGTTGCTAAATGCTTTGTATGCAATAAGTTGAGAGGCCAAGAGGGCGTAAAACTGCACGCTTTTCCCGCAGATGCACCAAACAGAAGAGAATGGTGCAGAAAATTGAAAATTATATTTGAGGATCTTAAGGATGGTTCCGTTCTTTGCTCTGACCATATTCACTATGGACAGATTAGGGTTAGAGGTAATAGTTATGGATGTAAATAATTAAAAATTACAAACAAAATGTAATTTGAATGTATGAACTTATGTATGCAATATGCACAGTGGGTCACAAAAGAATAAAATAAGCGCCAAATAAAAATTTTATTTGTTTTCAAAAGGAAAACCGTTTCAATATTATCTATTTTTTATATTATTATTAATACTTCTTAAGGTATGTTTAGACGATTGCCTGATCGAACAACATTGTCCGAAAAATGGCGGAAAAATGCAACCCTGTGAACGTATAACCGTGTGAACAAACAATTTTTGTCTCGCAACGTTGACAGAAAAGTCATTGTGAGATAATTTGCAGATTTGTTGATGTGCGAAGTTTATGCATGTGACAACGGCGCCATTGCCAGAAAAACTTTTTATTGGCAGCACTGTCTATAAAATATTTTAATTGGCAATCCTGCATATAAATATTAACAAAATATATGAAATTTGAAGGTTTTCTTGCAATCGTCTGAACAGTCAATTAACATTTGCCTAACAACCTGTCAATTTCCGTACATTTGCAACAATTTAACAGGGTTGATAACGTTTGCCGATCTGGCAATCGTCTGTACACACCTTTAGACCAACAGCCAACAAGATCGCGCGCTGCTGCTTTGATGTTGGACCAGTCATCAACATCGCGCGCTGCTGATTTTGAAATGCAGGAAGTGGAACCAGCGGAAGTGTCGCCAATTCAGAGGGACTTTGATTTAGATGCGGCTTTCGATGCAGTTCCTCCAGTAATATATATATATATATATATATATTACTTATACATTTATTTTTACTTACATTTTTATTTTTAAAGACATTTGCAGCCGTAGAAACGGAAAATAACCGAATCGAAATGGACTACTTCAAAATGAATGAAAAATTTCACTGTGCCTATTCGAGTATCGACGAGAATGTGGTACTGGGTTGGAGGGATCCACCCTTTTATCACGCAGAAAATGGCAGATTACACGAAGTATTCCAGGAACTTGTAAATGTATTACCTTGTCATGATCGTCGTTGTGTTATATGTTTCGACCAACTAAATATTGGATATAACCCCAGGTTTTACATACTAACATTTGTTGCACAAGGTGAGCGCAGTTATGTTATCTTTTACATTTATTATAATTTTCATTCATTTAGGCATTCATTCTCAGTGGAATTTTGCATATTACTTTAAATATCTCCCTGAATGTTTTAAGTTTGAGGACGTACTTGCGGCAATTTGTAGTGCAATTTCAATCGCAAAAAATGCGGACTACACATTTGTTCACTTATCTGCGACCAGGACGAGAGGCATCAAGCCATATATAGTGACTTATGCCACATCGACGAGAACACTGGTGCTTAAATATTGTCTGAAACGATATCACCAGAGCCCATAATTGCAATGTTCGATATATACCACATTATGAATAATGTGCGTATAGCATTCATTAACAACGCTCTAGAAAAAGCAGGTATCTGTTTTGAGTATATTAGAGAGATTGTCGAAGAGGAAAGCCTAATGAATGAAGAATTTCAACCACACTACTTTTCGTTTCAAAATGGGTGTGGAAAATTTTCATGTGTAAAGAAAGTTTTTTCCGAAATATTAATTAGTAGCATGAAGCGGTAAGATAACTTTATTAACATTGTTAATACATTGCTACAAAATATGTATACCCTACACCACACTGTGGTACAGGGTATTATAAGTTTGTTTCATGGCAGATGTTTGTAACACCTGAAAATAACACAGCTAGACCCACCTTAAAGTATACCGATCGACTCAGAATCACTAGCTGAGTCGATTTAACCATGTCTGTCCGTCCGTCTGTCCATGTAAAGTTGTTCGTCACTACAGGTCGCAATTTCACTCCGATCGTTCTGAAATTTTTCAGTTTAGAGTATTTCGCAGCTGTAGGTTAGGTTAGGTTGAAGAGAGGAGACGTTTAAACGTCTCATGTCCATGGACATACACTTAAGCCAGTGGTTCGGCCTGTTGTGCGCTCCTTATTTATGATCTTTTTATACCTCACGAGTTACAGAAAATCGGTACTAGACACGAATTTTCTCAGTATCTTCCAGTCATATTCTCTGAGATGAGTCAAGTCTGGTAATATGTCGGACCCGAAATGTTGGGATCTTGCATGTGTGAAAGCCGGGCAGTGACACAGAAAATGTTCCATCGTTTCGATGTTTTCTCTGCATGCCCTGCATTCGTCGTTTTCTGCTAGTCCTATGCGATGAAGATGTGCTTGTAAGCTTGAGTGTCCCGTTAGAACACTCATCATCTTACTAATATCGATCTTGTTTAGTTTCAGAAGACTTCTTGTTTTCTTTTCATTTGGGTCACCCCACAGTATCTTTGCAGTTGCTCCTACTGTTGCGCTATTCCACATAGTTTTATGAGCCATCACTGCCCAGTGCTTCAACTCATTTTTCGTGGCTTCGAAAGGTTTCCAATTTTTCAAGTTTATTACTCGAAGTTCTCTGCCCTTTGAAGCCAAGTTGTTTGCCCGTTCATTTCCAATCACTCCGTTGTGTCCTGGTACCCAGCAAATACGCAATTGACCATGGGCTGAGTAATCATTTATCGTTCTTTTACAGTCCAACACAGTTCTGGATTTGACCCTTTCCGATGTTATTGCCATAACATCGGAAAGGGTCACCCATCACTTGTAGACGTCTTGCTGTGAGGGCTGCCTCATACTTTATACGGATGTCTATTGGTTGGATGTGCAGTATAATCTCCAACGCTTTTGTTGGTGCAGTTCTAAATGCCCCGCTTATGCCTAGACAGCACATACGTTGAATTTTTTGCAAAGGTATTACGTTGCACTTCTTGTCCATTGATGTCCACCACACTACAGAGGCGTAGGTGATTATTGGTCTAATCACGCTCATGTAAAGCCAGTGAGTCATATTTGGACGTAGTCCCCATTTTAAACCTATAGCTCTTCTGCACAACGACCAACATCTGTGTGCCTTTGTAACTCTTTCTTCAAGATGATCTTTCCAGTACAGTTTCTGATCCAAGATTACTCCCAAGTATTTTACCTTTTTAGTTATAGCAATTGTCTTATTCAGGAATCGAGGCGGGGTAAAACGTGGGATCTTCGTTTTAATTGTAAATAGACATATTTCTGTTTTGTGTGGGTTAACATTTAATCCCCTTGGTTGTGCCCAGTTATATGCTATGTTAAGTGCCTCTTCAGTTCTTCTGCATAATAGATTTGGATGAAAGCCCCTTAGAAGTATTACAACGTCGTCTGCATAACAGACTGGTTTAAGTCCTTCATTGGTGAGGGCTTTTAGGAGACTGTGTATCGTCGTAACCCATAGAAGAGGCGATAAAATGCCCCCCTGACGTATACCACGATTTACCTTGTCTCTAATTTTTACGTCATATGACCCACAAATAATCCACCTATTCCTTAGCATATTGTTGATCCAGTTTTTCAGCGCCCGGTCAACCTGAAACTCGTCTAAGGACTGGATAAGTGTATCGGTCTGTACATTGTTAAATGCGCCCTCAATGTCTATGCAGACAGCAAGTGTATACATTTCTTTACTGAAGGACTCTTCTATGTGGTGCACTACCTCATGCAGAGCTGTTTCCACTGATCTTCCTTTGACATAGGCGTGTTGTTTGAATTTTAGCCTGTCATCCGCTATTTTACCTTTGACCATGTCATCAATTATTCGCTCCATTGTTTTTAACAGGAAAGAAGTAAGGCTAATGGGTCGATAAGCCTTTGGGGTCGTGTAACTCGCCTTGCCAGGCTTTGGTATAAAGACCACCCTTGATTCCTGCCAGTTTTTTGGGGTATACGAATGGGTTAGGCATGCAGTGAACACTCCAGCCAGATGAGTTGATACCAGATCCACCTCATTCTGCAGAAGTGCTGGAAATATTCCATCCGGTCCCGCAGCCTTAAAGGGAGAGAAACTTTTTATCGCTTCTTTAACCATACCATCTGTTATATCCGTAATAGGTACTTGATGCAATACATTTTCATTCTGTAACTGTTCCTCTGTTGGTCCAGCATTACCAGTCGGAAAATGAGTTTTCATCAAGAGCCTTACGGTATCCTCTATAGTTTCCATCCTTTTACCCGTTTCATCCACCAGTGTTTCGGTTTGGACATGAGTTTTTGAGAGGAACTTTTTCATTTTAGACATGCTGTTAACGCTGTCTACCTGTTCACAGAAAAGCCTCCAGGAGTTACGTTTCGCCGATCTAACGATATTATTGTATTCTTTGAGTCTTCTGTGGTAGTCGTCCCAATATACTGATTGTTTTTTACGTCGAGCTCTATTGTAAAGTCTGCGGACATCTTTGCCAATCGAGCGAATTTGTCCTGTCATCCAGGGTTTCTCAAAGGCAGATTTCCTTTCTCGAAGTGGGCAACTATCTTCGAATGATTTTACAAGAGCCTCGGTAATCTTCTTAACATTAATATCAATGTCTTCTGCACATAGATAATCGCGTGTAGGCTGCCCCAATCGATTTCTAAGTAGATTTCCGAATTTAGTCCAGTCGGTCTTAGCCTTATTACGGAAACTTATGGGGTTTGGCGGTGGCCGTGCAATTTTAAACCTTATATAACGGTGGTCTGAATAGGAGTGTTCATCCGAAACCCTCCACTCATGAATCTCATCAATAAGATTTACTAATATCGATCGATCGATCGATCGATCTTACTAATATCGATCTTGTTTAGTTTCAGAAGACTTCTTGTTTTCTTTTCATTTGGGTCACCCCACAGTATCTTTGCAGTTGCTCCTACTGTTGCGCTATTCCACATAGTTTTATGAGCCATCACTGCCCAGTGCTTCAACTCATTTTTCGTGGCTTCGAAAGGTTTCCAATTTTTCAAGTTTATTACTCGAAGTTCTCTGCCCTTTGAAGCCAAGTTGTTTGCCCGTTCATTTCCAATCACTCCGTTGTGTCCTGGTACCCAGCAAATACGCAATTGACCATGGGCTGAGTAATCATTTATCGTTCTTTTACAGTCCAACACAGTTCTGGATTTGACCCTTTCCGATGTTATTGCTTTAATCGCCATTTGGCTATCTGTGAAGATGTTGGCATATTTAGGCTTTGTCGTGTTACTGAGCCAGTTCACACACTCTGTGATTGCTCGAACTTCTGCTTGAAATACCGTGTTATGGTCAGGGAGGCGGAAGTGAAGTTCGACTTCTGGTTCATCAATAAAAAGTCCCAGACCCGTCCTTCCTCCTCGCTTGGACCCATCCGTGTAGCAGCTGGTTCCCACTGGCACATGGGCCAAAGTTCCATTTTCCCAGGAGCGTCTGTCTGGCACAAACGTATCACAGTTAGCTGTAAGCCGCACTTCAGGAATGCGGTCCGAGATTTCTGGCGTTTGAATGTGACCAACTAGATATTCTAAAATCTTCTGATGGTACGACTTGTGGTCTTGATTTATCCATTCACCCATCACTTGTAGACGTCTTGCTGTGAGGGCTGCCTCATACTTTATACGGATGTCTATTGGTTGGATGTGCAGTATAATCTCCAACGCTTTTGTTGGTGCAGTTCTAAATGCCCCGCTTATGCCTAGACAGCACATACGTTGAATTTTTTGCAAAGGTATTACGTTGCACTTCTTGTCCATTGATGTCCACCACACTACAGAGGCGTAGGTGATTATTGGTCTAATCACGCTCATGTAAAGCCAGTGAGTCATATTTGGACGTAGTCCCCATTTTAAACCTATAGCTCTTCTGCACAACGACCAACATCTGTGTGCCTTTGTAACACTTTCTTCAAGATGATCTTTCCAGTACAGTTTCTGATCCAAGATTACTCCCAAGTATTTTACCTTTTTAGTTATAGCAATTGTCTTATTCAGGAATCGAGGCGGGGTAAAACGTGGGATCTTCGTTTTCCTTGTAAATAGACATATTTCTGTTTTGTCTGGGTTAACATTTAATCCCCTTGGTTGTGCCCAGTTATATGCTATGTTAAGTGCCTCTTCAGTTCTTCTGCATAATAGATTTGGATGAAAGCCCCTTAGAAGTATTACAACGTCGTCTGCATAACAGACTGGTTTAAGTCCTTCATTGGTGAGGGCTTTTAGGAGACTGTGTATCGTCGTAACCCATAGAAGAGGCGATAAAATGCCCCCCTGAGGTATACCACGATTTACCTTGTCTCTAATTTTTACGTCATATGACCCACAAATAATCCACCTATTCCTTAGCATATTGTTGATCCAGTTTTTCAGCGCCCGGTCAACCTGAAACTCGTCTAAGGACTGGATAAGTGTATCGGTCTGTACATTGTTAAATGCGCCCTCAATGTCTATGCAGACAGCAAGTGTATACATTTCTTTACTGAAGGACTCTTCTATGTGGTGCACTACCTCATGCAGAGCTGTTTCCACTGATCTTCCTTTGACATAGGCGTGTTGTTTGAATTTTAGCCTGTCATCCGCTATTTTACCTTTGACCATGTCATCAATTATTCGCTCCATTGTTTTTAACAGGAAAGAAGTAAGGCTAATGGTTCGATAAGCCTTTGGGGTCGTGTAACTCGCCTTGCCAGGCTTTGGTATAAAGACCACCCTTGATTCCTGCCAGTTTTTTGGGGTATACGAATGGGTTAGGCATGCAGTGAACACTCCAGCCAGATGAGTTGATACCAGATCCACCTCATTCTGCAGAAGTGCTGGAAATATTCCATCCGGTCCCGCAGCCTTAAAGGGAGAGAAACTTTTTATCGCTTCTTTAACCATACCATCTGTTATATCCGTAATAGGTACTTGATGCAATACATTTTCATTCTGTAACTGTTCCTCTGTTGGTCCAGCATTAACAGTCGGAAAATGAGTTTTCATCAAGAGCCTTACGGTATCCTCTATAGTTTCCATCCTTTTACCCGTTTCATCCACCAGTGTTTCGGTTTGGACATGAGTTTTTGAGAGGAACTTTTTCATTTTAGACATGCTGTTAACGCTGTCTACCTGTTCACAGAAAAGCCTCCAGGAGTTACGTTTCGCCGATCTAACGATTTTATTGTATTCTTTGAGTCTTCTGTGGTAGTCGTCCCAATATACTGATTGTTTTTTACGTCGAGCTCTATTGTAAAGTCTGCGGACATCTTTGCCAATCGAGCGAATTTGTCCTGTCATCCAGGGTTTCTCAAAGGCAGATTTCCTTTCTCGAAGTGGGCAACTATCTTCGAATGATTTTACAAGAGCCTCGGTAATCTTCTTAACATTGATATCAATGTCTTCTGCACATAGATAATCGCGTGTAGGCTGCCCCAATCGATTTCTAAGTAGATTTCCGAATTTAGTCCAGTCGGTCTTAGCCTTATTACGGAAACTTATGGGGTTTGGCGGTGGCCGTGCAATTTTAAACCTTATATAACGGTGGTCTGAATAGGAGTGTTCATCCGAAACCCTCCACTCATGAATCTCATCAATAAGATTTTCTGAACATATCGTTATATCTAATACTTCTTCCCTAATTTTGTTAACAAAGGTTGCAGTGTTTCCTATGCTAAGAGTTATGAGGTCATTTGTATTCAAAAATTCGATAAGGGCGTGTCCCCTTTTATTGGTGTTAGTACTACCCCAAGCGATATGATGGGAGTTGGCGTCACATCCAGCTAATAACTCATTACTTGTGTGTTTGGATTCCCTCACCAGACGTTGTAATTCCGACGTAGGTGGCAATGTCGGCGCATCGAATGGTAGATATATTGACGCCAGGTACATATTTCCATTACCTTGCCTCAGCACCGTTGCGTCCGATGTTGACAACTCTGGAGAGAAAATAAAACATAAGTTTTTATGGCACAGAATACAAGTCCTTGGACGAGTACCTGTGTTAGCGTAGAAAAGGTTATAGTTCACATGGTTTAATCCAGTAACCTTGTTGCTAGTTGTCCATGGTTCCTGGATCAACGCAATATGAACCCTGCCTTTATTTATGATGTCCATCAGAGCGTTGGATGCTGTCTCGCTCCGGTGGAGGTTTATCTGGATGACCTCAATCATTGTCCTTCCAGTAAAAGTTTCTTTTGGGAGTCTATCCTATCTGGTGGCACCCCTTCTTTATTTGGTAGTGAGTCATTCTCCTCCTTTCGTTCACTACCTATTACACCATCTTCCAGTCGACAATTTTGGGAGGCGGTGTTATTTTTTGTCGCTCCCTCATTGGTTTGAATCGTTTTGTGGCTCTTTTTATTTTGATCGCAGCTGTAAAGATCCCTATTGAATTTGGTTGAAATCGGTTCAGATTTAGCTCCCATATATATGATTCGACCGATTTGGCCCTTTAGTCCTATAGAAGCTGTATTTTACATCCAATCGTTTTGAAATTTAGAATGGTAGAGTTTCTTGATCCATGCCGAATTTGAAGAAAATCGATTAAGATTTAGCTATAGCTCCCATATATATGTTTCATCCGATTTGGCTCTTTAGTCCTGTAGAAGCAGTATTTTACATCCAATCGTTTTTATTCCCTACACCACACTGTGGTACGGGGTATGATTTAAGTATAAAATGTCCCAAAAGTAAATTTATGTAACCAATTTATACATGAATTACAAAATTAATATTTCAGAGTTATTCAATATTACGAGAGTGGTGTAGGGTATTATATAGTCGGCCCCGCCCGACTTTAGCCTTTCCTTACTGGTTTTATTTTATAGGTATTCTGAATTACACATTAGCGATCCAAATATTAATTCTACCATTGAATTTATGCAATTGGTAAACGATTTTATAACAGATTTCACGGTACGAGGAAACTTTTTTAGTTTCATTACAAATGGAGCTATCCCAGACATCAACAAATACATTTCTTTATTTCAAAAGATTGACAATGTCACTTTCAGACCGGATACCAGATCAATGTCCGGCATTCTTTCAACATTGCGAGGGCTTAAAAAGTTGCTTCTTGAAGAATTTACCATTTATCCAGAGAGAACAATATACATCTCAAACTGTGCAACAGAGTACCTCGAACAATTTTATGGCTATTTCAAAACCATTTTCCAATTTCGTCATCCAAGGAGTATACATTTTGAATTCTTATTTGCAAGATATGCAAAAATCCACAAAACCATGATGGAATAACCATTGTTTTTTTGTGTAAAACAAATTGATAAAGAATATGAATTTTATAAAGATGATTATTCAGATTGAAATAAAAAAAATATAATAATCAAATATCAAAATATTATATGGTTTATATGGTGTTGTAACTAAAACAACCGTTCTTGTTGAAGAATATTATTAGATTAATTTATTTCTTAGTGTTAGTGGTGATATTCACCTATTAGTGATGAATATGAGTAATCTATATGCATGTAATCGATATCGAATATATAATAGGAATAATCGACGAATAAACACAATGATACTATGTTTACATTATGACATTTCTCCCCCCCTTAATTTAATCAAATTCAAGGTAGGAATCTCCTAAACGTTGAGGTACTTTTCGTTGCCTTGTTGATCGCCGTAGCTCGTCAGGAGTTGACGTGGTATTTCCTATTTTCGGAGTTTCGTCGGGAACATGAACATTTTTATCAGTTGGATTTGAGTCTGCTTGGTTGTCTGAGTGTATTTGATTTCCAGGAACATTCGGAATGGTTGGTTGCAATCGAGTTTGTTGGATCAATGGTAAAGGTAAACTTCCAGCTGATGTGTTATTTGTTATAGTTGGTACCGGTCTTGAATCTTCAACGTTCGTATTCACGCATTCATTTACCGCTGATTTTCGTATTTGATCTACATGTCTTCGCCAAATACGACCGTCATCTAATCTGACATCATAATGAAGTTCGCCGCATATTTTCTCTACATTTCCATATCGCCACTTCACCCTTGATAAGTAGTCTCGCACTGCAACTCTCTCTCCCTCAAAAAATTTCTTTGATGGGACAGCGCGTAATTGATCGTTTGCCTCCTGATTTACATCGTTAGGAATCAACAAATCTAAACGCGACTGAATTTGTCTGCCAAACATTAAAATTGCTGGTGATTTCCCTGTTGTTGAGTGTATAGCCCGTCTGTATGCCATCAGTATCTTTGACAATTCCGCATGTATCGTATCGGGTGTACATTTGGATGCCATCAACTTTGATTTGATTGTTTGAACATAACGTTCCGCTTGCCCGTTTGTTGCAGGATGGTATGGTGCACCTTGTTTGTGAACAATTCCATTCAGTTTTAAAAAATGTTGAAACTCATTCGAGTCAAATTGCCTCCCATGGTCGCTAACAAATATATTCGGGATCCCAAATTGGGAAAAAATTTCGCGACACTTCTGGATAGTAGTATCAGTATGCATATTCGAGCAAATATGAACCTCAGGCCATTTTGTGTACGCATCTACCAAAACAAACAGATATTTACCAAATATTGGTCCAGCATAATCAGCATGAACTCTCTCAAATGGCTTTTTAGGGCGCATCCACGTGTGTGTAGTAGTAATCTTCTTAGGATCTGTGCGCGTATTTTTGGCATTCTGCACATTTACCTACTACACTTACAATTTCCTTGTCCAAGGTCTTCCTTGAACAAATTTCGTTTACTGAACTGTAGCCCTCTGCTCCAAAAATATTTTGCCAATTTAATTTAATTTTCTGTAACCATTCTCTTCCTAGAATTGGTTTTTGGTTCGATCGCACAATATACAATTTTAATTTGTTATCCTCATCGCTACCTGTCACTGCGACACATATGTATCCAACACATTGCAAAGTTGTACCGCAATAACTCACAAGCTCCACATCGGGATGATACACTTTCAATGTCGGGAAATAACGTTTGGCATCTGACAAATTAATAATTGATACCGGTGATCCCGTGTCTATTTCGAAAGTTATCATTTCTTCATTTACCCGCAGACTGTGCATGATTTTGTTGCTTAACTTATTACCGACTTGGCAATTTACTATCACATAGACCAAATACAAATTGATTTCTGAGAGCCTTACCCAAATAATCACCAAACTCGCAACCAACCGCCAACTTTTTCAATGACACCACAAAGTCACCTGCTGACTCAGACTCCTGTTGCCTGCGCATGTTGAACCGAAAACATTCCACCAACTCACTGGCCCTCGGCTCAAAGTGTTCTTCCAACACCTTGATTATTTCCGCGAATGTTTCTTCCTCTGGTTGTTTAGGTGTCATTTTTTCGCATAAGACGTTGTAGGCGCATATACCGTTGAAATGCAACAACAATGACTGTTTCTTGCCCTCTTTACAATCGTACAGCTTCATAGCCGTCTCAAATCGTTTCACCCAACGACACCAAGAAATCTTTTGTGGATCAAAAGCATCAAAGTTAAAGAAATTTACGCCAGAATCTGCCATTTTACTCACTTTCCGTACACTTGTACTGTAAAAAATGTATATCTCCAAATGAATAACGTGAGATTCGTCTCGTAATCCTCGTCGCCAAAATTGTTGTAACTAAAACAACCGTTCTTGTTGAAGAATATTATTAGAGTAATTTATTTCTTAGTGTTAGTGGTGATATTCACCTATAAGTCTGCATTTACATGATACTTTTTTTTAAGTATTAAGCATACTTATCGGCGTTTTGTGGGCGAGAGAGGCAGTCGGAAACGGGGGAAAAAAAGTATGCCGTACTCGTACTCATCGTTTTGTGTTTTTCGTTCGCACTTGGAAACAACAACAATTCACACAGGAAAAGCCGAAACAAAACAAATGAAAATAAGTTAAGTATTGAAAAAAAGTACGCGTGTGAACGTAAATACTTTTTCAAAAGAGAATAAGCCGATAAGTTACTTAGTCTGCATTTACATGATACTTTTTTTTTAAGTATTAAGCATACTTATCGGCGTTTTGTGGACGAGAGAGGCAGTCGGAAACGAGGGGAAAAAAGTATGCCGTACTCGTACTTATCGTACTCATCGTTTTGTGTTTTTCGTTCGCACTTGGAAACAACAACAATTCACACAGGAAAAGCCGAAACAAAACAAATGAAAATAGAGAAAAAGAGAATAAGCCGATAAGTTACTAAAAAAAAAGTACCATGTAAATGGGGACTTAAAAAAAAGTACCATGTAAATGGGGACTTAGTGATGAATATGAGTAATCTATATGCATGTAATCGATATCGAATATATAATAGGAATAATCGACGAATAAACACAATGATACTATGTTTACATTATGACATATGGTAATGGTAATAAACCGATTTCTGAAGAACTGAGGCCTGATTACCGCATATCGTAATCTGAGTTTTGGTAAACAAGTCTGCATTTGCATGATACTTTTTTTTAAATTTTAATTTATCGGCGTGGACGAGCAGTCGGAAACGTGTGTGAACGTAAATACTTTTTCAAAGGAGAATAAGTCGATAAGTTACTTAAGAAAAAAGTACTATGTAAATGGGGTCCAATTTTCGCCTATTTGATTGAAGTAGATACGAAAAGTGACCAGACCAAAATTGCACTGACCAGACCAAAAGGGCACTGACCAGACCAAAAGTGCACTGACCAGACCAAAAGTGCACTGACCAGACCAAAAGGGCACTGACCAGACCAAATTAACGTTACGTTCCCGTTCATCTCGGTCACGCTCTCTCGCCATCACGATCTCTTCTGAAAAATTATTAAATATCATACAAGTTAAAACAAGTTTCGAATCTTTTGGTTAATTGTTTTTGTGAGTGCACTGCATACCTTATTATTATTTAAGTACATATGCTGTTATAGTCGCAATCAACGTACAGCTTCCGTAGGCGGATACATTTCTTGGTCCCACGATTTGTTTGTATTTTTTAACATGAATTTCCCCCCAAATGTCTACTGTACTTTGTAAAACAGTTTCGTTCGTCATTGCTTTGGCATCACTTTTTCATTATCGATCAATGACAATTGACCGCCAGGTGGCATCCGAGTCACAAACACTCGACTACTAGATGTACCGTCGTACTCTTTAAAAAGTGACAGTTACGAACGATTAAATTTTTGACATTTGTTTTGCACTCTTCGAGTTATTTTTCCATTCTCTTGTTAGCTCTCGAGATTTAATTTGCTGATTTAAAAATGTGTTTTTTTGCAATTTTATTTAAAAAATCAATTGTGTTTGCTACCACTGTGACTGTAAAGTGAAATGTTTGAGAAAAAATGCCAAAAATACGAATAACAAATAAAAACAATTTTGTGCTCTTTCTTCTCTTAACTACTAATGTCAAAAATTTAATCGTTCGTAACTCGAGAAATTTGCTTAAGAGAGGGAAGGAACATCTAGTAGTTGAGTGTTTATGGTCCTCTGCACGAGAGCGCTTAATGTTTGGTTTATTTTTTATGATATTTGTGAAATAACTGTTGTGATATATTTTTGTATTGAATTTGCAATTTTGCCAAAATCACGTCTCAATTCGCAAGCAAAAGCACTAGACTGACGTCAAATATTTGTTTACAAATATACATATATGTACATATACCCGATTCCTTAAGCTGAGTATAGACGATTGCCAGATCGGCAAACGTTATCAACCCTGTTAAAGTGATGCAAAGATACGGACAATGACAGATTGTTAGGCAAAGGTGAATTGACAGTTCAGACGATTGCAAGAAAACATTACAATTTCATAAATTTTGTAAATATTATATGCAAGCCAATAAAAATACATTATAGTCAGTGTTGCAAATATATAAAATGTTTTTCTGGCAATGGAGCCGTTGTCACATGCATAAACTTCGCACATATAACAATCTGCAAATTATCTCGCAATGACTTTTCTGCTAACGTTGCAAAACAAAAATTGTATGTTCACACGGTTGTAAATTCACAGGGTTGCATTTTTCCGCCATTTTTCTGGCAATGTTGTCTGATCTGCAAATCGTGTGTACTTACCTTTACTGTGGTAAGGGAATTATGGATTTGTGTATTTGGTTGTAACTCATAAATAGAGAATAGATAGACCGATAGTTTATTATACCGATCGGCATAGAATCGCCTTTTTGTCGAATTAGCCACGTCTGCTCGTCCGTCTATCTGTCCATATGATCTTGTTACGAAAATTTAAAAAAGCCCATATTTTGGATCGGGGACGATGCATATTTTAAAAGCGGCATATTGGTCCATTGTTTAATAGTTCCGATTACACTTCTTGGCGACATACCAAAACATGGACTGATATGCCCCATTGTCACTGGGGACGGTTAGGTCCAATATCAAGTAAAAATTCTTAAATTTTTGCTAAATCAATTAAGAAATGCGTTTTCTAGATCGTCAAGATCTGACATCAAAGGGGACCTTTATATAGAGGCTATACCAAACATGGACCGATATACCCCATTTTTAATAGCGATCGTCCCAAGCTTAAGAAATGTATCTGTACCAATTTTTGTAAATATCGCTTAATATTTTCAATCTGCACTTTATTCACAAGAATACATCGACAGACGGACATGGCTAAATCGATTCAATTCGATATGGGCCTATCTCTTGTTTTTTACACGCTACAATCAATCAAAGTCATTATACAATGTACCACAGTGTGGTGTCGGGTATAAAAACTTTAATGAAGAAATAATACATTTTCTGAAGATTGACCTCGACTTCTGCCCTCAAATTTCATTCAATATAAATATTTAATTTTGAAGATCATCACTCCGACATACTAGGGCAACATTTTCTGGGAATTTGAGAAAGATCCAAGATGGTCTGGGACGCTTGAGAAAGAACTACCCATATTTGCCTTGTAATGATTTTAATAGGTATTTTAACAAAATGCGTTTTTTGTTCTATTTCCAGTTTAAATAAAATTGAATTGATTTTTAGTTGTAATGTGTATTTTATCTCTTATTTTAATGAACTAAGTTTTTCCGTTGTTTTGGCTACTTTTTTATTCAATTTATCTGTTTTGTTCAAATAAAATTAATTTACGAAAAGTTTGCGACACTTTTTTTTTTGAAAGAATACCGTTTTTGCGTCACTTTTTTTAAAAACAATCCTCATTTTTGTGCCACTTCACGATGTTGTTGTAGCAGCTTGGATATGTTGTTTTCATCAACTCAATGTTGTCCGGTTGTAAATTACATTCGTCTGTTAATTTCAGGGAATGGATGTTATTTGAGTGATACCGTTTCTATTCTCCGCTAGAAGCGCTGCATTTCTGTTAATAGTCGTCATGGTGTTATGTCTATTTTTAGCTTCCCTGTTGACTTGGGTGATCAGATGTTGTTGTAGTGGTAGTGCGCCCGGTCAGCGTTACCGTTGAAAAATTTCAAAAAGGGGATTTTTTCGAAAAAAAAGGGGCAACTAATCAGTAAAAAAGGGGGATCAATTTTAAGGTTTTTATTTAAAGAAAACAACAATAAAAAACAAAGCTTAACATAAAAAATAAGTGGGTAACATTAAAAAATATTGAGTTTTTTTGATCTCACAATGAATCTGCTTAGAAAAAAACTTATATGTTTATGTACATCAACCTAATGAAAAATACTTATCCATATATTTGTTACACTTAAGAAACCACAAGCAAAACAAATTGGATTTTTTTATAAACGCCGACTGATTCGAAAAAAAACAATTTTCACCATATATTGTTACATTTAAGAAATCACTCAAATTATTTGTGTTGTTGCATAGACGCCGACCTATTCGCAGAATTTTCACCAATAAGATGAAACGGTGGAAATAAATTCTCATATGCATACACATACAAAAGATAAATGTAAATCGTTTTAGCATATGCTTATATCCCATTAAATAACCTAATTCAGAAAGTAGCCCGTGAGGCATTTCCGTACGTTAGTACGAAAGTGTTGTTATAAGAGTATAAAAAGCAGATTATTTACAAAAGCCAAAAAGTGGCACAAAAAATCGAAAAGGGGCACATTTAGCATCAAAAAATAAAAGGGGCGCGAAAGTAGCATGGCTGAAAAAAAGGGGCAAATATGCCACTTTAGCCGCACAACGGTAACGCTGCGCCCGGTGAGTTATTTTTAGCTGCAGAAACTCGAATTATGATGAAAACATGAAATGTTGATGTTAAATTTTTCCGGTGCCCTGGCTGGGAGTTGAACCACCCACCACCTTCGGGATCAAAGTCTAATGCACTAACCACTGAGCTACCGAAGGCCACACCCACTTCACGGTTATTTATATTCCTGAGTTCTCTTTAAAGATTTCCTTCCATATGAATGTAATATTGACTATGTGGGCCTACACTTTTCAAAGATTTTTATAGCTGTACAAATCTGTGAGTTGCTGTAAGTGGACTGTATACTTTTAATCGATGTTCCCTCACAGATTGCAAAGTTTGGATTTTCGTATAAAAATAAAATAAATAATAAGACAAAGGAAGATTTTAATTTGTAATTCAAGTTGGATTTATTGAAGTATGTATGTATAAAATGTTTGGACATAGTTCAAATAAAGCGCCGCAGAGCGCGAGCTTCTTACCCTGGTAGATGAAGCAGCAAAAGTGAATTTTGTCGATCCAGAAACTTCATCAACCAAACAAAAGCTGGAAAGTTGATTTCAAGATGGATACTCTTAGTCCAATTGAGTGAAAGCTTTTTTAGCTATTCTCTATTGGACGAAGAGTCTCCATTGGTATGTAGATACTTAACGAGTAATTTATCTTAAAAAAAGCGGTTTGATTAAATTCTTCGTTTGATTAAATAATTCAATTGACTTATCACTAGTGCTTGTTGAACACGGTTCAACAATAGCTCACGGATTTTTTATCTCATTTTAGGTATTTTTATGGCAAATTCAACGGCTATTCCAACTTTTTAGTAGGAAATGCACCCAATAATCTACAATTTAGACAACAGAAACAACATCTAAATTAGAATTATAGAATTTTTTTTATTATATTATTAGTAATTCAAGTTGTTTTTTAGTGTTTAAAAATCGTTACGATTCCTCTTATATTGCTATAACTAAGTCCGAAAAACAATTACAAAAAGATACCTTATTTATGTATGTATGTTTGACTGTCATTATATTGGTTAATGTCCGCGTCAAATTAAAGAACTTTGTATCTGCCCTTATTGAAAACGTGATGCGCTGAGCTAAGTTTTAATAATTCCTCCTTGATTAGGCGGGTTATTTCGCGCTTAGCCTTTTGTACGGCTAATTCGCTGCAGCTTTCAATAGCCAAGTATAATTTACGTTCACCCTCTGGTGGATTTTTTCCGGTCGGTACATATGTTCCACGCACTGTGAGACCTGCTTCGGAATACTCGGAAATTTGAGCCAGGGCTTCCTTTGATGTCACCTTCCAACGTGCCTGTTGCGGGAAATCGTTAATTTCCAATTCTTCCTCGTATTTTGTGAATGAATTAGCTTGATTGGGTAATAAACCTGAAACGGCGTTCTCTTCATCATCTTTAGGTTGATAATTCAGCTTATTATTGAGTTTGGCAGCCAACTGTTCCACTACGGAGCGAGCAGTAATCATTGGCTGTGTAGCACTGGAACCCTTGAGTATCGCTTCTGCTGCAACTTGACTGCAAGCCTTACCATCAGCACCCAAATTCTTGTTGGTGCTTATTTTGGATGCCAATCGTTTGACCAACTCAAGCTTGTCAGAGCCAACAGTATTGGCGGCTATGACATTAGTTCCACCAGCAATGACTGTACTGCCAGCCGCAGGGGTAGTAGTTGCTACCACAGCAGGCGTTGGTATAGACGTATCTTTCACAGTACGCTTTGCAGCAAATAATTGCTCAATTTGCTGGTCGATATCTTGTTCAATATCTTCTTCATCGTCTGAATCTGCAAGACCCAAGGCAGCCTTTTGCAGTTTTTTGCTCTCCTTTGCAGCATTTGCTTCTTGTTCATCAAACTTGAAGCCTTTGCCACTGAAACCTCCTCCAGTGTGAACTTTCTTTCCTTCCGCTTCTTGGCCCGCTTTATAGTCATTCCATAGCTTCTGCAAATCTTCAGGAACAGGAGTTTCTGACAATTCCAAAGCCCTTATGACATCACCAGCGTACCGGCCTTGTTCATACGTTATAAAAGTCCAAGCACTACCCTTTTTTCCAGCCCGTCCAGTACGTCCACACCTATATTATTATATAACAAAAATTGGTTGGTTAGCATGTACATGTGCAATTGCCAAGAAATATTAGTAATTTTAAAGGAGACATACATACCTGTGAACATAGTCTTCATAGTGATTGGTAACGTCATAATTTACAACTAAAATCAAATCCTTGACATCTAATCCACGGGCTGCCACAGAGGTAGCTATTAACAGACGCACCTTACCAGATTTGAAATCTAAAATTGTAGAATCTCTATCGAATTGGTCGATGCCGCCGTGTAAGCTCATACAGGGATACGAAGCCTTCATTAAGTCCTTCAATATAATGTCGGCTTTCTCCTGCTTATCAACAAATACAATAATGCTACCCTTCTCCTGGTAAATGCCCAGCAGTTCCAAAAGTTTGAAGAATTTGGCCTCATCTTCCATAATAGCAATATGCTGTTCAACATCTTTGCAAACTATCGATCGTCCTCCTACAATTACTTCTATTGGCTTCTTTAGGATACGACGAGCTAACGCCTCCATTTGTCTTGGGAAAGTTGCACTAAACATTACTGTCTGACGATCAGGTCTTACATTATCAATGATACGCATTACCTGAGGTTCAAAACCCATATCGAACATGCGATCAGCTTCGTCCAAGACAATATAGGTGACACGACGTAAGTTGGTCAAACGTCCGGAGTTGGCCGCCAGCATATCAATCATTCGTCCTGGTGTACATACTATAATTTCGGCTCCTCGTTTCAATTCAGCGATCTGTTCGGAGATACCAGTGCCACCGTAAACACATACAACTCGTAAATTTAAACTTTTCGAAAATTTACGTATATCTTTTCCGATTTGCATGCATAACTCGCGGGTCGGAGCCATTATAACTGAAATTGGTCCATCGCAATCTTCTAGCTGGGGCTGATCTAGTATATGCCTAAACATGGGTAAAATGAATGCTAGCGTTTTGCCACTTCCAGTTTTTGCAATACCTATTAAGTCTCGCCCAGACATAATTGCCGGAATAGCTTGACACTGTATGGGAGTTGGTTTTTCGAAGCCTAACTTTCGTAAAATATCCATTTCCTTTTTGCTGACACCACATTGAGCCCATGTCTAGATTGATGAAATATGACGACATGTAGAATAGACAAATAGATATCAGTCAGATTAAATTATTAATTTTTAAAGCAGTTGCCAAATGTCAGGAGTTTATTTCTAAATATATCTCACTATACGACACAGACATCTTAAATGAAATTCCATTGCAGTGCACAAACATACCTTAATGGGTTTTGGGCAACCTTTACCCTTAACCTGTATGCCCTCCAATTCTACACGATACTTTTCAACTTCCTGTTGCGTCATCCGAGCCAATTCTGGTACTTCAACATAAAAGTTCTTACGGTATGGCGCGTAATCCACGCCCGAATGGTCGATTTTTGCCAATTCTTTGCGATGCTTGTTCGCCAAACTTGCTGCTGTATCTTTTATATCCTCTAGTTCTTCTTCGCTAGAATATTCCAGGCTGTCCATATTCTGTTCTATCAATTCGCCCTTATTTTTGTTTACAGTGGATTTCTTTTTGGCCACGCCAGTTAATACCACTACACCCTGTTGCTTTTTGGGCTGTGTAATAATATGATTAATTTGCCGCACCTCTTTAGCTACTTCTTGCATATAGGCGTCTAATGGATCAATCTCATCGTCGTCATCGTTACCGTCACTTACAATAACTACTTCATTTTTTCTAGCTTTTTCTTCCTCTTCTTCTTGTTGCTGCAATTTCTTCAGTTGCTCTCCTTTAAGTTCCTCTTCTTCTCTTAGGGCTTCGATTTTAGCTTTGGCTGCGCTGACAATACTTTTAGATGATTTTAATCTGTCCACTTTTTCATCATCATCATCGTCTTTGGGTTTGTTAATGCGAAGAAATTTTGATGGCGGTGAATCTGGCTCTCTACTAAGATCAACAGTAACTGAATTGTCCTCTTCTTCAGATTCATCCTCAAGGCTCCACTTTTTGGCCGCGGTTGTAGCAGAAGGTGGGGGAAACAATGATTTGATGTCTTTCGTATTGGCCTCCAGTTCTTTAAGTTTTCGTTCCGCTCTCCAGCGTTCAATGCGTTCACGACGTTTTATCATTTCCAGTTCCAGATCCCTTTGTTCCTCTTCTTTATGCTTTTTCTCCCCACGCCAACGTTCAATGCGTTCACGACGTTTTATCATTTCTTGCTCAAGACGACGTTGTTCTCCTTCTTTATCCATTTCTTCATCCTCCGGCGAAGAACTACTTGAGTCGGCATTTATGACTATTGTAGGAGTTGGTGACTTTGTTTGAACTTGGTCTATATCTCGCTCACGTATTATTTCACGTTGCCGGTCCCGTTCACGTTCTCGGTCACGCTCACGTTCGCGTTCTCTATCACGTTCGCGTTCCTTTTCCCGTTCCCTTTCACGCTCTCGATCTCTATCCATCTGTCGTCTATACAATCGTAACAAATTAAAGTATAGGTTCAATTTTAATAAAAACTTTAACAACTTACGCCTTTTCTCGTTCGTATTCTTTCAGTTTCGACTGAGATGGCGATGGCCTTCTACGTTTCTCCTCACGCCTTCTATCAGATTCTCGAGGATCGGCACCTCGATCGCGTTTACGTTCATCACGCATGCGGCTACTGCTACCGTTGCCATTACGAGCTGATCTATCCTTTGGGGACCTTGATCTACTTCTAGAATAACGCCTCTTTCTTTCTCGATCCCTTTCACGTTCCCGTTCATAATCTCTATCTCGGTCACGTTCTCTGTCGCGATCACGGTCTCTTCTGAAAAAGTATCAAATATCATACAAGTTAAAACATGTTTCGAATCTTTTGGTTAATTGTTTTTGTGAATACGTATTGTAAAATATACAAAGGCAGCTGAGTGCACTCAGCTGCATACCTATTATTATTATTTAAGTACATATGCTGTTATATTCGCAATCAACGTACAGCTTCCGTAGGCGGATACATTTCTTGGTCCCACGATTTGTTTGTATTTTTAAAACATGAATTTCCCCCAAATGTCTACTGTACTATTAAGTATTACACCCAGTTTTTGTAAAACCGTTTCGTTCGTCTACGACGAATCACCCACAATCACTCAATTGATGCCCGAAATGCATATATAAACCACAGGATTGAATAATTCGGCAGGTAGTAAAGGAAAGTCCGGAAATTTTTCGTACATAAAATGTCTTTTGCCTGTGTTTTATAGGTTTCGCGTTATAGTTGATTGCAATTTAACGTTTCGTCCTACAAACGAACCAAATCGTTTTACAAAAACAGGGGGATAACCAAGTAAATAAAATCTGATTTTATATCTTTCATTTTACCTACAGGGCTTTAGCTGAACATATGCATATTGCTCATTTAGAAAATAAACGTCGCAACTCAAAATAATATTTTTTTGAGGTGGTCATACTAAATTGTCCTACATTTCAATATCTACAAGCTGATCCATGATTGGGCTGATTCCTGAGGAAGGCAATAATATTTGGCGAACTTCAGAAGTTATGTCATCCCATTCTGCTAAATAATTATTTTTGTATAGATCATTTAAATCACACTTAAGTAAAATGTCACAACTGAAAATGTGGCGTTCTTTTTGTAAATGAGCGATATGTACATACACGTGAAATGCAATATTTCCAGAAAATCTGTTTCCTTATAATTTCTCAAAGAACGCTAAATAACATGTGTGCACTTTCCATACCTCCTTCTCAATGTATGATTGAGCCACCTACTAAAGAAAGAGCTTAAACCTGTTTAAGCCCAGAGGTCAGTCGACCGCACCGGAGAAATCACACACATAAATATACGGACATACACTATTGGGATAATTCAATAGCACGAAACGAGAACAAAATAACAAGTGGCTCGAAGTGGTAAAATATAAATTGGCCAAAAACATGTTCGTTTGAGCAAAATCTATAAATAGGGGCAGCTGTTCCATTAAACAGCATGTGTAGAACATAGAGAGTTGAAATGATATACATTTAAATTTACCCCACTTTACTGTACTGCACAATCAACTTACCCTGAGGAGTTCTTCGACATTACACACTCCGCACTCTAATCCAAAAGTAAAATGTTATTGTTTTTACAGTATTTTCTTGTTTACACCACACAGTTAACTTATTATAATTATTAGGCGCCAGCAAATTTTTTCCGTAAATGTAATTCTTATTTATTATTGCTGTAAGGTAAAAAATAAAAATGCCGCACCGAACGAAGTGACGTTTACTCGAGTTTAGTATGCCAAAATAACAGCTGGTTTTAAATGACCAGGGATGGGAAGTATTTTCCGATTGGGTGTCAAAGACAGGGATTTTTCTTAAAACCGATTTACTTGATACGCCGTAGTAAGTTCTGCATCACACGAGGCAATTTTTTCCAAGCAAGTGTGAACATTTGTAGTAGAAAGCAGGCGGAAAGAGCTCTCTCGCTAGGCAAATTTTTGAAAAATTTTGTTTCTAAAGCGATTTTAGTTTAGCACGTTGCACCGAAAACAACTGACTTCTACTAACTGGCCAATAAGCAGTAAGTGGCGGATTTCCACTATCTGGTAGCAATGGTGTCATGAGTTGCGAAGAAAGAACAGTGCGAAATAGACACAAAATTTGTTAAATGTATTTATAAAACATAAATTTACTATTCTATGTTCAATTGTTTACACACTTTTTGACAAAAATCTCTCCAAAAATTAGATGCCATACTGCGAAATATAGGATACCCAATCTGGCAACACCATACACGATTAAGGCAGGAACACAAGCACCAAACTTCATCGGGCACTAAGTCCCTATTTACATTGGCTGAATGTTCAGCCGATTATCGGCGTTTTGTTGGAGAGAGAGGTAGTTGGCAAGAGGGGGAAAAACTCTCCCGTACTCGGGCTTATCGGTCTGAAGGTTTTGTGTTTTTCACTTGGCCTTTGAAACAACAACAATTCACACAGAAATATCCTAAACAAAATTATGTGTCTAAACGCAGAGGCAAGTTTAAAAGAGAATTAGCGGATAAGCTGCTGAAAAAAATATACTAGTGTAAATCTGGACTAATAATGCTTAAAAATGTTTAGCTCCCCATACAATTTAAGCACCTATGGCTAACGAAAGCACACCTACTATGTTCACTTTTCGCGTTGAAATCCCATATAAAACCAATGTCGCGAAATATGTGCGAAATTTTTTTGTTTGTGGTACTATGTTCATATCATGATACAATAATAGAAGGTAAAATCACAATAACACTGTGATACAAAATCGAACTTTACGAATGGGAATGGGATGAGACCAATTGCAAATGAGAGTTGACATTATCCATAACAAATGTAAGTAGACTAATGTTCACTACATGTCTACATATAGAAAAACTTTTGAATTTTTGCATGTGCCGGCTGTTGAAATGTTTCTGTAGCTGGTATTTTCACCTTCTACTATTAACCCGCCATGGTCCGGATCATGGTGTGTACGCAATCCCTACGTCATGGAGAGTGGATGCGTTGGGACCGTTCGTTAAAAAAAAACCTTCAAGTGTTTTTTCAGTTCAGTGCGAGATTTTTTTTACAGGATTTGAAGTTGGTGATTTTGGAACGCTGTCTAACAAGAAAAGATCATTGGAAATTTGATAAAATAATGCTTATTTTTTATTATTATGGAAATGTGTGGTATCTTACTGTTTTTGGGGTCGAGGAATTCATTTTTGATATTTATTTTTACAAATTGTTAATATTAGTCCAGATTCACAAAGATTGTAGGAGAGAGAGGCAGAGAGCTTTTTCCGCCTGCCTCTCTGTCCAACAAACTTTGACACTTGCTTGGAAAAAGTTGCCGAGTGTGAATCTGGACTTAGCAATATAATTTCCTGATAAAGAATACTAAATTAAATTATCTTCCGACATAAAGAAAAATGATGCAAACCTGTGGAAGGGAAAGTAATTATGTACTATATGGAATAAAACAAAAGGTCGGCATTCCAATTGGATTGCAATTTAAAAGCATGAAAACTGGTGTCCAAATGAAGTGGGAATCTGTAGCTATGTATATTCACGTTAGTATGTTTAGAACAATTGTGTGGAATAGGTCGTGTGAACGCAAGAAGCAAGTTCAAAAGAGAATCAGAGACAAATCAGCAACTGCTGTTGTCTCTTTGAGTAAACTCAAAGAAATTTGTTAGTAGACACGGAAAAAGGGTAAGCCAAAACAGGTTTTCTACTGAAAAAGGGAAAGCAGAAAATGTCTGTTGATGATTGCTTACCGTAATTATAAGCCAATAAATATAACCTATCCCAACTCTAAGAACATAACGTCTAAAATATTGTTATAGAAAAATAGGTTTACTTCTTTTATTTTTAAATATAGGAAATATTGTTAAGTTTAATTTGTGTTACTACTATACATTTACAATTACCGAGAATCAATTAAAATTTAAATAATAACGAATGCCAGTTTTTGTTATCAATAATTATATTAACATAACAAACATTTTTAGCAAACTTTTCTGCTGTGTGTTAGCTATTCAAAATGTACAGATATTTTGCAGTGGCAGCAGAGATTTTGTTGTTACAACAGACAATTTGACTACGGACGACTCAGCAAAAAATGTTGCTGTTTAACAGCAAACTTCTTTTTTGGGTGTAAACTTGATTTTCTTATTTGCAACATTAGCTCTGCGTTCTCCATTATCAAATAGCCTTTCTTTTACGTTATTTAAATTAACTTTTTCTACGTTTTAATTATTACTTTTATATTTGTTGACCTCAAAATAACATTTTGTGTTTGTTTTCAAGATTGTTAGTCCAGATTTTTTTTGTTTATTTATTTTATGTATTTCAATATATTTATACAGTATAATTCATTTGAAACTCCAGCGCCTTATAGACTGTATAGGAGCAAAATGTGGCAACATACATAATTACAATTTAACTCCATTAAGCATACTCATCAACATATAAATTAATAATATTAACAAGTAAGAAAGTTCAGTCGGTTAAACCGACTTATGAATCCCCTCACCTTGAGTCCCAAAAAATATTCTTAAATTTATTTATTGGTTTTAATTGAATTATTATCAATTTAAATTACATTTAATAACTTTAATGTATGTACTGGTATTAAAGCTAAAAGCTGGTAACTTTTGGTATAAAGTGGTCCATTTGTGTGGGAGGTACCTAAAAGGGCGAGCTAATAAGGCCAACTTTTCTCTGCACTCTAGTAACGGTACGAAATTTCAAGTATTTGTATGCACTGGTATTAAAGTTAGAAGCTGTTAACTTTTGGTACAAAGAGGTCCATTTGTGTGGGAGGTACCAAAAGGTACCAATAACGCCCATTTTTCTCTGGACTCTAGGTACTATATAAACATTATACTGTACAAAATTTCAAGTATTTAAATTCACTGGTATTAATGTAATAAACAGTTAACTTTTGGTGCAAAATGGTACATTTGTGTGGGAGGTACCAAAAGGGGAGTGGCCACTTCGCCCATTTTTCTTGACATATTAGCGACTAACAAAGTAATACTATGTGTGAAATTTCAGAAGGTTCGAGTAAGTAGTATAGAAGTTATTAAAGAATCACTATTTCACGAAAAGTTAACCCTTTGTGGGGGAGGTACTAGAAGGAGTGTACCAACATGGCCCATCTTCGAACTTAGCCAGAGATAGAGAAAAATATTATCGCATACCAAATTTGAAGTCAATCGGTTACTCCTTTCGAGAGTTATCGTGCGCACCAGCCAGCAGACAGACACACAGACAGACGGACATTGTTCAAATGACTTAAAATGACCCAAAACGGATTTCCGCCGAACATACTTAGGGTCTTAGGTCACTTCTTCGATGTGTTACACTTTTGGCTCGTAGCAAATGATATATACCCTCCTCTCTAAGGCGAGGGGATAAAAAGGGATGGACTAATTATATTAGAAGTATTTCTAAGTTCTCAAGCAAATAGATTTTAAGATTGTGTTTGAATGTAGAAATTGTGGTATTATTTTTAATCCGTTCAGGCAAATTATTAAAATCATTTGGTCCGGCATATTCAATACGCTGCTTTGTCAAATCCAATCGGCATCTCATAATTCGTAGATTACCTGCTTGTCTTGTGTTTCTTCCAGTCCACAAATAATTCTGATTGAAAGTAACTGATCTCGAACCAAATTCACTGATTGACTTAAACATATACTGCAGTAGCTGCTGCTTCTATAATCCTGGAATTGTACAAACTGTTTAGCTTTGACTTTGTATAAACTTAAAGTCGAATAGTGTAGTGGTAAATTGAGAACAATTTTCTGTGCTTTGTTCTGAGCACGTTGCAGAGTCTTTAATGAGTTGCTATTCTTCCAGCCATATATTATGAATAAATATGTTAAATGCGATTGATACACTCGTCTGGTAAAACATCATCTTGGTTTCTAAGTTTAATTAACTTTTAGATTTATAAAGAATCACCGTAGCTGAAGATATCTTTGATTTCAATTCCGCAATATGCAAATCCCACACAAGATTATGACTCAATGTTACTCCCAAATATCTTACACTCTCGGATTCAGCAACAGAGGTTCCATTTATTTGTAGTGCTATTCTGTCTCCATCCGAATGTGGTGAGAACCTTATAAATTTTGTTTTTGAAGAATTGAGTATTAACTTATTTACCCTAGCATATTCAGCTAGTAATGTGGCGTCATACTCAATCTGCGCTTGAAGACTCTATCATGTTTGTATCTATAAAACAAACATATATCATCTGCATACATTACAAGTTTTCCATAGAAGTTCATATTCTTTAAATCATTTATGTAAATTTTGAGTAAAAGTGGACTCAAAACGCTACCTTGTGGAACGCCATGACGTACAGGTAAAAAACTGTTTTTTGAACTGTCCAGATGGACGTACTGGTATCTGTTTTTTAGAAAATCATCGAAGAATAAAATGGTTTCGTTTGATAATCCCATGAATTTAAGCTTTTCAATTAATATGTTGTGTTCCACTAAATCAAACGCCTTTGAAAAGCCAAAAAAGGCACCAGCTACACCTTCAAACCCAGCATTAATTTCACCGGCCACGTATTCTATTACATTAACCAACGCTTCCTCTGTTCTTCATGAAAAGAATCCTTTCCCGAATCAAAATTGATTTTCATATAAAATGTTTCTTTCTTTGATATAGTTTGCAAATTGTCCAAAAATTAAGTTTTCAAAGATTTTATCCAACACTGATAAAACGGCCACAGGTCTAAAATCTCGAATGTTCTTAGAGCCGGTTCTTTTGGGAATAGGAATAATTTTATGAATTTTCAGAATGTCCGGATATTTTGCACATTCAACCATGTTATTAAAGATTTTGACAAACTACACTTTCTCATGTCCAAAACATCCATTATTTATCACCTGTCCGTTATCAACTCCAGTAAGATGAAAAGTACTCTGTTCCATTACAAGAGTTCCAAATATATTTATATCGTCATTTACACAATTTAGGTTTGATGTGACCCGTACCAAAGAACTGCTGTCCTTCAGGAAGAACACACTTAGCATCCTCACAGGAGTCATCACAGGGCACTGCGTGATAGGCAATATGGCTGCACGCATGAAGCTTCTCTACGAAAACTTCTGTAGAAGCTGCTTGGATGAAGGAGAGAAGGAGTCAGTACAGCACATGCTATGCTCATGCAAAGGACTGCAAGAGTACCGTTTGGCGTATTTAGGGCACAGGCTCTTCGAAAACCTAGACGACCTAGCAGGTGCTCCGCTCAAACCCCTTCTCAAATTCATCAGAAAATCTCTCTGGTTTAGTAAAGCCACAAAAACAAATGAGAACACGATTAACTAAACCTTCTCTCCCTCTTCCTAAACCTCCTCTTCCTAAACATTCTCTTCCTCTTCCTAGCCCACCAACCTTTAACCATCTTTTCCCTACTTCTATTCTGCTCACGGGAAACACAATGGACCGAATCGTCGGCACCGAGTGAACTCGTCAGTTGTATTCTGACGGGCGTCCCTCTCAACCTAAACTAACCTTTTAAAAAACAAAAATAATTAATTTGGAGGCATAAATCCAGCTTCATCATCTTCCTCATCGTCTTCTTCACCTTCATCGCTTTCTTCTACTGGTACAATAGTACGTCGTGGTTTGTCCTTAGATACGGATTTCGCTAGCAAATTATCAACATCATCCATCGTCTTCAAGCCTCCATCGTTTCTTTAGACAAAGAGTCATTGATATAGACTGTTTTCATGTCGTCACTCTCTCTCAACTTCATCTCTTTCATTAAAATTGCCTTGCTCTTGTTGTTTTTAAACTTAACAACAACAGCAGCATTATTAACTTGTTGTTTATGATTTATGAAGTATGCATCCTCCACTTCGTCTTCACAAATGTTAGCTCAGACTTTCAGTGCAATGCCAATAACAACATCGATAGCTTTCGTTTTTTTCATCTTATTTGGCACCATTTATAACGCAGTCCTTTTGCACTCGCACTTCATTTAGGAACAT
Source organism: Eudasyphora cyanicolor (assembly GCA_963930755.1). NCBI lineage: Eukaryota > Metazoa > Arthropoda > Insecta > Diptera > Muscidae > Eudasyphora > Eudasyphora cyanicolor. The sequence goes on from OZ005736.1 coordinate 254,575,919, forward strand.
AACAGTTGACTTTATTTGTTCACATGTCTAATATTTTCATTTTCTTTCTTTAAATTTTGGATTGTTTTTGTGTTTCTTTTAACTCCTTTTAAAATGTCATCGTACTGAGATGACATTGACATTTCTGACAAAATAGTTTTCAGTTCTGCTTTGTTGTCATTTGTAGGAACACAAAAATGACATTTAAACTCGAGAGAGTCATGATCCAGCAATTTCTCTATCTCTATTTTATTTAATTGTGTGCATAAGGAGTGGAAACTTTTTGCACATATTACACTCGAAAGCATCGTCACTTCCCAACACTTCTGTGTTACATTGTAAACATAACAACTTCTTTTTCTTGATATTCAAGCTTTTTATCTGTTTGCCAGGCATTCTTCACTATACACCGATAGAATAGCAGTTTCTGTCAATCTTAGTCTGTACTTTGTGTATATTGTATTTTATTTACAACGATAATTCGGATTTTTCAATAACGACAAGGTTGCCAATTGTCACTCAAGACAATTTTTTCCAAGCAAGTGTCAAAGTTTGTAGGAGAGAGAGGCAGGCGGAAATAACTCTCTCCTACTAACTTTGACACTTGCTTGGGAAAAATTGCCTCGTGTGTAGAAGCACTTAACAAAAAGAAAAAATTAAAAATTAACATGCATGTACATACATACTCGTATAAAAGTGATACCTCAAATAAAAGACAAATTAATATAAGAAGACATTCCTTCTGGACGAAACGTCAAAATCTGTCAGATACGAACGAATAGGACAAAAAACAGTTTTCTGCGAACATTGTTTGAAATTGTCATAATATCTGGCAACCCTGCATGTATCAGTTGTGTTATTTGGTGCTCAGACAATATAATTTTTATTTTAATAAATTTTGTGGCATTAAAATCGATTTTGGTTCTAAGTTTTGTTCAAATTGGTATCCTTTTATTTTTGTTTATTGCCTAAATTTGTAGAATTTAATTGTGAAAACAAAAATTGTCTGCCGCTAAAATAACAAGTGTTAGTGCTTTAGTATCACTGTGTTTGTGCTAGTTGATTATTGTTTTCTATTGTTGCTTTATGCTTCTGTTTGTTTGAATATATGGGGATATATTTTTGCTCATCATTTTAAAAATAGTAGAGGGTTTTTATGAACTCTGTTTTGGATATATTTATTGTTTTTGTCTGTGTTGGAGTATTTTTACCTACCTTAAAAATGACATGCAAATCGGTAAATTGTAGAATTACTTCCGACAAGGAAACACTAATTGAGTGCTGGCTATGCACTAACTTATGCCATGCCAAGTGTGCTGGCGTGACTGCTAGGATAGTTGATGCTTTATATGGTGAAAAAAGGTCTTCACTGGTGTTGCATCAAGTGTAGAAATATTAATAGTGAATTTTATAATTTCGTCAAATCGTATACGACTGAAGTTAAAGATCTGAACCAAGATATTTTGAATGTCTATATGCGGTTCATGAATTACACTGCTTTGATTAAGAATTACCATAACATCAACGAGTAAGGTAGTTCGTCGACTTCTTCTGGACAGAAACGAAAAAGGTTGATGAAAGGATTTAACATTGATCAGCCTAATGTTTCTGATCCAATAAAGCCGGACACGCCCTCAACTCCAACAGTGCCACCTAAACCTGTTGAGAGGGCAACTCCATTAACTACTCCTGCAGGAACTTCGTAGGAGGTAACTCCAATTCTACCTGTGGTTCCTCCATGTGGTTCCTCAAGTTGTTGTTCCACCACCTGTTACTAGGAATACGACGCAAAGAGCAAATAGGAAAGCAAAAACACTGACTGTAGTGCCTGTCAAGAAAGTAGTTTTTGTTCCACGCTTTGTCTTAGATACGTCCTCTGAAGATTTAGACGACTTTATTAGATTGAGGGTGATTTCTGTCTGAAAACAGTCAAGATGAGATTACCTTCAACGGCTACCAGATCATCGTTTAAAGTTATTGTTCAACCTGAAATCGTTGATAAGTTGATAGATCTCAATTTTTGGCCTCCAAAGGCATTTGTAAAAGGATTTGTGGATAGGGTAGATAATCTGGCTCGTTTACCTTCGGGGCATTCGAACTTGCCAAAAAACTAATAAACTCTCTGGTCATAGCTTATCAGAATGTAAGAGGGTTTAATACCAAATTAACCCGCTTATTTGCTGATAGCTTTGACTTCAATTTCTCTGTTCTGTCTTTCACTGAGACCTGGTGAAAACCTAATATATTTGATTCGGAAATTGTATCTATTGAATACGTAATATACAGAAAAGATCGTCTTAATAAAATTGGTGGTGGTGTCCTTATCGCTGTTTCCTCCGTTTCTTGGCTTTCATTCCCCGATACTGAAGCATTTTATTCCCATAAATTCTTCATCAATTTCTTTTGAGTGGGCCTGGGAAGTAGTCAGGCGTTTTTCTGATCTCGATCTATTCCAGATTAATGGTATTTCCAACTCAATTGATAAATTACTTGATTTAGTATTTGTTGATAATTCCCAATTATTCGATGTTTACAGAATGTCTCCAGTTTCTATACCGGGGGATAATTACCACCCTACCCTAGGGTATTTCCATGACGTATGACATGGTGGACACACCCCACGTGATGAGGGTACAGTTTTTCAAAAGAACTAATTTTGATTTGCTTAATGCTCTGCTCCTCGACGTTGATTGGGATTGTATCTGCTATTGTGATCATTTAACTCACATTGACACAGCTATTGAGCCGTTTTATAACGTATTGAATAATTGTTTGCAACAATCTGTTCCGAAGATTCGTGTTAAAAATTCTAATATGCCACCTTGAAGAACTTGAAGAGCAGACTATTTAAAAAATCGGGTTCGGAGACCGATTATGCAAATTATGCTGTTGCCAGATCTCAATTTAATATTGAATCTAGCAGATGTTATGGAATCTACTTAGAGAAGTTAGCCCTCAATTTTAAGTCGATTCCTAAATCTTTCCATGATTTTGTAAATATGAAACGTAGATCCGCAAAAAACTTCACTCGTTGGAATCAAATTCCTATTCGATCGTACTGACACTTACTTATTAAACATTGTAATGTGTTGTTGCGGCACCGCCAGCATCTAAGTCCGACGCAAATACCGAAAAAAATCGGAGTCCCCCAAACTGAGGCATTAAAGCCCATGATATATATATAGATCACAGACTACCAGATACCTGCAGTGTCTATCAAGCCGAAATAATGACAACATAGTAACCAACACTGGCGTTGTCATTTACTCGGACAGCCAGGCTGCCATCAATTCTCTGGAGGCAACATCCCTAAATTCACAAACAGCCCTCGACTGCCGCAGATCTCTTAACGAGATGGCTGAGCAGTTTAATATACACCTCATATGGGTGCCTGGGCATAGGGATATCCCGGGGAACTGCAAAGCCGATTAACTTGCTAGGAAAGGGACGACATTACAAATTCTCGAAGAATTTGCATATATTGGTGCGCCACTATCCACGTGCAAGCTTTGGCTTAGGCAAGAGGCAATCAGGCAGTCCAACGAAAGATGGACAGAAATCGGCACCTGCAGGGTAGCTAGACAAATCTGGCCAAGGTATGACCTGAGAAGGTAAAAATATCTCCTCGCACTAGAGAGGAAACGACAATGCTTGATCGGCGAACACGCCAAAAGATAGGGTATTGACTCCAATGACTTCTGCCGAAGCTGTGGTGATGAGGAAGAAGTGGAGAGCATTGAGCACTTGCTTTGCGACTGTCCCGCTTTGAGTAAACGACGACTGGACATACTGGGGTCGGCTTTTTTAGGCAGCCTAACAGATCTTTCCAGTACTGATATTCGTACTATCGATAAATTTATATATCAAACAGGTTGGTTTCGATGAGGGGTATCAGTTAGATGCCAGGTATCAGTTAGATGCCAGTTAGTAGGTCTAAAATCAGCTGTTTTGCGTTCGCATCGCTTTCGTTCGACATAGAGAAACAGGCTTTAAAATACCAAGATACAACGATATCGAATCACAACGAGTTCTTCACAACTAGTTTGTAGATGGCGTTCTAAAGGTTGCAACTAGTTTGCAGTTGGCGTAAATAAACAATAGGGTAGCGATTATCAAATTTGAACATTTTACTGGAGAAAATAAAATGGGAGTAGTAGCAATAATTTTATTAGAAAACCTGTGAAAAACAACCTTCAGTGTTTTTGATTTTGAAAATAGCATAATTTAATAATTTCTTAAGATAGTCTAGAGCAAGACAAACCAAAAATGGCACCCTATTGGAAAAAATTATTTAATTGTTTTATAAAATTACTAGCGTTTCAACACCCGTTGCGTTGCGCGTGTTGGATTTCATTACCGTAAATCTGATGATACAAACAAATCGATGTTTGTTTAAAAAGAAAGTATTTTTCTAATGGTATATTAGAATTTTCCAAATTGTTTAAAGTACCGCAACTAATAAATGAAAATATCTGCAACAACGTAAGTAATTGTTTTGTAATTTGTTTACTTATTGCATTACACCTGTATCACCAGAATTGGCAACATGGACCATACACCAACACCATATGCTTCAACGATGGTCGCTAATATCAGCATCAGGAAGTAACCCTTTGACTCCAAAAAATAATTTAGTCTAATTGGGATGTAATCCAACGATAAGATAATTTTGCCCAATGATATGGCTCTGGACATGTACAATTAGATACCGTGTCTATAGGGTGAACCCAACACATTGGCCAATATTGACAGAGTTCGCGTCGATGTCGTACGATTTACGTTCTTTATATTTGTCCTTCGGACAAAAAGAAGATAATTGTTAATGCCAGTGACCGGTAAGTATTGTTTGTAGATACTCCTATTGCTATTCAATTTTATTTAATGATTTATTTTTCATTTATATTTTAAGATCAAGCGTACATACAGATTTCACAGTTCGAAACGCTTATCAATACATGGGCTGAATAACTTCAGGTTGGAGTCCTGGTTGATATACTCTTCTCAAATATCACGAAAATATAAAATTTGCATTTATTTTATTAAAATAAAAAAGAAAGAGACGTATGCTAGAAGAATAACAAAAATAGTTTGTTCTTTCAGCCGTTTTTTTCTGTTAAATAATAGCAAAATTGTTTGCTAAAACGACTGTTCTAGTTTTCTGCAGTAGCAGGCAAATTTATGTGCTAAAATAACAACCATAGGGTTGCTAAAATAACAGACGAAGTCTGCTTTCCCTTTTTCAGCAGACACAGACTGTTGAAACAAAAAACATTTTTGCTAATGGTACTCACAAAATTCTTTGAGTGTACTGTTTTCTGTGCACACAACAACACTTTGACAGACGTCGGACGCAATTTACTGGTATTTAAGAGATGCCCTAAGAGATAACCTAAAGACAGACGCTCCGCTGATTTGCGCCGCCACGGCACCCAACTCTGTATCAGGCGCATTTTGAGAGACGCCGATTGCATTCACTGGTAATTAGGGGATACCCTTAGGGAAACAGTACGTTGACAGAAATTCGTAGTAAGGTGAGGTGGCTTTGTACTCTGGCCAGCGTTGATGCATTTCTTTTGTTTTCGTCACAAAAAGTTGGAAAATATATAAAAATAATTATTGCTAAAGTCACGATAACGAATACAGAAGCAACACACTTAGGTAGCGAACGCGAAATAAATTTCTTTTCACTGTGTTATTATAAACGGCTTCAAAATTGGCAAAATAAGGAAAAATAGAAAAATGAGTTATAACGACAAGAACGACGGGATTACAAAGGAGGAATGGATTTTGCGTCTAGAATCGTTTCCCTTTAAGCAAGCGGATATGAATCGACTAATTATGAACTATTTAGTAACTGGTAAGTAGCTTGAGAATACGAAAGAAAGGCTGGTATATTTGTTCATTATTTTTTAGAGGGTTTCAAAGAGGCAGCGGAGAAGTTTCAAGTGGAAGCAGGTCTTCTGGAGCCTTCCGTGGAACTTAACTCATTGGATGATCGCATATTGATACGTGAAGCCATACAGAATGGTCGCATTCAAGAAGCCACGCATCTTGTTAACCAATTGCACCCAGAGTTATTGGACAGCGATCGCCATCTGTTTTTCCATTTGCAGCAACTCCAATTAATTGAGCTAATAAGGTAAATTGGACTAATACATAAAGTACATACGTATGTATACATATATGTCAAACAATTTTTGGTTGTATAGAGTTGGAAAAATTGAGGAGGCTCTCTCTTTCGCGCAAAGCCGTCTATCTGAAGCAGGCGAAGATATCCCAGAGGTTTTATGTGAATTGGAGCGTACGCTGGCGCTATTGGCATTTGAAAAGCCTCAGGACAGTCCGTTTTCATATCTTCTGGAACAATCGCATAGGCAAAAGGTAAACTTGTTTAATAACAAACATACGAAACGAAAATTTAAATTTATTTCGGTTCATTTTAGATTGCTAGCGAACTGAATGCTGCCATCTTAAAAAGTGAACACAGCGCCGATTCCACCCCAAAAATTATGTTCTTGCTAAAACTCATTATGTGGGCCCAATCAAAGTTAGATGCCCGTGAAGTTAATTATCCAAAGATGAAAGATCTGGAAAATGCACTCATCGAACCTAAATAAGTTGTTACTGCAATATTTTATTTTGGCAATGCAATTTCGGGCGATAAGGAGATAAATATAATCATGAGAAAATAACAGTTTTATGTTTATGTACCTACTACTTTATTTAAATCCTTTATTTACACAATATATGCAACTGGTAGATTTTAATCAAACTATATATACGTATTAAAAAATATAAAAACTAAATAAAATACCTATTTTAATGTTATTTTTTTAATAAAGGTGGGTATTATTTTCAAGGTCTACTGTGAAACTCTCAGTATTTTAGTTTTCTTTTTCATTCCAGTGCGACGTATTGCTTTATCACATTCTTCTCGTCCTCAATAGTGTTTTATATTAAATTCCTCAATTAATCGCCCTAATTCCAGTCGACGTCGTCACATCATTTTTGTCGTATCTATGAAGTTCTAGCTTTGTCATATTTACGCCAAAATGAATGTTTTTAGTATCCATGAACTAACAAAAACCCTTTTTATAACTTAAAAAATATTCAAAATTTATGAAGTCGTCAATCTAAACAGTGTCGACTACGCCAACGAATATCTGAGGTAAACGAGGTACATTCTGGGCCACATAATGGCAATGGATGTAACTTCATTCCTTTGAAAATTAAAAAAAATCCCTAATCCTATTTGACAAGAGCTAAAAGTTTCAAAAAAGATATTTGTGCTGGCATGTCTTTATAAGATTTTTAAATGATTTTTCTGTGTGAAGTCACATGTTAAGTCTTTTGTTGGGAAGTGGTCTTAGCTAGGAATTAATAATTTTTTACGCCATATTAGGAAATATACATCACCAGATACTTACGTCTTTTAAATATAATATTCCAATTATAAATATGTTTTGTAAAAAATAATTTTCATTTAATAAATCTAAAGAATACAAAGCAATAAAAAATTTGTTCATCTAAATCATTTAACATCAATGCAATTAAAAAAAGCTACAGTACTGTAAATTTGTGTTTACCAGCCGAAGAATAAATCCATAGCTTTGTTCATTATACCTGAACTCTTTTGTGGGGCATTAGCGTTTGCGACGACTGATGTGTCATTTTGTGCACTTTTATATGCCTGGGCCAAAGGACGAACTTTCTGCACGGGTTGCCTATTGTTTCAGATAATATAGAAAATACTAGAATCAAAGTATCCAGCTATGTCATATAAATACTTACTGTGTGTTATTTTCACAAAGATTCTCCTTGTCAATTATAGTCTTGTCTTTGCACTGAGTAACACCAATCATTATGTTATTAGCCAATATTTTTTCATTATAGTTGAGGGCTTTATCACATTCAAGTCTAGAAGAATACTTTAAGTGCACCCAATTGCCATTTTGCGACGGAAAAACCTTATCGACGATAGTTCCACATTGCGAAAAATGTTGTAGAACTACTGAAGTAGCACTCGAGGGAAACCCAAAAACAGTTATCCAAAATTCAGTATAACGTGGTGGAGCAGGGCATTGCAGCATTTGTGAAGCATTGAGGCCACCGGTGATATTGACGGAAGTTCCTTGTAACATTGGGGACATTACAGCCGTCCGTGATACATTGAATGAATTGTTATTGTACGAATCATTGAATTGTCCCGTGACATTGGCCATCTGTTGCTGTATACTTTGATTCAAACCATAAGCAGAGGCAATACTGGCATTTTGATGCCCCATAGGAGTGCCTAGCTGAGACTGAGTTTGTAAAGATCTCGTTGGTGTTTGTACTTGATTACGTTCATTGCGCAAGGAATCGAATAAACCCTGAGTTGGTGGGCCGGATATGCTAGTGTTGTGACTTTGTATTGGAGTACCGGGAAAATTTGTCGAGTTTTGTGGAATGGGAGGCGTTTGCTGGTAACCACCAAATAATGTTTTTTGGCCCAACGCAGACCGATTATAATCCTGCTGTGGCGAATTTGGTGGTGAAGTAGCAAATCCAAAGGAGATATTCCTGGCCCCAGCCTTGTTTGGTGAAAGCGTATTGTTGCGAGGTGTCGTTGGAGTCTGCTGCTCACCCAAGAGAAAAGAAGGTAAATATGGGTTAGTCGCTGGACTACCACTCGGACTTCCCAATGCCATTGGTTCCATTTTGGTTAAAATGTTAGTTTATTAAAAAAAATATGCAGACAAGTACAACAAAGAAAATAAATGCTTTCGCCGCTGGCCGTTTTTGAGACTCCGACTTGACAGCTGTCAAAACTTTCAACGGCATTAGCATACGCCTTAGGGTGTCTCTTAAATACCAGTGAAGGCGTCTGCGTCTGTCAAAAAAACGCACTACGGATAATTTTTTACGCGCGCTGTACCCGAATACGCAGTAAACAAAAAACAGTTGACTTTTCATCCCCATTCCAGAAAAATTTTGTTTTTCTACGTTTGGAGTGGATATTCAGTGCAATATCGATATTATGGATGATTTATATTTTTTGAAAATATTCTGGACAGACCACAAAGAAGAGGGAATAGAAATTTAGTCCAAAACCAGGAGGCATTCGTATTTTAAACACTTTGCAGACAGAACAATTAATTTTTATCCGCCTTCTCAACTTTCTAACTATGTTTTCGTACAGAAAGATTGTAGTCATATGTTTAAATATGTTTTTTATGCAAGATACTGTTTTTCATTAGGGAAGAACGGAAATATGGAAAATGGATTATCTAAAGATGTTGGTTTTGTCCACCGAAGTTAACTTATGTTTCTTAAACTGTTTATTGGTTGTGCAAAATATAAAGACCTGTAATTCGCCATCCAAATCTATCAAAACTGTCGGTTCCCTGTGGCACTTTTCATGTTGGGACTAAATCGTGTTTTATTTCACATGGCAGTATCGCTATTAAATCAAATTCTATCTTTTAATCATGCTTCAAAGTAGAAAATTGTTTATTGGCCAGTTTCAATTGATATTTCCAAATGTCCTCGTTGAACATGGAATTCAAAGAAGGTGTCTATTAAATACCAGTGAATGCGTCAGCGTCTGTCAAAAAAACGCATGATGGATAATTTTTAACGCGCGCTGTACCGAAATACGCAGTAAACAAAAAACAGCATTCGAATTTTAAACATTTTCCGACAGCAATTAATTTTTCTTCGTCTTCTCAACTTTCTAACTAAGTTTTCGTAAAGAAAGATTGTAGAAGCTGCACTGAAGTAATTTGATAGTTTGCATTCGATCAGTATTATTGTGTATACACCCCAATGACACAACGTTTTTTAACTACAAAATTTCCATAGCATTGTAGTTATATGTTTTAATTTGTTTGTTATGCAAGATGCTGTTTTTCATTAGAGAAGAACGGAAACATTGCTAATATATCGTGGAGTATCTAAAGATGTTGGTTTTGTCCACCGAAGTCAAATTATGTTTCTTAAACTCTTTATTGGTTGTGCAAAATGTAAAGACCTGTAATTCTCCTCCTGACTTTGTAAACGCCAACCAAATCTATCGAAGCTTTCGACACTTGTCATGTTGGGACTAAATTGTGTTTTATATCACATGGCAGTGTTGCTATTAAATCAAATTCTATCTTATAATAATGCTTCAAAGTAGAGAATTGTTTATTGGCCAGTTTCAATTGATATTTCCAAATGTCCTCGTTGAACATGGAATTCAAATACAGCATCGTAAAGCTATGGAAATAAAAACTATTCGGAACAAGCTCGTGTCACATGTAGGAAGAACAAACACCTGGACTAACGATTTTCTTAGTCCCTATTTACATTGGCTGAATGTTCAGCAGATTATCGTCATCTTGTTGGAGAGAGAGGCAGTCGGCAAGAGGGGGGAAAAAACTCTCCCGTGCTCGGGCTTATCGGTCTGAACGTTTTGTGTTTTTCACTCGGCCTTTGAAACAATAACAATTCACACAGAAATATCCGAAACAAAATTATGTTTCTAAACGCAGAGGCAATTTTAAAAGAGAATTAGCGGATAAGCTGCTGAAAAAAATATACTAGTGTAAATCCGGACCGGAATCAAAATGTGTTCTTGAAAATGGATTCCTTGCATCCATTAATACAAAAATGCTGGTACATATTTTAAAGTTTTGGAATTTACTTGGTGTTGACAACTTCAGAGAAATTGCTTGCCATGTGCCCTTCTTGATTTTTACACATTTGTGGAGAGGCTCCTTTGTATTCCATAAGGTTTAGGTTTAGGTTAGGGTGGCAGCCGTATTTTTTTACAAGCTCACATAGACCAGTTTAGGTCCCTAGTGTTACCACGGGCTGAAATGCCCCTCATCGAAACCAACCTGTTTGATATATAAATTTATCGATAGTACGAATATCAGTACTGGAAAGATCTGTTAGGCTGCCTAAAAAGGCCGACCCCAGTATATCCAGTCGTCGTTTACTCAAAGCGGGACAGTCGCAAAGCAAGTGCTCAATGCTCTCCACTTCTTCCTCATCTCCACAGCTTCGGCAGAAGTCATTGGACTCAATACCCAATCTTTTGGCGTGTTCGCCGATCAAGCAGTGTCCCGTCAGAACCTGTACTAACGTAGACAATCGTTTCCTCTCTAGTGCGAGGAGATATTTTGACCTTCTCCTAGCAAGTTCATCGGCTTTGCAGTTCCCCGGGATATCCCTATGCCCAGGCACCCATATGAGGTGTATATTAAACTGCTCAGCCATCTCGTTAAGAGATCTGCGGCAGTCGAGGGCTGTTTGTGAATTTAGGGATGTTGCCTCCAGAGAATTGATGGCAGCCTGGCTGTCCGAGTAAATGACAACGCCATTGTTGGTTACTATGTTGCGACTCAGCCACTTGGCGACTTCCCATATTGCCATTATTTCGGCTTGATAGACACTGCAGGTATCTGGTAGTCTGTGAGCTATATCCAGACTAAGTTCTTCACAGTGTACTCCGAAGCCAACCTTTTCATCAAGCTTCGAACCATCCGTGTAAAAGTGGAGATGGTTTATATTACCTGGTATTTTGCCGACCCATTCATCTCTGGCGGGAATCATAGTGATGTAATTTCTCTCGAAGGTGTACACTGTTGGTATATAGTCCACTCGGTCGGTTACCATAGCACTACACTTTGATATCCTCATGTGACCATAGTTCTTGTACCTCCACATTGATAGGCAGTTTAATCTTATAGCCGCTTTGGTTGCAACCTCTCTCGCCACAATATTAATCGGCAGTATATGGAGTAGGGCTTGTAGAGACTCGGTCGCTGTAGTCCTTAAGGCTCCGCTCATGCTCAGGCAGGCAGTTCTCTGAACCTTTGTTAGTAGGTTGGTAATGGTTAGTTTGTCAGTTGCCGTCCACCATACCACAATACCGTATAACAGTATTGGACGAACTACTGCTATATATATCCAGTGGACGATTTTAGGAGAGAGTCCCCACCGCGACCCTACAGCCTTTTTGCAGGAATATAAGGCGACGTTGGCCTTCCTTACACGTTCCAATACGTTAAGTCTAAATAACATTTTCCTATCTAGAATTATTCCTAAAAATTTTGCACTTTCAGAAAAGACTAGATCTGTTCCATTTATCCGAGGTGGAGGGTCCACATGTGGGACATTATTCATCCTAGTAAAGAGAACCAATTCTGTCTTGTTGGGGTTAACACCCAAACCGCTGCTTCTGGCCCATCTAACCAACTTGTTCAGAGCCACCTGTAGGATGTCTCTGAGGACGTTTACGAATTTGCCACTCACTGCGATTGCCACGTCGTCCGCATATGCCACGACCTTGCAGCCACAACGTTCTAGATCTAGCAGGATTTCATTCACCGCTAGGTTCCAAATTAGTGGAGACAGTACTCCTCCTTGCGGGGTCCCTCTGTTTACATACCTTGTTAGAGTTGTGGACCCTAGACATGCTGTTATGCGTCTTCTGGTGAGCAGACTTTGAATTAGTCTAATCAAACTAGTGTTAACTTTTAGATGTGAGAGTGCCGCAATTACCGCATCGGAGTGAATGTTGTTAAAAGCCCCTTCTATGTCAAGAAATGCCACCATGGTGAATTCCTTGAAATGCAGGGACGATTCGATAGTGCTCACAAGTTCGTGCAGGGCTGATTCAGTAGACTTGCCCTTGTTGTAAGCATGTTGGTTCCCCGACAGGAGTTTTGTATCCAGGTTTTCCCTAATGAAATGATCTAAAAGTCTTTCCAGACCTTTCAATAGGAACGAGGATAGGCTAATTGGTCTGAAGTCTTTTGGCCTAGTGTGTGATATCTTTCCCGCTTTAGGTATGAATACCACTTTGGTATCCCTCCATCGATTCGGGACGTATGAAAGCCTGATACAGCCTACATAAATTTTCTCCAGCCAGGGGATAATGTACTTTAACATTTTCTGCATTTCTGCTGGAGTGATGCCATCTGGTCCAGGTGACTTGAAGGGCTCAAAGCTGTTAATAGCCGAGCTTATTCTGGATCTCTCAGTCAAGAAGCTAGCGACGCTCGCAGTCCACTCGCACTCTTGTTGGTCCTGCTGATCCTCGGGTTCTGTTACAGAGTTCCCCGGGAAATGTGTGTCGAGCAGTACATTGAGCGACTGCTCGCTGTTTTTGGTCCAGTTATTTGCCTCATCCTGTAAATATCCCACTGTACAGGGTGAAGCAGATAATATCTTCCTCAGCCTAGCGGCGTCGGAGACCTTTTCCACTTCACCACAGAAGGTATACCAAGAGCGCCTTTCTAAGCTCCTTCTTATAGATCTTGAGTTGCTCTTTATAGGCGTCCCAATCATTAGCGACCCCAGTAGATTTAGCCTTATTGAATAGCTTGTTGCAGGTCTTTTTCATAGCCGTTAGCTCAGAAGTCCACCATTGGGGTTTAGTTTTACCCTTGTACCTTGTTTTTGGACAGGCTTCTTCAAGGGATCTATTGAATGATATGGTGATATGATCGACCAGATTATCCAGACCGGCTTTGTCACTCGGTTCGTACGGAAGTTTAGAGTTGAGGACTTTCTTGAAATTCTTCTCATACAGATGCCACTTTGTCTTCCTTACATTTCTGTGGACGGCGGGTTTAGGCGCTTTTTCCGCGAGTTTGAACTCAATATAATGGTGATCTGAGAATGAGTGGTCGTCCAGTACATTCCACCCAATAATTTTGTCTGACAGCCGGTCAGTAGCAAACGTTACGTCGAGTACTTCTTGTCTGTGTTTAATTGTGAAGGTCGGTTTATTACCTATGTTCAAATACTAAGATTGGTAGTTAGAATAAAGTCAAGAAGCGAATCACCCCTATTGTTTATATCCGTACTACCCCAGATAGTATGATGAGCGTTCGTGTCTGCGCCAATAATCAGCTCGAGCTCGTCAGACGTTGCTTCTTCTACTACTTCCCTGAATAGAGCAGTCGGTACTACAGATTCATAAGGCAAGTAGCTGGAGACCACCCAATATATGCGATTACCGATCTCCAGGCTAGCAGCTGTTTGGTCTTTACCACTTAAATTAGTCAGGAGAAAGATACTTAGATCTTTCCTGGCCAAAATGCAGGTTCTTGGAGTGCCTTCACAGTTGGCCACAAGCAGTTTAAAGTTGGGTGTCCTAATACCGCACACCCTTCCTCCCACTACGTAGGGCTCCTGTATCAGGACGATGTCTACTGCGCCTGTGGACAGGCGCAGCAATAGAGCCGCTGAGGCTGCTTTAGCGTGATGGAGGTTAATCTGTAGAATTCTTACCATCATTGGTAATTGACAGATTAACATCCACCCCGACAAGGGTGTTATCGAACTCTTCGTCCGTATCGTCGAGATGCATGTCCCCGCCAGATGCGTCAAAGAGTCCGGAGACTCCCCTCAGCCCCTCTGTGTCAGAAGTAGAGCTTTCGTCCTCAGAGTAGGACGTTACAGATCTTCTGTTAGAGTTGGAGTCACCAGAAATAATAGGCGTGGCTACCTCCGCACTTACAGAAAGTGCCACGGTGGACGACTCACCTTCTGCAGTGGGAGCTATATCCTGCTTGTATATCCTCAAGACTATAGTCTCGAAGCCATATTGTAGGGTTGCACTCGCACTTTGTATATGGGAGGTGGATTCAGCGTTTAGGATAAGATTGACCTGCCGCTTTTTACCATCCGCCTCACCCACCTTGCTGATTCTCCAATTATGGGCCGGCAGACCAGGATTGGAATCTTTTATTATTTCTAAGATGTCAGCCGGGTTGGAGGGCTCTTCTGTAACCCAGGTGATGGCTCTAGGGTGACTAGGGATGTTGTTTTTTTCGACAACATCCAACTGGGCACCCGGCCACACCTCACCCGCTCGACTCAGAGCAGCCTTATAAAGGTCTACTGATCTGGCATCACCGAAATATAAGAGCTTTACTCTCCCCTGATGCCATCCTGCATCGTTGCAGATTGGTGGTTTGCCCGGCATTTCTCTACGGACATCGAGGTAATGAGCCATAATGGCTGATTGTACATGACTCCATTTGTCCTTGAGGATGGATCCATCCTCACTACTTCTGTCTATAACAGCCATCACTAGACTCTCCTTCGCCACTTCATTGAAGGGCTTGGTGAGTGTCCTGTTGATGGTGACATTAGGGCCTCTTGCCTTTTTCGAAGGCAGGGGTTCATCAGGTGATCTGATTCGTTTTACTTTATTAGCCGTTAACACAGCTGAATTTGTGGCTCTTTCAGCCGACTCATTGGCCTTAGAAGCATCTATGACGCCTTTAGCCCAGGTAAGTGACTCTTTTTGTTTTTCGGTAAGAGCCGAAACCTCAACAGCCTCCAACTTCGTCAAAACTCTGAGCGCTACACGATGCTCATTGTGCTTCCGTTTTGACGGTCGGACATGACGTTTTCCCCTCACCGCACCACCTGTTGTGAGTGCTTGGGGGAGATTTTCACCATTTTTGGTGTGGTCGGCTTTGGCCAAGACCAACGGACGGACAGTCGGACGATTGGGGAACCGCGCTCCATCGGAACACGAAGGCATCCCCGTCAAGAGAATTTATTTTAATTTTGTCTGTATTAGACCGTAATAGGTACTACGATGTAGGCCTTACAGACTTTGTACAGATTTTTGCTATTGCGTAATAGGTACTGGTAACTATCCGCTATGTGATAAACACGTCCGTTCACTGCGAATGATCAGCAACGATTCTTTGTATTCCATAAGTGGGCAGCTATTGTCCCAGCTATTTCAATCATTTCTTCGCTGTTAATCTGAAAAAACACATTTTGATATAAATTATAACAGTAAAATATTAAATTCTTACCAGTTTGTATTTGGTATTTCCAGCAAATTCAATATTTAATATTTTTCTACTTCGTGCACTGTTCCAAGATAAAAAAAAATAAAATGCTGCTTGTCATCTGTTTGTGTTTTCTTTTGTTGTTGTTTGGTTTTCTTTCCTTGTATGTGTAAGCGCACTGTCAAATTCGGATTTTTTTGAAATTATCCGGCGTATCCGTGTGCGTATTTCGGTAGCTGTAGTACATTTTCATATATTTGAAATCGAGTTTGACAGACGCAGGACACATTCACCGGTATTTAGGAGATGCCCTTATATATGTCGGTTACCGGCTACCACCTTACCGACTGCGTCCCTATCACAGAAATCAGCGCAAATTGTACGAGACATTCACAACCAAAAATGCAATTTCCTTATTTTATTTTATATTTTCTTGCTCTTATTTTAATATTTTATTAATTATTTATCATTCCATTTCAAACACATGTTTGTAAAAAACACATGTTTGTAACATGTAAAATGTTACACTAAAACAACTAAGATGCCAAAAACAGTCTTGCCAAAAAATCACCCATTATAATGCCATAAGTATATCAAATCACATTCATTTTCTATGCATTTCAAAGAGATCTTCATTAATGTGCTTTGCTTTGCCTCTCCTGTTAAATATTTCAATATTGATACATTTCTGATCGTGATGTAATGAAACTTTCTGGGAAAAAGTTGAATTTTCAGCATCACAAGAAAAAGCAGCGTGGACGAACAAACCACCCTTAAGGTGGTCAGAAAGATCCCGAGTTCAAGAGGAAATCGAAATCGACAGGCATAATGTTAGCTGCTGAGTCCACATAGTCCTGATTCAACGAGGCAATTTTTCTAAGCAAGTGTCAAAGTTTGTAGGAGAGAGAGGCAGGCGGAAAGAGCTCTCTGCATCTCTCCCCAACAAACTATGACACTTGCTTGAAAAAATTGTATCGTGTGAATCTGAGCTGTAGATTTGCACAGTTGCTTATAACTCGGGTTTCGGTTGACTTTGACAAAACTCGGGTTGTTTGGATACACATCTCACTCAATTGCGGTCTTACCGTACTCTTCAAACCGATGACTGAAAAATATGGCATCACTCAGATTTTGTCACGTCAACAAAACGTCAACTTTTCCTTCAAGTTGAAAGTGAATATTTACCAAAACAAATAATTTCGGTCCAAAGTAGTTTTGGATCTTAAGTTAATACCATTGCGACATAAATTAAGATGCTGTGCCAAAATTAAAACAAGTTTCGTTAAGTTAAGTTAGCGAGTGGAAAATAATTGCGTGACAAGTTGTGGTTTCAACGCAAAATACGTTTGTTTGAGGCAAAAAGCATAATAGATTTTTAGCAACATGAGTGGGGGCGGAAAACGTACGGGGTCCAGGCACGTCTTGGTTGTGTTGACGTTATGTATCCTTTGGTATATTATTTCGTCGAGTAACAATGTAATCGGAAAAATGGTACTTAATGAGTTCCCTTATCCTCTGACGGTGACAATGATACAGCTATGCAGCATCACCTTGTACAGTGGACCGTTCTTTAATTTATGGAAAATTCGGAAATACCAAGATATACCCAGAGGCTACTACTTTCGTTTGATTGTTCCCCTGGCCTTTGGCAAGTTCTTGGCCTCGGTAACCTCCCACATTTCATTGTGGAAAGTTCCAGTCTCTTATGCTCACACAGGTAATATATTGAGATGAATTTTGAATTACGTTGTGACGTGTTAAGATCGTTGAACGCATGTTTTACAATCAATTTAATCAATTTTCATTTTAGTTAAGGCCACGATGCCCCTGTTCACAGTTATTCTATCTCGCTTGATATTTAGAGAGAAACAACCATCGCTGGTTTATCTCAGCTTACTACCAATTATAACAGGAGTCGGAATTGCCACACTGACTGAAATCTCATTTGATATGATGGGCTTAATATCTGCATTAATATCGACTATGGGGTTTTCATTACAAAATATATTTTCCAAAAAGGTAAGTCAAATTCGCTAAGTTAATATTAGCCAAACCTCTGAATTGCTTGCAGTAGATTGCCAAATATTACTGTCGCCTTGTTTGTTTTAAATTGTTTTTGGAATGTACCAATATAACATTTTCCAAATATTTCTTCAACCATTTTAATATTTGCAAGAACGTCGCAAACCAATGTTAAAAATCATGCTAATTATTGATATGAGAGGCATGATTTTCCACCGTCAGATGTCACATTTTTCATAGCCCATCTCAAATTATACAATTTGTTCTATAAAATACAATACAATTTTGAGTGTAATTAAATACAGCATTATTTTACTGGTTGGTACTAAAATTGTTTCTCTTACCAAAATCACTTGAATTTTTCACCAAATATTATAAAATGTACTAGTGATAATAGAAAATAGATCGTAATATTCGAGAGTACATGTTTTGCTGGATAATGTGTTTTAAATACTCATTAAATATACCGAACATTTTCTATAGTACTCGTATAATGCCGGAACTAGTTCATACAAAAAATGCAGATCGTAAAAGAATTGGGTAGCTCGTTCTCATAGCTCTCATATTTTACTTTACTACGATGTGTCCTGCAACTCAAGTGAGTTTAGGTTTTCGAATTTTAGCTCGAATAATGCGAAACATATGACCTCGTCTGCAAATCCATATGATTTGCGTACGTGAAAGGAAATATCAGAACACCTATCTCGTGACACGTTTCAAGTGTGACGCTAGTGAGTGTCAGAACATACAGACAGTTGTCTTAACTTATGAACGCATTTTGCTCATAATTTAAAAAATATATACATAGGCACAAAATTAGCGTCTTGGAGTTATACGATCAATGAACAAAACTGAAGAAGCGACATTAGATTATATTTATTAATTAAATTTTTTCTAGGTGCTCAAAGATACTGGAATACATCATTTACGATTGTTACATTTACTCGGTAAATTAGCTCTATTCATGTTCTTGCCCATTTGGCTGTACGTTGATAGCTTCAAAGTGATTCAGCATCCTGCAATTGTAAGTGTTGTAACGTTCGTGGAAATAAGTATTAATCGTTGCAATTTTTTCTAGGTTAACTTGGACTATCGTGTAATAGCACTGTTATTTGCAGATGGGGTTTTGAATTGGTTGCAAAACATAATTGCATTTTCCGTGCTGTCTTTAGTAACTCCACTAACATATGCTGTGGCGAGTGCGTCCAAACGTATATTTGTTATAGCAGTCTCATTGTTAATATTAGGGAATCCTGTAACATGGGTGAATTGTTTTGGCATGGGCTTGGCCATCTTGGGCGTTTTATGTTACAATAGGGTAAGCTCATATCTTACAACACAATAAAAAATCAATTAAATTTATTTTTTTTACTATTCCAGGCGAAACACATTACGAAGGATAAATCAATTATACCCACGGTGTCAAAAAGTAGTATAAAGTATACACCCTTGCAAAATACAATTGATCCGTACTACGGAGGTTCACTCCTGACGAAACATAAATCAACGAATGGCTATTGCCCGAGTACGAATAGCATCCTAGCTAATGGCAGCGGGATGCCTAACGGAAGTACAACTCGCCTTTTATTCGTTTAGTTCAAATGAATTTATATACATTACAAATATTACTTGTGTTAGCTACATCAGGATGCTTTTTTAGATAATTTTGTAAATATGAAGTTTGTCTTTCAAAGACAAAACACTAGTTTTGCCATTTTATATAACTACTGATTTACGTTTCACTGTTCCCTTTGTCACAATTGTGTATCGTTTTCGTCACATTTTCTTTTCAGTATTTATTATGATTTCTTAATTTGTCAATAAAGTCACTATTTTATTTGTTCATTTTATGACTTGCAATATTCTATGTAAATACATTTACACAAATCTATACTGACACTGTAATATTTCAAAGAGCAAAAACGAAACTTCCTATTTTAATGTTTAAGAAATCCCCTTATATATGTATAAGTTAAAATGATGATGAATATATACCTTTGTATATATGAATATGAAAATGATTTTAAATTATTTAATAAAATGTTTGTTAAATACAAATGCCGACAAGTAAATTTGTTCGTATTCGTTTATATTTGTTGTTTATGGCGCCTTCCTCGCAGTACGAATTACATATTATTAATAAAATATGTATTCGTATTTTATTTTTATAATTCAGAAAAAGGAAGAGGGAACAAGTATTCTATCATATCGTCAGAATGATAAGGAAAATTCTGATTTTGTGGCCTGTATCTTATCTACCAATTTGTTTGGTAGAAAAGATGAAATTAAATGTATTTTCTTCGAAATTTATCCAATGCTCAGAGAGCATAGAATGCAAATACTTATGTATATATTAACGTAACAAATATTATAGTAATACATATATTTTTTATCTTCGTCGGTGTACGTCGGATTTATAGATCAAAAAATAATGATAAGACTGCCTACTCTCAAGAGTAGACGTATTATGCTGAACACAACCATGGTGCTGAAAGTTATAAATGGTGATGTTCCTTCTAATTTTATTTTGTCTAGGATTGGATTCAATGTACCTTGTAGACCTTCCAGATATTACCAATTATTACATATTGATTTTCAACGTACCAATTATGCTTCGGCAGAGCCCATTCGTAGAATGTGCATGGATTTTAACACTTTATATGAGGTTATTGACATTGATGTAGAAATTGATGTAGTTAGATCTAGAATAATATCTTCTTTAAATGTGTAAGTAGACTACTTTTATTGTTTGCATGTGCCGGCTGATGAAATTTTTCTGTAGCTGGTATTTCCACCCTCTACTATTAACCCGCCATGGTCCGGATCATGGTGTGTACGCAATCCCTACGTCATGGGGATGTGGCCCCCTCGGTCGGAAGGGGCGGGAAAGAGTGGTTGCGTTGGGAACGAAAAAAAAAAAAAAAAAAAAAATCACAATGTTATTATTCTCTCTAAAATGTTAAAAAAAAATTTCAAATAACAAATTTAAGAAACGGTTGTTCCGGAGTTTTTCATATTTCCGAGAGGATTTTAAAATTCAAAGGGTGGAAGTGATTTGTCTGGAGAATATTTTCTAAAATGACAATAACTTATTATTTTAACGAGAAACATATATGCCGCAGGCTTTCTACGAACTTGATCTAGTTATGTACGGTTGGGAAACTTTTCCCGTAACAGAGCAATGGTTTCGTTGCTTGTGTGGCACGTAGCGCCGTCTTGTTGAAAGTAAACTTGTCCAGATCAATACCATCCAATCGATAGCGCAATCCATTCACCGTAACTATTGATCCAACCTCATTTTCGAAAAAGTAAGGTCCAATGACCCCGCCGGACTATAAATCCAAACAAACAGTCACACGTTGAGGATGTAGAGGCTTCTCAACAATAACTCTTGGGTTTTCCTAGCCCCAGATGTGGCAATTTTGCTTGTTGACGTAGCCACCGTGGTGGAAATGGGCCTCATCAGTCAAGATGATTTTTCGATGATTTTCGAATTTTAATAATTTCAATGCGTTGTTGAATCGTGTATCTTTCCATTTTTAGTAATGGCGTGGTTTCTACTTGCCAAATGTCAAAGAATAAAAGCTTCAAAAGTGGCAGCTACCGAAATACCGGGTGATTCAAAATAGCACCTCTTGTTGGAAAACCCTGTATTTAAGCTGCTGAAGGCTCATTCACAAAAAACAATTATTGACAGGAATTGAAAAAACAAATAATATTTTTTTTATAAATTCTCAACTTTTGTTAAATGTTTTAAAAACTGGTCAAACCAAAGACAATAGGCATGTTTTCGTTACAAGCTAGCACTTTTAGTTTAGCACTTTGCAACGAAAACAACTGACTTCCACTAACTGGCACATAACAATAAGTGGCGGATTTTCACTATCTGGTAGCAATGGTGTCATGAGTTGCGAAGAAAGAACAGTGCGAAACAGACAAAAAATTCGTGAAAAGTATTTATAAAACATATATTTACTACTCTATGTTCAATTGTTTACACTCTTTTGCAAATATTAAAATAATTTCCCATTTTTTTTGTTCTTCTTCCCGTTAATTCACAATAATTGATAAAATCTCTCCAAAAATGGGATGCCATATTGCTAAATATAGGGTGCCCAATCTGGCAACATCATACTCGATTAAGACATGAACACAAGCACCAAACTTCATCGGGAACTAATAGTGCTTAAAAGTGCTTAGCTCCCCATACAAATTAAGCACTTTTGGTGTAACGAAAACACGCCTAATATAATTTAAGAAGACATTCCCAAACAAAAACAATATAATTTAGGAAGACATTCCTTCCTGTAGCGAGTAAGTGTCAGTTACGAACGAATAGGAATTTAATTGTAACGAGTGAGGTTTTTCGCGGATTTTCAGACCGTTTTTCCCGAATTTTTTGTAATTGTCACAATTAAAAAATTAATATTAAACGATAAGTGAAAAAAAAAGCTCAATCAATGTTCGCGGAATACTGTATTTTCGCGTGTTACAATTCATTCCTATTCGTTCGTAACTGATAGATTTTGACGTTTCGGCCTGAAGGAATGTCTTCTTATATTCTATTTGTCTTTGGGTCAAACACTTCCGGAAGACAACAAAAATCGGAATATAATTTATCATTATCAACTACATCTGAAATATTAAAAAGTTTTGAAAGATTGGATAAAGTATCCCATGACAAAAGTGATTTTTTAGGTTTAAAATAGAATAATACCAACCAAATAGAAATTTGGTTGTAAATTTCCTTTTTTAGAAGGTCCAAATATAATTATTAATTCGAAGGCAGCGGTTCAACAGGTGATCTGATTCTTTTGACTTTATTAGCCGTTAACACAGCTGAATTTGTAGCTATTTCCGAGCCGACTCATTGACTTTAGAAGCGTCTATGACGCCTTTGGCCTAGGTAAGTGAACCTTTTTGTTTTTCGGTAAGAGCCGAAACCTCAACATCCTCCAACTTTGTCAAAACACTGAGCGCAAAACACAGTCGGACGATTGGGGAATCGCGCTACATCGGATCATGAAGGCATCCCCGTCAAACGAATTTATTTATTTTTTGTTTGTATTAGCCCCTAATAGGTACTACGATGTAGGCCTTCCAGAGTGAATCAATATGGGCAGTCTTCGAACTTAGCAGGAGATATTGTGCGCACCAGCCAGAAGACAGACAGACGGACGGACATTGATCAAATGACTTAAAATAGTCCAAATCGAATCAAACACACTCGGGATCTTAGGTCACTCCTTCGATGTGTTACACTTTTGGTTCGACATTTTAATATTTGTTTGATTAAAACTTTTAAGAACATAGAATTCTTCAAAATTATTAATTATTATTATTAATTTTTTTTATAAAAAATCGATGCATTATTTAAAAAATTGTAGCTAATTAAGTGAGTTAAATTAGCTAATTAAAAGATTGAAGAAAAATTTATTGAAAACATTTTGGGAAAAAATTTCTAAATACAATAGGTAACACTACGCAACAAAAAAATATTTTTTTTGTGTCCTAGACCTAAAAATTATTTTTTTGTATAGGTTGTGGCATACAGTTATATAAAATCAAAACCAAAAATTGTTTTATGGATAATTTTTTTTTAAAGAATTGTTTATTAAAAATGTTATTATCGTCCAAGGTATCCTTAATATTTGCACTATAATTTTTGGAGCATATGCCCGATCAGGTCGACTTATGCGTTGAATTGAAGCTATTAGTGTGGGCTACCAATGTTGGAAATATCTCTTTCACATAGAAACAGTGGTTTAGTAACAGTCATTAAACAAATTGGAAAAAGTAGATTTTTATCAAAAAAAACCTGGGACAAAAAACATAAAAAATAGAAAAAAATATTTTATTTTATTTTTTAAAAGCTTGCATCCTAGCGAAGAAAATAATGCATATAGCCCTTTTGGTAGAGGTAAGAGAATTTCAAAAAATCTTTTTTTTTTAATTTCTGTTTAAATAGCGATTTTATTTATTACTTTTATTTATATTATGTACATTTGAGTTTATTTACATGAACATGTTTCGTTAGAAGTAATTGTGAGTTCTTTGTTGACGTTTGTAGATTTCGGGATCGGTTTCTCTAATGAGGAACCAAATGTAATCTCCCATCACTCTTTCATCCCAGTGCCCTTGGTAACGCCGCTCGATGGGAACCTTTCGTCACTTACGTCGCCAAGATTCTCGGGGAAAAAGTTTAAATGAGAATGCAAGAAATGAATTTTGTGGGACATATTTACACCTGTTGGAATACATAAAGCGAAAAATAAGTTGAAAGAATACATACATGTTATATACATAAATATAAAAAAATATATTTCTAACCAATTTCTTTATAATTTTTTAACAAATCATTAATCATTGTTTCATATCGCGGGCTTTTATTGGATCCAAGGAAATTTAAAACTACAAGCTTAAACATCCTCCATGCTGCAATTTCATCCGACGTCAAATATGATTCGAAATTCACATCGTTCATCAGTTTCCTTATTTTAGGCCCATCTAAAACCCCTTCTTCGATTTTTTGAAAAGAAAGACTTTTAAATAAACTTTTTAAATATGAGAGTGAATTATCATCTTTCCTTAAGGCTTTTACAAAATTTTTAAAGAGCCCCAGCTTAATATGCAGTGTTGGCAAAATATCGGCTATCCCAGAGGCAAAACATACCAACTACTTTTAAATCGCAACAAATTTTCCAGTCATTTGCGTATTTTATGTATTTTATCAATTTAGCCATTGTTTCGTATGATTCCTTGGTGTTGACAGCATAAGCAATGGGAATCGACGGTTTCTGATTTCCGTTGTGTAAAAGTACTGCTTTCAAACTTTCTTTACTGCTGTCAACAAGTAACCGCCATTCCTTTGAATTGTATGTTTGATTAAGTTCCTCGAACAATCCGGGAATGTCCTTGCAAAAGCATCTGTTATCCACAGTTGTATAAAATTGTTTGTAGGGTATATCACGGACTCTATAATATAATATGTTAACATCCAAAATATTGTACTGTTTCATCCGAGATTCATAAATTCCGGGTTTAAGGTACATAAGTTGCAGTACCTGTAGCTGATATATAGTTTGCTTCGAACGTAGAAACCCAATATTTTCAAGACTGCCGCGTACTACTTTGTATTGCGTACATATAATGTTACTATCTGTATATACAACTGGGATGTCCATGCCCCTAAAAGGCGTAACTGAATGGAAACCTCATAAATAAAAACCACAAATATTGTTGAATGAGCAGATCTCATACTGCATATCATGTTTTATGGAGGGTTACGAACGGCCATAAAACCTCGTCCTCTCTATAAGTTTATAATTCCTGACATCAGTACTCATAAAATAAAATGCAATTGCAATGTCTCTTATATGTCTCTCTCACATATGGCGAGTTCAATATACGCAAAAACATCATTTAACAAGTATGAAAGTTTCAGTCGGGTAAACCGACTAAGGTATACCCTCACTTTGTGAGTAATGTAATGTTGAATATTACTCGAATTATTCTGTCAATTTGTGAGGGAGGTACCAGAAGGGGTTTATCAAATACACCTTTTTTGCAGAACATTAGATACTTTAAATTCATTGCACTGTGCCGAATTATAAGCGTTTATGTGCACTGGTATAAACGTTATGAGACATTAAATTGTGGTATGATTTGGGCATTTTGTGTGGGAGGTACAAAGAGGGGCGTGGCAATAACGCCCATAAAAACATTACACTGTACAAAATTTCAAGTATTTTTATACACTGGTTTTAATGTTATAAGCTGTTAACTTTTGGTGCAAAAAGGTACCTTTGTGTGGGAGGTACCAAAAGGGGCGTGACAACAACACCCATTTTTCCCTGGACTGTAGGCAATATAAAATCATAATACTGTACAAAATTTCAAGTATTTTTATACACTGTTATTAATGTTATAAGCTGTTAACTTTTGGTGCAAAATGGTGCATTTGTGTGGGAGGTACCAAAAGGGACGTGGCGACTTCGCCCATTTTTCTCGAGTTGATAACGACTAATAAGCTAATACTATGTGTGGAATTTCAAAAGATTCGAATAAGTAGTATAGCAGTTATTAAAGAATCAATATTTCACAACATTTTAACCCTTTGTGGGGGAGGTACTAGAAGGAGTGGACCAATATGGCCCATCTTCGAACTTAGCCGGAGATAGAAAAAAATATTACCACATACCAAATTTGAGGTCAATCGGTTACTCCTTTCGAGAGTTATCGTGCGCACCAGCCAGCAGACAGACAGACGGACGGACATTGCTCATTCGACTAAAAATGACCCAAAACGGATTTCCTCCGAACATACTTGGGGTCTTAGGTCACTCCTTCGACGTGTTACACTTTTTTCCGTAGCAAATGATATATACCCTCGTCACACTAAAGTGAGGGTATAAAAACAAAAAAATATGAAACAAGATTTTTTTGAATTTCCCTAACATTTACAAAATGGCTCGATAGACAGTGCTTTCTTCTTTAGCATGCTGGCTTTTTAAAAATGTAATAAAATAATTTTTTAGATGTTTTTTCTATTTTTTTATGGTTTTTTTTTGTACCAGGAAAACGTGTTTTTTTTTTAAATAATAATTTTTAAAAAAATAAACCAAAGCATGTGTATGTGCATGTGTAGCCCTCATAATTCCCTTTAAGTTGAGGCATAACACGGCTCAATCAGACTTATACTTGAACAATTATGGTCCAAATACTGAACGTAATTTCCATGAAAGCTGGAATTTAAAAAAATTACCATAATATTTTTTTATACCCTACACCACACTGTGGTACAGGGTATTATAACTTTGTGCATTTGTTTGTAACACCCAAAAGGAGATGAAATAGACCCATCGTTTATTATACCGATCGACTTAGAATCACTTTCTGAGTTGATTTAGCTATGTCCGTCTGTCCGTCTGTGCATGTATTCTTGTAATCAAAGTACAGGTCGCAATTAAGGTCCGATCGCGACGAAACTTTACACATATCATTTGTTTGGCCCAAGGACGATCCCTATTGAATTGGGTTAAAATCGGTTCAGATTTATATATAGCCCCCATATATATGTTACCCCCGATTTGACATGTAAGCGCTGTAAAAACTTTATTTTATATCCGATCAGTATGAAATTCGGCAGAAAGAGGTTTCTTATTACATGAGGGAATACTGCTAAATTCGGAGATAATCGGTTCAGATTTAGATATAGCCCCCATATATATAACCCCCGATTTGACATGTAAGCTCTGTAGAAACTGTATTTTATATCCGATGAGTGCGAAATTCGGCAAAAGGAGGTCGCTTATTACATGAAGGAATACTGCCAAATTCGGAGAAAATCAGTTCAGATTTAGATAAAGCCCGCATATATATGTTAGCCCCGATTTGACATGTAAGCGCTGTAAAAACTTTATTTTATATCCGATTAGTATGAAATTCGGCAGAAAGAGGTTTCTTATTACATGAAGGAATACTGCTAAATTCGGAGAAAATCGGTTCAGATTTAGATATAGCCCCCATATATATGTAACCCCCGATTTGACATGTAAGCGCTGTAGAAACTGTATTTTATATCCGATGAGTGCGAAATTCGGCAGAAAGAGGTCTCTTATTACGTGAAGGAATACTGCCAAATTTGGAGAAAATCAGTTCAGATTTAGATATAGCCCCCATATATATGTTACCCCCGATTTGATATGTAAGCGCTGTAAAAACTGCATTTTATATCCGATCAGTATGCAATTCGGCAGAAAAAGGTTTCATATTATATGAATTAACACTTTTAAATTTGGAAGAAATCGGTTCAGATTTAGATATAGCCCCCATATATAAGTTACCCCGATTTGACATGTAAGCCCTGTAAAAATTTATATCCGATCAGTGTCTGTATTTTATTTATTTACGATATATCTTACAAAATTAATTCATAAAATATAGAAATAGGCGCCGGGTAACTAAGACCATGTGCGCTCGACAATGAAGGAAATATAAACTAGGAAATCTTAAGTAGGAAGATAATAATCATACGTTATGATGATCATACGTTATAAATTATAGCATTAGAGTACATATACATATACAAAGCGAATTAAGGATGTAATAAAAATAAACTCCTGGTACAGATTTTGGTTTAAACATCACTCAGATCATGAATACCCAAAGCGTATCGTATTCGAGGTAGCATACCCTGCGAGGAGCAATCCAGAATCTTGTCAATAGACAAATTTATATTAGAGAAATTGCATTCCACAAGAATGTGCGAAACAGATAGAAAATCGCCACAATAGTTGCACCTAGGAGGAACCGTACCTTCGTAATAATGACGAGTGTTGAATACCGTTTTACCGACTCTTAGTCGGGCCAAGAATATGCAGTCAGATCTGTTGAAGTTTGCATTATAACGAGGTCTAGAAATTGCAGGGTTAACTCGTCTGAGAAACAAAGTAGATCGATTCCAGATGTCAATGTTCCTGGAACGCCGTAAAGACATGTATACACCAAATAAAGCGAATGGGAAAGAAGGCATCAGGGAGACTGTGGGAAGCCCCAAAGCCTCCTTAGCGACCTTGTCAGCAAATTCGTTACCCGCAATACCTGAATGGGAAGGAATCCAAAGAACAACGATTTCGCAAGAGTTCGGAATTGAAAGCATACAATTAAAAATACCTCTACGATTTTTGAGAAGAGCTTTGGTGACGCTAAGGCTATCGGTACATATAAGTGCTTTCTTCTGTTCGTTCATTGCGATTGTTATGGCCGATTTTACAGCAGATAGTTCGGCCGCGTAAATTCCTGTACAGTTTGGTAGACGTGATTTACAGACTGGCGTGAAACTATTTACAGACAATTGATTGACCACGGAGAAAGATGTAAGTTCTCCATCAAAAGAACCATCTGTATAGAGAATCATCTCCGGCTGGTAAAAATCAATCTTTTCCAATAAAAGATTCCTGTAGCAAATTGCACTTGTCGAATCCTTCTTGTAAATACTTAAGGCGTCATCAATCATAACGGAAGAATCGTCAATAACACATGGGGAAGGTCTTGGTGGAAGAGAAATGCCAAATTCTGAGAAAATTTTCAAAATACGATCAATCGCAGATAGGGAATGCCTGTGAGGTCCGATAATATGAGCCCAAAAGTCATCATGAAGACCATGGGAAGGCAAAGTTATAGATTTAGATGCAAGACTGACAGAGAATTTCTCCAAAATCAGACGGAAATCGGAGAATTTACCCTCAAAACGCAGAGCATCAATGGGAGTGGGCCGGAGAAGGCCCGTAGCCGTCCTAAAGCATTTGTTGATGGCAATGTTCAATTTATTAATATTTTCATTGGATGTCCATCCATAAATAGTGATGCCGTGGGAAATGGTACCAATAGCCAATGATCTACATATGTCGATTGCTGTGTCGATGTGAGGACCTTTAGTCCTTGAGCAGATAAGGCGAAGTAGATTATTAATCTTACCCAGCCTCGATCGCAGAAGTTTGACGTGTTCATTCCATAACAAATTCTTGGTGAAATTTATACCTAAAATTTTTAATTGAGACTCAACTCTGATGTGAAAATCTCCAAGGCGAATGGAATCACAACGACAGTTTCTTTTCCTGCAAATATGAAGCGCTTCGATCTTATTAGTGGGAATAACTGCCCCTGCAGATTTTGCCCATTGCTGTATAATAGAATTAAAGGCATTCAAATTGCATTCGACAATATCGGGGCTGCCTGATGAAACCGCGAAAATATTATCAGCCAAAAATTCCGACAAAGTCTATTCCAGGGCAGTTCTCCAAAGCTTTGCCCAGCGAATTCGCATAAATGTTATACAGGACTACAGAGAGCGGGGATCCCTGAGGAATACCATTGTCCAATGCGAAAGTCCTAGATAGATGTCCGTCAATTCTGACAAGCATCCGTCGGTCCGACAGGAAAGACTTCAGGAGAAGTAATATCTGTCTCGGCACTTTCCAATTATTTAGCTCTGTTATGATGTTTGTCAATACTACGCGGTCAAATGCCTTTTCTAAGTCCTCAGAAAGGACGAGGCTATGTTTTCGCTTACGTAAGTTGTCACGCAGGACCACCTCAAGACTATGGCATAAAGTATGCACCCCATGATGGGGTAAGAAGGCATGCTGAATACGAAGAAAATGATCCCTCGCGTACCTGAAGAAGCGTCTGGCCAAAATTTTTTCTAATATTTTCGAGAGGATGGGAAGCAACGAAATGGGTCTGTATCCGTCCAAAGCACATGGATTCTTTCCATGTTTAGGAATGGGCGAAAGGATTGCAAGTTTCCAATCGTGTGGAAAGATGCCAGAACTAAAAATATTGTTGTACAAATTACAAAGACGTCTTCTAATCAGGGATGGGGCATTTTTAACCATGGAATATGTCAATTTGTCTAACGAAGGTGTTGAACCTCTTAAAGTGCTGAGAGTTTCATCGAGTTCAGAAATGTCAATCAATTGGGATAAGCCAGGGAAAAGGTTTGTTGTATACGATGTGTTCCCGATCAGCAACCCATGTTTATTTGAAATAACCGCTTGATCGAAAGCCCTATCCGAACTCAGAGAGCTCCAGAAGGATGCAAAAGCATTTGCTATATTTCTAGGATGAGTAATAACATTTCCATTCAGAGAGATAGTGGAGAAACTGTCCGACCTCGAATTTCTTAGATTATTAATCTTACTCCAGATGTAACGAACATCCATAAATGGGTTTAGTGAGTTGAGAAAACGTTCCCATGTCAATCTCTTAGCTATTCTACACTCTCTTTTCACCATCGCACACATTCTTCTGTAGTAAAGACAATTTTCCCGGTTCCATAACAAATTCTTGGTGAAATTTATACCTAAAATTTTTAATTGAGACTCAACTCTGATGTGAAAATCTCCAAGGCGAATGGAATCACAACGACAGTTTCTTTTCCTGCAAATATGAAGCGCTTCGATCTTATTAGTGGGAATAACTGCCCCTGCAGATTTTGCCCATTGCTGTATAATAGAATTAAAGGCATTCAAATTGCATTCGACAATATCGGGGCTGCCTGATGAAACCGCGAAAATATTATCAGCCAAAAATTCCGACAAAGTCTATTCCAGGGCAGTTCTCCAAAGCTTTGCCCAGCGAATTCGCATAAATGTTATACAGGACTACAGAGAGCGGGGATCCCTGAGGAATACCATTGTCCAATGCGAAAGTCCTAGATAGATGTCCGTCAATTCTGACAAGCATCCGTCGGTCCGACAGGAAAGACTTCAGGAGAAGTAATATCTGTCTCGGCACTTTCCAATTATTTAGCTCTGTTATGATGTTTGTCAATACTACGCGGTCAAATGCCTTTTCTAAGTCCTCAGAAAGGACGAGGCTATGTTTTCGCTTACGTAAGTTGTCACGCAGGACCACCTCAAGACTATGGCATAAAGTATGCACCCCATGATGGGGTAAGAAGGCATGCTGAATACGAAGAAAATGATCCCTCGCGTACCTGAAGAAGCGTCTGGCCAAAATTTTTTCTAATATTTTCGAGAGGATGGGAAGCAACGAAATGGGTCTGTATCCGTCCAAAGCACATGGATTCTTTCCATGTTTAGGAATGGGCGAAAGGATTGCAAGTTTCCAATCGTGTGGAAAGATGCCAGAACTAAAAATATTGTTGTACAAATTACAAAGACGTCTTCTAATCAGGGATGGGGCATTTTTAACCATGGAATATGTCAATTTGTCTAACGAAGGTGTTGAACCTCTTAAAGTGCTGAGAGTTTCATCGAGTTCAGAAATGTCAATCAATTGGGATAAGCCAGGGAAAAGGTTTGTTGTATACGATGTGTTCCCGATCAGCAACCCATGTTTATTTGAAATAACCGCTTGATCGAAAGCCCTATCCGAACTCAGAGAGCTCCAGAAGGATGCAAAAGCATTTGCTATATTTCTAGGATGAGTAATAACATTTCCATTCAGAGAGATAGTGGAGAAACTGTCCGACCTCGAATTTCTTAGATTATTAATCTTACTCCAGATGTAACGAACATCCATAAATGGGTTTAGTGAGTTGAGAAAACGTTCCCATGTCAATCTCTTAGCTATTCTACACTCTCTTTTCACCATCGCACACATTCTTCTGTAGTAAAGACAATTTTCCCGGTTCCTAACTATTCTGAAAGTCCGCCAAGCCCGCTGCCTAGTTCTAATCAGCCTCGATATCACACTATTGAACCAGATCGGTCTTTTATTAGCTTTGGGTCTCTTGCTTATGGGAATCGATTCGTTTGCAGCTTTTCTGAAAAGACGTTTCATTTGTGCCGCCTCTCTGTTGATATTGTTTGATTCCTCAAACTCGCGATTGAAACTTTCCAATTTCGACTGAAAAAGAGTCCAGTTAGCTTTAGAGTCCATGAAACGTGGAACAAACACTCTTATGGGAGTAGGCAAGTCGTTAGTGATCAAAATGGGAAAATGATCACCTACTTCGGGCAAGGCTAAAGTTTTCCACGATAAAGCTGGTGTCAAATCAGAACTGCTCATAGAAACATCAACAGATGTGAGCGTGTGACGAGTATTAAACAAGGTGGGAGAACCATCGTTAAGAATAACGAGGCCATTGGCTTCTGCGAATTCCTCCCATATAAGACCCTCCCGAGAAGTATCAGAAGAGCCCCAGAGTGTGTTCTGTGCGTTCAAATCTCCCAGTAAAAGAGTATGGCCCCCAACCGGGACGTTGATATTCTGAACCATATTGACGTTTAGAGAAATATCGCATTCCTTATAAATATTGAAAAGAGTCAAAGATCTTCCACAATCGATAGATAAACGTTGGAATAGCAGTGGTCCAGACGACAGGCTGATGTCTGTATTTTATATCTGATCAGAACGAAATTCGACAGAAAGAGGTGTGTTTACATGAATGAGTATTTAGGGAAATCGGTTCAGATTTAAATATAACCTCCATATATATGTTCCTCCTGATTTGGTGTCAAAGCGCTATATAAGTTGTACTTTACTTCCGATCATTTAAATTTTCAAGAAAGATGTTTCCCAATTTAGGAACGAATATTACTAAATTTAGCGATTATCGGTTTAGAATTAGGTAATATGTTCCTACCTATTTACCAATTATTCCAAATTATTATCGCAATGACCCTTATCGCATTGTTAGGGAGGTGTAGGGTATTATATAGTCGGCCCCGCCCGACTTTCTGCCTTTCCTTACTGGTTTTAATATTTTTTTCGTGTTTGTGACACCTAGTTGCACCAGAAACTGTTACCCACTTCCCTTGGACAAACATTTTGTTGCATAGTGTAATTAGTTATATGGATAGGAAAAAGGTTCTTAAGCGATCTCGTTGGAATTTTGTGTCATAGCTACCAAAGAACTGCAAGAGTGTCACTTTTTGGCACTCTATTCACACTCATTGAAGTGTCGGTGCTACTTATCACCCAAAAGCAAAGTAAAAATATCGCACACAAAAAATCAAGCGAGTATTGCAAGAGGCCTGTTTATCCCACACAATTCAAATTATTGAGTTTTTTATGTTTGGACAGACACCCAGTTATTTTTCGTTGACATGTACCGTTCGTACATGCACCCATACGATTCTGGGAATAGGAAACAAGTAAGTACAAAAAGCAATGTAGGCAAAGCACACATGTATTACTCGGGTGTTTTAAAGACACCGGAGTGTCTATGCACATTAAACCTCTGCATCAAGACATTCATTTCTTCGTCTACAGTAGTGTACACTACTTCACTGCACACTGAAACATTGTATATTTTACTCGATTGACACCACCATAGAATGATCGGAAAAAAACAACAAACACTTCACACTGTTTGATGTTTACAATCTAGTCGTGTACTCTGCTCGTTCGGTTGTTGTACTCTTTATACTCGTTTCAATTCGTCAAACGATGAGTATAATGAAGCGAGTACAGTGCTGTTTTCTATTTCTTCAGTATGTACACTAGTGTATTTACCCCTCAAAATCAATAAATTTCTAAGGTGGTCCGTCGCTCTTTGTTGTTGCGTCTCTCTTTGCAATGACAATGAGTACAGTAGTGCAGTGTACACTGAAATCGAGTATTTCAGTTTTTGTGTACAGTACTTGAATAAGTGTACTTCTCCATTGTCTTGTTACTTATTTGTTTTGAAACCTGTTTGGCAGTTACTGTTCTCTTCACTCATTCATTTGTTTTGTCAAAATAGAGTATGTGGCAGTAAGTATTTGATAAACAACTGAATGTCTTGAAAGGCCATTCAAGACATTCATTGCAGAGGTTTAATGCACATATTGGCTGCTTTGTTTTTGATTTCTTTTGTTGTTAGCGTTGAAGTGATCAGTTATTATATGGTGAAGTAGGAGTGCACGCAATAATGGCAGAAACGTCTAAAGCAATTAAAAGTGAAATTGATGCTGAAAAATACACAGTTACCCAAAGACATAAAGGAAAAAGTCTAATTTAGAATATATTGTGTGAAATTTTAAGTGAAGACGGAACGGATTTTCTGTAGGACATGCCGAAAAGTTCTCAAATTTATTATCAATCAAACATCAAATTTGTCACGTCATAAATGTTGCATAACATTAAGAAATCCAAAAGAACTTAAAAAAGTTTCAGAGAGTGACAAAAAAGAAGCCATTGAAAAATGCACACAATGGGTTGTGCAAGACTGTCGCCCGTTCTCGGCAGTAGCTGGTTCTGGTTTTATACAAATGGTTAAATTTTTTATAAAACTTGGTGCAACCTATGGGGATAGCGTTGATGTGGATGACTTATTACCCCATCCAACAACATTGAGTCGAAATGCACAAAAAGAAGCTGAAGAAAAAAGGGCTCAAATCTCAAACCACATAAAACAAGCTGCGGATATCGGAGGACTCACTGCCACCATCGATATGTGGACTGACCAATACGTTAATCGAAATTTTTGGGGGGTCACTCTCCATTATGAAAAAAACTACAAGCTATATGATCTTATTTTGGGATTAAAATCGATGGATTTTAAAAAATCGACTGGTGAAAACATAAAACTAAAAGTTAAAAGCTTGTTTCAAATCACAATTTAATATTGAAAACATCGATGACATAAAGTTTGTTACAGATAGAGGAGCAAATATTAAAAAAGCATTGCTGAACAATATTCGATTAAATTGTAGCAGCCACTTATTTGCAAATGTTTTGCAAACATCATTCGAAGAAACAACCGAACTTGACGAAACAATAATCGCATGCAAAAACATAAATTAAACACAACTTTAAAAAATGCATGTCCAACTCGATGGAATTCAAACTACACCATGCTAAAGTCTATCGTCGATAACTGGGCCACTGTTAGTCAAATATTAAGTGAGAATCAACAGGCCCAAAGACTTACACATGTAAACATATCTACGTTAACTATTTTGGTAGAACTGCTTCAAGATTTCGAACGAATTTTTAAGGAATTACAAACTTGTAGCTAGCCTTCATTATGTTTTGTATTGCCATCAATAGCCAAAATTACAGAGCTATGCGAACCTAACACTTTAGACATTTCATCGATTGCTTTACTGAAAGAAAAAATTATTATAAATGTTACTAAAATTTGGCAAGAAAATGTAAGCATATGGCACAAGGTGGCATTTTTCTTATATCCGCCTGCTGCACTTATGCAACAGGATGATTTATTTGAAATAAAGATGTTTTGCATTTCCCAAGTGGAAAAATTTGGTTACTCTGCAATAGGAAGCTCTCTTACGGATAGTTTATCGTGTCAATCCACATCCAATCCAGGAAGTCCAAGTGGTCAATTATCAACTACGTCAATAAGCCAAGCGTCTGTGCCCAAAACAACATTCTTTTTCTCAAACCTGGTTCCAGCTTCTACTTACAACTATACAGAGTCGCCATTAGAAGAAATTGAAAGATATTGTAAAGAAAGAGTAGCTTTAAGCGAAGATTTTAAAGCAATTGATTGGTGGAAAATGAATGAAAAATTTTACCCTCGTTTGTCAAAAGTAGCATTGCAGCTTCTTTCAATACCTGCGAGTAGTGCAGCAGCTGAAAGAGTGTTTTCTTTGGCAGGTAACGTAATAACAGAAAAGAGAAATAAATTAGGGCCAAAATCTGTAGACAGCCTACTTTTTTTACACTCTATTTACAAAAATTTTAATTTAACTGAATAAGTTTTTTTCCTTAATTATATTTTTTATTTTGAATTGCAACTCTTTTAATTTATTAAATAAATTGAAATGAATTGTTCCATTTAATGTGATATTATTTGTATTATTGTCTGTATCGTTCAAACGAAATTGAAGTCATGCTATTTATGTTTTTATTATTTCATTTAAAACATAACCAAATTCTTAAAAAAAAGTCTGAAATTGAACTGAACCATTGCTTAAAATTTAAGTATAGAAATATTTTCATTATTATTATTTTAACCTATATAACTTTGAAATCATATTCAATAAATCATGAACCAGTAAAACAATAATTTTAATATATGCATATCTGTCTATTTTATACTGTTACGCATTGGGATTTTGCCGCAACTACAAGCTGGTGCAGCAAAATGCAAATAAACTACAGACACACACAAGAAATAACCACAACACCCATGTCACCAAAAACATTTTATGTCTCGAGTCTCGTGTTCCCTTTTCCACTCTTCCTTTTACGTGAGTGTTGTTGTTTGCCCTAATAGAATGTACACATGCAAAAAATTAACTGCACCAGATTTACGCTTGTGCGTCTAAATACTCAAAAATGTTTGTTGAGTGAGTGTTCGCACCTTATTTACAGTGCTTAAAAACACCCGGGTGTCAAAAACACCCGATATCTATCCGGTGCACTTGTAGTTGCTGTGGCTTGCTGCTATTCTCTGATAGCTACTATCCAATAGGACTAAATTTAATGCAAGTTTTATCCCGATCTGAAGACATCGGTTTTTAAAATTGACTCATCCGAAATTGAAATCCTCCATATATACTACACGGGGCAAAATGGCTTTTTTTGATATGTTTGAATCGAAAAATGTATATTTGGAACACAAATTTTTAAATGTTATATATAGGGTGATCTAAGTAGAGATACTTTTTCAACAGCCTTTTTTTTGAAAGATCACGTGTGAGTCGTGTCATGCTGTCATGTTATTTCTGTTAAGTAATGTTTGGCATTTCATCGTGGAAAGACTTACGCCTGAACAACGTTTACAAATTATTCAGTTTTATTATCAAAATCAAAATGATCGTTCGCCATTTTTTTTTAAATACAAAAAAACTTTCCAGTCGACACACGACCTTTTAGATCTCGTTAAGAGCTATCTTTTTGCCATTGACCGATTCCCGATCCGACGTACCGGAATTATCGGTCCTTATTTCTTCAAAAATGATACCGGTGAGAACGTAACCGTCAATGGCGACCGTTATCGTGCCATGATAACCGCCTATTTTATGCCTGAAATTGAAGCTCGTGATCTCGGCGACATTTGGTTTCAACAAGACGGCGCCATTTCCCACACATCGCATCAATCAATGGATTTATTGAGAGAACACTTCGGTGAGCAGATAATTTCACGTTGTTGGCCGGTCGATTGGCCACCAAGATCGTGTGATATCACACCGTTAGACTTTTTCCTGTGGGAATATGTAAAGTCTAAAGTTTATGCGGACAAACCCGCGTCGTCGGCCTTGGAGCAAAACATCACGCGTGTCATTCGCCAGTTACCAGTCGATCATTCGCAGTGAACGGGCGTTGCTGATCATTCGCAGTGAACGGACGTGTTTATCACATAGCGGATAGTTACCAGTACCTATTACGCAATAGCAAAAATCTGTACAAAGTCTGTAAGGCCTATATCGTAGTACCTATTACGGTCTAATACAGACAAAATTAAAATAAATTCTCTTGACGGGGATGCCTTCGTGTTCCGATGGAGCGCGGTTCCCCAATCGTCCGACTGTCCGTCCGTTGGTCTTGGCCAAAGCCGACCACACCAAAAATGGTGAAAATCTCCCCCAAGTACTCACAACAGGTGGTGCGGTGAGGGGAAAACGTCATGTCCGACCGTCAAAACGGAAGCACAATGAGCATCGTGTAGCGCTCAGAGTTTTGACGAAGTTGGAGGCTGTTGAGGTTTCGGCTCTTACCGAAAAACAAAAAGAGTCACTTACCTGGGCTAAAGGCGTCATAGATGCTTCTAAAGCCAATGAGTCGGCTGAAAGAGCCACAAATTCAGCTGTGTTAACGGCTAATAAAGTAAAACGAATCAGATCACCTGATGAACCCCTGCCTTCGAAAAAGGCAAGAGGCCCTAATGTCACCATCAACAGGACACTCACCAAGCCCTTCAATGAAGTGGCGAAGGAGAGTCTAGTGATGGCTGTTATAGACAGAAGTAGTGAGGATGGATCCATCCTCAAGGACAAATGGAGTCATGTACAATCAGCCATTATGGCTCATTACCTCGATGTCCGTAGAGAAATGCCGGGCAAACCACCAATCTGTAACGATGCAGGATGGCATCAGGGGAGAGTAAAGCTCTTATATTTCGGTGATGCCAGATCAGTAGACCTTTATAAGGCTGCTCTGAGTCGAGCGGGTGAGGTGTGGCCGGGTGCCCAGTTGAATGTTGTCGAAAAAAACAACATCCCTAGTCACCCTAGAGCCATCACCTGGGTTACAGAAGAGCCCTCCAACCCGGCTGACATCTTAGAAATAATAAAAGATTCCAATCCTGGTCTGCCGGCCCATAATTGGAGAATCAGCAAGGTGGGTGAGGCGGATGGTAAAAAGCGGCAGGTCAATCTTATCCTAAACGCTGAATCCACCTCCCATATACAAAGTGCGAGTGCAACCCTACAATATGGCTTCGAGACTATAGTCTTGAAGATATACAAGCAGGATATAGCTCCCACTGCAGAAGGTGAGTCGTCCACCGTGGCACTTTCTGTAAGTGCGGAGGTAGCCACGCCAATTATTTCTGGTGACTCCAACTCTAATAGAAGATCTGTAACGTCCTACACTGAGGACGAAAGCTCTACTTCTGACACAGAGGGGCTGAGGGGAGTCTCCGGACTCTTTGACGCATCTGGCGGGGACATGCTTCTCGACGATACGGACGAAGAGTTCGATAACACCCTTGTCGGGGTGGATGTTAATCTGTCAATTACCAATGATGGTAAGAATTCTACAGATTAACCTCCATCACGCTAAAGCAGCCTCAGCGGATCTATTGCTGCGCCTGTCCACAGGCGCAGCAATAGGAATAATTCTAGATAGGAAAATGTTATTTAGACTTAACGTATTGGAACGTGTAAGGAAGGCCAACGTCGCCTTATATTCCTGCAAAAAGGCTGTAGGGTCGCGGTGGGGACTCTCTCCTAAAATCGTCCACTGGATATATATAGCAGTAGTTCGTCCAATACTGTTATACGGTATTGTGGTATGGTGGACGGCAACTGACAAACTAACCATTACCAACCTACTAACAAAGGTTCAGAGAACTGCCTGCCTGAGCATAAGCGGAGCCTTAAGGACTACAGCGACCGAGTCTCTACAAGCCCTACTCCATATACTGCCGATTAATATTGTGGCGAGAGAAGTTGCAACCAAAGCGGCAATAAGATTAAACTGCCTATCAATGTGGAGGTACAAGAACTATGGTCACATGAGGATATCAAAGTGTAGTGCTATGGTAACCGACCGAGTGGACTATATACCAACAGTGTACACCTTCGAGAGAAATTACATCACTATGATTCCCGCCAGAGATGAATGGGTCGGCAGAATACCAGGTAATATAAACCATCTCCACTTTTACACGGATGGTTCGAAGCTTGATGAAAAGGTTGGCTTCGGAGTACACTGTGAAGAACTTAGTCTGGATATAGCTCACAGACTACCAGATACCTGCAGTGTCTATCAAGCCGAAATAATGGCAATATGGGAAGTCGCCAAGTGGCTGAGTCGCAACATAGTAACCAACAATGGCGTTGTCATTTACTCGGACAGCCAGGCTGCCATCAATTCTCTGGAGGCAACATCCCTAAATTCACAAACAGCCCTCGACTGCCGCAGATCTCTTAACGAGATGGCTGAGCAGTTTAATATACACCTCATATGGGTGCCTGGGCATAGGGATATCCCGGGGAACTGCAAAGCCGATGAACTTGCTAGGAAAGGGACGACATTACAAATTCTCGAAGAATTTGCATATATTGGTGCGCCACTATCCACGTGCAAGCTTTGGCTTAGGCAAGAGGCAATCAGGCAGTCCAACGATAGATGGACAGAAATCGGCACCTGCAGGGTAGCTAGACAAATATGGCCAAGGTATGACCTGAGAAGGTCAAAATATCTCCTCGCACTAGAGAGGAAACGATTGTCTACGTTAGTACAGGTTCTGACGGGACACTGCTTGATCGGCGAACACGCCAAAAGATTGGGTATTGAGTCCAATGACTTCTGCCGAAGCTGTGGAGATGAGGAAGAAGTGGAGAGCATTGAGCACTTGCTTTGCGACTGTCCCGCGTTGAGTAAACGACGACTGGATATACTGGGGTCGCCCTTTTTAGGCAGCCTAACAGATCTTTCCAGTACTGATATTCGTACTATCGATAAATTTATATATCAAACAGGTTGGTTTCGATGAGTGGCATTTCAGCCCGTGGTAACACTAGGGACCTAAACTGGTCTATGTGAGCTTGTAAAAAAAATACGGCTGCCACCCTAACCTAAACCTACCAGTCGAAATGCTCGAACGAGTCATCGAAAATTGGACTCAACGGATGGACCATCTGAGATAATTAACATTCCCCATTCAATTTGAATTTTCTGTGTTTTTTTCTTTAAAAAAGTAGGGAACCTCGAAATGGATCACCCTATATTTCTGAGCAAATAAATTTTATTTAAAAATCAATACAATTTATTTGGAACGCATATATTCATTTATTACAACAATATATATATAATATATAATTATATTAATATATATTATATATAATTTATTATAACAATATATTTGCAAACTAATATTCTCAAATAAGAGGAATTTTTTCAAATATATTTTTGGTTTAAAAAAGATTTTCAGAACGTTCCAGATTTTTCGAATTTAATTTTTCATTGATTTCGAGTTATACCGCATAACTAAAAATTACATATGTACGTAGCAACAAATTTTTTTTAAAGCACTAATTTTTAATTTATATTTATTCCAACCCATCTTATATCTATACGATTTCAATTATAAAGAAATTTTACGAAACTTGTCTTAAAATTAAGATATTGATATATTTTCTGAATACTAAAATGCAAATAAATATTTGTTTTGTAAATAAAAAAAATTTTAGAACGGAAACAAAGATTTGTTTAGAGCAACATCTTCCCGAATATTTAATTTTTTGCGTGCCAAAAAATTATTGTACCTAAACATTTTTTATATTTTGTGAGGGTCACAAAAATTATCGTGAGTACTTAATATATAAATATTTATACATATTTACACAGCTACATTTAAATAATGGATGATTAACTTACATAAATTTAATCAAATTCACAAATCATCTACTTTTAATATTGATTTTTTTTTTAATTTTTCTCCATCCAATACTAATTTTATTTAAATTAATATCATATATATTATACAAATTTGTCTTGATAAATTTTCATACTTCATATTTTCACATCTTTACACAAGTTTGATTAATTAAATATATTGCATTGTATTATTTTCTTTATTTAAATAAATGTTAAACATGATAGTTTAACTGTCTTTATAATATATACCACAAAATTGGTAGCATGACGTATTAGAAGGGTTGAATGGGCTGATACAAACAATAGTCGGCATGGTAGGGAGGGTATACGACTTCGAGACGTGGCTTAAGGCCGGGTTAGGCATACGTAACCGTAATTTATCTTTACCGTTGTCGTAACGTTGCCCGTTTGAGCGATTAGCCAACGTTGAGAAAACGAGTCATATGTTCTGACAACAACAACACATAAGTAAACAAAAAAGCCGCGATTTCTTTTTGTTTAGGTTTATTAAAAATGAAGTTAAAAAGAATGTTTATAAATTTGTGTTTTTTTAAATCTATGCAGAATTTACAATAAAAGTAATCAAGAAAATATAGTCGGATAAGAAGATGGGGTGGACGTCCTATAAACAATGACTGGCGAAAGCCGGATACTAGAATGCCTATGGCAGTTTTTAATTTGTTATTAACATTAATAAAATATGAGTTAACTACGCCAAAGCAACGGATTAGACCGGCAGAGAGACTAGCAATAACACCACTGTATGTAAAATATTGCTTTATCCTATGATTCCAAGTTGGGAAATATTAACATTCTATTCTTTAAAATTTTAGATATTTGGGTCACGGTTGTTCCATACAATCGATTGCATGGAGTCACAAGCTAGGGAAAACAACAATTAGAAATATTATTCTAGAATGCAGTGAAGTTTTGTGGCGCTTGCTTTCGCCGATTTATTTAAGTGAACAAACTACACAGCAGTACAAACACATTGCCAATGATTTTCAACGAATGTGGGATACGCCGAATTGTTTGGGAATCTGCGATGGAAGTTATGGCAGCCAACACGATGGGGGTATGTCCATTAAACTTCAATTTATTTATAATCTATTTTAATACAAACAATTTCCATTTTTTAATTTAAATTAAATACAGCTATATTCCAGTGCTCTCCGTTTGACCAATCAGTTATTTTAGGTACAGTACCTGTACCTCCTAGTAAACCATTATCGTCAGCATCCTCTGAAGCCTTTCCTCATTTTTTTATTGGCGATGCGGCGTTTCCCCTGAGGAATATCCTTGGTCTAAGTCAACAACTTTAGGTGAGCTCAGAGACAACATCCAACGCGAAATTGCCAACGTTCCGGTCGAAATGTGTCCAAGAGGTGGAAAATTGGGTCCAAAGAATAGATCGCTGTTGACGGGCTCGTGGTGGTCTTATGACCGAAATTAAATATCATTCTTAAAATGTAACATTTGCACTACACCTGGAATTTGAACTCTATATCTTAAATATTCTTTGTTTTATTAATATATAAAATTCTTATGTCCTTAATGGAAAACCCTTTACTTATGTCTATTTCCACTGAAGAGGGACTCAGCCAAATCCAATCCAATCTCTATCTATAAATAAGTCCACGTTTGTAGAGAGGCTTATATTGCTGTCAAATTAACCCACAATGAATAAGATTGGCGCAATGATTGTCTCGTACTGTCGTCAAAAGGATTCTGAAGCAGATTATAAATTTAATTTTTAATGGAGTCAGCCGCGATCTTCATAAAACTCACCTGTAACGCCCAGCTCCTTGCCAATTTGCTTCAAGCTTCCCGCTTTTTTTTAAGATATCCTATATGCTGGATTATATTTATTGTATAAATACTCGAGCGACTGCACCAATGAAATCAAATATTCGTCTTTCATGTTTATTTGCACTTAAAATAACAAATCAATTATTTACTTTACTTTTCTCGGTGAACATACAATTGTAATTGTAAACAACATGTAGTATCAGCTGTTGTCAAATTGTACGTAAACGGAACGTCCAATTCTGATTTCAACAGATTCAGCCGTCCGTTTACGTTTCGTTTCCGTTGGCTAATCGTTTACACTGATTTCCATATGACAGATTGAATCAGCTGATTCGTTACGCTACGTGGGCGTTACGGTTAAGTTTGCCTAACTGGGCCTTTAGACACCTTTACACGTCCCGTATTTGAAGCTTCCTTTATTGAATTCAGATGAGGTCAATCTTGATGGGAATAATTGTATTGCTACCTAAAATGTTAATAATTATGGTAAGCGGTCGAGATATATCCTTCCTAGCAAGAACACCACCCCAAACCCTGAGCACGGCCGGAATCGAAGGTAGCAATGGCGATGAAAGGATAGTGTCTGAAGTGAGCTGACCGTTACAATTTCAAGCAGAATTTGTTTGGTACAATATACTACAGAATCGATTTTTTCAGCGTTTATACAGGGTTTTCCAGCAAGAGGTGTTATTTTGAATCACCCGGTATTTCGGTAGCTGTCACTTTTGAAGCTTTTATTCTTTGACATTTGACAAGTAGAAACTACGCCATTACAAAAAATGGAACGATGCACGATTCAACAACGCATTGAAATTATTAAAATTCGAAAAATCGAAAATCATCGAAAAATCATCTTGACTGATGAGGCCCATTTCCACCTCGGTGGCTACGTCAACAAGCAAAATTGTCGCATCTGGGGCTCGGAAAACCCAAGAGTTATTGTTGAGAAGCCTCCCCATCCTCAACGTGTGACTGTTTGGTGCGGTTTATGGTCCGGCTGGGTCATTGGACCCTACTTTTTCGAAAAAGAGGTTGGATC
Organism: Eudasyphora cyanicolor; assembly: GCA_963930755.1. Taxonomy (NCBI): domain Eukaryota; kingdom Metazoa; phylum Arthropoda; class Insecta; order Diptera; family Muscidae; genus Eudasyphora; species Eudasyphora cyanicolor. The sequence continues at coordinate 254,620,088 of OZ005736.1, forward strand.
AACAGATACGGTGAATGGATTGCGCTATCGAGAGATGATTAATGATTTTTTATGGTCGGAGTTGGATGGTATTGATCTGGACAACGTTTACTTTCAACGTTTACAAGCAACGAAACCATTGCTCTGTTACGGGAAAAGTTTCGGACCGTGTTATCGTTCGAAGAGGTGATCACTATTGGCCACCGAGATCTTGTGATTTAACACCAGCCGACTTCTTCCTTTGGGGCCACTTGAAAGATAAGGTCTACGCCAACAGCCCAGCGTCGATTCAAGACATCAAAGATAGACGGGAGGCTATCGAGGACATAGGGCAGCCACTTTGCGAGTTGGTTATGGAAAATTTCATGAAAAGGATATGGTCCTGTAAGCGTGGTCGTGGTGGCCATTTGGCTGATGTTGTTTTTCATTATTAACGGCATACCTTCCTCTTTATTATGAAATAAACATCCTCTTGTTGGAAAACCCTTTATTTGCTAACAAAGTGGCATAGAAGCTTTATTTAACATCAGGTCGATATCAAGTTTAACAGAGAGTTTAAAGTTTATTTTAATTATTTTACTTTATTTATGTAGTACATTATTTGCACTTTTCTAATTGTATCCATTCATAAATAACAGCTTTACGGAAACCAACTTTCTGCAGCAATATTTCCGATTTTACATTTCCAACAACCACCCATGCAGTTATATTTATGCTCTCATATTTAGCAATAATATTGCTTAGTGCCTTTGCCAAAATTGTGCCAAATCCTTGTCTCTGCTCTGATGGTAGTACTTGCAGAATCCTTAAAAGAAAAAGTTTGTAAGAGTATTAAAATTATTTTTTATATAAAATTTCATTTTTTCGACACTAGGGAATTTGCTTCGTAGTCTAGTGAATTATCTACAGATTTAGGTACAGATTTTATGGTAAAAAACAAATTGAAACGGATATGTATGATTATAAAGACATCATGAGTAACTATTATCAAGACCATCTTAAATCATTTCAACAGGATCCAAAAAAGTGCTGGCGATTTTTGAATGAACGGTTGGGTAGAGTTCCAACGCCTAATATACAATTAAAAAATTATCAAGGTGGGATTGTTATAAATAGTAAACAGATGTGCGAAATATTTAATGATTTTTTTTCTAAAAATTCCGAAAATATTAAAGGAAAACATAACACATTTGCCAGGAGATTTGTTCAATATGCTCAACACTCTGACACAATATCACAATTCTTTATCGTTTTATAATACAAACAATGAGGAGATTTTAAACATTTTTTCTAAGCTACAGATAAACAAAAGTCCTGGGCTGACTCAAATGTGGAGACGTGTTTTAACACCACTTTGGACACATAACATATTCTGAAGTACTTAAAACATGTAAAATATTCCCTATTCCTGAAGGTAAAAATTCATGTGCTATTGAGAGCTTTAAGGCCAATTGCTTTGTTTTTCTATATTTGATAAAGTTTTTGAAAAAATTATGCATAAGCAGCTTGCGGAATATTTAGACGAGAACAATATATTATTAAGGTTGCAGTTTGGTTTTAAAAAACCTAGTGGTACTCAAGAAGCAGTAGTTAACGTTGTAAATACGATTTGTGAGGGTTTGGATAATGACTTTGGAGGAGTCGCTGGGGTCTTTTACGATTTTTCTAAAGCTTTTGACTTAGTCGATCACAGAATATTATTGGATAAACTTAAATATTATGGAGTCACCGGGAATGCCCACAAACTTATTGAAAGTTATCTCCCAAATAGAAAGCAATATGTAGAAAAAGAAAAAAATAGAAGTAAAATTGGAAATATTTATTATGGGGTGCCTCAAGTCAGTGTTTTAGGTCCCTTATTGTTTACTATTTATATAAATGATATTTCAAATCTCAAATTACATGGAAAATTAAAAAGGTATTTTGACAATATAAGTAATTTTTATCCCTATTGCCACGGTGTCATTTTAAGAGCTCAGATTGAAGAGGATGCTAAGACGGTTTCGGAATTCGCTAGATTAAACAAGTTAGTTCTAAATGCCGAGAAAACTAAGTTACTTCGTTTGAGACCATACGCTATTGGCACTACTAACGGCTTCGACGTTTCTATTTATTTGCGGTAGGGAAGTTGTAGAATACAGTTCTTTTAAGTATTTTTAGAGTACATCTTCAAACCAATTTATCGTGGAACTTGCATATGCAATATTTGAAAACGAAAATAGCTTCAGCCATTAGTTTACTTTATAAATTTAAAAATAAATTTGATGAAAAAAATAAACTGATGCTATACAATGGGTTAGTTCCTAGTCATTTTAATAACTTGCCCATCATATATATACACAAAAAAAGTTGAGTTCAGGTCTCTACAACGATCACAAAACAAGTAAGGAAGTTCAGTCGGGTAAACCGACTTATGAGCCCCCTCACCTTGAGTCCCAAAAAGTATTCGTAAATTTAACGGTCAGTAACAGTCCCTTTTCTCTGGACTCTGGGTACTTTAAAAGCATTACACCGTACAAAATGTCAAGTATTTATATTTGTACCTGATTCTGTAGAAAGTTACAAAAAGATAGTAGAGGAACTAGAAAAAGCACACGCAGAATATCATACTTATAAATTAAAGAACGACAGAGGTTTCAAAGTCATTCTCAAAAACATGCATCATTCTATAGACACAAAAGAACTTATATCCCAGCTTTCAGAAATGAGACATGATGTTACAAATGTATGGAACATAAAAAACTGGAAAACAAAGCAACCTCTTCCTATATTTGAAATAGAACTCAAACCAAATCCAAACAATAAAGACATATATTCTATTCAACACCTTATGGACTCAAGAATAACATTTGAAGCGCCTAGACCTAAAAAGGATATTCCACAGTGCATAAATTGTCAACAATACGGCCATACTAAGGCATATTGCAAAAGGAAGCCAAAATGTATCAAATGTGCTGGAAACCACGAATCAAAATCATGTTCCCGTCAAAATTGGGCATCAGAAGTAAAATGTGCTCTGTGTAATGGAAATCATCCTGCAAATTATAAAGGCTGTTCTGTGTACAAGCAAATATACAAAATACAAAACCCACCTGGAAGTAGAAAACAACCAGAACAATTGGATCCTACCCAACAATCCATTCCTTCCCACTCTCGTGAAATACACTCTCAAAATCGTTTCCAACAGAATGCAACATCATATTCTTATGCTGAAATAATCATAGAAAGTTCAAGACCCAGCTCTTCTTATACGAAATATACAAATGCCAACTCAAATGCGAATGAAATTTCAGAACTTATGCAACTGCTAAAAGGGCTTATCCAACAAATTCAGTCCATGACCACTGCATTCATGAATCTTCTTCCTAGACTCATCTCCAATGTATAATCTTAAAATTGTATTTTGGAATGCTAATGGTTTAGCAAAACACACTCTGGAAGTTCAAACATTTTTAAAATCAAAACAAATAGACATACTGCTAATATCAGAAACTCACTTTACAAAGAAAAACCACTTTCAAATTCCACGATATAAATTCTACCAAGCTATGCATCCTGATGGAACATCCCATGGTGGTTCTGGCATTCTTATAAAAAATAACATAAAACATCACGAAGGTGAGCATACAATTACTAATGAAATACAAGCTACCACACTAATAATCGACGATAAAAACGGTCCGCTTACAATATCATCTGTATATAGCCCTCCCAAACACTCGATTAAAAGGAAACAATATGAAGAATTCTTTAAATCTCTTGGTAACAGATTTGTATCTTGTGGCGACTACAACGCAAAACACACATTCTGGGGATCAAGACTAGTTACACCAAAGGGTAGACAATTAAAATCTGCTATCTGCAACCTCCACCTGTCTATAATTTCTCCAAAATCTCCTACTTATTGGCCAACAGATCCCAAAAAATACCCGATTTAATCGATTTCTGTGTCTCAAAAGGCGTTCCTTCAAGTTCTCAGAAATGCTATACATGTACCGATTTGTCCTCAGATCATTCTCCAGTTGCCCTATTCTTGAGTTCCGATGTAAATACAGCTGATCAACCCTGCAAATTGCATAATAAAAAGACAAACTGGCAATATTATAAACAACTGGTAGAAGATTCTATAAATTTAACCAGTAAGGAAAGGCAGAAAGTCGGGCGGGGCCGACTATATAATACCCTACACCTCACTAACAATGCGATAAGGGTCATTGCCATAATAATTTGGAATAATTGGTAAATGGGTAGAAACATATTATCTAATTCTGAAAGGATAATCGCTAAATTAAGCAATATTCGTTCCTAAAGTGAGAAACATCTTTCTGGAAAATTTTGTTTGATACCAAATCAGGAGGAACATATATATGGGGCTTTAATATAAATCTGAACCGATCTTCCCTGAATACTTATTCATGTAAAAAGACCTCCTTCTGTCGAATTTCGTACTGATCAGATATAAAATACGGTCTCTACAGCGCTTACATGTCAAATCGGGGGTAACATATATATGGGAGCTATATCTAAATCTAAACCGATTTTCTCCGAATTTGGCAGTATTCCTTCATGTAATAAGAAACCTCTTTCTGCCGAATTTCGCACTGATCGGATATAAAATACAGTTTTTACAGCGCTTACAGGTCAAATCGGGGGTAACATATATATGGGGGCTATATCTAAATCTGAACCGATTTCTTCCAAATTTAATAGTGTTCATCCATATAATAAGAAACCTCTTTCTGCCGAATTTCATACTGATCGGATACAAAATAAAGTTTTTAAAGCACTTACATGTCAAATCGGGGGTAACGTATATATGGGGGCTATATCTAAATCTGAACCGATTTCTTCCAAATTTAATAGTGTTCATCCATATAATAAGAAACCTCTTTCTGCCAAATTTCATACTGATCGGATATAAAATAAAGTTTTTACAGCGCTTATATGTCAAATCGGGGCTAACATATATATGGGGGCTATATCTAAATCTGACCCGATTTTAACCAAATTCAATAGGGATCGTCCTTGGGCCAAAAAAAAGATATGTGTAAAGTTTCGTCGAGATCGGACCATATTTGCGACCTGTACTTTGATTACAAGAATACATGCACAGACGGACAGACAGACAGACGGACATAGCTAAATCAACTCAGAAAGTGATTCTAAGTCGATCGGTATAATAAACGATGGGTCTATTTCTTCTCCTTTTGGGTGTTACAAACAAATGCACAAAGTTATAATACCCTGTACCACAGTGTGGTGTAGGGTATAAAAATTCCACTTAAATCAGATGATGACATTACAAATGCTGTAGAATATCTAAACTCTATAATTCAGAATGCCGCATGGAATTCTACTCCAACAGAATTCAATACAAATTTACCCCTCTTCTCAATCAAAATACGCAATAAAATTAACGAAAAGCGAAAGGCTAGAAAAAGGTTTTCAGAGGACAAAGCCACATTAAATAAACTTACAGCTGAACTCAACAAACTTCTTAAATCAGAAAGAGATAGAGAACTCGAATCTGAATTGCAGAATCTCGAAGCCACAAAAACCACAGAGTATTCTCTTTGGAAAATAAATAAAAAATTAAATCAACATATAAAATTAAATCATCCTATAAGAAATAATGAGAACAAGTGGACTAGAAGTAACTTGGAGAAATCACAAGTATTTGCGGATCACTTAAAATCAGTATTTGCCCCAAATACCACAGAGAGTAATCATTACTCAGAAAAACGTATTGAAGAATTCTTAACTGAAGTGTACCAACTACACCATTTTCAAGTGTAATTCGAAAAAAATCAATTCAATTTCGAATAAGATCAATTGAAATTCGAAGATTCCATTTGAAATTCGAAAAAGGTCAATTGAAATTCGAAGATTCCATTTGAAATTCGAAACAAATCAATTGAAATTCGAAACAAATCAATTGAAATTCGAAACGCATCAATTGAATTTCGAAACACATCAATTGTAAAGTCTTGCTAGATTTAGATTTACACCATTTTCAATTGTAATTCGAAAAAAGTCAATTGAAATTCGAAGATTCCATTTGAAATTCGAAAAATATCAATTGAAATTCGAATATTCCATTTGAAATTCGAAAAAGGTCAATTGAAATTCGAATATTCCAATTGAAATTCGAAAAACATCACTTGATATTCGAAGAACATCAATTGAAATTCGAAGAACATCAATTGAAATTCGAAAAACATCAATTGAAATTCGAAACACATAATTTGAAATTCGTAAAATTGTAATTGAAATTCGGAATACGTCAATTGAAATTCGAATTTTTCCATTTGAAATTCGTAATACACCAATTGAAATTCGGAAAACATCAATTGAAATTCGAAATTCATCATTTGAAATTCGAAAAATGTAAACTAAATCAATGCTGTATATTAGATGGGGTAGCATTTAAGTGATACAATTTGTCTGTGTTAAACCTTTAATATTAAAATATTTAAGTATGTTTTGTTTCAACTTATTTTGAATAAACATTCATAAAAGATAAGATCATCACATTATATTTTAAGATTTAGTCAACAAATGTGTTTAAATAAATTCTACCCTATCTAATGTGCAGATTTGTTTACATTTTCGAATTTCAATTGATGTATTCCGAATATCAATTGATGTTTTTCGAATTTCAATTGGTGTATTACGAATTTCAAATGGAAAAAATCCGAATTTCAATTGATGTATTTCGAATTTCAATTGATGTATTTCGAATATCAATTGATGTTTTTCGAATTTCAATTGATGTGTTTCGAATTTCAATGGATGTATTTCGAATTTCAATTGATGTGTTTCGAAATTCAATTGATGTGTTTCGAATTTCAATTGACTTTTTTCGAATTTCAATTGATTTTTTTCGAATTTCAAATGGAATCTTCGATTTTCAATTGACCTTTTTCGAATTTCAAATGGAATCTTCGAATTTCAATTGATCTTATTCGAAATTGAATTGATTTTTTTCGAATTACAGTTGAAAATGGTGTAGTCAGCAAATGTGTTTAAATAAATTCTACCCAATCTACACCATTTTCAACTGTAATTCGAAAAAAATCAATTCAATTTCGAATAAGATCAATGGAAATTCGAAGATTCCATTTGAAATTCGAAAAAGGTCAATTGAAATTCGAAGATTCCATTTGAAATTCGAAAAAAATCAATTGAAATTCGAAAAAAATCGATTGAAATTCGAAACACATCAATTGAATTTCGAAACACATCAATTGAAATTCGAAATACATCAATTGAAATTCGAAACACATGAATTGAAATTCGAAATACATCAATTGATATTCGAAATACATCAATTGAAATTCGAAATACATCAATTGAAATTCGAATTTTTCCATTTGAAATTCGTAATACACCAATTGAAATTCGAAAAACATCAATTGATATTCGAAATACATCAATTGAAATTCGAAAATGTAAACAAATCTGCACATTAGATTGGGTAGAATTTATTTAAACACAATTGCTGACTTAATCTTTTATGAATATTTATTCAAAATTAGTTGAAACAAAACATATTTTAATATTAAAGGTTTTATACAGACAAATTGTATCACTTAAATGCTACCCCATATAATATACTGCATTGATTTTGTTTACATTTTTCGAATTTCAAATGATGAATTTCGAATTTCAATTGATGTTTTCCGAATTTCAATTGGTGTATTACGAATTTCAAATGGAAAAATTCGAATTTCAATTGACGTATTCCGAATTTCAATTGCAATTTTACGAATTTCATATAATGTGTTTCGAATTTCAATTGATGTGTTTCGAATTTCAATTGATGTTTTTCGAATTTCAATTGGCGTTCTTCGAATATCAAGTGATGTTTTTCGAATTTCAATTGACCTTTTTCGAATTTCAAATGGAATACTCGAATTTCAATTGACCTTTTTCGAATTTCAAATGGAATATTCGAATTTCAATTGATATTTTTCGAATTTCAAATGGAATCTTCGAATTTCAATTGACTTTTTTCGAATTACAATTGAAAATGGTGTAATGTGCAGATTTGTTTACATTTTTCGAATTTCAAATGATGAATTTCGAATTTCAATTGATGTTTTCCGAATTTCAATTGGTGTATTACGAATTTCAAATGGAAAAAATCGAATTTCAATTGACGTATTCCGAATTTCAATTGCAATTATACGAATTTCAAATGATGTTTTTCGAATTTCAATTGATGTATTTCGAATTTCAATTGACGTTTTTCGAATTTCAATTGATGTTCTTCGAATATCAAGTGATGTTTTTCGAATTTCAATTGATCTTTTTCGAATTTCAAATGGAATATTCGAATTTCAATTGACCTTTTTCGAATTTCAAATGGAACATTCGAATTTCAATTGATATTTTTCGAATTTCAAATGGAATCTTCGAATTTCAATTGACTTTTTTCGAATTACAATTGAAAATGGTGTAGACTTGCCAATTCAAAAATTCTCAAAATCGGAAGTTTACAACACAATCCAAACACTACAAACAAACAAAGCACCTGGTTATGATCTCGTTACTGCCAAATCTCTGAAAGAATTGCCGAGTATTGCATTCACACTAATTACATACATATTTAACGCTTGTCTTATTCGATGTTTCATACCACCTCAATGGAAAGTGGCCCAAATTACTATGATTCCAAAGCCAGGCAAAAAACTTGAAAACGTCACATCTTACCGTCCGATTAGTCTATTACCCATTCTTTCCAAAGTATTAGAAAAGTTATTCCTAAAAAGGCTTAACGTAATAATACATGGAAAGTCCCTTATACCTGATCACCAATTTGGGTTTAGAAAACAACACGGGACAATTGAACAAGTACATAGACTAGTAGAAACTATTAATTGCTCATTCGAGAAGAAGAAGTACTGCTTTCCTAGATATCTCACAAGCTTTTGACAAAGTTTGGCACAATGGACTATTGTACAAGATAAAGAAATTACTACCAATTAACTATTATTTGTTCCTAAAATCATATCTCCAAAATCGTTATTTCTATGGAAAGGAAGATGAAGAAAGCCCCTTATGTTCTGTAAACGCAGGGGTCCCACAAGGAAGTGTTCTGGGACCAACACTATATCTACTTTTCACACATGACCTCCCGATCCATGAAAACGTTGTCATAGGGACATTTGCAGATGACACAGCTGCATTATCTGTTCATACCAACCCTTCAGAAGCAAGCAGAATCTTACAACAATCTGTAAATTAAATATCAAAATGGCTTAAAGTGTGGAAAATAAAGGCAAACGATAACAAATCAGTGCATATTACATTCACTTATAATATGTCTACTTGTCCTCCGATTATGCTCAACAATAAAGAAGTTCCTCAACAAACAGAAGTTAAATATCTTGGAATGTATCTAGACAAGAAGTTAAACTGGAAGAAACATATCCAAACTAAAAGAAAGGCTCTGGATATCCAACTTTCTAAAATGAACCCCCTTCTGCAATCAAAATCAGTCTCTCTTGAAAACAAACTACTTCTCTACAAGTGTATTATCAAACCGATCTGGTCATATGGTATTCAACTATGGGGAACAGCAGCAAACTCAAATATAGAAATTCTCCAACGCTTTCAATCCAAAACACTTAGACGAATAACTAATGCTCCCGTGTATATTACAAACAAACAGCTGCATAAGGACTTGAATACCCAAACGGTGAAAGAAGAAATAATAAAACAACTAAATTCATATAAATCCAGGATAGAAACTCATCCAAATACATTAGCAAACAACCTTATGTCAAACGGACAAACATTTACAAGAATTAAAAGAAAAGCCCCACAAGATCTATTAAATGTAAATTAAAAGTAGAAGTAAATTAACAGTAAATTAATATATTGTAATTTGGAAAAATAAATTTCTTATTATACCAATGTAATTGTTGAAAAATTTGTAATGTAATGGTATGATTACTGAATCATTTCCATATATGTATATGAACACACATAGTGCTTAATATTGAAGAATTTATATTCGAAATAGATTGCACAAATAAAGTACAATTATGAGAAAAAAAAAGTATTTATATTCACTGGTATTATAGTGAATATACAAAAGGGGCGTGCCGATAACGCCCACTTTTCTCTGGACTGTAGCCTCTATAAAAGCATCACACACTTTTTTTTTAAAAAATCGCGCGATTTTTTGAAAAAAAAAGTTTTACCTTCTGTCCTAAATTCAATGAATACTTTTTTAAATCGCACGATTAAAAAATTTTCTATCGTCTACAAATTGTTTCATCCTTGATAAATACATTTATGTTAATTATTTATTTGTAGTTTTTTTTAATGTTTCGCTTTCCGTCCTAAGTTCAATATTTTTTTAAATATTCATTGAACTCAGGACCTATGGCGAATATTTTTTAAAAAATCGCGCGATTTTTAAAAAAATATTGGCCATTGGTCCTTAGTTCAATGATTTTTTAAATCGAGCGTTAAAAAGTCTACTGCGGGGTTTTCTATGTTCTTTAAACTTTACATTGTCTGCAAATCGTTTCATCTGTGATAATTACATTTATGTTAATTACTTATTTCTAGGTTTGCTCTTTTGCGTTCATACTAATGGCTAATACAAAACAGAAGTCATATGAGCATATCCTACAGTTTATAGACTCAAACATTTTTAAACTTAAACCAAAAACTTTTACTACAGACTTTGAGAAATATATGAATAGAGAAAATACAATTTTGAAACCATTTGACGAAATTAATAAAAATGTTTATACTCACATTATGTCCATTCTGCAGGCAGGTTGTTGCGCTGAACAATTTTTAATTTAAATTACTTTTTCCCTTAAATATAGAGAAATATATTTTATCAAGAGTATTATATTTCATAATATAAATATATTATAAATATTTACTCCTTTACTTGAACTAAACATTCGGAATAAATTGTATTTACCTAAGATAATTATGTAAATTAATAAAAAGGACATAACTCCCATTGGGCGTTATGTCCACTCGATAACGTTGGACATAAGTCCCAAAAATTTTGGGTGTTATGTCCAAGATTATATGCGGACATAACTCCCAAAATCGTTTTGGGCGTTATGTCCGTTGGTAGTTAAGTCACGGCACCATGTTTGGTGCATGACAGTGTTGATAATTCAATTATCTTTTCTCAAAATCTAACTGTTTTCAATACAAGAAACAGATCAGACTTGCTTGTGAAAAGATGTAGGCAAGAAACAACGTATAGAGCACAATGGCTGCTCTGAGTATAATCATCTTCCGCAATAAGATATTTACAAAAGTCTACTTTCAAATTAACAATAAAAACGTACCTACTTGGAAATATTGAAATGCTTTTACTGTGATGTGAACTATTTTATTATACAAATAAATTAAATACATATTTTAGAGCTACTATGTGAATTTAGTTAAATATACGCCGAATCGCCCCAAAAATGTCCAAGCGGCACACAGTGGCGCCATTTGAGTTTTTTCGTTGCAAAAATCATATCTTTTAAACCGAATAAGATAATCGAATAATTTAAATGGCATATGATAATTGTTCATCCTATGAATTGGGTGTTTGGAAAGGGTGCTACGCCTTGTAGGTGCTTAGTTATGGGTTATCAAAGTTTAAATTTGTTGAAAAATTAATTTTATGGTAACTAAGTGGAGTAAAAAAATTATTTTTGCCAATTTTAGATTTTTTAATTGTTTTAAAGTTATTACCCAACAAATAAAAAAAATATTTTTTTTTAATTATTTTTTAAATTTTCTGTAAAATATTCATCACAATTCGTAGGGGAAGGTATATCTAAAAGACCAATCATTTCTAAACTATAATTATTTTCAAACTTTTTTCGTGACTTCACATGCCGCTGGGAAGAAATAAGTGGATCGGATGATGCTGCCAACATGTTGAAGAGGCCCTCATTTTGCCTCACCCTTGATGCTTTAAACGTGTTCTCCAATCTATATCTTCTTTATATATAAAATCCTTTGTACGTTTGTTAGTAACGCAAAAATTGGACGATAGGTTCAGTTTGGGGTCATCTGTGTTTTCGAATTATTTTTACCGTGATAAATGGCAGAGTGGTCAAGATATTTGCAAAATTCGCATTACCAGAGCAATTTGATTGAAATTTAAAATGAATGTGCGATTTGCCTTGATAATAGTTTGTTCGTATGATTCTAACCGGTAGATGGCGCTGAAATGGACTTATGGTCAATCAAGATTTTTTTTCCCTAAAACTCGGGATGTATGTTAATGAAATTTTAATGAATAACAAACCAATACATCCCAAACAGAACGGGCAGGACAACGTCTGCTGGGGTCAGCTAGTTTTTTTTATAGAATTTGTTAAGAGACTTCTTTGCTTCTTCGGAAAGCTCTCCAATTGGTATTCAACTTCATCTGTGGCTACATTTCCGCTAAAAGTGATACAGTTTTCAATACATATTCTCCATATTATGTAGAATTGACGTTTTCTTTGCAGTTTAAAACATTCAAGATCATTCCTAATCTTTTCACGATTTGATTGTCAATTCCAGTGATTCTACGCCAATTTTAGCAAGAACTCCATACACCTTATCCTTGCATGCAATGGCGACATTCCATATTAGTAATTCTCCTCGTTTGTAGAATCGTTTAAATTACCGAAGTTCTTTTGACTCTTTTTGCAAATCAGACATGACAATGTTGAGTTTATTCCTTGTCAGTTCGTTTACGACTTTTCCGTCAACCATGGTCAGATGGAACTCGTTACTACATTAAATATATTTTCCTTCTCCAATTTGCAGTTCTGTGAGCTTTATCTTGCTTATTTGTTCTTCAATGTCCTTCACCGTGGGACTTATGAGTTCTGCCGATTCCTTTGCAAACTGAAACATTATGGGTCGCCAATAATGCACTGATGACGGCCGTGGATTTGTTAGTGTAGGAAAACATCAGCTTTTAGCCGCAAAGGAACAACATATGCCACAAACATATTTCCGTCCGATATTGTATCGAAGATATCCTTTGCTTATATGCACTTCGCAGCCCCATTTACTGATCAATATCAGTTTCTTAGGAAGAATTTCCACCTCATTTTCAGGAAGACTCTCCAGCAGCCGTTTTGCTGTATGGTCCATAAGATCCTGCAGGTTGGATTTCGCAGAGACTTCCGTAAACTCCGTATGCAGTGGTCGTGAATTTATTTTGGCTTGCGTAATATGCTTGTATGCGGGTAAAATGTCAGACCCGTGTCGCATTAAAGATGGCCGTAGTATATCACATTTCTCTTTGGAAAGTTTTATACCATGCCATACCATAATGTGGTGTAGGGTAAAATAACTAGCGAATGAACTGGTTGCCTGAAGCGAACACAATTTCCAAAAAATGCGGTATATTAAAATAGTGGCAGTGATTGATGAAAATTGTATCATGATTCCATGTTGAAAGAATTGTCATATTAGCATCAATAAATAAATAATACAATTTTATTTAATTGCTTTTTTGTGTTTTTTAACAAAGCTATATCTTATTATCAATAACATGAACTCACGTCTAATTAGAATAATTTCAGAAATTTATGTTTTTTAACTGCCGGAGTCGGAGCTGGAGTCGGAGTCGAATGATTATAAAATTCGACTCCGGGAGTCAGAGTCGAGTAGTTTTGGCTCGACTCCACAGCCCTGCTATTAACTGATAGTTATCTATATGTTGAAATTACGGGCATTAAAATAAAATTTTCAAACTATTAGATTAAACTAAAAACATAAAATATGGGTTTCCACGGTGATTTACCTGAAACACAAAGCAATCAATTATTTTTTTATCGTTGTACATTTAATAAATACATCAATCAATAGAAAGAAAAAAGACAATTCCTTACCTAGTTTTCGTGATATTACACCTGAAATCGGACCAAATTACCTAAAAATGGTGCGTTTTTTTAAACCGAAAATTGGTTAACTTTGAACTCTAAACTAAAAATTTTACATTATTAAGGGTAGCATCCTTGAAAAGTTTCCGTAGAAAAAAATCTTTATCAGTTGGCAACGTTTATCGTATTACCTATTGAAATGAAATGCCGAACAATTCTGTCGTTGTTCACAAATGAAAATAGTCGACGCTTGCTCAACAGATTTTTCATATTTCGAACACGATATGTCTAGTTTCGTTTGTAAAACTGTCCAAAAATTGGAAATTGAAAAAACCTAAAACTATTTCTATAATGAATGTTAATGAATGGAAGGAAGATTTGCTGCAATTAAAAAACCGTATTAATTTGTCGAAAAATTTTCGAATACTCACTCGCTCCTTTCATAAAAGGTAAGTTGACTTTACAATAAAACTGGAAAACATTAGCTGTTATTGGATGTTTTAGCTTTTGTTTCCCTAAAAATCCAATCATTTTGGATGAACAAATTTTCAGTAAAATTTTAGATATGTCCGAAAAAAACTATATACATATTTATTTTAAAAAATAATTCCACAGACGTTGGTGTTACAAATTGGTTGTCCGATTTTATTTACGTACAACTTTTAATCGGTTTGATAGGATATTCAAAATAATCCCCATTATACATTTCGAAATCCCACCTTATATCCTTTGGTTAAATGATCTTAATATAAAATTATAGCTTCTAAATTCGAAATATTTTTAAAAGTACTTGGTCTGAGTCTGCAGACGAAAAAATCTATATCGATACCTCCATTCTAAAACATGCTAAGTCGACTTAGCATGTTTTTAGGGAGATTGCATTTTTAACTTCTAAATATATTCAGTCAAAATTTGGTGTTTATCCGTCAACCCAATCAAAAGTTATTCACAAAACAGTACGGGCCATTCGATTTCCATTACAAAGGAATTCCACACAAATTTAAAAAATTCATCAAACTTTGATCGCCTCTCCTAAAAAACTACATTTTTGCACTTAGCATAGTTTAGAATGGAGGTATCGATATGTACAGAATCAGTTCTAAATCCGCCAAAAACACATCAAACTGCTGCTTTTTATTTCAGCAGTTTGCAAACAAAAAAAACTGCAAACATTTTGCTATTGTAGCAGAAATTTTGCTGTAATAACAGACAAATTACTTGTATTTTACGCTTTCAGAGGAAGGCATTTCAAAACCCCGTAAGGAGACAGGTACATCACTTAGTACCTGATATCTCATGCTGAACTACAATAATACCATTATCGGAATCCAATCTTATGGTTTTATGAAGGGGCTACTGAACACTGAAAGAAAAATCGTACATAAAATAATGTAAAAGTGTTATTAATTGTATTCATGTAATAATTCCATGGATTAAAAACTACTACCTTCAATTCGACGACCGCCAATTTCATTAACATTTCCTTCTACATCAAAATAATGTAATTTATTACATCATTGTTTTTAATTTTTCGTGGGATCTTCACTCCTCTCATTTTCGAAAATTACACTACGTGACAGGTGTCTTTATGTAAAATTGCCCGCTGAATCCGAATGGTCAAAAGTAGAACAGTTTTCGAGATATTCCAAAATAACCGTTATTTGTGTTTTCAAAAAAGATGCTGTCATTTAAATGCAAATATCTTCAAAAATATTGGACGGATTTTGTATTTCTTTTTTTTCTTGAAAGGTTACAATATTACTAAAATAACTATGGATAGTTTGTAAAAGTTGGTCAAGAACTGACAAGGTTACAGTGGACAAAAGATTAAACTTCATGATATATTTTATTATTTTTGCAATTTTGCTCTTTTCAAATTATTTTTTTCGATCATTAACAAAAAACGTCTAAAAACATTTAATTAATAGGATCAGCCCGCCTAATATAATTAGAAAGAAGCTGGTCATCTTCAACACATGTAGTGTAAATGGATTCTAAATAATAAAATAAAAAATTTGGTATTCAACAAAAAATACTATGCTTACTGAAATGTAGTAAAGTCTTACTAATCGTCCAACTAATCTCAGAATCCACGCCATCTACTGGCGATTGGTGTAGAGACAACTGTGTCGAACTGGCAACCCTTACCAGTCACTTACGTGGTGAAAATGGTGAATTTAAGTCTCGCTTGGAGCTTTGGCTGTATGGCTTGTAAGCTTTCTTCGTAGGTATATAATTCCCATATGCAAATTTCTTTGTAGATTGGTATATATACAAGTGATGATCGCCACAACTACAAACTCACACTGTGTCATGTATAAGTCCCTCTGATGATATCCCCGCACAGGATTCAAATACGTATAAGGGTATATGTGTTTACATGACTTTCAAAGCGCAGTGTTCTTATCTTTTCCAATACACCACAAAAACCACTTTTTCGAAAGGAAGAGTTGATCGAAAAAGCTGAACAATTCGAATGTGAAAACATTCAATAAATCTAATAAAATTAAATCGATCATTAACAAAAAACTTATAAAATTTGTAATGTTTTATTAAAAAGGGACATTAGTTTATACTCGTATTAATACGAACATTTTGCGCCCAACAAGACCAAGATTGGGGCATAAATCACAAAGCTACAGACGATTTAGTGAGATAACCCACTTTTCGCTTTTTATCAAATCAAAAACACAAAGGAAGGAAATATGCAGAATTTGAAAAACGAACGCTGTAAATTTTAGAAAAATAGAATTTTTAAAAAAAGGCACTAAAAAATCTTATGTTAATAAAAATAACGCGGGAGAAAATATTTTTAAGAATGTAAATGGGTAAAAAGCTCTATTCATTACAGATTTTTGACAACGTTGCTTTTGTGGTGAAAGGTTTTTCTTATTGACAGTTCACAATTCCAAATTGTTTGCTAAACAATTTGATTATCTTCAAACGCAGAATTCATATTGACAAGATCAAAATTCATAGTGCTAAACGTGCAGTTTTGCTACGCTTGGGGAGTTTATAATTTCGCGCAGCCGTTAAAGCCGATTACAAAACGCATTTGGCTGTATTTTAAAATCAATCCGGAAAACATTTTGAAATCTTGGACCCCAAATACTTTATGCAATTCATGCAAAACTCGTTTAACTATGTGGATGTCGGGCGCAAAGTAAGTTTCATTATTTAATTTTGTGATTAAAAAATATGACTTCATAATCTTACTAAACCGCAGTCGGTATATGCCATTTGATCTTCCCGCACTTTGGCGTGAGCCTTCGAACTACGAAATTGACTGTTATTTTTGCTCAGCCAAGGTAAAGTAAAATGGGCGTCATAAGTCTGTTGAATATGCAGATGTCAACTCATTTACAAAACCAACTCCTCATATGCCTTTGTCCAAAGCGGCAGCATGAGTCCGATTCATCTGATTCAAGTGATTTTGACCAAAGACAAATAGAATATAAGAAGACATTCCTTCCTGTAGCGAGTAATTGTCAGTTACGAACGAATAGGAATTTGATTCCAACGAGTAAGGTTTTTCGCGGATTTTCAGACCGTTTTTCCCGAATTTTTTCTAATTGTCACAATTAAAAAATTAATATTAATCGATAAGTGCAAAAAAAGTTCAATCAATGTTCGCGGAATACTGTTTTTTCGCGTGTGACAGTTCATTCCTATTCGTTCGTAACTGATAGATTTTGACGTTTCGGCCTGAAGGAATGTCTTCTTATATTCTATTTGTCTTTGATTTTGACGACAGTGACTTAACAGAAAAAAAAACAATAATGCCTCTCACAAAAGCTGAACACAGAGACTGGATCAGAAATTTGGAGTTACCGAAAAATAAAGCACAGTTGTAAGCATCAAGAATAGGTTTAGGTTAGGGTGGCAGCCGTATTTTTTACCAGCTCACATATACCAGTTTAGGTCCCTAGTGTTACCACGGACAGTAATGCCCCTCATCGAAACCAACCTGTTTGATATACAAATTTTTCGATAGTACGAATATCGGTACAGGAAAGATATGTTGGACTGCCTAGAAAGGCCGACCCCAGTATGTCCAGTCGGCGTTTACTCAAACCGGGACAGTCGCATAGCAAGTGCTCAATGCTCTCCGCTTCTTCCACAACTCCACAGCTTCTGCAGAAGTAATTGGAGTCAATACCCAATCTTTTGGCCTTTTCACCGATCAAGCTGTGTCCGTCAGAACTGATACTAAAGTAGACAATCTTTTCTTATCTTGTGCGGGGAGATATTTTGACCTTTTCAGGTCATACCTTGGCAGATTTGTATAGCTATCCTGCAGGTGCCGATTTCAGTCTAGCTTGCACGTGGATATTGGCGCACCAATATATGCAAATTCCTCGAGAAATCAAAATTCCCTATGCCCAGGCACTTATATGAGGTGTATATTAAAATGCTCAGCCATCTCGTTAAGAGATCTGCGGCAGTCGACGGCAGTCTGCGGCAGTCGACGGCTAAATACAACCGTGTGTCGGTTGTAAAGGGTCCGCTATCTAACGTTTTTTTTCAACTAGTGCTTATTTCGTGAATGGTAACACTTAGCTCATGTCTGATTTGACAGATAATTAGTTTTATCCTTCCGCTGAACGAATATGGTTGTGTATACGCTTGAACAACGCTGGGAGCGATCGACTTACAGAAGATGCCGATTTTGCCAAAAGAAATCATCTTTTCAGATGGAGCTCATTTTGATCTTGGCGGGTATGTAAACAAGCAAAATTGTCGCATTTGGGGCACAGAAAACCCGTACGCATACATTGAAAAGCCGATTCACCCAAAACGAGTCACTTTTTGGTGCGGATTTTGGTCCAGAGGCATAATTGGGCCATTTTTCTTCGAAAATGAGCAAGGAGTGGCCGTTACAGTCAATGGCGATCGTTATCGGGCCATGTTGAACGAATTTTTGTTCACAAAAATTGAAGAGGAGGATATTGGCAACATTTGGTTTCAACAGGACGGCGCTACGTGCCACACAGCCGAAGCTACACTCGATGTTTTGCGCGATGTTTTCAAAAAAAAAGTCATTTGGCGGATCCTTTATTTATATATAAATAGTTGAAACAACAATAATAACACGGATACGATCAAATGAAAATGCTTGAAACTAAATCGATGGTTGTATCAATCGATTTAAGAATGTTTTTTTCATTGACACTCGGTTAGTTGTTGTAACCAATTTTAAACTTTCATTATAGTACCATATGATCGATTTTTGGTTCTGACAACCAATGTTTTATTCATGCCAACAGAAATTGTATCAATAGACCAAAGATTATTATTGCAACGAATAATTGGTTACTACAACAGAAAAAATATTAATAAATAGTCGTTTTTTGGTTATCCCAAATTTAGAATAATTAAATGTATTTTGGGAAATACAACCGAAAGATTGGTTGCTGTTATTTTGCTGATACATGACAAACAAAAAATAAGATTACTCGACATAAATAAATCTTCAACATTTTGTTCAAGAACGTTATACTCGTATGTAGTCAAAAATAATCTCGTGTGGATAATAATGTGTGGAATGTTTTACATAAATAAAAAATAAAAGCACAATTATGAAATTGAAAGCACAGGGTTAAGCGATATTTGCATAAAAGATTTGTGTTTTTTTCGTGTACTAGATTTGTGTCAAATATTTCCACATCTCATAATAGTGATGAATTTGAAATATGGGATTTTTAATTTTGTTATGAATTGTTTGGTTTTTCGTTCAATAAATAAAATAAAAATTAATGAAAACTGTTTTTAATTAATTGTCGGTAGTGTATGACTGACAAATTGTCAGAACAACCAATTTTTTAAAACAGTTGGTTGTAGCAACATACAACAGATAATTTTACCCACCATTTTCGTAGTTGGCGCTACCAAATATGATTGTTGTCAACATGGAAGCAGAAGTATACCACAACCAAAATGTTGGTTGTCCTGATGGAATCGCATGATAGTAGACTGAACTACAAAAATTCGGTTGAGCAACCAAACTGTATTCTGTGTGAATAAAAAAATAAGAGAGCTACCTAAAAACGACCGTTAGCCATGTTCGTCGGTTGTTATCACGCACCCATCTACAAGAAGTGAGCTAGATGACTGAAATTAAAATTATAGCTGCAGGTATATTTTAATTGAAAATGGGCGAGATCGGTTCATTTTTTGATATAGCTTCTCTCAACTGATCAGACTGAAAAATTGTAACGCCGTTTTTACTTGTACAGATTACGAACTTACCCCAGACCACTGAATTCATTTTGGAAAATCCAACCAACCAACGAGTTACTCGCCTCTTCAAATAATCCAATCGATTTGTTAACCTTTATAAGACCCTTAATGTATTCCAATGAACCTTCCTTATTGTTGGCCCACAGAGAATGTACTAAGTCTGCATGTTTTTCTTGAAGTTCAGCTAATTGGTAACCCTGAGGAAGCCTAGAAATGTGTTTCATATTTTACAAACATTTTATGAATTAACTATGTAAATTTAAAAGAAGCCTTACATGAATTCGTTGAAACTTAAGGCTTCCGCATGTGTAAGTATTAGACCTTGACACGATCGTGCCCTCTGTATGGTAATGCCCTTGTTCAAAATAATCCTCTTTACTTCTTCAGAATACTCCGGAGCCACATTAATAAACAATGGACCGCTTCTCCACTGAATTAATTTAGTCTCATTGAGGCATTCAATTAACTCGGTGAATGAGTGAGGCTCCCAAGAGTGAAAGGAAACACTTTGTATCTACATACGAGTATATACATACATACAGATGTAAATATTGAAATAAAGCAAATCAGTTGCACTGTGGTCTTTTAGGGCACTCACTAAATCTTGATGCAGGCATATATAAGTACCATATTTCCGGAAGTCTCCCTTGACATGTGTATAGAAATCTTTTCGAAATGAAATCCAGCACTTGTTCTGCTCATTTATATTCAACTCTTGCAATTTTCTATTCCATTTGCATTGATTGTATATTAACAAATATTGAAAACTTTCCAGGCCATATTTGCGCTCGTATAGGTGCAGTAGTTCCTCAAGTTCTTTGTTAGTTAGAGGTCTTAAAATGTCTCTTTCCTCCACGTTTTTGGTGGTCATTTTTCTATTTGTTGTCTAATATTATCGGATTTTTCGAATTTATTATGATTAAGAACTGCTGTCGACTGCTGTTGTTTGGAAGCACAAAGCGTTACTATTGTATTGCCAATTAACAAATAACTTGAGAGCTACTAGAAGTCATCTAAGTGAAGCAACTGATTAGTTCTGAATGAATAGTACAATAACATAATATAATCTACAGAAAGCGAGAGAGACAGAGAGAGAAAGGGCGATATTTTCATATAAATATATATTCTCAATTAATATTAATTGAAATACAATTGATTATCGTTATTGATCAGGTGCTTATCGAATAGACAAAAGCCCCGTTAGGAACAGAAAAAACTGCCAGTCTATGAATATTTGACGTACCACTGTACATCAAGAAAAAAATAAAACTGTTTTTCATAGACACAAAAAAAATTTTATGGCAATTTAATTTTAATGTTTGAAAGAATCACCATTTGACTACATGTAGACATATCGGGATAGAAATATTGAAACCAAGTTCAGCTCAATTTCAAATAAATAGCACTATGCAACAAAACATTTTTTTTGTGTCGGAGACTTATAAACTTTTTTTTGTGTAGATTGGGGCATACTATTTTATGAAACAAAAAAAAATTTAAGGTAAAGTTTTTTAAATTATATATGTACCATATTTTGTGAAGTATAAGCCCGATATGAGGGCAACAAATGTTGGGAATTTTACTTTCACCTACAAATAGTCAGGGATGCTAACTTTTTCTGAAGCAAAAGCGTAATGAAACATTTAAAAAGCGTAAAAAAGCACTAAATTTTTAATTAGAAAACTTTTTATTTTAAGATAAAAATTGCTCTATTCAAGGCACTTTGGTATAAGAGTAAACAAAAATTGATAGTTCAAACAAAAAAATATATATAGTATACATATTTATAATATATTGTATATATATACATATCAAGTCAAGTTGGCTCAATTAATAATTAAATGGCCATACGAATATTTGGCTCAAGATGGATTTTTTGCATATTTTCTACATTTTTTTCTCGGTGTACCGTACGGAATATCTCTTTTGTGTCTGAAGCAAATTAGATATTGAATACGAGAAAAAATGCCGAACAAATCTATCCGAAAAGAGTACATCCAGTGCCTTAAAAATCTTTTGTTCGGCAGCCATTTGGTGAAATTAGGATCTTTCTCCCTATATTTTTGTGGATAGCGCTCCAACTGTAAAAAAACGAGAAAGGAAATTTTTTCGAAATAATTCAGTGAAATTTTAACAATTTCACTGAATTATTTGGTTTAGTTTGACTCTTCTTTTTGTATGATATTAAAAATACCGATTGTTTTTATTGGTTGTACACAATTCTTAATTCCAACGACATTTAAAACGCAGAGTGAAATGAGGGAGACAGTTTCGATCTGACTACTAAAAGCGTCAAAAGCACTAACAAAAAATATGAAAAGCGTACAGTTAGTGCTTTTTTTCGTTTGGCACTAACTGAATACATTTCGCGTATTGGGTGGTCTGAAAAGCACTAAATCTAGTGCGAAAAGCACTAAGTTGGCATCCCTGCAAATAGTGGTTTAGTAATTGCACGGGCTAAGCCGCCTTTTTTGATAGGTTTGAATAGAAAGAAAATATATGTGGAACACAAATTTTTATATATTATTAGCCTTATTCAAAAAAACAACAGTTTTATAAACGGATAATAGAGTATTTTTCTCAAATATGTATTCAAAAACGAACAATAGCGTTATACGCCTTTAATAAAGGTTTGTTTAATTGAAAAATTTTATTGTAAGATGTGCCCTTTTATAAACCTACAATAAGTGATATTGTCATTTTGAAGTTTAATGTATTTATTTATTTTTGTGTATTGTGCACTGAAATGCTATTATTACAATTATAGGAAAAAATAATTTCAGTGAAATATGAAAACAATAAAAACAAAAGCAGCGGCGTAGTTAATTGGCCTGAGATTGTAATAAACCATCAGCTGGAGTGTGAAAATCCAAGGAACATTTTTTGTCGGTGTCCAGGAGATTGTTGTAGAACTCCTGAAGGTTTTGCAGATCAATTTTAAGATTTTTTAGCTGAGTTACATCGTTGCTCGACGTGGTCTCCTCCAGCATGGATAGTTTCTGACGCAAAGACTCAATGGATTGTTCTACCCGTCGTCTAGGATCTTGTATCTCCAATGTAAGCCACGTCTTGGCACACTTTCATTCGGTCATGCGTTCATTGCCCTAAGTCAATGAATGTTCTTGATGTTTCGACTATTCTTCCAGGCGGCATCCAGGTCACAAAAAATGGAATTCCTTGGAATGAATTCTATGGAAGAAACTTGGCGGAAGGCTGCAGTTTGTCGATTAACCTTTAGTTGCTTCATTAGTTTATTGGACTTAACATGCAGGTCATTATTTTGTTCTTCAGAGCGTTCCAGGATCAATTGTAGTTCGTTTATTTAATTCTTGCATTTATATCTCGATCAGTTGTTCTCTGGGTACCAATGAAGCTGTAGCAGTGCCAGACTTTGATATGGTTTGTTTCGCATAATGTTCAGCCTCGACAGCGGTCTTTGTATTTTTATCCCTGGTGTCTTCACGTTTATATTCTGATATATATGGTGTTATTTTTACAAAGCCTCTAAGGTCAGATTATTAAGAAGATGAAGAATTGAAATCACAGATTCCACTCATAGCGAGCGTTTTGAAAAGATTTGAACCATTGCCATGCAATACTTCACCACGTCCAATTTTGCTGGAGTAGTATATAACGTCATCAAAGGGCGTAACAACAAGAAAAATTTAAATTCAGTTTTTGGTGGGTTTCGGTACACTGCACCAAAATACACATCCTGAAAAATTTTTAGCGCCCTACTATCAAAAATTGCGAAATAATTAGCGAAATTCAAAGGGACCTAACAACAAATTATTTCTTTCACAGTTAAAAAGTCCTAATTCACGCAACTTTTAGAAACAGTTTGTAAATCATGTTTGTGTGCATTTTTATATGCATCATTATGTTCAGGTATTATCATGAAAGTCCCGTTTTTCAAACGAAAACATTTTTCATTTTATTTAGTTTTTAGTTTCTCTTGTAAAATTTTCAAATATGATGATAGGCCCTTTCTCGTTTCTGATGACGATATGTATATGCACTTACCATGTCATCCTCCATTTTCATGCAGGAAAAGATCATTTTTGTACAACTTTCTCTTTAATTTTTTCCATTTCATTGTAATTTCTACAGTTCACAAATTATTTGAGGCAAATTAATACGTTAGCGACGTCAAAAAAATTTAAACAAACTCGTTATTCGAATACTTTTCGAGCCGTCTGCAACAATATATCTTAACGAATGATAATTTTATTAAAATGTGTTAATTTATTTTACATATGCTTTATGGTAAACAAAATATTACACTTTTTATAAAATATATACATATATTTTTATTTTTTCAAAAAGTATGCCAGTAGTCATTTAGACTTGATTACCGGATAAATTGTAACCGGATTTTTTTCATATCTAATTATTAAATGACAATCAAGAATCACATAAGTTGCCAGATGCAAAAACAAATTTGCTATCAGATATCTTTGTGAGATATTGTGAGATTTTGAATACGCTGTTTTATTACAGGTTTATTGCACAAAATGGGTTTGATAAGTATTGTGTACTTTAAAGCTACAATAAAGTTTTTTTTGAATAGGGCTGTATATATTTCTGAGCAAACAAATTTAATTTGAAAATTAATAAAATTTATTTAAAACGAATATGGACATTTCTCCAATGTCGAATGCGACATTCGTACGCATTCAAAGTGAGAAAAACATATGCCAAAACATTATTTCCTTTTGACAAAAGGCGAAACTTATAGCTCTTGATTAGCACTATAATTGGTGCTAAGGTTGATTTTGGCCAATTGTTCGTTTTCAAGATAATTACAAAAAACCAAGCCATTCGCACGCGACAAAAACAGAAGTGCTTTCAAAGCAAACCAATCAAACACTGATTTCAGCGAAACCTGAAGGAATATTTTAATGCGACTAATTTTAAAATGTCATGGATTCATGTATCTTAATAATGTTTTTTGTTTTATTCAAAAATATTAAGTAATTTAATTTTAATCACATTCATTCACAGACATTTTATTCCATCGTTCTTTTATGTTTATTTTTTACTTTTAATGCAACTAAGCATCCAAAGGTTGATTTTAAGTGATTTTTAATATATTCAATATATTTATTTTCACAACAAAAATTATTTTTCTTATATTCCTTAAATATAAATCAAGATTTAAAAGAGAGACCATTAATCAGAACATAACATGCAATACAAATGTTTAAAACATAAATTTTGCAATTATTCGAATTTGCACTCAAATATTTTAAAATGTGTTATGAATAAATGTAGTTTTTGGGAAAATTAGTTAAATTTGATAAATTCCCTACAAAAAAATAGTAAAACAACATACTTTTATACACTTTCAATTTTTTGGCTGCGGCTGAAATCTCATTGGAAATGCCCATATATTAATACATTAAAACGAAATATATTTGCAAACTAATTTTCTCAAATAAAATATGTGTTTATATACAAAGACAATGATTGTTTGGGAATTTCTCCAATTATATTTTGTTAAAGAAAGATTTCCAAAACGTTGCAGATTTTTCGAATTAAATTTTAATTTTTCATTGATTTCGTGTTATACCTTATAATTTAAAATGACAAGTCGCAATAAAATTTAGTTTAAAGCACTAATTTTTAATTCCTATCATTTGTTGTCAACCCAACTTGCACAATGAAATTCCCGAAATAAAATTTACGCTGAATTACGGAAAAACGTAAAACTTGTCCTAAAATTTATGTATTAATATATTTGCTGAATGCCTTAATGCAAATAAATAATTGTTTCGTAAATAATAGTCCGAAATAAAAATTATTAGGACAGAAATCAAAATTTGATTAGAACAACATCTTCCCAAATATATAATTTGTGTGTGTGCTAAATATAATATGTTTAGAGTGTACCCTAAACATTTGTATATTATAAATATGTTTGGGAAAATGTACTACAGAAGCAATTTTTTTCAGCGTGTGCCGTTAAAACAATTAATTTTTTTTTCAATTAAATCGTTTTTTGTTGGCTCGAAAAAAAAATATTTAAAAAATTGCCAATTTTGTTGTTCACTTTTTTAAATCTAAAATCCTAACAAAGAAAACAATTCATATTTGAACAAATCTATGGATAAATGTATAAATTATGACCCATATTGAAAAAGTAACGGAAATTCAAAAAAATCATATTTCATATTTTTTATTTTGGCCATTTTGTTTGGGAATTACCAAAAGGGAATTACCAATTCTTTCCAACAAGTTTTTTTGTGGGAAAGATAGGCAGAGAACTCTTTCCGCCTGCCTCTCTCTCCTACAAAATTTGACACTGACTTGAAAAAAATTGCCTCGTGTGAATCATTCAAGTGTAGCGATGATATTGTTTTGCCTCAAAATTGGACCCCGATTGCATAATTCGATTTACTCCACAATGAAATTCAAGAGTGAAGTATACTGTGTACAATTTTTAACTGTAATTTTAAAAAAAATATAATTCAAATATTTTCATTAAATTAAAAAATGTCAATTGAAATTCAAAAATATGTATAGTAACTGAAATTAAAATTATTCCATTGCACATATAAATAATTCTACACATTGGTTGGGTTAGCATTTACTTATATTTATTTTGTGTTGTTGTTGGGGGTTAGTAGCCTCCATCTTCTTCTAATATAATTTCTTCTTAATTGATTTGTCATTAGAATATTCTCCTAGCTTTAGGCCATCATTGCCTCTATTATAGAATGCAAGGTTTTTTAAAAACTGTGAAGCAAAGCATACCGTCAGCGGTTTCAAAGATATCTTACAAGATATCGCCAAAAAAATCCCTTTTGTTAAAAAAATTTTAATATTTTTTAAATTAAAAACTCTCAAAAACATCAAAAATTCACCATTAGACCTATCCCTCGATTTACACGTAACTTTTTTTACACACTTTCACTGTTACAAGATATTTTAGAGTTTCGTGTAAATCGAGATATTAATAATAAACCTCGATCTACACAATTTTTTAAGCGAAAAATGTTTAATTTTAATCAAATTGAATTTGGGAACAAGTTACCATTTGTTTCGGTTTCAACGCCATTTCAGTTTTATCAATGTTGTTTTCCAAAATCAGGATATAAGTATATACCGGAATTATATATATTTATAAGTAAATATGATATTGGTAGAGCCTTACCCAATATCTGAAGTGCTTTCAGCGGCTTCTTAGTCCCGATTTACAATGGCTGAATGTTCAGCAGATTATCGGCGTTTTGTAGGAGAGAGAGGCAGTCGGCAAGAGGGGGAAAAACTCTCCCTGAACGTTTTGAGTTCATCGTGTAAGTTCAAAAGAGAATTTGATGATAAGCTGCTGAAAAAACTTGCTTAGTGTAAATCTGGACTTAGTATTGATCAGAAGTTTCTTCATAATTTCTTCAATCTTCAAAACCGGAAGTCTATATCCAACATTTTTGGTAAACTTACACGGGGGAAAATCGCCATTTTTGATATATTTGAATTAAAAGAAAATATATTTGGAAACAAAATTTTTAAGTATTATGTATTTGTGAACAAATACATTTTACTTGAAATCTAGAAATTTAGTTTGGAACGCATATGGGTGTTTCCATAGATGACCCCTTTCAGCTCAAAAATGAAATTATTATTTTTAATTTATGTATCCTCTAATATTTCACAAAATAAATGTATCCGTCATTTGCGGAAAGATTAACTTTAATTTTCTTTATACTAACTAAAATATGCTACTTTTAATTGAATACACCGTGCTCCTTTTTCCCCGTGAATTGTACGTCACTTTTTAAGCCCTTTGGAAACAATGTTCTAACGGTGGTTTACGAACAAAACAAAAGCAAGCCGAAAGCTGAAACTTTTATTCATACCTAAGGTAAGTACAGACGATTTGCAGATCGGACAAGATTGCCAGAAAAATGGCGGAAAATGCAACCCTGTGAATTTACAACCGTGTGAACATACAATTTTTGTTTTGCAACGTTAGCAGAAAAGTCATTGCGAGATAATTTGCTGATTGTTATATGTTCGAAGTTTATGCATGTGACAACGGCGTCATTGCCAGAAAATCATTTTATTTGCAACACTGTCTATAATGTATTTTTATTGGCAATCCTGTATATAAATATTTACAACATCTATTGTATATATATATAAAATTGTAATGTTTTCTTGCAATCGTCTGAACTGTCAATTCACCTTTGCCTAACAATCTGTCATTGTCCGTATATTTGCAGCACTTTAACAGGGTTGATAACGTTTGCCGATCTGGCAATCGTCTAGCGTCTCAGCTTTAGGAACAATTTTAAAGGCGACAAGTTAAAATTTAATGTTTTTTTTAATAGTTCATAAACACCCTTACCGACTGTAACGACCGTGACCCCAAAAGCACAAAAGTTTTTTTTTTCGTAATTCATTCAAACGATTTAATTTTATATTATTTTTTAAACATTTTTTAAAGATGTAACGACCGTTACCTTTTTCTTTTGGCGTTTTTCATTTGAACTGTTTTCATCTTACTTAACTGGATTCTTACTGATTTCAGCTGAAAAATCATGAAGCAACTTACCAAGATGCAAAAATACAGAAAAAAACGAAAAGAAGACGAAGAAAAGCATGAGGCTTCTTGGCAAAAGGGAGAGAGCGCTCAAAAAAAACTAAGACTGGATTAAAAAAAGGTGATGACGGACGAACGCCATAAACCCATTCCTTAAATAAAACATTTCAAAGAATTTAATCTGTTTTTTTACTTGATGAATCCTGTGCAAAATTTTACAATACATGTTGTTGTTGTTGTAGCAGCTTGGAGACGCTGAGTTGATAATCGTTAAGTCTATTTCTATAACAGACTTCGTTCCGGCATATATCCGATTATCGCGGGAACCTTATCCTCCACTAGAAGCGCTGCATTTCTGTAAATAGTCATCATGTTGTTATGTCTGTTTTTAGCTTCCCTGTTGACTTGTGTGATCAGATGTTGTTGTAGTGGTAGTGCGCCCGGTAAGTTATTTTTAGCTGCAGAAACTCGAATTATGATGAAAACATGAAATGTTGATGTTAAATTTTTCCGGTGCCATGGCTGGAAGTTGAACCCAGCACCTTCGGGATCCAAGTCTAATGCACTAACCACTAAGCTACCGAAGGCCATGATGTTTGTTTTTTGTACAATACAAGATGTTTGTTTCCGAAATTTTAAATCAGCACATTTATAAAGTAACGACCGTTACTTTTTTAAAAAATTATTGAAATTAAATTTTTTATGAATTTTTTCGGGTGCTACCGATGCTTAAATTTTCATAAGTCCAAAATTAAGCAATTCTCGTTGCATATTGGAATTTTATTTAAAAAATCTCCGAAAATCGGTAACGACCGTTACTTTGGAAACAACCATATATTAATATGTTAGAATAAAATATATTTGCGAACTGACATTCACAAATAAAATATGTGTTTTTACACAAACAAAGTTATTGTTTAAGAAGTTTTCCAAATATATTTTATTTAAAAAAGATTTGGAAAACTTTTGACTTTTCGGAATTGTAGTTAAAATTTCGTGTTATACTTTATAGTTAGTTAAGAATGTCATAAACAGCACTAGCTTTTCTTTTACAGTACTAATTTTGTATTTATAAATATTCCAATTCATCATTTTTGGACAATCCGTCAATGCAATTTATAATTACGAAAGATAATTTGATTTAAATTTTAATCAAATTTTACAAACATATAAAAAAATGTCACTCTTATCATCTAAAAAACAGAAAATTTGCATCTAAATTAAGTCACTGATACATTGTCAAAATACCTAAATACAAATAAATCATTGTTTCGGAAAAATTACTTCCAAATAAAAAAAATATTAGGATAGAAACATAGTTTTGTTTAGAACAATATCCTCTCAAACATATAATATTTGTGCTTGTCAAATATTATATACTTGGTGTGTACCCTAAACATAATTATGTATGTTTCAAGCAGAATATGTTTGAGACAATACACTACAGATGCAATTTTTATTTAAATTTCAGCCAAATTCAATGTTCAAAATCATTAATGTCGGTTCCGCCGAACATTTGTCATGGATGTCTGGGGGTCATATAGCAAGATTAATCCACTATACACTGAAAAAAATATTGACCTGAAATTAAAAACAATTCTGCCCTTAAATCAAAGGTTTAATATGTCTTTGTTTGAGTAACAAATTTCTTTAATTTAAGAAAATTTACTTGATTTCAAAGAAATTTTAATTCTTTTAAAGTAAAATTCCTTACTTCTGTGACACTATGTCTTGTTGAATTTAACGTTACGTCATAAAATTAAAGAAATAATAATTGATTGTAATGCAACTGTCATTAACTCAAGTATACATTTTGATAGTTTGTAAGATTTTTTTTCTTAAAATTGTTGAAATTCCCATGTCATGTTTTTAAAGACAATAGGTTAGGTTATGTTGAAGAGTGGAGACGTTTAAACGTCTTATGTCCATGAACATCAACTTAAGCCAGTGGTTCAGCCTGTTGTGCGCTCCTTATTTATGATATTTTTATACCTCACGAGTTACAGAAAATCGGTACTAGACACGCATTTTCTCAGTATCTTCCAGTCATATTCTCTGAGATGAGTCAAGTCTGGTAATATGTCGGACCCGAAATGTTGGGATCTTGCATGTGTGAAAGCCGGGCAGTGACACAGAAAATGTTCCATCGTTTCGATGTTTTCCCTGCATTCGTCGTTTCCTGCTAGTCCTATGCGATGAAGATGTTCTTGTAAGCTTGAGTGTCCCGTTAGAACACTCATCATCTTGCTAATATCGATCTTGTTTAGTTTCAGAAGACTTCTTGTTTTTTAAAGACAATATACCCTTAATTTTCTGTTCTGTTTTTTTGTATCTTTGAATTAAGTGTTAGTTATCTTTAATCTAGCTGGACCCGGTCCACTTCGTTGCCCCAGATTTCAGATTACCGATCCCGTCTATTTTTGGACTAAAAACTCAGGAATCTCTCTAACAAATTTCTCAAGATATATCAATTTCAAAACATGGCTCATGTTGGCGGGGTTACTACCATTGGTCCAATCCCTCCAATTTTGTTACCAATCACGTAGCCTGTCACCAGATAAATATACACAAAATTACAGCAATCTCGCTAACAAATTGTGCTAGATTTCTCAATTTCAAAATTTTACCTACATACATATATGGGCGGGGCTAAGCCCATTGGTGCGAACTCCCCCATTTTCCGATCCCGTCCATTCTTGGACAAATGACCTGAACTGCCACCAGATACATATACACAAAATTACAGCACTCTCGCTAACAGATTGTGCAAGACACGTCAATTAAAAAAATTGGCTTATACGGGCTGGGCTACACCCACTGGTCCTATTCCGCCAATTTTTGGGCCATCACTTTGTTCTCACTTTAGGCATAATGCACTTTTTAGATATTTAGAATTTAGATAGCGATTCCGTTCGCGGGCACAAAAAGAACTTACTTTTTATTACATACACATAAAATGAGCTTAATTGAAAAAAATTTTGATATTCTGCTCTGAAAAATAAAGGCAAATAAATGTAAACGCATTGCACTCAAACCAAACATAACATCACTGCAGCATGGTAATGTTTGGCTATATTTGTTTTTGCTTGCCTCTGTCTTTTTTTCACGTCACCACGCATAGCGTACGAGAAAAAAAACAAAAACAAAATACATTGCCATTCTCTGTTGCTATTAGGGTTGCCAGACACCGTATTCGAAAAGTCGGGATAACCGAGACTTAAAAGCGGGATTTGTCGGGACAAATTAAAAGATAATATTTTATTGGTTTTGGCATTTAAAAAAAAAACTCGTTACAGTTTCAATAAAAGTCTAACATACGAATATTCAAAATAGCTTATATACATACACTATAGGTCAATATTATGTTTGCCACAAATACTTTCTTTGTGTTATTCATCACGAAATTCGCTTTTACCTTAAAACGGTTGGATGTAAACTATACACGCTGAAAAAAATCGCTTCTGTAGAATATTGTCCCAAACATATTCCGCTTGAAACATATATATGTTTATGGTACACTCTAAACATATAATATTTGGTAGACACACAAATTGTGTATTTGGGAAGATGTTATTCTAAACAAATATTTGTTTGCGTCCCAATGTGACTGTTATTTCCGAAACAA
Source organism: Eudasyphora cyanicolor (assembly GCA_963930755.1). NCBI lineage: Eukaryota > Metazoa > Arthropoda > Insecta > Diptera > Muscidae > Eudasyphora > Eudasyphora cyanicolor. The sequence continues at coordinate 254,652,345 of OZ005736.1, forward strand.
ATATTTATTTGCATTAAGTATTCATAAAAAAATAAATTGTCCTAATTCAAAGTTAAATTTTTAGAAATGTTTAATGTTCGTAAAAATAATAATTGAAATCGAAAAATCTTAGATCAATATAAAGTACTTAGAGGATTGACAACTAATGATGGCTTGGAATACTCAGAAATTTGCAATGATTGATTTAAAAAGGAGTTATTGCTGCATATGGTATCATAACTGGGAGGTACAATTCGAAACCAAGACAAAATTAAAACTGAAGTTCGAAAAAGGCAGCAAAAGTTTTGGAAATATTTTTTAAATAAAATATATTTGAAAAAATTCCTAAATAATAATTTTATTTGTACTTAAACATATATTTTATTTGAGAAATTTAGTTTGCAAATATTATTTGTTGAAAAATAATAATATATGCGTTCCAAATATATTATATTGATTTTCAAATAAAATTTCTTTGCAAAGAAACAAAATATTTAAAAATTGGTCTCCCAAATATATTTTGTTTCGATTGAAACATATCAAAAAAGGCGATTTTGCCCCATGTAGCTTCTATTGGGCTAAAGGGCTAGTTAGGACGAAACATATATATGGGATATAAATCTAAATCTGAACCGATTTTCGTCAAATTGAGCAAAGTTGTTCTCTGGATAAAAAAACTCTACCATGCTAAATTTCAAAACAATTGCATGTAAAATACAGCTTTTATAACTAATGAGCTATGTATAACTATATCTGATTCTTAGTCGATCGGTATACTTTAAGGTGGGTCTAGCTGTAGCATTTCTATTTCTGACAAACATCTGCCATGAAACAAGGGTATACATATCCGTGGCAATTCTTTACAAATAGCTCGAAGATTACAGTAGTCGATGCACAACATGTCATAGGACACTGCATCTAAAATTTGTATAACTTTTGAAATTTTCACCAAATTCGCCCACGTTAATTCTTTTATTCTATTCTATTCTTTTAGATAAGTTGCTGAATTCGTTCAAAATTTACATTTCTTGAAAGATGAAAGATTAGTGACGGAAAAATTACAAATGTACATAACAAGTACATATGAAAATATAATTTTCTTGTACTTTCTTTATTATTTTTTTTTACTGCGCCTTTAATTTGCCATAGTGTAGAGAGTATATGGAAAAAAGTCGGGATTTTCCCCCTAAATTACATCAGTAATCGGGACTCTGTAAATACGCGAAAAGTCGGGAAAATCCCGACGAATCCCGACCGTCTGGCAACCCTAGTTGCTATCCATAGCACACACACGCTCGGCCATATGTAGGCAAAACAAAAACAAATCACATTGGTACTCTCAGCAAAGTCATACTCACTGTAGGATGGGAGAGTAAAATATTGGAACACTCGCATCGTGTCGATGCGCCGCACACTGCTTTATTTTTCACTACCACAACTACAAATTTTATACGCTATGAGTCGTACATGTCCGTTTGTGCTTGCAGGTGAATTTTACTTAGGATTTTGAAAGCCATGAATCTCCTTTTCTAATAAACTTTTTAATAATTTTTTTGGCCTAAAACCTTCACCAGGTCGAGAGCTTTTTATTATAAAAATTTCATGAAAATCAGCCGGGCCTTTCTCAAGATTGTTCCGAACATAAAAAACGAACTTCAAAATATAATATTAGTTTAGATTAGATTAAGAGGTCGCTTTTATCTGCGAGAGGACAATTTAGACCATTTTTGTTTGCAAAATTGAGAATAATAGTGAATACTGTGAAGTTTGTTCGGAATTTTTTGAAATCAGTTCTTTTGGAGCGGTGGTAGAGAAAGATTGTGTGCGCTTGTGAGAATGGACTACATTATTACCAACAATCGGCTGCTGGTTGTCGGCAGTGTGTGTCCCATCTAAAAAAATTTTATTGGCGATGATATTTCCCAGGTAGTCGAAAATAAATTGTCTGGAAGAATAGATTGGCTGCTCATAAGCTCTAAGATGCCTAGCTTCCCCCAAACGTATATGAAGTATTCTTCACTTCTGCTATTTCAACTCAAAAATAACCACGTCAAGTAAAGTATTTGCCACCGCAGCTCATACGAAGAAAACGATTTGTTTTAGGAAAAAATTTCCCAAATATCATTTGTTTATCCATTAAGCTAAGTACACACGATTTGCAGATCGGACAATATTGCCAGAAAAATGGCGGAAAAATGCAACCCTATGAATTTACAACCGTGTGAACATAAATTTTTTGTCTTGCAACGTTAGCAGAAAAGTCATTGCGAGAAAATTTGCAGATTGTTAGATGTGCGAAATTTATGCACGTGACAACGGCGCCATTGTCAGAAAAACATTTAATTGGCAACACTGTCTATAAAATATTTTTATTGGCAATCCTGCAAAAAAATACTTAAGCTGAGTATAGACGATTGCCAGATCGGCAAACGTTATCAACCCTGTTAAAGTGCTGCAAATATACGGGCAATGTCTGATTGTTAGGCAAATGTGAATTGACAGTTCAGACGATTGCAAGAAAACATAACTATTTCATGTATTTACAATATATTTTGTAAATATTTATATGCAGGATTGCCAATAAAAATACATTATAGTCAGTGTTGCAAATAACATGATTTTCTGGCAATGACGCCGTTGTCACATGCATAAACGTCGAACATACATATAACAATAAGCAAATTGTCTCGCAATGACTTTTCTGCTAACGTTGCAAAACAAAAATTGTGTGTTCACACGGTTATAAATTCACAGGGTTGTATTTTTCCGCCATTTTTCTGGCAATGTTGTCCGATCTGCTAATCGTCTGTACTTACCTTTACAAAATATATTGTAAATATATTAAATTGTAGGGTTTTCTTGCAATCGTCTGATCTGTCAATTCACCTTTGCCTAACAATGTGTCATTGTCCGTACATTTGCAGCACTTTAACAGGGCTGATAACGTTGTCCGATCAGGCAATCGTGTATACTTAGCTTTAGAATAATTATTCCGTCTAATATAAAGAAAACTAGACTAAACACAATGGCTACGGGTATCGTCAGGAATGTACGGGTATGTTACTGAATAAACTGTTTATCGAAATCAAATGTTTTAAAAAATAATAATTTAATATAGTAGCAAATAATAAAAATGACCAGAAAAGTTTAAACAAATAACTAAATAAAAAAAAAATTCAATATATATATATAATGCGTAATTTTATCAAAGACGTTTGATGAAGAAAAAAATCGTAAAACTTTCAATGATTTTCAGTATTTTTTTTCGGTGTATGTTTACAAATCGATACCAAATACTCGTATACGAATCTTCAAATATTTCGATAGCGTGATGACCGGTTTGTCTTTATGCAACCAAAATGTTGTTTAGATTATAAAATGTTAAAAGTAATCCGTAATATGTGTTTTACATTTTTTGTATTTTTCACTATATACCAGTAAGGAAAGGCAGAAAGTCGGGCGGGGCCGACTATATAATACCCTACACCTCCCTAACAATGCGATAAGGGTTATTGCGATAATAATTTGGAATAATTGGTAAATGGGTAAGAACAGATATATGCGGATATATCTAATCCTGAACCGATAATCGCTAAATTAAGCAATATTCGTTCCTAAATTGAGAAACATCTTTCTGGAGAATTTTGTAATGATCGGAAGTAAAGTACAACTTCTACAGCGCTTTGTAACCAAATCAGGAGGAACATATATATGGAGCTTATATATAAATCTGAATCGATTTTCCCTGAATACTCATTCATGTAAAATAGAAACCTCTTTCTGTCGAATTTCGTACTGATCGGATATAAAATACAGTCTCTACAGCGCTTGAATGTCAAATCGGTGCTAACGTATATATGGGGGCTATATCTAAATCTGAACCGATTTTCTCCAAATTTGGCAGTAGTCCTTCGTGTAATAAGAAACCTCTTTCTGCCGAATTTCGCTGTGATCGGATATAAAATACAGTTTCTACAGCTATTGAATTTCAAATCGGGTGTAACATATATATGGGGGCTATATCTAAATCTGAACCGATTTTCTCCAAATTTGGCAGTATTCCTTCATGTAATAAGAAACCCCTTTCTGCCGAATTTCGTACTGATTGGATATAAAATACAGTTTCTACAGCGCTTACATGTCAAATCGGGTGCAACATATATATGGGGGCTATATATAAATCTGAACCGATTTCCCCCAAATTTTGTATTGTATCTAAGTGTATCACGAGACTATTTTTGTACAAATCGGTTACAAAATGTTGCTTATACAGTGCATATATGCCAAATCGGAGGTACATATATATGGGAGATATATGTAAATCTGAACCGATTTTAACCAAATTCAATAGAGATCGTCCTTGGGCCTAAAAAAAGATATGTGCAAAGTTTCGTTGAGATCGGACCATAATTGCGACTTGTACTTTGATTACAAGAATACGTCTACAGACAGACAGACGGACAGACAGACGGACATAGCTAAATCGACTCAGAAAGTGATTACAAGTCGATCGGTATAATAAACAATGGGTCTGTCTCTTCTCCTTTTGGGTGTTACAAACAAATGCACAAAGTCATAATACACTGAACCACAGTGTGGTGTAGGGTATAAATATAACAAACCCAATTTTTAGAAAAACGTAGTGTTGTGTTTTGAATTTATCGTGGTATCTTGTATACAAGTATCATATTTTCTATAAATATTGAAATGATGTGAGTGGCATTAGAATTGAGGAATTTTCCATACATATTTCATGCACTGTATTTAAATTAATTACCAGTGTATGTTTATATCAAGGTCAGACATTTTAATTTTAATACGATAATGTTTTAAATTTTATGATATTTTACTACAAATAAGCACGCGTCGTCCATAAATTTACGCCAAAACTTGCTTATTTTAAGTCCAAACATAATTATTTTTATTACGCAATTTACTTGATTCTATGAAATGCTTCCTCAAAACAAGTTCTTTTATTGACTTTAAATTAACCATAAAACAATCTTATTTTTATAGCATTGTCTTTGGCTCTAAATCATTGCCGAAATCTTAAACTTTACGACAAATTCTTTGATTTTCATTACGCTTGTTTTTAGTGTCCTAGATTTCATAGTAGACTTTCTTTAGTGGAATCACGGTGTTGAATCGCAAAAATTAGTAAACATTTTTTTTTAAGAATTTTCTTCATTTAAAGCGAATATCTTCAAAATTACAAAAAATAATAGCAAACATTTTGGTGAAACAACAGTTTTTCTTTGCTAAAATAGCAGAGAAAAACTTAGCTAAAATGGCAAACATAAGTTTGCTAAAATAACGGACAATTCTTCTTTCCCTTTTTGTGCAGACAAAAGCTGCATCAATAACAAACTTTTCTGCTATTGTTACTACTAACATTTTTGAGAGTAGCAATGTTATGGCAACCCTCTAACATTTGCTCTGTTGCCATGGAAACCAAACGAAATGTTGTGTTTTGTTTCAATTTGAAATGAGAAAGAATCATACAAAATAACATGGTGCGAAGTAAGCCGATTAATAATATTTTATTTTATCTTCCCGATTTTGATTTAATTTTGACCATTTTGTGTGACATTTTCAGTTACCGAAGATTTGGTGCGGAAAAAGTCGGAACACAATGAATTGCTTATCGGCACCCTCGAGGAGTTGTCCCTGCACCAAGAGGACATTGAACGCATCGAGCATTTGCACAACTGGTGTCGTGACTTGAAGATTTTACTGCTGCAATCTAATCTCATATCGAAAATTGAAAATCTCTATAAACTCAAACGTTTGGAATATCTCAATTTGGCTTTGAATAACATCGAAAGAATTGAAAATTTGCAACAGCTAGAGTCGCTTAATAAACTGGATTTGACTTTGAATTTCATTGGTGAACTGACATCGATTGAGACCCTCAAAGACAATTATAATTTGAAAATTCTAATTCTGACGGGAAATCCCTGTTGTGATTATCCCCACTATCGTGAATTTGTCATAGCAACACTGCCGCAATTAGACAGTTTAGATTGTCAGAAGATCACGTTGACGCACAAGTTGCAGGCAACACCAGATCTCCGGAAATATCGAGCGGTAATAGTTCAGAAGCAAGCACTATATGCAATGCAACGTGATGATCAGAAATTGCGCTTTCTTCGACAAAAGGAGGAACTGGAGGCCAAAATGTCCACAATTGAAGATGAACAGGAGCGTATAAAGACTTTTTGGGATTCCAAAAGTGAAAATTGTCCAGAAATACGCACTGAAATGGCCAAATTCCACAAATTGAGCAGACAAAAGAAAAATGCGGAAGATATCATCGATAAGTCCTCGCAAAAAGAACCCACTTTGTTTGCTCCCTGTGGACGTCCATATAATTTAAATAAACCAGAATTGCCATTTATGCTGAAGGATGAAATAAATGAGTACATTTTACAGCTAGAAGTTTATAAGTCAGCAATTTTACGAACGAACATTAATTTTTTGGCTAATTTTCAAATTATTTATTTATTCACTTCAGATATCTCGATACTTCACATATCAAAGTCGATGTGGAAGTAAATTATATACGTGTTGTGGTAAAAGGCAAAATATTTCAGATAGCCTTGAACGGAGAAGTGAAACCATCAGAGGCCACAGTAAAACGCTCTCAGATCACCGGTCAATTAGTGGTGACGGTTCCAAAATTAAACGAAAATAGATTGCTGTCCATAAAATCTGAAGGTAATTTATTTATTTTATTTTTTAATTTAAGTGATTCTAAAGATAATAGCCCTTTAATTACGAGACCATAATAATAGTAAGTCACAGTAGTATAGAAGTTATTAGAAAAATCAATATTTCACTAAATGTTAACCCTTTGTGAGTGAGGTACTAGCTGGAGTGGATCAATGTGGCCCATCTTCGAACTTAGCCTGAGATTTATTATATACCAAATTTCAAGTCAATCCGTTACTCCATTCGAGAGTTGTCGTGCGCTCCAGCTAAACAGACAGACGGACGGACATTGCTCAAATGACTTAAAATAGCCCAAAGCGGATTTCCGCTGAACGTACATGGGGTCTTAGGTCACTCCTTCGATTCGTTACACTTTTTGTCCGTAGCAATTGATATATACCTTCGATATGATATACATATACCCTCGTCACACTAAAGTGAAGGTATCAAGAATTGTAAATAATATTTTATTAAGACGTAATATGTACTTTGATTTTAAGAACAAACAATTTTAGTCGATGAGTTTGAGTTTCGAGCGTTGTTACTATGTTTAGGAATTTCTGCAAATATGTATTGTTTAAAAAAACAGCAAAAACTTTTTTTAAAGAATTATTTTTAATATACATTTAATCTATTTTGTTGCCAAGCCATCAAGCATGTGTCATTACGCAAGATTATACCATTTCAATTATACAGGTATTTTACGAATATTAAAATTTTCTGAAAAAAATTAACTTGTTTTGTTGAAAAAGCTTGTCTCAAAATTATGCTATTGGGGTAATACCAAAATAAAACTACCCAAAAATTATAATTTTAATATTTGACCCTTTCGATTTCAATGCAATTCTACACGCGTGTACTAGAAGACCATGCAGACTTATAATCTTTTACAGATTGTCCAAATTCATAAAGGTTTAGGGTGCCCAAGTTGGTCACCTAAAACATTTTTTTTACAAATTTATAGCCTGTTTCTCTATCTCGAACGGACACTTTCGTTCGCCTTCTAAGCGAATGAAAATCAATTTGTGTTTCTCTAAATGCGAAAGTCAACGCACACGACAAGTCGAAAGAAAACGTAAGCCTTTTCACACAAGTTTAGCAGCCTGTTTCTGTAACTTAAAAATTTGCTTTCTTTCGCCTGCCAGACGACAAACAGCTGATTTGGGTTTTACTAACTACCATCACAACCAGAAGTCGTACGATAATGAACTCGTACGAAAACGTAATCATTTCAGTGCAAATTTTGGTTTCTCTATCTCTCTTTGCTGTCATCTCGGCGAACACAAATGTCAGATCGAGTCACATTATTTTATTTGTCGACTGATAGAAACAATGACAAAATAAACATTATTAAAAGCAAAAAATAAGTAGATATTAATATAATTATGGCAAAAACAATTAAATAATAATAAAATTGTGTACATATGTGTACATATTTTAGCATACAGAAGTCAATATTGGTTGCTCGCTAAGTCCGGATTTACACTGGCTGAATGTTCAGCAGATTATCGGCGTTTTATTGGAGAGAGGGGTAGTCGGCAAGATGGAGGAAAAACTCTCCCTGAGCGTTTTGAGTTCATCGTGCAAGTTCAAAAGAGAATTTGATGATAAGCTGCTGAAAAAACTTGCCTAGTGTAAATCTGGACTAAGATGGAAAACAATTATCAGTGCACAATGAGAGAGACGTGAGAGAGAGAGAAAGAAATGAGAGTCTTGGTGCAGTTCAGCTGAACTCCCAGGGTTGCTTTTTTGGCCACAGCTAGTGAAAATAGTACAGAGATGTATTTGCTAAGGTCGACCATACAAAAATGTGTGCTTTTTTAGACCGGAAGTTGTGATATTATTGATCTGGCAATTACATTATTCTCCAATTGGTAAATTGCTAACGTCATTGACGTAAGGCCAGGCGAACGAACAATAGAACGTTAGAGAAACCAAATTCCCGACGAAAGTGAGTGACTGGTTTTCGTTCGCACAGACTTTCGTTAGAAATACAGAAACAGGCCGTAGGTTTCTCTATCTCGAACGAACCGCCATCTGTACGAAACATCAAACATATATATTTCATCATACAGAAGTGATAATAGCAGCAGCTTTGCATGTCGCTGATGCACAATGCGACCGCCAGTTGCGCATGTGTAGCGGTTTTCACAACCAAAACCAGAAATTGGTTGTTGTTTTCGGTGAATTCTTGTTTTGGTTGTGGCCATCGCTACGCATACTGAACATAGTTGGAAATATTTTGTTAGAGTCTACAAAAATGTATGCTTTTTTGGCCGGATGTGGCAAAATTGTTTATCTGGCAATAATATTATTTTCCAATTCGTAAATTGATTACGCTATAGACGTAAGGTCAGGCGAACGAACCTTAGGGAAACCAAATTCCTGATGAAAGTGAGTGACTGGTTTTCTTTCGCTTAGGTTTTCGTTCGAGATAGGGAAACAGGCTAATAGCCTGTGTGTGACTCAAAGAAAAAATACATTTTATTGATTGTCGAATACTTCAAAAAGTGGAAAAAAGTACTGCAAACAAATGCAAAGTAGATATGAATGTATTATAATTATATTAATATCTAATTAGCCAACTAAATAATCAAAAATATGTATATACATTTCATCATACATAAGTGATAAAAGCAGGAATTCTGCATGTCGCTGATGCACAAAGCGACCGCCAGTTGCGCATGTGTATCGGTTTTCACCACCAAAACCAAAATTCACCCAAGACAACAATCTTTTGGTTATTTTTTGGGTGAATTCTTGTTTTGGTTGTGAATCACTACGCATTCTGAACAGAGTTGGAAATATTTTGTTCTAGTCTACAAAAAATGTATGATTTTTTGACCGGAAGTTGTAAAATTGATTAAATGGCAATTATATTATATTCCAATTCGTAAATTGCTTACGCTGTAGACGTAAGGTCAGGCGTACGAACGAACCTTAGAGAAACCAAATTCTTGACGAAAGTAAGTGACTGGTTTTCTTTCGCTTAGACTTTCGTTCAAGATAGAGAAAAAGGCTATAAGTATATATGGATGTATCATAAATAAATTAAAATCTAATTAGCCAACTAAATAATCAAAAATGTGTATATACATTTCATCATACAGAAGTGATAATAGCAGCAGCTCTGCATGTCGCTGATGCACAATGCGACCAGAAATTAGTTGTTGTTTTGGGTGAATTCTTGTTTTAATTGTGGCCATCGCTACGCATACTGAACAGGGTTGGACATATTTTGTTCGAGTCTACAAAAATGTATGTTTTTTTTTGGCCGGAAGTTGCAAAATTGTTTATCTGGTAATTATATTATTTTCCAATTCGTAAATTGCTTACGCTATAGTTGTAAGGTCCGACGAACGAACCTTAGAGAAACCAAATTCCTGACGAAAGTGAGTGACTGGTTTTCTTTCGCGTAGGTTTTCGTTCGAGATAAACAGGCTATTAACAATAAAAAATTTTTGTTTTTGTTTTATAAAATAATATGCCTCAATCTTCTATACAAAAAAATTTTATTCCATAATGTTATTTAAGTAATCAGTGTGATTATATTTTTTTTTTTTATATCATTTTCGTTTTAGGTAAAATGCGCCAAGAATCATCTGAAAGCTTTGGAAAACGCGGGTAAGTATTGATACTGAAAACAAACAATAAATAGACATGTTTTCGTTACAAGCTCGCGATTAGTGATGTCAAACGGGAAATCCGGAATCCCGGGATATTTTATTAATAATATATGAAGCTCTCTCGTATACACTATACCGAAAATGTAAACTAATGAAGCAAATTGTTAACATCAAAAAACATTGACATAATCCAATGAAAAAATTATAAATTTGGAAAAGAATTACAAAATATTTCATAAATTTGACTATAAACAAATAACTTAAAACAAGAACACTAATGGAGTTTGTGTCCCACAAAACGAAGAACATTGTATTCTATTTATGAAATTTATGAAAAAATCCTAATATAAAGTCTTCTTGGATCGACACATCGATGTGGTTCTCATAAAAATGGAATTAGTCAAACTGATTTCTCAAGTTGAAAAAAAGTTTTTCGTGCTTTAATGATAGAAAATTATAACTTCAATAATAATTCTGACGACGAACTGAAATTGGACCAAAATTATTTCATAGTTAAGAGATAGTAACAAAAGTTAACTTATGCTTTAGTTGTTTTTTTCCTTATTCAGATTAAATTAAAACTAAACTAAAATGTTTGTATTCCATTTCTAAATAACACGTTATTAAGAATGAAAAAATCCCTATTTATCCCGAAAATTCCGGGATATCGAATCATTTCGGGATCCCGAAAAATAGCGGGATCCCGGGATTTGCAATTTAAAAATCACGAATCCCGCATCGAATTTGTGAAAAACAATCCCGTTTGACATCTCTGCTCACGATTTTAGTTTAGCATTACAACTACCTGAAGTTTTTTGACTAATTGGCCAAAGGAAAGAAGCTTAAAGATGGGGCAAAATAAATTTATCAGTAGAGATCATTTTCACCGTATAGATGGAGTTTACTCTCATGCATAAATGTAGTATTAATTTCTAGTAATATACGAATTAATTTTTAATAGTTTTAATGCTACTTATTCTTTTTGTTCAATTTCCGAGTAATACCAATTTTCGAAGAGAGAATTAAGTGTGACAATGGGTCGTTCATCTAATTTTGTATACAAGATTGGACCAACGGCTGATATATGTAACATCGACATCTGATGGATATTGTGTGCAAACCATCTGCGACATATTTATGGGTTCTGTCTTTGGAATTTCTAACAATTCCTTAGTGGCAACGCTGTACTCAAATAAGTCTGGAACATAAACATAAAACTCTATCGAGAACTAATAATGCTTTAAAGCGCTTAGCTCTCCATGCAATTTATGCGATTATGGTGTAACGAAAACACGCCTATTAAATAATATGTTCCATTTGGAAATTTTGGCAATAATAACAAGTTTCAATTATCTTTCCAGGCGAACTATTCTAAAGGGAACTGTTGACATAAGAAATATATGCAGTGGTGGAAATGAGGATCAGATACCTGATTTAATTTGAAAATTTAATTTCAAATTTATTAATTTTAATAAAGTTTAACAACAACACCTACCTTGTTTTCGAATTATAACCTTATTTAGAATCAGATATTGAAATGCCAAAAATCATCATTACGGTGACCATTATTTCCACGAAGAAATAGTGTACACATTTTTATGATTTGCTTTAATTTTATGTAAAACAAAATAAAACTCATTTATTGTAGTAATTACATAGGAAGGAACTAAAAACATGCATATAAATAATTAAAAAAAAATCGATATTTTACTTCTGATGTTTCACTACCAATTTTTTTTGTAAAACATCAGTTCTATTTGTTAAAAATGTTTTAAATTCAGTACAGTTTCGATTTACGAATTCATATTTAAGATTTTTCTGAAGTCAAAATATTGTTAGATATTGAAAAAAACCTTTCGTTGCTGCATTTGACGTTTTTATAACGAACATTTTTTCTTTCCAAGAATCAAAACATTTTAACGCACTTTGTGTCAGGATTTGTTTCGGGTTTTTCCATGTTTCTATTTTTTCTGCGTTTGTATAATAATACAACTTTTTATTTTTGTTTTATTCGATCTGCTTTCATAGTACATATTTTGTTTTTGTACTCAGGCTCAAGATCGTTATTGTAGTTTTTCAAAAAACAAAATATGTAATACAACTTTTTATTTAAGAAAATACATTAAATATGTCGTTATTATTTATATTAAATGTCGATTTCGTTTCTGGAAAAAATTTTGCCCCGTCGACTGAAAATATTAGTCCCTCGAATTTAACTTCCAATTTTCAAACTTCAACAAAGTGTTAAAAAAGTACCATTTCAGGGAAAAGGTAAAGAAAATGCTGCACTTTTTCTAGAAACGAAATCACCAAAAGTAATTCCTAATTTCTGTTACTTTAGCCAACAATATTTCGATCGACTCCCACGTTTAAAAGTTCCCAAGCATCCTTTAGTTTTTCTTTAAAAATAATGACATAAATACCTTCCGACTCTAGATCTGAAATAGCGTTTTGAAAAGTGTTAAAAATACTTTTCTCTTTCGTAATATTTGCTCATCCTAGACGTGACTTATCTCAGAGGATATGACTGGAAGATCCTGAGATTTTCTGTAACTCGTGTGGTTTGATTCAGAAAAAAATTCCCAATAGCCGCTTTTGGCGTCAATCTGACCAACTTTCGATCGCTGGAGGCACGCTGTGCATACTACACATAGTTGTCAGAATATATTTTATAATAAAATCAGACATGCAGTTTAGCCAAATATAGATAGTCTTTTTTGTGGTCATTTTTAAATTATTTGATAAATAATGAAAAATGTGAACAAAAGTGAACATATGCGAGAAAAATTAATGTACAAAAGGGGGAATTGTGGAAAAAAGAGTACAAATAGTGTACATTAAAAAAATAATGTACAAGAGTCTAAAATAGTGTACTGTTCACTATAATAGTGTATGGATGGTCACCGTATGCATCATCGATCGATTCTGAATCACAAACTGGTTAGTGTGATCATATTCAAAAGCATAATGTAGTGGTTATATCAATGTTGCTACCAACCACATAAAAAGTTATCCAAAATCTAATTAAATTGAAATTTCCTTACAAAAACCGCGTAGTTTTTGTAAGGAAATTCTGTCTTCTACACTTATTTATTGTGTCGCTTTCGGGATTGAAGAATAAGTTCAAGAATCAACTAATAAGTTACAATCAACTAAGAAGCATTGTGAAATGAATAAATGAAGCCTATGGATAATTATTTCTCTCAATCCAGTAGGCTGCGCTTCTCACTCCCTTACCCTAAAAAATTGCATTCAAATCTTATCATATGACAAAAGTCATACAAATCGTCGATATTGATAGTTGAAACATGCCTGGATTCCGGCTATGCCAGCCGATGTGGAATCCGGAAATAAGTGAGGAAGTTCGAAAAATACTCTTTCAAATAACTCTTGCAAGTGTCAGAGCTGCATCTGGCGGGAACTTGCGTTTCGCCCTTTTCCGATGGGCTTGGATGCGTGGAGAAGCTTTTCATCACGGGATCGGAAGTACCCTGTGGGGATGAATCCGGTGAGGATGAGCCTCTAGCGGACACAGACGATGAGGCAGATATATATCTGTTGTGGCGAAACCTGAAAATGATAGTTATTGGACTACGTCCAGTGAGGAATCGCTGAGAATGAGCATTGTGGACGATATCGTTTCGGAAGCTATTAAGCAACCTCATCGGCACCTTGGACAAAATATTCTGTCAATAATTGGCACAATACATATGAGAGCAACTCAATATGCAATAATTGAGAAGTGCTTTCAAAGTCTCATATCTCCAAAACATTGCAGACAGTATTTCTCGCTGTAAGTAGCGGGGAAGTCATACGATTTGTTATTGTTGTCGCTTCTTACAGCGATACAGTATATTGCTAAGTATTGACAGAGTATTTTGTCCAAGGTACCGACGAGGTTGCTTGGTAGCTTCCGAAACGATATCGTCCAACAACCAGTAACCACCCTTAGGTTAGGTTGAATAGAGGAGACGTTTAAACGTCTCATGGCCATGGAAATACACTTACTTTGCGGTACAAGTCGGAATCTTAAATCGTGACCTTCGCCCCCGTTGGAAGGAATTAGTGCCATTGGACCCATACAGAAATCGGGAATGTTTGTTCTACCAAAAACCGATTCTTAGAACAAAATACACATCAACGTGTCCTCTTACAAAGTTTGTTCTACCAAAAACAATTGAAATCATGTGTCGGCATATATACTCATTTTTTACGCGTAGTACCAAAAGTATAAGTGAATTAAAAGAGTTCCAGATGTACTGCTCAGTCCCACAACATAAAATATTAGGGGTAAGCATAAGACTCGCCCGATGGTGTTATATGAAGAATTGTTTACATTTTTTTCATTTCATGTTATTATGGAGTACAAGGAATTTGTGCTGGTGACATTGCATATGAAATGTCGTGCAGTGTTAAATGTTATTTTTTATTTCTAATATACATGTATATAATATGTATGTTCACTTGTGGTTATTAATTTGAACAAGGAATTTCAAGCGGAAATTTCACATCTACCCCACCAATATTCAAACATAAAATCAAATTTTCTTTTAATATTAAGCCATTTCATAAAAAAAAGCTGATTAAGAAATAACGTAGACATTGACTACAAAAATAAAATCAATCACCTAAATATTTCCAAAATATTAATCCACACTAAGGCGGAAAATTACTTACAAAATCGTTTAACTCAATCAGAAAAAATAGAAGTAAAATCAGCTATTTTGCAATTTTACATCGAATTGTTAAGTCAAACAGAAAAGGGAATCGATTTTAAAAATAAAAGTTTAAAGCTGTTAAATATGATATCCCCCGAAAAAGTGTTTTCTAATGAAGATTTCTCAATATTGCCACATGTTATGAAATTCTCTAAGCTTATTGAATGTGACCCCGATTTGATTATAACAGAATGGAATTTACTCCGTCTTAGCGACACTAAACTATCCTCGAATTTTTGGGAAAAAGTTGCCTCTATAAAAGAAGGGTTAAATGAAAAATGTTTCGCAAATCTTTCAAATTTTTTTTAATTTATTATCATTATGTGTTGTGAAACACCTGAAAGAAGCCCTATCAACAGCCCTACGAACCGAACAAGCCGGATTCCGTCCCCATCGCTCTTGCATAGAAGAACACGATACGCATAATAGTGGACAGTCAATAGAATTGCGTTCACCTCTTTACCTCGCGTTCATTGACTTTGAAAAAGCCTTCGACACCATACACCACGAATCCATATGGACTGGGCTGAAGTGTAAAGGTATTCCCCACAAGCTCATATCGTTAATTAAGGAGCTGTACACTGAAGCAATTTGTCAAGTGGGGCACGAAAACAACTTTGGTGAGCCCATCCCGATCAACGCAGGTGTCCGTGAATGATGTATCCTATCACCAATGCTCTTCACCACCGTCGTGGACGAAGTCATGAAAAAAGTCACGAAGGAGAAGAGAAGCATTTCTTGGGGTTTGCACGGTTCCTTGGAAGACTTAGAATACGTCGATGATATCTGCCTGATGATAAACTTGAGATAAATTTGAAGACGTTCAAAGACATGCAGCCAAATTTGGTTTGAGAATAAACATTTTTAAAACCAAAATAATGAGTATGAAAGTCCAACAGTTTTGCTATTTAGGCAGTATAATCTCTGTCACTTGTGGTTCCACGGAAGCCATACAGTCGAGAATCAGGAAGCGGTGAGCAGCGTTTGGCACGCTGGGAAAAGTGTGGACCGCGTCACACATTTCCAGAATTACAAAGATCAGATTGTTCAACTCAGATGGTAAAACGGTTCTCCTGTATGGTTGTGAATCGTAGAACACTGCAACACGAGAAATGCAAACAATGCAGGCATTTATAAACAGGTGCTTAAGGAAGATTCTATAAATATTCTGGCCAGCAACAATCTCTAACTCCAGCTATCACGGAACAAGACCCAATACAATGCGAGATAAAACGGCAAATATGGAAGTGAATAGGCCATACTATGAGGAAACCAGCAAACGACATTGCTAAAGCTGCAGACAAGCAAAATTGTCGCATCTGGGGCTCGGAAAACCCAAGAGTTATTGTTGAGAAGCCTCTCCATCCTCAACGTTTGACTGGATGAGGCTGGATCAACAGTTACAGTGAATGGATTGCGCTATCGAGAGATGATTAATGATATTTTATGGTCGGAGTTGGATGGTATTGATCTGGACAACGTTTACTTTCAACGCTTAAAGACGGCGCTACGTGCCACACAAGCATCGAAACCATTGCTCTGTTACGGGAAACGTTTCAGGACAGTGTTATCTCTCGAAGAGGTGATCACAATTGGCCACCGAGATCTTGTCATTTAATACCTTGCAACTTCTTTCTTTGGGGCCACGTGAAAGATAAGGTCTTCGGCCCAGCGTCGAGTCAAGACCTCAAAGATGGAATTCGTGAAGCTATCGAGGACATAGGGCATCCACTTTACGATTTGGTTATGGAAAATTTCATAAAAAGGATATGGTCCTGTAAGCGTGGTCGTGGTGGCCATTTGGCAGATGTTGTTTTTCATTATTAACGGCATACCTTCCTCTTTATTATGAAATAAACATCCGGTCATTTATCTCAAAAAATTTAATTTTTCTTTGAATACTAAAATAACACCTCTTTTTTGTTATTTTTTATCTTTGCTTGTTTATTTTTCCTTTTTTAACTCAATATGTATTTCATTCCTAATCTAATAAATTCATCAGGAGATAGAAAAAGTTACAAATAAAAACAAATGAAAATAATATCGTTTATGTTTTATAATTTCCTTTTTTCTGTATATAACAAATCGTACTTAGAATTCCTTAGTTAGAAAAGAAACACAAATTATTTTTTATATTTGGGCAGATGAAGTCGATTTTGGGCAGTTTCTTGGAAAATTTTGGTCGAAAAAATGTTTCAGCAGCAACACTGATGGCGACATATTTGACTCAAGAGAGAGCAGCGAAGTTTCAAGAGGTATACTGATTGGATGCTGATGACGGTAGGGAATAACGAGACGAGAGTTAATAGAAGAAGGACGTACACACGCGGGATCATTATCAAACTCATCATAGCGCGAGGAACATCTAATGGCGATTTCGTTAAAGTCACCTGTTTTTCGTTCGCATCGCTGTCGTTCGACATCGAGAAACAGGCTGTAACACTTTGTAATTTTTTTTCCAATTCATTACATTTTTTATTGAATCTTTCATTATTATACAATGAAAATAACAATAAGTGGACAAATCTTAACCTAAAATACTATTCTCTGGGTTATTGCCATTGCGAATAAACCATTAAGACTTTACACGATTTTTTACTTAAACAAAAAGGTTAACATTTCAAATTTAAGAATTCATAATTTCATTTAATTTTTTTGTTTTTGATTTTGATTAGGATTTGTTTTAATTTAAATCATGTCCAACGTATCTCTCCTTCTAAGGCGGTCATGACCTTCAAAATTTAGTAGCTCTCGAGCCAGGATGTTTGGATGATTTAATATTTTACCCACGTAACACCGGCAATATTTTTCAATTTCCTCTTTTACTGTTGGCATGTTGAGATCCTTATGGATGTTAGCGTTTCTTATATACCATGGTGCACCTGTAATTAAACGAAACACTTTGTAATGAATATAATTGTGTAAGGC
The DNA here is from genome assembly GCA_963930755.1 of Eudasyphora cyanicolor. NCBI lineage: Eukaryota > Metazoa > Arthropoda > Insecta > Diptera > Muscidae > Eudasyphora > Eudasyphora cyanicolor. The sequence continues at coordinate 254,670,307 of OZ005736.1, forward strand.
CGGCCACTCACGTTCAGTTTTAACTGTACAGAAACAGCTGATAGATAAAACTGTACGTGAGTGGGTATTTCAGTCTCAGTTCAACTAAAATGTGCAGTTTAACTGAAAGAAACTACATTTTAATATTTTTACTGGAAGTTGTAACTGAACTAAGCATATGTGGGGGTTATCAGTTAAAATTGTGTCGAGGGAAATCGAATTGTTCTTCACATAATTCTTAAAAAAAATTTGTTGTTGTGACACCTTATTGCACCAAGAGCGGCCAAATCTGTCATGTTCGAATGCATGGAAAAACAGAGAGACTGAACTGTAAGTGTGTGTACATCACAGTTTTAATAAACAGCTGTTTCTGTACAGTGAAAACTGAGAGTTAAAATAGAACGTGAGTGATCGGCCGGATACCTCCATTCTAAAACATGCTAAGTCGACTTAGAATGTGCATATGTATGCATATTTCATTTCTAAATATTCCAAATTATATTCAGTCAAAATTTGGTGTTTATCCGTCAACCCAATCAAAAGTTATTCACAAAACAGTACGGGTCATTCCACAATTCCACACAAATTTCTCCTGAAAAACTACCTTTTTGCACTTAGCATAGTTTTGAATGGAGGTCGATATGTAAATACAATAATAAATATAATAAGAAAAACTCAATGTGGTTTTAAATGTCACCAAACAAACGAGTACATACCTCCTATCTCTGATCGTTGGATATAAAGTTGTAAGAAAAAAACACAGTGGATCTATTATGGATAGAATGTTTTATTTTAATTGTTGTTGTTCTTGTTGTTTTGGGGATATTATTTCATTTTTGCCTTTTTGTTTGTTTTAGTTTTTATTACAATGTTTGTTTGTTTTGTCTTCTAAATTTGTGTACACAATCTTATTTTCTCTCTCGCAGGATAGAATTGTTTGTTGTTGTTGGTTGCTGTTGTTGTTTTGTGGTTGTTATTCTATTTTTGTTTAGGATTTGAGGGGTTTTTCTTGGATTTCTTCTTTACACGTGTTTCTTTGTATATAGTATGTATGTATGTAGGTTTTCATGAATGTAGTACATATTTACTATGTATACATGTACATATGTATGTATATATTGTTTTGTATGTATGCATGTCTTTCCCTTTAACTCTAAATTATAGTGGAGATTAATAATGGTTATTTGTTGTTGGGTTTGGTTGTTGTTGTTGTGGTTCTTGTCTGTGATATTTTATTCTTATTAAATTTAATAATGTATCAGTTCTATTGAAGTGTTGTTGTTCTTTTTTTACCTTTTTAGATATCTTTTTGTTTTTATTATGCTTAAGAATAAGTTGAGTTTAAAAATAAATGATTAATACAAGATTGATGTATGTATGTATATAATTTTTAAATAAAAATTTATAACTCAAGAACAGAAGAAACTCGGGCGAAAAGTCCATATACTAGTACTTTTGTAAATCCTTTAATTTATCGAATTTCTACACATAGAAAACAATTGCAATCGCCCCGGAATCATATGAATAGGTACATTGGTTCCTGGCTCAGGGGGGGTTCTATACATGATGTAGCAAACTGGATTACCCTCGTTTCTCTTAAGGTGGAGAAAAACTAAGGCAGAGTTTGGCACTTTAGTTATTTTAAGTGATCGCTCTTTTTAGTTCAGTTCAATTGAGTGAACTAGTTCGTTCATTTAGTTCACCAGCACTTCAGCACACCAGCTCTTTAGCCCCCCAGCTCTTTAGCTCTCCAGATATTTAGCTCACCAGCTCTTTACCTCACCAGCTATCTTTACTTAAACAGCTCTTTAGTTCAGCAGTTCGTTTCGTTCAGATCATCAGTTCAAATCAGCCGCTTTTAAAGGAATCTGATTGGAACATGAATGGAATGAATTGAATATAGGTTCAAACGCGTTTTTATAGGAAAAATCCTACATTCGTGATGACATAAAATTTAAATGAGAAGAGAGAACGATATGAAAAGATATTACGAAATGACAGATTTGAAGTGTAGTGATCAGTAAAGTGACCAGTTCAATTGAACTAGTCCGTTCACGAACTACACAACTCTAAACTAAGGTTGTTGTTATTCTCAAATCAAGAAAGCCGTTCACGTAAGACCCAAGGTTTTCTGCTCGATTAGTCTATCGTAATTTCTTTTAGGACTAAAATTGATCATAGTCTACTATCCAAGCAACAGCAAGGGAAATCCATCGAAACCGTTCTGTATGATCTAGTCAGTTTTTTGAGGGATCTCTCTCTGAGAAATACACAGTGGTAGCTTTCTTAGACATAAAAGGGGACTTAAGTAATTTCAGACATCATAGCCATCTGAAGAGATACACATTTAAAACAAACATCTAAAGGGGACGCACAATGCTCTGTCCCATTGACAAAAATCGGTAATAATGTATTGGTTCAAATAATGGTAAAAATGATACACATCATATCTTAATAAACCAATTAAGATAAATAATAACGATATTTTTTGATTTAGCTCTTTTTGACACCACGAGAGGGCGCCAAAGTCAAGGTTTGTACGTGCACATCGAGCAAAAAATAAACTACCTTAAATGTACGTTGTAAATTAGCTATATTAAATTCGTTTATTAGGGAAATTAAACCATACTTTTTGTATATAACATTTAATTGAATTCCAAATAATACAAAAGTCAGCAGAAAGTTGCCTTCATACTATTGAAAATTGCTTTGGAATATTCGTATTTTTGGTTAAAGAGAAAAAAGTTTGCAAGTTTAATTGGAATGAGAAAAAAAGTTGTAACAGATCCCTAAAATTTTATTTTTTGAAAACAATATATGTACTGGTGTAATTAAATAAAAAAATATAAAATATTTGCGCACAAACATAAAAAATATAATTTTTTTTATGACTAAAAACGTTATTATCAAATATAATTTGTAGTAGTATTCCCAAAACAGTCGCCAACGCTTAGCGTGTAGACCAAACCCATAATTTTTTTTGCTCCTAATAGCTGACAGAATTCTTAAAAATACAAAAAATCATAATCTTAAAATATTTTTGAGAAAAATAATTTTTTTTTAAATTTTGTTAATATGGTGCTTTTTATTTCGAAAATCACAAAAAATAAATTTTTTATGACATCGGAAAAAATCGTAAAGATCCTTAATTTTCTTTTCGCCTGATATTAGTAATGACATGTTCGCTTTAAACATAAAATATAAAAATACAAATTATTCACGCACAAAATTAATTATTAAATATAATTAACAATTATTAACAATAATGCATTTAAGGAGTTCCTAATAGCAACAAGGATAAAATGATGCGCTTCCAATGATATTTTATGCCAAGTAGTGTACATAAAGTACTTATTCATGTTTACGAAATTATTAGTTACTTTAATCTACATAAAGGGTCCGCCAAATAATTTTTTTTTGAAAATGCTATAAAGAAGCGAAGCGAAAACGCATTGGATGGTCAGTTGGCTTCAACTCCTGAACCAATTGGACTTTGTATGGCGTCATACCAAGGTCTTTATGCAAAATTTGTCTCAATGATGTCTCCGAAATGTTCAATTGTTGAGAACGACGGTGAATTGATGTTGATGGCGCTTCACGCACACTTTCTGCCACAGCAGCAATATTCTCGGGTGTACGCACTGTTTTTGGCATTTCACGCTTTGGTTTATCGATGAGGATGCCAGTTTCTTTCACTTTTTTCACAAAATAACGAACATACGGAGCTGACGGTGCTTCTCTTCTTCCAAAATCCGTACGCAATTTAGTAATGTCGCAATATTCGCAATATACACATATTCGTTCAGTGGAAGGATAAAACTAATTATCTGTCAATTCAGACATGAACTAAGTGTTACCATTCACGAAATAAGCACTAGTTGAAAAAAAACGTTAGATGGCGGACCCTTTATAAGGCATGTTTTCGTTACAAGCTCGCGATTTTAGTTTAGCACTTTGCAACGAAAACAACTGACTTCCACTAACTCGCGCATATGCAATAAGTGGCGGATTTCCACTATCTGGTATGATGTCATGAGTTTCTAAGAAAGAACAGTGCGAAACAGACAACAAATTCATGAAATGCATTTATAAAACATAAATTTACTATTCTATGTTCAATTGCAGACCGCCTCTCTTTCCTACAAAACGCCGATAATCTGCTGAACATTCAGCCAATGTAAATAGGGACTTAGTTCCCCATACAAATTAAGCACCTATGGTGTAACGAAAACACGCCTATACATAGTAACCTTTTAATGTATAAAAATGGATCGTGGTTTGTTCGACTGCTTAAAACTTGAAAACTACTGGACTTCTTTCTGCGGATATGTTCATAATTGCTACGGGAAGGGTAAGGGAAAATAAAAGTTGCAAAATTCTTAACAGGTGGCGCTGACCACTTGGACACTGAGTAAATACTTTTTCAAAAGAGAATAAGTCGATAAGTTTATTAAAAAATTACCATGTAAATGGGGACTAAGAGCTAAAAAGCTTAAATATGCACAACCATAGAAGAGAGTGTTGTAAAAGCAACTGACTTTTCACGTAGTAATTTTTTGCCAAGTGGTCAGTTCAAGCGCTATGAAACCTGTCAGAAGCATCTTATAAGATCAAAAGCTACAATTTGGTAAAAATGAAGTACTATACACGACAAGTATAAACGCGAAAAATAGTTTTGAATTCTCTGACTGTGGTGAATGTAGCACTGATCTCTTATTTAGACATAATTTCAGTAATTTTAAAAGTTATTTAAGAGCTAAGAATCTAAAAAGGTAAATGTTAATATATATATCAAAGGAGATTTGAAAACAACCATTCATTGTCTAAGGTCAAGCGGCAGTGACCAAAGCAATTGTCACTCTTTCAGTACTTAAAAAATCTTTTAAGAACTATGAGTCTACAAACTAATGTAAACAGATCCCCAACGGAAGTGCTTTTACGCCAAGTAATTTTTGACCACTTGGCCGCTGAGTCTCCTGTTAGAGCTATACAGCTAAAATTTTGCATATGTATAGACTCGAGTATTATATAAACACGGGCATTTTTCACAGAATCGGATTTTGGCTAGTGGTTAGTTCTCGCGCTATCAAAAACGTGAGTGTCACTTTTATCCTTTCAGAAGCTTTTTATAAGAAACAAACCTAAACCTTTGTAAATATGTAGTACTATACAATGAAAATTTACCCGCTCGATACTATGAAGGAAAATTTAGGATTGGTCAAACGGGTGTGTGGCGGCCAACATAACCTCAAAATTCGAGAACGGATCGTTCGATTTTGGGATTGAGGGAAGTGACAGTGTGATTGGCCAAAGGGAGAGCGATAGGAACAATACAACCTCATAGCTCGATTATGGATCGTTCGAATTTTTGAAGATTTTGGGATTGGTGTATTCGTATCGGCTCACGAAAGGACACTATGTAAGAAAATGTAGCATTGGTCAAAGGGGGCTTAGCGCGGCCAACACAACTTTATAGGTCAAGAATGGATCGTTAGATTTTCACGATTTTGGTCTTGATGGATTCTTATTGGCCCCAGGGAGGGACACCATGGAACAATATTTAGGATTGTTGAAAGCGGCCCGACACGGCCATCAAAACCTCTTAGCTCAAGAATGGGTCATTCGATTTTCGCGATTTTGGGTATGATGGAATCGTATTGGCCCCAGGGAGACACCTTGGAGGAAAATGTAGAATTGTTCAAAGCGACGCGGCCATCACAACCTCATAACTCTAGTACGAATCTTTCGATTTTATGATTTGGGTTCGTATTGGTCCAATGAACGAAACTATTGAGAAATCTTTAGGATTGGGAAATGGGTCACAGCGAACTGTGACGGATCTTTAGTTTTTCACGATTTTGGGCTTGATGAATTCGTATTGGCCCAAGGAAGGGCACTCCATATTTAGGATTTGGGAAAAATGCGTGGTATGGCCAACACCATGACCAACATTTTCACGAGTGTGGTGCCTTCCACGCAAAAATATAATATTTCGTGTTATATTGAATTAGCAAGAACGTAACCCTTATGAATCCAATACTGAAAACGAAATTTGAATAGCCATTGCACCAATCGTCTTGAAGTTTTTAGTTTATACTTTCGATAGCATTATAAAAAAACTGATAAGTACGAGGTAAGAGTGCCCGTAGATATGCATTTATTATTCCTATTGTCTTTAAACAATACAACGATTTTAATTGACCGAATTACAGAAAGCAGCATGATCATGTTCGTATTATTATTTTCACTACATTAACGAATTTGTGCGGAACGAAGTTCGGCGGACCAGCTAGTATGTATATAAATATTGAAAATGTTATTTCCGAACATATATATTTTAATTAAGGTTGTTTAGCTGAGGAAACACTGGAAACCAGTCACAAAATTATCCGAAAAGCTCCAGGAAAATAGTCCATACAACACAAACAATGTTCATGTCGTCCTTACAATAAATTCTGGTCCTATTATAAGTTCAAAAGAGCTTAAAAACTTAACATTGACAATACATTCAAGATTAATTTATCAAGTATCTTTTAAACGACGATTTATGTAGTACTAGCTGCACCAGGTCTACTTCGTTGCCCCAGATTTAAATTTCCGATCCCGTCCATTTTTGGACCAATCACGAATACTGCCACCAAATATATGTACATAAAATAACAGCCCTCTCGCTAACTAACTGTTCAGGAGCGGGGCCACGCCCATTGGTCCGATCCCGCCCATATTTGGATATAAACTGCCACAAATTGCATAAAAAAAATTCAGCACTCTAGCCAAAAAATAAACAAACACACATACGTTAATTTATATATACATACATATATAGATCTTTGATGACATCTTTCACTAAGATTTTTTTTCACTACGCAAAAACACTTTGATCCACGTACCCAGGGTTTGACATACAGGATTTTTCCATTGTAAGTCTTCAACTTTTTTCTTCAAGGGGCTGTCACGAGGGATCTCGAAAGATTCCTGCCAAATTTGTGCATATATTTGCTCACAGCAAGCCTATTGCGCTCTACAAACTTTGGTATAAATCCTGTGCCACTCCTGAATGTTCTTTATATATTTATTTTTATGTCCTTTGAACCCTTTGTGTGGGTTGTACCAAAAGGTCTTGATGATATGAAATATTATGACGTCTTGAATTTCAAAAATAGGCATGTTTTCGTTACAAGCTAGCACTTTTAGTTTAGCACTTTGCAACGAAAACAACTGACTTTCACTAACTGGCACATAAGCAATAAGTGGCGGATTTTCACTATCTGGTAGCAATGGTGTCATGAGTTGCGAAGAAAGAACAGTGCAACTCATGACAATAAATAAAACATATATTTACTATTCTATGTTCAATTGTTTACACTCTTTTGCAAATATTAAAATAATTTCCCATTTTTGTTCTTCTTCTTCCCGTTAATTCACAATAATTGATAAAATCTCTCCAAAAATGGGATGCCATATTGCTAAATATAGGGTGCCCAATCTGGCAACATCATACTCGATTAAGACATGAACACAAGCACCAAACTTCATCGGGAACTAATAGTGCTTAAAAGTGCTTAGCTCCCCATACAAATTAAGCACTTATGGTGTAACGAAAACACGCCTAATATACAATTTTCCAATTCAGTGATATAAGGCGTGTTTTCGTTACACCATAAGTGCTTAATTTGTATGTGGAGTTAAGCACTTTTAAGCACTATTAGTTCCCGATGAAGTTTGGTGCTTGTGTTCATGTCTTAATCGAGTATGATGTTGCCAGATTGGGCACCCTATATTTAGCAATATGGCATCCCATTTTTGGAGAGATTGTTATCAATTATTGTGAATTAACGGGAAGAAGAAGAACAAAAATGGGAAATTATTTTAATATTTGCAAAAAGAGTGTAAACAATTGAACATAGAATAGTAAATATATGTTTTATAAGTACTTTTCACGAATTTTTTGTCTGTTTCGCACTGTTATTTCTTGGCAACTCATGACACCATTGCTACCAGATAGTGAAAATCCGTCAATTATTGCTTATGTGCTAGTTAGTGGAAGTCCGTTGTTTTCGTTGCAAAGTGCTAAACTAAAATTGCTAGCTTGTAACGAAAACATGCCTATAGTCTGGTGAATTGTTGATTGGGTCCAAATTTAATCTTTTTCTTAATTATGACCAAATACAGTTTGGAAACAAATTTCATAATTCTGCAGTGGAGAATTTGCTGAAAAAATAACCTCATGTAAATATGTACTATTATTAGCCCTGATACACACTCGCCATTTTTTCCAAGCAAGTGTCAAAGTTCGTAGGAGAGAGAAGCATAGAGCTCTTTCCGCCTGCCTTTGACACTTGCTTGTAAAAATTGCTGTGTGTGAATCAGGACTTACTAATTGCTTTGGCACCGATGAGAAGCGCATAGTGATGCAGGACGTTCCATCCGCCATATTTTTCGCATGCTGGCGAACATTCCTTCGCTTTAGCCAGCCTAGCCTTCATGTCACTTTTGGCCCCACCATCAGGTGTGATCTGGCTGCCTAGATATGTGAATCTCTGTACCTCCTCGATTTCCACACCGCCGATTTGTAAATTTTTAGGGCTGTGGAGTCGGAGTCTGGGAAATTTGCCCGGAGTCGGGAGTCGAAAAATTATGGTCGACTCCGACATGGATTGTGCAAAATGTACCATTTATGTGATAGAACTTTTGCACTCAAAAATGTTTGGGAAAACAATTTTGATACAAAACAAGGATAAAATATTCGAAGCTTTTTTAACCTTTTTTGTATGCCACAAATATCTATAAAGTTAACCAAACTATCGAGTTTTTTATGTAAAACAGTTTTAGGAAAGCTCTGATTATATTTAGCTAACAAAATAAGTATTTTTGCAAGACTATACTATATTATTAAGCGAGTACAAAAAAATTAAGGAAAGGTCGGGCGAAGCCAACTATATGATACCGTACAACACCTTGTTAGAGCAGAATAAGCTCAGATATTCGACCTGTACTTAACGAACAACTTAAGATGGACAGACGGACAGCTAGTGATTCTGAGTACAACGGTATATTTTAAGGTGGGTCTAGCTGCAGTATTTTGTACAAACCTGCCAAAAAACGAATTTAAAACATAATGTGGCGTAGGGTATAATAACTAAGAATGATCTGCGAAAATATTTTCAAAAAATTGCGGTATATTAAAACAGAGGCAGTTATTGATGAAAATTTTATCATGATTTCATGTTGAAAGAATTGTCATATTAGTTGCAGCTTACAAATAAAGCATCAATAAATAAATAATACAATTTTATTTAATTTCTGATATTGAATACCAATTTTTTCTGTTTTTTAACAAAGCTACATATATCTTATTTTCAAAAACATGAACTCACGTCTAAGTAGAAATATAATTTCAGAAATTTATGTTATTTAACTGCCGCAGTCGGAGTCGAATGACTTTAAAATTCTACTTCGGGAGTCGGAGTCGAGTAGTTTTGGCTCGACTCCGCAGCCCTGGTTGATTCGCAGATGATACTCCTCTGCACAGATCTGCAAATAGTTTAATTTAGACTGCATGTGTCTTCCGTTCGTGGAAATAAATTTCCAAGTACTCTTCGGTAAATCATACGGACATTTATACCACCGACAGACGGGCTTCCGATAATGGTCTTGATGTGAATCCGACCAAGACAGAAGTAGTTATTTATTCTGAACCCGCGTAAAGTTTATTGGTTGTTGGTTGTACACGGCAGTAGTCATACCGATAATAGGCGTGTTTTCGTTACAAGCTAGCATTTTTAGTTTAGCAGTTTGCAAGGAAAGCAACTTTGTTCCACTAACTGGCGCATAAGCAGTAAATGGCGGATTTCTACTATCTGGTAACAATGGTGTCACGAGTTGCAAGGAAAGGACAATTTGAAACAGTATTTATAAAACATAAATTTACCATTCTATGTTCAATTGTATACACTCTTTTTGCAAATATTAAAACAAAATTTTTCATTTTAGTTCTCCTTCTCGTTAATTCACAGTAATTGACAACAATCTCTCTAAAAATTATATGCCATGCTGCGAAATATAGGATGTCGGATCTGACAACACCATACTCCATTAAGACAGGAACAAAAGCACCAAACTCTATCGCGAACTAATAATGCTTAAAATCGCTTAGCTCCCCATACAAATGAAGCAGCTATGATGTAACGAAAACATGCCTAATGTTTTACGGTGGACAGCTTTGCAGAAATCCACCTTCTATGCGATACTAAACGACATCAACTGATGCACTTAATGTTATACTAGATTTAATGCCGCTAGATATTATAGCAGTGCAATATGCCGCATGTTTTGTGATAAGACTCAGGGAACTGTCACTATGGTCAGGGAATGGCTACGGCCATAGTGACATTTTTGATACAATGTCTGACCTTTGGTCATTGTTGATTACACTATGACTGAACCACTCTTGATAAGAAGTATTTCACTCTTAAAACTGATAGATCAGAATAGAATGGTCGTAGCCCAGGACATAGATTCGTTAACTTATAACAGGTGGCGCAAAAGTAATCCTCCTATCAGAAAATTCTATAAATTTTGCGATTGGCCCCTAATGCCTAATGTTGACATTTGTGTAGTAAACACATGCAAAATACACGTTAATAAACAATGTTACGCTACACTGCTCCAGAACGCGGAATATTGCTGACTATTTATTTGACCTATAATCGGTCGGTGACTTTGGCACAAAAAACATCGAAAGGTTACTTTTGCGCCACCTGTTATATAGACGGTTCCAATCTCAACAACTAAGTGGCCTCTGCTGTCTTTTCTAAAAAACTTGAGCTATCCATTGCAATAAGACTGTCTGATCACTGTAGTCTTTACCAGGCAAAAATCTTGCTATTAAAGAGGTAGCGAAATGGCTGAAAATTAATGTTCTGGCCAAAGTCGGTATCAATATTTTCTCTGATAGTCAGCTTACAAGTTCGTGGAAACTATATTACTGAATTCAAAAACTGCCCTTGGCTGTTGCAGATCTCTTAACGAGATGGCTGAACAGTTCCATATTCAACTGACGGGTGTACCGGGCACAAGGACATACCAGGGAACTGCAAAGCAGATGAACTTGCTAGACGAACAACTACCTCACACGCTCCAGGGTAACTGAAATAAGTGGACATACCCCTAGAGACCTGCAAGCTCTTCTTGAGAGTGGTGGTCACTAGTCGGGAACAGCATATATTCCAGGCTGATATGCGGAGTTATCTAACTTGGATGATGTTATAATTCGCCAATTTTTTAACTTTTTATTGCAATCAGATTGGTTTAACTAAAGAGGCTAGGGATAACTTATGTTTTTTTCTTATGTCGCTATTATAGCACAATGGACTATATAGTAGTATAGTCTAAGTGAGTCTGTTATACAGGCTGTCTGTCACTCTTAAAATAGCCTATACAAAGGCGTGTTAGGACCGATTATTGAATATATGGTCCCACTTTCACTTGATTCAATAAGATTTAAGACAGACTATTGGAACAATATACCAACACCATGCCTCTTCCTCAATTAATATTGCTACTGGCTAATAATTTTACTTCGAACCTTAAACAATATATCGATAATTATGACGATTTTCCGACATTCATAAAGTATGTCGCGGAAAGAAACTTGTATGTAATAGAGAAAGACGTGATAAATTGCCGAAACATCAACACATTCTTGAGAGTGGGATTCGTGGATGCTAGGAAAGGAAACTTACAGCCAGAGGAAGTTACGCTTTACGCAAGGAGGAGTACTGTCTCCTCTAATTTGGAACCTAGCGGTGAATGAAATCCTGCTAGATCTAGAACGTTGTAGCTGCAAGGTCGTGGCATATGCGGACGACGTGGCAATCGCAGTGATTGGCAAATTCGTAAACTTCCTAAGAGACATCCTACAGGTGGCTCTGAACAAATTGGCTAGATGGACCAGAAGCAGCGGTTTGAGCGTAAACCCAAACAAGACAGAATTGGTTCTCTTTACTAGGATGAAGAATGTCCCGCACGTGGACCCTCCACCTCGGATAAATGGAACAGATCTAGTCCTTTCGGAAAGTGCAAAATTTTTAGGAATAATTCTAGATAGAGAACTGTTATTTAGACTTAACGTATTGGAACGTGTAAGGAAGGTCAACATCGCCTTATATTCCTGCAAAAAGGCTGTAGGGTCGCGGTGGGGCCTCTCTCCTAAAATCGTCCACTGGATATATATAGCAGTAGTTCGGCAACTGACAAACTAACCATCACCAACCTACTAACAAAGGTTCAGAGATCTGCCTGCCTGAGCATAAGCGGAGCCTTAAGGACTACAGCGACCGAGTCTCTACAAGCCCTACTCCATATACTTCCGATTAATATTGTGGCGAGAGAAGTTGCAACCAAAGCGGCAATAAGATTAAACTGCCTACTATCAATGTGGAGGTACAAGAACTACGGTCACATGAGGATATCAAAGTGTAGTGCTATGGTAACCGACCGAGTGGACTATATACCAACTGTGTACACCTTCGAGAGAAACTACATCACTATGATTCCCGCCAGAGATGAATGGGTTGGCATAATACCAGGTAATAGAACCATCTCTACTTTTACACGGTTGGTTCGAAGCTTGATGAAAATTTTGGCTTAGGAGTACACTGTGAAGAACTTAGTTTGGATATAGCTCACAGACTACCAGATACCTGCAGTGTCTATCAAGCCGAAATAATGGCAATATGGGCTGAGTCGCAACATAGTAACCAACAGTGGCGTTGTCATTTACTCGGACAGCCAGGCTGCCATCAATTCTCTGGAGGCAACATCCCTAAATTCACAAACAGTCCTCGACTGCCGCAGATCTCTTAACGAGAAGGCTGAGCAGTATAATATACACCTCATATGGGTGCCTGGGCGGGGAACTGCAAAGCCGATGAACTTGCAAGGAAAGGGACGACATTACAAATTCTCGAAGAATTTGCATATATTGGTGCGCCACTATCCACGTGCAAGCTTTGGCTTAGGCAATAGGCTATCAGGCAGTCCACCGAAAGATGGACAAATCTGGCCAAGGTATGACCTGAGAAGATCAAAATATCTCCTCGCACTAGAGAGACAAATATTGTCTACGTTAGTATCAGTTCTGACGGGACACTGCTTGATCGGCGAACACGCCAAAAGATTGGGTATTGACTCCAATGACTTCTGCAGAAGCTGTGGAGATGAGGAAGAAGTGGAGAGCATTGAGCACTTGCTATGCGAGTGGCCCGCTCTGAGTAAACGACGACTGGGCATACTGGGGTCGGTCTTTCTAGACAGCCTAACAGATCTTTCCAGTACCGATATTCGTACTATCGATAAATTTGTATATCAAACTGGTCTATGTGAGCTTGTAAAACATATTACGGCTGCCACCCTAACCTAAACCTAAACCAAAAACTAAGCTTTATAACGATTTCATTAAACACAAATGGAAATAGTTTTCTCACTAGGATATTCTCCTGGCTATAGACCATCTTTTTCTCTACTACGTATTATATAAGTAGAATGCAAAGTTTTTTTAAAAACGGTGAAGCATATGCAATTACTTAACAGCTCAGCTAGCGTATAGCTATTTCACGGATGCTACTCTGATCACTCAGCGAGGTTTAGCTGTGATTATTCGGTCAAAAATCCAGTTCTAAGAGGCATAGCTTCTTCCAAACGAATTGCCTTTTTGCCATTTTAATTTTCGATTCTGATCATTAAACATGCAACAGTACAAGAAGGTGTAGGCGACATTTTTAAAATGTTGCACTCTCAAATAAGACAGCTTTTTTAAAAATACTAAGTTTTTTTCTGCCTTTCGCTCCAAAAATGCCTTTTTATTTCGTTTGTAAAAAAATGCTTCACTGCGAAATTGTTTCGTTTTCTTTTGTAAAAATGTCACACTTGCACGGTGCAAAAATGCAACATTTCAGCCTGTATTTTAATCGAAGGAGTGGGCGCTGCCCTGCAAAGCACATGTTTTTTCAGCATCTAGCGAATAGCTTAAATACTCGCGTGTGTACGTGCGTGGTCAATGTGCAGTATTCTTTGTTTTCGATTCAGACCATTAAAAATGGAACAGTACAAGAGGGCGTAGGCGACATTATTAAAATTCTGCTCTCTGATAGGGCAACATCTTTTGTTTAGAAAAAAAAAACACCAATAGTTTGTATGAATGAAAATTATATTAACAAAATTTAGCAAAATTTTTCAAATTTCTCTTTTTTAATCTTTCCAATGCATCAAAAATTCAATAAGTTTAGGTGTATGTAGACTTTTTCTCCCTCATTATAAATATGTATGCCTATATATGTGATTCCATACATCATATATCTAGGTACTATGTACATATGTATTATTGTATGTATTAAGATATTTTTAAGCATTCGCAGAAAATCGATCGTAATAAATGTATATCGATTAGGTTGATCACAAGTTTTTTTTTTGGAATAATGAAATTGTTCCCGTACATATTTGTTTTTTTAATTTCATCCTTTCTCTAATTTTATTATGAAAGAAAAACGAGAATTTGAATAGTATATTAAGGTATGTGAGGGAAAGCGATTTCAATGATATCATTTTAGAATTCCATTTCAACAATCCATTTTTCTCATAAATAATCTCAAATATTTCACTTTTAAAATGAAAGAGAAAAACAAATTCTATCAAATAACTTTTTTTTATAAATTCCATAAAGAGTACAATACGAAATAAAATGCGAAAACGATATAATTTCAATTGATTTCCGTCACATACCGCGTGTTAGTCCCAATTATAGATATATAAATCAATATTACGATCAATTTTCAATACTGCTTCGATTTGATGAATATGTAATTAAAGTAATATAATAAAAATATATATATGTATTGTGTCGTTTTCACTTCGTTATCTATTTATACTTTTTGTCTGTGTGTAATATTTGTAATTAGTGTTAATGGATTTTATTCAAAAACGCAGTCAAGTTTAACAGGAATATATGACAGAACAAATAAACAGGACATGATGACTGCACATTATTGTGGTCGGTGTTGTGGAGGAGTCATGTACATATGTACCTGGGAAGTATTTGCACTCACAATTATCGGAACGCGGAGAAAAATTAGAATTATTTGGATGGCAGTTTTTCTGCCTACATTTTGTTAGTAGTTTGCTAAAAATTTCTGCTTTTTATAAAAAACTAAGAAATTAAAAAAAATATTTAGCATTGGCAGAATTAGAACGGGAGACTTATGTATGTATCGATCATGTGTGGATTTGGTGAAATTGGCTGGAGTCCAGCAAACTATTTGGACTCTAGATTCAATTTAAAAAAATTCCAAAAAAAAAATTATTTTCTAATTTTAAATATTTTGAATTGAGAACTTAAAAATCTGTATTAAGCTCCATTTAACCACAGGGCATAAAAAGTCCTTAAAATATGAAAAATTTTATTTATTCTAATAAGGTGGGCTTTCGAAATGTACAATGGAGATTGTTTAATAGCCTATCGAACGGAAATGAAATACATATGTTAGTAGACATAGCGGAAATGTTTGCTGCAAAAACTATCTTTGGATTATTCGCTTTCGCAAAAATATATTTCAGTATTCGCTTCCATTTGTTAAAAGTGTTAAATCTCCTTATTCCCTTCACACAATTTGAAGATATTAAAAACAGTTTAAAAAATATGTTTGTGTTAACAGGAGGTAAAAATATAGAAAACATTCTTAATACTTGAATATCCTGGAAAGGTATCGGTTCAGTTCCTTAAATTTGCTGGTACTAAAAGGTCAAACTATTATTCGCATTAGTTTTCCCAAATGTATTTCAATATTCGCTTCCGCTAAAGTCACTTTCGTTACATCCCCAGCTGATGTAAATGAGATTTTAATTCATAATCTAAACTTAAAAATTACAATGCCTATTTTTATCCCCTCACCTAACAGGGAGGAGGATATATATCATTTGCTACGGGCCAAAAGTATAACACATCGAAGGACTGACTTAAAATCCCAAATAAAGAGCGGTTAAATTGTAAGGGCCGATGTTGAATGTGAACCACACCTAAACGTCAAGCTTTTTTCTGCATTTCATTTGACATTTCTCAATTTCAGACTAACTCAATTTGAACCATGGAAACATACAGGGTTGCCCATATTCGACGGACCCATCTGGCAACGCCATAACTTTTGACAGAGATGTCAGATCGCTTAATGACATACCGCGTTTGAAGCGTCAGTCCAAGCAGATTTTTACCATGGAACAATACACGCCACGCGAGCGCTCTGAAATAGTTGAAATTTACATTCAACAGAAGAAGTCAATTGTGAAAACTCAAAAAACAAAATTATCATGTCCGATGAAGCCCATTTCACATTGAATGGGACCGTAAATAAGCAAAATTGCCGTATTTACGCCACTGAAAATCCTCAGGAGATTCAAGAATTGCCTCTTCATGACGAAAAAGTCACAGTTTGGAGCGGCGTTAGTGCGAAAACGGTCATTGGGCCGTTTTTCTTCCAAAACGAAAATGGCCATGCTGTTACCATCAACCAGGAGCGTTATCGCGACATGATGACCAATTTTGTGATGCCAATTATTCGTCGAAAGCGTATGAGGCAGTTCTGGTTTCAACAAGACGGCGCTCCACCGCACACAAGTCGCATAACAATCGATTTTCTGAAGAATTTGTTTCCGGGCCGTTTGATGTCGAAAAGTGGTGATTTGGACTGGCCACCGCGTTCGCCCGATTTGACGCCGCCTGACTTCTTCTTGTGGGGATATTTGAAGTCAAAGGTTTACGTTAACAAGCCAAGGACCGTAGAAGAGCTCAAGGACAACATTCGTGAAGAAATAGCCGCTATTCCGGCCGAAATGTTGGCGAAAACGATGGAAAATGCTGCAAAAAGGGCACAATACGCCATCAACGCCAGAGGCGGCCATTTGAGAGATATCATATTCAAAAATTGATGTAAACAAATCTACTTGGAACAAATTAAATGATTAAGATTGCCAACCGCCAAATTTTTATTTTTTTCTTTTATTTTTTAAAAAAACATGGGTCCGTCGAATATGGGCAACCCTGTACATAATCGAGCAACGCGTTAAAATTTTTTAAGCCTTTTACGAAAATAAGCGTTCAAATCAAAATGCATTTCGTGATGTTTTTTTGATCAGCATAATCGACCAAATGTGTCCACAATCGGGAGAATTGTGCGCAAATTTCAGCAAACCGGGTCTGTAGGAGATGTGAAAACACCTGCGCATGCTCGCCCTGTTCGTTTGGGGCGGCTTATGGGCTGGCGACGTCATCGGGCCATACTTCTTCGAAATGAGGCCGGTCAGGCAGTTACTGTGAATGGTGTTCGCTATCGTGAGATGATAACGATCCTTTTATGGCCCGAATTGGAAGATATGGATGTGGACAATATGTGGTTTCAACCGGACGGAGGTGTGCTGCCGAGGTCGCGGCGGCCATTTGGCCGATATTTTGTTCCATACATAATTGAACCATAACAATATTATCATAATAAAAAGAAATGACAATAATTTCCTAACTAATTTGTGTTTTATTCAAAATCAACATCGGCCCTTAAAATTTAACTACCCTTTATGTTCGACGGAAATGGGCGAAATGTCGCCACGACTTTTAGTACCTCTCACACAAATGGACCATTCTGCGCCAAAAGTTAACTGCTTATAACATTAATACCAGAGCACACAAATACTTAATATTTTCTACAGTGTAATGTTTTTATATGACCTACAATCCAGTCAAAAATTGGCGTCATTTGCACGCCCCTTTTGGTACAAATGGTCTATTTTGCACGAAAAGTTAACAGCTAACAACTTTAATACCAGTGCATTCTTTAAAGTTATTAAATGCAATTTAAATTGGTAATAATTTAATAAAAACAAAATGTAAATAAATTAGGCGTAGCGTCTTATCGTCCAAAACCATGTATGTCATATCGCCCAAATTAGTTATCTGAAAATGTCATATCGCCCAAACGCATTGTTAGAAACCCCAAAGTGTTTTTGGGCGATATGACAATTCAATATATAACGGGTGATCTAAGTAGAGATACTTTTTTCAATAGCCTCCTTTTGACAGATCACGTGTGAGTCGCGTCATGCTGTCATGTTATTTTTGTTAAGTATTGTTTGGCATTTCATCATGGAAAGACTTACGCCTGAACAACGTTTACAAATCGTTCAACTTTATTACGATAATTCACGATCTGTGAGGAATGTATTTCGTGCACTTCGTTCAACTTATGGTCAACATAATCGGCCTACTGAGCGTACTATTCGCAACACCATCACGCATCTTGAAACCCAGCTTTCATTATTGGATAATATTCGACCGAATAGACCATGTCCAGCACACAGTGAAGAAAATGTAGCGGCCGTAGCTGAGAGTGTACACGAAGACCGTGGAGAGTCGATTCAGCGCCGTTCGCAGCAACTCGGACTGACGTATGGAACGACTTGGCGCATTTTACGTCGAGATCTTAAATTGAAAGCAAACAAAATACAGCTTGTGCAAGAACTGAAGCCGCCCGACCATGGCCATCGCTTCGCTCTATGGGCTCTTGAAAAGTTCCAAGAAGATCCGACGTTTTCGAGCCAAATTTTGTTCAGCGATGAGGCCCACTTCTGGCTCAATGGGTATGTAAACAAGCAAAATTGCCGCATTTGAGACGAAGAGCAACCTGAAGAGATTCAAGAGCTTTCAATTCATCCTGAAAAAAGAACGTTTGTGGGCTGGTGGAATTATCGGCCCATATTTCTTCAAAAATGATGCCGGTGAGAACGTAACCGTCAATGGCCGTTATCGTGCCATGATAACCGACTATTTGATGCCTGAAATTGTTTCAACAAGACGGCGCACAGTGGAATATTTTCACATAAGACGCGGCAAAAATTAGAAGGAATTGAGCTAGGGCTTTAAAATTTTGTACATATCACTCATTTCGCCTAATTAGCTGAAAACCAATTTTTTGTTTAAATCCGCCCATAACCACGCCTACTTCCCACATAACCTAAAATTAAAAATCTTAGTATTTTTCTCAATTTAGCATTTATATTATTACAAATCGCTAGTAGAGATTGTATTTGAGTCCTCAATTATATAAAAATTGCAAGTGCCACGCCCAACGCCCATATATCAATTTCAATTTTATACGTTGTTGGAAATTACAGGAATTTTTTTTTATAAAACGCTTTGTATCTTTTGATCTATGTAAATCAGTACATAGAACAAAGTAAAGGCCCAGTTAGGCAAACTTAACCGTAACGCCCCCGTAGCGTAACGAATCAGCTGATTCAATCTGTCTAATGGAAGTCGGTGTAAACGATTAGCCAACGGAAACGAAACGTAAACGGACGGCTGAATCTGTTGAAATTAGAATTGGACGTTCCGTTTACGTACAATTTGACAACAGCTGATACTACATGTTGTTTACAATTACAATTGTATGTTCACCGAGAAAAGCAACGAAAATATTTGATTAATTATTTGTTGTTAAATAATGCAAATAAACATGAAAGACGAAGATTTGATTCATTGCTGCAGTTGCACGAGCATTTATACAATAAATATAACCCAGCATATAGGATATCTGAAAAAAAGCGAGAAGCTTGGAAGCAAATTGGCAAGGAGCTGGGCGTCACAGGTGAGTTTTATGAAGATCGCGGCTGATTCCATTAAAAATTAAATTTATAATCTGCTTCAGGATTCCTTTGGCGACAGTACGAGACAATCATTGCGCCAATCTTCTTCATTGTGGGTGAATTTGACAGCAATATAAGCGTCTCTATAAATGTGGACTTATTTATAGATAGAGATTGGATTGGATTTGGCTGAGTCCCTCTTCAATGGAAATAGACATAAGTAAAAGTATTAATAAAACACAGAATATTTAAGATATTGAGTTCAAATTTATTCCAGGTGTAGTGCAAATGTTACATTTTAAGAATGCAATTCAATTTCGGTCATATGACTACCACGAGCCCGTCAACAACGACATTTCGACCGGAACGTTGGCAATTTCGCGTTGGGTGTTGTCTCTGAGCTCGTCTATAGTTGTTGACTTAGACCAAGGATATTCCTCAGGGGAAACGCCGCATCGCCAATAAAAAAAATGAGGATAGGCTTCAGAGGATGCTGACGATAATGGTTTACTAGGAGGTACAGGTACTGTACCTAAAATAACTGATTGCCCAAACGGAGAGTACTGGAATATAGCTGTATTTAATTTAAATTAAGAAATGGAAATTGTTTGTATTAAAATAGATTACAATTAAATAGAAGTTTAATGGACATACCCCCATCGTGTTGGCTGCCATAACTTCCAACATTAACTGATATGAATGTATAGTTAGCATCGCAGATTCCCACACAATTCGGCATATCCCACATTCGTTGAAAATCATTGGCAATGTGTTTGTACTGCTGTGTAGTTGGTTCACTTAATTAAATCGGAGAAAGCAAGCGCCACAAAACTTCACTGTATTCTAAAACAATATTTCGCATTGTTGTTTTCCCCATCCTGTGACTCCATGCAATCGATTGTATGGAACAACCGTGACCCAAATATCTACAATT
This sequence comes from Eudasyphora cyanicolor, assembly GCA_963930755.1. Lineage (NCBI taxonomy): Eukaryota > Metazoa > Arthropoda > Insecta > Diptera > Muscidae > Eudasyphora > Eudasyphora cyanicolor. The sequence goes on from OZ005736.1 coordinate 254,690,903, forward strand.
TTAAAGAATAGAATGTTAATATTTCCCAACTTGGAATCATAGGATAAAGCAATATTTGACATACAGTATTGTTATTGTTATATCTCTGCCGGTCTAATCCGTTGCTTTGGCGTAGTTAACTCAGTCATTGTTTATAGGACGATATTTTCTTGATTTACTTTAATTGTAAATTCTGCACAGATTTAAAAACACACAAATTTATAAACAATCTTTTTAACTTAATTTTTAATAAACCTAAACAAAAAGAAATCGCGGCTTTTTTGTTTACTTATGTGTTGTTGTTGTCAGACCATATGACTCGTTATCTCAACGTTGGCTAATCGCTCAAACGGGCAACGTTACGGCAACGGTAAAGATAAATTACGGTTACGTATGCCTAACCCGGCCTTAAATAACTAAAGCGTAATACATTAGCTCAACATTTGCAAAAAAATCATGATGAAATAGTTTACAGTTTTTTGTTAATTAATCAATCATTCCAACTATGCAGAAAAAAATCATCATTGATTTAGCCATGTGTTCATTAATAATACTTCATTTTTAAAGCCTACTTTTAGGAATATGTGGAAAGGACACACAAACAATGAGGCATTTATATATAGTAGATTGGCAAACAAATCTTCGGTTATATGCATATTTAGCTTGTTCATGTCGGTTGCCCGTTTAATACGGTCTGTAATCGTTGATTTAAACTGAGATACTCTCTCGGCTCAAGACCAATTTGCTTTTGTACATGCTTTATATGCATTTTATTATATAAGCATTCAATTTATCATTTGCCCCTTAAGATGTGCTTTGGTAATCTTGTTCAATACATAGCAACATGGACTAAAAATAACGAATTTTGGGTTGTTTTTTGCCGAGTATGTTTTACTATTTTGTTAAATAAATCAACATAGGCAGGTATAGGCAGAATTTTCTTTTTGAAATGGTTAACTAAGTCCCTAGTTTATCAATTTTTGTTAATGACAAGACCTCGGTCGTCCTCGGAAGTATAGTTTTATCCTGGAGAAAATGAAACAACCTGATTTTTGCCAACTTGCAAGTAAACCGCAGATTAAATAGGAAAATGACAACACAATTATATATTTTTTAATGCAAAAAACACTTCAATAGGTTCTGTATAGTATAACTTAAACGAAGTTCCAATGCGTTTCATAGTTTCGGAGATATGGGCTTACAAAATACTCTCTTAAATGATAAACTTTGGATTCATTGTACCATTTATGAATTTCAAATGCTTGTACCGCGATATTTCGCCAAGATATCGGCAAAACCTTTAAAGATTTAGTTAATTGGAATGTTCTTTACAGATTGGAATCAAAAATTTTGAGATTGGGTCTCATAAAAATTTGGAGTTTTTGCCGCTCATAATACACTGTGCACAGTGGAATATTTTCACATAAGACGCGGCAAAAATTAGAAGGAATTGAGCTAGGGCTTTAAAATTTTGTACATATCACTCATTTCGCCTAATTAGCTGAAAACCAATTTTTTGTTTAAATCCGCCCATAACCACGCCTACTTCCCACATAACCTAAAATTAAAAATCTTAGTATTTTTCTCAATTTAGCATTTATATTATTACAAATCGCTAGTAGAGATTGTATTTGAGTCCTCAATTATATAAAAATTGCAAGTGCCACGCCCAACGCCCATATATCAATTTCAATTTTATACGTTGTTGGAAATTACAGGAATTTTTTTTTATAAAACGCTTTGTATTTTTTGATCTATGTAAATCAGTACATAGAACAAAGTAAATAACTAAAGCGTAATACATTAGCTCAACATTTGCAAAAAAATCATGATGAAATAGTTTACAGTTTTTTGTTAATTAATCAATCATTCCAACTATGCAGAAAAAAATCATCATTGATTTAGCCATGTGTTCATTAATAATACTTCATTTTTAAAGCCTACTTTTAGGAATATGTGGAAAGGACACACAAACAATGAGGCATTTATATATAGTAGATTGGCAAACAAATGTTCGGTTATATGCATATTTAGCTTGTTCATGTCGGTTGCCCGTTTCATACGGTCTGTAATCGTTGATTTAAACTGAGATACTCTCTCGGCTCAAGACCAATTTGCTTTTGTACATGCTTTTTATTATATAAGCATTCAATTTATCATTTGCCCCTTAAGATGTGCTTTGGTAATCTTGTTCAATACATAGCAACATGGACTAAAAATAACGAATTTTGGGTTGTTTTTTGCCGAGTATGTTTTACTATTTCGTTAAATAAATCAACATAGGCAGGTATAGGCAGAATTTTCTTTTTGCAATGGTTAACTAAGTCCCTAGTTTATCAATTTTTGTTAATGACAAGACCTCGGTCGTCCTCGGAAGTATAGTTTTATCCTGGAGAAAATGAAACAACCTGATTTTTGGCAACTTGCAAGTAAACCGCAGATTAAATAGGAAAATGACAACACAATTATATATTTTTTAATGCAAAAAACACTTCAATAGGTTCTGTATAGTATAACTTAAACGAAGTTCCAATGCGTTTCATAGTTTCGGAGATATGGGCTTACAAAATACTCTCTTAAATGATAAACTTTGGATTCATTGTACCATTTATGAATTTCAAATGCTTGTACCGCGATATTTCGCCAAGATATCGGCAAAACCTTTAAAGATTTAGTTAATTGGAATGTTCTTTACAGATTGGAATCAAAAATTTTGAGATTGGGTCTCATGAAAATTTGGAGTTTTTGCCGCTCATAATACACTGTGCGGCGCCACTTCCCACACATCGCATCGATCAATGGATTTATTGATAGAACACATCGGTGAGCAGATAATTTCAAGTTTTGGGCCGCTCGATTGACCACCAAGATCGTGGGATATCACACCGTTAGAGTTTTTTCTGTGGGGATATGTAAAGTCTAAAGTTTATGCGGACAAAGCCGCTTCGATTCAGGCCTTGGAGCAAATCATCACGCGTGTCAGTCGCCAGTTAGCAGTGGAAGTGCTCGAACGATTCATCGAAAAAGGGGCTCAACTGATGTACAATCTGAGACGTAGCTGCGGCCAACATTTGATAGACATAATCTTCAAAAAATAAATGCCAAAGAATGTTCTTTCAAATGATAATAAACATTCCCCATTCAATTTGAATTTTCAGTGTTTTTTTTCTTTAAAAAAGTGGGGAACCTCGAAATGGATCACGCTATATAAAATGTTACAAAGCATTGCGTAACAAAATAACTATAATAATACCCTTCATCATGTAGCGGTGACACATACCGATTTGTCTCATTTTCGGCGAGGGTATGTCCAAAAACGGCTACGCGGACCAAAGTGTCTTCGGGTGGGCGGCCTTCGGCCGGGATAATACATTTTCTCCTCGGGGAAATTTCAAAAGACGGCTACGTGGTCAAACAGTGAGAGCTTTGCCTCTGGGGCCATATTTAACCCAGGCCGGTCACGCACAGACTGTTTGGTCCGCCTAGCCGTCTTTTGACATACCTTGGTCTGCGTAGCCGCCTTTTGGCATTCCGACGATTCGAAAGTTGTTTTACAAAAAATGCTCATGATACATTTTACTTTGATTAGCGTGATGGATATTTGAGAATAAATTTGTTTGTACGTTATGACATAATTTTTTTTTTGGGAAAAAAAAGTTGATTTTATCTACTGTTAAAAATGACATGTTGCCCAACGTTGATGTCATATTTCCCACATTTTTCTACAACAAGTAACATTGTTTTTTTTTTTGGGCGATATGACATACATGGTTTTGCGCGATATGACGCTACGCCAATTAATTTACGAATATTTGGGACTAAAGGTGAGGGGATTCGTAAGTCGGTTTACTCGACTAAACTTTCTTACTTGTTTATATATTTTTTAAGTTTTGTGAGGCATTTGGTATTTACCAAAAAGAAATTTATTCGATTTCAGAGAAAAAAATACTGAAATAGTTTTATACATTAGGTCGGGTCAGAGAAAAATATCGCGGTTGTCCGCATCTCATATGAAAGCTTGTTTTGTTTAGTGATTATCCTCAAAATATTTCGCATATATATTAAGCTGCCAGCCAGAGAGCTAGAGCGATATTACATAACAACTAAAAGTTATGTTTTTCTTGCAAATATCTACTGAAACAACAGTTTTTATTTGCTAAAATAGAACCGAAAAGGTGAGCTAAAACGGCAAACATATGTTTGCAAAAGTAACAGCCAAGTCTGCCTGTGATTTCGTTTTCACAGAGGTGTTATGTACACCAAGATTTTGAAAATGTCGTGAGTATAAATCGGTCAGTTAATTCCTAAAATTTCGTCATTTGCAAAACAGAACCAAATCACCCATGTGATTTTAAAACGGTTCGAGTTATGAAAACACCATGATTGCAGAACAGACCTGATAGAGAGAGATTTAGATATATAATCCCTATAAAATTAAATCCGATCATTGCCAAATTTGAAAAAATCAGTTCACATTTAGATGAAGAATTTCGATTTCAACCAATATTGGCACACATATTATGTATGTATACTCAGTGTTGGCACAAATGACGATTTCACAAGTTTTGCTATGAAATTACGGTTTTTAAGATATAAAAAAAAATTAACAAATTTTACACTTTAGTTAATTTAGATTAAGGTTATAACTCTGGTTTTTGTGACAAGGTTAAGTTAGGTTAAAGGACGCGTAGTGCACTACCAATTAGCGTGAACTACTCCTCTCGGAGACCGAAAGGTCCATTGTGTTAGTCCTATAAAGAATTAAAGATTTGAAAAATGAGAGGGGTGGAGGGGGCCCCAATAAATTTTGACAATGTAATATAATTAATTGGCCTTATTGGGTTCATATTACTGTAATAGATTCAGTAAATAAATAAAGACACCATACAAATTTCAAAAAGTGTTTCGCAACTTTATCAAAAACTCAGAGCCATGTCCGAAGAAAAAGTTATATCTAATTTAGCTAAATCTACCAGATTAAATTAGAAATTTCACATCATAATAAACAGAAATATGTATAGCTACTGTAATTTAATGGATATCTTGTCGATTTTTTGTTCTCTACTCGTTTTGGGTACACTATTAATTTTCTAAAAGCCAAAATTCGAATAGTTTGGATAGCGGCCAATGGTAACGCAAATACTTCCAGGAAATTCTCAAATACCCGTTTAAATGTTGTTATTTCTTTTGTTCGTGTGTGGTGGTGTTTGTTGTTAATATTTGTGTGTATGTGTGAGGGTGTTTTTTTATCATGTTGCAAAATATAAAATATATTCCGGTTTGAAGTTACAAAAAAGCTGTTTAATACATCTGTTGTTATTTCGTCTTCTTTCGTTTCGTTAATTATAATTTCTGTCTTTTGTTTACTTTTACATATTTCATTAATTTGTTTTATTTTGTTTTTTTTTCGGTTGCTGTTGTTGTTGTTGTTCTTCGTTTGTTTGTTTATTGCTGTCTTTTTAATTTAACTTTTACATAAATTAAATTAAAAATACATACAAATTATAAGAGTCCTTATCCTGCTGTTGCTGAAAATGATTTTTTGGTTTTGTTGTTCTTCTTCTCTTGTTGTTGTTGTTGTTTTTTTAGTAAATAAGGCTAAATTTTCAATTCTTTTTTCCAGTTTATACTTAATTTAAAAATTTTGTATTTCTTATTTGAATTTCTTTTATTACTTTTTCTTTACTTTGTTTTTTTCATTTCAAATAATCCTTAATGGAAAACGAGGTAGGATTTTTGTTGTTGTTGTTGTATAAAAAATTTATTGGTTATTTTTTGTTTCAAAGTTCTTTTGTTTTGTTTGTGTTCATAGAAAATAATGATATCTTGAAGTTAAACATTTCTAATTGTGAAATAACTAAAACGGCTTTAATTACAATTTAAGGAGAAAGCAAAATAAAGGATCAGATCTTAAGAATTAAAGCCCATTTTACAATAATATACACTATTGATTTTTCGAAAATTATAAATGTAGATACTTAATTGTTGTTCAATGTGCATTGGTGCAGGGGATTCATTCGATAACATTGTTGAACTTTGTTCAAAAAAAACTTTGTAGTAAAATTAAAAAAATAATGTCTCCAAGGATTTCCTGACATTCCTTAAATGTACATAAAAGATCTCACCTAATGACAGAGTAACGTCGAAATTTATATAAAATTCTCAGGATATCCTTTAATGTTGACAGCTGACAGGACATGTATTTTTTCGATTCAAGTCATTGAAGTAAGAATGTACACAATCACCCTTATCGGGAATAAAATTCCACGCGGAATTTGTTCCCTGTTCCTTAAATTGCACATTTAAAAGGGATAAAATTCCGTGTGGAATTTTATTCCCGATAAGGGTGAATATTAACATAATCGGCCAAAGAATTGGTCGTTATATATAAATAATGCTCATTACAGCGTTTGGGAAAGGCACAAAGTTCCAAGAACTACTAATGCTATAAACATTAGTAATCAAAATATTCGTCCTATGATGCAATAATAAAGGTAATCACGTGCCCACAATAAATACACCATGTAACAAAAGTCTACATACGATGTAAAATTTGAACATTTTTATCCAAATAAACAAATATCGCAGGCTGGTTTTCAAAGTTTTATTTCACAAATAAAATACACACAGCTAGTAGAGACGAAAAATGCAAAAATTTAACATCAGTTCCCGTACTTAAAATCGCCTTGCTCGAAGAATTGGATAGAATTTCGCTTAATATTGGCCTGAACAAAATGGTCTATTCACGCCATCTATAACTACCGAAGTCATTAAAGCAACTGGTTGCCAAACAAGTTATTAATGTTAATAATTTTGTGCCGTATGTGACTTATGTATAATTGTAGATTTGACAATTTTCGTTTTCTGTAGCTTTAAGCTAGAGAAAATGTGATAGAATCATGATTATTTTTCCTATTTTGTTTTATTTCATAAAAATATTTTATTTTACTTTTTATCCCACTTTGAATGTGGATTTTGCAATCGTATGTAGACTTTTGTAACATGGTGTACATACAGTTGTCATATTTCAGTTTGTTAGACAATACTTGAAGGCAACCGTTTTGTATTTTTATGCCCTTCAGCATAGGATGGTAAGGATTTAACGATATTTATTCAGTTTATAAAAAAACTGATTTCTTGATCCATTGGCTGATAGTACGAGTTTCAAGGCAATCGTTTCAAATTTAGATTAAGTATATTATATGCGTGCTTATTCTGCTCTATCAAGGTGGAGTAGGGTATCACATAGTCGGCTCTGCCTGACTTGTTAATAAGAAAAAGTAATCATTGAAACTAATTGATAAGTAACAAGACATACCCCATTAGAATTTATGAATACAATCTACTTGAATGCGACAGAAGTTTATACTCTTTTAACAATAATAACATCGCTAACATTCATTCGGAGAGCATCTTACTTAACCCCTCTTCATAAATCTGGAAGCCTGACTGATGTGGGGAATTATCGTGGAATCGCAAAATTAGTATAATTCCAAAACTTTTTGAGAAAATGGTTTCTGAGATTTTATCTCATAAAGTATCGTCTATTCTAAGTCCATTCCAACATGGATTTCGTAAAAGTTTTCAACGGTGACAAATTTAGTGCAATTTTCTTCTCAGGTTATAAACGAGTTTGTTCTTGGTAATCAGACAGGCGTGATTTATACAGAATTTTGTAAAGCTTTCGATAGAGTCAATTACAAACTCCTAATACATAAGCTGGATCTTATTAGTTTTAGTAACAACTTATTGCGTTGGATATCGTCTTATCTTGATAGTCGTATTCAGATTGTGAAATTTGGTAGATCCTATTCTGATCCGATTTTGGTTCCATCCGGGGTTCCCCAAGGTAGCCATATTGGTCCCATTCTGTTTCTGCTATTCATCAACGATTTGTCAGAATCCATTTCTAGTTCTAATTTATTGATGTATGCAGATGATGTTAAGATATTTTTTTCTTATAAAACATCTGAAGATTCAATGCTCCTTCGAAATGATTTGGTTAGTTTTGGAAATTGGGGTGATATATGTGTTTCTCTAGGTCGAGGGCGATTCCATCTACGTTTAGTCTTCATGGTTCCAATTTAGATACTGTTAAATCCTTTGTGGATCTTGGTATATTAATGGATCCTAAACTCAATTTCAATAATCACATAATTACAATGGTGAATAAAGCTTATGGCGTGCTCGGTTTCATTAAGCGATGGGCGAAAGAATTCGTAGATCTAAATGTCTATATATAGAAAATCATTAAAATTTTTCTGTAGCTAGTATTTCCACCCTCTACTATTAACCCGCTATGGTCCGGATCATGGTGTGTACGCAATCCTTACGTCATGGGGATGTGGCCCCCTCGGCCGGAATAGGCGGGTAAGAGTGGATGCGTTGGGAACGTTCTTTGTGACAACGTCGACTGTCGATGATTTCGATAAAACTGAAGACACATCTGGAGGATTTGCATCGCTAGCTATTATTTATGTAATTTTTCATTATTCTCAATGTTGAATAACATGTTTCAGCTAATCTTAGGGAATGGGTCTTTTTTGAGTTTACCTGTACTATTCCCCACTATAAACGCTGCATTTCTATCTATAGGTCATCATGGTGTTCTGTTCATTTTTAGTTTCCTCCTATTGTTTTGGTAAAACGGAAAATGTTGCAGTGGTAGTGCGTCCGGATGAGTTAGTTTTAGCTACAGAAACTCGAATTAATGATGAAAACATGAAATGCTGATGTAAAAATACTGCCAGTGCTCTGGCTGGGAATCTGACCCAGCACCCAGCCTTCCAAGTCTAGCCCACTTACCACTAAGCTACCAAGGCCACATGGCATTAGCTTACTATTTTGTTGTGTGTGTGTGTTTTTTTTGGAAAGGGTTTTTGTTTATTTCTGATTTGATTAATGAATAGAAGACGCAGAATCTAATATGGGAAAAATTACCTTGATAGAAAAGTCTGATATTTTCAACACAGTTTGAAAAATAAAAATATTTTACCTCCACTATGTTTATGCTGAGCCTAATCACGACATCCGTTATCAACAAGTATCGATCGTAATCTTTAAGTTTTGAATCACCGCAACCGTTATTGGGGAAAAATTTGCGAGAAATTTCTCGAAACCAAAAAGGTCATCGAGCGGGCATTTGCTTTTGAGCGGGCATTTGTGTATTTTTTTATAGAAAAAAAAACAGATATTTTAGTATAAGTTTTGGCAGAATTATATATTTTATGACCTACCATTGACGAAAAACCTCCAATGCAACTTCTGAAAGAAATTCCTGAAAGAACGTACAATTTCATTGAATTTATGCTATGGAACCTTATTCTAGAATAGAACGTAAGCTCTCTTTCGTTAGGTTTTCAATATGAAATGTGTTCCGTCAACAACCAATCGCTGTACGTAGAACATTCATTCCTCTGGGCTTCCCGGAATCTCATTTTATCCCACGAAGGACTCCATGTATTGTCATGAGTTGTCTGTGCTATATAACAAACAAGATAATCATTTTCAGCTATAATCATAGTTGTCGAATAGCTGGGGAAATTAATTTCGACATAGTTACATGTTTCCTATGAAAGAGTCTTATTATAAAAAAACTTATTTTGATTTTTTTGGTAGTACAAAGGATTATTTTTGTCTCTTATTTATCTTCATATAGACCTTGCTTTGTATTTTTCTGAATCCGAAGATGAGGAATACACAAAAATAACATTGAATCATTAAAATACAATTAATTTAATGCAATTATTTGTATTCCTATTTCTTTGCATTTTTCTTCTTCTTCACTAATAGACATTGCCATTCAATGCAAAATATTGACTTGTATTTATTAATTAGAAATTCAGGAAATGTTTATTCGTAAAAAGTTTCGACAGACTGAAAAAATTCGAAATAAATTCCAAATTTTACAATTCAATAAAACCAATCTTTCTATGATACTTATATTTCTACATCCTCTCTCAATCGTCGACCCCAACTTGAATTCGAAGTTTATTGAAGCATTTAATGTCCAATGCCTTTGTAAACATATCGGCTTCTTGCTCCTTCGATGCAATTAGCATAGTTTTGATATTTCCATTCGAACCGTAATTGCGGATAAAATGGTGCTTAACATCTATATGCTAGCTCTCTTATTTTCGGAATTATAAGCCATTCTAATGCATCTGCGATTGTCTTCATATATTGGTACAGTTTCATTCCGCAACTCACGTAAATCTTGCAATAGTCCACGTATCTAGAATGCTTCCGATACTGCCGAACTCAGGGCAATATACCCCGCTTCGCTTGACGAAGTAGCAACAGTACATCCATATACCTTGAACAGATACCCGCCAAATGATTTTCGATTTTGGGCGTCATTTTCCCAATCAGCATCTGCATATCCAACAATCGGATTCTTGTCGTTTTTATTTTATAGTAATTTCATTCCCTTTGTATCATTCAAATAAAGTAAAATTCTTATTAGATGTTGCCAATGTATCTCTTTTGGTTCGTTTTGGTATCGACCCATATATGCGACAGAGTAGCAGATATCAGGTCAGTATCTTAGCATTGAATACATAAGGCTTTCAATTAATTCACGATATGGTTTATTGACTGTTGCACTTCCTTTGTTCGCAGGAATATTAAGGCCTTTCTCCATTGGTGTTTGGTTAAGGCCTTTCTCCATTGGTGTTAGGTTCGACCATTCCAAATTTGGTTAGTAGTTTGTCAATTGTATTTTCATTTGAAAGTTAAATGATTTGACTACAAACAAATTGGCTAGATGGGCCAGAAGCAGCGGTTTGGGCGTAAACCCAAACAATACAGAAATGTTTCTCTTTACTAGAATGAATAAAGTCCCACATGTGGACCCTCCACCTCGGATAAATGGAACAGATCTAGTCTTTTCTGAAAGTACAAAATTTTTAGGAATAATTCTAGATAGAAAACTGTTATTTAGACTTAACGTATTGGAACGTGTAAGGAAGGCCAACGTCGCCTTATATTCCTGCAAAAAGGCTGTAGGGTCGCGGTGGGGCCTTTCTCCTAAAATCGTCCACTGGATATATATAGCAGTAGTTCGTCCTATACTGCTATACGGCATTGTGGTATGGTGGACGGCAAAGGACAAACTAACCATCACCAACCTACTAACAAAGGTTCAGAGAACAGCCTGCCTGAGCATAAGCGGAGCCTTAAGGACTACAGCGAGCGAGTCTCTACAAGCCCTACTACATATACTGCCGATTAATATTGTGGCAAGAGAAGTTGCAACCAAAGCGGCAATAAGATTAAACTGCCTATCAATGTGGAGGTACAAAAACTACGGTCACATGAAGATATCAAAGTGTAGTGCTATGGTAACCGACCGAGTGGCAATATGGGAAGTAGCCAAGTGGGTGAGTCGCAACATAGTAACCAACACTGGCGTTGTAATTTACTCGGACAGCCAGGCTGCCATCAATTCTCTGGAGGCAACATCCCTAAATTCACAAACAGCCTTCGACTGCCGCAGATCTCTTAAAAAATTACTTAAAAAAATTTAAATATATTTCGACTTACGAAATCTCTGTTAGTGCAAACCGACAGTAATTGCATGCGTCATAGTGTTGTTAAGGTTTCCTGAAAGCGAGAGTTAACAAAGCAGCATTTAAATAGAAGCTGGGCTTAGTAGAATTTAAGCGACGAAATCGGATCTATCACCCCTGCTCTGCATTCCGGCTTTAGTCGGAATTTTCCGCTCGTGTTCAGAACAATTAAGATTGATTTCAAAATCAATCAACACGAAAAAACATTAAAATTTTTCACACAGGGATCACACAACTGAGTATCAGATATTATTTAAGAGATCTTAATTTGTAACCAGTCATTTCCAAGATTTTGTCTGCGACTCTGGATGCCTTAGACAAGACAATTTATCCCCAACAGATAAAATTGTAAATGACCGAATGAAACGAAGTCGAAATATAGTAAAAAAAAAATCCTGGGGCAAGAGTATGATATACGAGACACCTCGATCTGACTTGATCAAAAAAGAATGTGCATGTTATCGATATCTCGATTAGTTAGCGAGTTATCAGACGTTAAAGTTTGAAAAAATACGTGGCTTCATTAAGCATTACATTATTTTGGGTCAAATACCTGAAGGCGACGAGGAACATCGATATTCTAAACTATTGAAGAACTTCACCCTTTAATATCGATACCGAATGGTTCAATGCATCTTTGATAACACTTTCAAATTCCTAATTAGACATTTACTTAATAGTCAAATGACACTGCCTGTGATTTGATCAGTGTTGGATTGAGTGACAAATTGTTTTTAATTTTTTTTCTGAATTGTCGCATTGAAAATTCTATTCAAATGAGTTATATTCATTTTTGAGTTACACTAATATTCGCTTATAACAAAAACATTTTTGTTTGTAATTGAAACCGATTTAGTTATTTTCATTTCTTTGTCGAATTGGTGTTATATCCAAGAATTAGATAAAATTTTGTTCATACTAATCGAAATAAAAAATGATGCAACTTAAGAAAAAATAAAAGAAAAAAACGTGTGTTTATGTGAGCATTTCCAACTAAATCGTCCACTGTCAATTATTATTTTTCTCTTTTGGTTTTGTACACTTAAAAAATATATAAATAAAAATATAAATAATTTGCAAACTATTTTTTTTGTAAACTTACAAAGTAACAACTTAATTGCTTATAAAATATAATTTTAAAAATGTATATAATAGACGTGAGAACTTTACAGATTCGCTGCGTATTATTGTTGGATCTTTTTTATATTTTTGGCAAACAAAGAGGAAAACAAATGTTTAACGACGTATGTTGTTGTGTTGTTTTGTTTCTTTTTTTTTTGCTTCTTTTCTACTTGGTGTGTGTATAGTTGTGTGTTTTTTGTTTTATTCTTATTTTCTTTGTTCTATGATTCTGATTTCCGAGTTTATGGTGTGCAAAAAACAATATCACACACACTAGAGTGTCGATTGTTTAGATTTCTTTTTGAAAATATGTATTATCGATCATTAATTTTTTGTTGTTTTTCTTTCTCTTTTTTTTTGGTGACAATAATGACGATGATATACTATTCGTACGTACGTAATAATTATCGTAATAGTTAGTTAGTAGTAGTAGTTAATATAAGATTTTCATTATTATTAAATTTTGTTGTGGCTGTGGTTGTGGCTGTTGTGGTGGTGGTGCATATATGAGAACTTGTCCAATATACAACGTCCTTTGAGCATTGCTTTGATGATGCTGCTGCTTCTAGACACGCAAGATCTCGCATGCTTTGTTATAGCAAATTGCAATCCAATCAGGCTGCGTTGCGCCCCATTGAATTTGATTGACTTCACCTTCGGCGGCTGTATATGCTAAAATTGGATCCTCGATTGCACGTGGCATTTGCTGTATATCCCAGATCAGTGCTTGGTGATCATCACCGGCAGTGCATATATGACAGGAACTATAAGACAAAAAGTTAAGAAGAATATAAGGATTACAAATTTAGGTTTAGATAATTTGTATAGGGATTTGAAATTTTGGTAGAAATTTTCTAAAAAGGAATCAGACATACACAATCTCATTAGAATCCATATAAGAATTATAGATATTACGTATTATTATTCTCTTAAACGTAGCAATATGTAGCAAAGGAAAATATAGACTTATATAGCGAATTGCTGATTGTTGTTGTTGTACATAATCCTATAATCCATATATTTCTATTGCAGACTTCGTTCTGGCATATATCCGATTTATTTATTTATTGAATCCATTTACGTAACATAAAGCCAATATGGCCAATCAATTATATTACATTGTTAAAATAAACTTAACCTATAATTAACAAAACTATTAATAAGAGCAGCCATAAAATATAAAACCTAAAGAAAAAAAGGTCCAAGTCCGTAGTAACCTAAATTAATAAACAATAATTGATGAAAGTACGAAAAGATCTTTTTTTGCACTTTATGTAGCTTTCGAGTATACAAAGCTTTCGAGTATACAAAAAAAATTGATGAAAGTACGAAAAGATCTTTTTTTTCCACTTTATGTAGCTTTCGAGTATACAAAATTAAGTTCAAATTTACATTATGGAAACTGAAATAATGAAGCAAACAACTCGAATAGTTTTAAAGAAAAATATTATAAGAGTGCGAGATAATTCTTAACTCGTGAGGCAGTCCATTCCAACTTCGTGCTATTCTAACCAAATACGATATACGAGGGTTGCTATGTATATTTCTGGCAAAGGCAACACTAAGTGTTGCCTGGCGCCATCTGACATTTCCATTGGAAAGTATGACATTTTTTAGCAAAACTTCACTCAGACCGTTTTCTCATTTGGGCGCGAATTGTTTTGGTTACAGTGTGTTGAAAATTAACCTCCAAAACATGGTTTTTGAACGCTTCGACAGCTGCTTCAGGTGTCGATAAACGTTGACGAAGCAGTTTTTTCTTGATGTGAGTGAATAAGAATAAGTCATTGGGTGTCAAATCAGTGCTGTACGGCGGATGACCCATCAATTCGACGTTTTGGCCGTCAAAAAGGCGCTGGTTGAACTGGTTAGAGCTCGCATTGTCATGGTGAACAATGATTCGTCTTCTCTTGTTCGTTTTTCGAATTTCTCCGAAGACTTCAGCCAAACAAATTGTGGTGTACCACTCAGAATTGACATCCTACGTCCTAAGCGGAGCAGTCGCCACATGACGAGTATTGCTGAAGAAACAGGCGACTATTTGCTTCGAAGTGCTTCTTCCACGAACAGCATTCGTTGGCTTTGGCTCGTCTTCGAAGACCCACACGGTCGATTGCTGTTTTGTTTCGGGCTCATACGCATAGATCCATAGATTTCAAGTCACTGTAAACAACACAAATGATGGTCGTACGTCAAAATGTTCTGAGTACGTTCATGCTAAAAAATTTCAAACTTTCCAATGGAAATGTCTGATGGCGCCAGGCAACTATTAGTATTGCCTAGGCAGACATATATATATAGCAACCCTCGTATATTGTAATAACAATTTGTTTGAAAATATTTATTTCAGGTTCGACAAATGTTGTTTGTAGTTGTCTAAAATTTCGGCCCTGGGGAAAGAATTGTTGCTTTCACTCCTGTTCTGTATTCCGAGATCGGATTTAAACCGAAATTTTGGTTGATAAATCTCACCATAATTGCGGAATTTTATTTATGTGTCTTAAGCTTATAGTAAATATTAGATTAATAAGGAACAAAGGCAATTGACAACTATTGATGTGTAAAGTATGGCCCATCCGAAATCGGGAATATGTTCGTATTTTACTTTTATCAATGTGGGATATATCAGAGCAATGTTTTTGCGGTTTATATAATTGTAGTGGTGGTGTTGAGAGCATTCATTGTTGTCAAAATAATGTTGCGTAAGCACAATTGACATTTATTTTTTTAAATTGATTGCAGAATTAAAGCAGAATTCCTTTTTATTTATACAAATTTTTTTCCAATTTATAAATTGATTTTTGCCACATTGGGACGAAAATGTGACGAAAAAGACTATATTGCAACTTGGGGACCTGGAGAAAATAATTAGGCTTAAAATATAAAAAAATATCGATAAACAACGATTTTACTGAATAAAG
Source organism: Eudasyphora cyanicolor (assembly GCA_963930755.1). Lineage (NCBI taxonomy): Eukaryota > Metazoa > Arthropoda > Insecta > Diptera > Muscidae > Eudasyphora > Eudasyphora cyanicolor. The sequence goes on from OZ005736.1 coordinate 254,706,495, forward strand.
ATATATTAATATGTAGTCATATTCCTATCATTTAAACGAGAAATATAGTGTGATCCAAGTAGAGATACTTTTTTTGACAGATCACGTGTGAGTCGTGTCATGCTGTCATGTTATTTTTGTTAAGTATTGTTTGGAAAGACTTCATGGAAAGACTTACGCCTGAACAACGTTTACAAATCGTTCAACTTTATTACGAAAATTCACGTTCTGTGAGGAATGTGTTTCGTGCACTTCGCCCAACTTATGGTCAACATAATCGAGTCATCGAAAATTGGACTCAACGGATGGACCGTCTGAGACGTTGTTCAGGCGTTAGTCTTTGCATGATGAAATGTCAAAAAAGGCTATTGAAAAAAGTAGCTCTACTTGGATCGCCCTATACAAGATATTTTTCCTATTATAACATTGTTTAAGACGGGTCACATTTTTACTTGTTTTAAAATACTTTTCAGTATTTTTATATCTTGTTTACATATTTTTTTTTATTTTTTATTATAACTAGCATATTTTTTATGTTAATTAAATTTTCCAAACATTCCAAGTATCATAAAAATATAAAAATGTTGTCACCAAACTTTAGAAGATACCAACTACTTTAATTTTATAAATTTGGTCGGCTACAACGGATTTTAGTCGGTTTTAGAGAAAATTTTGGTCGGAAAAAATGTTTTGCAGTGACAACACTGACTAAAGGCCCAACTATAATATGCATAAGCTAGCTTAAGCAACTGTGCGAATGCATGAAATCGCATGTACCAAACTATAATAGGCATGTTTTCGTTACAAGCTAGCAATTTTAGTTTAGCACTTTGCAACGAAAACAACTGACTTCCACTAACTGACACATAAGCAATAAGTGTCGGATTTTCACTATCTGGTAGCAATGGTGTCATGAGTTGCGAAGAAAGAACAGTGCAAAACAGACAAAAAAATCGTGAAAAGTATTTATAAAACATATATTTACTATTCTATGTTCAATTGTTTACACTCTTTTTGCAAATATTAAAATAATTTCCTATTTTTGTTCTTCTTCTTCCCGTTAATTCACAATAATTATAAAATGTCTCCAAAAATGGGATGCTATATTGCTAAATATAGGGTGCCCAATCTGGCAACATCATACTCCATTAAGACAGGAACACAAGCACCAAACTTCATCGGGAACTAATAGTGCTTAAAAGTGCTTAGCTCCCCATACAAATTAAGCACTTATGGTGTAACGAAAACACGCCTAATGTACTTAAGTAAACTTTTCGTTAAGTTCTCTCAGTTCCCATTTGCTTAAGCAGGGTGCGAAACTTAACGCACATTCCGTACGGAATTCCTTATGCTTATTAGGCATGTTTTCGTTACAAGCTAGCAGTTTTAGTTTAGCACTTTGCAACGAAAACAACTGTCTTCCACTAACTGGCACATAAGCAATAAATGGCGGATTTTCACTATCTGGTAGCAATGGTGTGATGAGTTGCGAAGAAAGAACAGTGCGAAACAGACAAAAAAACTCGTGAAAAGTATTTATAAAACATATATTTACTATTCTATGTTCAATTGTTTACACTCTTCTGCAAATATTAAAAAAATTTCCCATTTTTGTTCTTCTTCCCGTTAATTCACAATAATTGATAACAATCCCTCCAAAAATGGGATGCCATATTGCTAAACATAGGGTGCCCAATCTGGCAACATCATACTCGATTAAGACAGGAACACAAGCACCAAACTTCATCGGGAACTAATAGTGCTTTAAAGTGCTTAGCTCCCCATACAAATTAAGCACTTATGGTGTAACGAAAACACGCCTATTATAGTTGGGCCTTAAAGCACAATTAAGGTTGTATGTTTGAATCCCTGTTTTCTACCAAATTTAAAACTACCCAATACCAAATACCGAATACAGTAACATCATTTGTTTTTCAGTAATCATGCTTAATCAAAACTCAAATTAGTCAAGCCCAAACACAGTGCAGCGCACGTAAGACGTACCTACAGTAGGCATATGTTGACATATGGTGAAAAATAATACAAATTGATTTAAATTTGTATGTTTCATTCAATGTAACGTAATAGGGTTACGTTGAAGCTACTTGTTTGTAACTGTATTACATTTTTGGGGTATGTTTTTGAATCAGTTTTATTTTTTTTTTATAAAAACTCATACCGTACAACAATGTGTTTTTAATTTTTTGAAAAAAGTTGCAGAGGTCATATTCCTAATCTACAGCCCAGGTATTTATATACACGACATGGACTTAAGAGTAAAAAAAGAAGAGTCCTTCAGAAGAGAAGAAATAAGGGACCCCGGACATAACGCCTGCGGCAATAAGGCGCATTTTTTTGCCGTTATGATCCTTCTAGAACGTTCATAACGCCCACTGTATCATAACTCCATACTTTGTCATATTTTCGAAATATTAATGTTAATATTATGAGTCCTCAAAAAATTTGCAGATATCAATGCAATCAAACCATATTTTGTCATATTTTCCAAATATTAATGTTAATAGTATAAGATTCCTAAAAATGTTGGAAGGAAAGTGATCACAACGCCAATGGGCTTTAGGAAGTTTTCGAGGCGGTCGCAACGCCAAAAAATTGGTCGTTAAAAAATTTGGCCTTAGGCACTGGGCATTAAGTCCGGGCAAAAAATGCATACATTCTCTCCTTGCACATGCATTGAAGGTGCACTTGTCCAATTCATAAACGAGTTTCACTGGATCAACCATTTGCCTACGAGTAGGTTCATTATTTGTGGATCATTTTATCGCCAATTAGTAACAGGTTTGTTTACACCAAGCAACTATTATTCGAGAGATGTTTTTTAGATCGATCAGCGACTGTGTTGGCTAATAGAGGCCATACCCGATACCAGCGCCATCAGGTGATGCTGCCAGCCTATTGATCGTGTATGGGCTTGTGGTGCGATTGCGGAATGTGGTATATCAGAGTTTGATATTTTTATTATTATACCAGGATGCTGGTGTCGTGCATTGTAAAGTTATCTTATCTAGGTTTTTTCTTTTTGATCAAGCAGTAAACATGGCGCGACAATGAATTCGGAAGAAAAGAGATAATTAAAACACAAATGATATTATAAAATGTTAGAAAAGCTAAACGAAATTGATCCAGATTTCAATAGAGAAAAAGTTGTTAAAAATTAACGTTTTTCGAAATAATTATAATCACGATTTAAAAACAATTAAAAAATCTCGTGCGGACACTATGGGAAAATAAGGGGAAATAGGCGCACATAGGACTATGAAAACAACCTTCAAATTTGTAGGTTCCTATGATCAAAAGCAACGATTTTTATTAAGATTATAGGGTTATGTGCATTTTTAATAGTGTACTTCTTCTATAATTAAAATTTTGATTATACACTTCAGTAGTTTATAAACATTAGGGTGGGCTGATTTATTTTAAATATGACTTTTTTTATTATTTGTCAATGACCCATAGTGTTAAATGCATTATTCCAAAACTTCAGCATTCAAAAATGTTGTGGACCATAATTTTATACTATTTGAGTAGTTTTGGTTTCAGTTTCGAAAATATTCATAGACTTTTATCATGATGTTGCCAAAAATATGTTTGAACTTCAATGGTCTATATATTTGAAACGCAGCAACACACGATCAAGCAACTCAAATAGCTTTTAAACTTAATTTTATTAGCTTTAATTAAAAGAACTAAAAAAAAAGATAACTGAAGTTGGTATTATATTGTGTTTTTACATTAAATTCCACAAAGTTGCTTTTGTAGCTCCACTGCGCGATACACGGGAACAGCAAAAAACGACGCACTATGGACAAAAATGGAAAATTGTGGCCAACGTGCTGTGAAATCTACAAAAATGCTTGGATTTTAATGAAATTTTAAATGAAGGCAAATAAAGTCCCCTTTATTCATATAGAGGATTTTTTTTTATTTTTAAAATTTTCATAATTTTTCAATAAAAGCGACGTAAAATTATAGGAAAAAGCACAATCATTAAATTTTTATTGTATTATTTTATCGTAAAGTCTGATCGGTCGTGAATAAAATAAGACCATTCCTAAGAAAATCGATGCATATTTTAAAAAGTTGTAGCCAATTTAGCAAGTCATCTCACTTAAATTTGAAAATTCGGTATAGCGCCAAAGAGCAACGATGGCCAATTTAGCAAGTAGCCAATTTAGCAAGTCATCTCACTTAAATTTGAAAATTCGGTATAGCGCCCAAAGAGCAACGATGGCGCATGTGAAATCTTTTTAGAAGGGCTCAAAGAAGACTCTAAAAAAAATTTTGGTAGCGACGCTTACACGAAACGTAATGTAAAGAAAGATAATTTTTCTGTCAAAAAAGGACTGTATTTCCATGTAGATTTTAATAACGAAAACAAACAAAAATTTAAAGCGTCTATAAATGATTTCATACCTCATAAAGCATGGCTTAAGTTGATGAGTATTTTGGTCCAATTAGTTTCTCATTTCTCAACAATTCAAATTTCAGCAATCTGTGCTCTAAGTCGGGTTCAAATATGTACCCAACGTTGGACAAGCATTTGATCATCTATATATATATACCTCCATTCTAAAACATGCTAAGTCGACTTATTATTATTCCAAATTATATTCGGTCAAAATTTGGTGTTTATCCGTCAACTCAATCAAAAGTTATCCAGCAAACAGTACAGGTCATTCGATTTCCACTACAAAGGAATTCCACACAAATTTTAAAAATAGATTCAACTTTGATCGCCTCTCCTGAAAACCTACCTTTTCGCACTTAGCATAGTTTCGAATGGAGGTATCGATATTTTGTTTATATTTTGCATACCGAATAATGGAGTAAGCCGAAAATTGGAGTAAGCGCTCTTAAAGTTGCGACCACCGACTTAGAATTTAATTTTAATGATTTCCAAACGTTGCACGTAAATGAATGTTACCATGATGAAACTTCGACTAACGTTTTGACACTGAAAGATCATTAAAAATGTTTGAGGGTGCGTTGACATAAAGATACGAAATAGTTATGTCCCTATTAGAAAACCCTATATTTACTGTTGCACCGCATAATGTTTGTACTGATGTACTGTACCATGTTTGTACTGATGTACTGTATCATGTTTGTACTGATGTACTGTATCATGTATGCATCCTAACGTTACGATCTTACGTCTTGCACTAATCCAGGCTTAAGAAAATTAAATCGGTACCCGGTACTCATTTAAATAAAGCAAATAATTGCTAAACGATTTCGCACGCAGCTTGCTTTTGGCGGTATAGAGAGTGTAAAATAGTATCTTTTGTTCAAATGGAAGATTTTCAGAAAATTGAAAAGATTGGTGAAGGCACCTATGGCGTTGTTTACAAGGGGCGAAATAGACTAACCGGTCAGATTGTGGCAATGAAGAAGATTCGTCTGGAGTCTGATGATGAAGGCATCCCATCTACAGCTATAAGAGAGATATCCTTATTAAAAGAGCTGAAACATCCCAATATTGTCTGTCTGGAGGATGTCCTTATGGAAGAAAATCGCTTGTATTTAATATTTGAATTTTTGTCCATGGACCTAAAAAAATACATGGATTCATTACCGGCAGAGAAGTCATTGGACAGTGAACTTGTTAGAAGTTACCTTTATCAAATAACTAATGCAATTCTTTTCTGTCACCGTAGAAGAGTTTTGCACCGCGATCTGAAGCCTCAAAATTTATTAATTGACAAAAATGGTATAATCAAAGTTGCAGATTTTGGTCTTGGTCGATCTTTTGGAATTCCTGTTCGTATCTATACCCACGAAATTGTAACACTTTGGTATCGAGCACCCGAAGTGTTGCTGGGTTCGCCGCGGTATTCATGCCCTGTAGATATTTGGTCGATTGGATGTATTTTTGCGGAGATGGCAACCAGGAAGCCTTTGTTTCAAGGAGATTCGGAAATCGATCAATTATTCAGAATGTTCAGAATTCTAAAAACCCCCACCGAGGAAATATGGCCTGGCGTTACATCTCTTCCTGACTACAAAAACACTTTTCCCTGTTGGTCAACAAACCAATTACCCAATCAACTGAAAAATGTAAATAGCGATGGAATCGACTTGATTCAAAAAATGCTCATCTATGATCCAGTCCATCGTATATCTGCAAAGGATATTCTGGAACATTCGTACTTTGATGGATTTGATACTAAACTGATACATTGTCAGTGAACATTTTAATTTAAAAATATATTATATTTAAAATATTAATAATACAAATAAATATAAGGATGTCATTAGTAGAATATCAGAAATACATATACATTTATGACCAAAACTAAAAGCGTATATCAATGGAATTCTTTGCCTTTAAGAAAAACTATTAAAAAATTGTCAACTACTGTTGTGTCTATGAATAAACAGCCGAAATAGAACCGCGGCAATAAGGGCGTAAGGGCTAACTGTTAGACGGATGCTTACAAACATGATGAACACATGAATAATTTGTCTCCTTTCTGTAGTCTTGTGGTTTTAACGATCATAATTTGGTTAAGTGTATTATATTCAAGGACACGAGACTTTTAAAACGTGTCCTTTTTTAAACCTAACCCCAATGATCATAAATAAGGAGCGCACAACAGGTCGATACGTTGAAGTGTATGTCCACGGATATGAGAACGTCTCCTATTTGTTAACCTATTCTATCTTTTTTTAAAATTGTTTTGTTCTCAATCTTGGTTCCGCCATATTAATTTTTTTTTGACAGATCAAAAATTAACGAAGTCAATACATATCGCTTGGGGACAACATTCTTGGGTAACACTACTTGGACAAGTTAGCACACAATTTTAAAATGAATCCTAAATATAGAGCTTACGTGGAAAATCCAACTGAGGACAACAAGAATATCTTTAAAAGGTACAGGGCTATTGCTCGTAACTGTATGCGAAGGGCCAAGCGATTGGATGGTCAGCGCTTGGTTGATGGTGTCAACAATTTGAATGATCTGTGGAGAATTACTGGAGCAACGGACTGTGGTATAAATGTCGATAATTTAAATAACCAGTTTACCTCCATGTCATCGACCTTATCAAATGCGTCTTCATTTGTTAATAATCGCCCTTATTCCAGTTGGCGTCGTCACATCATTTTCTTCATATCTATGAAGTTCTAGCTTTGTCATCTTTACGTAAAAACGAATGTTTTTGGTATCCATGAACTAACAAAAACCTTACTATAACTTCAAAATACATATTTAAAAAAATTTCAAAATTTATGAAGACGTCAATCTAAACAGTGTCGACTAAGAATCGACGTCGACGACGCCAACTGGAATAAGGGCGAGTGTATTATTTCTATCAGAAATTCGTCAAAACGACCTTAGTTTTAGAAATGTAGATGAATTGGAATTATATAGTGCAATTTAAAATTGTTTATCCCTTCATTAGTCAGCATATAGTTCATATTCATATCAATACTATTATTATGACCAGTCAATTCCGCCCTCTGACCTTACAATATTCCATCACTGAATCAGTTGATCATTTCGATTTACCTGATGGTATACCGAGTATAATTTAATTTTGTGCTCAGTCTTGTTCTTTTATAACTCCACTTCATAAATCTGGATGCTTGATTGATGTTATGAATTATAGCAGAATTGCAAAATTAAGTATCATTCAAAAACTTTTTTAAGAAAATGGTCCCTGAGATTCTATCTCATATTGTATCGTATATTTTAAGTTCATTACAACATGGCATTCGTAAGGGACTTTCAACTGTGACAAATTTTGTTGAATTTACTTCCCAGGTAATTAATTAGTGTGTGCTTGGTAATCAGACATACAAATGTAGTTTACACAGATTTTAGTAGAGCTTTTGACATTGGTGTGATATTAATTGCATGGACCTTAATTTGATGAAATGTAAACATATGGGCAAACCCTGGGTTCCGGACGTTACATTCGTAAGCATTTTGTTTTAATAATGTTCATCAATATTTTCATATAACCTTCAGCAACAATTATTTCAGAGTTCTTTGAAATGACATCTAAATATTTACCTAAATACTTTTGATGAATGCGATATTCGCGGCGAAAGTTCCGTTGCGGACGTTACAAAAAAGGGAGTAGGTTTTGAGGTTAACGCGAATTTGCTTATTTTTTATGTAAGTTTGCATAGTAATCAGAAAAATCGAAATACATTAAAGAAAGATCAATATTCAAGGATATTAAAATTGCTCTTATTAGAATAAAACACTTCGTGGTTCATCCAAAAACTAGAAATTCGTCTGTTGCGGACGTTACGCAAAAATTTTAACACGTTAAAACGACAATATTCTGCAGAAATTTTTATATAATCTTATAATTTTTATTTAATAGAACCCGCTGAACGTGTCATTTCAATGGTGAGGTAATTACAATGTACCGTAAAATAACGATTTCATTACACACCAGACATTTTTTTTACATATCTCGGATCCTATATACGCTTCTATTGATCGAGGGTGTTTCCATCTAGGTTTAGTCTTTATGGTTCCAATTTAAATACTGTTGAATCCTTTGTTGATCTTGGATCCTAAACGCAATTTCCATAATCACTGAATTACCATGGTGAATAAGGCTTATAGCATTTAACGTTGGGCGAAAGAATTCTCAAACCCTTATGTGACACAACAGTTGTATACATCCATAGTTATACCTATTCTAGAATATGGGTCTGCAATGTGGGACCCTCAATACAGGACTTGCGTCGATAAGATCGAATAGGTTAAAAAACAATATTTTGTTCGCTTTGGAAAACCTTCATTGAAATAGTGATTTTATTCTTCCATCCCACACTTGCTGGGCTTGATAAGACTGCCTACATAAGAGCAGATGTATTAGTTGAACTCACCTATTATTGAAGGTATTATGGTGATATGTATTGAAGGTTATATAAATGGTGATATGCCTTCTGGTTTCATCTAATTTAAGATCAGATTTAATTTACCATTCAGATCTTCCAGATATTACCAATTATTGCATATTGATTTTAACCGTAAAATTATGCATCTGTTGAGCCCATTCGTAGAATGGGCATGGATTTTAACACTTTATACGAAGTTAATGACATTAAATGTATCTATACGTAGATCTCGAATTATCTCTTTTAAAATTTGTTGTGCAATTGAATTGTATTCTGTAAAATTGGGTTTTGTAAATGTATGTATATTACCACTAATTTTTGCATGTGCCGCCTGTTGATATATTTCTGTAGCTGGATTTTCAACCTCTACTATTAACCCGCCATGGTCCGGATCATGGTGTGTACACAATCCCTACGTTGTGTGGATTTGGCCCCTTCGGTCAGAAGGGGCGGGTAAGAGTGGCTGCGTTGGGACCGTTCGTAATAATAATAATAAACCAGTAAGGAAAGACAGAAAGCCGGGCGGGGCCGAATATATAATACCCTACACCTAACTAACAATGCGAAAATTGGCATTACATTAAGTATTTGGCAGTGTTCATACATGTACTAAGAAGACTCTCTCTGCCGAATTTCGTACTGATTGGATATAAAACTACAGCACTTACATGTCAAATCAGGTGAAACATATATGGGGGCTATATCTACATCTGAACTCATTCATGTAATAAGAAAACTCTCTCTGCCGAATTTTGTACTTATCGGATATAAAATACGGGTTTTAAAGCGCTAACATGTCAAATTGGGTGTAACATATATATTGGGACTATGTTTACATCTGAACCGATTTTCCCCGAATTTAGCAGTGTCCTTACATGTAATAAGAGAACTCTCTCTGCCGAATTTCGTACTGATCGGATATTAAATACGGTTTCTACAGCGCTTACATGTCAAATCGGGTGTAACATATATATGGGGACTATATCCAAATCTAGACCGATTTTCCCCGAATTTATCAGTGTTCATTCGTGTAATAAGAGAACTCTCTCTGCTGAATTTCGTACTGATCGGATATAAAATACGGTTTCTACAGCGCTTACATGTCAAATCGGGGGTAACATATATATGGGGGCTATATCTAAATCTGAACCGATTTTGACCAATTTCAATAGGGATCATTTTGGGCTAAAAAAGAGCACTGTGCTAAATTTCATCACAATCGGACCTTAAATACGACCTGCATCACAAGAATACATGTACAGACAGACGGTCATGGCTAAATCGAATCAAAAAGTGATTTTGTGTCGATCGGTATAACAAACTATGGATCATTTTCTTCTCTTTTTGGGCGTTACAAACAAATTCCCAAAGCCATAATACCCTGTACCACAGTGTGGTGTAGGGTATAAAAAACCAAATGGTCTTCCAGTAGTGGTTATACATATAACAAACTCTCCTAACAGTTTGCTGCTGAGTTTTTGACTCTTACCGAAAAGCAAAAAGAATCAATTACATGGGCTATGAACGTCGTTGATACTTCTAATGCCGCTGAGTGGGCCGATAGGCCCACAACTTCGGCTGTGTTACCGGCCGCAGATCACCTGATCACTTCGAAAAGGCACCTTCGAAAAAGGCTAGAGGCCATAACGTAACCGTCAACAGGACGCTCACCAAACACTTCAGTGAAGTGGCCACAGAACCTCACCCAGGTTACAGAAAAACCATTCGACTCGACTGGCATTCTCGAGTTGTTAAGAGTTTGCAAACATGGCGAATTGACAAACTGAGCGGCAGATCAACTTGATCCTTAATGCTGAATACATTCCTTGGGTACAACTGGTAAATGTAACCCTGCGATATGGTTTCGCGACTATAGTTCTAAAGGTATACAAGTATATATACACCTTCCCACTACGGAAGGTGAGGTATTAAAAATGGGTTCCACCCAGCTGTCTGAAAGAAGCGGAAACATCTAATTGGGGGAAATTTTGACACATTTTCAACAGGTCTCTTCCAAAATGACCTGAAATTAAGATGCAAACTGTGCGGGATATATAGAAGAAACGTTGGAACGACTCACTGCAACTCTAAATGACTCGTTACAAACAGCATGTCCCAAACTAAAGCCTGGATAGTTTTCTGTAGTAACGTAGAAAGATCGTCCAAAGCCTTTAGGTTACGGAAAATTTAAGCCTCAACAACTTGTACTATTGGCCATATCAAGCCAGATGACAGTTCTTGGACTATGTGCAGTGAAGGAGTGCTCCTGGACATACATTTCCTGGGAAACTCTGAAGAGGCATTGAATACTATACTTTAATTGGGGATCGCTTTGAAGTATAGCTATCAGAGGTGGCCAACGAGATTGTAACCGAATCTATAATTCTTGGGTTATCAAAAGCTTTACGCCTTTTAAGTCGCCAGGATCAGAGAGTCTCTCGGCAATCCCACGGCAGCCGGTTCTTTGTACCGGATTGACCCGAAGCAGCAATTCTTCGGCCAGGGGCTGCCACCTCAGTACTATGTGTTTTATGTTCGTCCATTTTTTCGCCTTGGGAGAGGCACATCCCGGAGTGTCTGCTCCGAATTCTTCTGGTCCGTGCCGGGACCGAACAAAATCCCGGACCACAACAATATTTCTGCTCCGTCTGCGGGAACCTTATACGTGGCAACTCAACATCAGTAAGGTGTACCCGATGTATGGAGTGGTTGCATCTCAGGGGTTGCTCTGGCCTTAGGAACGCCGGGGAGTATCGCCGCATAGGGAGCTATGTCGGAGCCTGCTGTGCATCCATACCTCTCAGTGTGCCTCAAGAATCGCAGTCGTCAGTGTCGTCGGCTTCGTCGTCCCCGTCGTCTACGTCATCGACACCTTCGGTTTATGGGACACCGCCGCAATCTCCCCTACAGCAACATGCACAGCAATCAACACCACAACTAACACCACACATTGCTGTACCAACCCCCGAACATGCATCCTTCTTGCAATTTAATTGCAATGGATTCCGCGGCAAAATCAACGAGATTGTAGATTTTATGAATCGGAATAACATCAAGGTCGCTGCGATCCAGGAAACAAAGCTGAGCGACACATGCAGCTTGCACAGTTGTCAGGGTTACAATGTGCTACGTAAGGATCGCACTAGAAGTGGAGGTGGGGGACTGGCTTTCCTATTACACCATTCTGTGCAATACAGACCTATCTCGCCTGAGCTTGACTCTAGAGACCCATACATTGAATGTATGGGGGTAGCAGTTAAGTCCGGGACTGCCGAGATAGAGCTGTACAACGTATATATACCGCCGATTGGTAGCTGTTCTCCGCGTTATTTGCCGGACATCAGTCCGTTACTGCAAGGCAATAATCGCGTGGTCCTAGGAGACTTTAATGCCCATCATGAGCTTTGGCATTCTCTCCTAGCTAATGACCATAGAGGCATAGCTTTGGCTGAGCAGATAGATGGCTCTACGTTCTGCACAGTGAATGAGGAAGCCCCCACACGGATTATGGGTGATTGCAGCAGCTCGCCAGATATCACCATCGTGTCGCCTGGTCTGATAAATGACGTCACCTGGCAGCCCGTCATTTCATTGGGATCAGACCACCTCCCCATAATCCTCTCCATAGACAGACCAGCCGATTTTATTATCTCTGAACGCCGTACTTTCCTGAATCAAAGAAAAGCGGACTGGAACGGGTTCAGAGAATTCACCAACCGCAGCTTCAGTGAACTACCCATCCCCTCAGATGTTCGGGTAGCTGAGAAGAAATTCCGAGGCATCATCAACGCAGCATCCGCTCGCTTTATCCCTGCTGGTCGAATACCCGAGATACGACCTAATTTCCCAGCAGATGCAGCGGGACTAGCAGACGTGCGTGATGAAATTCGTCGTTCTAATCCTGCTGATCCTAGAATCAGGGAACTGAATCTAGAAATCAGTAGGAAAGTCGACGAATATAAGCGGAATAAATGGCTAGATCAACTGAAGCAATGCAACTTAAGTTCCGGTATTAGTAAATTGTGGGCAACGGTTAAGTCACTCTCGAATCCAGGCAGGAAAGACGACCGTACGGCAGTCACATTTGGTGCCACCACTGTGACTGACCCGAAGAGGTGCGCGCGTTATTTTAACCGACAATTTATAGAGCACCCCGTGAGTGACAGAGCGAAAAGGAGAGTAATGCGTCGTATCCATGCTCTCCGAGCTGAAGAAGTACCACCACAGTTTACAGTTGGAGAAGTTGCAGATGTCATCCGTAGCGCTAAGTCATCCAAAGCGCTCGGCCCCGACGGAATTTCTATGCTGATGTTGAAGCAATTGGACATACCGGGAGTTGAGTACCTGACTAGGGTCCTCAATCTGTCGTTGGCCACTCTGATAATACCCGAAGCCTGGAAAATGGGTAGAGTGGTCCCGCTACTGAAACCGGGCAAAGATGCGAGCAAGGGAGAATCGTACAGGCCTATCTCCCTTCTCTCGCCAGTAGCAAAGACGCTTGAGGCGTTAATCCTCCCGAGCCTTATTGGACATTTTCCAATTGCTAATCATCAACACGGATTCCGAAAGCAGCATAGTACGACTACTGCTTTACACGCCATATCCACGCATGTGAACCGCGGTCTTAACCAGAACAAGCCCGGTGACAGGACCGTCCTCGTGGCGCTAGACCTATCGAAGGCCTTCGATACTGTCAGCCACGCCACGCTTTTTGAGGACATAGCCAACACGTCCCTCCCGAATAGTTTGAAACGTTGGACCGTCAATTACATGTGTGGACGCCAGTCGTATGTGGAATTCAGAAACAAGAAGTCCAAACCCCGTAGAGTGAAACAGGGAGTTCCCCAAGGTGGGGTGATATCTCCGGCACTGTTTAACCTCTACCTTTCTGCAATTCCACCCCCACCTGACGGCGTTGAAATCGTATCATATGCTGATGACTGTACGATTCTGGCGTCGGGCCCTCTAATCGATGACATATGTGGAAGGCTGAACGTCTACCTCGCTGAGATTGCCAATTTCTTCGCTGCGAGGAACTTAAAAATATCCGCCACCAAATCATCGGCCACCCTTTTTACTGCATGGACAGCGCAAGTGAAGGAGCAACTCAATGTGATAGTCGATGGCACAAGAATTCCGACCACCAACTACCCTAAGGTTCTTGGTGTCACATTTGATAGCCTCTTCAGGTCTAACGCGCATGCCACAGCTATCTGCAATAAAATGAGAAGTAGGAACAAGGTCCTCAAGTCGCTAGCCGGCAGCACTTGGGGCACAGATAAAGAAACCTTGTTGACCTCTTACAAAGCGATAGGTCGGTCTGTGGTAAACTATGCAGCACCAGTGTGGTCACCGAATGTGAGCGAGACGCAGTGGAAGAATATACAGACCTGCCAAAATGCCGCCCTGAGAACTGCGACAGGGTGCCTCCTCATGTCTTCTGTGGACCACTTACATGAGGAGACGAAGATCATAACCGTGCGACGACACAATTTTTTGCTGTCGAAGCAGTATCTGCTTGGTTGCTACCGTCCCAGCCATCCCAATCACCATCTAGTGGATAGGCGCCCACCTCCCAGGCAGATCAGGAAAGACCTTCATGATCTAGAGCGCGAGGTCCAACGCTACAAGAGAGAACCTCTAGACCAAAGAGCTTTCAAGGCAGGTCTGGCTGACATACACTCTGACGCTGTCGCTGAAGCCGTGAATAACTACAGAGTCAATGTCGTACTAGGAGACCACCCTCCATCAGTGGCCTCAGAGGAAGAGGAATTACCACGACAGACAAGAGTACTTTTGGCCCAATTAAGATCTGGCTGGTGTAGCCGCCTCAATTCATACTGGGCAAGGATTGATGGCACCACGTCGAACATATGTCCCGCCTGTAACCAGGGACCACACGACACACTACACCTCTTTAACTGCCCTGCCAAACCTACTCAACTTGTTCCCAGGTCTCTTTGGACCCAACCAGTGGAAGCAGCCATCTTCCTCGGCCTGGAAACCAAAACCAATACAGCAGAAACCACTATACAAGGCGAATGAAAAACAACTAATGGATAACAAACACATATACTGCTACAACAACAACAGTCTCGCCGGCGGAGCTATTGCCATTGCTCCCTGGCTCAGAGAAATGTACACACGTTGAATCAATCAGGCCTACATACCTGCAAAATGGAGAGAAACCAAGATTGTTTTCATCCCATATTCGAGAAAACCATCCGATACTGGAGCTAAGGATTTCCGGTAATCAGTCTGTTGTAATTTCTCCCTAAAACCACCCTCTAGAGATTAAGATCATAGGACTAAACTTGATCACAAGCTACTGTCTAATCAACAGCAAGGGCAAGTACAACGAAACCGCCCTGCATGATCTAGATAGCTTTAATGAAGTAATATACTATGGTAGCTTTCTTAGACATTGAGGGAGCCTTCAATAACATAAATCCAGCCGCTATAATTACGGCTTTAGCAACCCTGGGGGTTAATAGCAATATACGTAGGTTAGGTTAGGTAATGGACGCGCGGCACACAACCATTGCTGGCGTGCATCACTTCACTCGGAGACCATTTGGTCCATTGTGTTCGTCCTGAGAAGATGAGTAAAAGAAGAGGGAGAGGTCGAAGAAAATGAAGGAGGTGATGACTATAGATGAGAGATGCCTTTTCAGGAAAGGGGGTATCAAAATCCTCGCCTGAGTAGATATCAAAACATCCATCTCAAGCAACCTATGAAGCCTATGATTTTATCAATATCGTGGGATGATAGAGATTCCAGATTTTGTATTGTGTAATAACCTAGGTAGTGATGTATTCGTCTTGATAGAGAAGGACATTGGCAGAAAAGGTGTTCGATTGTCTCCAGTTCTTCCTCATCCTCACAGAGTCGACAGTAGTCGGCAGAATCACTCTGCCACCTTGATGTTAAAGATTTAACATTACAGTGGCCAGTCAGCGTGCCTATCATTAATCGAATGTCCCTCTTTGTGAGGTTAAGAAGATCTCTGTCGAGATTTGAGGAGAATTTCTGAACTGGTGACAAATAGTCTGTCGGTCCTGCCAGAACCCTTAGATCAGATTTTCTTGATGCCTCAATGATAATGGCCGAGTGGCGCCAATCCGCGTTACGCTACACACGAGCTTCTCGGAGTCTGAGAACACACTTTGTAGCGCTGCCCTTAACAAAAAGACCTACAGATTGTATGTTTAATACCATGTAGAGGGCCGCCTGCGGTGTGCTCTGTTCGCATCGAATATAAATAATGATGTCGCTCTTTGTACTTTCTCTAACTTTGTAAGCTGATATTTAACTTCTGTCGCCTTCCACTGAACCATAGGTAAGTATAGGACGCACTATAGCCATAAACATCCTTTCTCTGTGTTTCTTTTCCATCTCAATTTCCGGTCAATATGGCACCAAGGTATTTAGCCTCAGAGGACAGGTTCAGCTCCACTCCGTCCAGAATAGGTTTGGTGAAATGTGGTATCTTAATCTGTCTGGTGAATAGTACTAGTTCGGTCTTCGTGGTGTTGATGTCCAGCCCATTTGCCGTTGCCCATCTAGATAACCTCCTAAGAGCACCCTGAATAAGATCGGTGATAGTCGAGAGAAATTTGCCTCCAATCGTAATGACAACATCATCGGCGTGGACGACAACTGTCACTCAATATACGTAGGTTCATTCATAACCTACTGAACTGATTATGATACGCATTTCAGTTAGCTTAGGATCAACTGATTTCACAGGGAGCAGAGAACGCCGCAAGGGGTCTGCTATGGAATATTTCCATGAAAAAAATTTTGCTTTTCTTGTGATGATGGGTGTCAGAGTTGTTGCCTATGCAGATGACGTGGCAATAGCTATTAGAGCGAAGTTTACGAGTACTCTTCGTACGGCAGGTCCTTCGTACAACCGCTTGTGTAAACGCGACCAAGACGGAACTAATTCTTTTCACCTGAAGAAATAAGGCTTCACCAGTTACACCTGTCTTTGGGGGTATTAAAGTTCCCTTCTCTGAAAGCGCAAAATACTTACAAACAGAAAAATAAAACAAGTTGTTGGGTACGATTTAACCAACAAAGTGGATGAAATTAAATACAAAATTGTTGGTACAACAACTTTGTTGTTAAATCGTACCCAACAACCTTGAGCTCTGATTCAAGTTGTTGGAATGAAGATTTCGTTCTTAAAATAAGAATTCAACTATTGCGGCAAATACTTTTTGTTACAATTTATAAAGTGCTAAAAGCAAAGACAAATAGAATATAAGAAGACATTCCTTCAGGCCGAAACGTCAAAATCTATCAGTTACGAACGAATAGGAATGAATTGTAACTCGCGAAAGAACAGTATTCCGCGAACATTGATTGAACTTTTTTTGCACTTATCGATTAATGTTAATTTTTTAATTGTGACAATTACAAAAAATTCGGGAAAAACGGTCTGAAAATCCGCGAAAAATCTCACTCGTTGGAATCAAATTCCTATTCGTTCGTAACTGACAATTACTCGCTACAGGAAGGAATGTCTTCTTAAATTATATTGTTTTTGGCTAAAAGTACTCGTTTTATTTTTCTGTGTGTAGGTATTTTACTAGACAAAAAGTTGTACTTCAAACCCAACATTCTGGAAATATTGCAATAGGAAAACTCTGGGGTTTGAACCCCGATAATGCTGTACGGCATTGTTGTTTGGTGGACCTACAGAAATCGACCTTCTGCGCGATACTAAGCAAGGTTCAGCGAATGACTGCTATATGTATCACTGGTGGGCTGAGAACGATACCAACTGAGGTACTAAATGTTATACTAAATTTAATGCCGCTAGACATTATAGCAGTGCAATATGCCGAATGTACTGCGGCATATGTAATCTCACTCTTATACCTGATAGATCAGAATGGAACCGTCGTATCCCAGGACTGAGGTGATTCGTTAACTTCTAAACAGGCGGTTAAACAGACTGCCTCATCACTGTAGTGTTTACCAGCCCGAACACCACTTAGTTATTAAAGAGGTAACGGAATGGCTAAAAATACCATGTTTGTTATCAAGACTTTTTGTGATAGTCAGGCTGCCATCAAGTCCCTGGCAATTATATTCCTGAATTCAACTGTTGCAGATATCTTAACGAGATGGCTGAACAGTTTAATATTCACCTGATATGGGACATACAAGGAATTGCAAGGCAGATGAGCATGCAAGACTAGGCACTACCTTCCACGCTCCAGGGGAACTGGAACATGCCTCTAGAAAAGAAATGACAGGTGATCACTAGTCAGAAACTGCATACACTCCAGGCTGATGTGGCCCGGCCTAAACTCAACGCACCAAAGCAATTTTGTCGTTGTCGAGACTAGACGCCTAACTTATCGTATCTGTCATGACGGGTCACTTTCTTTTTGGACGGCACATGACTTTAAGCGAAGCTGTGATGACAAGAATAAGGAGGAAGCAATAGAATACCTTCTGTGGCTGCGCCCCGCTCTCTCTCTAAAAGGCGGCAAGCAACATTAGTCCCTCATTTCTTTGGGGAGTTATCTAACATGACTAATGTTGGAATCCGACAAATTTTGAGCTTTTTAAAGCAATAGCGAAAACTTATGTTTCCCCCTAACGTCCCTGTGGTAACACAATGGACTGTATAGTCTAAGAGAGACTCTCTTAGTTATACAGACCGTCACACTTAAACTAACCTACGTAATTTCAGTGGTAATAATGAAACAGCAGCCAGTCTATAAACTGGAGATACTGGATGGTCTCCAGTTGCTTACCTTATGAATATGTGGTAGTACCGTCAGCAGTCTTCGGGGGAATAGTAGAAGGAACAACCCCCACTAACGCTCATCATCCCATCTAAGGTAACACGTATACACAAAATAGGGGTAAACCACCTCTTGACTTTATTTTAACTACCAACCTGACTATAACAAAGGCAATAAATTGACCTTTAAAATAAAGACAGATATGAAGTACACGATGTTACGTTCTTGTCAGATTAAATTATTGGGTGGAATGTACTGGACGACCACTTGTTCTTAGACCAACATTATATTGAGTATAAACACGCTGAAAAAGTACCTAAACCTGCCGTCCACAGAAATATGGTGAATCCATGGTGTATTTTGGCTTCACCACATTTCTGTGGACCATCCAGTATCTCCAGTCTATAGACTGGTAGCTGTTTTATTATTACCACTGAAATTACGTCAATTGGATCTAGATAATCTGGTTACCCTTCCTTGAAGAAGGGTAATACTAAACCACCTGATGAAGATAAAATCCATATCTACAGATACTTCTCGAAACACATTTACCGGGGAACCTCCAGACAGAACATGATGAACAGCAGGGCCAACAAGAAAGCGTGTGGACGATAAAGGTCGCTATCTCGTGATAGGACTCTAATATGGCGTTTGCTCACCAGAAGACGCATAACAGCAAGTCCCGGGGCCACAACTCTAGCGATTTTTTTAAGCAGAGTGAGTCCACAGGAAGGAATACTTTCTCCACAATTTTGGAATCGTCCGCATATGAACGTTATGCCATATGCGGACGACGTTTCAAATGCAGTAACTGGCTCAAAAAAGGTGCGTTTTCGGTACAACCTAATTCGTAACTATTATTATGACATCTTTTTTTTTTTTTTTTTTTTTTTTGATTCTAATTTATTAATCGCAAAACATAATTAACCTTTTATCAACTTTTCTACAAAAACAATATTTAAAAATATTTACCTGTGCGGCGCCCACGCTATTCCGTTGACGCACGCTCTATGATTGCTCAGTCTTGCAACAGGTGTACAAGGAACACGGACATCTAATATAATAACTTCGCATGAGTCCATTGCAACGGTAGCCAAATAATTTGGATCTTGTTTGTTCCATGCTAAGCGAAGTAAAGCGGTATGTGTGGGATCCTGCAAATATAAAACCATTACTATCATAAAATCGTTCCCTATTTATAGACATAATTTATTCAACTAACCTCATATATAATTGTTGAGTGCTCCAGATGCCTCAAATCGAACATTCGAACTGAACCATCGGCACCGACCGAAGCAAACATATCACGACCACCACCAGCCCGCGAGAAGGCTATGTCGTATACCTCCTTGTCGTGGGCTATTAATTGTGTTTTCACATGTCCAGCCACATACACACGACCATGTGGTTGACCGGTCTCTAAACCCCAAATTGTGCATGTTGTGTCTATGGATGAAGTGCCAACCAAATTTGGATCGACTTCGTTCCAGTCAAATGATGTCAGGGGAGCACAAAAGTCACTATTTTTATTATTGTTTAGAACACACTCCAAGCGGGTATCTGGTTCTCCAGCACGCCACACTCGTAAATAATCACCACTTGTGGCCAAAAGATCGGGATATATGCCCTTGGAATCGGGTATCCACATAATTTTTGTTGTGGGATATGGATGATCGAAAGTGCTGCAAAAATAAAAATACGATAAGAAAATAAATTTAAACCAAAATGAATTTATTACATTTACCTCTTTGCACTAAATTCGCTTGTTTCCTCATCCAGACTTATGATTTGAACTTTGTTGTTATATTCTTCGATGAAGCTCCCCAGAGCCAGTCGAAATCGTTTATCTGGGCGTACACTCCAATTCATAGAGTATAATGGCCATGGTGCCAAATATTTGTATATTTCTTTTCTCTTTCCGGCGGTAGCAGACATAACTGTTTGCTGCAAAGAAATTGAACAACTGAATAATTACTAAAAAGTAATGCATATAAATTTCGAGAAGAATTCCCTTTTTAGATTTAAATTTATTTTATCGTCACGAACTAAATATAAAATCAATGATTCACTGTCAATAGCAACTACAAAAATAGATATTTGGTCCATTTGTATCAAAATGTTTAATTTTAGAATATTTAAATCAAACATATCGACAACGGAAATGCAAAAGGGAAAATCACAACTTTTGAAAATTTTGCAGGAGAAATAAAAAAGTGATTTAAATGAAAACGTGTGTTTTTAAATATTTATGCTGAAGGACAACACAAATTGGAGCAGTAACATCTCATGATTTTCCAAATATGTTCAAGTTCTGATATATACACTATATATTACATAAAGCGTTCTCGATATATTACATAAAGCGTAAAAAAACTGCAAACTCGAAAGCCTCAGACAATGAAACTTTGATAGTGTTGGCATGCTAAGTGTGCTGGTTTAAGTGCTAGATTTGTAAACGACTTGTATGGAGAGGTCTTCACTGATGTTGCATCAAATGCAAGGAGATCAATGTGGACTTCTACAACTTCGTCAAGTCTTATTCTACTGAGTTTACCGATATAAAACATTAAGCGACCTAACTTCTCTGATCGAAAAAAGTCTGACATGCCCTTAACAGTTACATTTAATCCTGTTTCGCCCATAAATATCGGCTCACGGCCTATTAGAACAAATATTAATCCATGGCAGGATGGAACTGATGTATTTAAGATTACTGAAGATCCTAAAAAAAATCTCCGGATGTGATTCAATTCTAACCCCCAGTTGCTCCCATCAACTTTTATTATGAATACGACGCTATCGTTTCTGATCTTAAAAAGTATGACTTGCCCTCAACTCCAACAGTTAAATTTCACAGAGGTTCCATCTTTGAAATCCATCTCTTGGCTTTCTTTGCTGGGTACCGAGGCATTTACTCCCTGCATTCTTCATCAATCTCGTTTGACTGGAGCTATGATGCAGTTAGGCGTTTTTTGCCGGTATTCGTGAATAATACACAGATGTTGAATTGCTTAATAATATTCTCCTAAATATTGACTGAGATTGTGTTTGCTGTTGCGGTCATTGTATTGATATTGACGAAACTATTAAGAGATTCTATAATGTATTGAATGATTGTTTGCAACAATCTGTTCCAAAGATTCGTATCAATAATTCTAATAGACCACCATGGTATTCTCCTAATTTGACTGCTATCAAGAACTTGAAGAGCAGATAATTAAAAAAAATTAAAAGATCTGGTTCAGTGACTGATTTTGCAAGTTACGCTATAGCCAGATCTCACCATAATATTGAATCTCGCAGAGTTATGAACTCTACTTGAAGAAGTTATGTCACAATTTTAAGTCGAATACTAGATTTTGTCAATATGAAACGGAAATCCAGTCCAATAGCTCCAAGGATCAGGATAGACGGGAGAAATTCTGCGATGGTCAGCCAATCGCCGCAAAATTCGTTGCTTCAACATATTCTAGCCTTCAACGTCAACTGGACGTCCCATACAGTTACAATATTCCATCAATTGATCTGTTAAGTATCCTTTAATTTAATTTATCATTTAAACGTGTTGCCTGGCCCTGATGGTATACCTAATACATTCCTCAAATGTTGTGTTTAAAGTCTTGCTGTCCCACTTACATTGTTGTTTAACATCTCGTTAAAGTATGGATATTTCCCATATGTTTGGGAAAAATCTTTATAACTCCTCTTCATAAATCTGGAAGCTTCGTTGAGGTAACGAATGCACAACGTCATAATACCCTGATTACACTGTGGTGTCGGGTATAAAAATTAGTTTTGCAGTTTTGAAATGCGTTTAAACTTTCAAAAGAAGCATTTAACTATGTTTTATCTGAAATTAACTTCCCCGGCCATACGTCAACGTCCGTTCTACCATTATTAAAACTATACGCCACACAAAATCTTTTAGCCGGTGTTGGAAATTAATATCTTGTTTAAAAAAAAAACGTAACTCATGACAATGCATGGAGGAATGGTTGTTCAAAACAACCAAAGAGAGCATACTTTCTATTAGAAGTTACATTTGCATATAATTTTTAAGAAGGTTTTTCGTCAATGCTCGGTCATAGAATCAGGTAGCAGTAGTGTATATTTCCCATTAATTCTGCTAACATTAGTTAATAAAAAATCATATTTTATACAAGAATGGAAACTTCCATTTGACCTTTTTTCTAAAATAAAACCTACAAATTCAACTCAAAAGCAAAAAAAAAAATAAGTTTTCGATGACAATTTTATTGTCGAGAAATTTCTCGCAAATGTTTACTCAAAAACTGTTGCGGTGATCCAAGACTTAATGATTACGTTCCAAACATGTCGATAACGGGTGCCATGATTAGGCCCCTGCTACAAAATGATTTGGATACTATTGTGATAATGGTATGATATTAATTGCATGGACATTAATTTGAAGAAATGTAAACACATGTGTTTCTCTAGATCTATCTATCTGGTTCCAACTTCAACATCAATAATCACTTAATTACAGTGGAGAAAGTATAAGACATGGTGTTCTTGGTTTTATTAAGCGATGGGCGAAAGACTACTAGTTAGACCTATATATACCCTACACCACACTGTGGTACAGGGTATTAAAACTTTGTGTATTTGTTTGTAACACGCAAAAAGAGATCAGATAGATCCATGGTTTATTATACCGATCCACTTATAATCACTTTCTAAGTCGATTTAGGTATGTCCTTCTGTCTGTGCATGTATTCTTGTAATAAAAAGACAAGTCGCAATTATTGTCTGACCTCGATGCAATTTGGCAGGTACATATATCTTATTTGGCCTAAGGAAGGACCCTATTGAAGTTGGTGAAAATCGATTCAGATTTAGACATAGCCCCCTTAATTATATATGTAAGTACGTATACATAATTCATATCAAGTAAAAATTATCGCAAAATAATAAAGTTCACTATTTTTTTGCTATCCTGAAAAATTGGGGTTTTTAATATAGCAGCTTTTGGATATAAGCCATCGATATATAATTTGATTAGGTTAGGTTAGGTTGAAGAGAGGAGACGTTTAAACGTCTCATGTCCATGGACATACACTTAAGCCAGTGGTTCGGCCTGTTGTGGGCTCCTTATTTATGATCTTTTTATACCTCCCGAGTTACAGAAAATCGGTACTAGACACGAATTTTCTCAGTATCTTCCAGTCATATTCTCTGAGATGAGTCAAGTCTGGTAATATGTCGGACCCGAAATGTTGGGATCTTGCATGTGTGAAAGCCTGGCAGTGGCACAGAAAATGTTCCATCGTTTCGATGTTTTCTCTGCATGCCCTGCATTCGTCGTTTCCTGCTAGTCCTATACGATGAAGATGTGCTTGTAAGCTTGAGTGTCCCGTTAGAACACTCATCATCTTTCTAATATCGATAATTTGATTATGAAAATTAATTAAAATAACTTAAGAAAATGTAACAAACTAGAAGGTAAATTGTTAATTTTTTCACTTAACACTTCTTTTTTTTACGAACGTTCCCAACGCAGCCACTCTTACCCGCCCCTTCCGACCGCGGGGGCCACATCCCCATAACGTAGGGATTGCGTACACACCATGATCCGAACCATGGCGGGTTAACAGTAGAGGGTGGAATACCAGCTACAGAATATATATCAACAGCCGGTATGTACATACATACATGCATAAAAAGTGTTAACTTTGTTTAGTTAAATAAAGAACACATAAAACAGAATTTCACTACTGATTTAAATAACATATGATTCTAGATTTCACTATATCTATTCCTACATTAAAGTCAATAATATCGTATTAAGTGTTAAAGTTTATGCACATTCTACGGATAGGCTCTGCAGATGCGTAATTTGTACGTTGAAAATCAATATGCAATAATTGGTAATATCTGGAAGATCTGAATGGTACGTTAAATCTTATCTTAGAAAGCATGTATCCAGAAAGCACATCACAATTTATAACCTTCAATATCATTGTGGTGTTCAGCATAATACGTCTGCTCTTAAGAGTAGGCAATCTTATCAAGCTCAACCTATTAGTATAGGGTGGAAGAACAAAATCACTATTCCAATGCAGGTGCTTCAAAGCAAATAATAAAAATTGTTTCTGAACGGACTCAATTTTATCAACATAAATCCCATATTGGGGGTCCCACACAACAGAACCATATTCTAGAATAGGTCTAACAAGTGTAGTATACAACTGTTTCGTTACATATGGATCCGAGAATTCTTTCGCCCATCGCTTAATGAAGCCAAGGACACCATAAGCTTTGTTCACCATTGTAATTATGTGATTATTGAAGTTAAGTTTAGGATCCATTAATATACCAAGATCCACAAAGGATTCAACAGTTTCTAAATTGGAACCAAGAAGACTGAATTTAGATGGAATCAATTTCGATCTAGAGAAACACATATGTTTACACTTCTTCAAATTAAGGTCCATGCAATTAATTTCACACCAATAACCAAAGTTGTCTAAGTCATTTTGAAGAAACAAAGAATCATCAGATGTGTTACGAGAATAAAATATCTTAACATCATCTGCATACATCAGTAATCTAGAACTAATAATTGAATCTGGTAAGTCATTTATAAATAGTAGAAACAGCAAAGGGCCAGTCATATTGGCCTTGGGGTACCCCAGATGAAACCAAAATCGGACCAGAGAAGTAACTACCAAATTTAACAATCTGAACACGACTGTTAAGATAAGAGGATATCCAACTCAACAAGTTATTACTAAAACCAATGCGATTCAGCTTATACAGTAAGAGCTTATGATTAACTCTATCAAAAGCTTTACTAAAATCAGTATAAACCACATCTGTCTGATTACCAAGAACAAACTCATCAATTACCTGGGAGGTAAATTGAAGTAAATTTGTCATAGTCGAGAGTCCCTTACGAAATCCATGTTGGAATGGACTAAGAAATCCATGTTGGAATGGACTATGAGATAAAATCTCAGTGATCATTTTTTCAAAAAGTTTTGGAATTATACTTAATTTCGCAATTCCACGATAACTCATAACATCAATCAAGCTCCCAGATTTATGAAGTGGAGTTATAAAAGATTTTCTCCAAATAAATGGGAAATATCCAAACTTCAACGAATTATTGAAAAGCAATGTGAGCGGGACAGCAATACTCTGAGCACATAGCTTCAGGATTACACTCGGTATACCATCTGGGCCAGCACTGTTAGAAGTCCTAAGCTTGCCTAAACTTGACGATACAAAAGATAAATCAAAATAAGGAATGTTCAAATGATTCAATGATGGAATATTGTAAGGATAGGAAACTAGATGACACTGTTGACGAGAATAGGTTGATGCAAAGAACTTTGCAAAACAATCGGCGATTGATTGATCACCACAGAATTCCTCACCATCAATTCTAACCCTTGAAGGCCTTGGATTAGACTTACGTTTCATATTGACAAAATCATAGAACGATCTAGGGTTCATTTTAAAATTGTGAGCTAACTTCTCCAAGTTTGTGAAAATAAGCACGTAAAAATTAGCCAAATGGTCTGTGTAAACCGGCTTTTCCCTAGACCTTAAAATTAGAATATAAATTTACTTTGTATTGTAATTCATATAAATAAATAAATAAATAAGTACGTAAAGGAACTGAAAACTAGTAAGATAATTTCAGTAGAGCAAACAGACTAAGGTATACCCTTAATGTTTGAGTAGTGTTATATGGAATGTTCGATGTGTGGGTCCAGGAACGTTAAAGAATTTTATTTTGTTTATAGTCATTGCAAAATTTGTCTAAAATACAAATTATTAAAACATTTAGATTAAATCTGTCAATATGTACAGATTGGGCTTGAATACTTCAAAGACATTTCTGGTATTAAAGTAATGATCTTTTAAATGTTGGTTTGATTTGGCCATAGCGCTTCCACAGTTACATTTTTAAGACTTAAAACATAAATTATTTCCTTTAGCGAACAAAATACTCGCTAACGGATGACGATATACTTAGTAGGAACATAAATACTGTTACAGAATTAAACACACCCATTACAATAGTGGAATTGAACATAACCTACCCTTACCACGTGGATTATGAAACCTAACCTCTGTAGCGTTAGTTTCACCATGGAGTGGTCAGATAATGAGAACCGTATCGCTGTTGTAGCGCTTTTTATATATGGAATGAAAAAAACAAAATTTTTAAAACTCTCTCCCGGCTTGGGATTAGTCTCAAGTTCATCTACAGGTGCATAAAACTGTTTGAGGAGACTGGTGATGTCAAAGACCGTCCCCGGTCGGGACGCCCTCGAACTGTTCGAACGCCGCAGGTCATCAAATCAAGAATTCTGTGAATTCCGCTCCGAAAACCGAAAATCGTGGCCCGTGAGATGAATATTACGTAAAAGTCCATGAGTCGAATTATCACAAAAGACTTGGGGCTGTCAAAGGACGCAAAGACCTTTTGTTGACTTCAGCTTTATAAAAAATAGAAAAGAAAAACGCAAACAAAAATTTTTGCAAAAATTCAAAATTGGTGAAGCACGCTGATAACTTGCACAAAAAAATCTTGTTCACAAATGAAACAAATTTTGTTATGGCCCTATGTTCCAGTTTGGAACGACGGGAATTAATATATATATATATATATATTAATATAGGTGTAGAAATTGGCATAGTTGATCCCGAATTATCAGATATTTAAATGTGTAGGATAATTTTTTGTATGTCCATATAGGTATAACAGGAAACTAAATACTGGGTGGCTGATGAATGTTGTTACGTTAAGAAACTCAAATAATTTTTTTAATCCATATACATTATTTAATCTTTGTTCATTTGAAAACTAGAACATACTTATTAATCAGACATCCTGTGCTTTTAGAGTATATTCGTATTTAGCAAGTGGCGGCTGCTTATATATTTCGGCATCTCTCTACTTTATGGGGATGTGCCTCCCCTGGGTCAGAAGGTGCGGATAAGATAGCAGCGTTGGGAACGTCCGAAAAACATATTTTGACAGTAATAAATATAAACACACACATAAATTTCAGAGTTCGTCTGAAAATGTGTCCTCTTGAACGTCAGTATGTCATATAGGAAGGAATCGTTGTTTGGGGCTACATAGAAACATGAACAAATATGACCGATTTTTATTAGAAACGATTTTAGGCAATATCAAATATATAAATGTTACCCCTAGATCGTCGAGAAGAGCGATATACCGGGTTTTCCAATAGGGACAAAACAATTTCGTATCTTTATGTCAACGCACCCTCAAACATTTTTAACGATCTTTCAGTGTCAAAAAGTTAGTCGAAGTCAACATTTTCATCATGGTAAAGTTCACTTACGTGCAACATTTGGAAATCATTAAAAATTACTACCGTAATTCTGAGTCGATGGTCGCAACTTTAAGAGCGCTTACTCCAATTTTCATCCGTAATAATCGATGAAGCGATGCAGCTCATTTCTTGCTGTGGTTTTGTCAATAAACAAAATATGCGTTATTGGACAGCAACAAACCCACATGTGCTCAAAGAGACACAATTGCATCCGCAAAAAATTACTGTATGGTGTGTTTTTCAAGCCGGAGGTGTGATTGGGCGTATTTTTGACCAGAATTGGATGACCTTGACATCGCCATCAACAACTCGGTGCCACTAGCCACACAGCACGCGTTACAATCGATTTACTGAAAGGCAAATTCGGTGAACGTGTTATCTCGAGAAATGGTCCGGTCGAATGGCCACCTCGTTCATGCGATTTAACGCCATTGGATTTCTTTTTATGGGGCCACATCAAATTATTGGTCTATGCCAACAAACCAACAACTTTAGACTAGCTCAGAGACAACATCTAACGCGAAATTACCAACGTTCCGGTCGAAATGTTTGCAAGAGTGGTGGAAAATTGGTCCAAAGAATAGGTCGCTGTAGACGGGCTCGTCAAAAGACCAAAATCGAATTTGAACTCTATATCATAAATATTCTGTATTTTATTAATATATAAAATTGTTGTCCTTAATGGAAAACCCTTTATATATGGAGTCTACATAAAATTTCCAGGAGATTTAACACAGTTTAATGTCGTACGATATGCACTTTAATTACAATAATAAATGGAACATGAGTCGATCGGTACAATAAACTGTGAATCTAACTCATTTCTTTCTGGGTGTTACAAACTAATGTACTCCGTTATAATACTTTGTGACATTGCGTTGTGACGGGTATAACAATGCACTAGAACTCCCAAAATATGGACCATAGCAGCAAATAACTTGCCAAAATTACAGCCGGAGTTCAATAGTGATCGTCCATACGCCGAGTTAAGTAATATTTAAGAATTAACGGTTCATATTAGGGCACAGCACTCTGATCGCTACAGTGTTTGGACATAGTCAAATCGATTAAAAAAGTGATTCTATGTATATGATCTTTTTGGGCGTTACAGAATAATGATACCCTGCACAATAGTGTTATGTTGGATATTATTATCGTTTTTGAGACGGAGATTTTAAGTTTTCAAAACATTAAAGTTTCCCAAAAAAAGTGAAAAGTAGATATGTTCAAGTCAAGAAATAGAATATGAATAATATTTTAATGATTAATTATCGATTCCTAGCTAACCTATGAAGTATCAAATTCTCCCCACAAATGTTTATCATGGGTTAATCAATATCATGCCTATTGTAGCAACACACTTTTTTGATTCGCCAATACTTTAACGCTGGTGGAGATTTTTCCAAATTATATTGGAACACTTGTTCATAGCATGAGAAGTTTTAACTCATGTTAAAGGTTTTTATTTTTAATGCATATTGTAATTTATCATTAATATTATTACAAGTTAAGGAGAATAAATGAAATTAAATTTCAGAAATTACAACTGCGAAATAATCACATTAACCACACATGCATACAAATACACTTTTAGATATGCAAATTCATAGTGGGGGTAATAGACAGCTGAGGGAAACAACGGTCAATGGCATCGAACGAATCTCAGTAGATGTGTGGTGTGCGACGAGAGACTGACTATAAACAAAAACAAACCCCCGATTCTATCGACTCAGCTCCCGCAAATCAAAAGGCGGATAAACATCTAACATAAAGGCCGATGATATTTGTGCATTTGTTTCCTTGTGTAAATGAAAATCAAAACTTACCTAAAATTTATTTATGTGGATACAACAGCAGTTGTTGTTGTGTTGCAAGTGAAAACACAACAGCAGTGTTTTATTGACGACGTACACGACGCTTTCTTCTGCGGCGAATGTCCGTTTTGTATGCGACGGCGACGCACGCACTTGTGAAAGTACAAGCGAAGGGAGAATGCGAATGGATATTTGCCAATTGATTGTATGGTCAACCAAAAAACGCAATAACTGGGAGCGTTTTTATGCGTCTAAATGGCTACTGACTGATTGAACAAAGTAAAATGTGGTGATGAATGAATGGATGTATGATAAAAAGGGTTTAACTTTATTCCAAAAATGTGCTAAAAAAGAACCAAGGCAATTGCTCAAATCATTTTCGCCGCTTGTCTGTTATTTGTTGGCCTTTGTCGTGGTGGACGCACAGGTAAAATAAAAAAAATGTTGGGGTGTACTGAACGCCGAACTAAAAACGTTTTTATTCACATTTATTTATGACATAAGTCTTTGTTTTTGTGTAAAACTCAATTGCACATCACACACGCATGCACATTAGTTTACTTTCGACCGATTTGCACAGTTTTTTGCATTGATTTTATTATTAAAAAGTTAAATCTTTAATCGAGAGCGAGTCGATGCAAAGCGAAAATGAATGTATTCGGTCTTCTCCAGAGAACGATGCCGACTGAAATTTTCGTCGTCGGCGACAACTTATTGGCTGGGCCGACATAAATTTACATTGAAACTTTCTTATAGCGCCATCTTTACGAAACTAACAAAAACTTAATGAGGAAAATTAGTCGAGATCAGTGTTGCCGTTTTGGGCATTTCGGACCAAATTTGGGCAGAAAAAAAATTAAAAATTTGTAGTTTGGGTCGATTTTTTCCGCCAGGAAAAATCAAGGAATTCCGCTAAATTCCTTTGCAAAATAAGGTTGGTTTATCAACATACGGTGTCTCTTTTGAAAAAACTAGAATTATTTTACAAAAAATGTTCGATATAAGCAATACTCGGTGGCTTTTGCTCGAGAGTGTTATTTCAAGAATTTTTGAGCAATGGGATTGTTTAAAATTCTATTTCATTTCGTGTTACTATGAAGTACAAAGAATTTGTGCTGGTGGGATTGAAGAATAAATGACATTGAAGAATAAATGACTACACCCAAAAAAAATTGTTTGCTGTTAATAACAAACAACGTCTGCTAATTTTTAGCAAACATTTTTTCTGCTAATACAGCACATTTTCTGCTGTAATAGCAAAAAGTTTGCAGTTTTGCATTAGCAAACGCACTACTGAAAAATTTGAAGTTTGCTGAATATTTTTGCTTTTAATCAAAATATGTGAAAATAAGACAAAAGTTGCAATAATTTACGTGATAAAGTTCAACTACCATTGAAAATCAAAAAGGTTAAAGTCATCCGTGTGATGAGAAAAGTATATTAAAAAAAATTAAATAATTATTCGGCGATATCTATTTTCCGAGTTACGGTTCTCTATATTTTTATTTTAAAAATATTGGAAATAGGAGTCGATTAAAAACAGCAAAAAGTATTACACAAATCGATAACGAATATGATTTGACGATTTCAAAATCTTAGTTCCGGACATACAATTAAAATTAATCTATTGTGTTTAGATTTTAGTTTCTAATTAATATTTTATGTGCGATTTGTAAAAATGTTTATAAAGTCTGATTCACACAAGGCAATTTTATTTCAAGCAAGTGTCAAAGTTTGTAGGAGAGATACAGAGAGCACTTTCCGCTTAGAAGAAATTGCCTCTTGTGATCTAGGACTAAGTATTGTGTATGCAAAAAAGTTAAAAAAAACGAGAGAATTCCTAAAGGCTTAGGGTGAGTATTAAGAGAAAATTTCGCAAGATTTTATCATCCTGTGCAAAGACGATTTGTATACGGTTTCCACGGCTATTCCTGTGTGTATTGTTGTTTTTTCAAAGGGCGAATGAAAAACAAAACGTTCAATCGAGTACGAGAGTTTTATCCCCTCCCGTTCCAACTACCTCCCCTACAAACACCGTGTAAATTGGGACGAGACACCTCAACACACGCGGTAATTCGACGTCTCTCTCTCTCTGTTAAACATTGACACTTGCTTGGAAAAAGTTGCCGGGTGTGAATCTGGACATAGAGGCATACGGAAGATAATGTCCAGATTCACACTCGGCAACTTTTTCCAAGCAAGTGTCAAAGTTTGATGGAGAGAGAGGCGGGCGGAAAGAGTTCTCTCCTACAAACTTTGACACTTGCTTGGAAAAGTTGCCGAGTGTGAATCTGAACAATGGGGAAAGTAGTTTCTTGTACTGGCAATCCGTTTTGTGTTTTTCATTCGCACTTTGCTGCATTTATTTCCAACAAACACCGAATTGCCCCGTGTGAATCGGCACATAGACATGCTTTATGACGGAAAAAAGAAAATTAAAAAAAAGCGGCGTTTAATTTATATTCCTTACCACTGAAACCAATTTTTTCCATTAAAATGTGCTTGCGATAAGATACATATATATTCATATTTGTGCAGATGACAAAATCTCATATAAAATGTTTATTTCGCATATCAAAAAATATTGACAGACGTAATATGCTTTCACTAGCATTCAAGAGTTGCCCTCTTTGACAGACATCGTTCGCCGACGCAGGCTATTTAAGTAACACCCTTTGAAGAGTAAAATATTTTAGGGTGTCTCTTAAATACCAGTGAATGCGTCAGCGTCTGTCAAAAAAACGCATGATGGATAATTTTTAACGCGCGCTGTACCGATATACGCAGTAAACAAAAAACAGCTGATTTATCATCCCCATTTCAGAAAAATTTAGTTTTTCTACATTTGGAGTGGATATTCAGAGCAATATCGATATTATGGATGATTTATATGTTTTGAAAATATTCCGAACAAACCACAAAGAAGAAGGAATAGAAATATGTTCCAAAACCAGGAGGCATTCGCATTTTAAACATTTTGCAGAAAGAGAAATTCATTTTTCTTCGCCTTCTCAACTTTCTAACTATGTATACGTACTGCAAGATTGTAGAAACGGACTGCAGCAATTTGATAGTTTGCATTTGAGCAGTATTGTTGTGTATACAACCCAATGACACAACCTTTTTTAACTACAAAATTTCCATAGCATTGTTGGTTTTTTTCATTTATTTAGTAATACTAAAGCCTTCAAGGCCAATAAATGTATTACATGACATTATATTCCTAAATAGAAACTTAGAAATACAATAAAATTAAAAACAACTTAATACCAATACTTTACATAAATGCGTGGCTCCCCAGCCATAATTACATAAAACTACATAAGGAATGTCCCAACTAGCAACAATATCTGTGATAGACAATAGAAGGAAATTATGCTTAACTCGTAAAATAGTTCATAAGTTTTAAACGAAAAGCATTATTGGAGTGGGAAAAAATCCGAAGTTCAATCCACCGAAGTCAAATTATGTTTCTTAAACGCTTTATTGGTTGTGCAAAATGTAACACATTTTGCACACATGCTTCATTGTAACAAGGACAAACACCTCGACTAACGATTTTCTTGGGTTCGATCCGACCGGAATCAAAATGTGTTTTTGAAAATGGATTCCTTGCGTTCAAGCAGCATGAATAGATTCCCCACGTTTCTGTTGAATGAATAAACATTAAGACAAAAACCAGTAAGGAAAGGCTAAAGTCGGGCGGTGCCGACTATATAATACCCTACACCACTCTCGTAATATTGAATAACTCTGATATATAAATTTTGTAATTCATGTATAAATTGTTTACATAAATTTACTTTTGGGACATTTTATACTTAAATAATACCCCGTACCACAGTGTGGTGTAGGGTATAAAAACGATTGGATCTAAAGAGCCAAATCGGATGAAACATATATATGGGAGCTATAGCTAAATCTTAACCGATTTTCTTCAAATTCGGTAGTGTTGGTTCATGGATCAAGAAACTCTACCATTCTAAATTTCAACACGATTGGATGTAAAATACAGCTTTTATAGGACTAAAGGGCCAAATCGGACGAAACATATATATGGGAGCTATAGCTAAATCTTAACCGATTTTCTTCAAATTCGGCAATGTTGGTTCATGGATCAAGAAACTCTACCATTCTAAATTTCAAAACGATCGGATGTAAAATACAGCTTCTATAGGACTAAAGGACCAAATCGGACGAAAGATATATATGGAACCTATATCTAAATCTGCACCGATTTTCTTCAAATTCGGCAATGTTGGTTCATGGATCAAGAAACGCTACCATTCTAAATTTCAAAACGATCGGATGTAAAATACAGCTTCTATAGGACTAAAGGGCCAAATCGGACGAAACATATATATGGGAGCTATAGCTAAATCTTAACCGATTTTCTTCAAATTCGGCAATATTGGTTCATGGATCAAGAAACTCTACCATTCTAAATTTCAAAACGATCGGATGTAAAATACAGCTTCTATAGGACTAAAGGACCAAATCGGACGAAAGATATATATGGGAGCTATATCTAAATCTGAACCGATTTTCTTCAAATTCAGCAATGTTAGTTCATGGATCAAGAAACTCTACCATTCTAAATTTCAAAACGATCGGGTGTAAAATACAGCTTCTATAGGACTAAAGGGCCAAATCGGACGAAACATATATATGGGAGCTATAGCTAAATCTTAACCGATTTCCTTCAAATTCAGCAATGTTGGTTCATGGATCAAGAAACTCTACCATTCTAAATTTCAAAACGATCGAATGTAAAATACAGCTTCTATAGGACTAAAGGACCAAATCGGACGAAAGATATATATGGGAGCTATATCTAAATCTGCACCGATTTTCTTCAGATTCGGCAATGTTGGTTCATGGATCAAGAAACTCTACCATTCTAAATTTCAAAACGATCGGATGTAAAATACAGCTTCTATAGGACTAAAGGGCCAAATCGGACGAAACATATATATGGGAGCTATATCTAAATCTGAACCGATTTTCTTCAAATTCGGCAATGTTGGTTCATGGATCAAGAAACTCTACCATTCTAAATTTCAAAACGATCGGATGTAAAATACAGCTTCTATAGGACTAAAGGGCCAAATCGGACGAAAGATATATATGGGAGCTATACCTAAATCTGAACCGATTTCAACCAAATTCAATAGCGATCTTAACAGCCGCAAAATACTCTAAACTGCAAAATTTCAGAACGATCGGAGTAAAATTGCGACCTGTAGTCGACGAACAACTTTACATGGACGGACGGACGGACGGACGGACATCGTTAAATCGACTCAGCTAGTGATTCTGAGTCGATCGGTATACTTTAAGGTGGGTCTAGCTGTGTTATTTTAAGGTGTTACAAACATCTGCCGTGAAACAAACTTATAATACCCTGTACCACAGTGTGGTGTAGGGTATAATGATGGTACATATTTTAAAGTTTTGGAATTTACTTGGTGTTGACAACTCCAGAGAAATTGATTGCCATGTGCCCTTCTTGGTTTTTACACATTTGTGGAGAGGCTCCTTTGTATTCCATAAGAGGCTCCTTTGTATTCCCAGCTATTTCAATCATTTCTTTGCTGTTAATCTGAAAAGCTCATTTTAATATAAATTATAACAGTAAAAAATTAAATTCTTACCGGTTTGTATTTAGTATTTTCAGCAAATTCAACATTTAATATTTTTCTACTTCGTGCACTGTTCCAAAATAAAAAAAAATGAAATGCTGCTCGTCATCTGTTTGTGTTTTCTTTTGTTGTTGTTTTGTTTTCTTTCGTTGTAGTTGTAAGCGCACTGTCAAATTCAGGTAAGCGTACACAAATTGCAAATTTCACTATGATTGTGTAAGTCTTATTTCTGGTTGTTTTCATGATTCTCCTATTAAAACCCTCTACTTTAATACGGCTACAAAAGTAAACTAAATGTATGCTGTCCATAGAAAGAACTTGTGATAGCAATGGACTGGCAATTTCTTTCCGTGTCTACTTATCCAAATCTCATAGACCTCTTAGAAGTGTGGTCCTAACGAAAATATCTGCAACAACGTAAGTAATTGTTTTGTGATTTGTTTACTTATTTCATTAATTAAACCTGTATCACCAGAAATGGCAACATTAATTTTTTTACACCATATGCTTCAACGATGGTTGCTAATATCAGCATAGCGAAGTAACCTTTTGGCCCAAAAAACTCGGGATAATTTAGTCTAATTGGGATGAAATCCATCGATAAGATAATTTTGCCCAATGCTATGGCTTTTGACATATACAATTACTGTATATATAGGGTGAACCCAATTGGCTAACGCGTAAGAGTCACTGATCATCATACGGTCTTGGAGAACATTAAATATAACCAAAGGTCGTACGATGCATGTTCTTTATTGTTATCATTCGGACAAATAGAAGGTAGTTATTAATGCCAGTGACCGGTAAGTATTGTGTGTAAATGCCCCTATTGCTATTTAATTTTCTAAATGATTTATATTTTTTGATCAAGCGCACATAAAGGACCATGTTATCAATTAATCAAGACGCAACAGGTAAGCGTACGCAAATTGAAAATTAAATGTACTATGATTATAAGACTTATTTCTGTTTGTTTTCAAGATTCTCACCAAGCAGTGTCCTATTAAAATACGGATATAAAATATGATCTGAAATTTCGTAGCAACTACTATGTATGAATTCAGATAACTTGTGTCATGGATGGACTAGCCATTTATTTCCTTGTCTACTTTTCCAAATCGCATACACCTCTTGGAAGTGTGACACTAACGATAATACCTGCAACAACTCGTAAGTATTTTTTTCTTTTTTGTGATTTGTTTACCGAAATGGCAACATTGATTATTTACTCTATATGTTCCAACGATGGTCGCTAATATCCGAATCACGAAGCAACCTTTTGGCTCCAAAAAACTCAGGATAATTTAGTCTAATTTGGATGTAATCCATGGATAAGATAATTTTGCCCAATGATATGGCTCTGGACATGTACAATTAGATACCGTGTCAATAGGGTAAACCCAACACATTGGCCAATATTGACAGAGTTCGCGTCGATGTCGTACGATTTATGTTCTTTATATTTATCCTTCGGACAAAAAGAAGATAATTGTTAATGCCAGTGACCGGTAAGTATTGTTTGTAGATACTCCTATTGCTATTAAATTTTATTACATGATTTATTTTTCATTTATATTTTTAGATCAAGCATACATACAGATTTCACAGTTCGAAACGCTTACCAATACATGGGCTGAATAACTTCAGGTTGGAGTCCTGGTTGATATACTCTTCTCAAAAATCAGGAACATATAAAATTTGTATTTCTTTTATTAAAATAAAAAAGAAAGAAACGTATGTTAGAATAACAAAAATAGTTTGTTCTCCCAGCCGCTTTTTTGTGTTAAATAATAGCAAAATTTTTTGCTAAAACGACTGTTCTAGTTTGCTACAGTAGCAGACAAATTTATGTGCTAAAATAACAACCATGGGGTTGCTAAAATAACAGACGAAGTCTGCTTTCCCTTTTTCAGCAGACACAGACTGTTGAAACAACAAACATTTTTGCTAATGATACTCACAAAATTCTTTGAGTGTAGCAGTGTTAAATTGTACTTTTTCTTTCTAAGTCCCTATTTACATTGGCTGAATGTTCAGCAGATTATCGGCGTCTCCCGTACTCAGGCTTATCGGTCTAAACGTTTTGTGTTTTTCACTCGGCCTTTGAAACAACAACAATTCACACAGAAATATCCGAAACAAAATTATGTGTCTAAACGCAGAGGCAAGTTTAAAAGAGAATTAGCGGATAAGCTGCTGAAAAAAATATCCTAGTGTAAATCTGGACTAACATACATTTATTCTACCCGTTATAAATAATTTGAACAATGAAATTTAAGCGGAAAGGAATAATGTTTCGCAAATCTCTCAAGCGTCATTTTTATTTTATTAGGACTTCCACACAGTTCCGCCGCCGCTGAACGTAAATTTTCAAACCATTACATTCATAAAAAACTTTAAATTTTTTCTGTATAGAATAAATTGTACATAGTATTTCTAAGTTATAAAAGAAGCACACATTATTTTTATACCCTACTAGCTGGACCCGGTCCACTTCGTTGTTCCCAATTTCAATTTAGTGAAATAGGAAGATATCAAGTGTTTCGTATATGACTCTCGACAACCACAGATAAAAAAGTGATAACCTTGCTATTGGTGCAATGGTTCACCAGATATTTCGTTTTCTATAAGGGAGTCATGTGGGCGGTGCTACGCCGGCCTTTCCAATATCGCCAATTCTATACGGTCTTACATATTGCTGTCGAATACATAAGGTAGCACATTTCAAGACAATTGTGGCAATATATTTCGTTCTGAAAATGGTGTAATGTTTTTCCAGATATTTAGTTTTCAATAATGTAGTAGCATGAGAGGGTACACGCCCTCTTACCCGATATCTCACACTTTATGTTAAGTCACGAACAGTGTGTCAAATGCATTAATACAAAATTTAAGGACACTTGTGCAATGGTTCTCGAGATATTAACAAAATGGGGTTGTCAAACTTGGCTGACATGGGCGATGCCATGTCCATTAGACCGATCCCGACCACTATTAGACCAATCGCGTAGCCTGCCACCAAATGCAAATACACAAAATTACTAGCTAACAAATTGAACAATTTCAAAAAAAAAAATCGTATGGGCGGGGTCACGCCCATTTTTCCGATCCCGCCAATTTTTGGGGTTATACACGTAGCTTGCCAACAAATGAATATAAACAAAATTACAGCTCTCTCGCTAATAAATTGTCCAAGATATTTAAATTTCAAAATTTGGCTTATATGGGTGGGGCCACGCCCATTGGCCAAATCCGCCCATTTTTGAACTAATCACGTCGACTACCACCAGATACGAATACACAAAATTACAGCAGCACTCTGGCTTACAAATTGTGCATCATATCTCAATTTTAAAATTTGGCTTATAGGGGCGGGGCCACGCTCATTGGTCGGATCCCGCCCATTGGTCTAATCCCGCCCATTTTTTTGATCGATCGCGTTGACTGCCACCAGATATATATACGCAAAATTACAGCACTTTCTCTGACAAACTGTTGTAAGATATCTGAATTAAAAAAATTGGCTCATATGAACGGGACCACGCCCATTGATCCGATCCCGACCATTTTTGGTACGATCAAGTTTTTTTGCTTACAAAAGCACACACACAAAATTTCAGCATAATCTACAGAGCCGTTCCCAAGATATGGAGTTTTCAACAATGGAGGCGTATTGGCGGTGCCCACCCACTTGGGATAATAAAAATTCAAATAGCATATTTTTTCCTTCCAGGCCTAAGACTACATTCTGTAAAAATGTAGTCTTAGGCCTGGAAGGCGATTTAAAAATCGCCCAATGCTCAGTGAAAATCGTATTCTCTAAAACGAATTCTGATGTCCCGGAAAAAATCCCACTTTGACCCATTTAGAGTGCTCCAATCAAGTCCAAATGTATGACCGACCTCCACGCAGTGAAAATCGTATTCTAGGGATCAAAATAAGAAACTTTGCCGAAGGAACCATACCTCTAAAACGAATTCTGATGTCCCGGAAAAAATCCCGCTTTGACCCATTTAGAGTGCTCCAATCGAGTCCAAATGTATGGAACCCCCAGGGCGTTCCAGGGGGTGTGCCCCTGGCATGGGTGGGTCGGGCCTCCAAAGTTAGTGGGGGTCGGTCATACATTTGGACTCGATTGGAGCACTCTAAATGGGTCAAAGTGGGATTTTTCAAAATTTTCCCCTACCCAAAAGTTCGACCCAAATTCCGGGACATCAGAATTCGCTTTAGAGGTATGGTTCCTTCGGCAAAGCGTCTTATTTTGATACCTCGAATACGATTTTCACTGAGCAATGGCGACTTTTTTTGCCTCCCCACAAATCGACCCGGCCTAATATGTATGTATATACCATAGGATGGGTGTATATTAATTTCGTCACTCCGTTTGTAACACCTCTAAATATTGATCTGAGACCCCATAAAGTATACATATTCTTAATTACCGTAAATTCGAAGACGATATAGCCATGTCTGTCTGTCCGTCCGTCCGTCTACAATAGTTGAGCTAGATGAATGAAATTTGGTATAGATACTTATTTTATAGCCTCCATTTGTTTATATAGCCTCCATATATAGCATCTCCCCGATTTAAGTTCTAAGCGACATAGAGACAACAGATGTCAGCTGATGTCAGCACAACAACGGCAGTCATAGGTCCATGTTTTGATATAGCCCCCATACGAAGGTCCCTCTATATATGACTTCCTAACGCCACAAAAACCTGAAATTTCAACGAATGTGGCTGAAATTTGGTATAATTGACCCTTCGTGGAGGGTATATGGCCGAACTTAATCCGTCTTTACATTTTTTTATTTGGGCAGATTAAAGGCCGGCTTAGCCAAACTTAACCGTAATTTAACTTTAGCGCCGCCGTAACGTTGCCCGCTGGAACAATTATCCAAAACTTGAAAAACGTGCTGTATCACTCAAACATTCACAACAAAAATAGCAACAAATTAATTTTATTTTATATTTATTTGCTACTAATTTATAATTTTATTACTTATTTATCATTACTTTTCAACATTTTAGCATAAATTTATTCTTTTTTCATTATTTTACTAATTTTGTTTGCCAGCCGGCCGTTTATGTTTCGTTTCCGTTGGCTAATCATTTACACTGATTTCCATATGTTACTGTTACTTTTGCCTAACCCAGCCTTAAGTCGATTTTGGGCGGTATCTGGGAACATTTTGGGTCGAACAAAAATTTTCCAGCGGCAACACTGGCCGAGATTCACACAAGACAATTATTTTCCAAGCAAGTGTCAAAGTTTGACCGACAGAGAGGCAGGCGGAAAAAACTCTCTCTCCAACAAACGTTGACACTTGCTTGGAAAAAATTGCCTCGTGTGTAGCACGACTTATGGTGATTTCGTTTCTGAAAAATAATGTTACATCATATTGCGACATTTTAAAAATCCCCCTGCTAATTTCGCATTTTGCATGCGCACAATCGAACAAAAATCGTGCGGTGAGTAAAACCTATACCTACATTATTGCGCAGCCATTTGGGAGTGCATTAAGAAAGTACGCTTTCATTTAGGTATGTTTCTGAAGTCTGCTTTTCGACGGTGCAACACTCCACACCGTGGACTGGGCTGAGTGTGGAGGAAAATATGATATTTTCGCATTTGCGGAGTGTAATAATTTTACAAACGAAATCAAAACCGGCTGCACCATTTTTACAAACGAACCTAAATATGAGGTTCAGTGCAACGAAATCAGCATTAGTTTACACCACATAAACATTGTTCTGATTCACACTCGGCAATTTTTTCCAAGCAAGTGACAAGGTTTGTAGGAGAGAGAGCTCTTTCCGCCTGCCTCTCTCTTCAACAAATTTTTACACTTGCTTGGAAAAAATTGCCTCGTGTGATGCAGGACATTGTAAAATATTGGGTTTGAACTTTTTTGTATGAATTTTGCCATTATTTCTTTAAAATGATATACCTATTGAGGTCAGCACCAGTTTATATGACTGAATATTTGTTGGTATTTCTATGAAATATCGTAAATGGACATTTTAAATGTACCTAGCCTATAACAATTTTCAGTGATTTGACACGAGACCAGGACCTAATTTCACTTCCGCTCGAAGCTGTCAAATATGTATTTTTTTGCGCGAATTTCGATTTATTACAAAATGATAGTACCCGGCAGGTATTATATTTTCGGAGAGAAAATGCTTATTTCGATTTAAAATGACACAAAACACATTTTTTATAAAGACATTTGGGTTAGGAATAATGGGTAATTATAACGGGTGATCCAAGTAGAGATACTTTTTCAATGGACTTTTTTTGACAGATCACGTGTGAGTCGTGTCATGCTGTCATGTTATTTTTGTTAAGTATTGTTTGGCATTTCATCATGGAAAGACTTACGCCTCAACAACGTTTACAAATCGTTCAACTTTATTACGAAAATTCACGTTCTGTGAGGAATGTGTTTCGTGCACTTCGCTCAACATAATCGAGTCATCGAAAATTGGACACAACGGATGGACCATCTGAGACGTAGCCGCGGCCAACATTTGATAGACATAATCTTCAAAAAATAAATGCCAAAGAATGTTCTTTCTAATGATAATAAACATTCCCCATTCAATTTGAATTTTCTGTTTTTTTCTTTAAAAAAGTAGGGAATTTCGAAATGGATCACCCATATTACCCCGCTCGTACTAAAAATGAGTTGCAACAGTTTGTTAAGTGTTTTCAAAATAACGTTTTCGCCCTGATTTCCTCCGCTTTTTATATGAAGTTTCATACATTCGAACGGTTTATTGCCATTCGTTGACGCCAACAGAGAGAAATAAATAATTAACAGTTTTATTATGTTTAAATTACATCTGTAGAGTATTTTTTAATAAAAAATATAAAAGGAATAGTAAGAAAAAATTGAAAAGCGTTTTGTTGCTCAATCAGATGATTATGTTCCGGTACACACGAGGCAAATTTAGTTGCGACTAATCGGAAATTTATGTAGAGTGAGGCAGGAGGAAAAGAAAGGGGAATTCCT
Source organism: Eudasyphora cyanicolor (assembly GCA_963930755.1). Taxonomy (NCBI): domain Eukaryota; kingdom Metazoa; phylum Arthropoda; class Insecta; order Diptera; family Muscidae; genus Eudasyphora; species Eudasyphora cyanicolor. The sequence continues at coordinate 254,748,942 of OZ005736.1, forward strand.
CCTTTTCCCTCCAATGAACTTCTGTTTAGTTGCAACTACTGTTACCTCGTGTGATTCGGCACCAACTTGGATTACTGCGATTGCTACTTAAATACGAGTGAAAACGATTGCTATCAGACAAACTCGATTCGGATTACACTCAGCGAAAACTTAATCACATACATGCACAATTCGTGAACATACGGGGATGATAGGGTACGCATATATGATTTTGTTTCATAGAGCGACTGATCTGCATATTAGCGATATGGTTAACAAACAAAAACGACCACTAGTTACTTGCTAAAATATGCAATGCGTTTAGGTAGGTTAGGGTGGCAGCTGTTTTTTTTTTACCAGTTCACATCGACCAGTTTATGTCCACAACCTGTCTGATATGCAAATTTATCGATAGTACGAATATCAGTACCGGAAATATCGGTTAGACTGACTAGAAAGGCCGATCCCTGTATGTCGTTTACTCAAAGCTGGACAAGCGCATAGCAAGTGCTCAATGCTCTCCACTTCTTCCTCATCTCCATATATTCTGCAGAAGTCATTGGAGTCAATATCCAATCTTCTAGCGTGTTCGTAGACAATCTTGCCCTCTCTAGTGCGAGGAGATATTTTGACCTTCTCAGGTCATATCTTGGCCATATTTGTCCAGCTACCCTACAGGTGCCGATTTCTGTTCATCTTTCGTTGGCCTGCCTGATTGCCTCTTGCCTAAAGCACGGTACTATGTTCCCGTTTCACGCTGAAATCCCATAAAAAAAACAAAGTTGTGAAAAATTAGTGAACTTTTTTAATTTGTGGTGAAATATGGACAAAAACCTTCTCCTGAAAAATTTGCTTTTTGTCGGTTAAGTTTTTTTTCGCGGTTAGGGCTCGATATCAAAGATGCAGCGATAATTATAAACGTTTTGGAGTAAAATCTAAAGGATCTCTCCTCGAAAAATTTTCCCATTCTTGTATTTTATTGACTCGATGACAAAACATGATGAAAGTAGGACATATGCGCAATTGTTTGATCAACGAATTGCTCAAAACTTAGTTGGAGTTTTTAATAACGTATGTGAATTGCAATTTTACAAAATTTAAATAACAATTTACGAATGTACATACGTAGGTCGATGAAAATACAAGAGAACCGATGTATTATTTGAGACAAACATGGAATCAATTTTTTACCGTGCATACACTTTTCGAGTTGAATATAAACATAAATCTGTTAGATAATAATTGGCCCATCACTGCAAGAAACCCATTACAGGATGTCGACTCCAATTTCCCAACTATTGTAAGGAATTTGTTTGATAGTAGACTTGCTTAATTAATAATTTATTTTGTAGACAAGTCAATCAATTTCGGAGGGCTACATATCAGAAAATGAATTGGAGAATGTAAGCCAGGTTTCGACTCTATCATCTCGTCCCGATCCTTTGATCACTACATTGGAGTCGACAGATAATTCTCAAAGTCCTTTACAACATAGGGACTTAAATTTCTCACCAACCGTAAGAAAACTATTTTATGTATGTTTCAGACAACTCAATCAATGAATCACTCGTAAGAGAAAATGATTTTGAGAATGTCAGCGTAATTTCTAGTTTCGAAGGACAGCAAACGGATCCATTGCTAGTTACACCAAGAATCACGAATATTTCTTAAAATGTCTAAAATAACAAAAAAATTCCCTTAAATATTATGGCATCAGCTTGTGTGGGAATACACCAATATTTAACGATGGCATACGCGGCGGAAGAGCATTTTTCATTACGTGGTCCCAAAAACTTTTATTTAGCCGATAGGAATAAAAGAGGACCTTTTGCTGTATGTGTATGTAACCTTTTAATTTATATATGTAAACTTTTTAATTTATTTTTTGTTTCCCTATTTAATATAGTTTGATGATCTTTTTTTTGTGAGGACAAATTAAAAAAAAACCTCCACATGAATGCGGAAACATTCTTTTGCCATTTGGAAATTGTTGAAGGTTTACTTGCACCAAATAGGAATGCTCACCCTACAGATGGAGTTACTCCAAAAGAGAAATTGGCCGCAGTATTGGAGTAAGTAAATTCGTAACTACTATATTGCATTTGTCAGAATACCAATATGTAAATATATGGTAGTATATTTTATGGAGAATGGTAGACTAGTACATCACTTTAGTCGCCGCCTGTCGTAGCGGACGGACGTGTTATCGCAGAGCGTATAGTTTTTAACCTATTACGCAATACGTATTCACCTACCTACTACGCAACCACGTGGTTTGTTGTTTTTACAGCGTAGGTTGAATTGGATGCATCGGTCTCTGGACAGAAATTTCTGAGCTCAGTCTGGAAGGCCTATATCGAAGTACCTATTACGGGCTAATACTGGCTATGGGGTGTCTCCCCCAACCAATTTATGATTAAACCAAAAAAAGACGAAGGAGATTACGGCGCAGGGGAGGGAAAACCCAGTGCCGGCGACAAGCGTTGATTCACTCACGAGTCATGTGTCGTCGTTATCGAACAACCTTGAGCATGCAACTCCTACGAGCTTTGGTGCCTTGGATCCCGTAGTCGAAAATGAAACAAGAGCTCATCCAACCGCAGGCAAAACAAATGATAAGACAGATGAAGCAGAACCCAGCTGGGGCTCTAAGCAATCCCAGCTTTAAAAGCCAGTGGGGACTCTGACTCTGAATCATAAAATAAAAACAATATCACTATTGTTGCTAACTCAAAGAGACTGTCAGGGGCACGAAGAAGGAAACTGAATAAGTTGAACCGACAGAACCTATTACGGGATAAACCTGACAATTCTACCTCCAAAACAAACATGGAGCCGCTAAAAGAATCAGGTCTCCCGACGAACATAGCACTGTGAAAGTCACTAAGAAGAAAAATGGCTCGCCGTCTTCGAGTAATTCGGAGAAGCCTAACGTAACCACACAAAAGGACGTCTCTAGTCTGGGTCCTTCGATCGTGGGCGGTAAATTGATCAAGTAACGCGGGTCAAGTAACCAAATCATCCGTTAAGGATGAGGCTTTAAACAAAAAGACTACAATCCCCGAAGACAAAAAGAGTAACTTCGAAGATTTGATCTATACGAGGGTAGCGGAGTACGTCCTCGAATCTAAGGATGAACCACCAATCGAAGTAATGAGTTGCAAGTTTGAGAGGGGTGTTTTGATGCTAAGGCTGGCATCACAACGCTGCGCTGGTGTCCTCGTAAATCTTGTGGATAGCTTCCCCTTACCTTGGGACGGCGCAAAGCTAAAATTGGTAAGGAAAAGCGACATTCCTGAACTCATAAAAACGATTGGCAGGACTGATGAATCGAGTCCAAATATACTGTCTGAAGAGGCAAACACTGGTAGTGAACGGATGGATACAAGTGAGACACTGCCAAAAACTGATGTGAAAGTAGTCAATAACACCACCAGTTTACCAATAGTACTGCCACCTTTGCAGGAAGTTACCAGCAAAGGTGGTGATCAAAATAAAAAGAGCCACAAACCGTCTCAAAACAATGAGGGAGCGACAAAAAATAACACCGCCTCCCAATATTGTCGACTGGAAGATGGTGTAATAGGTAGTGAACGAAAGGAGGAGAATGACCCACTACCAAATACTGAGGGAGTGCCACCAGACAGGATAGACTCCCAAAAGAAACTTTTACTGGAAAGACAATGATTGAGGTCATCAGATAAACCTCCACCGGAGCGAGACAGCATCCAACGCTCTGATGGACATCATAAATAAAGGCAGGGTTCATATTGCTTTGATCCAGGAACCATGGACAACTAGCAACAAGGTTATTGGATTAAACCATGTGAACTATAACCTTTTCTACGCTAACACAGGTACTCGTACAAGGACTTGTATTCTGTGCCATAAAAACTTATGTTTTATTTTCTCTCCAGAGTTGTCAACATCGGACGCAACGGTGCTGAGGCAAGGTAATGGAAATATGTACCTGGCGTCAATATATCTGCCATTCGATGCGCCGACATTGCCACCTACGTCGGAATTACAACGTCTGGTGAGGGAATCGAAACACACAAGCAATGAGTTATTAGCTGGATGTGACGCCAACTCCCATCATATCGCTTGGGGTAGTACTAACACCAATAAAAGGGGACACGCCCTTATCGAATTTTTGAATACAAATGACCTCATAACTCTTAACATAGGAAACACTGCAACCTTTGTTAACAAAATTAGGGAAGAAGTATTAGATATAACGATATGTTCAGAAACACTTATTGATGAGATTCATGAGTGGAGGGTTTCGGATGAACTCTCCTATTCAGACCACCGTTATATAAGGTTTAAAATTGCACGGCCACCGCCAAACCCCATAAGTTTCCGTAATAAGGCTAAGACCGATTGGACTAATTACGGAAATCTACTTAGAAATCGATTGGGGCAGCCTACACGCGATTATCTATGTGCAGAAGATATTGACAAATTCGCACGATTGCAAAGATGTCCGCAGACTTTACAACAGATCTCGACGTAAAAAACAAATCAGTATACAATAAAATCATTAGATCGGCGAAACGTAACTCCTGGAGGCTTTTCTGTGAGCAGGTAGACAGCGTTAACAGCATGTCCAAAAAGAAAAAGTTCCTCTCAAAAACTCATGTCCAAACCGAAACATTGGTGGATGACACGGGTAAAAGGATGGATACTATAGAGTATACCGTAAGGCTCTTGATGAAAACTCATTTTCCGACTGGTAATGCTGGACCAACAGAGGAACAGTTACAGAATGAAAATGTATTGCATCAAGTACTTATTACGGATATAACAGATGGTATGGTTAAAGAAGCGATACAAAGTTTCTCTCCCTTTAAGGCTGCGGGACCGGATGGAATATTTCCAGCACTTCTGCAGAAAACTGGCAGGAATCAAGGGTGGTCTTCGTACCAAAGCCTGGCACGGCGAGTTATACGACCCCAAAGGCTTATCGACCCATTAGCCTAACTTCTTTCCTGTTAAAAACAATGGAGCGAATAATTGATAACATGGTCAAAAGAAAAATAGCGGATGACAGGCTAAAATTCAAACAACACGCCTATATCAAAGGAAGATCGGTGGAAACAGCTCTGCATGAGGTAGTGCACCACATAGAAGAGTCCTTCAGTAATGAAATGTATACACTTGCTGTTTGCATAGACATGGAGGGCGCATTTAACAATGTACAGACCGATACACTTATCCAGTCCTTAGACGAGTTTCAGGTTCACCGGGCGCTGGAAAACTGGATCAACAATATGGTAAGGAATAGGTGGATTATTTGTGGGTCATATGACGTAAAAATTAGAGACAAGGTAAATCATGGTATACCTCAGGGGGCATTTTATCGCTTCTTCTATGGGTTACGACGATACACAGTCTCCTAAAAGCCCTCACCAATGAAGGACTTAAACCAGACTGTTATGCAGACGACGTTGTAATACTTCTAAGGGGCTTTCATCCAAATCTATTATGCAGAAGAGCTGAAGAGGCACTTAACATAGCATATAACTGGGCACAACCAAGGGGATCAAATGTTAACCCAGACAAAACTGAAATATGTCTATTTACAAGGAAAACGAAGATCCCACGTTTTACCCGGCCTCGATTCCTGAATAAGACAATTGCTATAACTAAAAAGGTAAAATGCTTGGGAGTAATCTTGGATCTGAAACTGTACTGGAAAGAGCATCTTGAAGAAAGAGTTACAAAGGCCCACAGGTGTTGGTCGTTGTGCAGAAGAGCTATAGGTTTAAAATGGGGACTACGTCCAAATATGACTCACTGGCTTTACATTAGCGTGATTAGACCAATAATCACCTACGCCCGTGTAGTGTGGTTGACATCAATGGACAAGAAGTGCAACGTAATACCTCTGCAAAAAATTCAACGTATGTGCTGTCTAGGCATATGCGGGGCATTTAGAACTGCACCAACAAAAGCGTTGGAGACTATACTGCACATCCAACTAATAGACATCCGTATAAAGTATGAGGCACCCTCACAGCAAGACGTCTACAAGTGATGGGTGAATGGATAAATCGAGACCACCAGTCGTACCATCAGAAGATTTTAGAATCTCTAGTTGGTCACATTCAAACGCCAGAAATCTCCGACCGCATTCCTGAAGTGCGGCTTACAGCTACCTGTGATACGTTTGTGCCAGACAGACGCTCCTGGTAAAATGGAACTTTGGCCCATGTACCAGTGGGAACCAGCTGCTACACGGATGGGTCCAAGCGAGGAGGAAGGACGTGTCTGGGACTTTTTATTGATGAACCAGAAGTCGAAATGCACTTCCGCCTCCCTGACCATAACACGGTATTTCAAGCAGAAGTTCGAGCAATCACGGAGTGTGTGAACTGGCTCAGTAACACCACAAAACCTAAATATGCCAACATCTTCACAGATAGCCAAATGGCGATTAAAGCACGGTCAATTGCGTATTTGCTGGGTACCAGGACACAACGGAGTGATTGGAAATGAACGGGCAAACAGCTTGGCTTCAAAGGGCAGAGAACTTTGAGTAATAAACTTGGAAAATTGGAAACCTTTCGAAGCCACGAAAAATGAGTTGAAGCACTGGGCAGTGATGGCTCAAAAGACTGTGTGGAATAGCGCAACAGTAGGAGCAACTGCAAAGATACTGTGGGGTGACCCAAATGAAAACAAAACAAGATCGATATTAATTAAATGATGAGTGTTCTAACGGGACACTCAAGCTTACAAGCACATCTTCATCGCATAGGACTAGCAGGAAACGATGAATGCAGGGCATGCAGAGAAAACATCGAAACGATGGAACATTTTCTGTGTCACTGCCCGGCTTTCACACACACATTTCACATTTCGGGTCCGACATATTACCAGACTTGACTCATCTCAGTAATATGACTGGATGATACTGAGAAAATTCGTTTCTAGTACCGATTTTCTGTAACTAGTATAATAAGATAAGATAAGGTATAAAAAGATCATAAATAAGGAGCGCACAACAGACCGAACCACTGGCTTAATTGTATGTCCATGGACATGAGACGTTTAAACGTCTCCTCTCTTCAACCTAACCTAACCTAACACCACTTTATGCGACGTTCTCTGGTAATCGTTACAATATAAAACACAAATACATACACTTACAATTTTGTCGCTGATATCAATCGTAAACTTCAAAAGAGGATTCGAGTGGAGCAAAAATTATGCCACACAACTTATAAACTGAATATAATTTTCAAATTATATCTTAAGGCGCAAACAAATAGGTTTCTTTAAGTCAATTCTTTTCGTTTATTTTCTCGCATGAAAACAGAATTTTATTTCTCACACAAAGATAGAAAGCATTCCTTAACCGAGAAGTCGACACAATTTTCACTATTTGTTAAACAATTTTGGGATTTTCTTGAAAATTTTTAATTTTCTGTTTTAGTTTTATACGAAGGCAAAGTTTTTTGAGAAAAATTATTTTAAAATGTAAACACACACTTAACTTGTTTTGAAATACGAATAAAGCAAAAATCGAGGTGGCCCTTTTACGCCTGCACCTAATTCGTACGCCAATATGAAGTTTTGACAATAATTTGTGCAATCATGTTTTAATTAGGTAGGAGCATTAAGATTACTATGGTAGAATATCATACATTCGAATACCAAAACTACACTCAGGAAAATAATTGGTTGGAATTCGATTGTAACAATAAAAAAATAGTACTAGCAACAAAAAGTATATTGCCTACACCGTCTGTCGGTTGTACTTATATATAATTAGTTGAAACAACAATAATAACATGGATACGATCAAATGAAAATACTTGCAACTAAATCGATGGGTGTATCAATCGAATTAAGATTGTTTTTTTCATTGACACTCGGTTAGTTGTGGTAACCAATTTTGAATTTGCATTATAGTACCATATGATCGATTTTCGGTTGTGACAACCAATGTTTTATTCTTGACAACAGAAATTGTATCAATAGACCAAAGGTTACTATTTCAACGAATAATTGGTTACTACTAGAGATGTTAAACGGGATTGGTTTTCACAAATCCCGTGATTTTTCGGAATCCCGAAAATTTTCGATATCCCGGTATTTTCGGAGTTTTCGGGATAAATCGGGATTTTTTCATTCTTATTATTATTATTATTATTTATTAATAGATTCTTAGTTATAACAGTATTAAAATATAGATAGTAACATTATTATAATCTATTTTCGGAGTAGCATATTTGCTGTGAGCAGGAGTGACATTTAAATGTATATACATATGTACATTTTAGATATTGAATTCATTAAGAATTAATTTTCTATATTGAGAACAAATTTTGCCAATTTTGGAAATTCATGCCATTTAGTATATTAATAACTTAATTTTTGTTGAGAATAATTTGGCCAAGGTACACAATTCTAAATTCGCGGTAAATAGGACAAATACCAATGAAGTGGAATGTATTTTCTGATTCGTCCATGTTACAAAGTGTGCATATTCCATCTGTATTGTCTTTAAAACATCTTGCATTTAGATCAAGGAGACCACATCTAGCTTTTATAATTAAACTGGTAGCACGAGTAGATAATTTAGCGGTTAGTTTAGGTGTTACGTTATAATTTAGTTGACAATAGAGGTCGTGGAATTGAGAATTAGAAGCATTTAATCAAAAATCGTTACGTTCTTTCATTTGCAAAGCATATATTATTCTCCTCCAGTATACACATATAGGAGTACCGTCGTTAGGCAGAGGGTATTCCAATGTATTACATAAATTTGTCCATTCTTTTGCCCAGGAGACATTCAATGCTATTACTTCTTCAGCTAATATTCGCTGTAATCTATCAGGACTAAGATTCAATACTTTTTCAATGTAGCTAAAGTGCATTTTTAAAGTTGAAGTAAATAAAGTATTTAGGCCGGTTTCTATGTATAAGACATAGTTTGGGGTATTGTTTGGCAAGAGCAGTACTTTTTTTAAATAAAACCGAAGTAACTTTTCCACATCTTCAAATCTTTCATAGCCCCATACTTGTGCAGCATATAACATTATCGATTTTGAGCAAGCTTCGAAAATTTTTAATTTATTGTCTCTGGAAATTTTTGAATGGCTTATGTATTTCGACCAAGTTGAGTTAATAGCGATTTTGGAAGCAGATAGTTTTCTCTGAAGATGTTTTTTAAAGGACAGGTTATATGTCAAATCAACTCCGAGGTATGTATAGCAATTGACAATTTGTATGTCATTTTCTCTATAACACCACTTTAAATTAGAGGATATTCGTGGGCCCTTGCGGAAAACTACTATTTTCGACTTGGATAGATTAACTTTCAAATCCCATGTTACACAATACATTTCTAAAGCATTAATCATATTTTGTAAAGAACTGGGAGAGTCTGATAGCAAGACAATATCGTCTGCATATAGCAGAACTTTTATACTTCTATTTGCAATATTAACACCTTCTGGGAGGAATTCCGGAAGGTCGTTGATATATAGAGAAAATAAGACTGGGCTAAGAATACAGCCTTGTTTTACTCCAGTTTCTACTGAAAAAGAATCGGAGAATGTATTTCTATCCCAGATTCTAGTTTTCGTATTATCATACAATGATTTTAGAATTCTTATAACTTTAGATGAGAGTCCTATACAGGAAAGTTTGTAAAAGAGACTATTCCTGGGAATCAGATCGAAAGCACATGAGAAATCAACAAAAAATGCATAAGTGTTTTTATTTTTTAACTTATTTATATTTACAATGTTGACGAGATTGAATATATTGTCAACCGTGGAGTAGTTTTTTCGAAAACCAGATTGGAACTCATTGGATCAAATATAATACATTTCCATCAAACTTTGAATATAAAATTGTATAGCCATGTTTATTCAGAAACTTTAAGTGAAATTTGGCCTTAATGCTTTTCTTGAATGCGAACAAACAACCACCACTAGCCCGGCCAAATTTGTGAGTTCTTGTTGCTTCTACCCAGTGGCAACAATAATTTTGGAAAAATGAAGAAAAATATGATATTTTATCGGACATTACATGTGTTTCATATAAAAAGAGTATATCAAATTTATTTAAGTAGGTTATAAAATTACCAAAATTTAATGAATTTTCTAAATTTGCAATGTTATAAGATACTACATGACACGAATCATACTGCTATTCTGAATAATTGACACTCCTAGTATTAGTTTTAATATTTGTATTATAAGAGACTTCAAAAGTGCAATCACACTCAGCAAAAATATTTTTTATATAGTCAGCATCATTCTCTGATTTTGCCATAACTCTTCCATTAAACCAAGTATATTTTCTATCATTTAAAAAAATGCAAAATTCAATAAATTCGAACTTTTAGCTCACTTTTACTTTTACAAATGGTTTTACTTATTTTTCTAAGATTAAATCTTGTGTTCTGTTCGGTTTCGGTATAATCCTTTTGTATATAAACCTGTTGACCTCTTAGTTTTCCTTTACTCGCTAATACATTGATCGCTTGGCTATTAGTTTCTAGGATGAACACGAACGACTTGCCTGAAGATAGCATTCTGGTTTGAATTATATTAACAGAAACTTTTAATTCATTCTCGCAGATACTGAGGAATTTCTTATGCGCAGCCAACGTATTTGTACATCCTATGCCACTCACCACAACATTTGTAGACCGAGACTTACGATCAACAAGTTCCAATCGGGTCGATAGTTTTCTGATATCTTCTTTTAATTATTCTCCTGTTTCAATTCATCCAGCTCAGATTTAATTGCAGCTATATCATCTTTTTTAGCAACATCCTTCAGCTTTTCATCGAACAGTGCACACAATTTGTTCCAGGAGAATACATCATTTTGGGAATTTTCTGGCATTTTTTTACAGTGTAGTTGTTTTTTTCTTATGCTTTCCAATTGTTCTGGTGATGTTCTTTCATTCTTAATAATGTGATATATCGAAATGGAATACAAACATATTAGTTCAGTTTTAATTTAATTTTAATTAAAATTAATTTTAATTAAAGCATACATTAATTTTTGTTAAAAACTACTAACTTTTATTAAAATATTTCACAACATCTTAGCTATGAAATAAGTTTGGTCCATTCGTCGTCTGAATTATTATTGATGTTACAATTTTCTATCATTAAAGCACGAAAAATATTTTTTTCAACTTCAGAAATCAGTTTGACTTATTCCGTTTTTATTAGAGTTCGGCACTTTAGTTCATTTAAGTGATCGGTCTTTTTAGTTCAGTTCAATTGAGTGAACTAGTTCGTTCATTTAGTTCAATAGTTCACTTCAGCTCTTTAGCTCACCAGCTCACAGGCTCTTTAGCTTAGCTCACCAGCTCACTTTACTTAAACAGCTCGTTAGTTCAGCAGTTGTTTCGTTCAGATCACCAGTTCAAATCAGCCGCTATTAAAGGAATCTGATTGGAACATGAATGGAATGAATTGAATATACAAACTCATTTGTATAGGAAGAATCCTACATTCATAATGATATAAAAATAGAAACACATAACAGCTGAGAAGAAAGAGCGAAATGAGGAGAGAGAACGAAATGACAGGGTTGACTACTGAGCTGAAATAAACGATTTGTGTGAACTAGTTCGTATCGTTCAGTAAAGTGACCCGTTAAATTGAACTAGTTCGTTCACGAACTACACAACTCTAGTTTCTATGGGACCAAATCGATTTGTCGATCCATTATATTAGGATGTTTTCATAAATTTGATAGAATACAATCATCATTTTTTTTGATGTTTATAATTTGCTTCATTAGTTTACATTTTCGACAGAGATTATCCATCTTTCACTTAATATTTTATACGAGACAGCTTCATATATTATTATTAAAATATCCCGGGATTCATTTTAACAAATTCCGGGATTCGGGATTTTTCGGGAACGGGATTTCCAGTTTGACATCACTAGTTACTACCAAAAAAAAATCTTAATAAATAATCATTTATTGGTTATCCCAATCATTTCCCAAATCATAGAATAATTAAATGTATTTTAGGAAATACAGCCGAAAGATTGGTTGCTGTTCTTTTGCTGATACATGACAAACAAAAACAATTACTCGACATAAAAAAATCGTCAACATTTTGTTCAAGAACGGTATAGGTAATCAAAAATAATCTCGTGTGGAATGCATAATATGTTGTGCAAAATGTTTTACATAAATAAAAAATAAAAGCAACAATCATGAAATTGATAGCACAGGGTTAAGCGATATTTGCATAAAAGTTTTGTGTTTTTTTTTCGTGTACTAAAATGTGTGTAAAATATTTCTACATCTCATAATAGTGATGAATTTGTAATATGGGATTTTTAATTTTGTATTGAATTGTTTTGTTTTGTGTTCAATAAATAAAACAAAAATTAATTAAAACTGTTATAACTGAATACTAGAATTCATCATGAGGGAGACGGCGAACGAAGGTATCCAAACGGGTATTGACTAGAACAATTTCTGCAAAGAAGTTGTTGTGTTTGTATCCTTCCAAACAGATAGTAGGGCCAAGACTAACCGGCGAGATATACGAGTCTAATGTAGGTAAACGAAAGTACCATCGGGGCCATACAGTGGAAGGACAGTGGGTCTTTGGTGGTGTGAACGCGGTGGTGAAAAATGTTTCATGTTTCCGGTGGAAAAAGAAACCGGCAAACATTAATTCCCATTATAAAAGGATGCATATTGCCGGGATCCACAATAGTGTCCGACTATTGGAAGGTAAATATAGCGTGATCCATTTCGAGGTTCCCTACTTTTTTAAAGAAAAAAACACAGAAAATTCAAATTGAATGGGGAATGTTTATTATCATTTGAAAGAACATTCTTTGGCATTTATTTTTTGAAGATTATGTCTGTCAAATGTTGGCCGCGGCTACGTCTCAGATGGTCCATCCGTTGAGTCCAATTTTCGATGACTCGTTCGAGCATTTCGACTGGTAACTGGCGAATGACACGCGTGATGTTTTGCTCCAAGGGCTGAATCGAAGCGGGTTTGTCCGCATAAACTTTAGACTTCACGTGTGATAACGGGGTGATATCACACGATCTTGGTGGCCAATCGACCGGCCCAAAACGTGAAATTATCTGTTCACCGAAGTGTTCTCTCAATAAATCCATTAATTGATGCGATGTGTAAGAAGTGGCGCCGTCTTGTTGAAACCAAATGTCGCCGAGATCACGAGCTTCAATTTCAGGCATCAAATAGTCGGTTATCACGGCACGATAACGGTCGCCATTGACGGTTACGTTCTCACCGGCATCATTTTTGAAAAATATGGACCGATGATTCCGGTACGTCGGGTCGGGAATCGGTCAATAGCAAAAATATAGCTCTTAACGAGAGCTAAAATATTGCTCATGGGTGTCAAGGTCGTGGGGGGACTGGAAAGTGTTTTTTTGGGTTTAAAAAAAATTAATTTAAAAATAGCGCAATTGGCGAACGATTATTTGGATAATAAAACTGAATAATTTGTAAATGTTGGTCAGGCGTGCGTCTTTCCATGATGAAATGCCAAACAATACTTAACAAAAATAACATGACAGCATGACACGACTCACACGTGATCTGTCAAAAAAGGCTATTGAAAAAAGTATCTCTACTTAGATCACCCTATATAAAAAATAATATTTTTTAAACAAATTTTTATTTTTAATAAATGTAGGTCTACGATTCACTTCCATGTGAGTGAGGGGTATGAGCACTACAAAGTTAACCATTCGGTTGACTTTGTAGATGCAGAAAGCGGGCAGCATACCAATGCCATAGATAGTCTCTGGAGGCATTTAAAAAGGTCAATACGGGAATACAACAGAAGGAAGACTTTTTTCAACGGATATATTCAAAAATTTGTCTTTCTAACTCCGGTGCAAAGCAAATGGGCGAAATAAATTTTCTGAATTTTTGAAATTTGCCGGTGTATATGATATGTATGATATGATTTTGAAGTGACGTTTCGGCCTTTTGTAATATGTCATGATCAGTCATTTGTTTTTCATTGTATTCAGTAGTGTTTACAATTTCATCATAGAGAGATATACGCAAGAACAACGTTTACAAATTATTCAGTTTTATTATCAAAATAATCGTTCTCCAATTGCAACTTCGTGCGCTAAGTCAATTTTTTTTAAATCAAAAAAAAAAAACACTTTCCAGTCGACCTACGACCTTAAAACCCACGAGAAATATTTTAGCTCTCGTTAAGAGCTATCTTTTTGCCATTGACCGATTGTTGAATGGCCTCCAATAAGTTCTGATTTAACACCATTAGACTACTTCTTGTGGGGTTATTTGAAGTCATTGGTCTTTCGAAATAAACCAGACTCTCTTCAAGCTTTACAGGTCAATATTGAACGTGTCATTCATGAGATACGACTTGATTTAATGGAATAAGTGCTCGAAAATTAGGTTCATCGAATTCGTTCCTGTAGAAGAAGTCGTGGAGGCCATTTGAATGACGTTTTATTTAGAACTTAATTGTATCGATTGTACTTCACATTAAATAAATAACTTTTGAATTTCCTTAACAATAAGTGTTTTTTTTTCAAAGAAATCATATCACTCTTATTGGAAAACCCTGTATAACCCACTTGAAGCTAATGATGAAGTCAAAGAATTCGAGAAATGGCTGCGGAGGAGGATTTAGAAGAGGTTTCCGGATAACCTGATTCTTCTGAAGAATCCGAGTATTTGGAAGAATTATCTACACTTGTGTAGATAAATAATATATATGGACATTTCCTGCGTTGCGGACGGCAGGACTTTCATTCGCTTTTCTCCATAACTTCCTTGATATTGATCTTAGGAATATTATTGTTATTAGCTAATGTGTTAAGTCTTTCGAGCGTAATAACACTGAGTTTATAGAATATTGAAAACTATTTTTAGTTTGCATAAAAATCGACAAATGGACGGCGTAACGGACGGCACTAAAAAGGGCCGATGTTGAATGTGAACCACATCTAAACGTCAAGTTTTTTCTGCATTTTATTTGACATTTCTCAATTTCAGACAAACTCAATATGAACCATGGAAAGATACACAATCGAGCAAGTTTTTTAGCCGTTTACGAAAATGGTCGTTCAAATCAAAATGCATTTCGTGCACTTCGTGATGTTTTGAGAGAATTGATGTTTTGGGAGAATTGTGCGCAAATTTCAGCAAACCGGGTCTGTAGGAGATGTGAAAACACCTGTGCATGCTCGCCCAGTTCGTTTGATGCGGCTTACGGGCTGGTGACTTCATCGGGCCATACTTCTTCGAAATGAGTCCGGTCAGGCAGTTACTGTGAATGGTGTTCGCTTTCGTGAGATGATAACGAACTTTTTATGGCCCGATTTGGAAGATATGGATGTGGACAATATGGGGTTTCAACAGGACGGTGCCACTTGCCACACAGCTAACGAAACGATGGCTCTTTTGCGCAACAAATTCAATGGCCGTGTTATCTCACGTCGTGGCGATGTCAATTGGCTGCCAAGATCATGTGATTTGACACCGCTGGACTTAATTCTTTGGGGTTATTTGAAAGAAAATGTGTACGTCGATAAGCCAGCAACAATTCAAGAGCTAAAGGATGAGGTAATTCGGCACATTAACAGCATAGAACCTCAATTATGCCTCAGCGTCATCGAAAATTTGGACCATCCGATGGATGGGCCATATGGCCGATATTTCATTCCATACATAATTGAACCATACCAATATTATCATAATAAAATGAAATGACAATAATTTCCTAAATAATTTGTGTTTTATTCAAAATCAACATCGGTCTTTAAAATTTATTTTTCCAAATGAAATACACAAGGACAGCAAATTATCGGATAATGTCGAAATCACCCATAAATGAATTGTTTTTTTTTGGTTTTTATATTTTTTTTTCTTAAATGAATTTTTTGTTATGTTGAATTAATAATACGTTTGTTTTAAACTATATTGTGTTTGTTTTTTAATTTTAATATTAGAAGAAGCGCCGCAGGCGAAACATTATTTTATTTCTTTCTTCTAACACCCAAATTGTCCTGATCCGGTAAAAAATAAGGAGGATATCGAGGATTTATCTCCAAAATTGCAGAGACCCGTAACTCGGAATGTAAGGACCGCAGCCAAAAAAATTACTTTTCAATTTTTTATTTAGAATCGAATGTTGTACATACTTTGCAAATTTTGTCCTGATCCGATAAAAAATAAGTAAGATATCAAGTAAAATATCTCCAAAATTTCGGAGGCCCGTAACTCGGAAAATATGGGTCGCCGCGAAAGAAAAATATTTTATTCAGAATCGAAAGTTCTATCTATGTTGTAAATTTGGAGCAAATTGGTTCACTTGTGCTAAACTAGATTTAAGCCATAAAATGTTTCTCTGACAATGGCGCCATTGTCAGATGTATACACAATGTCTTACAGTTTATTGACGATGACTTTTCTGCGTAAGCAAAATTTGAGCATTCTAGCCTCAGGGGTCAAGTGGTCGAAAATCACATGGCGGAAAATCGAAGTAACCTACAAGTCCCAGGTATTTGTCTAGCTGTCCACCAAGTTTCAAGAAAATCGGGTTAGCCGTTTACGCCTGATGGTGTTACCAACAATCTAACACATTAACGATTTTATAAATATCTACACCATAAACGTTTTCAGGTCTTTTTGCGATTCAATCCAATATACATATTCACATTTTTTTACACTGATATACGGTATTTCCTGTATATAATTTAATTGTGGGTTAAAAATATTAACAAATATATATTATATAATATAATTATAAATTAACAACAAATTAACAAAAAAGTAAAATTGTATGGCATTAGGCAATATTTTTTAATTTGGGAAGATTTTCGATGGTAATGGTCGACTAGAACGGCCATTGTTCTTTGAGCTGCCGAATATATTAGCGGGCAGTGGGCGACTGAATTTATTCGAGTGTTGCTGTTGTTGTGTAGGAATACGTCTAGGACGGAAGGCAACTAGACGTTCCACACGTGGCAGAGTTAATTTGGTTTGTGGAAATAGTTGTTGAGCTTGGAACGGCTTTGGACGAAAGTTAATAATACGTCCCGGACGGGGTGCAGTAAGATGAGACGATGGTCTTAATGGGGCGTTGATGATGGCGGCCGATTGTGGTTGGAAGCTGACTGTGTTTGGACGGAAATTCACACCCTTGCTGGGACGTGGCAGTGTAAACTTTGATGACAGTTGCAATGGAGCATTTATAATCGACTCTGATTGTTGTTCGCTGCTAACGGGAGGACCATATGTCAGATCGGGAGGTCCATAAGTTACATCAGGTGGACCGTATAAAGCGGGTGGAGGGCCATATGTGTCAGCTGGTGTTCCATAGGTAGGTTCTGGTTCGGGCGGGCCATAAGTTAACTCCGGAGGACCATAAAACTCATCTGGAGGTCCGTATTCCAACTCCGGTTCGGGGGGTAAGTAGGTTATTTCGGGTTCTTCGCCTGGCAATTCAAACGGAGGCTCTGGCTTCAGACCGGCCGGTGGATACGGTGCCACTTGTTGCTTGCTAGGTATTGGCCTGGCTACAATTTTACTATTGGAGGGGCCGGGAAAACGTATGCGCAACGCATGTGTGTGAACTACGGGCTCCGCTAATGACGACCCGACTACTACAGCCAGCAATAAAATGGTCAAGTGATACTTGGCGGTCATTTTCACGTCCTTTATTCCACGATTCGTTGTAAGAAATACCAGCACTGTTTAGCTATTCCGTTCGATTGCAGTGGGTGTTTGGTGTAAACTGTTGAATTTGTTTATTTGGAAGCGCATTAAATACGAAATGTTTAATTAAAAATTCATCGCTTTCCTACAATGGCCTCCTAACCTTCGGAGCGCGCGTTAGTCACACAATTTTGGTCACAATGGTCACTAAACCATTTTTATACAATTTTGTTTTGATTTAAAATTATTAAGAATTTCCAATGAGTGTTGGTTGTTACGATGTTTACGCACATCAATCGTATTTGCGCTTAGTTACTAGGTATTGTACCACACACACACAGAGACACAAAATTAATATCGACTACATATTATTAAGTATCTACGTGTCACAAAATAATTAGTTACAAGGGATTTAATACGTCATAAGAATTATGCTAAGTTTGTGGGATTCGTTGGATACTTCATGCACATGGCATATCCGGAACTCTTTTTCTTTGACGTTTCATTGCCAAAGCAATGTTCAGATATGTTACATTCAATTAAAATAAGGCCGGAAATGAGTCGAAGGTGACCCGAAGAGCTATATTTCTAAATTTTGTATTTTTATGCTACTTTGTTATTTTGCCAAAAATTCTGCTAAGCAAGGAGTTGACATCAAATTAATTAAAAGATATCTACACTCAAAGAAAAATTTTAGTAACAACTGCTGAAAAACGGAAAGCACTTTTGATTGTTATTGAGGAATGTCGATTGGGAAATCCCATAAATTTCGGGATTTCTCGATCCAGAAAAATGTAGAATCCCGGGATTTTTGAAGATAAATCCCTTTTTTTAGTGCTACAGGAATTTTTCTGTGGAAGCGATTTGTGATATGAATTTGTGCGCTATCATTTAAATATACTTCAATCTGCCGTTTCAAAACTAATATTGATTCGAACTATTCATTTTGAGCCTAACGATTACTCAGCTGAGGAATTATAAACTTGCGGAAATATATCCATAGCAAAAAACCTTTTTTGATACAAGGTTTTTTGCGAAGAAAAAAATTAATTTAAAGAAATATTATGAGTGTATAAAATCGCGGGATTTGCGAAACTCAGTCCCGATCGACATCCCTTCTGAAATTGTAGCAAAAATATGTTATTATTTTAGAGACCTTTGTTTGCATTTTTTTGAAAACAAAAGCTGTTGTTTAAGTACATATCGATACCTACATTCTAAAACATGCTAAGTCGACTCAGCACAGTTTTAGGGAGATTGCATTTTTAACTTCTAAATATTCCAAATTATATTCAGTCAAAATTTGGTGTTTATCCGTCAACCCAATCAAAAGTTATTCACAAAAAAGTACAGGTCATTCGATTGGCATTATAAGGGAATTCCACACAAATTTAAAAAATTCGAAATGTCCAAAACGCAGGCGTGCAATAGCTACCCAAGCAATAATTTTCTTCTTCTTATTCCCACCCAAGCAATCATTTAATTTGGTTCATTGTCACTTATCGTTCTGGCAAGAAAGCCCTTTTCTACAATAGCTTGTCAAAACAGACAGTCGACTCGATCAACTGACCAGCAATTGCTTGTCAAAAAAAATAATATTAAAAAAAGTTTTTCCAAAATTAAAACATATGTACGTAAAATTGCCATATAAATTTTTATAACTGCTTTTCCATGCAGTATAATAACATTTCAGTTCTATGGGGATAGAAAAAACAATGTATGTCTACTCTTTAAGAAATTTTAAAATTGAATTAATTTCCACCCTTAATCTTAGAAGGGCAGACGTTTGGACTATATTGCTGGATATATGATAAAGTTGGGGTGCATATAAAGGGTGGGCCATTTAAAATTTTGAATTGGAGCTACCAATTACTTTGACTTGTGATTTGAGCCCTTTGGATTATTTTCTGTGGGGAGCCATTAAAGATAAATGTTACGCAAAGCATCCAAAGACAATTGAAGCGTTGAAACATGCAGGTACTGCCGAGTCGGTCGTGGTAGTCATATGAATGATATTGTGTTCCATTATTAAATGACAAAGTTCAACGTTTCCAATAAAACCAGAAATTTGAAAAAAATTATCAGTGCTTTTTTATAGCCGATTAAAATTTTAAATTTTACATACAATGTTGCTCTGCCGAGCTTTCCAACGATTTTACGTTTTAGTGGCCGCACATAAAATTTGAACAACGGGTTTCAATATTCCAGGACAAATGTAATCTTTTTGGGCCCAATGTTGTAAAGTCCTGATTTCTAGCAATGGGAATTTTTTTCTCCGCTGCAGCGGCTCTCAACAAACAAAAAAAGAATTGATTCATGAACCAAACCCAAAAAGAATAGGCAAACATTTTTTTAAAAAAAAAAACGTTCAAAATTTTACTATCACCTCCACGCGGTAATCCCTGGGCAACGCCAACGATAACAATAAAATACTATGTATAGTGAATAATAAATGTAATATTTTTCCCGCATTTCGGTTCTCCTCGCCATTTCTTTTCGTTTGACTATGTTCGGGTATATAGCCGGCTATATACCGATTCGTAGAAAAGGATCGGAAAAAATAAAATATTTTTAAACGCAGACGGAAACATTATAACTCCATTAAATATTTAATAAATTATACATTTAAGTTTTTTTTTATAATGTGTACGCCTTCACACCAGAAATCGAGGCTAATTCCAACATTATTATATACGTAAAGGAAAATCCCACAATAATATTAAAAATCTCCAAAAACGGGTTTTTTAGTTTTTTCCCAAAATATATTATACTAAAATCCGGGCTCGAAATTCCTTTTGCAGTTTACCGTGTAACACATTACTACATGTAGAAAATAAAAGACTTATATTCTAGCTTTGCGATTGTCGAAAATGTGGCCAAGTTTTGAAATATTCGCAAAAAATTGAGTAATTTGATGAGGTGTGGTAACGCTATCTATAACAATTTTTGACCCATTCTTCTTTCTAATTCATACTCCAGGAAGTTTCCTTTAAGGCGAATATTAATATGTAATACTTTATTTTTATACGCTTATGTGATGACAATCGCGTGAGTTGGAAATCGCAAAACCCCAAAATTGTTGCTTCAATTTTAATGTTATTAATTGCTTTATAATAAAATGCACATATGGATGTGGTTATTATTATATGTAATTAATAATTGAAAACATAACTTCAAATGGCTATAACATTTGTCTTATTGGCTATAATCGGATCGAATGTTTTCATATAAAAAAATTGGTTGCCTATTCAGAAAAATTGATGTGAATGAAATCGGTCCATGTTCAGCTCCGATATTCACAAAATACTAGGACAACGTCGGGAAAAAAGTGAAGCTATACGATATAACTTCTAGATATGAAAAGTCTTTTGTAGAACCCGGTTAGAAGAATGCACACGAAATATAAATAACATATAAACGAAATAAAATATAAAAGTCAGGAGGAGGCTCAAATTCATAACTTAAACTTTTTAATAGCTTTTTCTACAAGCATGTCAAGTTGTGTTGCAATCGGTTGACGGGTTAGGAAACGTCCGAATTATTTCCCCTATTTTTAATTCCTCCCACCATGCATTGTGCGTCATTTGCATCGCCGATAACCCTAAAGCTGAGTATAGACGATTGCCAGATCGGCAAACGTTATCAACCCTGCTAAAGTGCTGCAAATATACGGACAATGACAAATTGTTAGGCAAAGGTGAATTGACAGTTCACACGATTGCAAGAAAACATTACAATTTAATATATTTACAATATATGTTGTAAATATTTATATGCAGGATTGCCAATAAAAATACATTATAGACAATGTTGCAAATAAACTGTTTTTCTGGAAATGGCCCCGTTGTCACATGCATATACTTCGCACATATAACAATCTGCAAATTATCTCGCAATTACTTTTCTGCTAACGTTGCAAACAAAAATTGTGTGTTCACACGGTTGTAAATTCACAGGGTTGCATTTTTCCGCCATTTTTCTGGCAACGTTGTCCGATCTGCAAATCGTGTGTACTTACCTTAACACCCATCTTCTCCAGAGAAATCAGAATATTATTCATGGAGAAATTCATAGCAGATATTCACTTTATAATTAAAAATGCAATAATTTTTTGAAGAAATATATATCATTTTGTCTGAAAAATGTTATTTTACAGTATATTTTTAGGAATGTCCCAAAACATGACCCAGACTCCTACTCCAGCCAGTTCTACCGATCCTACATGTCGCACTGAAAAAATATTGACCTGAAATTAAAAACAATATTGCCTTTAAATCAAAGATTTAATATGGCTTTGTTTGAAGAATAAATTTCTTTCAATTTATGAAAATTTACTTGATTTCAAAGAAATGTTCATTCGTTTAAAGTAAAATTATTTACTTCTATGATAAGATGTTCATAACACTATGTCATGTTGACTTTAACGTTACGTAATAAAATTAAAGAAATAATAATTGATTGTAGTACAACTGTCATTAGCTCAAGTATAAATTTTAATAGTTTGTACGATTTTTTCCTTAAAATTGTAGAAATTCTCATATCATGTTTTTTAACTTTAATTTTCAGTCCTATTTTTTGGTAACATTGAATTAAGAATTATTTATCTTTTTAGTAAACTGCGAGAGGACAATTTAGACTCTCTTTGTTCGCAAAATTGAGAATAATAGGGATAGTTACAGTGAAGTTTGTATGGAATTTTTGAAATCAGTTCTTGTGGAGCGGTTGTAGAGAAAGGTTGTTTGCGCTTGTCCGAGTGGACATCTAGAAAAATGTTAGTGGCGAAGATATTTCACAGGTAGTCGAAAACATACGACGATGGGACAAAAAGGGGTACATTATAAATGTGAGTGTGTTCGTTGTAGTTACGCGAATTGATAACAAAAAAAGTCAAAAAATCTGTCTCGGACATTTAGAGTAGTGGAATTTCTGCACTGAAAAAAAATAGTATTAAAACTAATGATGACGCATTCTTATATTAAGTATGCTACCTCGGCATCAATTCAATGACAATTTTCATTAAAATAATGAAAATTTACACGTTTTTTACGAAATTTTCCTTAATATAAAGTTTTTTGAATTTGAATTAATGACTATCTAATCATTAGTTTTGTGTACGCGCTTCTTTAAATGTACGCATTTTAATTAAAGAAAAAAAATCATTATTTTTGTGCCAATCCGCATTATTTTAAGTAATATTTCAATACTTTTAAGGATTTTCTACATTAACACTACGACGTAGACATGTCATAGTTTTAATGCCGAATCGGACTTAATTAACAGTATGACATATTTGAGTAATAAATTTAAGGCTATGCTCCCCTTAAAGGAAAGGCTGTCTTGGTAATAAATTTTATGACTATTGTCATTATTTTTAAGAATACATACGAGAGAATTATACAATCTCTCCCTCCCTCTCTCGCTCGGAGAATCAGTTTTGTTTGGTAATGTGTGAATCAATAATTGTTATGGAATGCTAGAAGAGAAAATAGAGAATAGTTCTGTTGTTCGTTTTCTTTTAAATCGTCAGTTATTTACAAGCGATGGAAGGAAACGGTTGTCTGTTTTCGGGACGCGGGTTGTGAAAAAATTTGATTGCTGTGAATATGTAAGTATACGTGCATACATACGTGCATATTGCACCGAAAATAATTTTAATATGGGCTGTTAACAGTTATTTTTGCTAAAGCATAGCAACAACAACAAATGAAACCGTCGTGTACATGTGTGTATGCATGTGGTTATGCCGTCGGCGTCACCATCGATCTCTGTGATAAGGGAGTGCGTGTGTCATAGTTATTTTTCCTGTATGTTATTTATGGCGATGTACATGCGTTTTTGAAGGAGATCTTGTTTGTAAGTCCTGTGAAGGAATTTGTGCCAAATGGATGCCAAAAATGTGAGTAATAGATTTTGTAATACTGAAAGAGACAATGGGAAACTGTTTAGGTACGTGAAAAATAATATTATTATCCTGAAATAAACATCTTATTGGCAATTACAAAATTAACAAAACACATTTTAATTGAAAGTATTTATTTATTAAAAATACCAGCGCATAATGCAGAAATGTAAAATTATTTGTAATATAGAAATTTATTATTAATAATATGATACATACAACTATCTTTTTTTAGTAAAACATTTTTAGAATGGGTCTTTTGTGAGAAGAGTGGCAAATTTTACAAAATATTTCAACGTAAGTATTATATATGAACGGCTGAAATATTTCTCTTAGTTTTCAGCGTTTTCCAATTGTGATATGATCAAATTTATTTGCATTTTTTTTGTTTATAGATAATTTTATTTGATTTATTTTCAGAAAAAATTTAATTATTTTAATTTTAGATCACGCAATATTTGAAGATAAATGTGATGGATATACGTATGAAAAATGCAGTGCTGAATGCCATTTATAGATTACAACAAATAAGTGAGATTTGAAAACAATAGATTTGGAAACAATATTTGTAAGTATTATGTATTTCTGAACAAATATATTTTATTTGAAAATCAAGAAATTTAATTTGGAACGCATATATTAATGTATTATAACAAAATATATTTGCGAACTGACGTTCACATATAAAATACGTGTTTTCACACAAACAAAGTTATTGTTAAAAAGTTTTAAAAATATAACTTATTTAAAAAGATGTTTTCCTTTTTTGAATTTTAATTTAAATTTTTCCTTGATTTCGTGTTCATAATTGCTTCATAAGCACTTCATAATTAAACCTGCTGTTAGATTAGGCCCATTTGGTCTAATTTTTGTATCGTTTCCTTTATAAACGGTAATATATGTATGTATAAATATTGCCTTATAATTTGGTCCAAGGGATATTTTTGTTTTACTAAAATCAAAATAATAACCGTTTTTGCTCAAAAATAATTGTAAATAAGCTGCTTTCTTTTCACGAAGTATTGAATAAAAATAAATATAGAATATTGTCTTCCATATTCATTTTATATGAAAAATGTAATGTTGACCAAATGGACTCTTAATCTAGGATTCGTACAGATTTGCTAATCTAACACCAGGGTTAAGAATGTCATAAGTAGCATTAGCTTTTGTTTTACAGAAGTAATTTATAATAAGTTTTTGTAGTTTTGTTTGCTAAAAAAACTTAACATTTTAAAATCTAAGTCACGGTTGATTTTTTGAGAAAATTATTTTTGATAACTCAATTTATATGAAAAAAGTCACTTTCGCCGATTTCAAAACAATCAGTTTCTATTATTAATAATAGGCGTGTTTTCGTTACACCATAAGTGCTTAATTTCTATGGGGAGCTAAGTACTTTTAAGCACTATTAGTTCCCGATGAAGTTTGGTGCTTGTGTTCCTGTCTTAATCGAGTATGATGTTGTCAGATTGGGCACCCTATATTTAGCAATATGGCATCCCATTTTTGGAGAGATTTTATCAATTATTGTGAATTAACGGGAAGAAGAAGAACAAAAATGGGAAATTATTTTAATATTTGCAAAAAGAGTGTAAACAATTGAACATAGAATAGTAAATATATGTTTTATAAATACTTTTCACGAATTTTTTGTCTGTTTCGCACTGCTCTTTCTTCGCAACTCATGACACCATTGCTACCAGATAGTGAAAATCCGCCACTTATTGCTTATGTGTCAGTTAGTGGAAGTCAGTTGTTTTCGTTGCAAAGTGCTAAACTAAAATTGCTAGCTTGTAACGAAAACATGCCTAATATCTTATATAAATATTTTTTTTTTAACTTTTAGTACAGCAAATTTTGTATGGATCTATTATGAGAATTTATGTCGTAGAAGAGTGACTAAATATTTCAGTGTAAGTGAGTTTATTCCAAAGTTTTTAATATATCTCTTATTTTTCAACACTTTGTGACAGTTATATGATAAAATTTATTTTAATACTTTATCGTATATAAATCATTCTGTTTGATTTATATTCAAATTATTTTTATTTCAGTTCGCGCAATTGAACTTTATATGGATATATGAAAAATGCAGTGGGGAATTAAAAAAAATTTATAAATTGCAGGAAATGAGTGAGCATACAAACTATGTATATGATATAATAATATAATATTTGTTTTATATAATTTCTATTTAAATTCCAGCCAAATTCTAGGTTAAAAATCATTAAGGTCGGTTCCGATAAAAATTGTTCATGGACAACAAATAGAGAAACGAATCCCGCTATAGAATCGATACATAACAATACAATATTCGAATAAAAGTCAAACTTCATAGTGTGTTGGCCGATTTGTATTTATACAATTACATATTGTTTTAAATTATAAAATGTATTTTCCAATATAAAATATAACAAATAAAATATTTATTTAGAAAGATAAAGTGTTGTGTTATTGAATTTTCTATGAATATTAAATGATTTCAAAGAAAATGATTCATTTAAAAGAGTAACATTATAATCAATATAATGTAACGAATTTTCCATACATATTTAAAAAAAACTGTATTTAAATTCATGTATGCCTTAAATTAATTACCAGTATATTCTTATATCAGGGACAAACATTTTAAATTTTATTACGATAATGTTTTAAATTATATGATATTTTACTAAAAATAAGCACGCGCCATACTTAAATTTACGCAAAAATGTGCTTATTTTAAGACCAAACATAATTAGTTTTATTACCCAAAATTCTTAATTCTATGAAATGCATCCTCAAAACAAGTACTATTCACGTCTTTAAATTAACTATAAAACCTTCTTATTTTTATAGCGATTGTCTTTGGCTCGAAATCATTGCCGAAATCTTAAACTTTACGAAAAATTCATTGATTTTCAGTACGCTTTTTTTTAGTGTGGGCGTTTACGAATTCATTACTTTGACAAAACAGTGCAGAAGACCATTAATGTGTGTATGTAGTCTAATGTCGTTTTCCCGCAATGAATAAATAAATAGTTATTTTGTGCATTAGCTAAGCATGCAAATATGCTAAATCCAATTTTATGAAAATTTAGATTTTTTTAGAATGATAGCACATTTAAAAATACATTATCTAGAAAAAGAAAACACCATTATGTTATTTTCCCCATTTGGCAGTGATAAGTTCACATAAAAATGCAAAACATGTGACGTCTGTGTAAAAACATGATAATTATAATTGAAAATTATTGATATTTAAGCAGAACAAATAACATTCGCGTATTTGCATAAGAAAATTATATAATTTAGAAACAGTTAGAATTTTTTTCCCCTGAAAACTTTTTGAAACTGGACATCATATTTTCATGTTTTGCTACGACCTGTCATAGTATATAATTTCGAAGTGATACAAACATTTTGATGTGAACAAGTCTTAATTTATGAGTAAGAAATATTTACATATGTTCATTTTATATTTATTATTTTTGGTATATTCTATTAGACTAAGATAATAGAATATACAGCTTTAAAATAAATGCTAATCGTTTTCAGATATTGCAATTTCATAAATTTAACTACGTTATCAAGTATACATAAATATATTCGAATTACGTTTAAAATGGTAAAGTTAAATCGCAGTTATAATGGACATTACAAAATTTTTTAAAACACTAATTTATTGTTTCATATTACTTATACCTAGAATATTTCTCTCTCTATCTCTAATCTATCACAGGAACAATGATTTGGACGCCGTCGTATTTCGAGCAATATTAAATACGTTTGGAAATATTGAATAATAATATTGTTGAGGGCTGCATATTTTGAATCATTCAAACTCCTGTATCGATTTCAAAAGAGGAAGGACTACACGGGGCAAAATCGCCTTTTTTGATATGTTTGAATCGAAAGAAAATATACATATGTATTTGGAACACACATTTTTAAATATTATAAAGGGTCCGCCAAATAACTTTTTTCTTTGAAAATGCTATAAAAAAAAACTACTGAATATTTTCTCAAATTTCTTTTTTTATTTGAAATTACAATCCTTCCGGTTAATAATGGAAAATAATTTCATTCAAATGGCTGCCTCGGCTGGCCATGCAGTAGCCTACACGATCGGTCCAATTTTTAAGCACATTATCGATTGTGTGCAGCTGTATTTCACCAATGGCTTCACGAATATTGTCCTTTAAAGCGTCAATTGTCTCTGGCTTGTCGGCGTAACACTTATCTTTGAGGGCACCCCATTATCTGCGGCTGATAATGCGATCTTCAAAACAGTGCGCAAAACATCGAGTGTAGCTTCAGCTGTGTGGCACGTAGCGCCGTCCTGTTGAAACCAAATGTTGCCAATATCCTCCTCTTCAATTTTTGTGAACAAAAATTCGTTCAACATGGCCCGATAACGATCGCCATTGACTGTAACGGCCACTCCTTGCTCATTTTCGAAGAAAAATGGCCCAATTATGCCTCGACCAAAATCCGCACCAAACAGTGACTCGTTTTGGGTGTATCGGCTTTTCAATGTATGCGTGCGGGTTTTCTGTGCCCCAAATGCGACAATTTGGCTTGTTTACATACCCGCCAAGATCAAAATGAAAAAATCAAAATCAAATGAAAATCAAAAATGAAAATAAAATTGAAAATCTAAATCTTCAAAGTAATGTCGCAATATTTCCCAGCGTTGTTCAAGCGTATACACAACCATATTCGTTCAGCGGAAGGATAAAACTAATTATCTGTCAAATCAGACATGAGCTAAGTGTTACCATTCACGAAATAAGCACTAGTTGAAAAAAACGTTAGATGGCGGACCCTTTATATATCTGAGCAAATAAATTTTATTTAAAAATCAATTATATTAAATTTCGAATTTCGAATTTAAATTTAATATTAATTAATATTTTTAAATATCTTTGTACCAGGTCCCGATGGTATATGTTTATGTAAATTGGAGGAATAAAAATCATCTCCAGCAAAACGAGGATGTTATTGGCGAAGAGTTACACTTACAGGCATTTCAACTAGGAACATTTTTGCAAAATATCATTTATTTGTTCATTAGATTAAACGTTCTCTCTAATATGAAGAAAAACTAGACTAAACACAATTGCTAAGGGTGTCGTCAGGTAGGTATGCTGTGCAGCATACTGAATAAACTGTTTATCAAAATCAAACGTGTAAATAAATAATTAAATAATAATATTTTACACTTAAGGAAAGTACAAGCTCCTTGGTTTAATTACAGAATGTACTTAATCTAAAGTAATTTTATGTATTTAATGTAAGCACAAGGCGTAATTGTTTTAAAAATGTGAAGCCTTTCATAGAAGTATAAGGCGTTATTCTTTCAAAGACGTTTGCTCTTCTGATTTAAAGATGATTAATGATTTCAATTGTAGCACAAGATGTAATTATTTTAATAGTATTTGTCTTTGGAGCCAAATCAAAGAAAAAATCTTAAGAGTTAAGAAGATTTCAATGATTTTCAGTACACTTTTTTCAGTGCGGTCTACCCCCGCCAAAAACATAATTTTTTTGTGTAGAAAAGTACAAGATTAGTTCTCTGTAAAACAAAAAAAACAAACATTCTTTGAGAAAGAAGAATAAAGGCTGGTACACACGGTGGTCAGATCTTACAATGTTATCAGAAAAATATCAATACAATGCAACCGTGTGAACTTACAATGTTTGCCTTGCAACGTTGGCAAAAGTATCATTGTCAGCACATTGTAAGGTTTTCGAAGTGTATACATTTGACAATGGCGCCATTGTCAGAGAAACATTTTATTGATACCACTGTCTGTAAAATATTTTTATTGGCAACCCTGCCTATAAATATTTAAAAACCAGTAAGGAAAGGCAGAAAGTCGGGCGGGGCTGACTATATAATACCCAACACCTCCCTAACAATCCGATAAGGGTCATTGCGATAATAATTTGGAATAATTCGTAATTGGGTAGGAGCATATTATCTAATTCTGAACCGATAATCGCTAAATTTAACAATATTCGTTCCTAAATTGAGAAACATCTTTCTGGAAAATTTTAACTTCTATAGCGCTTTGATACCAAAACAGGAGCAACATATATATGGAGGTTATACACGGGGCAAAATCGCCTTTTTGATATGTTTGAATCGAAAGAAAATATATTTGGAACACAAATTTTTAAATATTATATATTTCTTAGCAAATAAATTTTATTTGAAAATCAATAAAATATATTCGGAACGCATATATTAATATATTACAACAAATTATATTTGCAAACTAAATTTCTCAAATAAAATATGTGTTTAAATACAAATAAAATTATTATTTAGGAATTTTTCCAAATATATTTTATTTAAAAAATATTTCCAAAACTTTTGCTGAGTTTTTCATATTTCAGTTTAAATTTTACTTGGGTTTCGAATTGTACCTCCCAGTTATGATACCATATGCAGCATTACCTTCTGTTTTAAATCAAAATATCAAATTTCTGAGTATTCCAAGCCATCATTAGTTGTCAATCCTCTAAGTACTTTATATTGATCCAAGATTATATGATTTCAATTATTATTTTTTACGAACATTAAAAATTTCTAAAAATTTTACTTTGAATTACTGAAAAGTTTGACACAATTTATGTATTTTATGAATACTTAAATGCAAATAAATATTTGTGTCGGAAATAATGGTCCCAAATAAAAACATATTGGAATGTAAACAAATAATGGTCCCAAATAAAAACATATTGGAATGTAAACAAATATTTGTTTAGAACAACATCTTCCCAAATACACAATTTTTGTGTGTACCAAATATTACATGCTTAGAGTCTACCCCAAACATATATATGTTTCAAGCCGAATATGTTTGGGACAATATACTACAGAAGCGATTTTTTTTCAGCGTGTATATATAAATCTGAACCGATTTTCCCTGAATACTCATTCATGTAAAAATACCTCTTTCTGTCGAATTTCGTACTGATCGGATATAAAATACAGTCTCTACAGCGCTTACATGTCAAATCGGGGGTAACATATATATGTGGGCTATATCTAAATATGAAGCGATTTTCTCCGAATTTGGTAGTATTCCTTCGAGTAAAAAGAAACCTCCTTCTGCCGAATTTCGCACTGATCAGATATAAATCGGGGCTAACATATATATGGGGGCTATATCTAAATCTGAACCGATTTTCTCTGAATTTAGCAGTATTCCTTCATGTAATAAGAAACCTCTTTCTGCCGAATTTCGCACTGATCGAGTATAAAATAACATTTTTACAGCGCTTACATGTCATATCGGAGGTAACGTATATATGGGGGCTATATCTAAATCTGAATCGATTTCTTTCTAATTTAACAGTGTTCATTCATATAATAAGAAACCTCTTTCTTCCGAATTTCATACTGATCGGATATAAAATACTGTTTTTACAGCGCTTACATGTCAAATCGGGGCTAACATATACTTTGATTACAAGATTACATGCACAGACAGACAGACGGACATAGCTAAATGAACTCAGAATGTGATTCTAAGTCGATCGGTATAATAAACTCTGGGTCTATTTCTTCTCCTTTTGGGTGTTACAAACAAATGCACAAAGTTATAATATCCTGTACCACCGTGTGGGGTAGGGTATAAATATATTGTGAAACAAGTAAAGAGTGATTAAGTTCGACATGAAGAATCTTATATACCCTTCACAATGGATCGCATGTCTATGGTTTTGGCTACAAATAAACTCATTACAGCCGAATTCGTTGAAATTTGTGTTAAGATGTCAAAACTTCAAATCATGGACCTATGACTACCGTTATTCGTGTGAAAGGTTCCGGATATAAATAAATCCTAGTTACCAATTTTCAGCCCGATCAGTTAAAATTTGTGGTCTCTATGGCCTTAAGAAATCAAAATGTGGTGCGATATTGCCCATTTTAAATCCCAAGTTACCTGTAGTTATAAGAATCATCTGTACCAAATTTCATTTTCATCTCAATTATTGTAGAATGTAGTGTGATTACAACAGACGGACAGACCGACATGGGTAAATTGGCATCCCTAGTTGAGATGAAACAGTATGTGCACCCCCTCCCCCTATCCGCCACCTGGGGGAGACTGACAAACTCCAGCGGGATCAAGCAGTTACTACTAAGAATTGTTGCAGGTTAATTTGAGTAAATTTTTAAATTCCTCGCTCATCGGTTAAAAAACGTAGGATTTACGCCGCTAAGAAGTCATATGTATTTGCATGTGAACTTCATAAGGCGGTTATATAGAAACATGGACCGATATAATTAATTTTCACTAGTGACTAGGGACATAAAAATGCGTCCTCTAGAGCGTCAAGAAGTTTAATCGGAAGGGACGATTATGTGGGGGCTATATCAAACCGTGTACCGATGTTCCCCATTTTTACTATAAATTATAAATGTTTGAATTTAAGCCAGATCTGTCGAAAAATGTTTTCTTTAGATCGTCAAGAAATGACATCAGAGGAACCTTTAAATGGGGATTATATCAAAACATGGACCGTTGTCCCCCATTTTTAGTAGGGACCATTGTGTGCTATATGTAATGCTTACATTTTTTTCATGTAAATGATTAAATTTCAGCCAGATAAATTGAAAACTGTGTTGTCTAGAGCGTCAAGAAGTGATATCAGTGGGGAGCTGTATATGGGCACTATATCAAAACATGGACTGATGTGCCCCATTTTTATCGGTTGGGGCTTTATATGGGGGCTATATCAAAATATGGACCAATGTGAATTTAGTATGTAATCGTTATTTTGTTCAAATTGCATAAGTAAATTAGTTTTGTTAACATATCTGTAAGAAAACCGTTAATTACAGCTTACATCTTTTTCGCTGTTATGGTCGCGAGGTACCGACTAGTGTTTCTGGCGGTTACATTAAAATAAAAAGTCAATATTCGGCGTTTATAATTCATTTTTCCAAAATATTTTTCTTTACCTAAATGAAATTTTGTAATTTAAACTTTGAACTCAGTGGTTTAATGAATATTCAAGTTTTAAGTTATTCAAATTTTAATGTAAGCGCCATGTCGCAGTCACGAAAAATTAACTAATGTGCAATGAAAGTGTACTTGCACCAAAATTGCTTTCGATTTAAAATCGAAACGGTATATTTTACAGTTATAAAATTCCCCCGGATACGTCGAAATAGATATTTTTTATATGTAAATTTGACCCACCTAATGTATAAGTATATGAATTGAATTTCGTTTTGTAATAAATTTTTCAATTTATTTGAATTAACAGTTGTACTTAAGGAAGTAAAAACAATAATATATTGACTAGGGGAAGAAAATGTCCCTTATAGGCTTTGGTATCTGGCAGTGTATACGAAGTTAGTGGGTTGGCGGATCTTGGCTAGTCGCAAACGAGCTGGAACTGAGGTGGGTGGCTGACGTCTTTGGGGGAAGCGTTGGTATACTAAGCGTGCTGGTTTCTCCTCAAAATTACCCTGATCGAATGTGGTCGAAATGGCAATAACAGAGCCATCATCATTTAACAATACTTCCTCCTCGACTTCATCAACATCTTCCGCTTCTTCTTCCAATTCCTCTTCTGAAGGTTGTACTACGGGAACTTCTTGCTCGGGAAATTCTTCAGCAACATCGGTGGGATTAGTTTCAGTCTCTGGAGGCCCATAAACAGTATCGGGCTCCTGAGCTTCAGTTTCTGGTGGTCCATATACAGTATCGGGTTCCTGTGTCTCGGTTTCTGGAGGTCCATAAACAGTATCAGGCTCCTGGGCCTCGGTTTCTGGGGGTCCATAAACAGTGTCTGGTTGGGGTTCTTCCTCAGTTTGTGGGTTCATAACTGTGTCTGGTTGTTCCGGTGGTCCATAGACCGAGTCGGGCTCTTGGGTTTCAGTGGGAAGATCAAATGGCACTGCAGGAGTGACACCCGCTGGTGGATAGCCCGTGGGGGCTGGTGTGGGTTGTGCCAATTGCTGGCGAGCTGATACTCGTCTCCTCAAGGGTTTCTGGCGTATGGGATCTGCTACAACGCAGCACAAGGCGACAGCAAGGATCAGTACCACAGTTTTCTTGAACATTTTCAAAATTAATATGATATGATGATAAGTATGATTAGGATGTTCTATGTTTTATTGCCGATTGGTGTTTATTGATGAAGTGACAAGTGATTTGTTCTTATATACTGTGTGACGGAAGTACTTTTCCTCCGGCAATGAGTGTCGATTTTATGACAATTCTTGTGATGAATTTTAATTTACTTTCCGGGCTATTGCGGTTGTGTAGCGAAAAATATTATTTAGATACATGCTCTTTCCAAACAGACAGACAGACATGGGTTGGGTGCCCATAGCTGAGTATATACATAATTTTCTAGAGTTCTTGAACTCATCGATTGGAAACCATCAGCCATGATTTGGGCCTCATTTCAACTCAGTTCTTGAACTCATCGATTGGAAACCATAAGTCATGATTTGGGCCCAATTTCAGTTCAGCTCAATTCGATTGTTTTGGTCTGTCCGTCCGATGTACGAGTATTATGTATATTTCTATTCGCGTCTGCTGCGCTGCACGTGAGTATTTTCTCAATGTGTTGTGGGTTGTTGTCGCCGCCGTCGAAAGTGTAAACACTAAATACATATGCATAGGCACTCAGTATAATCGATTATTATTCAAAACATAATCGTTGGAATTTAAAAGTGTAATAATGGTTTTTCTAGCTAAACTTACTCAGGGGACAACCTTGCGACACAGAGCTTATGGTGTCTAAGTTCAATAATACTCACCGTATATGTCGATATTCGATTATGTACAAATGCGATCATTTATTAATGAAATATGAATGAACACGTACGAACGTATGCGAAATGTGTAAATAGTACTCGTACTATGTGGAATCACATAAAAAAAATGGGAGACCGGTAAACGATTATGAGAGAGGGAGAGTCATGGAAATTAAGAGTGTCTTATGCTTCAACAATGGGAATATAGACATTCTCTTTGATACACATATGTATGTACGATTATCAAGAGAAGTTATGAGACGTTTGTTACCATTTTAATAGCCTTTCCATTGCGACAATGACTTTAATAATTTTGTTTTGTGCTGTCGTTGGCTTGAAGCACTCGTCCCAATTGGAGTCCATCCAAAGAGGTCGTACATGACGGTTCTTTGCTTAGGCATTTTTTTAATCCGCGGTTAGACATAAACGCTTGATGATGATTGATGTTTCAGTAAATTCTGTAAAAATAAGTGTATAGAAAGAAAGGACCGAATCGTTTACACCCTTCATATTGGGTGATTTTGTTTTATTCAAAATTGTGCGTTATAAAATTATTAGTGTTTAAGTAGTTATTCGATATATAGATCCCCCATTGAGGATCATCTTCAATAAATTTGAATTAATGCTAACCAAATGATAAATGACAAAGAAGTTCGTAGCGTGGTTTTATCATTCTTGAGCGATGTCAACCTTATTTTCAAATATCTTGAGGACGGTTTCTGGATCTATCTTTATATTCGCCTTATAGACCTGCATATTAATGGATTGTTCGATCATCGATCATTCACGCTATACGAGTACCACAAAAAAAAGACTAACAGAGTTAAATCGCAGACAATCCAGTTTCCACCCTTTATAGGTGAATATAATGATATTATTATTGGAGATATTATGCACCTGTAAACGACTGCAGAGAATCTCAGCGTCTAGTTTACAAATCAAGAATAATAGACAACCAGCGTGACCGTTGTGCGACTAAATTTGCAATTTTGCCCCCCTTTTTTCAGACGTGATACCTTTGCGCCCCTTTTATTTTTTGATACTAAATGTGCCACTTTCCCCATTTTTGGTGCCACTTTTTATACACTTCTGCCATTTTTTTCTCTTTTGCTAAGTTTTTTTTAACAGCTTTTTACGTAATAATGTAAAAGTAACGATAAATAAAACCAGTAGGGAAATGCTTTCTCGGCCGTCCACGTCTTCGGCTGCTCTGCGGGTCCCATTCAAGTTCATTTGTTGAAATGCATTCGGCTGATTTGCGAAGGTTATGGCCTATCCATCTCCACTTTATTTTTGTAATTTGACTTTGATTTTTTGTCCAAAATATACGCCATTTAATGCGCAGAAATTTATTTATGTGAGTCATGTTTCACTACCATAAAATAGTTTCGTTTTTACGCATGCGTAAAATATGCGAAGTTTCGTATGCACTGAAATTTGTGCAGATCGCCAAATCTTATTTAGTCGACCAAAAGCCGATCTTGCTTTCCCCAACCTGTATCGCAAATCTTCTTAAACGCCTGCTGAAGCTTACATTACGCATCCTATGTAACAAAAATGATCTACGAACTCGATGTTGTGGTTATCTACCTTGAAGTTGGTGTTATTGTTGTTATAGATGCGGATGGCTTTTGTTTTTAGATATTGACCTCCAAACCAATTTGCTAGGATACGGATACTAAGTCTTCATGTTTGCTCTGCATGTCGCTATGTTTGTGGGAGACCAAGCAAAGTCAAGATCCTCAAGGTGTCGCTGGAGATTCCATACTATACCTCTTCTTTTCTGACATAATTCTTTCATGACGCTGTTAAGGACGACTGCTTTACTCCTACATTTCTAATAAATGGGTCGCTATACTGCTGTATTGCTGTATAGAGTGCCTTTTTGTACTCAATAAACACCAAATAGAGTGGAGATCGCCACTCAACGGATTGTTCGATTATTATCCGAAGGGTCGCAATCCAGCTTGTTCGTCTCTAAGACACCTTTAGACGAATTGTAACCTAGTGTTGATTACACTAGCCATTATTTTGTAAACTGTATTGAGAAGTGTAATACCCCTCCAATTGTTACAGTCAGTCAGGTCACCTTTTTTGGGATATTAATTATGTCTCCCTTTGTCCATTCGTTCTCGTTGCCATGCTTCCGTGATAAAGGGATGAATAATTTCTGCGGCGGTTGCTGGGTCTATTTGTATTATCTCAGCTGGAATTCCATCTTGCCCTGGTGGTAATGATATCTTCAGTTGTTGGGCTGGACTCATTTATTGCTCCTGTGGGGATAATGGATGCGTCGTATAGGGGGTGTTCGTCCACCACTCTAGTAAGATAAAATTTGTTTACACAATTTAGATTTGGTAAACCAAATCGGACGAAACATATATATGGGGACTGTAACCAAATCGGACGAATCATACACACATCCTTTTTTTTTGCCAATGTTGGCCCATGGATTAAGAAACCATGCTAAATTTCAAAACAATTTGACGGCTATAGCTAAATCTGAAACGATTTCGTCAAATTCGGCAATGTTGGATCATAGCTCAATAAACTCTACCATGCTAAATTTCAAACCAATTGGATGTAAATCTGAACCGATTTCAAAAGTGTTCTTTCCAGGTGCGAAAGGCTCCTAACAGCAAATTTTTGCACGATCGGAGTGAAATTGCGACCAGTACTCAACGAACACCAGAAGATGGACATACTTATATCGACAGTCGATCGGTATACTTAAGATTGTTGGCTTAATATGGCTTCTACACCGCGTAGATGCCAAATACATGGGACAATCCGAACTGCATCATAAATCTTTGCTGTGCTAAATTTCATAAACATCTTCCGGAAAATAAAGCTTATATGCCGCTTGAATGACAAATGGGTATCAAATGGGAGATATGTTTAAAACTGAACTGATTTTAATGAAATTTGGCAGAGGTAATTATTGCCTTATAGAACTATCCTGTGCTAGATTTAGGTTCAGGTTAGGGTGGCAGATAGCTTTGCCAGCTCACATAGGCCAATGTAGGTCCCTAGTGATACCAGGGGCTCAAATGCCCCTCATCGAAACCAACCTATTAGATAAACAAATTTATCAATTATACGAACATCGGTACCGGAAAGATCTGTCAGACTTCCTAGAAAAGCCGACCGCAGTGTATCCATAATGTGGGACATTAACAATGCAAATGTTCAATGCTCTCCACCTACTCCCCATCGCCACAGCTCCTGCAGAATTCATTGGACGCAATATCCAACCTTCTAGCGTGTTCAACGATGAGACAATGTCGCGTCAGATGTGACACCAACGTAGACAGTCTTTTCCTCTGCAGTGCGAGGAGATACTTTGACCTTCTCAGGTCATATCATGGCCAGAACAGTCTAGCTATCCTACAGGTGCCGATTTATGTCCATCTTTCACTGAACTGCCTCTTACCTAAGCCAAAGCTTACATGTGGAGAGTGGCGCACCAATATATCCAAATTTTTCGAGAATTTGTAAAAAGTGGTCTCTTTCCAAGCAAGTTCGTCAGCTATGCAGTTCCCAGGGATATCCCTATGTCCAGGTACCCATATGAGGAGTATGGTAAAATGCACCGCCATCTCGTGAAGAGATCTGCGGCAGTCAAGGGCAGTTTTTGAATTTAGGTATGTGGCCTCCAGATAATTGATGGCAGCATGACTGTCCGAGTAAATGACATCGCCATTGTTGGTCACTATGTTGCAACTCAGCCACTTGGCGACTTCCATTATTGCCATTATTTCGGCTTGATACACACTGCAGGTATCTGTCATTCTGTGAGCTATATCAAGACTTAGTTCCCTACAGTGTACTCCGAAACAAAATATACATCGTTCGAAAGGTCTAATTCTCTTCTTTCAAATTCTTTTAGAGATTGAAAATGGGTTAATAATTAACAATGTTATAGGGGTTCAAGTGAAAAAGGCAAGAAAATCGGATTTTTACCCGTAAATGCGGATTTTGGGGGTGTCCGGGGAATTCCAAAAAAAGATTCGTTTTTAGCTCGACAAGACCTACAGGAAAAATAGTATCGCGTCATTTGCTACTAAACTTGAGTTTATTTGGTCGCACTGTATTATCAAACTTCGAACCATCTTTGTAGAAGTGGAGATGGTTTCTGTTTCCTGCTATTCTGCCAAACCATTCTTCTCTGGCAGGTATCTTATGGTGTTTTCTTTTGTGCCAAAAAATGCTACATTTTTTATGCCTTTCGCTCCAAAAATGCATTTTTGTCTTCGATTGTAAAATAAATGCTGCACTGTGAAAGGGTTTCGTTTTCTTTTGTGAAAAATGTCGCACTTGCACGGGGTAAAAATGGAACATTTCAGTCCTGTATTTAATCGAAGGGGTGGACGCTGCCCTACAAAACAGATGTTTTTTCGGCGTCGAGCGAATAGCCTAAATAACCGCTTGTGTCCGTGCGTGCTTTTTTATAATGAAGTTTGGTCAGATGCTTTATTTAGGCGGTGCCGTGGAGTATTCTTTGTTTTTGTGAGTTAAAAGGCTAGTTTTTTGAATTTTTGTTATCGATTCTGACCATAAAAACATTATTAAAATGCTGCTCTCTGACAGGGCAACATCTGTTTTTAGAAAAGAAAACACCATTAGTTGCTCTCGAAGGTGTACACCGTTGGAGTATAGTCCACACAGTCGGTTAACATAACACTGCGTTGTGATATCCTCATGTGGCCGTAGTTAATAATAATTGGTTGGTAATGGACACACACAATGTCGTACAACAGTATTGGGCGCACTACTGCTATACATATATCCAATGTGGCCTCTCACAAGGCGACCCTACAGCTTTCCTGCTGGAATATAATGCGTACACTAAGTCGGAACGGCACTTTCCTATCTAGGATAGATATTTTGCACTTTCAGAAAAGATAAGCCCTGTTCCATTCACCCGAGGAGGTCCACATGTGGGACCTTATTCTTCCTAGTAAAGCGAACTAATTCTGTCTTGTTTGTGTTAACGCCAAAACCGCTGATTCTGACCCATCTAGCCAATTCGCTCAGAGCCACCTGTAAAATATCTCTGAGGGCGCTGGGGAATTTATGTACATCTAACAGGATTCCATTCACCGCTAGGTTCCAGATTAGTGGAGACAATACTCCTCCTTGTAGGGTCCCTCTGTTCACAAACCTTGTTAGGGTTGTGGACCTAAGACTTGCAGTTATGCGTCTTTTATTGAGCAGTCAAATCAAGCTAGGGTTGACCATTAGATGTGACAGCGCCGTAATTACAGCATCTATATCAACAAATGCCATAATAGTGAATCAATATTTCATTACATTTTAAACCTTTGTGATAGAGGTACTAGAAGGAGTGAACCAATATGGCCCATCTTCGAACTTAGCCTGAGATAAAAATATTGTCACATACCAAATTTGATGTCAATCCGTTACTCCTTTTGAGAGTTATCGTGCGCTCCAGCCAGACGGGCGGACAGACAGATAGGCGGAAGGACATTGCTCAAATGACTAAAAACATCCTAAAACGAATTTCCGTCGAACATATTTAGGGCCTTAGAGCACTCCTTTGACGTGTTACACTTTTCGCCCGTAGCAAATGGTTATATATCATCCTCCACTAAAGTGGGGGTATAATCAATGGAGTATTACAGAATTGTAGTTGGATCGACTTTGTTGTCGCCCTTTCCACCAGGATACAGACTAGAGTCTCCTTTGTGAGGGGCTTGCGTCGTTTTCTCCAATTTACTTGAAAGCGGGGAGTTCTTTTTCCTCATCGACGGTTTCGCAGTGTTCTGCTCTTCGGGAGATCTGAACCTCTTTCCTGTTTCTCAGAAGGTGGAAGGAGTTTCAGATAGCCCTTTGTGGCATTCTGCACCTTGGCCTTTTTGCTATTCTGGTTCATCTTCTTCAATTTTTGTCGTTATGCCCCTGATAGCTTTTTCTTTTTTGTCGTGAGCTGTGCCATACATGCGTTGACTCACTCTACCATCGTGCTGACCATGACATCTTTGGAGTAAGCTAAGACAGTAATCTTAACGCTGTCTTTGGACTCGGAATCGGATTTCCTACTAGAAGGCTGGATCCAGTTGATACTCTCCCGTGGTTTCTCCTTTTTCTTCTCTTTGTTTTTGCCAATGGCTAGATGTGCGCTTGGTGAATTAACTGCGACTACAGGCGGCAAGTCACCCACACCTATAGGAGGATTAATTTGTTTGAGTGGCTCACTATTAGGGATATCCCTAAAGCAGCCCTCGTTATCCGTAGTTACTTTAGGACTAAAATTGATTACAGGCTACTGTTCGCCGAAACCGCCCTGCATGATCTAGTCAGCTTTATTGAAGGATCCATCTCTGTTAAGGAATATACTATGGTAGCATTCTTAGATATAGAGCGAGTATTTAATAACATATATCCGGCCGCTATTATTACGGCTTTAGCAACCCTGGGGGGATTAGTAGCAGTATAAGTAGGTTCATTCATAACGTACTGATTAAGAGACGCATTTTAGCTACCCTAGGGCCAACTGACCTCCTTAGATTTTTCAGCAGAGGACCGCCCCACGAGATGTTCTGTCACCTCTGCTATGGAATCTCTCCATGAACAATATTCTGCTTTCTCTGGATGAGTGTCAGAATTGTTGTGTATGCAGATGACGTGGCAATATCTGTTAGAGGAAAGTTTGAGAGTACTCTTAGAGACATTCTACAGCAGGCCCTTTATTCAATCGCAAGATGGGCTTCCGATAATAGTATTTGTGTTAACCCGACCAAGATGGAACTAGTTATTTTCACCAGGAGAAATAAGGTAGCACTAGTTACACCTGTCTCTTTGGGGGATAATAAACTTCCCTTCTATGAATCGCAAAAATAGTTCTTGGCTATTGAAGAGGTAGCGGAAGGACTGACCGACCAAAGTCGGTATCAGTATTTTCTCTGATAGTCAAGCTGCCCTTGGAATCTGTGTCCCACTCTCTAAAGTTTTTAATAATACGACAGTTTAAGCAACCGCGCCTCATACGTGACTTAGTGCATCACAAAAACTTTAAAGCGTTTTTCACGCAACCCACGTGTTTAAAGTCAAAAACTACTGCGCAGATCCTTCTGAAATTTTGAACACTATTTCTATACATATTTTACGAGGTAACGATGTCGAGATTTTTTAATTTGATAATATTTTTATTTTACATCAAACAAATAATCGATGTTTTCACTTCACTCCAAATATTTTAAAATTTAAATTTCGAAAGAAACTTGACAGCGTTACCAGGCGATAACGATTATCTAACGAAATAAATTTATTTTTATCCCCTCACCTTAGAGAGGAGAGTATATATCATTTGTAACGAGCCAAAAGTGTAACACATCGAAGGAGTGACCTAAGACTCCAAGTATGTTTGGCGGATATTCGATTTGAGCAATGTCTGTCCGTCCGTCTGTCTGCTTGCTGGTTTGCACGATAAATCTCGAAAGGATTATCCGATTGACTTCAAATTTGGTATGCGGTAATATTTTCCTCTATCGCCGGCTATGTTCGAAGGTGGGCTATATTGGTCCACTCCTTCTAGCACCTCCCCCACAACGGGTTAATATTTAGTGAAATATAGATTCTTTAATAACTTCTATAGTACCTACTCGAATCTTCTGAAATTTCACACATACTATTAGTTTATTAGTCGCTAACACGTCATGAAAAATGGGCTAAGTTACCACGCCCCTTTTGGTACCTCCTGCACGAATTGACCATTTTGCACCAAAAGTTAACTGCTTATAGATTTAATACCAGTGGATACAAACACTTGCAATTTAGGACAGTGTAAAGCTTTAATATTACCTAGAATCCATTCGTTATTGGCCCGCCTCTTTTGGTACCTCCCACACAACAATTTTGCACCAAAATAAACAGCATATAACTTTAATACCAGTGCATACAAATACTTGAAATTTTGTACAGTGTAATGCTATTATAGTGCCTAGAACCTAGAGAAAAGTGAGCGTTATTAGCACAAAAGTTATAAGCTTAGAATTTTAATACCAGTACATACTTCAAAATGATTAAATGCATTTTAAATTAATATTAATATAATTAAAACAAGTAAAAGCGTTATGTTCGGCCATGCCGAATCTTATATTCCCTCCACCATGGATTGCATTCAATTTTATTATTGGAAAAATCTTTGGATATGCAGCAAATCATGAAACGATCCTTTTTGTTTAAGCAAATTATCAAAATAAAACGAACGCTGCAAATTTTAGACAAACTTTAGACCGCAAATTCTTAGCCAAACTCTTCACCTGAAAAATGTGGTATTTATGGCATAAAATATAATTTTTGAGAGCTACATCTACACGGGGACTACAACAAAATAAAATTTGATTTGTATACATTTTATTGAGATGAATTCTGCCAAAATAGAATACAAACTGCAAAGTTTCAGGTTAATTTCTTAGAAAATGTGGTATTTATGGCTTAAATAAGCTTTTTTGGGAGCGACATCTATAGGTGGACTATAACAAAATATGAACTGATTTAAAAAAACTTTTACTGTGATGAATTCTTGTCTAAGTAAAATACAAACTGCAAAGATTCAGCTAAAATGCTTAGAAAATGTGGTATTTATGGCCTATGTATATACGTATATTTTGGCGACTATAACAAAATATGAACCGATTTGTAAAATTTTTGCTGCGATAAATTCCTGTCAAAATAGAATACAAACTGCAAAGTTTCTGCTAATTACGGACTGGAGCGTGATTACAATAGGCGGACGGACGGACGGACATGTCTAAATCAATATTTGGAGGTGTTATGAATTATGTTACTCCGTTTGTAACACAACTAAATATTGATCTGAGACCCCATATAGTATATATATATTATTAATCGTCGTAAAATTCTAAGACGATTAACCATGTCCGTCTGTGCGTCTTTTGTAATCACGCTACAATCCGTAATACTTGAGCTAGGTGGCTTATATCTGCAGGTATGTTAGGATTGAAAATGGGCAATACTCGTATCGGTCAATTTTTTGCCCTTAATTTTTTGAAATAAGTACGTTTTGTATCAACAATTAAGAAAATGTACCTAATATTAATGAAAATATATATTTTCAAGCCATCTTTGGTGCAAATCTTTCA
This sequence comes from Eudasyphora cyanicolor, assembly GCA_963930755.1. Taxonomy (NCBI): domain Eukaryota; kingdom Metazoa; phylum Arthropoda; class Insecta; order Diptera; family Muscidae; genus Eudasyphora; species Eudasyphora cyanicolor. Next base: position 254,792,420 of record OZ005736.1, read on the forward strand.
TTTGAAGACAACATTTTTTTCAGTGTATTTTTGCAGTGTATTTTGTATGATTTGAATAATTAACATTAATAAAAAGAGATATGCTTCGAATATTTTCCGCAAATGTTTTTTATTAATCCAAGATCGATTACAAACAATAAATCAGTGTGATCTACTCAGTTTTGTCGTTAGACTGAAAACAAAATTGTCATAAAATTAAAAAAAGCGCGCCAAAGACATCTTTATTCATTAAAATAAGTACATTTTGTACATCAAATATACATAATTTCATAATATTAAGTGCATTTTCTTAATTTTAAGATAATTGTTTTTTCTGTCTATGTTGACGATATAATATCCGTTACATCCGCTGTACTCTTGGTAATGCCGGAACCGAAATGTGTTGGGATTAATGGGTTTTAAGTGGAAGTAATATTTCTCTTTATCTGATGACGGTCTAGTATTGATAAGCATTTCGTGGTTTCGTGCTTTTTCGTCTTATGTTCTTCTTCATTTTGCATTGAACTTAGACAAGTTCATGTGTAACCATGAATAAGGTAGAATCTAGATAGATTTTGTTGTAGTCTATAAAACTATCGCATCAGCACGAAAGTTCAAAAGCATTTTGGGTATAAATACATTGACTCAGGGCGGTGAAGACACCATCACAGTCTTTCCACACCTGATAACAACTGCAACAGACGGACATAATGAAGTTTTTTACTGCAGTGATTTTCATTTTCTTTGCCTACATTAGTTTGGGTCACAGCAAAAGCGTGAGTTAAGAAATATTCAACGATCTTTATTTCGAATCATGTTACTTGATTGAATTTCAGATTAAAGCATATTATGCAAATAGTGTGAGTGCTTACAAAGGTCAACGCAAACCTCTGGCCAGTCCTTTGGCCAATGGCATTCATGACACCGCCTACACCCGATCGAAGCGTCAAATACCAAAGGCCATACAGGATTTCCAAGATCTTTTGACCAAATCCAAGCAAACATGTTCCACAGAAATGGGATTTGGTGATGCTTATGCCAACAAAGCTCTTTTGTATGAGGAAAATCCCACGCCTAAAGAAAAATGTTTAATTGCTTGTATTCTGAAGAAAGTTAAATTGGTAAGCAACGAATGAGATTAACCTAATGATTACTAATAAATACAAAAATATCTTTAATTTAGATGGACAAAACTAATAAACTGTCGGCAGCCAGTATTGCACGCATTGCCGGTAATGTCTCCAACAATAATCCTTTGGTGATTTCGGTGGCCGTAGCCACAGCCAATAACTGCAATAATCTCATTAAATCGAGCCATCCTTGTGAGGCAGCTGCCCAAATCAACAAATGCATTGGTGGTGCCATGAAAGCTCACAAAATGAAATTATTCTATTAACTTCTCGTATGGACGCATATGAATTTAAATTAAGTATACATATATATCGTATATACCTATATATTGAATATAATAAATTGAAATATTTCCATATTTTGTATTTTTCGCATTTTAATGATAACTTTTATACTTTTCATGTTCAAACATACATACATTCACATGTACGAGTATATTTACAATAAATTAATAACTAAAAACAAATGAACTTTCACATGATCAATTTAAAATTAACGCATATTCTTCTAATATCATTTATTTATCCTCTCTGCGGGTTTAAAGATATCTTACAACAAATTCCGAAAAAATAAGTTTTTTAAGAAAATTTTAATTATGAAATTGTAATTATGAAAAAGTTGGAAATGGAAATGCCCAACTTTGAGTAAAAAAATAAAAAAACAAGTAAGTAAGTTTCAGTCGTGTAAACCGACTAAGGTATACCCTCACTTTGTGAGTACTGTATTACGAAATATTACACAGTTAATCTGTCAATTTGTATGGGTGGCACCAGAGGGGGTTTAACAAATACTCCTATTTTTCGATAAACAGTAGATACTTTATGATTTGGCCATTTTGTGTGGGAGATACCAAAAGGAGCGTGTTGATAACGCCCATTTTTCAAAGGGCTATAAGCTCTTTAAACATATTACACTGTGCAAAATGTTGTTGTATTTTCGTGCATTGGTACTCACGCTATATGCTCTTAACTTTTTGTATAAAATTGTACAGTTGTGTGAGAGGTACCAAAAGGGGCGTGGCAATAACCACCGATTTACACAGGACTGTAGGCACTATAAAACATAACACTGCACAAAATGTCAAGTATATTTATGCACTGGTATTCAAGTTATAAGCTGTTAACTTTTAGTGCAAAATAGTACATTTGTGTGGGAGGTACCAAAAGGGGCGTGTCAACTACGCCCAATTTTCAATGGACTATAGGTACTATAAAAGTATTAAACTGTACAAAATTTCAAGTATTTGCATGAAGTGATATTATAGTTATAAGCAGTTAACTTTTGGTGCAAAATGGTCTATTTGTGTGGGAGGGACCAAAAGGGATGCGGCAACTTCGCCCATTTTTCTCGAGGTGATAGTGACTAAGATACTCATATTATGTGTAGAATTTCACAAGATTCGAATAAGTAGTATAGAAGTTATTAAAGAATCAATATTTCACTACAAGTTAACCCTTTGTAGGGGAGGTACTAGAAGGAGTGGACCAAAATAGCCCATCTTCAAGCCAATCGGTTACTCCTTTCGAGAGTTATCGAGCCAGCCAGCCAGCCAGACAGACGGACGGACATTGCTCATTCGACTTAAAATGACCCGAAACGAATATCCGCTGAACATACTTGGGGTCTTAGGTCACTCCTTCGATGTGTTACACTTTTTTCCGTAGCAAATGGTATATACCCTTGTATCACTAAAGCGAGGGTATAAAAATGAAAACAAGTAAGACATTTTAGGCGGGTAAACCGACTTAGTGTACTTGTACATGTACTAATATTATGAGCTATTAGATTTGTTATGTCTTGGCTTTTTTTGTATAGGAGGTACTAAAACGGGTGTGGTGATAACTCAAATTTTTAACAGGACTGCAGGAATTTTTAAAACTTTTCAGTAAACTGTAAACTTTTTGTACGAAATGGTACGTTTGTGTGGGAGGTACCAAAAGGTGCGTGAAAATAACGCCCATTTTCGACAGACTGTAAGTACTATTAAAACATAACACTGTACAAAATTTTAAGTATTTTTATGTTCTACATGAAGAAAGGTTCTTTGTGTGTGAGGTACCAAAAGGGGCATGGCAATAAAGCCCATTTTTCTCTGGATTGTACTATAAAACCATTACACTATACGAAATTTTAAGTACTTGTATGTACTAGCATTAAAGTTATAAGCTGTTAACTTTTGGTGCAGAGAAGTCCATTTGTGTGGGAGGTACCAAAAGGGGCACGGCAAAACACTCCACTTTTCACTGGACTGCAGGCATTATTAAAACAGTACACCGTACAAAATTAAATGTATTTGTATGCACTAGTATAAAAGTTATAAGCTCCTAACTTTTGGTGGAAAGCAGTACATTTGTGTGAGAGGTACCACAAGGGGCCTGCCATAAAAAATTACACTGTACAAAATTTCATGCATTTTTAATAACTGGTAGAAAAGTTATAAGATGTTAACTTTTGGTACGAAATGGTCCATTTGTGTGGGAGGTAACAAAAGGGAAGCGCTAAATTCGCCCATTTTTCTCGTCAATCGGATATTTCTTTTCAGAGCTATCGTGCGCACCAGCCAGACAGACAGACGGACGGACATTGCTCAAATTACTTAAAATGACCCAAAATGGATTTCCGCCAAACATTCTTGGTGTCTTAGGTCACTTCTTCGATGTGTTACACTTTTGGCCGTAGCAAATGATATATACCCTCGTCACATAAAATGAGGGTAACGCCCAAATCGGACTTTAGGACTTTGATGTCATGCAGTATACTTGGACATTATTACCAAAATTGGTTGCGAGTAATGTCCGCAGCGTTCTCGGACATAACACCCAAAAACCTTCTTTCTAGTTTATGTTCCAATAGCTACATTCACATCCTGGTACAATATAAAATCAAATGTTTTTCCACCGTCTATCTAAAGGTACGAATTAAAAAAACAAGCAAAAGCGTTAAGCTCGGCCATGTCGAATCTTATACCCTCCACCATGGACTGCATTCAATTTTATTACTGGAAAAGTTTTCGGATATGGAGCAAATCATGAAACGATCCTTTTTGTTTAAGTAAATTAGTAAATAAACGAACATCATTTAGCCAAACTCTTCACCTGAAAAATGTGGTATTTATGGCTTACAATAGCATTTTTGAGAGCTACATCTACATGGTGACTACAACAAAATAAAATTTGATTTGTGTAAATTTAATTGAGATGAATTCTTGCCAAAACAGAATATTATTACAAACTGTAAAGTTTCAGTTAAAATGCTTAGAAAATGTGGTATTTATGGCTTAACTACGTATATTTCGGAGCGACCTCTATAGAGTGACTATAACAAAATATGAATCGATTTGTAAAATTTTTGCTGTGATGAATTCTTGTCAAAATAGGATACAAACTGCAAAGTTTCTGCTAAATTGCTTGAAAAATGTGACATTAATAGCTCAAAAACCGTATTGCTTGTTTTTGAAAGGAACATTTCAAGACCAAACAAAACTCAATGCATAACCAATAAATACGATATATTCAAAAACCGTTGAATTGCCATAAAAGTGTACGAGGTATGCGAATTTTTAATTTCCGCGGGCTACGTGTATTTGATATTTTTATAGCGTTATGTTGGTACTCATGTCCCTTACATATGCTGACAAGGTCGGCCATTTTGAATGTTTAGTTAATTTTTGACAGCTGTTGTGCTTGGATGTGTTTTAACTTGTCTTCGATTTTTATCTATTTCAGAAAATAGATCAAAGAATCTGCATCAAATTATTTGTGAAAAACAAAATAAAGTGCGCTGACGCATTCCGAATGTTGACTGTGGCATATGGTGAAGCTACATTGGATCAAAGCGAAGGACGAACAGCGTGCCGGACGCCCGAGCTCACAGTTTTCTTTGATTGCAGGGGCGTTGTGCATTATGAGTTCTTGCCACAGGGTAGTACGGTCAATAAAGAATATTACCTGCAAGTTATGCGCAAATTGCGCGAAGCAATCCGCCAAAAACGCCCGGATTTGTGGAAGAACAAAAACTGGCTTTTGCACCATGATAACGCCGCTGCACACACATCATTGCCTGACCTAGCCCCCTGTGACTATTTTTTGTTCCCAAAACTGAAAAGGCCCATGAAAGGACGACGCTACGCCACGATTGAGGAGATAAAGACGGCATCGAAGGAGGACAAGATCACAAAAAATGATTATTTGAGGTGCTTCGAGGATTGGAAAAAACGTTGGCAGAAGTGTATTATATCCGAGGGGAATTACTTTGAAGGGGACAAAATAGATATTCATGAATAAATAAATACTTCTTGAAAAAATACAAAATTCGCGATATTTGTGATGTCAAACGGGAAATCCCGATCCAGAAAAATCCCGAATCCCGGGATTTTTTAAAATGAATCCCGGGATATTTTAATAATAATATATGAAGCTGTCTCGTATAAAATATTAAGTGAAAGATGGATAATCTCTGTCGAAAATGTAAACTAATAAAGCAAATAGTTAACATCAAAAAACATTGACATAATCCGATGAAAAAATTAGAAATTTGGAGAAGAATTACAAACAAACTATTAACTATTATAAATAAGTTAACTTAAAACAAGAACACAATTAGAGTTTGTTTCCCACAAAACGAAGATGATTGTATTCTATTCTTTCAAATTTATGAAAAAATCCTAATATAAGATCTGATATGGATCGACATATCGATTTGGTCCCATTAAAACGGAATTAGTCAAACTGATTTCTTAAGTTGAAAAAAATTTTTTTCGTGCTTTAATGATAGAAAATTATAACATCAATAATAATTCAGACGACGAACTGAAATTGGATTGGATTCATAGCTAAGATGTTGTGAAATATTTTAATAAAAGTTAGCAGTTTTTAACAGCTGTTTTTATCCTTATTTAAATTAATTAAAATTAAATTAAAACTGAACTAAAATGTTTGTATTCCATTTCGAAATATCACATTATTAAGAATAAAAAAATCCCGATTTATCCCGAAAACCCCGAAAATACCGGGATATCGAACAATTTCGGGATTCCGAAAATCCCGATTTATCCCGAAAAATCCCGGGATATTGAACAATTTCGGGATCCCGAAAAAATCCCGGAATCCCGGGATTTGCAATTTAAAAATCCCGAATCCCGGGATTTTTGAAAACCAATCCCGTTTGACATCTCTAGTGGGCACCTATAGTGATTTTTTACAAGGAATCTCTTTGTCGAATACTGCACCTAAAAATTTACCGATTTCTACTACTATAGATATATAGTTATTTGGAGCGAGATTATCAGGGGTAAGTGGATCAGCGGGGGTTGCGGGCTTTTCGGAATAAATACTTCCTGCAGTGTCTCCTTTATTTTGTTCTTTGTTCCGAGGCCTCAAGCCACAAGCACAGTGGCTAGCAGCGATTTTTTTTTTAATTTTAAAAAATTTAAGAAAATATAAAAATATATAAAATACTAGCTTGACCCGGTCCACTTCGTTGCCCCAGATTAAGATTTCCGATCCCGTCAACTTTTTTGAACCAATCACAATCCTGACAAAAAAAACGTATACATAAAATAACAGCACTCTCGCTAAAAAATTGTGCATATCTCAATTTCCATTAGTCTGAACCCGCCCATTTTGAACTAATCACGTAGACTGCCACCAGATACAAATAAGCAGAATTACAGTACTATTGCTCCCATTTTTAAACCAATCAGGACTAACCTCCCATGAAATGTACAAAATTACAGCACTCTCGCCAAAAAATTTTGCAATATATCTCAATTCAAAAATTTGACTTATATGGGCGGGGACACGCCCATTGTTCCGATACCGCCCATTTTTAGACCAATCACGTAGACTAACACCAGATACATATGCACAAAAGTACGGCACTCTCGCTAACAAATTGTGTGAATTACAGCACTCTCGCCAAAAAATTTTGCAAGATATCTCACTTCAAAAATTTGACTTGTATGGGCGGGGTCACGCCCATTGGTCCGATCCCGCCCATTTTTGGACCAATCACGTAGACTACCACCACATATATATCCACTGACTGACTGATCATCGCCCAGCCCAAACGGTGAAATTTCATGGGAGGTTAGTCCTTGGGACGTAGAAATGCAATAAGACGGGATTTTTCGAAATTCGCACTTTTAGCCGCACAGTGAGGCAAAAAGGAATAAATATGGTACTACCGCCAAATCTAAACAGAATGAGCTAGAATCGTGAAATTGAGGGTCGCTCTTGGTGTGAGGGTAGCTCTTATGAGGTAAACTCAGAAATCGATAGGATTTTTCGAAATTCCAACATATACGCGCACAGTGGGGTAATTAGTGATAAATGTCAAATCCAATCCGGTAAGAGCCGGAATCGTGAAGTTTGGTGTGGGACTTAAACTAAAACTGGGAGTGATTTTGTAAAAATTTTAGGAGCACCGTGAGGCAGAAAGGGATAAATATGGTACCACCGCCAAATTTAACGCCTAGAGTTATTGTGTTTTCTTTTCTAAAAAAAGATGGTGCTCTGTCAGAGAGCAGCATTTTGCTAACGCCGCATCTCTTTAAACTCACAAAAAAAACTAAAAACAAAGAATACTTACTACACGGCGCCACCTAAATAAAGCATCTGTCCAAACTTCAATAGAAAAAACACGCACGTACACATGTGGGAATTTAGGCTATTTGCTCGACACTGAAAAGCATCTGTTTTGTAGGGAAGCGCCCACCCCTTCGATTAAATACAGGGCTGACATTTTGCATTTTTGCACCATGCAAATGCGACATTTTTTACAAAAGGAAACGAAACCCTCTCACAGTGCAGCACTTTTTTATAAACGAAAACAAAAGAGCATTTTTGGGGTGAAAGGCAGAAAAAATGAAGCATTTTTTGCACAAAAGAAACACCATTAGAATCGCGAAAATTGAAGCGAGTGACGTTTTGTCCTTAGGGCACTGATCTGTTTTTTTTATATTCGTACTTTTCGGGGCACAGGGTGCAAAAAGTGTAAAATATGGTACAGTGAAACATGGTCCCATGGTAATAGAGTTGCTTTTGGAACAAAAACTAGAGATCGGAAGTGATTTTTAGAAATTCTAACTTTGAGAGGCCCAGTGGGACAAAACGGGTCAATTATGGTGCATGGGCCAAAATGGAACAATCTGGCAAAATTGGAACTTAAAAATGAGATATGAAGAATTTTTAGGAGCACAGTGGGTCAAAAACGGTTAAATATGTACAGTGGGCAAAAATGGTACATCGGAGAAAATATGGTTAAACATAGTAAAGTGTGGAAAAAAATTTAAATATGGTACAGTGAGACAAAGCCTTAAATGTGGCTTACTGGGGCAAAAAAGGTTAACTGTGGTACAGTGGGGCAAAAAGCGGTAATTATAGAACAGTGGGCCAAAAATGTTTTAACTGTGGTACAGAAGGACAAAAATGGTTAATTTTGGTACAATGTGACAAAAATGGTTACAGTGGGGCACAGATAGTTAAATATGTTAACGTGGGACAAAATGGGTTAAATATAGTACAGTGGGGCAAAAAGTGTTTACTATGGAACAGTGGGGTAAAACTGTGTTAACTATGGTATAGTGGGGCAAAAATGGTACAGTAGGACAAAAAGATGTTAAAAATGTTTCAGTGGTCCCAAAATATGTAGTTAAATATAGTACAGTGGATCAAAAAGCGTACATTTAGTACAGTGGGCAAAAATATGAATACAGAGAGGGAGGGTAACTCCTATAACATAAATATGTGATTAGAAGTGTTTTTTTCAAAAGGTATGCTTTTAGTAACACTGTGGTACAAAAAGGTTATAGTAATGGTGCAATTGGGGCAAGCAAACATGTTTCAACATGTTACAGAGTTAACATGGTACGGTGAAACAAAAAGAGTTATAATTGTTATTTATAGTGAGTCAAAAAAGTTGTACCAGAGTGCGAAGATAGCTCTTACAGCATAAACGCTAAGATTTTTTTTTCAAAATACATAGGTATTTCTGTGTAAACCGTGGCACAAATAAGTTAAATAAGGTACGGTAAGCTAAAAAGTTAAACATGGCACATATACATAGGGGACAAAAAGGGTTAAATATGGCTTAAGGTTGCGAATTTGGATCTTGGAATATAAACTATGATATTTTCTAAATGCTTTCTTTTAGTGGCACTGTGGGGCAAAAACTATTAAATATTGTACAATGGTGTAAAATTGGTTAATTTTGACACATTGGGGCAAAAGCGTTAAATGTGGCACAATGGAGCGATTCACTTTAGCTTTTTAAATTCGTACCTTTATAGACACGGTGGGACAAACATGGTTTTATATTGTACCAGGGTGTGAATGTAGGTATTGGAACACAAACTAACGGAATGATGCTAATATATGATCCAAAAAACTTTTTTCAACATTCAGAGTGGGGAATTGATAAATGTTGTTCCATATGTAACTCTTGGAACAAAAAAAAACGGGGGTTCGTATTTTATCGTATGAAAGTAATCAAATCTACTTAATTTTGCACCATATGTAATAATCATGTCATTTTGAATGAAGGAGGTATAACTATTTTACAATACCCTAAAGAGGAAATAAATAAAGAATGGGGGCTGCGCGGCGCACCGGGTTAAATCTGGTACTACATATGTATACATTTTCGCAATAAAATAAAATAATTGCCTATATTTTTAAAATATAAATTGATATGGCCATAACTTTTGTCTCAGTGGGCACATATATACCCTCTTCTCTAAGGTGAGATGATATTCCACGAATTATTCTGTCTATTTGTGTGGGAGGTACCAGAAGGTGTTTAACAAATACACCTATTTGCGCTGAACAGTAGATACTTTAAATACATTGCCTTGTACCGAATTATAAGCGTTTAACAATACACCTATTATTAACGTTATGAGATATTAAATTATGGTGTAATTTGGCCATTTTGTGTGGGAGGTACAAAAAGGGGCGTGGTGATAACGCCCATTTTTCACTGGACTGTAGGCACTATAAAAACAGTACACTGTACAAAATATCAAGTATTTTTATACACTGGTATTAATGTTATAAGCTGTTAAGTTTTGGTGCAAAATGGTACGTTTGTGGGGGAGGTACCAAAAGCGGCGTGGCAATAACGCCCAATTTTCACGGGACTGTAGGTACTATAAAAGAATTACACTGTACAAAATTTCAAGTATTTGTTTACACTGGTATTAATATTATAAGCTGTTAACTTTTGGTGCAAAATGGTACCTTTGTGTGGGAGGTAGCAAAAGGAGCGTAGCAATAACGCCCATTTTTCACTGGACTGTAGGCACTATAAAAGCATTACTCTGTACAAAATGTCAAGTATTTTTATGCACTGGTATTATTGTTATAAGCTGGTAACTTTTTGTACAAAATGAAAAATTCTTCAATGATCTAACATCATACGATATACGTAAATATTTATGGTACTTTCTTTCGAATCTGCACGTATTATTTGAAAAAATGTTGAAAAATAAATAAATCTTGTACAATAACCCATATATAGACAAAATTGCATTATATTAAAAATTACCAAAATGATTTTGATAACAATAAATCACTTATTTCTTTTATTATTGGTAAGTCATTATTAATAAACCGAAAGTAATGCAGCGAATAATGAGATGTCATTATTTGGTAATGCAGGGAATAATGACAGGTACTTACCAAGATTTTGCTGGGATATCGTCGAAACCGCTGAACGGATGGAAAATTGTATTGTGCGAAGTTGAAGGCTACTTAATTCTGAAGTTTGTAAAGCTTACCTGAACCAATTCGGATGAATTGTTCTCTAGTTATGCCTTAATATGTTGTTCAACCTCTCTTTTTTCTTAGCCTAAAGGGTTGCCTCTTTAAATTCTCGCGATAGGCTGTGGTATGGAAAGAATTTAGTGGTTGAACCACATATAGTGGCATAACTCGAGAACCATTTATCCGATTTGGTTGAGGAAAGTTTTAAAGAATTAAATATTAAGTAGCCTTCATCTTCATATAATACCATTTTCCATCCGTTCAGCGGTTTCGACGATATACGAGTATTACAAAATATTGCAAAAAAATTTGATTTTTTGATAAAATTTTAAAATTTTTAAAATAAAAATCCCATAAAACAATCTAAAAATGAACAAATTTTAATTTTTTTTGATTTTATCGAAAGTTTTAACATTGAAACTTTCTTATCGATGTAAAATTTACAAAAACAAACTTTAAAAGCTAAGATTGGAGATTTTGACGTTTTTTGACTTCTATAATCAGAATCTATGCATTAAAACAGAAACCCAAAAAAATGTTGTTTTTGTCGACCGGTGTAATATTGGTTGACTTTAAATTTATGATAACCAGATATGGCGAAAATTAAGTTAAAATTACATTTATGATTTCTTATCTATATCTACCTTTTTAACATGTAGGTTGCAGTGATGGAATGAGTTTGCACAACCGTGTGTGTAAATTTGACTTTATATTGGGTGTGGTAATAAGTAGTACGGTTTTGGCCATTACACAGAACTTATCACGGTATTTGCAAACGATTAACCTAGATATAATAAAGGCTTACGAAATCATAAAATTGGCAACGACTAAATTAAGTGACATGCGTAGAAATTCAGAAGCGGAGTTTGATAAACTGTTCGTCCTGATACAGGAGCCCTACGTAGTGGGAGGAAGGGTGTGCGGTATTAGGACACCCAACTTTATACTGCTTGTGGCCAACTGTGAAGGCACTCCAAGAACCTGCATTTTGGCCAGAAAAGATCTAAGTATCTTTCTCCTGACTAATTTAAGTGGTAAAGACCAAACAGCTGCTAGCCTGGAGATCGGTAATCGCATATATTGGGTGGTCTCCAGCTACTTGCCTTATGAATCTATAGTACCGACTGCTCTATTCAGGGAAGTAGTAGAAGAAGCAACGTCTGACGAGCTCGAGCTGATTATTGGCGCAGACACGAACGCTCATCATACTATCTGGGGTAGCACGGATATAAACAATAGGGGTGATTCGCTTCTTGACTTTATTCTAACTGCCAACCTTAGTATTTGCAACATAGGTAATAAACCGACCTTCACAACTAAAGACAGACAAGAAGTACTCGACGTAACGTTTGCTACTGACCGGCTGTCAGACAAAATTATTGGGTGGAATGTACTGGACGACCACTCATTCTCAGATCACCATTATATTGAGTTCAAACTCGCGGAAAAAGCGCCTAAACCCGCCGTCCACAGAAATGTAAGGAAGACAATGTGGCATCTGTATGAGAAGAATTTCAAGAAAGTCCTCAACTCTAAACTTCTGTACGAACCGAATGACAAAGCCGGTCTGGATAATCTGGTCGATCATATCACCATATCATTCAATAGATCCCTTGAAGAAGCCTGTCCAAAAATAAGGTACAAGGGTAAAACTAAACCCCAATGGTGGACTTCGGAGCTAACGGCTATGAAAAAGACCTGCAACAAGCTATTCAATAAGGCTAAATCTACTGGGGTCGCTAATGATTGGGATGCCTATAAAGAGCAACTCAAGATCTATAAGAAGTAGCTTAGAAAGGCGCAAAGGCGCTCTTGGTATACCTTCTGTGGTGAAGTGGAAAAGGTCTCCGACGCCGCTAGGCTGAGGAAGATATTATCTGCTTCACCCTGTACAGTGGGATATTTACAGGATGAGGCAAATAACTGGACCAAAAACAGCGAGCAGTCGCTCAATGTATTGCTCGACACACATTTCCCGGGGAACTCTATAACAGAACCCGAGGATCAGCAGGACCAACAAGAGTGCGAGTGGACTGCGAGCGTCGCTAGCTTCTTGACTGAGAGATCCAGAATAAGCTGGGCTATTAACAGCTTTGAGCCCTTCAAGTCACCTGGACCAGATGGCATCACTCCAGCAGAAATGCAGAAAATGTTAAAGTACATTATCCCCTGGCTGGAGAAAATTTATGTAGGCTGTATCAGGCTTTCATACATCCCGAATCGATGGAGGGATACCAAAGTGGTATTCATACCTAAAGCGGGGAAGATATCACACACTAGGCCAAAAGACTTCAGACCAATTAGCCTATCCTCCTTCCTATTGAAAGGTCTGGAAAGACTTTTAGATCATTTCATTAGGGAAAACCTGGATACAAAACTCCTGTCGGGGAACCAACATGCTTACAATAAGGGCAAGTCTACAGAATCAGCCCTGCACGAACTTGTGAGCACTATCGAATCGTCCCTGCATTTCAAGGAATTCACCATGGTGGCATTTCTTGACATAGAAGGGGCTTTTAACAACATTCACTCAGATGCGGTAATTGCGGCACTAGTTTGATTAGACTAATTCAAAGTCTGCTCACCAGAAGACGAATAACAGCATGTCTAGGGTCCACAACTCTAACAAGGTATGTAAACAGAGGGACCCCGCAAGGAGGAGTATTGTCTCCACTAATTTGGAACCTAGCGGTGAATGAAATCCTGCTAGATCTAGAACGTTGTGGCTGCAAGGTCGTGGCATATGCGGACGACGTGGCAATCGCAGTGAGTGGCAAATTCGTAAACGTCCTCAGAGACATCCTACAGGTGGCTCTGAACAAGTTGGCTAGATGGGCCAGAAGCAGCGGTTTGGGCGTTAACCCCAACAAGACAGAATTGGTTCTCTTTACTAGGATGAATAATGTCCCACATGTGGACCCTCCACCTCGGATAAATGGAACCGATCTAGTCTTTTCTGAAAGTGCAAAATTTTTAGGAATAATTCTAGATAGGAAAATGTTATTTAGACTTAACGTATTGGAACGTGTAAGGAAGGCTAACATCGCCTTATATTCCTGCAAAAAGGCTGTAGGGTCGCGGTGGGGACTCTCTCCTAAAATCGTCCACTGGATATATATAGCAGTAGTTCGTCCAATACTGTTATACGGTATTGTGGTATGGTGGACGGCAACTGACAAACTAACCATCACCAACCTACTAACAAAGGTTCAGAGAACTGCCTGCCTAAGCATAAGCGGAGCCTTAAGGACTACAGCGACCGAGTCTCTACAAGCCCTACTCCATATACTGCCGATTAATATTGTGGCGAGAGAAGTTGCAACCAAAGCGGCAATAAGATTAAACTGCCTATCAATGTGGAGGTACAAGAACTATGGTCACATGAGGATATCAAAGTGTAGTGCTATGGTAACCGACCGAGTGGACTATATACCAACTGTGTACACCTTCGAGAGAAATTACATCACTATGATTCCCGCCAGAGATGAATGGGTCGGCAGAATACCAGGTAATAGAAACCATCTCCACTTTTACACGGATGGTTCGAAGCTTGATGAAAAGGTTGGCTTCGGAGTACACTGTGAAGAACTTAGTCTGGATATAGCTCACAGACTACCAGATACCTGCAGTGTCTATCAAGCCGAAATAATGGCAATATGGGAAGTCGCCAAGTGGCTGAGTCGCAACATAGTAACCAACACTGGCGTTGTCATTTACTCGGACAGCCAGGCTGCCATCAATTCTCTGGAGGCAACATCCCTAAATTCACAAACAGCCCTCGACTGCCGCAGATCTCTTAACGAGATGGCTGAGCAGTTTAATATACACCTCATATGGGTGCCTGGGCATAGGGATATCCCGGGGAACTGCAAAGCCGATGAACTTGCTAGGAAAGGGACGACATTACAAATTCTCGAAGAATTTGCATATATTGGTGCGCCACTATCCACGTGCATGCTTTGGCTTAGGCAAGAGGCAATCAGGCAGTCCAACGAGAGATGGACAGAAATCGGCACCTGCAGGGTAGCTAGACAAATCTGGCCAAGGTATGACCTGAGAAGGTCAAAATATCTCCTCGCACTAGAGAGGAAACGATTGTCTACGTTAGTACAGGTTCTGACGGGACACTGCTTGATCGGCGAACACGCCAAAAGATTGGGTATTGACTCCAATGACTTCTGCCGAAGCTGTGGAGATGAGGAAGAAGTGGAGAGCATTGAGCACTTGCTTTGCGACTGTCCCGCTTTGAGTAAACGACGACTGGACATACTAGGGTCGGCCTTTTTAGGCAGCCTAACAGATCTTTCCAGTACTGATATTCGCACTATCGATAAATTTATATATCAAACAGGTTGGTTTCGATGAGGGGCATTTCAGCCCGTGGTAACACTAGGGACCTAAACTGGTCTATGTGAGCTTGTAAAAAAAAAGATACGGCTGCCACCCTAACCTAAACCTAAACCTAAACCTTGATAAACTGTTTGAAGAATCCACACAACTTGCAAGAATTTTTGGAACAGAAGCTGCAGTACCTAGAAGAGTAGGCACTCAAAAGTATAGGGCTAATATTCCTGGTTCAGATGTCAAGGCGTATTTTAGGACAACATTGTTCATACCATATCTGGACGAAGTAATATCACATTTAAATAATAGATTTTCCGAACATGAAGCTATAATTACAAGCCTGTTTAATATCGTTCCGATACGAGTTGTAAATCTAATAAAGGAAGATATCGAAGAAGTCACACTTTTTTACAAAAACGATTTAAAAAATTCAGCAAAATCTGTTTTAGCTGAAATAAGTATATGGATTGATTATTGGAAGCAGAAGAATGATATTTCAGTTTGTGATGAGGACATGTGCCCAAGCGTTTTTACCCTATCGCAGATACTGGCCACAATACCAGTGACAACGGCATCTGCTTATCTCCGGAACTGAATGGAAGGAGAAAGGCTATCTTATCTGGCTTTGATGTCTATATACAAAGATGAAGTCAAAATCGATGAAATAATTGATATATTTCTTTAAAAAAATCGAAGATTACATTTTTAACTCTTACGTATTTTATTATAAAAAGTTTTACTGATCTCGTACTAAAGTACACATTTATATTTAGGAATAAAATTCGAATAAAAAACTAAGGAACTTAACTTCCATTACCTACACAATAAACGCAATTTTTTAATTGTTTATCTTTGTTATGAAAAAAAAGGTTGGGCCCCCCCCGAACCAAAATCCTGGATACGTCCCTGCCCTCGTCACACTAAAGTGAGGGTATAAATATAACTAAAATGGTATTTGTATATTTTTTGATATATTTATCCCCTCATCTTAGAGAGGAAGGTATAAATATATCATTTGCTACGAACTGTACGAAGTGTAACACATCGAAGGAGTGCCCTAAGACTCCAACTTTGTTAGGCGGAAATACGATTTGGGTCATTTGAGCAATGCCCGTCCGTCCGTCCGTCTACCTGTCTGATGGCTGGTGCGCACGATAACTCTCGAAAGGATTAGCCGATTGACTTCAAATTTGGTTTGCGGCAATATTTTGCTCTATCTCCGGCTAAGTTCGAAGATGGGCGATATTGGTTCACTCCTTCTAGTACCTCCCCCACAAAAGGTTAATATTTAGTGAAATATTGATTATTTAATAACTTCCAAACTACTTACTCGAATCTTCTGAAATTCCACACATAGTATTAGTTTAATAGTCGCTATCACCTCGAGAAAAATGGGCGCTTGCCACGTCCCTTTTAGTACCTCCCACACAAATGGACAATTTTCCACTAAAAGTTAACTCCTTATAGATTTAATATCAGTTCAAAAAAATACTAGAAATTCTGTACAGTGTATTGTTTTTATAGTAACTACAGTCCAGTGAAAAATTGGCGTCATTGACATGCCTCTTTTGGTACCTCCCACACAAATGGACTAATTTGCACTAAAAGTTAACAGCTTTTAAACTTTAACACTAACTAAAACAAAATCAATAAGGAAAGGCTAAAGTCGGGCAGTACAGACAATATGATACCCTACACCACTTTAGTAAGATTGGATAACAATGAAATACCCAATGTATATTTCAACTAAAATTTGTTTACATAATTTACATTTGATCGGACGAAACTTATAGACGAGTATAGGAGCTATAACTAAATCTGAACCTATTTTTCACATTCGGCAATGTTATTCCGTAGATCAATAAACACAACCATGCTAAATTTCAAAACCATTGGATTTAAAGCTTCTATAGGGATAAAGGGACGAAACATATATGTATGTATATAGGAGCATATCTAAATCTGAACAGATATCAATCAATTTCAGGTGCGAAAGACACCTAACTGCAATATTTCAGCACGATCGGAGTGAAATTGCTTCCTGTACTCAACGAACAACATAAGATGGACAGACGGCTAGTGATTCTGAGTCGACTGGTATACTTTAACGTGGGTTTAGCTGTAGAATTTCTAGGTATTACAAACATCTGTCATGAGACAATACTCTGCACTACATTATGGTGTAGGGTATAATAACACTATGCAACAAATGGACACTTTTTGAAAAATACACGGACTTGACAGTATAGGTTCGATTATACTATCAAAGGGTAGTATAACCCTATACTCGGTTTGGCGAAATTGGTGACCAATTTTTTTTATGGGCCCCCAAAGTTTCTGAAAATCAGTGGGCCACTCGAAAAAGGTGTCATCAGGTTTTGTCCAACAACTAATTCAGACTTGGTGATACCGCTTAACTATGTTTGGCAATAATGTAGCTAAGAATATGCTGAACAAAGTTGTTTAACATTTTTTGCGAAAAAAAAATTTTCCGGTACTTTTTTTTGAAAAAGTGAAGGACAAAATTATTTTTTTTCACTTTTTTCAGCATAAGTTCCGGGGTCTCGTAATTTTTTACTAACAATGCGTGGCAAAATTGTAGCCAACTTAAATCTGAAAATTTTTTGTAAACATATCAATATAATCTGAACTTGTCTAGGCACCCTAAATAGCTCAAAAAACCACATTTTACCCCAAAAATGTAAGTATTTCACTGTTATGTAACAAAAATATATTTTTTTGGTATAGGGCATGTAGAGCAACTTTATAGAAAATATTAAGGCCAATATTTTTGTGGAACATTTTAAACCTCTAGCTCCCCACATAACTGTAATTTTTGGCCCCATTTTAACAAATCGTAAAAAACACCCCTTAAAAGGGGGAGGGCGGGGATGAAATGTTCTACAAAAATATTCGCCATAAAATTTTACTATATGAGTTGGAACACACCAAAGCCCAAATCTTAACACAAAAACCCAAAAAACGGTCAAATTCCAGTCAACAACGCTCTTTACTGGTATCTTTATTGCTTCGACTACTAGATCGTACGACTATCATTACTTCACGAACAGGAATTTGACCTTTTTTTTTTGCTGTTTGTGTTATGTTTTGAGCTTTGGTGTGTTCTGACACATATAGTAAAATTTTATGGCGAACATTTTTGTAGAACTTTCATCCCCTCTCTCCCCATTTTAAGGGGTGTTTTTTACGATTTGTTAAAATGTGGCCAAAAATTACAGTTATGTGGGGCAGCTAGAGGGTTAAAATGTTCCACAAACATATTGGCCTTAATATTTTCTATAAAGTTGCTGTACATGCCCTATACCAAAAAAATATATTTTTGTTACATAAATTAAATTAAATTAAATTTTTGGGGTACAATGTGTTTTTTTTTGAGCTATTTATGGAGCCTAGTCACGTTCAGATTGTATTAAAATGTTCACAAAAGTTGTTCAGATTACGTTACAATTTTGCCAAGCATTGTTAGTGAAAAATTACGAGTCCCCGGAAGTTATGCTGAAAAAAGTGAAAAAAAAAATATTTTTTTCCTTCACTTTTTCAAAAAAAAAGTACCGGAAAATTTTTTTTCGCGAAAAATGTTAAAATACGTTGTTCAGCATATTCTTATATATAGTTAAGCGGTATCACCAAGTCTGAAGTATTTGTTGGACAAAAGCTGATGAGACCTTTTTCGAGGGGACCACTGATTTTCAGAATCTTTGGAGGCCCATAAAACAAAATTGGTCACCAATTTCGCCAAACCGAGTATAGGGTTATACTACCCTTTGATAGTAGAATCGAACCTATACTGTCAAGTCCGAGTATTTTTTTCACTGTTGCACAGTGTAATTAAATTAACAAATATTTTTTGGAACCAAAGGTGAGGGGGTTCTTAAGTCGGTTTACCCGACTGAACTTTTTTACTTGTTTTATATCAATAATATTAACGGAAACATGTTTTGGATTCTTAAAATTTTTTTTCTAATTTTGAGTTGTTACCCTTATGTTGAACAGGTGCGATATGTAACTATGTAGGTCTATTGTATTGTAGCATATTGTATTCTGGCATATTCTGTTTGATGCAAATCTTGTACATGGAACATGATGTGCAATATGAAATTATTTCTAATTCCAGTTCAAATATTGTAAAGCATGTTTTGGAAAATCTGATACCATTTTACAATTTATAATTTTCAACACGATAATATTTAATGCCGAATTTCAATGGATATAAATAAGGCTAACACTTCTCCGTACAAAGCAGTACATACAATTGAGGTTATAGAACCTAAACCTAACCTATTTTATATAAAGTGATTAGCATTTAATTAAAGAATAAAACGGAGATTGAAATTCAGTGAGAAACTCTTTTTTTTTCAAAAAAAGTGTAATAATGCATTTTTGCAAGCAATTAATCATTTGCTTAAGTCTGATTGCGATTGCCTATGTAAGTACAATTCATATAAAGTTTTAGTCTACCAAAAATATATGGTTTGTAAAATAACGAGTGCATTTTTAAGAGCTTTTGGAATTGAGTTAAAAATAAATAAAATTTAGAGAAATGTATGAAATCTTTATTTGAGTCAATGTTTAAAGATGATTTCATGTACATGTTGACCGCGGGCCTCAAATGGCTCATACGCTGGGTCCAATTTTGGCATATTATCTCCAACATATCGGCCGGTATCTCACGAATAAATTCTTTAATATTGGCTTCAATGGCGTCAACAGTTGCGGGCATGTCCCTATAGACATGAGCCTTAACATAGCCTCACAAAAATAACACATTACAGCATTTTTGGGACTCAATTCTGAGAATTGGACGTGAAAGTAGCCCCAAAAATAAGAAATTCTGCATCATTCGTTTAGTCAAGTTGGCTCAATTAATAATTTAATGGCCATACGCATTTTTTTGCTCGAGTTGGTTTTTTAGTACTTTTTCTATATTTTTTCCTCCATATACCTTACGGAAAATCTCTTTTGTGTCTGAAGCAAAGTTGTAGATATTGAATAGGAGAAAAAAATGCCAGTGCCTTAAAAATTTGCAAACTTTCAGCATATTCTAATAGGAGGTCGTAGTGGCCAAGAAAGTAAATTTTCATTGTATATATAGTTCTACATATTTACAACGATTTAGGTTTGTTTCTTTTAAGAAGCTTCTGAAAGCTCTCTGCCCCTCTCACCAACAAACTTTGACACTTGCTTGGAAAAAATTGCCGAGTATGAATCAGGACTAAGCAAGATTTCAACTTTCTACCTCTTACAGGAGACTCAGCGGCCAAGTGGTCAAAAATCACTTGGAGTCAAAGCACATCCGTTGCAGAAAAGTTTAAATGCACATCAGTTTTTAAGCTCATATTTCTTAAAAGATTTTTAAGTACTGAAAGAGTGACAATTGCTTTGGTCAATGCTGTTTAACTTCAGGCTGGATATTGAAGAGTTGTTTTCGAATCCCCCTTGGATATATCTAGGTTAGGTTAGGGTGGCAGCCGTATTTTTTTACAAGCTCACATAGACCAGTTTAGGTCCCTAGCGATACCACGGGCTGAAATGTCCCTCATCGAAACCAACCTGTTTGATATACAAATTTGTCGATAGTACGAATATCGGTACTGGAAAGATCTGTTAGGCTGCCTAGAAAGGTCGACCCCAGTATGTACAGTCGTCGTTTACTCAGATCGGGGCAGTCGCATAGTAAGTGCTCAATGCTCTCCACTTCTTCCTCATCTCCACAGCTTCTGCAGAAGTCATTGGAGTCAATACCCAATCTTTTGGCGTGTTCGCCGATCAAGCAGTGTCCCGTCAAAACTGATACTACCTAATACCTTGGCCAGATTTGCCTAGCTACCCTGCAAGTGCCGATTTCTGTCCATCTTTTGTTGGACTGCCTGATTGCCTCTTGCCTAAGCCAAAGCTTGCACGTGGATAGTGGCGCACGAATATATGAAAAATTCCTCGAGAATTTGTAATGTCGTCCCTTTCTTAGCAAGTTCATCGGCTTTGCAGTTCCCCGGGATATCCCTATGCCCAGGCACCCATATGAGGTGTATATTAAACTGCTCAGCCATCTCGTTAAGAGATCTGCGGCAGTCGAGGGCTGTTTGTGAATTTAGGGATGTTGCCTCCAGAGAATTGATGGCAGCCTGACTGTCCGAGTAAATGACAACGCCAGTGTTGGTTACTATGGTGCGACTCAGCCACTTGGCGACTTCCCATATTGCAATTATTTCGGCTTGATAGACACTGCAGGTATCTGGTAGCCTGTGGGATATATCCAAACTAAGTTCTTCACAGTGTACTCCGAAGCCAACCTTTTCATCAAGCTTCGAACCATACGTGTAAAAGTGGAGATGGTTTCTATTACCTGGTATTCTGCCAACCCATTCATCTCTGGCGGGAATCATAGTGATGTAATTTCTCTCGAAGGTGTACACAGTTGGTATATAGACCACTCGGTCGGTTACCATAGCACTACACTTTGATATCCTCATGTGACCGTAGTTCTTGTACCTCCACATTGATAGGCAGTTTAATCTTAGTGCAGCTTTGGTTGCAACTTCTCTCGCCACAATATTAATTGGCAGTATGTGGAGTAGGGCTTGTAGAGACTTAGTCGCTGTAGTCCTTAAGGCTCCGCTTATGCACAGGCAGGCAGTTCTCTGAACCTTTGTTAGTAGGTTGGTGATGGTTATTTACATGTTTAGATTCTTAGCTCCTAAACAACTTTTAAAAGCACTGAAATGATAAAAAAAAATTTGGTTCCTGATACACTGATCACAGTCGCAAACTTCAAAATTCTTTTTCGCGTTTATATTTATCGTGTATAGTACTTCTTATTTACAAAGTTATAGATTTTTATCTTAAAAGATGCTTCTGAAAGGACAAAAACGAAACTCATGTTTTTGATAGCGCTAGAACTGGCCACAGTGCAATAAATAACAATGTGAAAAGTCCGTTGTTTATACAATGCTCTATGCTTGAGCAAAATTTCAAAATTTTGCGACTTTTAATTTTCTTAAACCTGCGCGTACCAATTACGAACAAATCCTCAGAAGGATCCAATTTTGTTGTTTAAGCAGTCGAACAAACCAAGATCCATTTTCATATAAATATATATATTTATATATTAGTTCGGGTAATTTTTTTCGTGCCAAAGGCGCATAGCGTTTCTTTTTCTATGGATCTTTTCAAGAAACTTAATCCAAGAAACCATAGGTCAAAAATTAATTTCGAGCCCCCGGATTTTTCAAAATAGACATTTTTAAAATATATTCAAGAATAGAGGCAAAACATGCTATTTTCTCTACCCAAAAGCGTAAATGGGGTTTTTTTTTTTGGTCAATGAATCCATTTTTGAGATTTATTTCTATTTTTTGGGATTTTATTGCCTTTTTTGAGGGAAATTTGGCGATTGAATAACGTAGTGCGACAGTCCAAAAACCGCATTGCCATTTTTCTTGTAGGTCTTGCTGAAGGGTTGTGCGTAACATTTTCTGGTGTAATATGGGGTCCTAAACACGAAAAAAATATTTACAAAAATGTTAATGTTAATTTTTTCTTTAGTTCGGATTTTTTTGGAGGTTGCCTTTAGTATTTGGATATTTTTTGAAAAATAAGCTCGATAAAGCCGGGATACCATTTACATTAACGAGCTACTAATGTTTAATGTTCACTTTCACTTATAATCGGAAGTTTAATAACTCTCGTAAAAAAAATTTGATTTAAAAAAATCGTTTTTCGTTGGCACGATAAAAAAATCAAAAAAAAAAGATAGAAAAAAAGGTTTGTTCTATTTTTTGCTAGCATCCTAACGAACAAAAGAATGCTTATTTGAAAAAATCTTTGGAAAAAATTTCACACTCCAGGAGAATTCTTGTGCCAAATGTTGTTAAAATCAATGGGGCACATTTTTAAAATTTGTATTTTCGTCAGAGTTTTTTTGTTATAATTTTATTGTAAAATTTATCTTTTTTTATATTTTTACCAAAGGCTGATGATGACGAAGACGACATAGGCATGACCTCAGTCGAATTGGTTGATGCATTGGAACCGTTTGGCGAAAATTGTGACCCAAAACCTGAGAGAGGTAAGATACAAAAAATATATCATTAGTTATATCAAGGATTTTAACATTAGCCATGCTTTCGTTACACCACAATCGCTTAATTTGTACGGATATCTGCGAGTTTAAGCGATTAATATTGATTCTCGATTGAGTTTCCCGCTTGTGTTCCTAATCGAGTGTGGGAGTTCTTAGCAATTCTACATATTATAGTATGACAACTCTTTTTTTTGGAGATATTCTTGTCACTTTATTGTGAATTAAAGAGAAAGAGAACAACCAAACTGACAAATGTGTTAAATTTGCAAAAAGAGTATAAACTGAAATTTAAATCGTGCATTGGATATATAGCAGTAGTTCGTCCAATAATATTGTACGACATTGTTATGTGGTGGACGGAAATTTAAAAGCGATCCATCACAAATCAATTTATGAAGGATCAGGGAACTGTCTGTCTAAGCATAAGCGGAGCTTTTAGGACTGCATCGACAAAGTACCTACAAGCACCTGCTGGGTAGCTAGACAAACCTGGCCAAGGTATGACCTGAGAAGATCAAAATATCTCCTCGCACTAGAGAGGCAAAGATTGTCTACGTTAGTATCAGTTCTGACGGGACACCGCTTGATCGGCGAGCACGCCAAAAGATTGGGTATTGACTCTAATGACTTCTGCAGAAGCTGTGGTGATGAGGAAGAAGAACCTAAAACCTACAAGCCCTACCTAGAGTTTTTTATTTCCCGGACTTCAATTCAGTTCAATTCAATTCGCGAGAAAGCGGGATTTTATAAACGTTCCCGGGATCCCGCTTAATGAACGTAACAAAATGTGAAAAAATCGTATTTGTCGCAATATCTGGTAAGATTAGAACATTATATTAGAGGAAATGAAGGCTACCTAATTTTGATCATTCACCAATTCTGAGCCAATTCGGATAAAGCTAAGAACAGACGATTGTCAGATCGGACAATATTGTCAGAAAAATAACCGAAGAATGCAACCCTGTGCACGTACAACCGTGTGAACATACAATTTTGGTCTTGCAACGTTGGCAGAAAAGTCATTGTGAGATAATTTGCTGATTGTTTGATGTGCGAAGTGTATGCATGTGACAACGGCTCCATTGTCAGAAAAACATTTTATTGGCAACACTGTCTATAAAATATTTTTATTGGCAATCCTGCATATAAATATTTACAAAATATACTGTAAATATATGAAATTGTAAAGTTTTCTTGCAATCGTCTGAACTGTCAATTCACCTTTGTCTAACAATCTGTCATTGTCCGTAAATTTGCAGCACTTTAACAGGGTTGATAACGTTGTCCGACCTGGCAATCGTGTGTACTTAGCTTGTGTGGTTCTCGATTTATGCAAAAATATATGGTTCAAAAATCTATATTTTTAATATAACGGTTTATCGCGAGAACTACAGTCAATCCAAAGACCTTATAGGCTCAGAAGCGTATTATTCTATGTCGGTGAACCAACATGCTTACAATAAGGGGAAGCCTACAGAATCAGCCCTGCACGAACTTGTGAGCACTATCGAATCGTCCCTGCCTTTCAAGGAATTCACCATGGTGGCATTTCTTGACATAGAAGGGGCAAAAAGGCTACAGGGTCGCGGTGGGGCCTCTCTACTAAAATCGTCCATTGGATATATATAGCAGTAGTTCGTCCAATGCTGTTATACGGCATTGTTGTATGGTGGACGGCAACTGACAAACTAACCATCACCAACCTTCTAACAAAGGTTCAGAGAACAGCCTACCTGAGCATAAGCAGAGCATTAAGGACTACAGCGACCGAGTCTCTACAAGCCCTACTCCATATACTGCCGATTAATATTGTGGCGGGAGAAGTTGCAACCAAAGCGGCAATAAGATTAAACAGCCTATCAATGTGGAGGTACAAGAATTACGGTCACAGGGGGATATCAAAGTGTAGTGCTATGGTAACCGACCGAGTGGACTATATACCAACTGTGTACACCTTCGAGAGAAATTACATCACTATGATTCCCGCGAGAGATGAATGGGTTGGTAGAATATAAACCAGGTAATATAAGCCATCTCCACTTTTACACGGATGGCTCGAAGCTTGATAAAAAGGTTGGCTTCGTAGTAAACTGTGACGAACTTAGTTGGGATATAGCTCACAGACTACCAGATACCTGCAGTGTCTACTAAGCCGAAATAATGGCAATATGGGAAGTCGGCAAGTGGCTGTCGCAACATAGTAACCACCACAGGCGTTGTCATTTACTCGGCCAGAGAATTGATGACAGCCAGGCTGCCATCAATTCTCTGGAGGCAACATCCCTAAATTCACAAACAGCCCTCGACTGCCGCAGATCTCTTAACGAGATGGCTGAGCAGTTTAATATACACCTCATATGGGTGCCTGGGCATAGGGATATCCCGGGGAACTGCAAAGCCGATGAACTTGCTAGGAAAGGGACGACACTACAAATTCTAGGAGAATTTGCATATATTGGTGCGCCACTATCCACTTGCAAGCTTTGGCTTAGGCAAGAGGCAATCAGGCAGTCCAACGAAAGATGGACAGAAATCGGCATCTGCAGGGTAGCTAGAGAAATCTGGCCAAGGTATGACCTGAGAAGATCAAAATATCTCCTCGCACTAGAGAGGCGAAGATTGTCTACGTTAGTATCAGTTCTGACGGGACACTGCTTGATCGGCGAACACGCCAAAAGATTGGGTATTGACTCCAATGACTTCTGCAGAAGCTGTGGAGATGAGGAAAAAGTGGAGAGCATTGAGCACTTGCTATGCGACAGTCCCGCTCTGAGTAAACGACGACAGGACATACTGGGGTTGGCCTTTCTATGCAGCCTAACAGATCTTTCCAGTACCGATATTTGTACTATCGATAAATTTGTATATCAAACAGGTTGGTTTCGATGAGGGGCATTTCAGCCCGTGGTAACACTAGGGACCTAAACTGGTCTATGTAAGGTTGTAAAAATATTGAAAATTGTAAAATCGATTGCAAATTTTATTTGGTATCAAAACTGTGGATTAATTCAGATAAGCCTCCCACTTAGTATTTTTAATTTATTTTAATACTTTGCAATGTATTAGATAAAAAACTATTTCATTAAAATTGTTAGTGACAAAATTTTAATGTATGGTCGATTTCATGTCAAGTGGGTGAATTTTTGAAACCGATGTCTTCTGATCGGGATGAAACTTGCACCAACTTTAGTCCTATTGGGTAGTAGTTACGAAACAGATTTTCAACAATATCGGTTAGGGGTCTACGAGTTGGATGCTGTCCAATTTTGACATATAGGTCAAACGGCCCTTTTGTCATCTATATAACTAATTAATAAATTTATTATTTTTTTAAAAAACATTAGTTTTGATTTTTTTTTGCTCAAATGAAAGCTTATGTTTTTTCCTTACGTCTATCAGTGGGATTGGACTTATTCATCTACCAAAATAAAGATAAACAACTAAGAAAATAGAGGTTGAAACACATATTTTATCATAACTCGAGAACCATTTATCCGAATTATTTCAGGAAAACTTTCTAAGATCCAAAATTAGTAGCCTTCAATTTCCTCTAATATAATTGTTTCATCCGTTTAGGAGTTTCGACGATATCTTCCAAAATGTTGCGAAAATCCAATTTAAAAAAAATATTTTTTTAATATTTTTTTTTAATTTTTTGTGGTAAATTCTGTGCGGTCATGAATAAAATGAGACCATTCTGAAGAAAATCGATGGATACGTTAAAAGTTGTAGCTACTTAAGTAAAACAAATCAAGAACACAACAGCACATAAAAATCAACAAACTGAGCATTTCTGCACTATGGGTTGTGGAGCAAAAAGTGAAATAAATCGAAAAAGGCAAAAAAGGGCAGTCTAAATTTTGATTGGGATACAGTTAAACAATCCACAAAATGAGTAGAAACAAATTTTAGAGCTTAATCAAACTTGACAGTTAATAGGCATCTACATATTCTAAATAGGCAAATTTGGTGGCCTTAGAAAAAATTCCCGAAATAAATTCGAAAATCCCAAAAAAAAATTTTTTTAGCTTTCACAAAAGGCTATTGTACTAATAGCTGGGCTCAAAATTTCTTTTACAGTTTATCGTGTAAAACATTACTACATATAAAAATGATAAAGGGCTTTATATTCATGCTTTGCGGTTGTAGAAAATGTGGCCAAGCTTTGAAATTTTTGTCTTTTTCGACTCACTCATAAAAAATAGTTATCTCGCATAGTTATCGAGATACCTGCAATTAAAAATGTAATATTTATTTTTTTCCTGACCCTTCCTAGTATTTTAAGAATATCGGAGCAGAATATGCACTTTTCTGAATTGGCTACATATCAGAAAAGTGCATAAGTGCTTTTAGTAGGAGAAAATGCAAAAATCAAATTTTTGGGAATTTTCGAAATTATTTTAGGAATTGTGGGATCGACTTTTGCAGATATGTATAATGATTCATGAATTACTTTCGATTTGTGATGTCACGATCTACAAAATATATTCATTATATCCAACACCACACTGTGGTACAGGGTAGATAGACCCATTGTTTATTATACCGATCGACTTAGAATCACTTTCTGAATCGATTTAGCTATGACCATCTGTCTGTCTGTTTGTACATCAATTCTTGTAATCAATGTACAGGTCGCAATTATTGTCTGATCATGATGCAATTTGGCACATATAACTTTTTTGGCCTAGGGACGAACACTATTAAACTGGTGAATATCGTTCCAGATTTAGATATATCCCCCATATATATATTCCTCGCGATATTGCATCAAATCGCTATAGAAGTTGTATTTTTATATCCGATAATTACGAAATTTAGCAGAAAGAGGTTTCTTAACTTAAAAGCGAATACTGCTTAATTTGGGGAAAGTCGGTTCAGATTTAGATATGGCCACATATATATGTTCCAGCCTATACAATTCTACCCAGCAATTTTTGGGTAGAATTGTATTTTTTTCTTTGTTTCTATTACATTTTTGCAATAGACAGAATGTGAATGAAACACATGGTCTTAAACCAAAATAAATTCTGACTGAATAACAAAAGCATAGACCAACAATAAACAACAACAATATTTTTTTTATAAAATGGTGGTGATATCTTATTTTACTTTAATATTTCAAATTCCCTTCAAATTTTAAAATATTTTTTTAATAAAATTGTAGCGATATCTTCTTTTCCTTACCATTTATAAACTTTTTGTGCAAAAATAAACTTCATAGGTCAATATTAAAAATTCTGACATAACTATTATACACTTGCAGAGAATAAAAAAAATAATATTATATCTTTTTTCTTTTATAGATCATATCAAACAAATGATAAAAAATGACGAAAATCCCCATCAAAACTCAAAATGTTTTAGACATTGCTTGATGAAAGAATTCGAACTGGTAATAATTTAATTTTTTTGTATACACATCACCACATACATACATACGCAAACGTCACCACATAATCTCATTCCTGCAGTTGAATATCATGATCTCTATCAACTCATTTCGCCTCCAAACACTATGAGGTGCATACAAAACATTTCATAGAAAAAATATGCGAAAGCGAATATTGATAATATTTTTTGTTCTTGCGAATACGAAATACAAATATGTTTTACGGTTGTTATTAAATATGAAATACGTATTAAAAGTATAAGAAAAACAAAAATATTTGAAATATAATTCCAAGGTAAATAAGTATTACGTATTATAAACACTCGAACAATTCAATATTCAAAGTTTAATAGAGCCACTATATCCAATATTTCGGTCGTTAAGAAATGGTATACCAAAGGTACTAATGGTGATTTCGATTCTGAAAAAGTGTTGCCCCGCCGACGAGAAATTCTGAAAAATATTTGCCCTTTTTAGGTGAGACTGATTAGTCCCTCGAATTAAACGTAGCTCCTATTTCAAAATTCCAAAATGTGGTATAAAAGTCCAGTTTTCAAGGAGAGGGCAATGAAAATGTTGCACTTTTTGCAGAATAGAAATCGCCATAAGTTTTTGTACAAATCTACTGTCGTCACTTATGACTGAGATGCCTATAAAGAGATAAGAAGGAGCTAAGGAAAGCGCAAAGTCGTTCTTGTGTAGAAGTGGAAAGGTCGCAGACGCCGAAAGTCTGAGAAAGATACTATCCGCAACACCCTGTACAGTTGGTTACCTGATGGATGATGTCAATAACTGGACAAAACGACATACATTTCCCAGGGAACTCACCAACAGAACTCGAGGAACAGCAGGATCAACAAGAGAGCGAGTGGACTGCAAGCGTGGAAAGGATGTGAATTAAGAAATCTGAATTTACTGGGCGATTACCAGCTTTGAGCCCTTTGAATGACCTAGACCAGGCGGCTTTACCCAGCAGAAATGCAGAGTATGTAGAAGTACATTATCCCCTGGCTGCAGAAAATTTATTAATGCTGTATAGGCTCTGATCGAAGGAGCGATAGCAAAGAGGTATTCCTACCGAAAGCGGGAAAGATTTCGCACTCTAGGCTAAAGGACTTCAGACCAATTAGCCTTTCCTCCTTTCTATTGAATGGTCTGGAAAGACTTTAGATTTGTTTCATTAGAGAAAATCTGGATTCAAAACTCCTGTCGAGGAACCAACATGCCTTCAACAAGGGAAAGCCTACATAATCTGCTCTGCATGAACTTGTGGGCACTATCGTCCCTTGAATCGTTGAAAAACTGACCAAATATTGAAGTAGCAGGATACTAAATCGTTTATTCACTAATATGATACAAAATATTAATACGAGTATGAGTGTAAATGTTGATACAAATAGTTGAATAATTACTTAAAATTTTGGTATTCGTCAGACAATAGTTTTTCAACAAATCGATACTTCCATTCCAAACTATGCTAAGTGCAAAAAGGTAGTTTTTCAGGTGCGGCGATCAAAGTTCGATGAATTTTTTAAATTTGTGTGGAATTCCTTTATAATAAAAATCGAATGACCTGTACTGTTTTGTGAATAACTTTTGATTGGGTTGACGGATAAACATCAGATTTTGACTGAATATAATTTGGAATATTTAGAAATTAAAAATACAATCTCCCTAAAAACATGCTAAGTCTACTTAGCATGTTTTAGAATGGAGGTATCGAAATTAAATTCTAGTATACAAAGTTTTGAAACATCAATCAAAGTAAATATACGTATATGCATACTACGACGCAAAATGAAACTAACAATACTTAAAAACAATTCTCAACAGGCCAGAAGCAGCGGTTTGGGCTTTAACCCAAATAAGACAGATTTGGTTCCCTTTACTAGGAAGAATAAGGTCCCACATGTGGACCCTTCTCGGATAAATGGAACAGAGCTGGTCTTTTCTGAAAGATATTTAAAATATTTAAGAATAATTCTAGATAGGAAATTGTTATTCAGACTTAATGTACTGAAACGTATAAAGAAAGCCAACGTTGCAATATATTCCTGCAGGAAAGCTGTAGGTTCGTGGTGGGCTTCTCTTCTAAAATTGTGCATAGGATATTTACTACATATGTATAAGCGCAGCATTTAGAACTACAGCGACTGAGTATCTACAAGCCCTACTCCATCTACTACCCATTGGTAGGTATTATAGCGAGAGAAGCTACAACCAAGATTTAACTGTCTATCAATGTGGAGCAATAAGAACTACGGCCACATGAGGATATCAAGATGTTGTGCTATAGTAACCGGCCGAGTGGTCTATATACCAATGATGTACGCCTTCGCGGAGAACTTCGCCACTAAGATACCTGCTAGAGAGGGCTGTGTTGGCAGAACACCAGGAAATAAAAAACATCTTCACAGATGGTTCGAAGCTTGATGATAAAGCTAGCTTCGGAGTGTACTGTAAATAACTCTGTCATGATATAGCTGATAGTCTATCAGATACCTGCATTGTCTATCAAGCTGAAATAATGTCAATAAGGGATCAACACTGGCATTGTCATTTACTCGGACAGTCATGCTGTCATCAATTCTCTGGAGGCCACATCCCTAAATTCATAAACCCTCTACTGCCGCAGATTTCTAAACGAGACGGCAGAGCAGTTTAACCTAAACCTCATATGGGCATAGGGATGTCCCGGGGAACTGCAAAGCTGATGAACTTGCTAGGAAAAGGACGACATTACAATTTCTCGATGAATTTGCATATATGTATATTGGTGCGCCACTGTCCACGTGCAAGCTTTGGCTAAGACAAGATGCCATCAGGCAGCCCAATGAAATATGGACAGAAATCATAACCTGTAAGGTAGCAAGATAAACTGGGGAGGTCAAAATGTCTCCTTGCACTAGAGAGAAAATTACTGTCTACGTGACACTGACTGATCGGCGAATTCGCCAGGCTCCAGTGACTTATGCAGGAGTTGTGAAGAAGAGGAAGAAGTGGAAAGCATTGAGCACCCAATTTTCTACTGTTTCTACTGTTATGTCGTCTGGATATACTTTTCTAAAAAGTCCGACAAATCTTTCCGGTACCGATATTCGTACTATTGATAACTTTGTTTATCAAAAATGTTGGTTTCGATGAAGGGCATCTGTGCCCGTGGTATCACTAGGGACCTACATTGGTTTATGTGAGCTGGTAAATCTGGCTGCCACCCTAACATAAAGTTTTTGTACATCGAGCTTTTTTGCCCAACAGTACAGAGGGACCTTGCGTCAGTATAGATTTCCATCCGAAAAATATTACTATTGTAATTGTGTGAAAACTTGAGATAGGTTTCCTACGCAGATACTTATGTGGGGAGCTAGCGTACAATCTCCGGTCTCCTTTAGAAACAGGACAATGGGCTATACTTTCTTGGTTTTTTCTTAAGGATTTGGTTCCAGTAGATTTCAAACCCATAGATATTTTACGAAAAATTTAAACAATTTAAAACATATCATATTTTGATAATAAGGCTGTGCTGTGCGTAAGTGAGTTTATAATTACACTATGTCACAAAATGAAAAAATAAAATTAATTAATTTTAAATTTTTGATGCAAAATGACCCTAGATTACAGAAATGTTCGACGGTTTCATTCGCTTTGTCGTTGTGATGATTTGCTGTAGGTCGCAAATCAGCTGTTGTTCGCATAGAAGTCATGCGAATGTTTACGTTCGACATCGTGGGTCAGGCGGTTAGTCTAATAGGGATTTCGATTCCGACGCTAAATTCTGAAAAATACTTGCCCTTTTCAGGTGGAACTAATGTAATGCCTCGAATTAAACTTAGGTCCTATTTCAAAATTCCAAAATGTGGTATGAAGGTGTAGCGAAAATGTTGCATTATTTGCAGAAAAGAAATCGTCATAAGTCAAATTACATGTACAATTTTTTGATAATTACTTCAAATATACATTTTCTGAATTTCTTTTTAAGAAAATTAAAAATTTCACTAATTTTTGTAATAAAGCGCACATAATACATCGCAAAATATAGTGGTTAGTGGAACTAACTGCATTCATGAAATATTTTTAAAAATTTCCAAAATGTCCTGTAATATTTTTTCTCCCTATTCAAAACAGATAGGTGACGGAGAAACAAAGCTAAATGAAGAAAAGACTATTGAGATGCTGGGAATGATGTTTTCCGATGGTAAAGATGACCTGGCAGAAATTGTTCAAATATGTAATGGTGAAAATGAAGGTGTTGCGGAGAAGTGAGTCCACAAATTTGTGTTGCCTTCTGTGAATATTTGACTCATGCTCTTTGCTCCTTTTTCTTTCCAGATGTGAAAATGCCCACAAACATGGCATGTGCATTTTGAGGGAGCTAAAGGCGCGTGACTATAAAATTCCACAGCCAGGAAAATAATCGACCACAGCACATGATCTCGTCGACTTTGCCAGACTACCTGATGACGACTCTTAATACTGAGGAAATGGATTACGCCTACTACTTCAACCGACCTTAATTAGTTTTAGTTGAATTATATATACATTAGTTGCAATCTTAAATCAATTTCATCATACGGTACCTCTTAAACATTATTTATGTATGTATGTAGCTTTAATCTTAGCTAAAATATTTAACATTATATTATCTATTTCAATATTTTTTTTACAAAATAAATGTACATGAAAATGGTGTGGTTACTATTTAGAAAATATCTAGTTTAACTAAATGTGTCAATGCTATATTGTCCCGAAACCCCAAGAGATTTGGTGATGGGAAAGAATACATATTTTCATAAAAATTTGAGATATCTCGACTTTGAGTGGTAAAAAGGTTCTCAGTAGCGTCAATTTCTATTTGTTTTTCTTAATATGCGATATTACGAGTATATTCCTTCGATCAGATCGTTTTAGAATATTCTGTATTCGGCTATTTAAAAGTGGAATAATTGTATATGATACTCACTCTGTTTTAATATTATTATTTGATTTGGTTTCAACCCTAACTCATTGCGAAAAATGGATGTAATTACGTTCCTTTTGGTACTTCCCATTTTTCTCAATGTGGTAAATACATAGAAGCCATTACTATATATGGAATTACTGAAGATTAGGAGAAGTAGTATTCATTATTTCATTAGTATATCAATGTTTTTCCATTTATTTTCAATTGAAACCCTTTGTGGGGGAGGTACCTAAAGTGGTCCAATATTATATATTATTATATTATTATATATTATTATATTATTATATATTATTATATATTATTATATATTATTATATATTATTATATTATTATATATTATATATATATGTTCTATCTTCGAGCATAGGCTGAGATAGGCAACAAGTAAAGACGGACTAAGTTCGGCCATGCCGAATCTTATATACCCTCCACCATGGGGCGCATGTGAATGGTAATGGCTACCTTTAAACTCATTATACCAAATTGTAGCCCAATTCGTTGAAATTTGAGGTTTTTGTGTCGTTACGAAATCAAATCTAGAGGGACATTTGTATGGGGGCTATATCAAAACAAACCTATGACTACCGTTGTTCGTGTGACAGATACCGGGTATTTATAAACCCCAGTTACCAATTTTCAACCCGATCTGTTGACATTTGTGGTCTCTATGACGTTAAGAAGTCAAATCGGGGAGATGCTATACGAGGGATGCTACATATATTTCGGGCCATCTGACATTTCCATTGGAAAGTTTGACATTTTTTTAGCATAAACGTACATAGAACGTTTTGACGTACGACCATCATATTTGTTGTTTACAGTGACTTGAACATCGTGAACATTTTCATGCAACAAGTGTGCATCGATGAACTTAAATCTTTGTATGGCGATGAAGCACCACCCTATAGCACTGTTAAAAACTGGTTTAATGAATTCAATCGTGGCCGATGCTCGCTCAAAGACGAATGTCGTCCAAAAACGGACGTTGTGCCAGAGAACATTGAAGCCGTGCGTGAACAGATAATACAAGATCGTCATGTGACATACCGTGAGATAGAGGCATCCTTGAGCATTTCTTCCACCAGCATACATTCGATATTGCATGAACACCAGGCCGTAAAAAAGGTTTGTTCTCGTTGGATCCCACACAATTTGACAATCGCTCAAAAAAGGGCTCGTGTCGATTGGTGCAAAGAAATTTTGATACGATCGCTGTGCTTCAAAAGACGTTTATAAAATCGTCACAGGTGACGAATCTTGGATATATGCGTATGAGCCCGAAACAAAACAGCCTGTTTCTTCGGCAAAACTGGTCATGTGGTGACTGTCCCGCTTGAGCAACGTAGGACGGTCAATTCTGAGTGGTACACCACAATTTGTTTGCCTGAAGTCTTCAGAGAAATTCGAAAAACGAACAAGAGAAGATGAATCATTGTGCACCATGACAATGCGAGCTCTCACACATCGGCTCAAACCAGCGCCTTTTTGACCGGCCAAAACTTCGAATTGATGAGTCATCCGCCGTACAGCCCTGATTTGACACCCAATGACTTCTTCTTATTCACTCACATCAAGAAAAAACTGCTTGGTCAACGTTTTTCGACGCCTGAAGCAGCTGTTGAAGCGTTCAAAAACTATGTTTTGGAGGTGAATTTTCAACACACTGTAACCAAAACAATTCGCGCTCAAATGACAAAACGGACTGAGTGAAGTTATGCTAAAAAATGTCATACTTTCCAATGAAAGATCCGAAATATAATATACCGAAATATAAATAGCAACCCTCGTATATGGGGTCTATATCCAAAAATTGACCTATTTCAGCCACCTAGTTCAGCCCATTTATATCGCGGAACCTTACCTTCCCTTTCTGCCAAGTTAGGGATTTTAATAACAACACGTTTATCCACTAAGTTATGACTAACCACGAAGTCTGTGCCCGTTCAAATCAGAGATCGGTCCCCAATCCGAGTATGTCTAGAGTAGATCCTAACAGAAGGTTTCGCTGAGCTGGTCGATTCTCTTATAATAAACCAATTCTTTGAAATCTGTGGATTTCAATGCTCCAGTCGATAACTAATGGTGATTTCTTTTCTTAAAAACGATGTTGCCCTGTCAGAGAGCAGCAATTTAAAAATGTTTAGGTTGTTCTTTCAATGAGTTTATTGGACTCCGTTCTCTAGTTCTTTTTTACAAGATTTACAAAAATCAATTCCCATTATTATACCTACACTAGACCATTTTGTGGAGAAATCATTCTCAGTTAGAGTAGCTCGATTGTTTAATAAATTGCCGGTTGATCTCAGATATTTTAATGTATCGGAAGCAAATTATCGTAAAAAAATCCTACTACATTTTCAATCCTTCAGTTAGTTTTTCATTGGAGTTCTACTGCTATCACTACATTTCTGAATAAAAATAATAATATATATAACTTAAATATACGTATTTGTTGTATTAATATATTGATAAAATGTGCATAATAAAATCATCCGTAACCCTGTTATCTACTATTATCACTCGGTTATTATTCCGAGTAATAATTAGTGAATATTTATTTGCTCTTTTTTTATTCTCTAGCTTCCCTAGTTTTAAAGCGATACAGGGTGGAAAATCGTCATTTTTGATATGTTTGAATTGAAAGAAAATATATTTGGAAGCTATATATATATATAATACTATATATTTGTTAACAAATAAATTTTATTTGAAAATCAAGAAATCTTGTTTGGAACGCATATATTAATATATTAGAACATAATATATTTGCTAACTGACTTTCACAAATAAAATATGTGTGTACCCACAAACAAAGTTATTGTTTAAGAAGTTTTCCAAACATATTTTATTTAAAATTTTTTTTAAAACTTTGCTGATTTTTTCGAATTTTAGTTAGTTTTTCCTAGTTTTCGTTTTAAACTTTATAGCTAAAAATGTCTTTTAATTTATAAATATTCCAATTCATCATTTTTTGTCAATCCAATTTATATTCACGAAAGATTATACGATTTAAGTTTTAATTAAATTTTAAAAACATTTAAAATTTTTAAAAAAAATTGTCTTTGAGCACCTGAAAAACAGAAAACTTGTCTTTAAATCAAGGCATTGATACATTGCCAAAATAATTAAATACAAATTAATCTTTATTTCGGAAATACTAGTTCCAAATAAAAAAATATTAGAATGGGAACATATTTTTGTTTAGAACAATATTCTCCCAAACATATAATATTTATGTGTGTCAAATGTTATATATTTGGAGTGTACTCTAAACATATGTATATTTCAAGCCGAATATGTTTGGGACAATATACTACAGAAGCGATTTTTTTTCAGCGTGTAGAAAGTCTTAGAGTAGTAAGAGCAAGGTAGCTTCATATTTTTACTATCGATTAATTTACTTCCCTTTTTTCATCTTGACGTGTCCCATTTGGGAGCTTAAAAACTCTAATTCGTGGCTTCTATTTTCTTATAATTTTTTTTTGGAATTAAAAGATTTATTTTCTATATTTAATGTTTAAAGCTTATTTTTTAATCTTGTTAAATTGTAGTAGAAATTATAAAGTAGCAATCTGCGATTGCTATTATTACTTAAATAGTTATTAAGTCCTTTGTCTAGAATTAGATATATATTTTTTTACACTGTAGTAAAAACTTTAAGTATCAAACCTACAGACAAATCTTTCCCCCTGCCTCTCTTCCTTCAACAAGTTTTGCCAATTGTTTGGAAAAAAATTTCCTCGTGTGATGCAGGACTTAGATGTGTGGCGTTCCCCGTAATGGCTCACCACAAGCGTCCGGCTTACCACGGATAAGTAAAGGCAAAGTTTGTTTTGCTGTTAACGCCATATGGAAACCTCCATTCTAAAACATGCTAAGTCGACTAAGTTTTTTTCTTAGGGAGATTCCATTTTTAGGGAGATTCCACTTTTAACTTCTAAATATTCCAAAAATTAGGTGTTTATACGTCAACCCAATCAAAAGTTATTCACAAAACCGTACAGGTCAATTGTTTTCCAGTATAAAGGAAATCCACACAAATTTAAAAAATCATCAAACTTTGATCGTCTCTTCTGAAAAACTACCGTTTTGTACTTAGCGTAGATTAGAATGGAGGTATCGATATGGAACCTGTGAATTTTTGGCATGAAAATCCAAAATCCTCTTTCAGTCCGACGAAAAGGATATCTTCACTTACTGTCACAAACAAGCAAAGACTACACTGAAAAAAAATTGTCATAAAATTAAAGAATGGCTCCAAAGACGTCATTAGCTTTTAAAATCAGTACATTTTGTACTTAAAATATTGATAATTTCAATAATATTAAGTAATTTATTCTTGTTTTTGTTTTTTTGTTTTATTCGATCTGCTTTCATAGTACATATTTTGTTTTTGTACTCAGGCTCAAGATCGTTATTGTTGTTTTCATTATATGGAAACAACTTTGTTAAAAATTAAAGAAGAAGTAAGTGACATGTATTGGGGGCGGTTGTAAGGACGGTCTTTGGAGCATTTCTTTATTTTTATAACAAATTTTTTTTCAGTGTAGGTGGGATAAGACTGAATATGAGGAATATTCTGATGTAAAGTTTCTGATCGGCCAAAATCGATGGCTCAAGATTGACTGGCCGCGGCCAACGGGAACCACGCAACGCGACTAAAATTTCAATGCAACGACGACGAGGAGAGAGTTGAACAAATCCTCTGTTGTTGCGCTAATGCAACATAAGACATTAGGTTGACCATTTCTTCATAACCTTTTCGAAATATCAGAAGTTGGTCTGGAATTAGAGATAAACAACATATATTGTAAATATATGAAATTATAAGGTTTTCTTGCAATCGTCTGAACTATCAATTGATCTTTGCCTCACAATCTGTCATTGTCCATACATTTGCAGCACTTTAACAGGGTTGATAACGTTGTCCGATCTGGCAATCGTCTACTTATATACTTACTTATATACTTACTATACTTACCTTTAGCTTAAACATCCATGTAAATCCCACTGTTAGTCTTAGATGGCACGATAACAGTCCCAGAGCGTCATTTCACGAATTGGCTTATAAGAATTAAATTGCGCTCTGTTACTTTTATCGTGCAGAAGTGCCATCGAATATTAACATTCCGGTTTACATAGATGCGAATGAAATGTTTTGTAGAAATTGTTGCAGCTTATTTAGATGCGTTAAGTAGGTTTTTATACAAATTGTTATTGTCGGGGTTAAAGGAAAAAACTTTTGCTTTAAAAATCCATACATAAAACAGCTCTGCAAACACGAAGCATTCAATCTGCAAAGCTGCTAAATTTTAACAGACTGTGTTAGCCCTACTCTTTTGATTCCCCCACATCACCATCTCGAGCCGTCCAGTAAGGCATTTTCCGTCATGATATAAACTATAGGCGAGACATCTGGCCTGGATAACGAGAGACCTGCAACAGTCGAGGGCAGTCTTTCAATTCCGGAAGATAGTTTTCAGGACCTTGATTGCAGCCTGGCTATCAGAAAAAATATTGATACCGACTTGGGTCAGAACAATAATTTTCAGCCTGGTAAATATTACAGTGATCAGACACTAGTTTTGTAATGGAATGACACCAAAGCGCACTTGGTTATTGAGTGTAGATGTTAACGAATCTCCTATATCCTGGGATACGACCATTCTGATCTATTAGGTATGTGATTGATAAACTTCTTGTCAAGAAATGGTTAATTAACAATGACCGGAACGGCAGGGCTGTCTAGAATGACACTATGTCCTTAGACATTTCCTGGCAAGAATGGCTGTTCCTTAAGTCTAGTAGCAGTACATGGGCATATGGCCTTGCTATAATGTCTAGTGGTATTAAATTGTAGTATAACATATTCTTATCGCCTCAGTTGATGTCGTTCTCAACGCACCAGTGATACATATAGAAGCCATTCGTTTAGTATCGCGCAGAAGGTGGATTTCTGCAGAGCTGTCCACCAGACGACAATGCCGTACAGCATTATCGGTCTGACTACTCTGTATGCCGTATGCAACCAATAAATTATATGCGGGCTCAGATCCCAACGATTTTCTATTGCCCTTATACATATATATAGCGCTACCACAGCCCTATTTGCTCTTTCAAAAGTGTTACATTTTTGAAGTTTGACTTGCTGTCTAGTAAAATACCTAAATATTGTGAAGGGAACTTCAATACCCCGCAAGGAGACCGATACAACTATTGACACCTTATATCAGTAAACCACTGAGATAACAACCCATGTCAGAAAGTTTCGATTACGAGATTTTAGCATGAGTGTATTCAGCTTATCGTTATCTTTCAATTTATCGATTTGGTGACTTTTTCCAACACCCAACTAGGCACATTTATTTGATACTACTGCGAAAAAGTATTTTGGACATTTTGATTTTTTGACATACACTGTTATTCCATAAAACGACATACATTTCCTGCTGAAAAGAACTAGTTCTGTCTTGGTCGTGTTCACACCAAGACCATTATCGGAAGCCCATTTGCGGTTGTATAAAGAGCCTGTTGTCGGATGTCTCTAGTAGTATCCGGAAATTCCCCTCAAACAGTTATTGCTACGTCATCTGCATGGGCTATTGCCTTTACCATTTTTTCTTAAAATTAAAAATTGGTGCCAAAGACATCCTTAATATTTGAAAGAAGTACATTTTACATATATGATCTAATAAGTCCGCTCATGCCACATTTTCATTTTTTAATTTTCTGGAGATCTGCTGAACGGATTACGCTGATTGTTTGCATGTACATAAAGCGTAGATGCTACATATAATTAGTAATTTATATTTTGCAAAACGATTTCGGATGCTGCAAAAATTTGAAATTTGCGCAGAGATTTGAATTTTTTGCAACTTTCTTTATCTGCGTTTTGAAATATTTTGTATCTTAAATATTGCACATTTTGTTGTTACATATATTGAAGAATAAAAAGTTTGTACTCTTAATACGGACATTGGGATTTCCGTGTTTTTCTAATGTCACTTCTACCACATTTAAATTTATCGGCAGCATTATACGTCGTAAACGTCTATTATGATTGAATGTATTTTTTAGATTTGATGTAAAAATGCACCCAAATTATAAAGACCAGCTTTAAAAAAAACGCCATTTTAAATTTCTAAAGAATGGACTTTAAAAGACCGCTGGCTAATATTTATATTACGCAATATATATTAGACTCAATTTCAACTGAATTCGGTACGCTGAAGTCGAATCTCACCTCTATATTGTTAAAAAATTTCGCGTTCGGAAGTTATATAGATCCAGATTGTAACTAAGAACATAGTTCACTAAAAAAGAAATAATTGGGGAACTTTTATTTCGGTAGGTTTAGTTTTATTTGGAAATATTATTTTTAGTAAAGCTGAGTTTAGACGATTGCCAGATCGGCAAACATTATCAACCCTGTTAAAGTGATGCAAATATACGGGCAATGTCAGAGTTAGGTTGAAGAGAGGAGACGTTTAAACGTCTCATGTCCATGGACATACACTTAAGCCAGTGGTTCGGCCTGTTGTGCGCTCCTTATTTATGATCTTTTTATACCTCACGAGTTACAGAAAATCGGTACTAGACACGAATTTTCTCAGTATCTTCCAGTAATATTCTTTGAGATGAGTCAAGTCTGGTAATATGTCGGACCCGAAATGTTGGGATCTTGCATGTGTGAAAGCCGGGCAGTGACACAGAAAATGTTCCATCGTTTCGATGTTTTCTCTGCATGCCCTGCATTCGTCGTTCCCTGCTAGTCCTATGCGATGAAGATGTGCTTGTAAGCTTGAGTGTCCCGTTAGAACACTCATCATCTTACTAATATCGATCTTGTTTAGTTTCAGAAGACTTCTTGTTTTCTTTTCATTTGGGTCACCCCACAGTATCTTTGCAGTTGCTCCTACTGTTGCGCTATTCCACACAGTTTTATGAGCCATCACTGCCCAGTGCTTCAACTCATTTTTCGTGGCTTCGAAAGGTTTCCAATTTTTCAAGTTTATTACTCGAAGTTCTCTGCCCTTTGAAGCCAAGTTGTTTGCCCGTTCATTTCCAATCACTCCGTTGTGTCCTGGTACCCAGCAAATACGCAATTGACCATGGGCTGAGTAATCATTTATCGTTCTTTTACAGTCCAACACAGTTCTGGATTTGACCCTTTCCGATGTTATTGCTTTAATCGCCATTTGGCTATCTGTGAAGATGTTGGCATATTTAGGCTTTGTCGTGTTACTGAGCCAGTTCACACACTCCGTGATTGGTCAGGGAGGCGGAAGTGAAGTTCGACTTCTGGTTCATCAATAAAAAGTCCCAAACCCGTCCTTCCTCCTCGCTTAGACCCATCCGTGTAGCAGCTGGTTCCCACTGGCACATGGGCCAAAGTTCCATTTTCCCAGGAGCGTCTGTCTGGCACAAACGTATCACAGGTAGCTGTAAGCCGCACTTCAGGAATGCGGTCCGAGATTTCTGGCGTTTGAATGTGACCAACTAGATATTCTAAAATCTTCTGATGGTACGACTTGTGGTCTCGATTTATCCATTCATATCGGTCTGTACATTGTTAAATGCGCCCTCAATGTCTATGCAAACAGCAAGTGTATACATTTCTTTACTGAAGGACTCTTCTATGTGGTGCACTACCTCATGCAGAGCTGTTTCCACTGATCTTCCTTTGACATAGGCGTGTTGTTTGAATTTTAGCCTGTCATCCGCTATTTTACCTTTGACCATGTCATCAATTATTCGCTCCATTGTTTTTAACAGGAAAGAAGTAAGGCTAATGGGTCGATAAGCCTTTGGGGTCGTGTAACTCGCCTTGCCAGGCTTTGGTATGAAGACCACCCTTGATTCCTGCCAGTTTTTTGGGGTATACGAATGGGTTAGGCATGCAGTGAACACTCCAGCCAGATGAGTTGATACCAGATTCACCTCATTCTGCAGAAGTGCTGGAAATATTCCATCCGGTCCCGCAGCCTTAAAGGGAGAGAAACTTTTTATCGCTTCTTTAACCATACCATCTGTTATATCCGTAATAGGTACTTGATGCAATACATTTTCATTCCGTAACTGTTCCTCTGTTGGTCCAGCATTACCAGTCGGGAAATGAGTTTTCATCAAGAGCCTTACGGTATCCTCTATAGTTTCCATCCTTTTACCCGTTTCATCCACCAGTGTTTCGGTTTGGACATGAGTTTTTGAGAGGAACTTTTTCATTTTAGACATGCTGTTAACGCTGTCTACCTGTTCACAGAAAAGCCTCCAGGAGTTACGTTTCGCCGATCTAACGATTTTATTGTATTCTTTGTTTTTTACGTCGAGCTCTATTGTAAAGTCTGCGGACATCTTTGCCAATCGAGCGAATTTGTCCTGTCATCCAGGGTTTCTCAAAGGCAGATTTCCTTTCTCGAAGTGGGCAACTATCTTCGAATGATTTTACAAGAGCCTCGTTAATCTTCTTAACATTGATATCAATGTCTTCTGCACATAGATAATCGCGTGTAGGCTGCCCCAATCGATTTCTAAGTTGATTTCCGAATTTAGTCCAGTCGGTCTTAGCCTTATTACGGAAACTTATGGGGTTTGGCGGTGGCCGTGCAATTTTAAACCTTATATAACGGTGGTCTGAATAGGAGTGTTCATCCGAAACCCTCCACTCATGAATCTCATCAATAAGATTTTCTGAACA
Organism: Eudasyphora cyanicolor; assembly: GCA_963930755.1. Lineage (NCBI taxonomy): Eukaryota > Metazoa > Arthropoda > Insecta > Diptera > Muscidae > Eudasyphora > Eudasyphora cyanicolor. The sequence continues at coordinate 254,835,785 of OZ005736.1, forward strand.
TATCGTTATATCTAATACTTCTTCCCTAATTTTGTTAACAAAGGTTGCAGTGTTTCCTATGTTAAGAGTTATGAGGTCATTTGTATTCAAAAATTCGATAAGGGCGTGTCCCCTTTTATTGGTGTTAGTACTACCCCAAGCGATATGATGGGAGTTGGCGTCACATCCAGCTAATAACTCATTACTTGTGTGTTTGGATTCCCTCACCAGACGTTGTAATTCCGACGTAGGTGGCAATGTCGGCGCGTCGAATGGCAGATATATTGACGCCAGGTACATATTTCCATTACCTTGCCTCAGCACCGTTGCGTCCGATGTTGATAACTCTGGAGAGAAAATAAAACATAAGTTTTTATGGCACAGAATACAAGTCCTTGGACGAGTACCTGTGTTAGCGTAGAAAAGGTTATAGTTCACATGGTTTAATCCAATAACCTTGTTGCTAGTTGTCCATGGTTCCTGGATCAAAGCAATATGAACCCTGCCTTTATTTATGATGTCCATCAGAGCGTTGGATGCTGTCTCGCTCCTGTGGAGGTTTATCTGGATGACCTCAACCATTGTCCCTCCAGTAAAAGTTTCTTTTGGGAGTCTATCCTATCTGGTGGCACCTCCTCATTATTTGGTAGTGGGTCATTCTCCTCCTTTCGTTCACTACCTATTACACCATCTTCCAGTCGACAATTTTGGGAGGCGGTGTTATTTTTTGTCGCTCTCTCATTGGTTTGAATCGTTTTGTGGCTCTTTTTATTTTGATCACCACCTTTGCTGGGAACTTCCTGCAAAAGTGGCGGTACTATTGGTGAACTGGTGGTGTTATTGACTACTTCCACATCAGTTTTTGGCAGTGTTTCACTTGTCTCCATCCGTTCAATACCAGTGTTTGCCTCTTCAGACAGTATATTTGGACTCGATTCATTTGTCCTGCCAATCGGGACCTTTCCAATTTTGAAAAAGACTGTCCAGATCAGGAAGTACGCCATGCCCTTCGCCATGACAAGATTGTTCTTGGATTCTGGGTCTATGCCTAACACGAGGAGAGTACCCCCGGTATCATCCTTCCTATAGAAGACTTTCTCACGGAAAGTTTTGAATTCTGTTTGCCAATGATGTCGAGTATGTACTCTGATGAGAACTTAATGGGACATCCCTTAACATATAGGGTCGTTTTTATGAGTTCAGGAATGTCGCTTTTCCTTGCCAATTTTAGCTTTGCGCCGTCCCAAGGTGAGGGGAAGCTATCCACAAGTTTTACGAGGACACCAGCGCAGCGTTGTGATGCCAGCCTTAGCATCAAAACACCCCTCTCAAACTTGCAACTCATTACTTCGATTGGTGGTTCATCCTTAGATTCGAGGACGTATTCCGCTACCCTCGTATAGACCAAATCTTCGAAGTTACTCTTTTGATCTTCGGGGATTCTGCCAGATGCACTACTGCTATCAATTATGGCGTAGCATAGATCGTCTCGAAAATGTTGTTTAGCTATATTAGAATAAGACGGTGGCTTCTTACCCTTCTTTATGGCCAATTGATTTTTCCGTGTCTGTAGAGTCTTTTTGGTTAATGCCTCATCCTTAACGGATGATTTGGTTGACTTGAACTGCATTATTGGGTCAACTTTACCGCCCACAATCGAAGGACCCAGACTAGAGACCTCCTTTTGTGTGGTTACGTTAGGCTTATCCGAATTACAGGAAGACGGCGAGCCCTTTTTCTTCTTAGTCACTTTCACAGCGCTATGTTCTTCGGGAGACCTGACTCTTTTAGCGGTCTCCATGTTTGTATTGGAGGTAGAATTGTCAGGTTCATCCCGTAATAGGTTCTGTCGGTTAAACTTATTCAGTTTCCTTCTTTGTGCCCCTGACAGTCTCTTTGAGTTAGCAACAATAGTGATATTGTTTTCATTTGATGATTCAGACTCAGAGTCCCCAATGGCTTTTAAAGGCTGGGGTTGCTTAAAGCCCCGGCTGGGTTCTGCTTCATCTGTCTTATCATTTGTTTTGCCTGCGGCTGGATGTGCTCTTGTTTCATTTTCGACTACGGGATCCAAGGCACCAAAGCTCGTAGAAGTTGCTTGCTCACGATTGTTCGATAACGACGATACATCAACGCTTGTCGCCGGCACTGGGTTTTCCCTCCCCAGCGCCGTAATCTCCTTCGTCTTTTTTGGTTTAATCATAAATTGGTTGGGGAGACACCCCCATAGTCAGTATTAACCCGTAATAGGTACGTCGGTATAGGCCTTCCAGACTGAGCTCAGAAATTTCTGTCCAGAGACCGATGCATCCAATTCAACCTACGCTTTATAACCAACAAACCTCCTGGTTGCGTAGTAGGTAGGTGAATAGGTATTGCGTAATAGATTAAAAACTATCCGCTCTGCGATAACACGTCCGTAAATATTTATATGCAGGATTGCCATTAAAAATACATTATAGACAGTGTTGCAAATAAAATGATTTCTGGCAATGGCGCCGTTGTCACATACATAAACTTCACACATATAACAATCAGCAAATTATCTCGCAATGACTTCTGCTAACGTTGCAAAACAAAAATTGTATGTTCACACGGTTGTAAATTCACAGGGTTGCATTTTTCCGCCATTTTTCTGGCAATGTTGTCCCATCTACAAATCGTCTGTACTTACCTTAACAGTTACTAATGTTTAGCTATTAGATTCGAACATTTTGCAAAACTACTCAAATTGTATTTTATATTTGCCCTCCCGAACACGCATTCCAACTTTCATCACAAAATTCGAAAAAAAGTTTTTTTAGGCTTTTTTTTTCAAAAAATTTTACCCAGGTAGGTTTAACCTCCACCCTTTGTCTGAGGTAACTCGTATAGAGTACACATTATGTGAGAAATATTTTAAAAAATTCCTCATAAAGACGGTTTCGGTACAGTTTCTTTGGACAAGTGGAAATGTATTAGACTCATGCAAGCTTTGGCTTAGGTAAGAGTCAGCCAGGCAATCAAATGGGAGATGCCAGAAACCTATAGGGTAACTAGACAAATCTGTCCAAAACACATATGAAGGTCAAAATATATTCTCGCACTAGACAGGAAAAGACTGTCTACGGTTGTGCCAGTTCTGACGGGACATTGCCTGACCGGTGAGCACGCCAGGGGGTTGAGAATTGAGTATAATGACTTTTGCAGAAGCTGTGGAGACCAGGAGGATGTGGAAGCATTGAGCACCTGCATTGTTGCTGTCCTGCATTGAGTAAACGACGTCTGGATATACTGGGGTCGGCCTTTCTACGAAGTCTGACAGATCTTGCTAGCGCCGATGTTCGTAAAGCCGCACCAAACGAACTGGGCGAGCATACACTGGTTTTTTCACATCTCCTGCAGACCCGGTTTGCTGAATTTGCGCACAATTCTCCCGATTGTGGACACATTTGGTCGATTATGCTGATCAAAAAACATCACGAAACGCAATTTGATTTGAACTCCCATTTTCGCAAAAGGCTTAAAAAACTTTAACGCGTTACTCGATTGTGTATCTTTCCACGGTTCAAATTGAGTTAGTCTGAAATTGAGAAATGTCAAATGAAATGCAGAAAAAACTTTACGTTTAGGTGTGGTTCACATTCAACATCGGCCCTTACAATTTAACCACCCTTTATAATTGATAACTTTGTGTAACTTGTTTGTTCACGTTTACAAACTTTTTTTGCATTTTTTTTAAATTTTTTTCTGAATAAAGAACCTTTCAAGAATATTGTGTGAAAATTTAAGGTGAATCGGAGCAAAACAGACAAAGATACAGCAGTCTAAGCAACGGCCCCTTACACGTGACTCAGTACATCAGAAAAACTTTAAAGCGTTTTTCCCACAATCCATGTTTTCAAAGACGGTGCCCCTCATAAGCAGGGTTACCATAACCTTTTTTCGGAAAGGAGGACTTTTGTGTCAGAAAAGGAGGACATTTGTAACATTTACAAAAGGGAGTTTGAAACTTTCGGAGGACATTTACAAAATAAAATTTCCTATGATAATGATTTGTACAACAATTTGTATTTTGTATTGCTTAGATGCCGAATCGGAGGACTATATCTAAATCTGAACATATTTTCTTCAAATTTGCCAAGGTTTATTCTTGGGTGCTACATTTAAATCTGAGCAGATTTACACCAAATTCAACAATGTGGGCCCTTGGATCAAAAAACTCCATCCTGCTTAAATTCAAAGTGATTGGATATGAAAAAGCTTCTGTGGCGCTAAAAGGCCAAATCGGAAAGAAAATTTATATAGGGCCTATTCTAAATCTGAACCGACTTTCACCAATTTCTTCCCAGGTATGAAATAGCCCTTATTGTCAAATTTCAGAAAGATCGGAATGAAAGTGCGAACTGTACTAAAGGAACAATTCTAAATAGACAGACAAACAATCGGTGTACTTAAAGTGAGTCTAGCCCCAGTATTTTTAGGTGTTAATTATAATAAATAAGTGAAGCGGCGTTAAGATCTGACAAGCCGAATTTTACGTACCCTACACCATAGATTGCATGTCTGTTTTTGATTCTTTGAAATTTGTTGCGTAAAGAAGAAAAATCTTTGTGTGGGGGCTATATCAAAACTTGGACCTATGATGACCATCGTTCGTCTGAAGGGTTCTGGATATACATACTCCCAAATTACCAATTTCAGTTCGACCAGTTGAAATTTGCAGTCTCTATGGCGTTAATAAGTCAAACCCGACAGAAGATGCTAAAAATTTATCGATATGGCCCATTTTCAATCCAAAGTTACCTGCAGCTATAAGAAGTATCTGTACCAAATTTCAGTCATCGAGCTCAATTATTGTAGTTCTAACTTTATACTAAAAGTAGTTGCGAGTATAATTCATGTGGAGGTTTACTGATTGTGAAAAATTTTAATTTGTAACAAAAGGAGGACTGATCCATAATTTTTGAAAAAGGAGGGAGGACGGGAGTTTAAAAAGGAGGACATGTCCTCCCAAAGGAGGACGTATTTTTATCACTATTTGTTTACAGAATCTACGAGGTAACGCTGTCGTGATTTTTTTAAATTTGTCAATTTTTTTATTTAACAATAACCAATTGGTAGATTTTTTTCTCGAAGAAATCGCATTCAATGTTCCCAAAAATAGAAAAATTTAAATTTTGGCTATAACGATTATCTAACTAAATAAAATTATTTTTTAATTTCTGATGATCCGGTATCGAGTTTTTTTCGAGACGCTTCCGTATAAATGCTGTCTGTCGTTGCCATATTTTTTTTATGAACATTTTACACAATAAACTTTGAAAGCTATACTTTAATGTACCATTGGTTTCAATCAAAAAATTTTAACCGTTTCGTCACAAAAAAATCATAAAAATGTGCCTTCTTGTGCACGAATATTATTATCATTTACATATAATTTATGTAGGATTCTCCCGTTTTCAGGTTAATTCGGTTTAATTTTACACATTTCTACAAAATTCTAATTTATGCCATAAAAGTCTAACATTTCAATTGAATGATTTTCTCCAAAATCTGTTCTCCAGTAAAAGCGTTTCTGTTGGTCCACATTTTGAAATAACTCCCACATAAAAATTCGCTGTGGATTGCTAATATGATGGAGGATAACAAGGAATAGGATTCAACCGGGTCGATCTTAATTTTCTTGCAATTTGTTAAGGTTCGAAATGGTATTTAACTTTTTTGGTATACATTTTATTAGTAGTCACAATGGAATATAAGAACTTAAGAAATTCTACAAGCAATAATGCCTTTTGCCGCAATGAATCTGTTTTCCCTGTGTCTGTATGTATAGTTGGGGTGAAATAAACTCTGCTAATGTTGGCATATTCTTGAAAATTCAATCAACCAAAACATACATTTTCACGGTAAATTTTCTGTAATTGTAGGCAAGACTTGTTTTAAAAAAAAACAATAATGAACGGAAGACAGGTGATTGTTATCATTTTTGTTTTGTTATTTAATCATCCGTAAAACACTCATTTAAATAAATATTTGAGACTCATTAGATTTATCGAATGGATGTAATTTATTATAAATTATACATTTTTTATTCAAATCAAATTAGACACGCAATTACATACATACATATCTGATCATGTACTCGCAGGTACAGGTGAATGAATGACACGTACCAATGTTGTAATTTAGAATAAATATATAGTACTCGTTTTGCTTCTAATGTCTCTCTTACGATAATTTAAATAACTAATAATTTATTTGTGGTTTTGTTTTTCTGTCAAGTGTTGACTTAAACTCCGATTGAAATAAATAATAATGAATGACCAATGTTGAAATTTAAATTGCATTTTCCCGCCAATTTAAGGGAATACAAAATTACTGATTTCCTTACGCAAACAGGTGAAAATTGTATAGGCCGCTTCGCAATTGTTTTTGACGCCAACTGCGACATCTTTGCAAGTGGCCAAACCACTTCTATACTCTTCCTTATAGTGATCGGGCATGAGAATATCAACCTGTTTCAAGGAGGCTTCATACAAGAATTTACCTTTTTTCATCTGCAAGAGATATATAGAGAAATAAAAATGTATTTTACTAGAGAAATAAAGTTAGAAATGTTGAAAATCTTAAGAATATATAGTTCAAGAAAGGTCTGGATAATATACCATACAAAGTGCAAAGCTCTTCCATGTTTGGCATAGTTCTTACCGTTTGCATCATTTCCAATATACAGTTAACGTAACATTTTGCATCCTTTTCGTTGGGTAAATTACCACCTCTGATGCCATCAGCAATCTCCTTGGTCACTTTGGGAAATTTGGGTAAACACACATCTCTCATAAGACCACCAGCGGCCCACATCTGCTCTTCCGTTGCCTATGAAATTAATAATACACGGGGGAAAATCGTCATTTTTGATATGTTTGAATTGAAAGAAAATATACTTGGAAACGATATTTTTAAATATTATATATTTGTTAACAAATAAATTTTATTTGAAAATCAAGAAATTTTGTTTGAAACGCATATATTAATATATTAGAACATAATTTATTAGCAAACTGACTTTCACAAATAAAATATGTATTTACACACAAACAATGTTATTGTTTAAGAAGTTTTCCAAATATATTTTATTTAAAAAAGATTTTTAAAACTTTGCTGACTTATTCGAATTTTAGATAGTTTTTCCTAGTTTTCGTGTTAAACTCTATAGCTAAATATGTGTTTTAATTTATAAATATTACAATTCATCACTTGTTGTCAATCCATTAATGCAATTTATATTTACGAAATATTATACGATTTATGTTTCAATTAAGTTTTACAAAAATATAAAATTTATAAAAAAATTGCTCTTTGAACATCTGAAAACAGAAAACTTGCCTCTATATTAAGGCATTGATACATTGCCAAAATATTTAAAGACAAATTAATCTTTGTTTCAGAAAAACTAGTTCCAAATAAAAAAATATTAGAGTGTGAACATATTTTGGTTTAAAACAATATCCTCCCAAAACATATAATATTTGTTGGTGTCAAATATTATATATTTGGAGTCTACCCTAAACATATGTATACTTCAAGCCGAATATGTTTGGGACAATACATCGTAGTACTTATTACGGGCTAATACAGAAAAAAAATTCATTGGCGGGGATGCCTTCGCGTTCCGATGGAGCGGGGTTCCCCAATCGTCCTACTGTCCGTCCGTTGGTCTTGGCCAAAGCCGACCACACCAAACATGGTGAAAATTTCCCCCAGTACTCACAACAGGTGGTACGGTGAGGGGAAAACGTCATGTCCGACCGTCAAAACGGAAACACAATGAGCACCGGATAGCGCTCAGAGTTCTGACGAAGTTGGAGGCTGTTGCTCTTACCGAAAAACAAAAAGAGTCACTTACCTGGGCGAAAGGCGTCTTAGATGCTTCTAAGGCCAATCAGCCGGCTGAAAGAGCCACAAATTCAGCTGTGTTAACGGCTAATAAAGTCAAAAGAATCAGATCACCTGATGAACCCCTGCCTTCGAAAAAGGCAAGAGGCCCAAATGTCACTATCAACAGGACACTCAACAAGCCTTTCAATGAAGTGGCGAAGGAGAGTCTAGTGATGGCCGTTATAGACAGAAGTAGTGAGGATGGATCCATCCTCAAGGACAAATGGAGCCATGTGCAATCAGCCATTATGGCTCATTACCTCGATGTCCGTAGAGAGATGCCGGGCACACCACCAATCTGCAACGATGCAGGATGGCATCAGGGGAGAGTAAAGCTCTTATACTTCGGTGATGCCAGATCAGTAGACCTGTATAAGGCTGCTCTGAGTCGAGCGGGTGAGGTGTGGCCGGGTGCCCAGTTGGATATTGTCGAAAAAACAACATCCCTAGTCACCCTAGAGCCATCACCTGGGTTACAGAAGAGCCCTCCAACCCGGCTGACATATTAGAAATAATAAAAGATTCCAATCCTGGTCTGCCCGCCCATAATTGGAGAATCAGCAAGGTGGGTGAGGCGGATGGTAAAAAGCGGCAGGTCAATTTGATCCTTAACGCTGAATCCACCTCCCATATACAACGTGCAAGTGCAACCCTACAATATGGCTTCGAGACTATAGTCTTGAAGGTATACAAGCAGGATATAGTTCCCACTGCGGAAGGTGAGTCGTCCACCGCGGTTGATAAACAGCTTTCTGGAAGTGCGGAGGTATCCACGCCCATTATTTCGGGTGACTCCAACTCTAACAGAAGATCTGTAACGTCCTACTCTGAGGCCGAAAGCTCTACTTCTGACACAGAGGGGCTGAGGGGAGTCTCCGGACTCTTTGACGCATCTGGCGGGGACACGCTTCTCGATGATACGGACGAAGAGTTCGATAACACCCTTGTCGGGGTGGAAGTTAATCTGTCAATTACCAATGATGGTAAGAATTTTACAGATTAACCTCCATCACGCTAAAGCAGACTCAGCGGCTCTATTGCTGCGCCTGTCCACAGGTGCAGTAGACATCGTCCTGATACAGGAGCCCTACGCAGTGGGAGGAAGGGTGTGCGGTATCAGGACACCCAACTTTAAACTGCTTGTGGCCAACTGTGAAGGCACTCCAAGAACCTGCATTTTGGCCAGGAAAGATCTAAGTATCTTTCTCCTGGCTAATTTAAGTGGTAAAGACCAAACATCTGCTAGTCTGGAGATCGGTAATCGCATATATTGGGTGGTCTCCAGTTACTTGCCTTATGAAGCTGTAGTACCGACTGCTCTATTCAGGGAAGTAGTAGAAGAAGCAACATCTGATGAGGTCCAGCTGATTGTTGGCGCAGACACGAACGCTCATCATACTATCTGGGCTATAAACAATAGGGGTGATTCGCTTCTTGACTTTATTCTAACTACCAACCTAAGTATTTGTAACATAGGTAATAAACCGACCTTTACAATTAAAGACAGACAAGAAGTACTCGACGTAACGTTGGGGTGGAATGTGCTGGACGACCACTCATTCTCAGATCACCATTATATTGAGTTCAAACTCGCTGAAAAGCGCCTGAACCTGCCGTCCACAGAAATGTGAGAAAGACAAAGTGGCACCTGTATGAAAAGAATTTCAAGAAAGTCCTCAACTCCAAACTTCTGTACGAACCGAATGACAAATCCGGTCTGAATCATCTGGTCGAGCATATCACCACATCATTCAATAGTTCCCTTGAAGAAGCCTGTCCAAAAACAAGGTACAAGGGTAAAACTAAAACCCAATGGTGGACTTCTGAGCTAACGGCTATGAAAAAGACCTGCAACATGCTATTCAACAAGGCTAAATCTACAGGGGTCGCTAATGTTTGGGTTGCCTATAAAGAACAACTCAAGATCTATAAGAAGGAGCTTAGAAAGGCGCAAATACGCTCTTGGTATACCTTCTGTGGCGAAGTGGAAAAGGTCTCCGACGCCGCAAGGCTGAGGAAAATATTATCAGCTTCACCCTGTACAGTGGGTTACTTGCAGGATGAGGCAAATAATTGGACCAAAAACAGCGAGCAGTCGCTCAATGTACTGCTCGACACACATTTCCCGGGGAACTCTGTAACAGAACCCGAGGATCAGCAGGACCAACAAGAGTGCGAGTGGACTGCGAGCGTCGCTAGCTTCTTTACTGAGAGATCCAGAATAAGCTTGGCTATTACTAGCTTTGAGCGCTTCAAGTCACCTGGACCAGATGGCATCACTCCAGCAGAAATGCAGAAAATGTTAAAGTACATTATCCCCTGGCTGGAGAAAATTTATGTAGGCTGTATCAGGCTTTCATACGTCCCTAATCGGTGGAGGGATACCAAAGTGGTATTCATACCTAAAGCGGGAAAGATATCACACACTAGGCCAAAAGACTTCAGACCAATTAGCCTATCCTCCTTCCTATTGAAAGGTCTGGAAAGACTTTTAGATCATTTCATTAGGGAAAACCTGGATACAAAACTCCTGTCGGGGAACCAACATGCCTACAATAAGGGCAAGTCTACAGAATCAGCCCTGCACGAACTTGTGAGCACTATCGAATCGTCCTTGCATTTCAAGGAATTCACCATGGTGGCATTTCTTGACATAGAAGGGGCTTTTAACAACATTCACTCAGATGCGGTAATTGAGGCACTGTCACATCTAAAAGTTAACAATAGTTTGATTAGACTAATTCAAAGTCTGCTCACCAGAAGACCCATAACAGCATGTCTAGGGTCCACAACTCTAACAAGGTATGTAAACAGAGGGACCCCGCAAGGAGGAGTACTGTCTCCACTAATTTGGAACCTAGCGGTGAATGAAATCCTGCTAGATCTAGAACGTTGTGGCTGCAAGGTCGTGGCATATGCGGACGACGTGGCAATCGCAGTGAGTGGCAAATTCGTAAACGTCCTCAGAGACATCCTACAGGTGGCTCTGAACAAGTTGGTTAGATGGGCCAGAAGCAGCGGTTTGGGCGTTAACCCCAACAAGACAGAATTGGTTCTATTTATTACGATGAATAATGTCCCACATGTGGACCCTCCAACTCGGATAAATGGAACAGATCTAGTCTTTTCTGAAAGTGCAAAATTTTTAGGAATAATTTTGGATAGGAAACTGTCATTCAGACTAAACGTACTGGAACGTGTAAGGAAGGCCAACGTCGCCCTATATTCCTGCAGGAAGGCTGTAGGGTCGCGGTGGGGACTCTCTTCTAAAATCGTCCACTGGATATATATAGCAGTAGTTCGTCCAATACTGTTATACGGCATTGTGGTATGGTGGACGGCAACTGACAAACTAACCATTACAAACCTACTAACAAAGGTTCAGAGAACTGCCTGCCTGAGCATAAGCGGAGCCTTAAGGACTACAGCGACCGAGTCTCTACAAGCCCTACTCCATATACTGCCGATTAATATTATGGCGAGAGAAGTTGCAACCAAAGCGGCAATAAGATTAAACTGCCTATCACTGTGGAGGTACAAGAACTATGGTCACATGAGGATATCAAAGTGTAGTGCTATGGTAACCGACCGAGTGGACTATATACCAACTGTGTACACCTTCGAGAGAAATTACATCACTATGATTCCCGCCAGAGACGAATGGGTCGGCAGAATACCAGGTAATAGAAACCATCTCCACTTTTACACGGATGGTTCGAAGCTTGATGAAAAGGTTGGCTTCGGAGTACACTGTGAAGAACTTAGTCTGGATATAGCTCACAGACACCTGCAGTGTCTATCAAGCCGAAATAACGGCAATATGGGAAGTCGCCAAGTGGCTGAGTCGCAACATAGTAACCAACACTGGCGTTGTCATTTACTCGGACAGCCAGGCTGCCATCAATTCTCTGGAGGCAACATCCCTAAATTCACAAACAGCCCTCGACTGCCGCAGATCTCTTAACAAGATGGCTGAGCAGTTTAATATACACCTCATATGGGTGCCTGGGCATAGGGATATCCCGGGGAACTGCAAAGCCGATGAACTTGCTAGGAAAGGGACGACATTACAAATTCTCGAAGAATTTGCATATATTGGTGCGCCACTATCCACGTGCAAGCTTTGGCTTAGGCAAGAGGCAATCAGGCAGTCCAACGAAAGATGGACAGAAATCGGCACCTGCAGGGTAGCTAGACAAATCTGGCCAAGGTATGACCTGAGAAGGTCAAAATATCTTCTCGCACTAGAGAGGAAACGATTGTCTACGTTAGTACAGGTTCTGACGGGACACAGCTTGATCGGCGAACACGCCAAAAGATTGGGTATTGACTCCAATGACTTCTGCCGAAGCTGTGGAGATGAGGAAGAAGTGGAGAGCATTGAGCACTTGCTTTGCGACTGTCCCGCTTTGAGTAAACGAGGGTTGGTTACTATGTTCCGACTCAGCCACTTGGCGACTTCCCATATTGCCATAATTTCGGCTTGATAGACACTGCAGGTATCTGGTAGTCTGTGAGCTATATCCAAATTAAGTTCTTCACAGTGTTCTCCGAAGCCAACTTTTTCATCAAGCTTCGAACCATCCGTATAGAAGTGGAGATGGTTTCTATTTCCGGGTATTCTGCCATCCCATTCATCCCTGGCTGGTATCATATCCCCTCAAAATTGCGCACCGTTGATATATAGTCCACTCGGTCGGTTACCATAGCACTACACTTTGATATCCTCATGTGACCGTAGTTCTTGTACCACCACATTGATAGGCAGTTTAATCTTAGTGCCGCTATGGTTGCAACTTCTCTCGCCACAACATTAATCGGCAGTATATGGAGAAGGGCTTGTAGAGACTCAGTCGCTGTAGTCCTTAAGATCTGTTCCATTTATCCGAGGAGGAGGGTCCACATGATAGACATTATTCATCCTAGTAAAGAGAACCAATTCTGTCTTGTTTGGGTTAACACCCAAACCGCTGCTTCTGGCCTATCTAGCCAACTTGTTCAGAGCCACCTGTAGTATATCTCGGAGGATGTTTTCGAATTTGCTACTCACTGCGATTGCCAGGTCGTCCGCATATGCCACGACCTTGCAGCCACAACGTTCTACATCTAGCAGGATTTCATTCACCGCTAGGTTCTAAATTAGTGGAGACAGCACTCCTGCTTGTGGGGTCTCTCTGTTTACAAACCATGTTAGAGTTGTGGACCCTAAACATGATGTTATGCGTCTTCTGTTGAGTAGTCTTTGAATTAGTCTAATCAAGCTAGAGGTCACCTTTAAATGTGACAATGCCGCGATTACCGCATCTGGGTGTACGTTGTTAAAAGCCCCTTCTATGTCAAGAAACGCCACCATTGTGAATTCTTTGAAATGTAGTGACGATTAGATAGTGCTCACAAGTTCGTGCAGGGCTAATTCTGTAGACTTTCCCTTATTGTAAGCATGTTGGTTCCCCGACAGGAGTTTTGTATCCAGGTTTTGCCTAATGAAATAATACAGCCTACATAAATTTTCTGCACTTTCTGTACTTTAACATTTTCTGCATTTCTGCTGGAGTGATGCCGTCTGGTCCAGGTGACTTGATGGGCTCAAAGCTGTTTATTGCCCAGCTTATTCTAGATCTCTCAGTCAACAAGCTAGCGACGCTCGCAGTCCACTCGCACTCTTGTTGGTCCTGTTGATCCTCGGGCTCTGTGTGAAATGTGTGTCGAGCAGTACACTTAGCGATTGCTCGCTGTTTTTTGTCCAGTTGTTTGCCTCATCCTGCAAATACCCCACTGTAGTACCTTTCTCAGGAGAAGTGGATAGTACCTTCCTCAGCCTTGCGGCGTCGGAGACCTTTTCCACTTCGCCACAGAAGGAATAGAGCGTCTTTGCGCCTTCCTAAGCTCCTTCTTACAGATCTTGAGTTGCCCTTTATATGCATCCCAATCATTAAAGGCTCCAGTAGATTTCGCCTTGTTGAATAGCTTGTGCAGGTCTTTTTCCTTGCCGTTAGCTCAGAAGTCCACCATTGAGGTTTAGTTTTACCCTTGTACCTTGTTTTTCGACAGGCTTCTTCAAGGGAACTGTTGAATGCTGTGGTGATATGCTCGACCAGATTATCCAGAGTGGCTTTGTCATTCGGTTCATAAAGAAGTTTAGAGTTGAGGACCTTTTTAAAATTCTTCTCATACAGGTGCCACTTTGTCTTCCTATCATTTCCCTGGACAGCAAGTTTAGGCGCTTTTTCGGCGAGTTTGAACTCTATATAATGGTGATCTGAGAATGAGTGGTCGTCCAGTACATTCCACCCAATAATTTTGTCTGACAGACGGTCAGTAGCAAACGTTACGTCTAGTACTTCTTGTCTGTCTTTAATTGTAAAGGTCGGTTTATTACCAATGTTACAAATAGTTAGGTTGGTAGTTAGAATAAAGTCAAGAAGCTAATCACCCCTATTGTTTATATCCGTACTACCCCAGATAGTATGATGAGCGTTCTTGTCTGCGCCAATAATCATCTCGAGCTCGTCAGACATTGCTTCTTCTACTACTACTACTGAAGAGAGCTACAGCTTCATAAGAAAAGTAACTGGAGACCCGTCCTCCAACTACATAGGGCTCCTGGATCAGGATGATGACTACTGCACCAGTGGACAGGCGCAGCAGATTAACCTCCATCACGCAGGCGCTGAGGCTGCTTTAGCGTGATGGAGGTTAATCTGTACAAATCTTACCATCATTGGAAATCGACAGATTGACATCCACCCCGACAAGGGTGTTATCGAACTCTTCGTCCGTATCATGGAGGAGCATGTCCTCGCCAGATGCGTCAAAGAGTCCGGAGACTCCCCTCAGTGTCCGAAGTAGTGCTTTCATCCTCAGAGAAGGACGTTACCGATCTTCTGTTAGAGTTGGAGTCACCACAAATAATGGTCGTGTGTACCTCCGCACTTCCAGAAAGCCTTGTATCAACCACGGTCGACGACTCGTAGTGGGAGCTATATCATGCTTGTATACCTTCAACACTATGGTCTCGACACCATATTGCAGGGTTGCACTTGCACGATGTGTATGGGAGGTGGATTCAGCGTTAAGGATCAAATTAACCTGTCGCTTTTTACCATCCGCCTCAGCCACCTTGCTAATTCTCCAATTATGGGTAGGCAGACCAGGATTCGAATCATTTATTATCTCTAATATGTCAGCCGAGTTGGAGGGCTCCTCTGTAACCCAGGTGATGGGTCTAGGGTGACTAGGGATGTTGTTTTTTTCACAACATCCAACTGGCCAACCGGCCACACCTCACCCGCTCGACTCAGAGCAGCCTTATACAGGTCTACTGATGTGGCATTACCGAAATATAAGAGCATTACTCTCCCTTATGCCATCCCGCATCGTTGCAGACTGGTGGTTTGCATTTCTCTTCGGACATCGAGGTAATGAGCCATAATGGCGGATTGCACATGGCTCCATTTGTCCTTGCGAATGGATCCATCCTCACTACTTCTTCTATTACAGCCATCACTAGACTTTCCTTCACTACTTCATTGAAGGGCTTGGTGATTTCCCTGTTGATGGTGAAATTAGGACCCCTGCCTTTTTTGAAGGCAGGAGGTCATCAGGTGAATTTGTGGCTCTTTCAGCCGACTCATTGGCTTTAGAAGCATCTATGACGCCAGGCAAGTGACTCTTTTTGTTTTTCGGTAAGAGCCGAAACCTCAACAGCCTCCAACTTCGTCCAAACTATAAGCGCTATCCGGTGCTCATTGTGCTTCCATTTTGACGGTCGGACATGACTTTTCCCTTCACCGTACCACCTGTTGTGAGTACTGGGGGGAAATTTCCACCCTTTAGGTTTAGGTTTCAACTATCCGATCAGTGATAAACACGTCCATTCACTACGACTGAATGAATATAGCTTACACATCATGTTATTTGGTAATGGCACATTACGGACTACGGACAGTACGGATATTCACCGGCATTTCATTTCAATAGGTAATACGAGTAGCGTTGTCAACTGATAAGATAATCGACTAGATTTCGAAGTAGATTATCTCTTGTGGAATAGTAGTGTTAAACCGCAAAATTTACTAAAATTTTGTAAAAGAATTTTTAGCATTTTTAAGAGAATAACATTTTCCGGAGTCTGAGCAGAGAATGAAGCCGAGCCAAAATTGGCGGCGGCGGCTGCCATTCAAACTTACAAGCACATCTTCGTCGCATAGGACTAGCAGGGAACGATGAATGCAGGGCATGCAGGGAAAACATCCAAACGATGGAACATTTTCTGTGTCACTGCCCGGCTTTCACACATGCAAGATCCCAACATGTCGAGTCCTACATATTATATACCAGACTTGACTCATCTCAGAGGATATGACTGGAAGGTACTGAGAAAATTCGTGTCTAGTACCGATTTTCTGTAACTCGTGAGGTATAAAAAGATCATAAACATAGAGCGCACAACAGGCCGAACCACTGGCTTCAGAGTATGTCCATGGACATGAGACGTTTAAACGTCTCCTCTCATCAACCTAACCTAACCTAATTTGACATAAACAGAGAATGTAAATTCAGTTCATATCTATCACCTGTATCGGAGTTGCAAAGGGATTTCTTTGTTTTTTATACCCTACACCACTCTGTGGTACAGGGTATTATAAGTTTGTTTCACGGCAGATGTTTGTAACACCTTAAAATAACACAGCTAGACCCACCTTAAAGTATACCGATCGACTCAGAATCACTAGCTGAGTCGATTTAACGATGTCCGTCCGTCCGTCCATGTAAAGTTGTTCGTCGACTATAGGTCGCAATTTTACTCCGATCGTTCTGAAATTTTGCAGTTTAGAGTATTTCGCGGCTGTTAAGATCGCTATTGAATTTGGTTGAAATCGGTTCAGATTTAGATATAGCTCCCATATATATCTTTCGTCCGATTTGGCCCTTTAGTCCTATAGAAGCTGTATTTTACATCCACTCTACCATTTAGAATGGTAGAGTTTCTTGATCCATGAACCAACATTGCTGAATTTGAAGAAAATCGGTTAAGATTTAGCTATAGCTCCCATATATATGTTTCGTCCGATTTGGCCCTTTAGTCCTATAGAAGCTGTATTTTACATCCGATCGTTTTGAAATTTAGAATGGTAGAGTTTCTTGATCCATGAACCAACATTGCCGAACTTGGAGAAAATCGGTTCAGATTTAGATATAGCTCCCATATATATCTTTCGTCCGATTTGGTCCTTTAGTCCTATAGAAGCTGTATTTTATATCCGATCGTTTTGAAATTTAGAATGGTAGAGTTTCTTGATCCATGAAGCAACATAGCCGAATTTGATGAAAATCGGTTAAGATTTAGCTATAGCTCCCATATATATGTTTCGTCCGATTTGGCCCTTTAGTCCAATAGAAGCTGTATTTTACATCCGATCGTTTTGAAATTTAGAATGGTAGAGTTTCTTGATCCATGAACCAACATTGCCGAATTTGAAGAAAATCGGTGCAGATTTAGATATAGCTCCCATATATATCTTTCGTCCGATTTGGCCCTTTAGCCCTATAGAAGCTGTATTTTACATCCGATCGTTTTGAAATTTAGAATGATAGAGTTTCTTGATCCATGAACCAACATTGCCGAATTTGAAGAAAATCGGTTAAGATTTAGCTATAGCTCCCATATATATGTTTCGTCCGATTTGGCCCTTTAGTCCTATAAAAGCTGTATTTTACACCCAATCGTGTTGAAATTTAGAATGGTAGAGTTTCTTGATCCATGAACCAACACTACCGAATTTGAAGAAAATCGGTTAAGATTTAGCTATAGCTCCCATATATATGTTTCATCCGATTTGGCTCTTTAGATCCAATCGTTTTTATACCCTACACCACACTGTGGTACAGGGTATTATAGTAAATTTATGTAAACAATTTATACATGAATTACAAAATGTATATATCAGAGTTATTCAAAATTACGAGAGTGGTGTAGGGTATTATATAGTCGGCACCGCCCGACTTTAGCCTTTCCTTACTGGTTAATTCATACGAATGTTTCATAAATATGAGGAAGAATCTATGTACATATACTGAAGTTATAATAAACACAATTGTTTCACCATTATTGTTGATCACTTTCTCTCTCATGATTCAAATTGTTTTCTTTTCTATTCATTCACATTTTAATATTTTTTTTTTAATCGGAGTTTAATCTGATGTCCTTTTAATGTTTTTGATGATTAGTCCTTTTTTATTATAAAAAATAACTGGCAAATTGCAGCTGTTCACTTACACCGCCAATGACATCCTGTACTTCAAAAATGCACACCACAGCACAGATTAGAAAAACCAAACTAATTTTAGAACTCATTTTTAAAATATTAAATATTTTCCGTTAACGCGCTCGAAATTGAAATATTTGATTGGTAAGATGTTTCGAATGCTATTAGATGAAATCAATCGTGAAACAATAGCTTTATATGCAAATCATATTATACACTTGGATATGTGAACAAACTTACATACGTACATACATACATCATACAAATGTACAATCATTTGTCTTTCTATTTCTCGGTCTGCCTGTCCGTCTGTCTGTATCCACAAAATGGATGTATGTCATTAGGTACGAGTGCCGTTGACATGTTACATGAATAACTCAAATTTATTAAGAAATTATAAGACAAAACAAAATATTAAATTAGTTTAAAACGACAACAAACAATCAAACACACGTTCAAATTGATATAAACTTATACATACATTTGTATATTGTCATAATAGGGTGTAACGAAGACATGGCATATGATACTTTTTAATTGTTTATTTTTTATTATGTACAGAAGAAAAGAAAAATTCAGCGAATTACAATATTGTCTTCATTTTACTATTTACATAAATATTTTTTTCAATTTAGAACTTTGCCCCGCCATAAAATTCGCTCCCCTTGTTGTTGTTGTAGCAGCTTCCATCTACTCAATGTTGACCGGTTGTAAATTAACATTCGTCCACTAGAAACGCTGCATTTTCTGTTAATAGTCGTCATGGTGTTATGTCTATTTTAAGCTTCCCTTTAGTCGTACAACGGTAACATTGCTCCCTTTGATTATCGGCGTAGAGTTGTATCTCTGGCGTAGAGTTGTATCTTTGGTAATGGAATCCCCAATAATCTCGCAGAAAAGGTAGACCATCTCACACCTGGCGCCGCCAACATGACCTAGAAGCCAATAACCTTGGAAAAACCTGGAGACTTAAAGGCACTAGCGTCGGACAAACCGGCATGGAACAATTTGGTTATGGCCCTATGCTCCTAATAGGAATTAAAGGAATCTATGTACAGGGTGGACCAAAGCACTGATTAAATTAAAATATTAAAATTTTCTCAAAAAAAAAAAAACATTTTTTCGCAATATCTTGTAAGATATTGCGTTCATCCGCTAAAGGGATGAACAAATTGTATTAGAAGAAGGCTAGTTAATTTTAGATTCTAAAAGCTTTCCTGAACCGATTTGCTTCTGGGAATGAGAGTTGCCGTTAATAATGAAAAACAACATCAGCTAAATGGCCACCACGACCACGCTTACAGGACCATATCCTTTTCATGAAATTTTCCACAACTAAATCGCTAAGTGGCTGCCCAATGTCCTCGATAACCTCACGAATTCTATCTTTGAGGTCTTGAATCGACGCTGGGCTGTTGGCGTAGACCTTATCTTTTACGTGGCCCCAAAGGAAGAAGTCGCAAAGTGTTAAATCACAAGATCTCGGTGGCCAATTGTGATCACCGCTTCGAGAGATAACACGGTCCGGAAACTTTTCCCGTAACAGAGCAATGGTTTCGTTGCTTCTGTGGCACGTAGCGCCGTCTTATTGAAAGTAAACGTTGTCCAGATCAATACCATCCAACTCCGAGCATAAAAAATCATTAATCATCTCTCGATAGCGCAATCCATTCACCGTAACTGTTGATCCAACCTCATTTTCGAAAAAGTAACGTCCAATGACCCCGCCGGACCATAAACCGCACCAAACAGTCACACGTTGAGGATGGAGAGGCTTCTCAACCATAACTCTTGCTTTTTCCGAGCCCCAGATGCAACAAGTTTGCTTGTTGACGTTGCCACCGAGGTGGAAATGGGCCTCATCAGTCAAGATGATTTTGTATCGTTCGTATCGTTTTTTTGTTCGATCGTTTTGTATCGTTCGATGATCGTCTATCATTCCATTTTTAGTAATGGCGTAGTTTCTACTTGTCAAATGTCAAAGAACAAAAGTGACAGCTACCGAAATACCGGAAAACCCTGTATTTGACACACATAAATATTATATGTTTAGGAGGATATTGTTCTAAACAAAATTGTGTTCCCATCTTAAATTTTTTTATTATACCCTCCACCATAGGATGGGAGGTATATTCATTTTGGCACACCGTTTGTAACACCTCTAAATATTGATCTGAGACCCCATAAAGAATATATATTCATAATTGTCTTAAAATTCTAAGACGATTTAGCCATGTCCGTCCGTCCGTCTGTTGTAATCACGCTACAATATATAGTACTTGAGCTAGGTGGCTGAAATTTGGTATAGACACTTCATATAGCTGCAGGTATCTTGGGATTGAAAATGGGCGATAACGGTCCATATTTAGATATAGCTCCCATATATAGCATCTAACTTGTTGTGATTCCTACTGTTCTCATCTTTTTTTTGTGTGTTTTCGGTGTTATTTTCTTTAGGTTTGAGTTATTTTGTAAGGTCACATACTATCCATGGTGGAGGGTATATAAGATTCGGCATGGCCGAACTTAACGCTTTTACTTGTTTGGAATTAAAATTTCCAAAACAAAGATTAATTTGTATTTAAGTATTTTGGCAATGTATTAATCAATGCCTTTTTTAAAGGCAAGTCTTCTGTTTTCAGATGTTCAAAATGCATTTTGTTTAGAAATTTTATATGTTTGAAAAATTTAATTAAAATTTTAATCGTATAATCTTTTGTAACTATAAATTGCTTGTAGATTAACAAAAAAATATGAATTGGAATTTTTATAAATTAAAAGTTATTGCTGTTAAACCAGAGCATCTCACCAAGCGTTGTGTCACGGCCCACTTCCAAGATTTTTAAGGCTCCGTGCCCCCCAAAAAAGTGAAAATAATAGCAATAAACATTATTAAAAAAGAGAAAATTTCCGATTTTATACGTCATATTTTTAACCAGCATCTACATCTACCTTACAATGCGATATACCTTCAGAATTATATAATTTTTGATCAAAAGAACTGTCGCCTGAGATAGATACGTTAATAACTGCCTCGTGCGAATTTTTCTGTTCCAAAAGCAAAAACTTCAAATGACCTCAAGGGCATTTCAAAAATCTCATACTTCTATTTATATTAATGTATAAAAATTAGTATTTTTCCCGAAAACTCGACTTTTATACCAAATGTTGGATTTTACATATATGGATACCTCCATTCTAAAACATGCTAAGTCGACATAGCATGCTTTTAGGGAGATTGCATTTTTAACTTGTAAATATTCCAAATTATATTCAGTCTAAATTTGGTATTTATCCGTCAAACCAATCAAAAGTTATTCACAAAACAGTACAGGTCATTCAATTTCCATTGCAAAGAATTCCACACAAATTTAAAAAAATCATCAAACCTCTCCTGAAAAACTTCCTTTTTGCACTTAGCATAGTTTAGAATGGAGGTTCTTATGTTTAATTCGAGGGACTACATTAGTTCCACCTAAAAAGGGCAAATATTTTTCAGAATTTCGCGTCGAAGGGGCAACATTTTTTTCAGAATCGAAATCACCATAAAATTCCATTTTTCCGAATCTCTTATAGTAGTTTTCTTTTCATAGTTTTGTTATTGACTATTGAGTTCGAGATCGATGTTTTTGTTTTCTGTTAAACAGAAAAACAAACCTTCTTTAAATAAGAAGAATAAGAAATGTGTGAAATGTATTAAGGGTGGTCACTGGTTGGTGGACGATATCGTTTCGGAAGCTACCAAGCAACCTCATCGGCACCTTGGACAAAATACCCTGTCAATAATTGGCACAATATGAGAGCAGCTCAATATGAAATAATTGAGAACTGACTTCAAAGTCCCATATCTCCAAAACATTGCAGACAGTATTTCTCAACCTTAATACATCCCCACACTTCTTGTTCGGTTTTTTGTGTGTCCCTGCATCTCCCGAAACGATATCGTCCACCAACCAGTGACCACCCTTAATACATTTCACACATTTCTTATTCTTCTTATTTAAAGAAGGTTTGTTTTTCTGTTTAACAGAAAACAAAAACAACGATCTCGAACTCAATAGTCAATAACAAAACTATGAAAAGTCACAACAAATCGAATAACAAAAAAACAAAAACAATGATATAGTAGTTTTCTCTCACGCTAAAAAAATCGATTCTGTAGTATATTGTCCCGAACATATTCGGCTTGAAACATATATCTGTTTAGGGTACACTCTAAACATATAATTTTTGGTACACGCAAAACTTATATATTTGGGAAGATATTTGTCTAAACAAATCTTTGCTTACATCCAAGTATATTTTTATTTGGGACTATTATTTCGGAAACAAATATTTATTTTCAGTTTAGTATTCAGAAAATACTCGTACCTGAGTTGTTTTAAATTTTTCAGTAATTCAAAGTAATTTTTTTAGAAATTGTAAATGTTTGTAAAGGAATAAATAATAATAATTAAAATCTTATATCGAAATAAATCACTTGGAGAATTGACAACTAATGATGGCTTCGAAAACCAGAAATTTGAAATGATTGATTTAGAACATACATACGTAAATGCTGCGCATGGTATCATAACTGGGAGGTACACTTCGAAACCAAGGAAAAATTAAAACTGAAATTCCAAAAAGGCCAGCAAAATGTTTTAAAAAATTTGTAAATAAAACATATTTGGAGAAATTCCTAAACAAAAATTTTATTGGTATTTAAACATATATTTTATTTGAGAAATTTAGTTTGCAAATATATTTTGTTTTAATATATTAATACACCCATGAAAATAATTGGTTGGAATTTGATTGTAACAATAACAAAAATAGTACTAGAAACAAAAAGTATATTGCCTACACCGTCTGTCGGTTGTATTTATAAATAAATTGTTGCAACAACAAAAATAACATGGATACGATCAAATGAAAAATCTTGCAACTAAATCGATGGTTGTATCAATCGAATTAAGATTGTTTTTTTCGTTGACACTCGGTTAGTTGTGGTAACCAATTTTAAATTTTCATTATAGTACCATATGATCGGTTTTTGGTTGTGACAACCAATGTTTTATTCTTGACAACAGAAATTATATCAATAGACCAAAGATATAATTGCAACGAATAATTGGTTGCTACAACAGAATAAATATTAATAAATAATCGTTTATTGGTTATCCCAATCATTTCCCAAATTTAGAATAATTAAATTATTTTGGGAAATACAACCGAAAGATTGGTTGCTGATACATGACAAACAAAAAAAATTACTCGACATAAAAAATCGTCAACATTTTGTTCAAGAACGGTATAGGTAATCAAAAATAATCTCGTGTGGATAATAATGTGTGGAATGCAGAATATGTGTGCAAAATCTTTCACATAAATAAAAATAAAAGCAACAATCATGAAATTGAAAGCACAGGGTTAAGCCATATTTGCATAAAAGTTTTGTGTTTTTTTTTCGTGTACTAAAATGTGTGTCAAATATTTCCACATCTCATAATAGTGATGAATTTGTAATATGGGATTTTTAATTTTGTTATGAATTGTTTGGTGTTTTGCTCAATAAATAAAATAAAAATTAATGAAAACTGTTTTTAATTAATTAGCGGTAGTATATGACTGACAAATTGTCAGAACAACAAATTTTTTTAAAACAGTTGGTTGTGGCACAAAACAGTTGGTTTCGTAGTTGGCGCAACCAAATATGATTGTTGTCAATATGGAAGCATAAGTATACCACAACCAAAATGTTGGTTGTCCTGATGGAATCGCATGATAGTAGACGGAACTACCGAAATTCGGCTGGCAAATAATTAGGTTGAGGCAACCAAACTATATTCTGTGTGTATATGCGTTCCAAATAAATTTTATTGATTTTCAAATAAAATGTATTTGCTCATAAATATTTAATATTTAAAAATTTGTGTTCCAAATATATTTTCTTTCGATTCCAACATCAGAAACGGCGATTTTGCCCCGTGCTCTAATTAAATTTCTTCTAAAACTGACAAATAAAGCGTATTTTTTTTTTAATTATTTACCAAAATAAGACTGAACGCTGAATCATATCAGTGAGTTATTGCAACTCCGATACGAAAGAAAATGTCCAATTTGTGCATTTGTTTCGAACAATGTTTTCCGAAATCAATTAATTTGTTTCCGGAATTTGTTTCGAATTTAAATAATTGCTTTTTTCAATAAAAAAATGTAATGTGCATTATTTTCATCAAGGCGTCACGGCCCCCTGACACATCGTTTCGGACCCCCGGTGGGCCGCGGACCACCATTTGTAAAGCTCTGTGTTAAACAAAAGCTAATGCTGTTTATACCATTATTAACTATAAAGTAACTAAAGGTTTTTTTTTTGAAAATGCTATAAAAGAAAACTACTGAATATTTTCTCAAATTTCTTTTTTTATTTGAAAGTACAATCCTTCCGGTTAATAATGGAAAATAATTTCATTCAAATGGCTGCCTCGGCTGGCCATGCAGTAGCCTACACGATCGGTCCAATTTTTAAGCACATTATCGATTATGTGCAGCTGTATTTCACCAATGGCTTCACGAATATTGTCCTTTAAAGCGTCAATTGTCTCCGGCTTGTCGGCGTAACACTTATCTTTGAGGACACCCCACAAATAATAGTCCAATGGTGTCAAATCGCAGCTCCGAGGTGGCCAAACGACATCAGCTCTGCGGCTGATAATGCGATCTTCAAAAACAGGGCGCAAAACATCGAGTGTAGCTTCGGCTGTGTGGCACGTAGCGCCGTCCTGTTGAAACCAAATGTTGCCAATATCCTCCTCTTCAATTTTTGTGAACAAAAATTCGTTCAACATGGCCCGATAACGATCGCCATTGACTGTAACGACCACTTGCTCATTTTCGAAGAAAAATGGCCCAATTATGCCTCTGGACCAAAATCCGCACCAAACAGTGACTCGTTTTGGGTGTATCGGCTTTTCAAAGTATGCGTGCGGGTTTTCTGTGCCCCAAATGCGACAATTTTGCTTGTTTACATACCCGCCAAGATCAAAATGAGCTTCATCTGAAAAGATGATTTTTTTTGGCAAAATCGGCATCTTCTGTAAATCGATCGCTCCCAGCGTTGTTCAAGCGTATACACAACCATATTCGTTCAGCGCAAGGATAAAACTAATTATCTGTCAAATCAGACATGAGCTAAGTGTTACCATTCACGAAATAAGCACTAGTTGAAAAAAAAACGTTAGATGGCGGACCCTGTATAATATATGCGTTCCAATCAAAATTTCTTGATTTTCAAATAAAATTTATTGTTATTCATTTGTTCTCAAATATATAATATTTAAAAATTTTGTTTCCAAATATATTTTCTTTCAATTCAAACTTATCAAAAATTACGATTTTCCCACGTGAAGGTATGCTAACACGACTTGGCATGTTATCAGGGAGACTTGACACATTTTAATTTACAGCCTGTTTCTCTATGTCGAACGAAAGCGATGCGAACGAAAAACAGCTGATTTAAGACCTACTAACTGGCATCAGCCAGTGTGTTTGCATTCGCTTTGTCGTTCTGATGCCTGTTAATAGGTCTAAAATCAGCTGTTTGTCGTCCGCATCGCTTTCGTTCGACATAGAGAAACAGGCTGTTATATTCTATAAAAATTTGTGAACTTCTCGCCTGATAAAGTGTGCTGTTCGACTTAGCATATTTTGGCACGAAGGTATCGTTTTGTAGCTTTATAGTAATAGAGTACTCAATTCGGTATACCCTTATGTACATGGTGAGTGTACCGAAGAAAGGTGGCTATTTTACGGGTATACTTAAAGGCGGGTCAGCAAAAAAACAAACAAAATGACAACAGACTGAAAGGCATCGCCCATCATATTCTGAAGCACGTTAATATTGTAGAGCCAATAATTATAATAAATCGTACATACCTATGTATGTATGTATGTACATATGGACTTAGGAGTATGTAGTACATATATATATATAAACAGTATGTAATTGTAGCTGGTGTTATTCTTATATCGCCTAAAGAAATTTAAACAATTTAAAATTAAAAGAGTTCATATGGGTATACGAGTATGTGTATTTCTGGTTTTGCTTACGACCAAAAACTTTTGATGGATAGGCGAAAGTTTTTAATCGATTTATAAATAAACTACTGATATTTTATAAGTAGCACATGTATACATTTATTATATATGTCAGTTGGATTGAAACATAATCTCTATTGGCAGAATGGATACGCATATTTTTTATTTGTACAATAATTGCATACTTTTTTCTGGTATAAGCAAATTCATTTGGGGTACACGAGAAAAAATCTCTGTTTTTGATATGTTTGAATTTAAAAAAATAAATTTGGGAACAACCTTTTAAATATTGTCTGTTGTGGTATAAATAAATTATATTTGAAAATCAATAAAATATTTTTGGAGCGCCCATAATAACTAATTCAGTACAACCCAATAAATTTGCGAAATAATCAAATTCAAAATTTTTAGAAATTCCTGTAATAAAGAAAATTGAAGTTTCAACACAAAATAAAACAATGATCCAATACCTTACCGTAATCGCAATAATCTAATTTATTTAGTTATTTACTTAGAGATAAGGAAGATGTTTTTGACTCTATTAAATATAAAATCCTGGTCTCATAAGGATGACACGCAGAGAAATCTTCATTTGTTTTAGCACTTGCTTCGAAACAGGTTCACTTCTTTGCTATAATACAAAATAAATATTTACTATTTTTGCCAAAAATGTTGAAAAATTTAAGTGAAAGTAGACTTTGGTAGACAATTTTTTTAATAAAAAATTAATTTTTCACAAAAATACTTTAGTGACCGCAAAGACCTATCGTATAAAGCAATAAAGTATATGGGCATTTCCGCCGAATGGTCAACCAGGACCGAAAAATAAAATATTAATAATCATCGTATTTTATTGTGAATAATTATAAAAAATTAATACAAAACGTCTAAATTTTTAAAATACAATGGTTTAATAGCATATCTCAGTTGTTTTCATTAGGAAATTGGCCTGAAAAATGTTTTTTTTTTTAATTTTGAGCTACACACAGAATACAGTTTGGTTGCCTCAACCGAATTATTTGCCAACCGAATTTTGGTAGTTCTGTCTACTATCATGTGATTCCATCAGGACAACCAATATTTTGGTTGTCGTATATTTCTGCTTCCATATTGACAACAATCTTATTTGGTTGCGTCAACTACGAAAATGGAGGCTTAAATTATCTGTTGCAGTTGCCACAACCAACTGTTTTAAAAAATTGGTTGTTCTGACAATTTGTCAGTCATATACTACCGACAATTAATTAAAAACAGTTTTCATTAATTTTTATTTTATTTATTGAACAAAAAACAAAACAATTCATAACAAAATTATAAATCCCATATTACAACTTCATCTCTATTTTGAGATGTGGAAATATTTGACACACATTTTAGTCCACGAAAAAAACACAAAACTTTTATGCAAATATCGCTAAACCCTGTGCTTTCAATTTCATGATTGTTGCTTTAATTTTTTATTTATGTAAAACATTTTGCACTACATATTTTGCATTCCACACATTATTATCCACACGAGATTATTTTTGATTACCTATACCGTTCTTGAACAAAATGTTGAAGATTTTATATGTCGAGTAATTTTATTTTTTGTTTGTCATGTATCAGCAAAAGAACAGCAACCAATCTTTCGGTTGTATTTCCCAAAATACATTTAATTATTCTAAATTTGGGAAATGATTGGTATAACCAATAAACGTTTATTTAATAATATTTTTTCTGTTGTAGTAACGAATTATTCGTTGCGATAATAATCTTTGGTCTATTGATACAATTTCTGTTGTCAAGAATAAAACATTGGTTGTCACAACCAAAAATCGATCATATAGTACTATAATGAAAATTTAAAATTGGTTACCACAACTAACAGAGTGTCAATGAAAACAACAATCTTAATTCGATTGATACAACCATCGATTTAATTGCAAGCATTTTCATTTGATCGTATCCATGTTATTATTGTTGTTTCAACTAATTATATATAAATACAACCGACAGACGGTGTATGCAACATACTTTTTGTTGCTAGTACTAATTTTTTATTGGTACAATCGAATTCCAACCAATTATTTTCCTGGGTGTACTTTTAAATATATATTTTATATTTAAATATTTTACATGAAAAACATATGTTGTGTTTGCACTCCTTCTATAAAATTTCTCTACTACAATCAATTAAGAAGAAAAAATGCAAGGAGACCAACAAAAAATTCGATTAACGGTTAAAACACAGGAAAAAATCGTATGTTCGCGACCGGTCTTAAGCCAATTAGAAAAAAACAATAGAGATAATTTATTGTGTAAATACTTGGTAGAAAGCTACATTAACCCCCTTTTAAAATAAATTAATAGCGTTGCTTGCTTGCTTTTATTCGGTCTGCAAATCATTGTGATTCTAACTAGGATACTCTCCCGGCTTCAAGACCATTTTGTTTCTATATTATTATAGAAACAAGTATTTTATATATGGCGGTGTATAAATATGTATTAAAAATTGGCAGCACACATACTGGATCATGATTTCTGAGCCGTGACACTCGTTATCAACAGTTCTGCTGCAATTGTATGGGAGATACGGAGCTCTATATGGTTGACTTCAACACGCAAGCGAATGAGAAATCTTTGTGAAACCACACTTCTCCAAAATCTTCCAAAAACAATTGTTAACCAAAGTTAATACAAAACACCAGCCATGTCCAATGAGAAGCAAATTTTGCTCCATCAAATGGAAAATTACCACACTATGCAGAAAATATTCCGTTCCATTTGACTTCAAGTTGACTTCAATTTCGCGTACCTTCTTGACCACATGTTTATTGCCAGGGTTACCATAAACATTTTTCTGAATGGAGGACATTTGAGCCAGAAAGGGAGGACATTACTGACATTTACAGGGAGCCCTTGGAACCTTCGGAGGACATTTTTTTAAATCAAAATAGCAGTAATTGGAAAAAATAAATATTTTAGTATGGTCAACAATTAATTTTTTTAAAAGGTTATTAAAATTTTCAAAGAACTTTGCATTTTTCGCAACATCGAACAATTGATATTAAAGAAGATGAAGTCTACTTAATTTAGGATTATTTAAAGCATTCTTGAAGTAATTAGGATAAATGGTTCTCGAGTTATGCTAAAATATGTGGTTCAACCTCTATTTTTTAGATGTTTATCTTTGTTATATTTATATTATAACGTTTGGCCCATCTAGGGGTTGCTTTTTGAACTAAGGCCGCCTCGCATATGCGATTTGACTACGTTGACTTTTGGGGAGATGGGAAGGATAAGTGCTACACCAGGGCCACACAATCGAAAATGTGTAGAAAAATTTGAAAAATATCGCCTTTGATCTATTAAATCAAATGACATAAGCTTTCGTTTGAGCAAAAAAATTTAAAATAAAAACATAGGTTTTGACAAGAATGTGAAAACAATTTTTAATATCGCAAAAAAATTACTGCTAAATATTTTTGAGACTTTTTTATTTTTTATAAAACTTTTTTTGAAAAGGCTATAGAAAACACTTTCGACAAAATTTTCTAAATACAATAGGTAATTAGTTATATGGATGGAAAAAAGACCGCTGTCAAAATTCAACACCCTCCAACTCGGACAGTCCTTAACCGACCTGGTTGCAATTTTGTGTCATAAGAAGATCAGAAGACGGTAAAAGGTATTGAAAATTCGCTCACTTGGTTTGAAATCCGCCATATGTATATACAAACTAATAAATTCCACCATTGCGTCTCTCATTCATATGGAACTTTGAATAATGAAAGTCAGGATTGGCTGAACTATAAAAATACATTTGAATCAGTGACAAAAGGAGGACAAATACCTCATTTTTGAAATAGGAGGGAGGACAAATGTAAAAAAGGAGGACATGTCCTCCGAAAGGAGGACGTATGGTAACCCTGTTTATTGCTATCATTATGAAAACTAAAACTCGATGAAACCCATCTTTTGCTCTAAACATAGAAGTGCGGAGAAAATTTTTGTTTTCTATAGTTTTTGTACACCAAAAGCGTACGAACGTACGTCCGTGACCCGGAAATGCCCATATACCAATGATGAATATATTTTATTTATCCTAACATAAATACACAAGAACAGCTAATTATCCGGTAATGTCGAAATCACCAACATTTTGAAAATGAGAATTTTCCCCCGTGCATGTACGATTATTGCAAAAGTTATTAGTGTACCAGGCAGAAATCTTGGCTATTAAGGAGGTACTTGAATGAATAAAAATTAATGTGCTGACCAAAGTTGGTATACATTTTCTCTGATTGTTAGACACTGCTATCAAGTCCCTGGAAACTATATTCTTGAATTCAAAAACTGCCCTCGACTGTTGCAGATCTCTTAACGAGATGGCTGAACAGTTCAATATTCTCCTGCACACAGGGATATACCAGGGAACTGTAAAGCAGATGAACTTGCAAGACTAGAACTACCTTACACGCTCCGAGTGACCTGGAACATGCTTAGTGCACTTGCGGAAACAAATTGCAGATGGTCACTAGTAAGGAACTGCATACATTCCAGGCTGATGTGGCCCGGCCTAGACTCAAACGCACTGCCGTCGTTGTCGAGAACGGACGTCTCACTTATCGTGTCTGTCATGACAGATCACTGTCTTATTGGACTGCACGCAGAGAGATTGAAGGTCTTGCATAATGATTTCTGCAGAAGCTGTGGAGACGAAGAGGAGGAGTAATCAATAGAACACCTTCTGTGTCTGGGCTCCGCTCTCTCTAGAAGGCGGCATACAACCTTGGGCTCGTATTTCTTTGTGGAGTTAGCTAACATGGCTGATGTTGGAATCCGCCAACTTTTGAGCTTTTTAAAACAATCAAATACACTCAAAAAAAAGTGAACCCTGGAGCAAGTTAAAATGAACTTAACTGTAGGAATATTGAACTTCGTATTTCGCTAAAGCTATTTTTCCTTATATCAAGTTCATACATTTCCTCACAATTATGAAATATTTTTAACTTATTTCTAGTTAACTCGTACTTCCTTTAAGTAACTATTGAAATTAAAATAGGGAAAATTAGCTCAATACTAGCAAATTCGGACTTGAAATTATGCAAATTCAGCATACTTTTGTCCTTATTGCAAGTAAATTTTTACTCAAATTTAGGAAAATTTAATTAAATTTATGCAAAAAGAAAAGAAAAATTAAAATTTTTCTTGGACTTTTTGTCCATGATTTTTTGCGATTTTCGATCCTACTTCATCACTTTCCCTCCTCCATTTTTTATATGTTTGAATCTCTCTATTACCACTTCCTCTTTGGATTTCTCTATTCTGCTTTATTTTAGGAATTGAAATTTATTTTATTAAACATTATGTATATAAAATTTTACCTCCGAATGCGATTCGATCCCAGAACCTTCCGTTTTCTGAACCACATGTTTACCAATTGAGCTAGGTAGACACTTAAAATTTTATGAAAAATTTGTTTTTATATACAATTATATATCCCAAAATTTTCGAAATAATGTACTGTTATGTACACTTGAATTTGATAAAAGGATTGCCATCCCTGAATGATAAATAGAGTTGCCATATACTATATTTATAGGCGAAGAATAAATTTTATTATGAATGACATTTTCATATCAATCCCAAAAGAGTTTCGTAGCTCGATATATAGTGTGTCTGGCTCACTATCATAAGGTTGTCGGTTCGACTCTCGTTCCGGGCGTAACATTTTTAATGTTTCTCCATAAATTTAAGTTTCTGCAAGTAACGATTTGTGAAAAAATAAAAATTGCGGAACGAAAAAGGACAGAATTTTTTGTGTTTTTAGCTCTACAACATAGTCCGAAAATAGTTAATTTTTCCTTGATTTTAGGATGTTTTCCAAATTTTTAGTTCAAATTCATGGACTCGAAATAAGGATTCATGATTATTTTTAGTTAAAATTTCCTAAAAATCATGCTTTCCATTATTAGTTCATAAATTCCTTATGTCTAAGTTGGGTGTCCACCGCATATGTTTAAATTTCATAAATATATGAATATTCGAACTTTTTTCAAGAAATATTATTTTAGTAAAAATATGTCCTCATTTGTAGTTAACGAACTATTCTGCATATCCCCCCAAAAAATAAAATTTGGTAGTACTAAATAAAATTTCCCAGTTTTAAGAAAAAATTAACTCAATATGAATAAAAACATTGAACTAAGTTGGAGTATGGATTTTACTAAAATTTAGGAAATACATTTTTTTGAGTGTAGGTTCAACGGAAGGGGCTAAGGATAATGGACTGTATAGTCTAAGTGAGTCTGTTTTACAGGCTGCCACCCTTCCTCTAACCTATTAGTGTCGATTTGACGCATAATTTGAAAATATGTGATTTGTGATGCGCACCATATAATTTTGAGTCTGCCGTATGCACTTCCAAGTTTATTGAGTCTGTTTTCGACATCTTCCTTAATCACATCGTTTATCGACATCGTACTTCCTAAATAGCAGAAGCTGTCTACAAATTATATTCGCTGGTTGTCGATTAAAATATGGGCGTTGCTGTTGTTATTAAGACGCATGGTATAAGTCTTTTTTATGTTTTCTAAACCGACTTTTTGGCATGCTTCACAAGATCGTTCATTTTATCTTGCGTGTCTGGCAGTTTATGTGATAAAAGACGAATATTGAGGTGTTTTTGGCAAATCCGCAATTTACCCAATTTTATCAGGCATAATTCTTCCATAAAGCAGTCAATTATCACAGCAAAAGGAGTGGTTAGAGTGTACAGCTCCGTCTTACGCGCACGTTAGAGGCGAAAGTTTCGCTAAATGGCCCATTCTATAGTAATTGCATTTCGGCGTTGGTGTAAACATTTTTGATAATCCAATACTATATTGCGTATCTATTGATAACATCAGACTTTTTTAAATCAAGGAAAAGGACGTACATATAATGTTGAATTCCACTCGATCGAGTTTTCTTTAATTATTCAGGGATTATTTGCTTGATCCACACAACTGCGATGTGGGTGAAACCCAGGCTGTTAATCTCTCAGTCTAGCCTATACATTTGTGTAGAACCTGTATTTATTTTGCTTCATTATAGCTAACCATATTGCGTTCCTATTGATAACATCAAAGACTTATTTGAAATCAATGAAAAGGAGATATAGAGTTGAATTATACTCGAACGACTGTTCTATAATTATTGTGGGAGCATTTTTTGATCCACCCAACTGCGATGTGGTTGAAACTCATCCTGTTCATCTCTCAGTTTAGCCTCTACAATTTCTAGCCTTTTGAGGAATATTCTTGTAGACGACATTGAGGAACGTGATGACTCTCCATTTATCACTCTCCTTGATCTCAGAGTAATGTAACCTAATCACAGCACCTCTGGACCGCGAGCAGTCTAAGGATTCTGATCTCAAGGACTGCACAATATGCGGTTGTACGATTCTGGCGGCAATTTCTGGGTCTACTAGGAAGAGGTCTTTTGGCATTAATGTTTTTTTTAATTTGCTTATTCTTCATATTTGAGTTATCCTCAAATTCCTTTTGGTACGAGCCCAGCGTCCTACTGATTCCAGATTTTGGAGAGTCTGTTCTCTTGGGTCTTCAGTTTCGCTTTTCTCAGCCCAAAATACTTCGGATAAATCATTTCGTTAAAGAATCTGGTATGCGCCTTTCAACTACATGTACACTGTGTTTGCATAACTGCATCACATAACAATTATATTACTCGTATATAATTTGAACCATTTCCGCAAGGGAATTTTACTGACAAATTCCTTCAAATTCCCTGTCAATTATCAAAAATTATAGATCTGTTGACAATTGAATACTTCCCTACCAATTTAGTGCTAAACGAACGTTTATTGAAATAATATAGTGAACATGCTAATTTGTCAGAAAATGATTGATAATAAAAAAGAGGCTATTACGAGTACCTACAATAGCATTTGGTTATGTTGTCTTATAAAACAACATCTATTTCAAGTGCATACTTAATTTTAATATAGCACGGCAGAAAGTATCATTGTTCGCAATACATATCGAAACCTCCATTCTAACGATGTCTAATAAGTTAACTTTGGTGATTTCGTTTTCGGAAAATAATACTACCTTGTTGGAGTTAAATATCAAAAACATATTTACTTGCCGCAGTGAAAATGATATGGTTGTTGTGATCTTATTGTAGAGCATAATGAAATGGTTTTTGTTATTGCATCAACCATGAAGTGTAATTGTTGGGAAGATCTTGTTGCTAAACCAATCATAATATATTCAGTAATAGGCTCATTGAAAAATTACCCAACAAAAAATAAAAGAAGTACTTCCAAAATAATAACATTATAAGTACTTCCAAATCATATGAATGAACATTTTGTCGGCATACAATGAAGATCTTCCAAATAACTTACCAAAATTTAATTTTGGATTATAAATTATTTTCTTCAAAGTTGGCAATGTAGGTCCTAGTATTAAGAAACTCCACCCTGCTAAATTTTACAATGATTGAATGTGAATTACTGATTCTACAGTGCTAAAGGGCCAAATCGCAAGAAATATATATGCCGGCTATATTTAATTCTAAACCGACTTTCTTAAAATGTTGGTATTGTCAGCTTGTACATCAAGAACTTCTTTCTGGCAAATTTTATACAGATCGGTTAAAATGTTTGCTTATATAGTGCATATATGCCAATTCGGAGGTAGATATATATGGGAGCTATATCTAAATCTGAACCGATTTTTCCCAATTTCTATACGGATTGTCAAAGTTTGTGCAAAGCTTCCGTCTGTCAATGCATGTCGCAAATATTTGCGACATGCACTTTGATTACAAGAATACATGCATAGACAGACGGACGGACAAAAGGCTACAACGACTCTGAAAGTGATTACAAGAATACATGCATAGACAGACGGACGGACAAAAGGCTACAACGACTCTGAAAGTGATTATAAGTCGATCGTTATAATACAAGTTGGGCTATCTCTTCTCCTTTTGGGTGTAACAAACAGATGCACAAAGTTATAACACCCTGTACCACAGTGTGGTATAGGGTATAATTAATTCCATAATTCTGTTAAAATTTTTACACCACACTGTTGTAAACGGTATTATAACATTGTTTATAACACCCAAAATGAGAAGAGATAGACCCATTTTTTTATTAGTATTCAAAAAAACGGTACGTATGTAGGTATAGTTCCACTATGTATGGTTCATTTCATTACGCCGTATATTATATCCCGTCATCATTTTGCAGATGGGAGTGTTATCATTATTTACTAGCTGGACCTGGTCCATTTCGTTGTCCCAGATTTCCGATTCCGTCCTTTTTTAAACTAATCACGTAGACTTTCACCCAAACATATACACAAAATTACAGCAATCTCTCCAACAAATTGCTCATGATATATCAATTTCAAAACATGGTTCATATGGGCGGAGTCATACCATTGGTCCGATGCCTTTCATTTTTTAAACAATCACGTAGACTGCTACCAGATACATACACTGAAAAAAAATAGTAATAAAACTAATGATGACATATTCTTATATTAAGTATGCTACCTCGGAATCAATTCAATGACAATTTTCATTAAAATAATGAAAATTTACACGTTTTTTACGAAATTTTCCTTAATATAAAGTTTTTTGAATTTGAATTAATGTCTATCTAATCATTAGTTTTGTGTACGCGCTTCTTTAAATGTACTCATTTAAATTAAAGAAAAAAATCATTATTTTTGTGACAATCCGCATTATTTTAAGTAATATTTCAATACTTTTAAGTTTTTTCTACATTAACACTACGACGTAGACATGTCATAGCTTTAATGCCGAATCGGACTTAATTAACAGTATGAGATATTTGAGTAATAAATTTAAGGCTATGCTCCTCTTAAAGGAAAGGATGTCTTGGTAATAAATTTTATGACTATTGTCATTATTTTTAAGAATACATACGAGAGAATTATACAATCTCTCCCTCCCTCTCTCGCTCGGAGAATCATTTTTGTTTGGTAATGTGTGAATCAATAATTGCTATGGAATGCTAGAAGAGAAAATAGAGAACAGTTCTGTTGTTCGTTTTCTTTTAAATCGTCAGTTATTTACAAGCGATGGAAGGAAACGGTTGTCTGATTTCGGGACGCGGATTGTGAAAAAATTTGATTGCTGTGAATATGTAAGTATACGTGCATACATACGTGCAAATTGCACCGAAAATAATTTTAATATGGGCTGTTAACAGTTAGTTTTGCTAAAGCATAGCAACAACAACAAATGAAACCGTCGTGTACATGTGTGTATGCATGTGGTTATGCCGTCGGCGTCACCATCGATCTCTGTGAAAAGGGAGTGCGTGTGTCATAGTTAATTTTGCTGTATGTTATTTATGGCGATGTACATGCGTTTTTGAAGGAGATCTTGTTTGTAAGTCCTGTGAAGAGATTTGTGCCAAATGGATGACTAAAATGTGAGTAATAGATTTTGTAATACTGAAAGAGACAATGGGAAAACGTTTAGGTACGTGAAAAATAATATTATTATCCTGAAATAAACATCTTATTGGCAATTACAAAATTAGCAAAACACATTTTAATTGAAAGTATTTATTTATTAAAAATACCAGCGCATATTGCAGAAATGTAAAATTACACTATGCAACATATGAACACTTTTTGAAAAATACACGAACCTGACTGTATAGCTTCGATTCTACTACCAAATTGTAGTATAACCCTATACTCAGTTTGGCGAGATTGGTGACCAATTTTTTTTTATGGGCTTCGAAAGATTCGGAAAATCAGTGGACCCCCTGAAAAAAGGTGTCATCGGTTTTTGAGCAACAGCTACTTCAGACTTGGTGATAGCGCTTAACTATATTTGGCAATAATGTAGCTAAGAACACGTAGAAAAAAGTCTGTTAACATTTCATGCCAAAAAAATTTTGTTTTCCAGCATTTTTTTTCGAAAAACATAGGATTAAATTTATTTTTTTCACTTTTTTCGGCATAACTTTAAGGGATCGCTGATTTTTTACTAACAATATTTGGCAATATTGTAGCCATGGTAAATCTGAACAACTTTTGTGAACATGTCATTACAATCTGAACGTGTCTAGGCACTCTAAAAAGCTCAAAAAACCACAATGTACCCCAAAAATGTAAGTATTTCACTGTTATGTAACAAAAATATATTTTTCTGGTATAGGGTATGTTCAGCAACTTTATAGAAAATATTAAGGCCAATATTTTTGGGGAACATTTTAACCCTCTAGCTCCCCCACATAACTGCAATTTTTGGCCCCATTTTAACAAATCGTAAAAAACACCCCTTAAAAGGGGGAGGGCGGGGATGAAATGTTCTACAAAAATGTTCGCCATAAAATTTTACTATATGTGTCAGAACACACCAGAGCTCAAAACATAACACAAACACCAAAAAAAGGTCAAATTCGAGGGATTTAAATGAGTTTAACCGTATAAATTGTGTGGATTTGGATATAAATTCAAGTTTATCAATGTTTTCAAATGTATTAGATTTAATTTATTTTTAGATATAAGTCGTAGTCTGTAAGGAATACTGTAATTCCATTGATAGTAAATAAATGAAATGAAAAAAATATTTTTGTTTCATAACAGTGAAATACTTACATTTTTGGGGTACAATGTGGATTTTTGAGCTATTTAAGGTGCCTAGACACGTTCAGATTGTATTGATATGTTCATAAAAGTTGTTCAGATTTACCGTGGCTACAATATTGCCAAATATTGTTAGTAAAAAATCAGCGATCCCTTAAAGTTATGCCGAAAAAAGTGAAAAAAAATAAATTTAATCCTATGTTTTTCGAAAAAAAATGCTGGAAAACAAAATTTTTTTGGCATGAAATGTTAACAGACTTTGTTCAACGTATTCTTAGCTACATTATTACCAAATATAGTTAAGCGCTATCACCAAGTCTGAAGTAGCTGTTGCTCAACTACCGATGACACCTTTTTTCAGGGGGTCCACTGATTTTCCGAATCTTTCGAGGCCCATAAAAAAAAATTGGTCACCAAACTGAGTATAGGGTTATACTACCATTTGGTAGTAGAATCGAACCTATACCATCAGATCCGAGTATTTTTTTCACTGTTGCACAGTGTTATTTGTGGCAATATAGAAATTTATTATTAATAATATGTTATACATATAACTATCTTTTTTAATTTTTTTAGTAAATCAATTTTAGAATGGGTCTTTTGTGAGAAGAGTGGCAAATACTACAAAATATTTCAACGTAATATATGAACGGTTGAAATATTTCTCTTAGTTTTCAGCGTTTTCCAATTGTGATATGATAACATTTATTTGCATTTTTGTTTTGTTTATAGATAATTTTATTTCATTTATTTTCAGAAAAAATTTAATTATTTTAATTTTAGATCACGCAATATTTGAAGATAAATGTGATGGATATATGTATGAAAAATGCAGTGCTGAATGCCATTTATAACTTGCAAAAAATAAGTGAGCATACACCGACATGGGAATGTTTGAATTGAAAGGAAATAGATTTGGAAACAATATTTGTAAGTATTATGTATTTCTGAACAAATATATTTTATTTGAAAATCAAGAAATTTAATTTGGAACGCCTATATTAATGTATTAGAACAAAATATATTTACGAACTGACGTTCACATATAATATACGTGTTTTCACACAAACAATGTTATTGTTAAAAAGTTTTCCAAATATAATTTATTTAAAAAGAGTTTTTCCTTTTTTTAATTTTAGTTTAAATTTTTCCTTGATTTCGTGTTCATAATTGCTTCATAAGTACTTCATAATTAAACCTGCTGTTAGATTAGGCCCATTTGGTCCAATTGTTGTATCGTTTCCTTTATAAACGGTAATATATGTATGTATGTATATATATTGCCTTATAATTTTGTTTTACTAAAATCAAAATAATTAGCGTTTTTGCTCAAAAATAATTGTAAATAAACTGCTTTCTTTTCACGAAGTATTGAATAAAAATAAATGTAAAATATTGTCTTCCATATTCATTTTATATGAAAAATGTAATGTTGACCAAGGGGACTCTTAATCTAGGATCCGTACAGATTTGCTAATCTAACAACAGGGTTAAGAATGTCATAAGCAGCATTATCATTTGTTTTACAGAATTAATTTTTAATAAGTTTTTGTAGTTTTGTTTGCTAACAAAACTTAAGATTTTAAAATCTAAGTCACGGTTGTTTTTTTTGAGAAAATTATTTTTGATAACTCAATGTACAAGGTGGCGCAAAAGTAACCTTTCGATGTTTTTTGGCGGTAATTTAAAAAAAAATGAAAAACTTTGATTCTTCTTGTGGATTATTTTTATTTGGTCTTTTAATTTTTTTACATCAAGTCGAGAATATGATGTCATGTAAATGGCCGCCGCCACAGTTGATTGTCATTTGAGCCCTTTTTATGGCATTTTCCATCACTTTAGCCAAAACTTCCGGCGATAGGTCCTCACATTCTTGACGAATATTGTCTTTAAGAGCTGCAAGAGTCTGAGGCTTGTTGACATAAACCCGCGACTTCAAAAAGCCCCACAAAAAGAAGTCTGGAGCGGTCAAATCAGGCGATCTTGCTGGCCAGTGCAAATCGCCAAAACGGGAGATTAGGCGCCCGGGAAATGCATCCTTCAGCATATCGGTTGTGGCACGTGCAGTGTGTGCCGTTGCACCGTCCTGTTGGAACCACATGTTTTCCAATCCCAATTCATCAAGTTGCGGCAAAAATAACTCGTTGATCATTGCTCTGTAGCGCTCACCATTCACAGTAACCGTTTGGCCCGCGACGTCTTCGAAGAAAAAAGGTCCGATGACTCCTCCAGCGAAAACAGCACACCATACAGTGACTTTGAGCGGGTGTAATGGCTCTTCGTGGGTTACACGCGGATTTTCAGTGCCCCAGAAGCGTAAATTTTGCTTATTTACGTACCCGCTAAGATGGAAATGGGCCTCATCACTCATGATTATTTTTGATGAAAAATCATCTTCCTCTTGGTGGTAATTAAGGATGGCTTGAGCGTATGTTAGACGCGATTGGCGGTCAGCAGCTTACAGCTGATGCACCGTCTGGACTTTGTACGGAAACATCTTCAAATCTTGTACCAAAATTCGCTGTAGAGACCGTCGACTGATACCCATTTGCGTGGCACGTCGTCTGGTCGATGTCGACGGCGCTTCCATGACATCCTCGGCTACAGCAGCAATATTCTCTGCAGAACGGCTACTCCGGGGTCTGCCACGCCTGGCAGCATCTCGTGTTGTGTCAGTCTCTTCGAGGCGAGCGGCTAAACGTCGCAGTGTTTCACCAGTAGGCGTTGGACGGCCAGGAAATCTGCGACGAAATTCACGTTGTGCCAAAGTCACCGACCGATTATTGGTCAAATAAATAGTCAGCAATATTCCGCGTTCTGGAGCAGTGTAGCGTAACATTGTTTATTAACGTGTATTTCGCATGTGTTTACTACACAAATGTCAAAACAGAACTGACATTAGGGGCCAATCGCAAAATTTATAGCATTTTCTGATAGGAGGATTACTTTTGCGCCACCTTGAATATGAAAAATGTCACTTTCGCCACTTTCAAAACAATAAGTTTCTATTATTAATAATATCTTACATAAATATTTTTTTTAACTTTTAATACAACAAATTTTGTATGGATCTATTATGAGAATTTGTGTCGTAGAAGAGTGACTAAATATTTCAGTGTAAGTAAGTATATTCCAAAGATTTTAATATATCTCTTATCTTTCAACATTTTGTGATAGTTATATGATAAAATTTATTTTAATACTTTATCGTATATAAATTATTCTGTTTGATTTCTATTCAAATTATTTTTAATTTAGTTCGCGCAATTGAACTTTATTTGGATATATGAAAAATGCAGTGGGGAATTAAAAATTTACAAATTGGAGGAAATGAGTGAGCATCCAAACTATATGATATAATAATATAATATTTGTTTTATATAATTTCTATTTAAATTCCAGCCAAATTTTAGGTTAAAAATCATTAAGGTCGGTTCCGAGAAAAATTGTTCATGGACAACAAATAGAGAAACGAATCCGCTATAGAATCGATACATAACAATACAATATTCGAATAAAAGTCAAACTTCATAGTGTGTTGGCCGATTTGTCTTTATATAATTACATATTGTTTTAAATTATAAAATGTTCAAGGTTATCCGTAATATGTATTATATTTTTTTGTATTTTCCAATATAAAATATAACAAATAAAATATTTATTTAGAAAGATAAAGTGTTGTGTTATTGAATTTTCGATGAATATTAAATGATTTCAAAGAAAATGATTCATTTAAAAGAGTAACATTATAATCAATATAATGTAACGAATT
This sequence comes from Eudasyphora cyanicolor, assembly GCA_963930755.1. Classification (NCBI taxonomy): domain Eukaryota; kingdom Metazoa; phylum Arthropoda; class Insecta; order Diptera; family Muscidae; genus Eudasyphora; species Eudasyphora cyanicolor. The sequence continues at coordinate 254,877,436 of OZ005736.1, forward strand.
TTCCATACATATTTAAAAAACTGTATTTAAATTCAAGTAAGCCTTAAATTAATTACCAGTATATTCTTATATCAAGGACAAACATTTTAAATTTTATTACGATAGTGTTTTAAATTATATGATATTTTACTAAAAATAAGCACGCGCCATACTTAAATTTACGCAAAAATGTGCTTATTTTAAGACCAAACTTAATTAAAAAAAATTCTTAATTCTATAAAATGCATCCTCAAAACAAATACTATTCACGTCTTTAAATTAACTATAAAACCTTCTTATTTTTATAGCGATTGTCTTTGGCTCGAAATCTTAAACTTTACGAAAAATTCATTGATTTTCAGTACGCTTTTTTTTAGTGTAGTGTTAGTCCAAAGGGTAGAAATATAAATATTTAAATATTAAAGCTCTTACCTGCCAAGGGCATAACAAACGTTGAAAAAAAAACATGTATCTTTATCCGGGAATATAGTCAAAACCCCCTCGACTCCGGAGTCGACATTTTAAACGACCTCAACTCTGACTCCGGATTATACAAGGTGGCGCAAAAGTAATCCTCCTATCAGAAAATGCTATAAATGGCGCAAAAGTAATCCTCCTATCAGAAAATGCTATAAATTTTGCGATTGGCCCCTAATGTCAGTTCTGTTTTGACATTTGTGTAGTAAACACATGCGAAATACACGTTAATAAACAATGTTACGCTACACTGCTCCAGAACGCGGAATATTGCTGACTATTTATTTGACCAATAATCGGTCGGTGACTTTGGCACAAAACATCGAATGGTTACTTTTTGCCTAGCGTTGCGTAATGTATTGTCGCCGTAGGATTGATGATTATTTGTTCGGCTTTGTGTTGTTCATTGGATTTGTTATTGTCTGTTCTTAGAAGAAGAAACCACGAGGATTTATAAAGACGTGAAAAATGAAAATTAATGACGAAGAAATATAATTTAATGACCTGTTTGATATTGTGGATGATTCTCTGGGCTATGGAATGAGAAGGATAAGGTGATTGCAAAACCCAGTGGCATCTTCCTATTGCAGAAATTTCTAGAATCAATAGAAATGGTGTCGGCCTACGAATATTTAACAACCTAAGCTTATAACAATTTCAATTTTAAAAGTTAATAATGAGTGTGTATGTTTTTTATAGAGCACAGGAATTAAATTTTGCAGTAGATAAAGGCGAATGATACGAAGGAGACTGCCACCATTAGGGTTACGAGCTGAATTCCGAGAAAAAACAGAGGTAATACTGTGTTGCTGCACATTCGAATGTGTTTTGTTTAGACGTGATTTGCTTAGTGATAAATATGCAAATTTACAATTATATGTTTGTTGTGTTCACGTTTTATTTACTTATAACATTAATAAATGTATTGAAACGCTAATGATGTTTAAATAGTTTTAAATGGGGAGTGGGTAGAGGGGGTGGGGGATTTAGAATGGAAAGTTATCCCAGCGCGTGCTTTATTCGTCCTCAGCAAGTGCTTTAGTCGTCCCCCGCACATTCTATAGTTGTCCCCAACACTTGATTTAAATTATCCACAGCTGGTATTCATTTTGCAACGAAGCGTTGTTGATTTTTGATGCTATATTCATGCACCGCCTTGCTTGAATTCGTAACATACGTGGTTGGTTCATTGTCATAAAAGAATTTGCAAAGATTAAGCACGTATGTGCTTTGTTTTTCGCTGGGTGTACTTGTACTGCCATCATTGGTGTTTCTAAAGTAAGCTATCGGGACATCCACCAATAAACCAATTCTTACGAAACCTTCCTTGAATTAGTCGTTTTCGCTCTTTTTCGATTTATTTTTTTCTGAATCAGTTTTTTTTTCTGTATTTTTGTGTCTGAGGTTTATATGATAAATGAAGAATGCTCTCAAATAATCGTATTCTGGCATGTAAAACTGAAAGACCGGGTTTGCTTTTCCGTTATCCTCTAATTGGTTAAATTTTTTAAAAGTTGAGCCACAAATGTAGCATTGGCTTGTGCAGGTCGTACCAGTAGAAGCATTGCAGATATTGCCGTTTACCATTGTCATGATTAATAAATGTGTGACAAGAAACAGGTTTCCTTTATATCAACCCTTGTTTCGACTAGAGACTTTAAGGAATTGTTTATCTGATCAATTTCTTCCTCTGTAACGTCAATGCTCTCTTTCACAAAACGGAATCTTATTGGCCGACAGTATCTGGGAGAAGCAGGTGTCGGATTTTCCCACAATATTTTTTCATGTTCCTTGCCACAAACTAATCAAATAGGCTTCGTGCCTATTGATTAGTTTGAATTATGTTCGCATCTGAATCGGTATCATTTTCTATTTTTGTTTGAATTCAGATTGTTTGGATCCATCGCATGTCCATTTACAAATAATCTTTAAATTATCTCGTTCAATAGGCGTCAATGTTAATAGTACATCCGTCAGAAATTCAGATAAAAGTCTAACAGTAAGATCAATCAATGGTTGCAATTGACTTTCTGCACTCATACTCGTAAGTTTACATACTTCTTTTTTTGCTTTTTGTACAACTCTATAACGCGGAAAGAACTTTTTATTAGTTAGTCCATATATATTGAATTGTCCTCTGGTTAAAACAGCATCCACGAACATCTGCAAGGCTTGAATAGGTGTTAGATTATATAGATTTATATAATCTAACATATGTTAGATTTATATTTCTTTGATTTAGAATATGCCAAAAAATAATGAATAATAAGATATGTCATCCCGGAGCGAGTAAGTTGTCAGTTACGAACGAATAGAAATTTCAACGAGTAGGTGTTCAAAGAGTGAGTTTTTCCGCGGATTTCGAACCGATTTTCCCGAATTTTTTGTAATTGTCACAATTAAAAAATTATCAATCGATTAGTGCAAAAAAAGTTAAAACTATGTTCGCGGAAACCTGTTTTTTCGCGTGTGACATTTCATTCCTATTCGTTCGTAACTGATAGATTTTGACGTTTCTGGCTGACGGCACATCTGTATAATTTAAGGTCTGTGGAATATGCCGTTTTATAATTTTTGGCACGTGTTGGAGAGTTCGTGATTTCCTTAAGTATATTGGACAAAAACAATGAATAATAAGATATGTCATTCCGGAGCGAGTAAGTTGTCAGTTACGAACGAATAGAAATTTCAACGAGTAGGACTTCAAAGAGTGAGTTTTTCCGCGGATTTCGGACCGATTTTCCCGAATTTTTTGTAATTGTCACAATTAAAAAATTAATATTAATTGATTAGTGCAAAGAAAGTTCAAACTATGTTCGCGGAAAAGTGCTTTTTCGCGTGTGACATTTCATTCCTATTCGTTCGTAACTGATAGATTTTGACGTTTCTCGCTGACGGCACATCTGTATAATTTAAGGTCTGTGATATTGGATGCATGCCGCTTTCCTGTTTTCCTCGGCTCAACTTGTGCTTCATGAACAATAACACCTTTTTCTAAACTACTTTAGAGGGAATGTTCTCAGGTTTTCGCCTTTTAATTCTTTCACTTGACTCTTCAAATAATTTGCTTGGTCGGCCTGGCCGATGTTGCTATTGAACGGGAGTTTCGGAGGTCCCGTCCAACCATAATTTATTTGACTTGAGAAATACGTCTTCCTTTTTATTAGCTTTTGCCCATCATTGCTTTATCTCTGATTTAAAATGGAAAAAAAAATTTTTCGTCAACAAATTCCAACGTGTTAAAATATGGCTTATCCTCTCTTTTCCGCGGCAAATTTTTGCATAAAATATTACTGAAAGTTATAAACGTATATAAGAAATACAGCCGGATCTAACCCGGTAATATAACAAAAACATTAATAAGAAAATATAAATTCCCAAAGAATATATTTTAAAAAGTGTTACTTCGAAACTTTAAAATAATAATTTACATTGATAAAATAATACATACAAATGGAGGTATAATTAATAATGATCGTAAAATATAAATATTCACTTTAAAACTCCACTTAGTCACAAGAACGTCAAAAACTGATAAATAAATATTTGCGATTGCTGTCTAATGCGCGGGTTGTAAAAGTAGGAGGTGCTGGATATTGTTTTCCGGATGGTATTCTAGCCTATTCTTTTGATCTTCAAAGTTTTTTAACACTTTGTAAAATTGACTTTTGGCCGCGTACATTGTTTGCTAAATACATACATAAATTTTGAATTTTGGGTCCGAATATATTCTCAGATTACGTAAAATAAATATGCATTAAGTTACATAGGTATGGAATGTAAATTGTGATTAATTTCTTAAAATTATATATTCATAAAAATATTTTGTAATAATTTACCTGATTTGCTTCAAATACCCGACGCTTTACTGAAATATGACTAAATTACATCAGATCCAGAGCGCAGTTCTGATCGATTCTAATGTCCAACATTCAAACAAAAAAATCTAATAAAGTAAAATTAAGGGCCTGTTTTTGTAACTTATTTTTTGTCACTTCGCACGACTATTGGCAAGCGAATGAAATTTTTGGTTTTTGCACACTTTGTTTTGATGGTAAACAAAGAAGCTTTCAATTATCGCCAACATTTTGGTTCTTATAAGACAACAACGATCGACATGAAATGTCAAATTAGACGATCAGAAAAATTCATTCGTGTCGGTTATGTTTACCGCCCTTTTGAATGATAAAGTGAAAATTGTTGGATAAATGAATAAAAAATGGATAAATGAACCAAACAACATACACATGTATCTTTTGCTGAAGTATCCACCAAAATTTCAAAAAATGTTTTTTTATTAGTTTGCATAAAATGTTTTGAAATCTTACAACCACACTGTTGTTTTTTACATTTTTTCGTAATACCTTAAATTAGGTGACCCAAACAATTGTTTATTATACCTATCGACCTAGAATATCTTTCTGAATTGGTTTGGTTTTGTCCGTCCGTCTGTTTATAAATGTATCCTTGTTACCGAGTACAGGTCACAATTATGCTCAGATCACTAGGAAATTTAGCAAGAACTTCCTTTTTAACTCAAGGACTTACTAAAATGGGTGCAGAAGGTTTCCGATTTAGATATAGCCCCTATATATACATAAATGATCTATCAAACAAACAATTGTGTTTGTTTTCGGTTTTTTAATTATTTCTCATCGTCTAGAAACAGCTGTTGCAACTTTTACAGCTGTTAGATAGGATTGCCCCCGTTCTGATATTTTCGTGTGGAAAAAGCTTTAAGAAATGTCAATAACAACATGAAGGTAATATTGGTCTTTGACAGTAAGACGATGAAGAAAAGAGCTTTCTTACCCAAACGATAAGTGACAATGAACCAAATTAAAAACATGATCGCTTGGGTGAGAATAAGAAGAAGAAAATTATTGCTTGGCTAGCTATCGCACGTCTGCGTTTTGGTACATTTAGCTGAACAGGCTGTAAATCGAACATTTGCAAAAAAAAACTTCTACAAAAGAAATACGTGTATCAGAATATCAGTACAGCCAGAAATACTTTCATAGATTTTTAGTAACAAGAAATCAATTTAAAAAATCCAAAACAATGTAGTGATATGTAACATTCAAGTTGCTCGGTCTATGTTTCTAGGTTTCTATGTCTTTCAGTCAAATGTTACAAAGTGCCCTCTATATGTCAAAGTTTCCGTTTTTAATTATCTGTTCTGAAACACCCTGTTTCAACCACTCCGATGCCTACTTACATTATATGACGGCGCGTTTTCGCCGACATTCGTTACCGTTGGAAAATTTAAAAATGGAGATTTTTTTGGAAAAAAGGGGCACACATTTTAAGGTTCTTATAGAACTACACTAAACAATCAGGGGCATGTTACAGATTCCGTTCCGAAGTTAAAATAAGAAACTGCGAAAAAATTATTTTTGAATGTATAACATTATATGTATATACAATTCCAAATGGAAATTTAAAGTATTTTAATTCTGAAATAAAAATTAACTTAACGTCAAATTTGGATTTCATTCCTATTCCGAACGTCAGTATTCCTGAAGACTATTAGCAAATGATGATGTATAAACTGACCAAGTACATTTTCAATAAATTTGTTTATCAAAATTTAAATGCATTTAAATAGGAAGATTTTTCCCACAAATGAAACAATTTTTTCACAGAATAAATTCTTATATGCAGTAAATCTTTTCATTAAACTTTCGACAAAAAATATTTATCGATTTATCGAATTGACTTGATTGGTTTATGGAATATATCCTCGATCTGTTTTCTATTAATACAAAAAGATGTTACACAAAACTTTTTGTAATGTACTCGTATATTACACCGTGCGACACCAATTTTTGTTCATAAAAATCTTTACATTAAAAAGGTGCAAAAATGGACGTAGAAAATTTTGAAAAAAAATTATTTTACGGATCTTACTTTTCAGTTATTCATATCCAAATTTTAGCATTCTATGTTGATTAGTTTGTTTTTTATAATTATTTTCATTAAAATTTTGTTCTTCCATAAAATAATATAAGCAACTGTGTTTATTTATACCACTAATCAACATAGAATGCTTAAATTTCGATATTAATAGCAGAACAGTAGATACGCAATATATATTTTTGTTCGAATATTTCTACCGCGGATCATAAAGGATAATGAAGGACTAACATTTGCAAGGCCATTTTTGCAACATTTTTACTCCACTTTCTAAAAACAAAAATAGTATTTATATAGCCCAAAATGTGCCCTTCCATTAGAAACCCATATCGTCTTACTATTGGTGATTGACTTTTTGCCACAAAAATGCCTTTTTTGTTTTCGTTTGTAAAAAATGTCGCACTTGCACGGTGCAAAAATGCAACATTTCAGACCTGCATTGTGGTGAACGCTGCCCTACAAAACAGATGTTTTTCAGCGTCGAGCGAATAGCCTAAATACCCGCGTATGTACGTGCGTTCTGTTTTCTAATGAAGTTTGGTCAGATGCTTTATTTAGGCGGCGGCGTGTTCTTTGTTTTTAGTGAGTTAAAAGGCTAGTTTTTTGTATTTTTGTTTTCGATCCTGACCATAAATGCAGCAGTACAAGAGAGTGTAGGCGACATTATTAAAATGCTGCTCCCTGACAGGGAAACATCTTTTTTAGAAAAGAAAACACCATACGACTTTTAGAAAAATTACAAAAAAGTTTTCAATAATTATAATTTTGAAATATTATATCCTTAACAATTTTCCTTTTAAACGCGAACTCGACCAGAAAATAGAAAAACTGAGAACAAATTTTTTTTTTGTTTCAAGTCGGCTTTCAGAATTTTATAGACAATTAATTTCTGTTCAATTTTGTCACACGGTGTTATCTAATAAATATATGAAATCACATGTATATTTTTATTTATCGTTTATTTTTGGTAATTAATTTAAAAAATGCTGTTAAAATAATGCACAAATATGTTTTTTACCAAAAGGAAAAAACTGACCATTTCCATGACCATTAATTTTTGGTCAATTTTGTCACACGGTGTTATCTAATAAAGATATGAAATCACAAGTATATTTTTATTTGTCGTTTATTTTTGGTAATTAATGTAAAAAATGCTGTTAAAATAATGCACAAATATGTTTTTTACAAAAAAAAAGTGAAAGAAGTGTAGCAAAAGAGGCAACAAAAATCTGAAAAGTGGCACATTTAGTATCAAAAAAGTATCAGGGCTCAAAAAGGGTGGAAAAAAACCCTTTAAGGGTATCTCTTAAATAATAGCGAATGCGTCCGGCGTCTGTCAAACTCAAATTTCATCCTATTGTTTTCTGTGCTTAAGCGCCATGGCCACACATCAAACTCGAGTTTTTATGATTGTGTTGGTAAAAAAAACTCACACGTATGGTTTGATGAGAGAGTAAAAAAATATCAAAACCATTTAGATATTTGCGTCGACGCGGCAGAGATTTGACGTCGGTTTTATGTGCGTGTGTCAAAATATCTTCAATTATCATTTTTGATTTGTTTTCGAAGTGTTAAAAGTGTTTTATTTTTTGGTGACAAGTGTTTTTTTTTTGGAAGAAAAACTGGAAATGGAAGAAAAAAATTTTATTCTCGAATTTATCGAAGTGTATCGAAGTTTGCCGGCTTTATGGCAATGAAGTTTGATGACATGAGTTTGATGTGTGGCCGTGATAAGCAAAACAAAATTTTACTAACACATACAAGAGTTTGATCAAACAGTTTGATGTGTGGCCACGGCGCTTTACAACAACACTTTGACAGACGCCGGACGCAATTCACCGGTATTTAAGATATGCCCTAATGCACAAATATGTTTTTTTAAAAAAAAGAAAACATTTTCTGAAGTGTATAAAAAGAGGCACAAAAAATGTGAAAAGTGGCGCATTTAGTTTCACAAAAGAAAAGGGGCGCAAAAGTATCAGGCTGAAAAAAGGGGCAAAATTGTCCACTTATGTGCATAACGGTAACTGGGCTGCTACGTAAATGAACATTCGTGAACGCCTATAACGTTTGTCAAAATCAAATTTCAGCATATTCCTGCTTCACACGAGCCAATTTTTTCCAAGCAAGTCAAAATTTGTTGAAGAGAGGGGTAGGTGGAAAGAGCTCTCTGCCTCTCTCTCCTACATGACTTATTGTTTCTGTACATACAACAACGCCTTGACAAACGCCGTACGTCAACGTCGGTCATTCAAGTTGGTTCCGCTTCCACCCCTTTGAAGTGCTACACACGAAGCAATTTTTTCCAAGCAAGTGTCAAAGTTTTTAGTATAGAGAGGCAGAAAGCTTTTTCCGCCTGCCTCTCTCTCCAACAAATGTTGACTCTTGCTTGGAAAAAATTGCCACGTGTGTAGCACGACTTTCTATCCCTTACCTCGCTTTTCTGTTTTCTCCATTTCTAATTAACTTAACAACGGCGCCAATGTGAGAGAAACATTTTCTTGGCAACACTGTATATAAGATATTTTTATTGGCAATCCTGCATATAAATATTTACAAAAAATATATTGTAAATATGTATGTCATTGTCCGTACATTGGCAGTATTTTAAGAGGGTTGATAACGTTGTTCGATCTGACAATTTTTTTCATATTGGTTGTTACCCTTTTGTTGTACAGTTGAGATATGTATGTATATATTCCATTAAAAAAGCTTCCTAGCCAAAAAAAAAAATATATTCGTCCTAAAAATAATATAAAAATTGCCTTCTGAAATAATTGCTTATTTAAATAAATCGTTGATGCATCTTATTTACAGCGGCACAAAATGCTTTGCCGAGTAAAACGCTTTTAACTACATTCTCTCATATGTTGACGAGTACAGAGAAAAGTACCACAGAACTTGTTTTCCCATCCCTGTGACACATTGCAACTCTGCTACAAGGTTTTGACATTTACAAGCAATAACACAAATACGCTGAAATATATACATTGCTTTTTGGGAAAGTAAAAAATAGACAAGCTTTAAATAGAGAAATTCCAGTTGTTACAATTAGAGGTTTCACTAGCAGAGAAACATATACCCAAGACAACTTAAATCAATAGACAAAAATGCCCGTGAAAAACGGTGGCGAATCTGATGGCGACGTTTCAGGTGGTGAGTCCGAGCATTCCAACTCCAGCCAGGGCCATGAATCCAGTGATGAGGAGGCTAATGAAATTGATTCGGACGACTCATCCGAAATGGATGTGAATGAAATCGAAAGGAGGCGCTCCGAATGCTTAGAAATCCTAGGTAAGGTAAGATTCTTATGTATCCAACGGACTGTAACAAGTGCCCCTCCCCTTTGCAGACCATTTGGAAAAACAATTTAGTCAATTGCGAGAACAGTACTATACCGAACGTATAAATCAAATTGAACGACAGTCGGCTGAGGTACGAAATGGACGTTCTGAGGAATACCTACAACCGTTAAAGGAATTAGACAAGGTCTATAAGAACCGAATCGAGGTGGCAGAGATTTTAAAGCGATATCGCTTGGAAAATATTGAAAATAAATTCATGGGCGAGGAGCAAGCAGCTTTACAGAACTTTGAGGTAATTATCAATTCATTTGGAATGTGAATTCGATAGAAGTCTTTTATTTTATGCAATACATTTGCAGAGTGAAAAACAATTGGCGCTAGACCAAATTTATGATGATCTAATGGAGAAAATAAGACGTCTCGAGGAAGATAGACACAATGTAGATATATCCTGGGATGACTGGGGCAATGACAAACGCCATAGTAAAGTTCGAGGGCCAGCCCGCAAAAAGGCTGTTACAGTCACCGGACCTTTTATTGTATATATGCTACATGAAGAAGATATTTTAGAAGACTGGACAACTATACGAAAGGCTCTAAAGCGTTCAACTATGGCCCTGTAGCAACAATTATGAGACAAAGACGTATTTTTTCTTTCTCTGCTTCCTATTTTCTTCTCCAATAAGGACATTTTTGGTTTTTAGTTGTAGCTTTTAAGATTGCGAATAAAATGTTTTCTAAATTCTTTGGGAAATTTACGAAATTATACTATTTTATTAATTTAATATCCTTTTAATTTTAAGTACTCCCTTACAACATCCACATAGTCGCCATGTATACGAACTTGTCCACTCATTTCATTCACACGGGTGGCGCACTTTTTTCCATTACGTGCTTTTTCTACTATGGCTCTTAATTCCTTTTCCAATTGCCACAGATTACCCTGGACATGTTTGACGACAGTGACTCGACGTTGTCCTCGGAAAGTCCTTTCCAAATAAATGGGCATCATGTGGTTACGTGAACGGGCCACATAGTAAGCAAGCTTGTCAATGTCTCCTAAACCCACCGATGGAGGTTTCCATCCGGATGGGTATTCTGTTTTTGCAACTAATTTGGGAACCACAGCTTTGGGCAGAAGACGTTCGACGTACTTCCATTCTGGCGGATTTTTTAATACTTCAACATCGGGGTATTCTTCTAAAGACTGAACCTTATCCGACGACAAGTAACTCGAAAAACGTGCAGACACCGGCACCTGAAAAATCCGAAATAATATTTGGGCTGGAGATTCACTTTTATGTGGAACTTACTTTCAGGGTTCTGTTGACGGCTTCTTTCACTATTTTCTGCAACAATGCCATTTCTTAGCTCGAGATTTATGTATATTTTTATAAAATTATTCCAAATTTTCCTGAAACTTGTTCGCGTGATTACAAAACAAACACCAAAACAGCTGTTTTTCGTCCACAGTAGTACAATAAATAAGGTATTGGAAAATAATCATCTGATTTACCAGAGCACCAACAAGGGATGTCGACCAAGACTGATTTTAAAAAATTCAGGGACTGCGAGATGAAGAAAATTGCAATTCCATTTTTAATTCTAGAACATAGTAATGATGTAGTTTTAATCTACAAAATTGTGTTCTTTTGATTCTCTCCAATGAAGGTCGGTTTTGATTTCATTCGTGTGAAAATCTGTCAAACTCCATTAAAAACTCGAAAGTTCAATCTGAGGATAATAGTCGAGACTCCGTCTCCAATATAGACTTTTTAAACGATTCGAAGTAAGACTTCGCTTTAAAATATCAAAAATTATTTTACAATATTTCAGTTGGTAACGTTAATCGCATTAACTATTGAAATGAAATGTCGAAAAAGTCTGTCGTTTTCAACTGATGAATCTCATCGACTAGATTCCGAAATATTTAGATTCTCATAGTGAAAATATAGTTTAAGAAACGTTTGTTCTACAAATATTTCAAATTTCGAATACTACGTGTCTGCTTTCGTTTGTAAAACTTTTCAAAAATTAGAAAATTGAAAAACTAAAAATTTTTCTGGAATTTGTCAATTGCTTCAACACTTGGAGAGGATTTTGGAATTTTGAAGAATGCAATTTGGCTGGAGATGGTTTGCTAAAATGGCAATAAATTATTGTTTTACAAACTGCTTAAAAGTTTGTAGTTATTCGAAATATGTAAAAACGAAGAAGTGTCTTTGCAAATGCACTTTGGCCCGCCTTGCCGTTTTCGGACATATCTTAAAGGAAAAAATATTTAACCGCGGCCAAAGGTCGGCCACGCCAAGACACTTTGGACTGCATAGCCGTCTTTGGACTCTCCCCAAAAAAGGAAAAAATCTTTAAATATGGTCCACAAAGGCACATTGAAGCTCGTAGCCGTTTTTGGACATTAATCAGAGAAAAAAATCTTTAAACCCTGTGGAAGATAAAGACGCTTTGGACCGCGTAGTCATTTTTGGACATACCCCAGAGGAGAAAATCTCTAAGCCCGGTCACGCAAATAGACTTTTTTCGGCCTGTTGAACATTGACAGGACCAAGTCTGGAGGATGTTGATATTTTGAGAGAAGAAAAAAGGAGATAATCGGTAGAAATCATACTGTTATATGTATGATTTCTACCGATTATCTACTTTTATAGTGCGAAACGATTTCATTCATCGGAACTAGTTTATGTAGAAGTGAAACTATAGGTCACCAGTGGTAAAACTACAAACTCAGTTTTTATACCCTACACGACTCTGCGCTACAGGGTAATAAAAGTTTGTTTTGGATTAGATGTTTGTAACACCCTAAAATATTGAGGCCTGTCAAACCTTAAAGTAAAGGGTCCGCCAAATAACTTTTTTTTTGGAAAATGCTATAAAAAAACTACTGAATATTTTCTCAAATTTCTTTATTTATTTGAAAGTACAATCCTTCCGGTTAATAATAGAAAATATTTTCATTCAAATGGCTGCCTCGGCTGGCCATGCAGTAGCCTACACGATCGGTCCAATTTTTAAGCACATTACCGAATGTGTGCAGCTGTATTTCACCAATGGCTTCACGAATATTGTCCTTTAAAGCGTCAATTGTCTCCGGCTTGTCGGCGTAACACTTATCTTTGAGGGCACCCCACAAATAAAAGTCCAACGGTGTCAAATCGCAGCTCCGAGGTGGCCAAACGACATCAGCTCTGCGGCTGATAATGCGATCTTCAAAAACAGGGCGCAAAACATCGAGTGTAGCTTCGGCTGTGTGGCGCGTACCGCCGTCCTGTTGAAACCAAATGTTGCCAATATCCTCCTCTTCAATTTTTGTGAACAAAAATTCGTTCAACATGGCCCGATAACGATCGCCATTGACTGTAACGGCCACTCCTTGCTCATTTTCGAAGAAAAATGGCCCAATTATGCCTCTGGACCAAAATCCGCACCAAACAGTGACTCGTTTTGGGTGTATCGGCTTTTCAATGTATGCGTGCGGGTTTTCTGTGCCCCAAATGCGAAAAAATCAAAATCAAATGAAAATCAAAAATGAAAAAAAAAATTTAAAATCAAAATTTTCAAAGTAATGTCGCATTATTTCCCAGCGTTGTTCAAGCGTATACTTTTAGGTTTAGGTTAGGGTGGCAGCCGTATTTTTTTTTTACAAGCTCACATAGACCAGTTTAGGTCCCTAGTGTTACCACGGGCTGAAATGCCCCTCATCGAAACCAACCTGTTTGATATATAAATTTATCGATAGTACGAATATCAGTACTGGAAAGATCAGTTAGGCTGCCTAAAAAGGCCGACCCCAGTATGTCCAGTCGTCGTTTACTCAAAGCGGGACAGTCGCAAAGCAAGTGCTCAATGCTCTCCACTTCTTCCTCATCTCCACAGCTTCGGCAGAAGTCATTGGAGTCAATACCCAATCTTTTGGCGTGTTCGCCGATCAAGCAGTGTCCCGTCAGAACCTGTACTAACGTAGACAATCGTTTCCTCTCTAGTGCGAGGAGATATTTTGACCTTCTCAGGTCATACCTTGGCCAGATTTGTCTAGCTACCCTGCAGGTGCCGATTTCTGTCCATCTTTCATTGGACTGCCTGATTGCTTCTTGCCTAAGCCAAAGCTTGCACGTGGATAGTGGCGCACCAATATATGCAAATTCTTCGAGAATTTGTAATGTCGTCCCTTTCCTAGCAAGTTCATCGGCTTTGCAGTTCCCCGGGATATCCCTATGCCCAGGCACCCATATGAGGTGTATATTAAACTGCTCAGCCATCTCGTTAAGAGATCTGCGGCAGTCGAGGGCTGTTTGTGAATTTAGGGATGTTGCCTCCAGAGAATTGATGGCAGCCTGTCTGTCCGAGTAAATTACAACGCCAGTGTTGGTTACTATGTTGCGACTCAGCCACTTGGCTACTTCCCATATTGCCATTATTTCGGCTTGATAGACACTGCAGGTATCTGGTAGTCTGTGAGCTATATCCAGACTAAGTTCTTCACAGTGTACTCCGAAGCCAACCTTTTCATCAAGCTTCGAACCATCCGTGTAAAAGTGGAGATGGTTTCTATTACCTGGTATTCTGCCGACCCATTCATCTCTGGCGGGAATCATAGTGATGTAATTTCTCTCGAAGGTGTACACAGTTGGTATATAGTCCACTCGGTCGGTTACCATAGCACTACTCTTTGATATCCTCATGTGACCATAGTTTTTGTACCTCCACATTGATAGGCAGTTTAATCTTATTGCCGCTTTGGTTGCAACTTCTCTCGCCACAATATTAATCGGCAGTATATGGAGTAGGGCTTGTAGAGACTCGGTCGCTGTAGTCCTTAAGGCTTCGCTTATGCTCAGGCAGGCAGTTCTCTGAACCTTTGTTAGTAGGTTGGTAACGGTTAGTTTGTCAGTTGCCGTCCACCATACCACAATACCGTATAACAGTATTGGACGAACTACTGCTATATATATCCAGTGGACGATTTTAGGAGAGAGTCCCCACCGCGACCCTACAGCCTTTTTGCAGGAATATAAGGCGACGTTGGCCTTCCTTACACGTTCCAATACGTTAAGTCTAAATAACATTTTCCTATCTAGAATTATTCCTAAAAATTTTGCACTTTCAGAAAAGACTAGATCTGTTCCATTTATCCGAGGTGGAGGGTCCACATGTGGGACATTATTCATCCTAGTAAAGAGAACCAATTCTGTCTTGTTGGGGTTAACGCCCAAACCGCTGTTTCTGGCCCATCTAGCCAACTTGTTCAGAGCCACCTGTAGGATGTCTCTGAGGACGTTTACGAATTTGCCACTCACTGCGATTGCCACGTCGTCCGCATATGCCACGACCTTGCAGCCACAACGTTCTAGATCTAGCAGGATTTCATTCACCGCTAGGTTCAAAATTAGTGGAGACAGTACTCCTCCTTGCGGGGTCCCTCTGTTTACATACCTTGTTAGAGTTGTGGACCCTAGACATGCTGTTATGCGTCTTCTGGTGAGCAGACTTTGAATTAGTCTAATCAAACTATTGTTAACTTTTAGATGTGAGAGTGCCGCAATTACCGCATCTGAGTGAATGTTGTTAAAAGCCCCTTCTATGTCAAGAAATGCCACCATGGTGAATTCCTTGAAATGCAGGGACGATTCGATAGTGCTCACAAGTTCGTGCAGGGCTGATTCTGTAGACTTGCCCTTATTGTAGGCATGTTGGTTCCCCGACAGGAGTTTTGTATCCAGGTTTTCCCTAATGAAATGATCTAAAAGTCTTTCCAGACCTTTCAATAGGAAGGAGGATAGGCTAATTGGTCTGAAGTCTTTTGGCCTAGTGTGTGATATCTTTCCCGCTTTAGGTATGAATACCACTTTGGTATCCCTCCACCGATTAGGGACGTATGAAAGCCTGATACAGCCTACATAAATTTTCTCCAGCCAGGGGATAATGTACTTTAACATTTTCTGCATTTCTGCTGGAGTGATGCCATCTGGTCCAGGTGACTTGAAGGGCTCAAAGCTGTTAATAGCCCAGTTCTGTTACAGAGTTGCCCGCGAAATGTGTGTCGAGCAGTACATTGAGCGACTGCTCGCTGTTGGTCCAGTTATTTGCCTCATCCTGTAAATATCCCACTGTACAGGGTGAAGCAGATAATACCTTCCTCAGCCTAGCGGCGTCGGAGACCTTTTCCACTTCACCACAGAAGGTATACCAAGAGCGCCTTTGCGCCTTTCTAAGCTCCTTCTTATAGATCTTGAGTTGCTCTTTATAGGCATCCCAATCATTAGCGACCCCAGTAGATTTAGCCTTATTGAATAGCTTGTTGCAGGTCTTTTTCATAGCCGTTAGCTCAGAAGTCCACCATTGGGGTTTAGTTTTACCCTTGTACCTTATTTTCGGACAGGCTTCTTCAAGGGAACTATTGAATGATGTGGTGATATGATCGACCAGATTATCCAGACCGGCTTTGTCATTCGGTTCGTACAGAAGTTTAGAGTTGAGGACTTTCTTGAAATTCTTCTCATACAGGTGCCACTTTGTCTTCCTTACATTTCTGTGGACGGCAGGTTTAGGCGCTTTTTCCGCGAGTTTGAACTCAATATAATGGTGATCTGAGAATGAGTGGTCGTCCAGTACATTCCACCCAATAATTTTGTCTGACAGCCGGTCAGTAGCAAACGTTACGTCGAGTACTTCCTGTCTGTCTTTAATTGTAAAGGTCGGTTTATTACCTATGTTACAAATACTAAGGTTGGTAGTTAGAATAAAGTCAAGAAGCGAGTCACCCCTATTGTTTATATCCGTACTACCCGTATACTTACACAACCATATTCGTTCAGCGGAAGGATAAAACTAATTACACTGTGATACAAAATCGAACTTTCCGAATGGGAATGGGATGAGACCAATTGCAAATTAAAGCTGACATTATCCATAACAAAACCTTCAAGGGTTTTTTTCAGTTCAGTGCCAGATTTATTTTACACGCATTTGAAGTTGGTGATTTTGGAACGCTGTCTAACAAGAAAAGATCATTGAAAATTTGATAAAATAATGCTTATTTACTTTTATTATCATGTAAAGCTGTGGTATCTTACTATTTTTGGGGTCGACCTACAACTCACACTAGATGGCGCTGACATACAAATGGTGCTATTTCTTGTCCATTTTCATAGAAAAAACGGTTAAAAATCACCAATTTCTAATACGTGTAAAAAAAATCTAGCACTGAACTGAAAGAAACCCTTGAAGGTTTTGTTATGGATAATGTCAACTTTCATTTGCAATTGGTTTCATCCCATTCCCATTTTGGTTGTTGCACTGTGTTATCTGTCAAATCAGACATGAGCTAAGTGTTACCATTCACGAAATAAGCACTAGTTGAAAAAAAAAACGTTAGATGGCGGACCCTTTATATGGATCGACTCAAAATCACTAGCCCATCTTGATGACACATGTTTCAAACGACATGTATGAAATTCGACATAAGGAAATATTTTTAATCCAGAACATACATACATTTAAGGTAATTATGAGGGTTACACATGTAACATACTTTTACGTAGAACTTTTGGTTTAGTAGCAGTAATAAAAAAGTGCTGATTCACATGAGACAATTATTAGCCAGTGACAAAGTTTCTGGGAGAGAGAGGCACAGAGCTCTTTCCGCCTGCCTCTCTCTCCAACAAACTTTGATACTTGCTTGGAAAAATCGTATCGTGTGAATCTGGACAAATATGAAAACAAAATTGTTTGGAAGAAAGAGTTTTTTGTAGTTTTTTATTTCCCGGACTTTTTTAGTTCTCGGGAAAGCGGGATTTTTTAACCGTTCCCGGGATCCCGCTTAGTGAATATTTTATATATAAAAAATTACTTTAAGACATTACTTTTATTAATTGTCCATCACATTTTACCATAAAATACAAATAAAAATATAATATTTGTTGATATTTATTATTTTATTAAGATTTTATTTAAAAAATATTAAAATTGTCTCAAAAGATAGGATTTTTTCGCAATAAAGGGCAAGATATCGTCAAAACGCTGAACAGATAAAAAAATTATATTAGAAGAAAATGAAGGCTACTTAATTTTGATCATTTAACCAATTCGGAAAAAAATATGCTAAAATATATGTTTCAAACTATGTATTTTTGCATACCACGGTTTATCGGGAGAACTAGAAAGGCTGAGAAGTGTTTTATCCCATATATCCAACTCGATTGCGAAAACCTGCGCCGCACAGTGGAATATTTTCACACAAGACGCGGCAAAAATTAGAAGGAATTGAGCTAGGGCTTTGAAATTTTGTACATATCACTCATTTCGCCTAATTAGCTAGAAACCAATTTGTTGTTTAAATCCGTCCATAAACACGCCTACTTCCCACATAACCTAAAATTAAAAATCTTAGTATTTTTCTCAATTTAGCATTTATATTATTACAAATCGCTGGTATAGATTGTATTTGAGTCCTCAATTATATAAAAATTTCAAGTGCCACGCCCAACGCCCATATATCAATTTCAATTTTATATGATGGTGGAAATTACAGGAAATTTGTTTATAAAACGCTTTGTATCTTTTGATACACATTTTAGTACACGAAAAAAAACACAAAACTTGTAGGCAAATATCGCTTAACCCTGTGCTTTCAATTTCATGATTGTTGCATTTATTTGTTATTTATGTAAAACATTTTGCGCACCATATTCTGCATTCCACACATTATTATCCACACGAGATTATTTTTGATTACCTATACCGTTCTTGAACAAAATGTTGAAGATTTTTTTTATGTCGAGTAATTTTATTTTTTGTTTGTCATGTATCAGCAAAAGAACAGCAACCAATCTTTCGATTGTACTTCCCAAAATACATTTAATTATTCTAAATTTGGGAAATGGTTGGGATAACCAACACTCGATTATTTATTAATATTTTTTCTGTTGTAGTAGCCAATTATTCGTTGCAATAATAATCTTTGGTCTATTGATACAATTTCTGTTGTCAAGATTGATCCAAAAATCGATCATATGGTACTATAATGAAAGTATAAAATTGGTTACCACAACTAACCGAGTGTTAATGAAAAAAACAATCTTAATTCGATTGATACAACCATCGATTTAGTTGCAAGCATTTTCATTTGATCGTATCCATGTTATTATTGTTGTTTCAAATATTTATTTATAAATACAACCGACACACGGTGTAGGCAATATACTTTTTGTTGCTAGTACTATTTATTTTATTGTTACAATCGAATTCCAACCAATTATTTTCCTAGGTGTATATGGCAGCCATATATAAATCTGAAAAAAAGTGCACCATTTTCAATAGGGTTCGTCCTTGAGTCAACAAAAATGTGTGCCAAATTTCCCTACGATCGTTCAATAATGATGGCCTGTACATATATTACAATAATACGTGAATATAAAGACGGACGGACTTAGCTAAATCGACGGTAATAAATGTAATAAACAATAGGTCTATCTCATTTCCTTAGGTTACAAACAAATGCACAAAGTTATAATAGAAAAACAAATACGAAATTCATCAGTCTTGAATTTATGTATATTCGGTTTATTTTAAACTAGAATTTGGAACATTTTAATATTAACAATATGATATAATATAAACTATGGAATCATGTTAGCACACACGTTATATAAATCTACTATTTAATAACGCATATGTGTTTTGGGTAACTCATTGTTACCTATAAGTATCAATGGTATATATATATATTCGTGTATACAAAATTTGAGGGCTATCCACGGTGTATGTATTAACTCAGTGAGAATTTATTTATTCTATGATTAAATTTCTCATTTCCTCCGAAACATCAAAGTTTTTGGTTTTCGTCGTCTGTCTAATTGTATTTATAAGTGGATCGAATGATACAAGCAATAGACTCATCACATCTCCATTAGTTGCAATTCTGCTACATTTTCTAGCGTGACTGAATCGGCATTTTCTATAATCTTTATTTCGAGCCTCCTGAGCTTCTATGGGCAAAACGGCCGCGGCAACGATTTTGCTTCCATGTATCAATATCTTATGGACACTTACTGGCATATACGAGTAGTACCATGGATAGAGATTAACGAAGATATCAGCTGTTTCAGAGCAATACATTCCGAAATTAATACCATTTATAGATAAATTACTATTAATTGTTTTTAGTACAATACTAAATCGTCGTATGAGTTATTCGTCAACGCCAACTATATCGGCTGTTACAGCTGGATCTTCGAAAAATCTGCGTGATGTGTTGCCGTCATTTGTGGTACCCATTCCTTGTTTGACAACATCGACATTTATGCCTACAAACAATCACACAATTACAATTTGCTTTATTTAAAGCGGGGGAAAACATGTAGGTGGTTTCTTTGAACATTTTTTTACCTAATATTAGTTTTAATTTGGCTTGTATCTCCTTTTTGGTTTCTTCCTTTTGATTCTGGGTGTTTTTATTTGTCCTCCATGTTGCAAAACTTTTATTATATGCTATATGCAATATACATTCCATAAGTTTAATTCGTGCATGCAAAGGAGACATGCCTAGTTTCAGTGCATCTTCAGATTCTGGTTTTGCTCTTATAAGATTAAGCTGATTCATCTGACTTGGTTTTGCTTTGCATATCATGCATACAGCCATGGATGTGGTATCTGTTACGATGCTTCCAACTTTACCACCGTGAAGAGAATGCTTTATCCGAACTGATTTATTATGTACGTGGGAGATGGTTTCAGAAAGGTTCTTTATTTCAGTTTCAACCCTATTAACTTCCTGCTTCACGACCTCTGGTGTTTCCTTAACGAACTGAAATTTAATAGGTCTACAAAATCAGATGATGGTCTAGAATTCTTCCAGCAAACTACAGACTCGTCATCATCCTTCCAACAACTTTAATGGTATCAGCGATGTAAGGAACATGCATGAATCACTCATAGTTTCATCTGTAAAATTTTTTTTTATAGTTGCTGAGTCCAGACGATCCATCACATCCCCATTTACATACAAGTTTCATATTGGTTGGCATATCATTTACCTCTTCCTTTGATTTTGCTAGCAGAATTCTCTCCGCAGTATGGTCTAATAAATCCTGGAGACGAACTTCACTAAAGGTTTCTTCTACCGTTACATTTTTAGGAATACATTCTTGTTTGCATGTCACCACTTGATAATACGCTGGAAAAATATCACATCCCACTTCCTTCGCAGCATTTCTAAGTACACTTCATATTGATATTTGAGAGCTATGCATCGAGCATAAGGCTTAGTGCTTTTTCTGGGGAAAACCTTTTAAATGGCGAATTTTCTTGCGCGTTGATAAATTGTCACACTGAGTTGCAATAGCTGACAAACAAGAACTTATGTCGAATTTGCAATCAATCAAAATATCTGTTAATTCACTATAAGAAAAGTTTCCATTATGATACAAATGTAATTAACACAATTTGACTATACACTTTTGACTATATACAATTTCTTTGACCAAATGACATATAATTTGACATATACCGCAGATATTAAAGCTACTGCAATCATAATTCATTTCTGGTTTTACACGTACCAACAAATACGACAACATTTTTATATCCTCACTTTGGTGTGACGAGGGTATATATCATTTACTATGGACAAAAAGTGTAACACATCGAAGGAGTGACCTAAATAAAACCCCAAGTATATTCGGCGGAAATTCGTTTTGGGTCATTTTAAGTCGAATGAACAATGTCCGTCCGTCTGTCTCGAGCTCTCGATAACTCTCGAAAGGAGTAACGGATTGAGTTCAAATTTGGTATGGGATAATATTTTTTCTATCTCAGGCTTAGTTCTAAGATGGGCCGTATTTGCCCACTCCTTCCAGTACCTCCCCCAAAAAGGGCAAGAATGTTGTGAAATATTGATTATGTAATAACTGCTATACTATAGACTCGAATCAGCTCTGTGAAAAATTGGTGTTATCACCACGCCACTTTTTGACCCCCCACACAAAATGGCCAAACCATACAACAATTTAATATAATAAAGGGTGGTTAAATTGTAAGGGCCGATGTTGAATATGAACCATACCTAAACGTTAAGTTTTTTTCCGCATTTCATTTGACATTTCTCAATTTCAGACTACCTCAATTTGAACCATGGAAAGATACACAATCGAGCAACGCGTTAAAGTTTTTAAGCATGCTCGCCCAGTTCGTTTGGTGCGGCTCATTTCTTCGAAATGAGGCCGGTCAGGCAGTTACTGTGAATGATGTTCGCTATCGTGAGATGATAACGAACTTTTTGTGGCCCGAATTGGAAGATATTGATGTGGATAATATGTGGTTTCAACAGGACGGTGCTACTTGCCACTCAGCTAACGAAACAATGGCTCTTTTGCGCAACAAATTCAATGGCCGTGTTATCACACGTCGTGGCGATGTCATTTGACCGCCAAGATCATGTGATTTGACACCGTTGGAGTTCTTTCTTTGGGGTTATTTGAAAGAAAAGGTGTACGTCGATAAGCCAGCAACAATTCAAGAGCTAAAGAATAAGATAATTCGGCACATTAACGGCATAGAACCTCTATTATGCCTCAGCGTCATCGAAAATTTTGACCATCGGATGG
The DNA here is from genome assembly GCA_963930755.1 of Eudasyphora cyanicolor. Classification (NCBI taxonomy): domain Eukaryota; kingdom Metazoa; phylum Arthropoda; class Insecta; order Diptera; family Muscidae; genus Eudasyphora; species Eudasyphora cyanicolor. Next base: position 254,899,730 of record OZ005736.1, read on the forward strand.
AGGTGTGCCGCCGAGGTCGCGGCGGCCATTTGGCCGATATTTTGTTCCATACATAATTGAACCATACCAATATTATCATAATAAAAAGAAATGACAATAATTTCCTCAATAATTTGTGTTTTATTCAAAATCAACATCGGCCCTTAAAATTTTACCACACTTTATCTCATCTGATTAATATCTTATAATTCGGCACAGTGCAATGTATTCAAAGTATCTACTGTTCAGCTAAAAATAAGTGTATTTGTTAAACCCCTTTTGGTACCGACCATAAAAATTGACAGAATAATTCGTGTAATATTCAATATTACATTACTTACCTTGGTCGGTTTTCCCGACTTAAACTTTTTTGTTATAATTGCTGTCAATTTATCATTTGCCCCTTAAGGTATGCTTCGGTAATGTTGTTCAATATATATTACCTGACGGTTAAGCTAAATTCAAAACTATTAACTGCTTGTTATTTGGCCTCCCTTCGAATTATTTTTAGGTTAGGTTAGGTTAGGTTGAATAGAGGAGACGTTTAAAACGTCTCATGTCCATGGACATACACTTAAGCCAGTGGTTCGGCCTGTTGTGCGCTCCTTATTTATGATTTTCATACCCCACGGATTACAGAAAATCGGTACTAGACACGTATTTTCTCAGTATCTTCCAGTCATATCCTCTGAGATGAGTCAAGTCTGGCAATACGTCGGAACCGAAATATCGGGATCTTGCATGTGTGAAAGCTGGGCAGTGACACAGAAAATGTTCTATCGTTTCGATGTTTTCCCTGCATGCCCTGCACTCGTCGTTTTCTGCTAGTCCTATGCGATGAAGATGTGCCTGTAAGCTTGAGTGTCCCGTTAGAACACTTATCATCTTACTAATCTCGATCTTGTTTAGTTTCAGAAAACTACTGGTTTTCTTCTCATTTGGGTCACCCCACAGTATCTTTGCAGTTGCTCTATTCCACACAGTTTTGTGAGCCATCACTGCCCAATGCTTCAACTCATCCTTCGTGGCTTCGAAAGGTTTCCAATTTTCCAAGTTTATTACTCGAAGTTCTCTGCCTTTGAAGCCAAGCTGTTTGCTCGTTCATTTCCAATCACTCCGTTGTGTCCTGGTACTCAGAAAATACGCAGTTGACCATGGACTGAGTAATTATTTATCGTTCTTTTACAGTCTAACACGGTTCTGGATTTAACCTTTTCCGATGTTATTGCTTTGATCGCCATTTGGCTATCTGTGAATATGTTGGCATATTTAGGCTTTGTGGTATTACTGAGCCAGTTAACACACTCCGTGATTGCTCGAACTTCTGCTTGAAATACTGTGTTATGGTCTGGGAGGCGGAAGTAAAGTTCGACTTCTGGTTCATCAATAAAAAGTCCCAGACCCGTCCTTCCTCCTAGCCTGGACCCATCAGTGTAGCAGCTGGTTCCCACTGGCGCATGAGCAAGTGTTCCGTTTTCCCAGGAGCGTCTGTCTGGCACGAACGATTCACAGGTAGCTGTAAGCCGCACTTCAGGAATGCGGTCGGAGATTTCCGTTGTTTGAATATGACCGACCAGTGATTGAATTATTTTTACGTGTACATGTCATTGGAGGAAAGTGCTTCCACTCAAGCATACAAGCAGCTGAAAAATAACCACTTACCTCAACGCTTACAATTATAGTAAAAGTAAGCGTGGACAAAAGAAATAATTTTACGAGCGTGTGTGTGTGTAGTGGACAGGGTTGCCAGAACTGGGGTTTTGACCCCAATACTGGGGTTTAGTCAATGCAAATTGGGATAAAAAAATAATAATTTGGGGGTGGGGTTTTTGTTAGGGGATTTTTGTAAATTTTGTTGGGGTTTATTTGATGCAATATAAAGATTTTCTTAATCTTGTATGATATTTATCCAAAAATGAGCTCGAGGTCTATCTATTATGATTTTTTATGTGTTTTTTTTATATTCATTCAATATTTCGTCTTTCGTCGAAGGACATCATCAGGATCAGAAAATATAACTGCGAAAAACCTTAAAATTATCCGTAGAAAATTAGTATGGACTCCCATCGTTGTTGTCTGTTGTCATACGCATGACAACACGAAACACTTTCATTTTTTAAACCATTTTTAACGAGTATTTTCTAAAATGATTTTACAAAATCTGAACTTTGTGTTTAAAAATAGTACGAGACTTTGCACTATTAAGTATAAATTGCCATCAAATGAAAATCTGAAAAATTAATTATAAGGATGTTTTTTATATTCTGACCTCCTGACACCACAAAAAGATACGTGAAGCGGTTAAGAAGATAAAACAATTTTAACAAATGGTATTTTTAGAAAATATCCTGAGATCTGTACCATAAAAACTAGAACAAATTTTGAAAAACTAAAAACGCCAAAAAAATCGTCCCTAGAAGAGGAATGTTCAAAGTTTATTAAAATCAAAAGAGTGATTTTTAAAATGGTTGTTTTTAAATTAATTTCGAGTCTGCAGTTTTTTACATGTCTGACTTGTTTTCAATGAAAATAGTTTTATGTGGGGTTATATTGGGGATTTTCTTGTGATTATGTGGGGACAACAGCAATTTTTTTCTGGCATCCCTGGTAGTGGATATTTCCGAGTTGCTATTGCTTGTTCACCACCATCAGTGGGGCAAAGAGATTGTATATAAGAAGAGATACCATTTCATTCACCTCAACGAAAGGTGAATACCGACTCGTGAGCAAAGATGAGTTCATGAAAAAATTTATTGAAAAATCGTGTATTTTGTGTGCTTTTCTTTCACTTTTTCACATGCACGTCAGTAAACACACAAAATAAAATTCTTATACATTAGTTGAAACAAAGAAAACGGAGAAAAAGCTCGTTTTTAATCTATTTAAATTTCCTTTATGTCCACCACTTCGATAGAAAAACTCACCTCTGCACATGAATTTTCGCCGTGGTATCTCTTTATAAATTGAATCTCTTTGCAGTGGGGAATGTGGTGAGAAAGTAGAAGAGCGTAAAAAACTGTTAAGAGCCAGGGATGATAATTGAGAGCAACCAAATGGTACAAAAATCGTCCTAAAAAGGTACTTTTTCGACCCAAAAAGTATCTATTTTAAAAATTGTTTAAATTCTTCTTGAGATCTTGAAATATTGAGATACAAACAAATAATTAAGATCCAGTAATACATTAACAATTTCTTGATAACAAGCTACTAAAAACTTATAGCAGCATAAAACCTTTGGTTTAAACTATCCTAAACTTCATTGTTGGAGCAAATTAAGCACACATATAATTGTTAAATATCTGAAATGCTTCATTTTAAAATCGAAGCTTTCTTGTGATCAAAGTATAGGTCGCAAATATAAACCGATATTTACGGAAATAGATACAATATATATAATTTTTGATCCCTATTGAAAATGGGGCATATCGGTCCTTGTTTTGATTTAGGCTCTATATAGATGTACCTTCCGATTAGAATTCTTTACTCTTGCGATTAGAATTACATATTTCCTGACGTTGCGTAGCTATGTGGATCCATGTCGAAAGAGCATGTGACGACATCCATAATTTTTTTGTAAAAGTATATATTATATCGGGCAACGACCTGTTTGATAATAAAAGTATCAAATGTGTCGCGGGAGTATCACGGTACTTTGAGGGTCTGAAAAGTACCAAAAAATGTACTAAAGTATCAATTTTATCATCCCTGTTAAGAGCGTAAGATTTGGTAGAGCGTATACTTGGGAGAGAGTAGTTATCGATTATTGTCGTCATATGGCGAGAAATTTCATTTGCCGGGAGTTGGGATTGAACTCGTGACCTCAGGGTTTCGTAGTTGAGCATCACAACCACTGGCCTACCTCGCGATTCATAGACAAATCGCTTAATAATCAAGTACAAAAATATAACCCATCAAAATCTTAGTAAGTAAATGTCGTTACCACATGCATTACAAGGTAATGATATCTCATTATCGCCACCATTACTTTCGGTAAATAAATAACGACTAACTAAATGATGGCAAAAATAAGTTGTTATTAGTAATCTAATTTAGAGAATTTAAGTTGAATTTATAAACTTTTCTTTAAATGATTTAACTGAATACATACTACAACGTATATATGTAGGTTAAGTTAGGTTAAAGAGAGGGAACGTTTAAACGTCTCATGTCCATGGACAGACACTTAAGCCAGTGGTTCGGCCTGTTGTGCGCATATATACGAGTACGTAAATCATTTAAGAAAAAATTATAAATCGTAAATTATTTAAAGAAAAGTTTATAAATTAAAATGAGATTTTCTAACTTAGATTACTAGCAATAACTTTTATTTGCCATTATGTTGTTAGACGTTATTTATGGTTAACTAAGTCCCTAGTTTATCAATATTTGTTAATTAAAAGACCTCGTTCAGCCTCGGGAGTATAGTTTTATCCTGGAGAAAATGAAACACCCTGATTTTTTGCAACTTGCAAGTAAACCACAGATTAAAGAGGAAAATGACAACACAATTATATTTTTTTTAACGCAAAAAACACTACAAAAGGTTCTGTATAGTATGACTTAAACGAAGTTCCAATGCGTTTCATAGGTTAGGAGATATGGACTTACAAAATACTCACTCATAATAATTCGCTTTGCGAAAGCGAATTATTCGCATCATTTTTATACCCTACACCACACTGTGGTACAGGGTATTATGACTTTGTGCATTTGTTTGTAACACCCAAAAGGAGAAGAGATAGACCCATTGTTTATTATACCGATCGACTTGTAATCACTTTCTGAGTCGATTTAGCTATGTCCGTCTGTCTGTCTGTAGACGTATTCTTGTAATCAAAGTACAGGTCGCAATTATGGTCCGATCTCAACGAAACTTTGCACATATCTTTTTTTAGGCCCAAGGACGATCCCTATTGTTATTGGTCAAAATCGGTTGAGATTTACATATAGCTCCCATATATATGTACCTCCGATTTGGCATATATGCACTGTATAAGCAACATTTTGTAACCGATTTGTACAAAAATTGACAGAGAGTAGTCTCGTGATACACTTAGATACAATACAAAATTTGGGGGAAATCGGTTCAGATTTATATATAGCTCCCATATATATGTTGCACCCGATTTGACATGTAAGCGCTGTAGAAACTGTATTTTATATCCAATCAGTACGAAATTCGGCAGAAAGAGGTTTCTTATTACATGAAGGAATACTGCCAAATTCGCAGAAAATCGGTTCAGATTTCGATATAGCCCCCATATATATGTTAGCACCGATTTGACATTCAAGCGCTGTAGATACTGTATTTTATATCCGATCAGTACGAAATTCGACAGAAAGAGGTTTCTATTTTACATGAATGAGTATTCAGGGAAAATCGATTCAGATTTATATATAAGCTCCATATATATGTTCCTGCTGATTTGGTTACAAAGCGCTATAGAAGTTGTACTTTACTTCCGATCATTACAAAATTCTCCAGAAAGATGTTTCTCAATTTAGGAACGAATATTGCTTAATTTATCGATTACCGGTTCAGAATTAGATATATCCGCATATATATGTTCTTACCCATTAACCAATTATTCCAAATTATTATCGCAATAACCCTTATCGCATTGTTAGGGAGGTGTAGGGTATTATATAGTCGGCCCCGCCCGACTTTCTGCCTTTCCTTACTGGTTAACATTCGCATTCGCAAAAAGCAACTTTGGAATATTCGCTTTCGCAAAAATATATATCTGTATTCGCTTCCCTTTGTTAAAGTCGTCACATCTTCTTGATCGCTTCACATATATTTTAAAGTTATAAATAATACCAATGAAAATCTTTGCAACTTCTCTTCAAAAGAGTTGAATAAAATATTTTTACCCTTGTGGCAACAGGAGGTCAAAATATAGAAAACCTCCTTAATCCTTGAATATCCAGGAAAGTTAAAAAATGCATGTCCTTAATTTTGTTGGTACTAAAGGATCAAACTATTATGAAGTGACCATGAAAAACTCGAAATGGATTCTTGATATATCATCCAAAAAACTACCAATTGTACTCAGTCAAAATTATAGTTTATTCCGATACGTGGCGCTATACTCGTATTCGTCTTATTGAAAATTTCCACAGTTATGGATCAATATGACGGAAACACTTTGGTCTTCAGCTCAACTCCACCGTGAGAAAAGCACAACATAACATCAATTACAGATCAACCCCTAAATTCTCTGTGCCACAAAAACTACAATGAATTTTGAAAAACTATAAAAGACAAAAAATGCATAAAATTCGTGCATAATTTTAAAAATGAGTGAGTTTTTGATAATTTTGCTTTGTAATTTCCCAACTGCAATACAGACATTAAATTTTTAAAAGTCAGTATATTGGAATGGATCTAAATTGTTTGCATTGGTAAATCAATTTTTGAATATTCGCTTCGAATTCGCAAAAACAAAAAGTATTATTCGCTTTCGCAAAAGTGCATATTTCACTATTCGCTTTCGCATCCGAATTCGCAAGAAATATATTTCAATATTCGCATGCGCTAAAGCCACTTTCGTTACCTTTGGAACCATTGTACCATTTATGAATTTCAAATGCTTGTAGCGCGATATTTCGCCAAGATATCGGCAAAACCTTTAAAAATTTAGTTAATTGGAATGTTCTTTACAGATTGGAATCCAAAATGTTGAGATTGGGCCTCATGAAAATTGGGAGTTTTTGCCACTCATAATACACTGTGCGCCGTGGAGTATTCTTTGTCTTTACTTTTTTAGCGAGTTATAAGGGAATCTATGCATCTTGATGTCGTAGGTAAATTTTTTGCATTCACTCACCATACATAACTCATTTTCCGTGTCACAGCAAACATTTTTCAAAAATAATTAAAAATTTGGCAGAAAATATGTTACTGCCTTTGCACATATTGTGGGGCGTTTTTTACCCTAAATTTAGTCATACGAGGGTATATATCGTTTGCTACGGACCAAAAGTGTAACACACCGAAGGAGACCCTAAGTATGTTCGGCAGATATCCGTTTTGGGTCATTTTAAGTCGAATGAGCAATGTCCGTCCGCCCGTTTGTCTGTCTGCTGGCTGATGCGCACGATAACTTTGGAAAGGAGTAACCGATTGACTTCAAATTTGGTGTGTGGTAATATTTTTCTCTATCTGTTTGAAGATGGTTCATATTGGTCCACTCATTCTAGTACCTCCCCCATAAAGGGTTAAAATGTAGTGAAATATTGATTCTTTAATAACTTCTATACTATTTATTCGAATCTTCTGAAATTCCACACATAGTATTAGTTTATTAGTCGCTATCTCCTCGAGAAAAACGGGCGTTATTGCCACGCCCCTTTTGGTACCACCCACACAAAGGTACCACTAAAAAAATGGGCGTTATTGCCACACACTTTGCACAAAAAGTTAAGAGGTTATAGCGTGAGTGTAGCGTTTTTGAAGTGCCTATAGTCCTGTGAATAATGGGCGTTATCACCACGCCCCTTTTTGTCCCTCCCACACAAAATAGCCAAATCATACCAAAATTTAATATCTCATAACGTTAATATACCAGTGCACATAAACGCTTAGGGCCTTATTCATAAAAAGTTAAAGAAGGTTTGAGAAACGCTTTAGCCGTGTTAAAACGTTCTTGAAACCTTCATTTTATGAATAAGGGCCTTATAATTCGACACAGTGCAACGTATTTAAAGTATCTACTGTTCAGCGAAAAATGAGTGTATTTGTTAAAAACTTTGTGGTATATAAATTGACAGAATAATTCGTGTAATATTCCATACTAAATTACTCACAAAGTGAGGGTATACCTTAGTCGCTTTACCCGACTAAAACTTTCTTACTTGTTCTTGATAGCACAACGTGAGATGGAAAATTTTCAAAGAGGACACATACTTAAAAGCTTCTGCAACACATTCTCCATTCAGATCATCTTGCAAATACTAATAATTTTTTAATAATCGGATTCACTCGAAATTTGCTGGCATACAAATTTATCAAATAGTTTCTTTATAATTTAACCGGATTTTTGGTAAACTATTTTCCAGTTTTTTAATGCTTTCGCCAACGTCTACTTACAACTATAAGGCTTTTGGACGGTAGATTCTTTCTTATTTTTTGCAAGTTTTTCATTCGTAAACTATTTGTTTCTTTTCTCTGAACTGTTTGCAAATTGGTTTAATTCCTACGAATCAATCGCTTTCATTCTGACTCCATGTCGCAAACTTCTTTTCATTTTTCTTCATCAGTTCTTAGAGTATCCCTCCATTTTTAAAATCCAAATTCGATAAAAACATATAAAAAAACAAAATTGTTTACTGAAAAAGATTGCACAGTGCGACAATCGAAAAACCCTGGGACGCGATATTATTTTTCTTGTATGTAATGTCGAGTAAAAGAACCGCCCCTATGCAGGCTTCAAATCCACAAACATTTTGTGGATTCGGATTTGCGAAAACTCTTCCGGATGTGATCGTCAGCCCAGGGGCGAACATTTGTTTTACGAATTTTGCCGGACACCCTGAAAATCTTAACTTACGGGTAAAAAACGGTTTTCGTGACTGCGAACCTTTACGACTGTAACTTAGTTTATTATAAACCGACTTCCAATATCTCAACTGATTTATTTAAAAATGTATTTGTCCTGAAAACAGATTTTTTCATTTTTTTTCGCCATTTTCTAATTTAGACAAAGTTTTTATAAATTATTTTGTGAGATAAGATTTACATAAATACTATTTTTGTAAGGAAAAAAAGCAAATAGTCTGTTAAAAATCCGTTTGTAATTGACTGAGTAATTAAAGTTTCATTGAAACTAAATCGATACATAAACACAAGTTTTGTCCATACAACTCAATAATGTTTGAGTTGAATGACGATTTTTAACTCGTCATTATCGTCGAAACTAGTGTTCCGATTTAGTTTTAATAACTCAGTCAATTACACTATGCAACAAAAAAGTTTTTTTGTGTCCGGGACCTAAATACTTTTTTGAGGCATCCCAGCAAACAAAATGTTCAGAATTCGGTCCGAAATCGGTTCGAAAATCGGATAAATCATCCGATTTCGTATCGGATGTCAGACCTATATCGGTACCAAAAAAACATTAAAGGCTGGGTTAGGCAAACGTAACCGTAGCTTAACGAATCAGATGATTCAATCAGACATATGGAAATCAGTGTAAACGATTAGCCAACGAAAACGAAACGTAAACGGACGGCTGAATCTGCTGAAATTTGATTTGGACGGTACGTTTGCGTGAATTTGCAATCAAAATCAGTAAAAAGAAAAAAAATTATGCGAAAATTTTGAAAAGTAATGATGAATAAGTAATGAAATGATAAATTAGTAGCAAATAAATATAAAATAAAATGAATTTGTTGCTTTTTTGTTGTGAATGTCTGAGTCATATGTCACGATTTTGAAGTTTTGGGTAATTGCTCCAGCGGGCAACGTTACGGCGGCGCTAAAGGAAGGAAATCTGACCGTTTTCGTACCGAATTCTTATCGAGTGTCATATAAAATGCGTGTTTGTTTGTTGTCTTCTTAATGTTTGTCTTCTTAATATTTTCACAGAATGTACATGTGTGGGGGGTGGTGAAAATAGGGTACTTGAATTTTCGATGTACCAAGTGGCATGGCCCCGCTTATATATGCCAAATTTTGAAATTGATATATCTTGCACAATTTGTTAGCTAGAGTGCTGTAATGTTGTACATATGTATCTGGTAGCAGTCTACGTGATTGGTCCAAAAATGGGCGGGATCGGATCAATGGACATGGCCCCGCCCATATAAACAAATTTTAAAATTGTGATATCTTGTTCAATTTTTTAGTGAGAGTGCTGTAATTTTGTTATATCCATCTGGTAGCAGTCTGCATGATTGCTCCAAAAATGGGCGTAATGGGACAAATAGGCATGGCTCCGCCCATATAAGCCAGATTTTGAAATATTTTACACAATTTATTAGCGGGAGTTCTGTAATTGTATATGTATCTGGTGGCATTCTACGTAATTGGTCCAAAAATGGGCGGGATAGGACCAATAGGGGACGCCCGAACGAGTGAGACAAGTTTTGAAATTGAAATATCTTGCCAATTTGTTATGAATTTGCCAAATGTATCTGATGGCTGTCTACGTGATTGACTCAAAATGGGCGTGATATGACCAGGGGCGCGACCCCGCCCATATAAGTCCATATTTTCAATTAATAGATCTTGCACAAGTTTCTAGCGAGAGTTCTGTAATTTTTTGTATATGTATCTGGTGGCATTCTACGTAATTGGTCCAAAAATGGGATCGACCAGTGGTAGTGGCTCCGCCCATATGAGCCATATTTTGAAATTGCTATATCTTGAGCAATAAGTTAGGGGGTTTGCTGTAATTTTGTGTATATGGATTTGGTGGAAGTCTACGTGATTAGTCCAAAAATGGACGGGATGAGAAATCTAAAATCTGGGGCAAATAAGTGGACCGGGTCCAGCTAGTAATACTTATAAACAAAAAGGTTTCAAGAAAAATAAATCTCATCTTCTCTTATTTATATTTCCTACTGCCGCATCTATAATAATACAAAGAAATAATAACAAAAAAATGCTATAACAAAAAACTTGGGAGTAATCTTGGATCAGATACTGTACTGGAAAGATCACCTTGAAGAAAGAGTTACAAAAGCCCACAGATGTTGGTCGTTGTGCAGAAGAGCTATAGCCCAGCAAAATCTTGGTAAGTACATGCCATTACCACCGGGATTACCAGGTAATGATATCTCATTATCGCCAGCATTACTTTCGGTAAATAAATAACGACTAACAAAATAATGACAAAAATAAGTTATTACTAGTAATCTAATTTGAACTAAAAAACTTTTCTTTAAATGGTTTACGATATATCGATATCTCTATTCTAAAACATGCTTAGTCGAGTTAGCATGCTGTTAGGGAGATAACATTTTTAATTTCTAAATATTTCAAATTATACTCAGTCAAAATTTGGTGTTTATCCGTTAACCAAATCAAAAGTTATTCACAAAACAGTACAGGTCGCTAGATTTGCCGTGCGTGTACTAACCAAGATATTGATGTATTATATTTATGTTCTTGATTATTAAGCGATTTGAATATGATTCGCGACGTAGGCCAGTGATTATGATGCTAAACTAAGAAACCATGAGGCCGCGAGTTCAATCCCGTCTCCCGGTAAATTAAATTTTCTGTATATGACAACAGCAATCGATTATTACTCTCCTGCAAATTTTACACTCTTTCCAATGTTACGCTCTTCCCAATTTTTCGCTCTTCTACTTTCTCACCAATAGCAAAGCAATAGCAAATCGGAAATATCCACTACCACCACCACACAAACACACTCATAAAATTATTACACATCCACGCTTACTTTTTGGATAATTGTAAGCGTGGGTTAAGTGGTTATTTTTCAGCATCTGGTATGTTTGAGTGGAAGCACTTTCCTCCAATGACATGCGTGTGTAAAAATAATTCGAAGGGAGGCCAAATTATAAGCAGTTACTAGTTTTGAGTTTGGCTTACCCGTCAGTTTATTTGGTAATGAGATATTTTGCTGGGAGGTTCAAAATGGGACTACGTCCAAATATGACACACTGGCTTTACATGAGCGTGATTAGACCACTAACACTACGCAACAAAAACTATTTTTTTTGTGTCCTAGACCTAAAAACTATTTTTTTTGTATAGATTGTGGCATACTGTTATATAAAATCAAAACCAAAAATTTTTTTATGGATACATTTTTTTTTAAAAATTTTTTTATTGAAAATATTGTTATTGTCGAAGGTACCCTTATGGCGAATTCTTTTCTGCAAAAAAGTGCAACATTTTCATTGCCCTTTTTCCGAAAACGGCACTTTTGTGATACTTTTTTGAAATTTGTTAATTAAGTTACTCGAATTAAGCACAACTAAAATTTCAAAATTTCAAAAAAGCCATATAATAGTGCAGTTTTCGGAAAAAGGGCAATGCAAGTGTTGCACTTTTTTGCAGAAAAGAATTCGCCATTAGTATTTGCACTACAATTTGACTTATACGTTATATTGAAGCTATTAATGTGGGCTACCAATGTTGGAAATATCTCTTTCACTTAGAAACAGTGGTCTAGTAACATTCATTAAACAAATTGGAAAAAGTAAATTTAAAAAAAAAATCCTGGGCGAAAAAAGCATAAAAAATAGAAAAAAAAATCGAAAAAAAATGTTTGCATCCTAGCAAGAAAATAATGCATATTTGAAAAAAATCTATGGATAAATGTAGAAATTATAGCCCTTTTGGTAGAGGTAAGAGAATTTCAAAAAATTTTTTTTTTTAATTTCTGTTTAATAAGCGAGTTTATTTATCACTTTTATTTATATTATGTACATATGAGTTTATTTACATGTACAAGTTTCATTAGAAGTACTTGTGAGTTCTTTGTTGACGTTTGTAGATTTCGGTATCGGTTTCTCTAATGAGGAACCAAATATAATCTCCCATCATTCTTTCATCCCAGTGCCCTTGGTAACGCCGCTCGATGGACTTCAATTCTTGGTAAAACCTTTCGCCATGTTCGTCGCTTACGTCGCACAGTGGCGCCATTTGAGTTTTTTCGTTGCAAAAATCATATCTTTTGAACCGAATAAGATAATTGAACAGTTTAAACGGCATATGATAGATAACTGTTCAGCCTATGAAATGAGCGTTTGGAAAGGGTGCTACGCTTTGTAGGGGCCTACTTATGGGTTATCAAAGTTAAAATTTGTAGAAAAATCAATTTTATGGTAACTAAAAAAAATTATTTTTACATTTTTAGATTGTTTTTATTTTTTTTTCTTTAGGGTTTTATGTTTTAAATTATTACCCAACAAATTAAAAAAAAATACTTTTTTAAATTAATTTTTTCAATTTTCTGTAAAATATTCATCACAATTCGTAGGAGGAGGTATATCTAAAAGACTAATCATTTCTAAACTATAATTATTTTCTAACTCTATTCGTGACTTCACATGCCGCAGGGAAGAAATAAGTGGATCGGAAGATGCTGCCAACATGATGAAGAGGTCCTCATTTTGCCTTACCTTGATGCTTTGAATGTGTTCTGCAATCTATATTTTTTATAAAATTTGTTAAGAGACTCCTGTGCTTCTTCAGATTATACCTTTGCCATGCGTCAATATTTTATGGACGGTCGGGGTCAACTTCTTCTGTGGATACATTTCTGCTAAAAGAGATGCAGTTTTCGATGCATATTCTCCATATTTTGTAGAATTGACATTTTCTTTGCAGTTTAAAACATTCAAGATCGTTCCCAATCTTTTCACAATTTGATTGTCAATTCCAGTGATTCTAGTTACTGCCTCATCATTTTCAAAAAATCTCCTAGAAGTGTTTCCATCGTTTGAGTTACCGTATCCGTGCTTGGGACAGTCTACTTTTAGTCCAACTTGTTTAAAAAAAGCATCCTGTATTTGCTTCTTTCTGATCTTTTCCTCATCCTTTATTGATGTATTTTCATCGAAGTTTTCCTCCTCTTGTGGTAGGGTATACGCCAGTTTTAGCAAGAACTCCATACACCTTATCCTTGCGTGCAATGGTGACATTCCATATTCGTAATTCTCCTCGTTTGTAGAATCGTTTAAATTACCAAAGTTCTTCTGACTCTTTTTGCAAATCGGGCATGACAATGTTGAGGTTGTTCCTGTCAGTTCGTTAACGACTTTTCCGTCAACCATGGTCAGGTGGAACTCGTAATTGCATTCAATATATTTTCCTTCTCCAATTTGCAACTTTGTAGGCTTAATCTTGCTTATTTGTTATTCAATGTCCTTCACCGTGGTCCTTATGAGTTCTGCCGATTCCCTTGCAAACTGAAACATTATTGGTCGGCAATAATGCACTGATGACGGACGTGGATTTTTCCAGTGTAGGGAAACATCAGATTTTAGCCGCAAAGGAACAACAGATGCCATAAACATATTTCCGTCCGATATTGTAGCGTCATCAGAAGATATCCTTTGCTTATAAACGCTTTGTCCGGATGATCCATCGCAGCCCCATTTGCTGATCAATGTCAGTTTCTCAGGAAGAATTTTCACCTCATTTTCAGGAAGACTCTCCAACAACCGTTTTGCTGTATGGCCCATGAGATCCTGCAGATTGGCTTTTACAGAGACTTCCGTAAACTCCGTATGCAGTGGTCGTGAATTTATTTTGGCTTGCGTAATATGCTTGTATCCTGGTAAAACGTCAGCCCCGTGTCGCATCAAGGATGCCCGTAGTATCTCATATTTTTCTTTGGAAAGTTGTAAGTCCATAAACAAGGCCAAGGCTTCTTCGGAACCATACTTTTTAATGTGTGCGTTTGTGGGCGTGGGAATGCTTTCCTTAATCCTTTTTAGTCGCAGTGGGCTTGCATCAGCAACAGATTTTGTAATCTGCGACCTCACTCTTTCACTATCCTTTGTATATTTAATAGACAGCGCCTCCGATAAATGCTTCGTGGTCAAGTCATTGGTGGCATCGGCAAGTTTCCACTTTCTTGTGAAAATTGAACACTCCTCAATACTTTTTTTTGCCTTCCTTTTGCTCCTCTGGTTGATGTGGTGGGTTTATCTACTGCCAATATATCCAGGATGGTGTCTTCATTAAGCCAGTCCTCGTATTTGGAGTTGAATTTCTGAATGGTTCGATTAGATTTCACCCATTTTGCCTTAATATTTGCATATATCAGATAAAAATTATTTTTTATAATTTCGCTTCTCTCAATATTTCCGTATAAGCTATCAAGTTCTTCTAAAGCAGCTTCCGTGAAAAACTTTGGTGTGGTTGACTTTCTAAACAGTTCAAATAATTTTAAATTGTTCAACGCCATGTTTTCAATAACTCGCGGTTAGATGGTTGGTCAATAATAGCACAATCAGGTTTGTCGAAACCACGCTAAGTGTTTACACTTATATAGTAGCTGTGCATGACGCAAGTTTTTACCATCACGTTTTGGTCACAGGTAAATTAGGTAGAATTTTCCAGTGTGCGCTTGGGTTCTTGTGGGCGGAGTCTTAACGGGGTTGGACTGTGCGTGGTGTGGTGGAGTGCTGGCCTACCTGCCTACCTACAAGGCGGGTGAACAATCACATCGTGTACAGGTACACGATGCATCTCCCTAAGGTATGTTTTGTTCTAAAAATACGAATGCGTGTGGACTGGATGACAATTGTTGCGTCCATTTTATCGCGTAATTTTGTTTTTCCAAGAATTGTTAGTTCCTTCCACGAATTCAGACAAAAAAGGGTTTTCATGTTGGAAATGATGGCATCCCATGCTGTCCGTACAGCTAATTTTCCCAATAATTCTATCATGAGTGCCAGTTACAGAAGTTTACGCGAGTTGTTTTTATTGTTTTACAAAATGAATACACAGTTGGTCTGGCCTGACCCATGTGTTACGAATGTGACTATAGAAACATGTGTATGACGAATGGTTAATGATTTGATTTTTGCCAATCAAGAACCACGTCTTTTTTTTTACCTTTTTCACCTCTAGAAGCCAAAGGGGCGCCTAGAGGCAAATAAAACCTTTGGGATTATGTAAAGGAATAATCAAAGAACATATTTTGAAAATATGGCAAATATAGAAAAATATAGATTTTTTTTATTTTCCGTCAAAGTTGAAAAATAGTGAAAAAACGGATAGTTTTTAAATAGTGTTTTACCAGGAGAAGCACAAAGCAAACAGTTAATTTTTTTATCATTATACATTTAATAAATACATCAATAAATACAAACAAAAAATAAGGCGATTCGTTACCTATTTTTCGTGATATTACACCTGAAATCGCAACAAATTGACTAAAAATTGTGTGTTTTTTTGAAAACCGAAAGTCGGTCAACTTTGAACGGTTATATCTTCTAAACTAAAAATGTGATATTATTAAGAGTAGCATATTTGAAATCGTTGAAAAGTTTCCTATAACATGGGTTTATTCAAAACTTCGTCGGCGCACATGAAAATTTTGATTTTTGCAACCTCGTTTGCTCTACGGACGCCACTGTGCGTCGCCAAGATTCTCGGGGAAAAATATTAAATGAGAATGCAAGAAATGAATTTTGAGGGACATATTTAAACATGTTGGAATACATAAAGCGAAAATAAGATGGAAGAATGCAGACATGTGTTATATACATAAATATAAAAAAAATATATTTCTAACCATTTTTTCATAATTTTTTAACAAATCATCAATCATTGTTTCATATTGCGGGCTTTTATTGGATCCAAGGAAATTTGAAACTACAAACTTAAACGTGCAATTTCATCCGACGTCAAATATGATTCGAAATTTACATCTGTCATCAGTTTCCTCATTTTAGGCCTTTCAAAAAAGACCTTCTTCGATTTTTTGAAAAGAAAGACTTTTAAATAAACTTTTTAAATATGAGAGTGAATTGCCATCTTTCCATAAGGGTTTTACAAAATTTTTAAAGAGCCCCAACTTAATATGCAGTGGTGGCAAAATAATGTTTTCTTTTTCACCCAATGTAATGTGTTTTCTTGTTGGCCACTTCTTTCTTCTGTAATGATCTTCGCGAGCACATCTATCCCAGAGGCATAAAAAACAGCTATATTTTGTATATCCGCCTTGCATTCCACATAACATACTAACGACTTTTAAATCGCAACAAATTTTCCAGTCATGTTGTTCATATTTTATGTATTTTATCAATTTAGCCATTGTTTCATATGATTCCTTAGTGTTGACAGCATGAGCAATGGGAATCGACTGCTCGACACACATTTCCCGGGGAACTCTGTAACAGAACCCGAGGATCAACAGGACCAACAAGAGTGCGAGGAGTGCGAGCGTCGCTATCTTCTTGACTGAGAGAGAAGTCACCTGGACCAGATGGCATCACTCCAGCAGAAATGCAGAAAATGTTAAAGTACATTATCCCCTGGCTGGAGAAAATTTATGTAGGCTGTATGAGGCTTTCATACGTCCCGAATCGATGGAGGAATACCAAAGTGGTATTCATACCTAAAGCGGGAAAGATATCACACACTAGGCCAAAAGACTTCAGACCAATTAGCCTATCCTCCTTCCTATTGAAAGGTCTGGAAAGAATTTTAGATCATTTCATTAGGGAAAACCTGGATACAAAACTCCTGTCGGGGAACTAACATGCTTACAATTAGGGAATCAGCCCTGCACGAACTTGTGAGCACTATCGAATCGTCCCTGCATTTCAAGGAATTCACCATGGTGGCATTTCTTGACATAGTGCCGCAATTATTAGTGCCGCAATTGCGGCAATTACCGCATCACTCAGATGCGGTAATTGCGGCACTCTCACATCTAAAAGTTAACACTAGTTTGATTAGACTAATTCAAAGTCTGCTCACCAGAAGACGCATAACAGCATGTCTAGGGTCCATAATTCTAACAAGGTTTGTAAACAGAGGGACCCTGCAAGGAGGAGTACTGTCTCCACTAATTTGGAACCTAGCGGTGAATGAAATCCTGCTAGATCGAGAAGGTTGTGGCTGCAAGGTCGTGGCATATGCGGACGACGTGGCAATCGCAGTGAGTGGCAAATTCGTAAACGTCCTCAGAGACATCCTACAGGTGGCTCTGAACAAGTTGGCTAGATGGGCCAGAAGCAGCGGTTTGGGCGTTAACCCCAACAAGACAGAATTGGTTCTGTTTACTAGGATGAATAATGTCTCACATGTGGACCCTCCACCTCGGATAAATGGAACAGATCTAGTCTTTTCTGAAAGTGCAAAATTTTTAGGAATAATTCTAGATAGGAAAATGTTATTTAGACTTAACGTATTGGAACGTGTAAGGAAGGCCAACGTCTCCTTATATTCCTGCAAAAAGGCTGTAGGGTCGCGGTGGGGACTCTCTCCTAAAATCGTGCACTGGATATATATATACAAAGGTTCAGAGCCTGAGCATAAGCGGAGCCTTAAGGACTACAGCGACCGAGTCTCTACAAGCCCTACTCCATATACTGCTGATTAATATTGTGGCGAGAGAAGTTGCAACCAAAGGGGCAATAAGATTAAACTGCCTATCAATGTGGAGGTACAAGAACTATGGTCACATGAGGATATCAAAGTGTAGTGCTATGGTAACCGACCGAGTGGACTATATACCAACTGTGTACACCTTCGAGAGAAATTACATCACTATGATTCCCGCCAGAGATGAATGGGTCGGCATAATACCAGGTAATAGAAACCATCTCCACTTTTACACGGATGGTTCGAAGCTTGATGAAAAGGTTGGCTTCGGAGTACACTGTGAAGAATTTAGTCTGGATATAGCTCTCAGACTACCAGATACCTGCAGTGTCTATCAAGCCGAAGTAATGGCAATATGGGAAGTCGCCAAGTGGCTGAGTCGCAACATAGTAACCAACACTGGCGTTGTCATTTGCTCGGACAGCCAGGCTGCCATCAATTCTCTGGAGGCAACATCCCTAAATTCACAAAAAGCCCTCGACTGCCGCAGATCTCTTAACGAGATGGCTGAGCAGTTTAATATACACCTCATATGGGTGGCTGGGCATAGGGATATCCCGGGGAACTGCAAAGCCGATGAACTTGCTAGGAAAGGGACGACATTACAAATTCTCGAAGAATTTTTTTTGGTGCGCCACTATCCACGTGCAAGCTTTGGCTTAGGCAAGAGGCAGTCCAACGAAAGATGGACAGAAATCGGCACCTGCAGGGTAGCTAGACAAATCTGGCCAAGGTATGACCTGAGAAGGTCAAAATATCTCCTGGCACTAGAGAGGAAACGATTGTCTACGTTAGTACAGGTTTTGACGGGACACTGCTTGATCGGCGAACACGCCAAAAGATTGGGTATTGACTCCAATGACTTCTGCCGAAGCTGTGGATATGAGGAAGAAGTGGAGAGCATTGAGCACTTGCTTTGCGACTGTCCCGCTTTTAGTAAACGACGACTGGACATACTGGGATCGGCCTTTTCAGGCAGCCTAACAGATCTTTCCAGTACTGATATTCGTACTATCGATAAATTTATATATCAAACAGGTTGGTTTCGATGAGGGGCATTTCAGCCCGTGGTAACACTAGGGATTTAAACTGGTGTATGTGAGCTTGTAAAAAAAAATACGGCAGCCACCCTAACCTAAACCTAAACCAAAGATTCTACGTGAAAGCGATGTTTGCAGCATATTTAGCCCTCCCTTTAATTTAACGCATAACACGGCTCAATCAGGCTTAAGGCCCAACTATAATATGCATAAGAAAATCCGTACGGAATGTGCGTTAAGTTTCGCACCCTGCTTAGGTAAATGGGAACGGAGAGAGAGCTGAGAGAACTTAACGAAAAGTTCACTTAAGTACATTATAGTTTGGCACATACGATTTCATGCATTCGCACAGTTGCTTAAGCTAGCTTATGCATATTATAGTTGTTTATACTTGAAAAATTATGTTCCAAATACTAAATGTACTTTCCATGAAACCTGGAATTTAAAAACAAAATTAAAAAAAAAATGTACCATAAATTTTTTTTTAATATTTTTTCGTGTTTGCACCAAAAACTTTATCCACATCCCTTGGACAAAATTTGTGTTGCATAGTGTAATTAAACTTAAAAATAAAATAAAATTTCACTGTGTCTTTGGTTCCACAAAAGTCTACGAACCCTTGCTACAAACGCTGTTTTATAAAAAATTTAATAAGTGGTTGGCCCTCCTTTCAACTTTATCACTTCTTGCAGTCCCTTGGGAAGGAGTGGGCCAATTTCTTAGTACATTTTGAGGATACCTTTTCCCATTCAGCCTTTATAACAGACTTCAGTTGTTGGACTGACAATGAATTCGATTTTTGCACCTGTTACTTCAAATATTCCCACAAATGTTCAACAACATTAAGGTCTGGGGACTAGGAAGGATGTTCCTACTGACTAACAAAAAATGAGGAATATTTCGGTTGATTTCGTGTCCATAAAAGCTGAGTGAGCGAACATCGATGAAAGTAGTAAGAAATAACTTAGAAAATCCTACATTGACTAACGAAGTGCTAAATTATGATGGGAACAATGTTCATCCAGAAAAAAATTCGGTAATGCTTGAAATATAACAATTTGAGTTCAAAAATATATTATTCGTCGTGTCAATATGAATAACGGCTAGATGTGTACAGAAGTGTCAAAACATGCATCCTAACGATCCAACCTTCTGGGAACGTGTTATTTTGACAAATGAATTTAAATTTAACGTTTTTGGAAGTGGTCGTATTTGTAAAGTGTGGTGAAAACCCGGTTCAGCTCTAGCGGCAAATAACTTGCGAGCTACCATTAGCGTAGAGCGAAACAGTTATGGTACGGGGCTTTATGTCCAAAAGCTGTGTTGGGGATTTATTTTACGTTTCAAATATATGTATTTAGACATTTTAAAATAGTGCTTTGTTCCAAGCATCGAAAAACTAAATTTAGAAAGTATTTGGGTCTTTATGAACGACAATGATCTGAACACACAGAATACAGTTTGGTTGCCTCAACCGAATTATTTGCCAACCGAATTTTGGTAGTTCTGTCTACTATCATGCGATTCCATCAGGACAACCAACATTTTGGTTGTGGTATACTTTTGCTTCCATGTTGACAACAATCATATTTGCTTGCGCCAACTACGAAAATGGTGGCTAAAATTATCTGATGTAGTTGCCACAACCAACTGTTTTAAAAAATTGGTTGTTCTGACAATTTGTCTGTTATATACTATCGACAATTAATTAAAAACAGTTTTCATTAATTTTTATTTTATTTATTGAACAAAAAACAAAACAATTCATAACAAAATTAAAAATCCCATATTACAAAATCATCACTATTTTGAGGTGCAGAAATATTTGGCACACATTTTAGTACACGAAAAAAAACACAAAACTCTTACGCAAATATCGCTTAAACCTGTGCTTTCAATTTCATGATTGTTGCTTTTATTGTTTTATTTATGTAAAATATTTTTCACAACATATTCTTCATTCCACACATTTTTATACACACGAGATTATTTTTGATTACCTATACCGTTCTTGAACAAAATGTTGAAGATTTATTTATGTCGAGTAATTTTATTTTTTGTTTGTCATGTATCAGCAAAAGAACAGCAACCAATTTTTCGGTTGTATTTCCCAAAATACATTTAATTATTCTTAATTGGGGAAATGATTGGGATAACCCATAAACGATTATTTATTAATATTTTTTCTGTTGTAGTAACCAATTATTCGTTGCAATAATAATCTTTGGTCTATTGATACAATTTCTCTTGTCAAGAATAAAACATTGGTTGTCACAACCAAAAATCGATCATATGGTACTATAATGAAAATTTAAAATTGGTTACCACAACTAACCGAGTGTCAATGAAAAATACAATCTTAATTCGATTGATACAACCATCGATTTAGTTGCAAGCATTTTCATTTGATCGTATCCATGTTATTGTTGTTGTTTCAACTATATTGTTGTGTAGGCAATATACTTTTTGTTGCTAGTACTATTTTTTTATTGTTACAATCGAATTCCAACCAATTATATTCCTGGGTGCACGAAAAAACATAAAAATAGAAAAAAATCGCAAAAAATGGGTTTGTTCAATTTTTTTGAAAGCTAGCATCCTAACGAATGAAACAATGACTATTTAAAAAAAATCTACGCATAAACGCAGATATTATATCCCTTTTGGTAGAAGTAATATAATTTGAACAATATCATGTGTATCAGTTGCTGCATGCTAAAGGTGCAGAACATCGTAGGAGTGAGCTAAGAGCTTCCAAGAATTTTTGACGGACATCCATTTTGGGCTATTTTAAGTCATTTGAGCAATGTTCGTTCGTCACGATTACTTTCGATAGGAGTAATCGATTGGCTTCAAATTTGGTAGGTCTTAATATTTTTCTCTGTCGCGGGGATGGGTCAAAAATGGACCGTGTTGGTCCATTCCTTCGAGTACCTCCCCCACAAGGGGTCAAAATTTAGTGAAATATTGATTCTTAAATAACTTCTATAACACTTATGGGAATTTTCCGCAGTTGCACACATATAATTAGTTTCTTAGTCGCTACCAACTTGGGAAAAATGGGCGAAATTGCCACGACCCCTTTTTATCTCCCATACAAATGAACCATTTTGCACAAAAGGTCATAACTTTTATTACAGCTAATAAAAATACCAAAAAATTTGCACAAAAATTTAACAGTTTATAACTTTGGATTCAGTCAATATAAATAATTAAAAATTTTTCGAATGTAATGCTTTTACAGTACCTATAGTCCCGTTTGGTACCTAAAGGATAGGACTCAGAGAGTATTTATAAATGCTATTTGTCTCGTATTAGTTGTGTAACTTCGGGTGTTCCATAAGGTAGTCACCTAGGCCCTATTCTGTTTAAACCGTACCTTAATGATCTTCCGTCAGTTGTGAACTATACTAAGATATTAATGTACGCAGAGGATGTCAAGTTACTTTTGTCCTTTAAATCAATTCCTTGTATAAGCTCTCTACAAGATGATCCTTTGAGTTTGTCAGATTGGTGTAACCGAAACTTTATGACTTCAAATTTGAAAAATAACTTTGGATTCAGTCAATATAAATAATTAAAAATTTTTCGAATGTAATGCTTTTACAGTACCTATAGTCCCGTTTGGTACCTAAAGGATAGGACTCAGAGAGTATTTATAAATGCTATTTGTCTCGTATTAGTTGTGTAACTTCGGGTGTTCCATAAGGTAGTCACCTAGGCCCTATTCTGTTTAAACCGTACCTTAATGATCTTCCGTCAGTTGTGAACTATACTAAGATATTAATGTACGCAGAGGATGTCAAGTTACTTTTGTCCTTTAAATCAATTCCTTGTATAAGCTCTCTACAAGATGATCCTTTGAGTTTGTCAGATTGGTGTAACCGAAACTTTATGACTTCAAATTTGAAAAATTTCATAAAAGAAAATGTCTTTCTCCCGTTCATCAATCATTCATACTAATTACTCTATAGACAATTACACCCTTGAGAATGTTGATTACTTCAATGATCTAGGTGTTTTACTTGACCCCAAACTTGAATTTAACAACATTGAATCGTGTGTTGCGAAAGCTATGAGTTTATTAGGATTTATCAAACGATGGTCTAAAGAATTTAATACCCAGAATTGGCTAAACATTTGTATACATCTCTTGTGAGGACTTACTCTTGAATATGCCTTTGTTTTATGGTCATTATAACATTTACGTTGATAGGCTTGAATCCGTACAAAACCAATTCCTACTTTTTGACTTACTTGGTCTTGGCTGGAATGACCCTCTAGATTTACCACCTTACCTCAATCGCCTGAAATTTATTGATCTTCCTTCGATTGAAAATAGAAGGTTTATGTTAGGTATTGTATTTATAGTTAAATTGATTAATGGAGAAATAAATTCACATTATTTATCTAACGAATTACACTTCACATATTCCTGCTCGTTCGACTCGTAATTTTATGGCGTTAAAAATAGATTTTTGTAGATATAATTATAAAATATTCAATCTTTTAAATTCACTTCGTAGAAACTTTAACTCGGTTTACTCTCTTTTTTAAACATTCGACTCGATTTCAATGATAAAAACTCTTTTTTGTAATTGCCGTTCGTTATCTCGCGTTATTTTCATACGTGGTTGTCAGTTCAGTTCTGTTTCCTACTACGTTTTGTTCCTGCTGTGTTTCGGTTCCTGCCACGATCCATTCCTGCTGTGTTCTGTTCCCTTCAACGATCTGTTTCTGCAATGCAGTGGTCCTGCTGTGCTCCTGCTACGTTCTGTTCATGTCATGCTCTAGGCCGGGTTAGGCACACTTAACCGTAACACCCCCGTATCGTAACGAATCAGCTGATTCAATCTGACATATGGAAATGAGTGTAAACGATTAGCCATCGGAAACGAACGGATGAATCTGCTGAAATTTGATTTCGACGGAACGTTTACGTGCATTTGCAAACACAATCAGGAAAATAATGAAAAAAGAATAAATTTATGCTAACCTTTAGAAAACTAGTGATAAATAAGTAATAAAATTATAAATTAGTAGCAAATAAATATAAAATTAAATTAATCTGTTGCTATTTTTGTTGTGAATATCTCAGTGATACAGAACGTTTTTAAAGTTTTGGGTAATTGCTCCAGCGGACAACGTTACGGCGGCGCTAAAGTTAAATTACGGTTAAGTTTGCCTAACCCGGCCTTCTGTTTAGGCTACGACCTGTTCCTGAAACGCTTTGTTCCTGCAATGCTCTGTTCCTGTAACTCCCTGTTTTCTACTCTGCTCTGGTCCTGCTTCGCTCCAATCCTGATATGCTCCGTTCCGGTCCGGTAACGATCCTATGTTGTGCTATATTATTGTTTCGTTGTATTCCTGCCATGCTCTATGGCAGCTACGATACGCCCTATTCCTCCTGTGCTCTAGCACTGCTACCCTCTGTTCCTGTCTTCGTTCTGTTACTATACCACCCATTTTCTCTAATTACGTTCCTAAGTCCCCATTTACATGGTACTTTTTTTTAAGTAACTTATCGGCTTATTCTCTTTTGAAAAAGTATTTACGTTCACACGCGTACTTTTTTTCAATACTTAACTTATTTTCATTTGTTTTGTTTCGGCTTTTCCTGTGTGAATTGTTGTTGTTTCCAAGTGCGAACGAAAAACACAAAACGATGAGTACGATAAGTACGAGTACGGCATACTTTTTTCCCCCCTTTTCCGACTGCCTCTCTCGCCCACAAAACGCCGATAAGTATGCTTAATACTTAAAAAAAAACGTATCATGTAAATGCAGACTAACACTCCCTATTCCCCTTTTTATTTCTGCTTTAGTAACTATTTGTTATTTTTTTGTTCCTGTTATAGCTTGTTCCCGTCTTTTTCCTCTCCTCTTTACTTTATTCGTTGTTCTTGCAATTTGTGTTTTTCTGATCTTTCAATGCATTATTTTTTCGTTTTCATATATTGAAATTTAGTTAATTTTGTATCCATTATTTATAAAAATTTGTCTTCTTTTTTGCAATTATACGATAATTTATTTTTTATCATATTTTACCATGTACTTTATGGAATTACTATATATTTACATTAGTACATATTTTATAGCTGCTTTTAGCCAAGATAATCAATAAATAAAGCTTTTGCAAATAAAGCATTGGCACAAATGAAATGTGTACAATCCTCCTTTAAGGCTTCTGCAATATACGCATTTCTCTCCGCAACAAAGACTAGAACAGGTAGATGTATTACATAGTCTTCGCCACTAACATCGATCCTGGGCTATAGTTTGCTGTATTATTGGGATCAACCTAATTTTCATAAGGATTTCCTTCATGGTGTCTCACCAGATTAGTCTTGTACGTCCTCTTTGATGTGAACAAGTTGGTACATACAGTTTTGGTACCCTATATTCATCCATTCTCCATACATGTCCGCACCATGGCTCCTCGTTGCAAAGAGTAATTCATAATTTTTTTGGAAACATGTACACTGAAGTGTAGATATTCAGAAGATTTTAGAATATCTAGTTGGTCACATTCAAACGCCAGAAATATCGGACCGCATTCCTGAAGTGCGGCTTACAGCTACCTGTGATACGTTTGTGCCAGACAGACGCTCCTGGGAAAATGGATCTTTGGCCCATGTGCCAGTGGGAACCAGCTGCTACACGGATGGGTCCAAGCGAGGAGGAAGGACGGGTCTGGGACTTTTTATTGATGAACAAGAAGTCGAACTTCACTTCCGCCTCCCTGACCATAACACGGTATTTCAAGCAGAAGTTCGAGCAATCACGGAGTGTGTGAACTGGCTCAGTAACACGACAAAGCCTAAATATGCCAACATCTTCACAGATAGCCAAATGGCGATTAAAGCAATAACATCGGAAAGGGTCAAATCCAGAACTGTGTTGGACTGTAAAAGAACGATAAATGATTACTCAGCCCATCAATTGCGTATTTGCTGGGTACCAGGACACAACGGAGTGATTGGAAATGAACGGGCAAACAGCTTGGCTTCAAAGGGCAGAGAACTTCGAGTAATAAACTTGGAAAATTGGAAACCTTTCGAAGCCACGAACGATGAGTTGAAGCACGGGGCAGAGATGGCTCAAGGAAAGTACACACGATTTGCAGATCGGACAACGTTGCCAGAAAAATGGCGGAAAAATGCAACCCTGTGAATTTACAACCGTGTGAACACACAATTTTTGTTTTTCAACGTTAGCAGAAAAGTCATTGCGAGATAATTTGCAGATTGTTATATGTGCGAAGTTTTTGCATGTGACAACGGCGCCATTGCCAGAAAAACATTTTATTTGCAACACTGTCTATAATGTATTTTTATTGGCAATCCTGCATATAAATATTTACAACATATATTGTAAATATATGAAATTGTAATGTTTTCGTGCAATCGTCTGAACTGTCAATTCACCTTTGCCTAACAATCTGTCATTGTTCGTATATTTGCAGCACTTTAGCAGGGTTGATAACGTTTGCCGATCTGGCAATCGTCTATACTCAGCTTCAAAAAACTGTGTGGAATAGCGCAATAGTAGGAGCAACTGCATAGATACTGTGGGGTGACTCAAATGAAAAAGAAAACAAGAAGTCTTCTGAAACTAAACAAGATCGATATTAGAAAGATGATGAGTGTTCTAACGGGACACTCGTTTACAAGCACATCTTCATCGCATAGGACTAGCAGGAAACGACGAATGCAGGGTATGCAGAGAAAACATCGAAACGACGGAAAATTTTCTGTGTCACTGCCCGGCTTTCACACATGCAAGATCCCAACATTTCGGGTCCGACATATTACCAGACTTGACTCATCTCAGAGAATATGACTGGAAGATACTGTAACTCGTGAGGTATAAAAAGATCATAAATAAGGAGCGCACAACAGGCCAAACCACTGGCTTAAGTGTATGTCCACGGACATGAGACGTTTAAACGTCTCCTCTCTTCAACCTAACCTAACCTACACTGAAGTGTCCCCAATGGCTGGCAGTCTTCTATGACGAATATTGAAAACAACTCCCCCATAGTGATTTTTAGTTTTAGAAAATCTCTCACATAATTAATTTAAGCCGATAAATTAATTTGCCGTAAAGTGGTCAGACAGGAATTGTTATAGGATTCATCCTATAATTAAATGGAATGATCTATTTCCCTTTTAATACCCCTTTGGAGCTGAGCTGTCCCCAACCATTACTAGTTCCTCCAGAGGTGTGGAACTGCTTGCCTTTTTCGGTTAATTTTCTTCTTTCCACACATCAAAGATTCGTCATGAGATTCTGCTCCATCACTATTATCCGATTCCTCTTCTGTGCTTTTTATCCAGTTCCTATTTTCAAGGCGAATATGGGATTCATCCGCAACTGGGCCTCGCATATTCTTTGCGGCCTTCCAGAGACAATAATGTTTCTGGGTTGGATCCAGAGATTGTTTTCAGATCTTTCTTTATGAGTTCTATAACATTGCTGCAAATACATAAATGAATTTTTCAAAGAGTTCTATCATGGAATATTATTGCGTCAGCATTGAGTCTAAAGTGGCGAATACACGGTACAACAATCATCGCACCAGATGTATAGTGTGTGTGCACAAAATCCTAAACTTTTCGATCTGGAGCGTTCGATCTTACGATATCGTTGGTGTGAATATCTGTGCGGTGATTGTACCGTGTATTTGCCACATAATAATAACAAACACAAAAAACCAAAAAAAATTTGTCTATCGACATCTTTCGGAAATTTTAAACAATGAAATGTTCAGTCTTTATAATTACTTTACATTGTAATAAAAATAATATAGGAACATTTTATGGTAAATTATGACCATATCAATGGTATAATGATTATGGTGACAACATAATGGAACCATACTATGCTGTGATTACTTAGAACTTATTGTGGTAAAAGACAGGGATCATATTATTTTCACATTAATAACTCGTTATGGTTGCAGAAACCAATTGACAACCTAATTAAATTATGATCTGCAAATATGGTCACTGCAACCATATATTTTAATCTGCGTGTACATTGCTCTTACGTTTCTGTTAACGGGATAAGTGACTGGATATATACTTATTGTATATTAAATGTTCTTGATTTTTTTTGTAGTGCCGAATATGAACGGCTGGATGTTTCACCAATAAACATACAATATGCCACAAAAGTCTACAAACGACGTTTCATATTGATATTTTTGGTACTAAATCTTACTGAATTATTTAGATTTTATGTTATTAATAATACAAATAAGCAAACATATAACATAACAATTTTAATGAATTTGTCAATTAAACTTAAAAATTAAATCTAATTTCACTGTGTCTTTGGTACCACAAAAGTCTACAAACGCAGTTTTATAAAAAATGTAGTAAGTGGTTGGCCCTCCTTTCTATTTTATCACTTCTTGCAGTCTCTTGGGAAGGAGTGGGCAAAATTTTTAGTAAATTCTGAGGGTACTATTTCCCATTCAGCCTTTATAACAGGCTTCAGTTGTTGGACTGACGATGAATTCGATTTTTTGCACCTGTTACTTCAAATATTCCCACAAATGTTCAACAAAATTAAGGGACTAAGAAGGATGTTCCTACTGACTAACCAAAAATGAGGAATATTTCGGTTGATTTAGTGTCCATAAAATCTGAATGAGCGAACATCGATGAAAGTAGTAAGAAATAACATAGAAAATCATACATTGAGTGTAATGAAATTGACTAACGAAGTGCTCAATTATGATGGGAACAATGTTCATCCAGAAAAAAATCGACAATGCTTGAAAAATAACAATTTGAGTTCATGGCTAACCCGCAAAAATACAATTATTCGTCGAGTCAATATGAATAACGGCTAGAGTGTGTACAGAAGTGTCAAAACATGCATCCTAAAGCCGACTGTCCACTAGCAAGTTTCTTGCGGAAGAACTTCTGGAAGTATTTGCTGAGTGTTTCCACTCAAACCGAAACTTGCGGAAGTTTGCTTCCAGAAGTAGTTTGTAGAAGTTTTAACGACGAACTTCTGCAAGAAATTGAAGACGTGTTTCCACACAATGTGAGTACAGCTTGCAGTAGAGTTTGCTTTTTTGACGAATGACAGTACATATAAAAATGTCTTGTGGCAAAATAAGATTGGCAGCTGCCATCGCAGTATATTTAATCAAAAAGAAACAACAAAATAAAAAAAAAAAAATAAAAAGAAGTGTTTGGGTGAGAAATTGGGTGCTGCGGCGCGTAGATTTAAGTTTCCAAAGTACACTACTTGACGAATTGTGGACCGAAGATTCCATGCAACTGAAAAATTTCCTGAGAATGTCTAGTGATGATTTTGATTACATTTTATCTTTAATTAAAACAAGTATCCAAAAACAGGATACTAAAATGAGATTGGCTATACCCCCCAAAGACCGACTTTTAGTTACTCTTCGATTTTTGGCAACAGGTAAGAAAAAAACCAAAAAATTATGGAAATTATTAGCATGTTTATTTTGTGGAAAATATGGAAATTATTAGTATGTTTATTTTGTAGGCGATTCATTTACTTCGCTTATGTATCTGTTTCGAATCTCCGTATGTACGATCTCAAGGATTGTGCTGGAATGTTGTGAGGCTCTGTACCAATGTCTGAAATTAAAATATTTGAAGGTAAATATTAAAATGAATTATATAAAAAACATTTTCCAAAAATACCTTGTGCGTTGTCCGAACACATATATCCTTGCGTAGATGTATTGCAAGGCAGTATTACTGATGATTGAGTGGAGCTTCCAAGCCCATAACACCCACTTGCATCTGAA
Source organism: Eudasyphora cyanicolor (assembly GCA_963930755.1). Taxonomy (NCBI): domain Eukaryota; kingdom Metazoa; phylum Arthropoda; class Insecta; order Diptera; family Muscidae; genus Eudasyphora; species Eudasyphora cyanicolor. The sequence goes on from OZ005736.1 coordinate 254,929,596, forward strand.
GTAATTATTATCATGTCAGAGTCGGCTTCATCGTCTTCACCCGACACTTGTAGAATAGCCTGCTGGATTAATCTTTTCAGTTTACGCTTGCTCCCAGGTTTTGTCAAACCTCGAAGTTCTGAGGCGACAAAGTCACCAAATATTTGGTATTCATCACACGGTTTTTGAATTATGTTCAGAGCATTTTGTAGTTCGACGTCATGTTCGTCTTTTTCTGAATTGGCTTTTTTTGGTCGTTTCCGTGGTGCTGGTACTGGTTGGAGTCTGGCCTCATCGGTGGTACTTTCATCGTTGTCCAATGTAATTGAAAGCTCCTAAAAAGAAATTAAGACCACAAATGTATTTATTAAGATTATTAAATATTAAAAATTAATTAATATATTAAATATATTAAATATTAAAATGTATTTATTAAGATTTAAACTGTTTTTTAGGTTCCATCAACGAAAGAAGATTGGCTTCAATATTCCAACGGATTTCACAACAAATGGAATTTTCCCAATTGCCTAGCTGCTATGGACGGGAAACATGTGGTGATACAGGCACCAAAGAAAGAAGGCAGTGTTTACTTCAATTATAAAGGCACACATAGCATTGTACTGTTGGCATTGATTGGACCTAATTATGAGATAATTTACTTTGATGTGGGGTGTAATGGTAGAATTTCGGACGGGGGAGTATATAACAATTGTGCATTATCGAAATGCCTTCAACAAAATACATTGCATTTCCCATCTCCGCGGTCACTTCCTGGTAGAACTATTCCAACTCCATACGTTATTGTTGCAGATGACGCATTTGCTCTTAAGAAGTATATTATGAAGCCATTCCCTTTCAAGAGCCTGCCAGTGCAACATCGTGTTTTCAATTATCGGCTTTCTAGGGCCAGAAATGTGGTTGAAAATTTTTTTGGACAAATTGCAGCTCGTTTTCGAATTTTACATAAGCCCATTCTAGTAAGTCCCGACAAAACAAGAAAAATTGTTAAGGCCATTTGCGCTCTGCATAACTGTCTGTTAAGTCGCAATGCTCAATATATGTCGTCTATGACAACAATTGATTCTCCTGTATCCAATAATCAGGAAGAGTGCCGTACAGAAGGGATACCAGAGAGTAACATGTTACCACTTGAACCACATAATTCACGCAGTCAAGCACAAGAACCGAAAAGTGTTCGTAACGAATTTGCTGAATATTTTACTTCACCAGAAGGAGAAGTGGAGTGGCAATATAGGCATATATAATAAGTATGTACAAGTAAATATATAATATAATGGAATATATAATTAAATAAAAATTAAAACGGTTATATACAAGGTGTATTTTGTTATTCTTACCAAATTATCCTCAGTTTCTTTGGCTACATGAGATGACGTCATGTATTTCATGTCATTATAAAACTCCCACTTGCTAACATATACGTCTTCAGCACTTTGGCCACTTTTTTTTTTCCTTTCTTTATTCACTTCTTGTCCAAACTGCGTTCGGAGATTGTGCAATTTCTTTTTGACCTCTTCTTCGGGCGCGTCAATATAATTGGCTATTGCCTTTAAAGCGTTTTGTTTTTTAATTTTATTTTTATAGTCTTTTGAGGACGTGTTCCATAACTCAGGATAACTTTCTTGTTTTTCAATAGCCAAATGTATTTTTTCATTACTCCAAACGAATTTATTTTTGGCCATTTTTAAAAATTTGGAAAAAAACTCAAAAAAAAAAACACAAAACAAAACTGAAAACAGAAGAAAACACCACAAACAGTTTACCCGACCTATACCGATAACTTCTGCAAGTTTTCAAAGCACTGGCCGTGACGGGAAGTCGTAGAAGTTACTTCCAGAAGCAACAAACACGTGTTTTCACATAACTTCTGCAAGTCCCTTCTGCAAGCCATAAACTTCTGCAAGTCCACTTCTAATAGGTGTTTACACGACAAAAACTTCTGGAAGTCACTTCTGGAAGCAACTTCCGCAAGAAAACTTGCTAGTGGACAGTCGGCTTAACGATCCAACCTTCTGGGAACGTGTTATTTTGACAAATGAATTTAAATTTAACGTTTTTGGAAGTGGTCGTATTTGTAATGTGTGGAGAAAATACGGTTCATCTAGCGGCAAATAACTTGCAAGCTTCAATTGAGCATAGAGCGAAACAGTTATGGTAAGGGGATTTATGCCCAAAAGCGGTTTTGGGGATTTAAAATTTATAAAAGGAACAATTAATGTATGTAGACATTTTAAAATAGTGCTTTGTGCCAAGCATCGAAAAACTAAATTTAGAAAGTAGTTGGGTCTTTATGAACGACAATGACCTGAAGCATTCTTCGTTTTTGGTTACGCAGTTGTTATTGTTGAAGTAACAGGTGCAAAAATCGAATCCATCGTCAGTCCAGGGTGATTCCACGTTAATTGACCCCATCACATATAAAAAATAAATCAGATTTTTTCAAAAAAAAAATACAATAAGGGACAGCACCAATGGGTTTCTATAGGTTATTTTAAAATTTTTGGATGTAGTACTTTGACTGTTGAACTGACATGAACAATTTTTCTACATATTTTTTTATTTTCTGATATTTGTCTTTTGATTACAAGAAAGTACACATCCTTAAGTGTAGTTTAATGTAAAACTCGCAACTTTTGAAAAATATTCAGTGCCTGCGAACGGTTTTGTATCTTGGAGTGTTTTGTTTGGCACACCCGATACGGAAAATATACAAAAAGTTAAATTTAATACATGTTATGTAGATATGCATATATCATCATTTGTGTAAGTTAGGACAAGGTTATATAGTATAAAGTAAATCAAAATGTTTCAGTATCATTACAATATTTACGCTAGAATTTGCATTCTAAGATTTGTTACACAAAGACCGTAAATAATTTTTAATCGATTTAAAAATATTGTCTATTAATTTAATTTCAAGTATGAAATTAAATAATAGAAGACATACATTTCGGTATAAGTTGAAAATATAAATAGATGGTATGGGAGCAATCATTAAGAGAAGTGTGCGCCAGTGAAGGTGATTTTAAATCAGCCTATTCATTTTTACAAGGTTTTGGTTGGTTCTGGAATAAACAGCATACGTATATTATATTGTAGAAAATAGGTGGAAAACTAAACAAAATCAAGAATAACCGACCTAAACATTATTTTGACAAGTAAGAAAGTTTCAGTCGGGTAAACCGACTAAGGTATACCCTCACTTTGTGAGTAATGTAATATGGAATATTAAACGAATTATTCTGTCAATTTGTATGGGGGGTACCAGAATGTTTTTAACAAATACACCTATTTTTCGCTGAATAGTAGATTCTTTAAATACATTACACTGCGCCGAATTATAAACGTTTTTTGCACTGGTATATTAAAGTTATGAAATATTAAATTTTGGTATGATTTGGCCATTTTGTGTGGGAGGTACAAAAAGGGGCGTGGTGATAACGGCCATTTTTTACAGGGCTGTATGGACTTCAAAAGCGTTACACTGTGCAAAATGTTGTTGCATTTTCGTGCATTGGTACTCATGCTGTGAGCTCTTAACTTTTTGTGCAAAATGGTACCTTTGTGTGGGAGGTACAAAAAGGGGCGTGGAAATAGCGTCCATTTTTCACAGTGCAAAAGACACTATAAAAGCATTACACTGTAAAAAATTTCAAGTATTTTTATACACTGGTATTAATGTTATAAGCTGTTATCTTTTGGTGCAAAATGGTACCTTTGTGTAAGAGGTAGCAAAAGGGGCGTGAATATGACACCCATTTTTCACTGGACTGTAGGCACTATGAAAGCATTACACTGTACAAAATTTCAAGTATTTTTATGCACTGGTATTAATGTTATAAGCTGTTAGCTTTTGGTGCAAAATGGTGCATTTGTGTGGGAGGTACCAAAAGGGGCGTAGCAACATGGCCCATTTTTCTCGAGCTGATAGCGACTAATAAACTAATGCTATGTGTGGAATTTCAGAAGATTCGAATAAGTAGTATAGCAGTTATTAAAGATTCAATATTTCACAACATTTTAACACTTTGTGGGGGAGGTACTAGAAGGAGTGGACCAATATGGTCCATCTTCGAACTTAGCCGGAGATAGAAACAAATATTACCACGTACCAAATTTGAAGTCAATCGGTTACTCCTTTCGAGAGTTATCGTGCGCACCAGCCAGCAGACAGACGGACGGACATTGCTCATTCGTCTTAAAATGACCCAAAACGAATATCCGCCGAACATACTTAGGGTCTTAGATCACTCCTTCGATGTGTTACACTGTTTATACCCTCACTTTAGTGTGACGAGGGTATATATCATGTGCTACAGAAAAAAGTGTAACACGTCGAAGGAGTGACCTAAGACCCCAAGTATGTTCGGAGGAAATCCGTTTTGGGTCATTTTAAGTCGAATGAGCAATGTCCGTCCGTCTGTCTGTCTGTCTGTCTGCTGGCTGGTGCGCACGATAACTCTCGAAAGGAGTAACCGATTGACCTCAAATTTGGTATGTGGTAATATTTTTTTCTATCTCCGGCTAAGTTCGAAGATGGGCCATATTGGTCCACTCCTTCTAGTACCTCCCCCACAAAGGGTTAAAATGTTGTGAAATATTGATTCTTTAATAACTGCTATACTACTTATTCGAATCTTTTGAAATTCCACACATAGTATTAGCTTATTAGTCGTTATCAACTCGAGAAAAATGGGCGAAGCCGCCACGTCCCTTTTGGTACCTCCCACACAAATGCACCATTTTGCACCAAAAGTTAACAGCTTATAACATTAAAACCAGTGTATAAAAATACTTGAAATTTTGTACAGTATAATGTTTTTATAGTGTCTATAGCCCTGTGAAAAATGGGCGTTATTGCCACGCCCCTCTTTGTATCTCCCACACAAAATGCCCAAATCATACCACAATTTAATGTCTCATAACGTTTATACCAGTGCACATAAATGCTTATAAGTCGGCACAGTGCAATGAATTTAAAGTATCTAATGTTCAGCAAAAAAAAGGTGTATTTGATAAACCCCTTCTGGTACTTCCCACACAAATTGACAGAATAATTCGAGTAATATTCAATATTACATTACTCACAAAGTGAGGGTATACCTTAGTCGGTTTACCCGACTGAAACTTTCTTACTTGTTTTCGTAGCAAATGATATATACCCTCGTCACACTAAAGTGAGGGTATAAAAAGAGTTCTGTTATAATATTCTAGCAGGACGCACAGCGTATTCTAATTTAGGAATTATTTTTTGTAGAAAATGAAAAAATAACATTGTCATAAACATTTATATAAAAGAGAAAGAGTTTTTAAGATGTCAAAATTTTTTTTTCGCAACGAATTTTGTAATTGTAAGTTTTTACTCTAGGTGATAAAGAAAGTCGGCAATATGAATATGATTTAGTGAATAAAACGACTTTGATTTAGTTTTTCACAGAAAAAAACTAGTTTAAAAGATGCAGGTTGGCTAAAAAATCCTGGAAAATTTTTTGTTCTACTTATTACTCCTCCAGATTGCGACTATGTCACACCCGTTACATATTAATATATTTACTACAAATTAAATAATAATTAAAATTATTTGGAATGAAGTCTATAATATAAACTATACTCTCGAGATACCAAAAAAATTTTTTTTTGTTGGCAGTACATACAAAAATTTTACAGTATGCAATAAAGAAAACGGCTGATCAAGATTTCATCAAATCCTAAGGTCACAACCGTTACAGTGATATATAAACCATATTTTTTTTATTAAAAACATTGAATTTCCTTGCATGTCAGTAGGTAACACTTAAATATATCTACATAAACAACCCTTTGTCAATTGTCGTTATAAATTATATAGACCAAAATTAGGAATATACTCAGTAACAATGCCACACCCATTCCGTTGGAATCACCCTCCAACAACTAAAGCCTATCATAATTGCTTAAAGGGAAACATTACCCTCAACATTTTTAAAAATAAATTGGCCCACTCCTTCCCAAAAGCCTGCAGGACGTTATAAGGTTGAAAGGAGGGCCAACCACTTACTAATTTTTTTATAAAACAGCGTTTGTAGACTTTTGTTCAACCACGGATATAATGAAAATTGTTTTTTTAAATTTTTAAATTTAATTATTGATAAAATAATTTTAATGTTATGTTTGCTTACATGTATTATTAATAAAATAAATAAAATCAAAAAATTTAGTAAGTTTTAGTACCAAAAATATCAACATGAAACGTCGTTTGTAGATTTTTGTGGCATAGTGTACATAATATCCATTTTAAGTATGTATGTATGTCCACAGGATGCAAAGTGTTATCTTATTAGATACATTTGCGGAACAATGGAAAAGCTTATAACTATTACAGTTCTCTGCCTAGAATATTAAATATGGTAACCCTGGTGACAACAATGTGCACAGCAAAAACCCGATGAAAAATCATTAGCAAATTATAACGACGGCAATGTGCGACCACGACACAATTTCCTAACAACAAAACGAATCTTTGTCTATAGTTCACTTCGGGGAGAGAAGTATAAACAGAGAACCCGAGCATGTATGATGTGTGTATGTGAGAGTGACTGCAGTACAAGCATTGCGATGCACATTAATTGCACTACAAGTGCAAAAGCTTTACCCACAAATTCCGAGAAAGAGAATCGAAAAGCTCGTGCATTTGCCAGTATCTAGCTATCATAACTGTGTTGCGAACTAAATGCTAAATAAGAAAACAAACAACTAGTGGGGACCCCTCAAGAAAAACTGAAAACACAGCAAATGCTGCATTTCTTTGAATCTTTTTGGTTCTGTAGGCAAATGACGTCATCTTGGAAAAAGCTTAACGCTAGGCATTTGAAGAAATGCATTCATGTGCGAGTTAGGCGATATAGTACTTGTGTACTACATGATTCCCAAGTGATGACTTACTTACCACTTGTCATTGGCCCTATCAGCAGCTATCGCGTATTTGTGTCACAAGAGCAGAGGAGAAGCAACAAACCGAGAGAGCAGCAGATGCAACAACGTTACGCAAGTTGAAGATGATTTACTGGGGCACGCACTTGTAATATTTACTTGTGTCAGTACTCTGTACTCGTATCTTCTCCATCCAGGTGCCGTTAGTTATTGCATACGGTCACATTTGATTTGGGTTGTTGCTGTTAGGTTAGCAGTGTTTAGTTAATTGCTCGGTGTTCGGTGTGTTATTGATTTGGACGGCAGTGATTTGCATGCAATTTGCAGTAAAGATGTCCGCCAACTGCAGCTGCATTAACAGCTTTTGGATACGAGTATTTCGCTATACGAGTGCTTGGTGTCTATGTGTCGGTGTTTTTGCGCGCTTTTTGTGTGCTCAGTTCGTACTCAACTGCCGTTGAGTTAGGTTGGGCTTTTTTGCTCGTGCTAATATTCTAAACTGCATAGCATAGACAGTCTAACGCGCGCGCTTCAATTAGAAGGCAGAAAATTACAGAGACATCACAAACACAAAAAAACACGCATACATCCATCCATACAGACACACACATGCTTGCTTGGGAATATTCGTTACTTGCTGCAACCTAGTTTCGCAAACTTTTGCTTTCATACGAAGAACAAGTGTGTGGTGGAAAAAAGAAAGGGTTATTTATCGACATTCAACATATACTATCTACTTACCGACCGCCCCACTAAATAATAGCGCGACTGCTTTGAGAATTGTGCAACATAATCGAAGTGGCGAAGCACTGCATTGCAGCAGCAACAGCAGCACCAGATTGGCGGCGGATTACCTTAACATTATTGGGCAGCAGTAGCGGCAAAATAGCAACCATTACCACGTCACAATTACCAACCCTTGCTGCAAGTGCGGCACTTGACGAAGACGACGACGACGGCCATCCTCTCAGCCAGCTGCAGTATTCTAGAAACGCCACCACCCACAAGGGCGGCAGCAATAACATCCAGTCGCCGCCGTCCACCGTCATCATCATGAGCAGCCGCAAAGATGATCCCGTATTCAATGTGAAATTCGTGCAACTGGTAGAGTCGAAACCTTGTCTTTGGAATTCAACGTTGCCCGAATATAGCAAAAAAGACGAAATACAAAAAGCTTGGCAAGAGGTGGCCAATGAAACAAAAGATACGGGTAAGTAACCACAATATCAACACAATAAACACCAGCACCGCCATCTGAGCAAGCAAGTAAATTACTCAGACCCGACCGCCAGCCATACAGTACACATTACACCCATTCTGTTGACTGCGCCGCCGTTCTATGGATGGCATTGCGACTGGGTCTATTAGTGCTGGCCCGTCCGGTAAACGGTAGACGGTGGGGCACACACGGAGCCGCGCGCGACGGCGGCGTCTGTTCAATGCGAATTACAACGCATACGTACGTTCGTATGTTTGTTCTTCGCATCTATGTCACTTTGCTATGAGTACACACACGCACACACATGGCAACCCACGGTAGCTTTTACTGCTGTTCTTCTTGTTGTTATGTGTGCATTTGGTGTAAGTCATACACACGCACTCATTCATGTAAATTTGTCTGTACGTATGTATGTGCAAATATGCAGTTGCGTTCGTCTTCGCGTGTGCATGACTCGCGACATTGGAGGAAACTATTTGCATGAGTGCTGTTAGTTTTCTCGTTGTTGTTGTTGTGCCATTCGATTTCAGTTTTTTTCTGTTCGTACCTATCTAACTTATTGAAAGCTTTGTACTTTTGGTGTATGAAAAATCAGTTCTTGATGTTGGAGTAAAGAAAACTTTTTACGCATTAAACGCGTCGAGCTTAGACATTTGCCCAATACCTCTGTGTTCATCTGAAGAACATAGGCGCATTGTGAACATTGGGGTGACACTTGATGATACATTTTTACTTATAGAGAACGAAAAATTAGTACTTTAGCTTTTTTTGTTAATTTTATCAATACTGCTAAAACGGAAGAAGCAGGGTAATGGTGACTGGTGTAAATATCTTAAAGTAATCTTTCGAAAGAAAAAGTTCTGACTAAGTTTGCCAGACGGGCTGAAATGAGCTGGATTTTCCAGATTTTTCAAACCAAGGTCTGTTACAAGCTCTTTAATAATGTTTCCATCTGAATCGAAAATTTAAATTTTTAAATAATATTTCTATATGAAAAGCCTACTTATTAGTGTTTATTATGCAGATTTAAATGTCTTTTTCAAAAAAACATTAATACTAAAGCTAAGCAAACGCTGTGGCCAAAACTTACAATATTGCAAATGTCAGCAAAGTGCAACCGTGTGAACTTACAATTTTTGTCTTGTATCGTTGGCAGAAAAGTCATCGTCAATAAATTGTAAAGCACACATGATTGCCAGATCGGCAATTAGATTATCCACCCAGTTAAAGTGCTGCAAATGTACGGACAATGATAGATTGTTAGGCAGAGGTTTATGCTTCTCCCGTATGGGCGGATGCTTGAGTGTAAAATCCTAATGGAAGAAGCTGATGACTACATACCGACTAAACTGTCTTCGCATAATCTCCGGGTATCGAACCATATAGGAAGATGCAGCAGGTGTAAGTAGTCGCTGGTGGATCGATTTTACTCAAAAATTTTCAGAAGAATGCTATTATAGCATACTAGGTTTAGGTTGTTGGACACTATTTTGGAGAGGCGTTTTTCGAAGATTCCGTGGTATTCCAAATTCAACAGAAGCACCTTGAATTTGTTCTGTAATAACACGAGAATAGTGATCGCTAATTTGACGTTGACGTTATTTGACATACCGAAATTAAAATAATTTTCAATTCCTGGTTCTTCAGCTAAAACAAAAGGTTTGTTTAATTGTTCCTATAACAAATTACGTGTAAGAATTGTGCAAAAAATTAGTACTTTAGCTTTTATGAAAAGAAAGGTTGAACTATTCAGTTTTAAGCCGTTTACAAGGAAATCACACGATATGAGTTTGCGTAAACTTCCACCCAAATTCAGTTCCATTTTCCTAAATATTTCGGAAAGCGCTAAGATTTGCTTTGGGTGCAGAATGCAACTTTATAAAGGAAACTTCAATCTTTGTGATCGTGCTGATCGTCAGAAAAAGCAAGCTTCGCGAGATATCAACAGTAGCGACGAAAGAGAAAATATGTCATCTGAATGTCCTTCTGTAAGCTCAGATGACGAAAGTTGCAGCAAGGAGTGCAACAGCCATTACCACAAAGCTGGCGTTGTAGTAATTGAACAATTAAAAGATAATTTCCGAAATTCTCAAAATTTCAAGGAGAAAGTTATGATACTTACTCTTGCGCCAAAATCATGGGGTCGGATAAAACTGAAAAGAGAATTTGGAGCTACTGACAGTAAAGCTAAACAAGCCATTAAATTTGCTTCCGAGAAAGGAATCCTTTCGTTTCCTGATAAGTTAAGAGGTAAAACCCTAAGTTCAGATATTGAATCAGCTGTCCTAAACTTTTATGAACAAGATGATATAAGCCGACTGATGCCCGAAATTCAAGATTATGTCTCAGTAAACAGATTCATGGAGGGCGAAAACATTTTCAAAATAGACTTCTACTTTGTAATTTAAACGAGCTGTACGCGCACACAGTTTAAAAAAGAAAATAAGAATATGAAAATCGGGTTCTCAAAATTTGCACAACGTAGACCTAAACACTGCGTCTTAGCAGGCAGTAGCCGAACTCATATCGTGTGCACTTGTTTACATCACGAAAATATAAACCTAATGATTTACGGTGCAAATATTAAAAAGATAACTAAAATATCTTTATCAAATTATAAAGATTGCTTAAATGCGACTATGTGCAAAGAACCCAATATAGAATGTTATCTACGGAGGTGCAACACTTGTCCAGATATGATGGAAATAAAATAATATCTAATAAATATTTAGGATATAAATTGCGTATCGGAAGTGAAATTCGATTTATGGCAACAAACACATAGTTGCACACTGGAAACACTTGTATACGATGTTGATTCGTTTGTTACCGATTTTTGTGAAAGATTGGATAAATTAAAAGTACATGATTTTATTACAAGACAACAATCAAATTTCTTTAATAAGTTCAAAGTAGAGTTATCTGAGGGAGAATTTGTTATAACATTCGATTTTGCTGAAAACTATGCTTTCATTAAACAAAAGTCAATACAACCATTCCACTGGAATAACAACCAGGCGGCGACAGTATTTACGATTGTTATGTACTATCGGAAAGAGGAAAAGGTATAGCACTTGTAATATCTGATGACTTGAGGCACAATACTGTTGCTGTTTATGCCTATCAAAAAATTATAATAAAATATATTAAAAATACATTTAAGAATATCAGAAAAATATACTACTTCACTGATGGCGCATCGCAGCATTTTAAAAACAGGAACAATTTTTGTAATTTGGTCGCACATAAAAATGAATGTGGCATAGAAGCTGAATGACATTTCCATGCGACTGCTCATGGAAAAGGTGCATGCGATGGTGTAGGAGGAAATCGAAAAAGACTAGACGCACGCTACATCCTACACGCTGAAAAAAATCGCTTCTGTAGTATATTGTCCCAAACATATTCGGCTTGAAACATATAAATGTTTATGGTACACTCTAAATATATAATACTTGATACACACAAAAATTATATATTTGGGAAGATGTTGTTCTAAACAAATTTTTGTTTCCATCCTAATACTTTTTATTTAGGATTATTAATTCCGAAACAAAGATTTATATAAATTTAAGTATTCCAAAAATATATCGAACCTTGATTTTTTTAAATTTTACAGCAATTTAATGATAATTTTCTAGAAATTATTAATATTCGTAAATTGAAATCGTATCATTTTGGATAACAATAATTTACTCGAAGGATTGACAAGAAATGCTGACATGAAATACTCAGAAATTTTAAATGAGTCCCTTAAAACCGAATTTAATGCCGCTAATGGTATTTTTAACTGGGAGAAATAATTCGAAACGAAGGAAAACTTAAAAATTAAATTAGAAAAATTCACCAAAGTTTTGAAAATCTTTTATAAATTAAATATATTTGAAGATATTCCTAAACAATAATTTTATTTGTACATAAATACATATTTTATTTGAGAAAATTAGTTTGCAAACATATTTTGTTGTAATATATTAATATATGCGTTCCAAGTAAATTTTATTGATTTTCAAATAAAATTTATTTACTCAGAAATATATAACATTTAAAAATTTGTGTTCCAAATATATTTTCTTTCGATTCAAACATATCAAAAAAGGCGATTTTGCCCCGTGTACAAGGTGCCCTTAGCCAGCACATCGTAAATGCAAAAGCTTTATACATTTGGGCCGCATCAAAATTGAACGTAACTCAAATATTTTATTGTTCAAAAGAAGAACATGATACGATAGAAGCAATTCTCCAACGAAGATCTGAAAATGCAGTGATAATAAAAGGAACATTGTACTATCGTGTATATATACCAACTTCAGACAATAAACTTATAGTAATAATATTTTCTAGTTCTAATGCCTTTAAAGTTTTCCAAGTTCTGCAATCCAAAAACATATGCATATTATTTAAACTTACACTTTTAAAAATGTATCTTGAATTACAAAAAACTTTTTAAACATAATGAAATTGTAATAAGTCCACATCTTCATTGCTATATCTGAATAGATTTCGAGATTACGTAATATACGTTGTAACCGATCACTCTCCTCGTTTAAAATAGAACAATTTAAAGGTGCTTCTGTTAAAATTGGAATACCGCTAAAATTAGGAAAACCGCCTCTCCAAATTTTGTCCATCGTTAGTATGTTACATGAGCATTCTTTTGAAAAAAATTGAGTAAAATCGATCGACCACGTTTTATTTTTATATTCGCAAATTAATAGTTTGACCTTGAATTCAATGTCAAAATAATGTTTCTGCAAAAAATGTTTACCACCATTGAAAAGCCCATAAAAAATCTTTAAGAAACATTTATTACATATTGCAAGTCGTTCACCAAATTTGACATAAAAAACGAATAATAGGAGCATATTTATTAAAATCGACTAAATTAAAATGCATACAACTGCAGTTGTGGTCACCAGAATGTCGTCATATTTTAGATTAATACTTTTTAGGCAGACGCCAACAAGTACACCAAATTTCGGAAAATATTACCAATAAATGCTGGCTTCCTGACAAATAATGCTTCATATTTGGAACGCATATATTAATATGTTACAACAAAATGTATTTGCAAACTAAATTTCTCAAATAAAATATGTGTTTAAATACAAATAATATTGTTTAATAATTTCCTCAAATATAGCTTATTTAAAAAAGACTTTCAAAACTTGTGCTCACTTTTTCGAATTTCAGTTTTAATTTTTCCGTGGTTTCGAATTTTACCTCCCAGCATTAACTTCGGTTCTAAATCAATCATTTACATTTCTCAGTATTCTAAGACATCATTAGTTGTCAATCCTCCAAGTAATTTATTTTGATCCAAGATTATACACGGGGCAAAATCGCCTTTTTTATATATTTGAATCGAAAGAAAATATATTTGGAACACAAATTTTTAAATCTTCTATATATTTAAAAATGGAAAAATGTTTGTATGTATGTATGTGTTTTATAGACGCTTAAACTACTGGACCGATTTTAAAATTTTTTCTTTTGTTTGAAAGCTATTTGGTCTGAGATGGTTTTGGAAAAAAATTTGCAAATAGTTGGCGGGGAAAATGTGGGCGTGGAAAATCGTATGTTGTGCTGTAATTTGGTGTATAAATATCTGCTGGCAGTCTACGTCAGTGGTCCAAAAATGGACGGGATCGGAAATATGGGGCAACGAAGTGGACCAGGTCCAGCTAGTATTATATATTTCTGAGCAAATATATAGTATTTAAAAACAATAAAATATATTTCGAACGCATATATCGTCATCTGAAATCCAAAATCTCGTAACATCAAAAAAATCAAAATGTATGTTATGATTGATTTTAGTCTATTAGACAAAACTACACATTCCTACAAAATTTTAGAGTTAAATATCTAAAATTGACAATTTTATGACTGAAATTCGAAATGACGTAACAGCAAAAAGTGTCTTAAAAAAGCGCAAAGATTCAAAAAATGTAATTTTTTTATTTAGAATGTACGCCACAACTAATTGAACTATTTGTTATTTGATTTCGCGTTTATAGTCGGGAAATCCATAAATCAAGCGAAACAATTAAAATTAGTTTACATTGTTTTTTGCTTCTCCTGAAAAAGTATGAACATGTGGGTTACGTTATTTTGGATTTCAGGTGACGATATTAATATGTTACAACAAAATATTTATATTTACATACAAAATTTCTAAATAAGATATGTTTTTAAATACAAATAAAATTATTGTTTAGAAATTTCTCCAAATATATTTTATTTAAAAAATATTTTCAAAATGTTGATGACTTTTTCGAATTAAAGTTTTAATTTTTCCTTGGTTGGGAATTGTAGTCGTCCCTCCCAGTTATGATACCCTATGCAGCATTAACATCTGTATTAAATCAACCGTTTAAAATTTCTGAACATTCCAAGCCATCTTTAGTTGTCAATCCTCCAAGTAATTTATTTTGATCAAAGAGTATACCATTTAAATTATTGGTATTTATTATTTTTTACGAACATGACAAATTTCTTAAAAAAATAGCTTTGAATAACTGACAAATTTAAAACAATTTAGGTATTTTCTGCATACTTAAATGCAAATAATCATTTGTTTCAGAAATAATAGTTCCAAATAAATCCATGTTGGAATGTAAAAAAAGAGTTGTTTAGAACAACATCTTCCCAAATATATTTTTTTTGTGTACCAAATATTATATGTTTAGAGTGTACCCTAAACATATATATGACTCAAGCCGAATATGTTTGGGACGATATACTACATTATTGTTATTTATTATTTTACAAACATTAACAATTTCTAAAAAATAACTTTGAATTACTGAAAAATTTAACTCAATTTAGGTATTTTCTGAATACTTAAAAGCAATTAAATATTTGTTTCGGAAATAATGGTCCCAAATAAAGGGTCCGCCAAATAACTTTTTTTTTTGAAAATGCTATAAAACAAGTAAGAAAGTTCAGTCGGGTAAACCGACTTACGAATCCCCTCACCTTGAGTCCCAAAAAATTTTTAGTAAAAGAATTTTTTGTTTTGTTACGAAATTTCAAGTATTTGTATGCACTGGTATTCAAGTAAAAGCTGTTAACTTTTGGTACAAAACTGTCCATTTGTGTGGGAGGTACCAAAAGGGACGTGCCAAAAACGCCCATTTTTCTCTGGATTCTGGTACTATCAAAGCATTATACTGTACAAAATTTCAAGTATTTGTATGCACTGGTATTAAAGTTATAAGCTGGTAACTTTTGGTACAAAATGGTCCATTTGTGTGAGAGGTACCAAAACGAGCGTGGCAATAATGCCCATTTTTCACTATATTGTAGGTACTATTAAACCATTATACTGTACAAAAGTATTTGTATGTACTGGTAATAAAGTTATAAGCTATTAACTTTTGGTTCAAATGTGTCCATTTGTGTGGGAGGTACCAAAAGGGGCGTAGCAACTTCGCCCATTTTTCTCTGGACTCTTGGTACTATAAAAGCATTACCCTGTACAAAATTTCAAGTATTTGTATGTACTGGTATTAATGTTATAAGCTGTTAACTTTTGGTACGAAAAGGTCCATTTGTGTGGGAGGTACCAAAAGGTGCATGGCAATGGCCCAAAACGGATATCCGCCGAACATACTTAGGGTCTTAGGTCACTCCTTCGATGTGTTACACTTTTGGCTCGTAGAAAATGATATATACCCTCCTCTCTAAGGTGAGGGGATAAAAACTACTGAAAACGCATTGGATGGTCAGTTGGCTTTAACTCCTGAACCAATTGGACTTTGTATGGCTTCATAAAAAGTCTTTATGCTAAATTCGTCTCAATGATGTCTCCGAAATTTTCAATTGTTGAGAACGACGGTGAATTGATGTTGATGGCGCTTCACGCACACTTTCTGCCACAGCAGCAATATTCTCGGGTGTACGCACTGTTTTTGGCTTTTCACGCTTTGGTTTATCGATGAGGATGCCAGTTTGTTTCACTTTTTTCACAAGATAACGAACATACGGAGCTGACGGTGCTTCTCTTCTTCCAAAATCCGTACGCAATTTTCGCACACATTCTGCAACATTACCATGATTTTCAAAGTAATGTCGCAATATACACATATTCGTTCAGCGGAAGGATAAAACTAATTATCTGTCAAATCAGACATGAGCTAAGTGTTACCATTCACTAGTTGAAAAAAAACGTTAGATGGCGGACCCTTTATAAAGATATTGGAATGTAAACAAAGTGTTGTTTAGAACAACATCTGTTATATGTTTAGAGTGTACCCTAAACATATATATGTTTCAAGCCGAATATGTTTGGGACAATATACTGCAGAAGCGAATTTTTTCAGCGTGTATGCATCCCAAAGAGGGTAAATAATAGTACGAGGCATTTCCCCTATTAGTTCATCAAAGATTTGTGTGCTCAACTAAGCTAACATCAATATAAAAATAAATACAGGGTGGAGCGCGGTAATTTGGTTATTTGGAAATGAAATTAAAAAGTTATGAAGTTAAGTTATACGCAAATAAATTTTCCGTTAATTTTTCTTTTTATTTTGAGGTGTTCTGTCCAAATATGTCGTAAGATCAAGGATCCTCGGATATAATACTCCTCCGTCATTACCCTGGAGGATATATTTTAAAAATTTTTGCCGAAGCGTAGTAACGATTTCTGACCAAATTTCAGTTAAATTCCTTAGAAAATGGGTGTTTATGGCTTAAACAAGCCTTTTTGGGAGCGACATCTATAGGTGAACTCTAACAAAATATGAACTGATTTAAAAAAATGTACTGTGATGAATTATTGTCTAAATAAAATACAAACTGCAAAGATTCAGTTAAAATGCTTAGAAAATGTGGTATTTATGACCCAAAAACCGTATTTGGAGCGACCTCTATTTTTGTTCCTTTATTTATTCCTCTTGGGAACGTAGGACTTCTACAATATTATTCCAACTAGCCTATAATTACATATTCTTTTTATTTCATCGAATGATTTATTGATTTTCTTCAATTCCGCAGAAACTATTCTGCGCCACGTATTTTTCGGTCGGCCAGTGCGTCGGGTTCCTTTAGGGTTCCACTTCGACCTCTATAGGGGATCTAAAGGGTCTTTTTATAAGTGCGCTACAAAAATTTTTTCGGTAGTAAATTTTAATAATTTCGACCTTACTGAAGAGAAATGTCAAAAGAGCGGCAAAAAATATGGCGTCGTTTGCTGTCCCTGTCGGTCTACTTTTGTAGCGTCCCTGTTGAAAAACCCTCTATATCAAAACATTGATCGATATGGCCCCAAATTTGATCAGTTCAACACAGTTGCCTCCACATCAATCGCTAGTAGATGGTGTGGATGCTGAGATTAGTTGGACGTTTAGAAAGACTTACAATATTTCTGCAAGAATTCCAAGTTTTATTTAATTTTAATGTTTTCAGAAGTTTTTTGTTAATGATCGATGTAATTTTATTCGATTTTTGAATGTTTTCACATTCGAATTGCTCAACTTTTTCGCTCACAACTAGGGTTGCCAGATTCAAATTGCCTCTTAGCTGGACTCACGAAAAAAATAGCTGGATTTTGGAAGAAAAATCTGGAATAATGAAAGACTTGCAAATTATTGATAGATTTGGTTTAAAAGTATTTATTTTAAAATAAGACAACAATAATGCGCAAGAAAATGTTCAATCTTTTCATAAAAATCAATATTATTATGATCAATTTCAAACATAAAAATAAGAAAACAACAAAACATACATCAATTTAAAAATTTGCCACGTGTTTTTTTTACTTTAAGAAAACATATTGAAAATTTTTACGGTTTTTTTTTATCAAATTGCAGTCTTATTAAAAGTTCTGAGCTTATAAGTTCGAAAGAGGCTCATTCACAAAAAACAATTACTGACAGGAATCGAAAAACATTATATTATTTTATATAATTTCTAAACATTATATTTGTTAAATGTTTTAGAAAAACTTGACCATATCTTATTAATCGGAAAGACAATAAAAATCGGAATATAATTTATCATTACCAACATGTGAAAAATTCAAAAATTTTGAAAACAGTAATTGGTTGTAAATTTTCATTTTTCGGGGGTCTAGCTTCCGCTGTTCTCCATGTTGTCTATGTTTGTTAGTCATTACCACGTCAAGAAAAACGGGCGAAGTGGCCACACACGAATGGACCATTTTGCACCAAAAGTTAACTACTTATGGCTTTAATATCAGTTCATACAAATACTTGAAATTTTGTACAGTGTAATGCTTTTATAGTACCTAGAGTCCAGAGAAAAGTGGGCATTATTGGAACGCGCGTTTTGGTACCTCCCATACAAATTGACCATTTTGCACCAAAAGTTCACAGCTTATAACTTTAATACCAGTGAATGCAAATACTTGAAATTTTGTAGAGTGTAATGATTTCATGGAACCTAGAATCTAGAGAAAAATAGGCGAAGTTGCCACACCCCTTTTGGTACCTCCCACACAAATGGAGAAATTTGAACCAAAAGTAACCAGCTTATAACTTTAATACTAGTGTATACAATGACTTGAAATTTTGTACAGTGTGCTGATTTAATAGTACCTAAAATACAGTGAAAGTTACTATCGAACTGTCTAACAGGATAGACGTACACAATTTTCCGTTTGAAAATTAAAAAAAAAATACATACATACATACATATATTTTTTCGTATTCTACCATATAAAAATATCAGATTTTTTCTGATAAAAAAAATGAATAAACCGCCAAATATTCAATCCGAAAAAGTTCCCCCGGATATTCAGTGTCTTCCCTCCTCTATCGGAAATTCAAAATTGTCAACGGATTTCATTATTGGAAGAACTAATTCAATTGGCATATCTCAAGATAATTCTTTCGAACGATCAAATTCTCAATCAAACGAAAATTCAATGCATCAAAATCAAAATTCATCAACATACATACATATGTACATGTCCTACATCAAATTCTCCTTCAAATAATACAAATAATTCCATACCACCTAAAATTAAGCGTTCCTTTTGTCCACCTATATTTTAATTCGATGTAGACATTAAAGAATTAGTTAGTGAATTAAAATCCAAAAATACACCGTACAGAATTACTAACGTTAATAAATCAAAAAGCAAATTATATTTTGAAAATTCAAATGCACATTCAGAAATGATGCAATTATTGAAGGAAAAACAAATTTCTTCATTTACATATACGCCCAAAGAACATAAGCGCATTAGTGTTGTCCTTCGCGGATTATTTTACAAGACTCATATAGAAGCTATTAAAAAGGAGCTAGATTTTCTATGTCCTAATTTAGTTGAAACTGTTTCCAAATTCACCACTAAGTTTTCTAGAAAAAATGGCATTGACACTGGTTTATTCTTAGTAACTTTGGCACCTGGGAAACAATTGAGTGATTTGACTTCATTGAAGGACATGTTCAATCAAAGAATCTCTTGGGAACCCCCTAAGAAAAATATGGAAATCATTCAGTGTTGGCGCTGCCAACTTTGGGGTCATATGCCACGAAATTGTAATAGATCCTACGTTTGTGTTAAATGCGATAAACAACATGAACCTGGCAAATGTCAGTTTAAATCTGATGAATCACAACCGCCCTACTGTGCAAATTGTTGTAAACATGGTCATCCTTCCAATTATAAGGGTTGTTCCGCCTATTTAAAGTACATTGCTATTAGAGAAAAACTAAAAACGTCTACAAAAATTAACAAGCAGAAAGCTATTGAAACTGTTTCATTTGATTCTAAATTCTAATTATACTCAGCCGGGAAAATCTTTTGCTAATTTGTTTAATAAAAATATTCCTAATTCACAACAGAGCTCTTTTTCAAAAAATCCTTTGATTACTGAATTTTTAAAAATTGCTCAGAAAATTTGCTGTCCAGTGTCATTAGAAGACAGAATAAAAAAATTTCTTGTAGATTACAAATCCATGTCGGCATCAGATGCAAGAGAAACATGCACTTCTCTTTTACATGAAATTAATGTTACTTATGGTCCGTAAAATTCTCAATTTGTTAACTTTTAATGTTAGATCTCTTATTGAAAAGAGTAGAAGATTAGTATTATTAAATTTGCTAAGAAGTAGTAATATTGACATAGCATTTATACAAGTAACACATCTTAGGGAAAATCATCGGGTTTATCTTAAAAATTACACTTTATTTAAGGGACAGCAGTCCACTTGGTGTTGGAATTGTTTTTCGTAGATCATACAAATATTCAATAGTTAAAATTCCAAATTTAACCTTTCCATGTTCATCAGTATTAAATTTGTAATCAATGGTATTGACACATAATTTCTATTCGGTTCAATTTATTTTCCTAGTAACTCTACATATAATATAATTCATAATGGACTTTCAAATTTATGTGATTTTTTCTCAGAATACGATGGCATTTTCATTGGAGGAGATCTTAATGCCAGACATGTTTCTTGGGGAGACTCAATGAATAACATTAATGGAAACATAATTTTCAACTGGTTACAAAGTTTTTCACTAAATCTTTTCCGAATTACAAATTTAACTCCTACATTTCCTAATAATACATCTTATTTAGATCATTTTCTTGTAAGCACAAATTTAATAAATAATAATAGAAATAATTTCAATATTACAGATCTCCCTTCCTTTTCTGACCATCTCCCTATTAATTTGAAATTTAATTTAGGCAATTTTGAAATACTAATAAAACCTCCGGAAACCTTTACCTCTTTTAAAAATACGAATTGGATTGATTTTAAATCTGATTTCCGAGATAATTTAACCAGTATCTTTCCAAATCATAACTCGAACATGTCTAATACAGAAATAGACTCTCATGTTAGTAAATTCTCTGATCTATTAAGTGATACTTGCCTTGACCATTCACAACAGTTGATATATAAATATCAAACGATATATAAAACTAAATATAGGTGGCAAAAGGAATTAAGATCGATATACCACAGAACTTTAAATAGACATAATCAGGATTATATTTCACTTTCAAAGCAAATTCAATTATTAAATTTAATAATAAAAGAGAAGGTAGAACAGGAACAACGTATATTCTTTAGTAGGAAGATGAGTGAAATAAAGCCTGGTCCAAATACGCATAAGGAAATTTACAAAATTGTTGGTTATAAAAAAATTCTTATATTTCAAAACTCGAAATTAATGGATGTACAATTGAAGATGATAATGATTGTCTTGAAAATTTGCGAACTTTCTTTTGTAACATTTTTAACAACAATACTGCAATTTCGGATTTTCCACAAATTGAAAATGTTGTTTCCTCTTATATTGATTCAATCGACATTTCAATACACTTTTTTAATTCTGAATTTAATGCAATTAATACTCAAAACAGTTCTGATCTAGTTACAATTTCCGATGTCGTTAGAATAACAAGCGAAATTAACAATAACAAATCGTATGGTCTAGACAAAATTTCAAATTTTATTATTAAAAAACTTCCTATTAAAGCTTACGAATTTCTTACAATAATTTTCAATAACTGTCTCTGCAACTGTTATTTTCCTAACCTCTGGAAAATTTCTAAAATTTTGCCGATCCAAAAAAGGCTGGTTTAAATTCCATGAATAATTTAAGACCAATTTCACTACTATCCAATCAAGGAAAACTATTCGAAAAAATTATCCGCGAAAAGATGGATATTGGGGTTAGTTTACCTTATATTCCTCCTTTACAATTTGGATTCATAAAAGGACATTCCACTAATGATGCTTTGTTAAAATTTCACAATGATATAATATGCAACCTTCGCAAAAAATTTTGTACATTTGCAATTTCTGTAGATGTTGAAAAAGCTTTCGATAGCGCTTCTCATTTAGGTATTCTTTTTAAAATGATTAATATAGGATTTCGCACATCTATCATAAAATTAATGCGAAATTTTTTCGACAATCGGCAATTTTGTGTACAGTTTAAAAATAAATTATCCGAATTCTCTATTATAAGTCGTGGTGTTCCTCAAGGTTTCATTCTCGCCCCTCATCTCTATAATATTTTCATATATGATTTTCCACACTTAGAAACAAAATTCAACAGGTATTTTATATGCGGATGATTCATTACTTTACGCACACGCTGAGTCGCCAGCAAAAGCATTAAGTTTTGCGCATGATCATTTAATGAAAGTTAAAAATTTTTACACGAAATGGGGGAACTGAAATTTCAATAGGAGATACCATTAAATACCTTGGAATTAATTTTGATAAATTGATGGAGTTCAATAAACATGCTAAAATTGTTACAAATAAAGCGTCTAAATTACTAGGATTGTTTTCCAGAATTCTATGGAACAAACATCTTCCTTCTAAAACTAAATTACTTCTTTACAAAACTAGTATTCGGCCAATCTTTACATACGCCTTCCCAATTTGGTTTCAAATTTCACCCACAAAACTTAAGGACATAGAAATTCTCGAAAGAAAAATAATTCGCTTCTGTATAGGTAAAAACTTTCAATCTCCCCATAAACGCTTTTCAAATCAGTTTATTTACTCTCTATCTAAAGTCACTCCTATCGGTCTTTATGTTTTAAAACGATTTATATCAAGATTGGATCAACATAATAATATGGTCATTAAATCAATTTTAAACGAACAGAAAAATGTTAGTTGGTCAAATACTAACTATATTTCTCCTATTGGTTTTATTAATGAACCCGCGCCAAATTTTAATGTTAATGATTGTGTACGGCATCCTTTTTATGACAAAGTTCTATCAGGAACTCATAGGGGGTAAATTCAATTTCACGCCATTTATTTTATAAACACTTCCTACTATAAAAATTTTGTAATTTAAAATTATTTGTTATTTTCTTTAAATATCCTTATTTTGATTATTTTGTTTGTTTTTAGAATTAAGTTAGTTTTAAGTTAACCTTTGAGAACTTACTCTCTAATTTTTGTCCAGCCCCGGGAGCAAGGGCGCCAACACAGTCCATTTTTATACACAGTATTCAATCCATTTCATGAAAATGCAAGGTGCTTATAACTAATATGTTAATTAAGATAACACATTATAATCTTAAGTTATTTTCTAAATTATTAATGTAGTTACTCCAATAAAAAATTGTATAAAAGGCTCAATAAATTAAACTAAACTAAAATACAGTGAAAAATGGCCACCCTTGCCACGCTTCTTTTGGTACCTCCCACACAAGTAGACCATTTTGTACCAGAAATTACCAACTTATAACTTTAATACCAGTGCATACTAATACTTGAAATTTTGTACAGGGTAATGTTTTTATAGTACCTAGAGTCCAGACAAAAAAAAGGAGCGTTATTGGACACCCCGTTTGGTACCTCCCACACAAAAGGACCATTTTATACCATTTAGTTATTAAATACAATTTAATTGATAATAATTGTATTAAAACAAAAAATTAATAAATTTACTAATATGTTTCTGACTCAAGGTGGGGGGCTTCATAAGTCGGTTTACCCGACTGAACTTTCTTACTTGTTTAAACGACAGTTGCTAAACTTCCGTTTTACGTGAGTCCCATGTTTTCAGCATGCAGTTATGCTAAAAATGGATTTTAATTGTAACATCGGTAAATTATGTAAATTATGGGGTTAACTTTTTTCGTACACCATAACTACTCGTAACATACTGAGTTTGCCCATATTTATGCAACTCGGAAGTCGCAGGTGGGATATGGGGTCCATATTGTCCACATCGGTGAGAAATTTTTTGAGGGCTATATCCAAATCTGAACCGATTTTAAAATTAAATATGGTGGGTCCTTGGTACAAAGAACATATCCATGCCAAATTGCATGCAAATCTGACCATATTTGTAACCAGCACTTAGCGTACAGACATTAAGCTTGTGTGGGAGTGGGCGTGAACAGATTGGCCAAATTTTTTTTTTTACTAACAGGTGTGCAAATCTTTAGGGCTGTACATATATACATTTCTTCTTATTTATGCCACAACATACGGATTTGGGATCAGTGTAAAGTGTAATAGTTCTAATCCAAAATGAAAGGAAATGTTAAAAAATGTTTCTTATGTGCCAAGACCTACCCTCGTTCTCTGGGGCCATATTTATACTTTTTGTCCCCTAAAACCATGTTAAACCATGTTAGTCGACCTACGATTTTTGGGCTATAAAACGTGGTCGATTTTTGCTTCCAAATTAATGTAGCCGTAAACAGGGACGTATCCAGGATTTTGGTTCGGGGGGGGCCTTTTTTTCCATAACAAAGATAAACAATTAAAAAAATGCGTTTATTGTGTAGATAATGGAAGTTATGTTCCTTAGTTTTTTATTCGAATTTTATTCCTAAATATAAATGTGTACTTTAGTACGAGATCAGTAAAACTTTTTATAATAAAATACGTAAGAGATAAAAATGTAATCTTCGATTTTTTGAAATATATCAATTATTTCATCGATTTTGGCTTCATCTTTGTATATAGACATCAAAGCCAGAGCCTTTCTCCTTCCATTCTGTTCCGGAGATAAGTTTTTATTCTTCTTAACGTCGAGAAACTTCGCTCAGCAGATGCCGTTGTCACAGGTATTGTGGCCAGTAATTGCAAAAGGGTAAAAACGCTTGGGAACATGTCCTCATCACAAACAGAAATAGCTAAAACAGATTTTGCTGAATTTTTTAAATCGTTTTTGTAAAAAAGTGTGACTTCTTCGAAATCTTCCTTTATTAGATTTACAACTCGTATCGGAACGACATTAAACAGACTTGTAATTATAGCTTTATGTTCGGAAAATCTATTATTTAAATGTGATATTACTTCGTCCAGATATGGTATGAACAATGTTGTCCTAAAATACGCCTTGGCATCTGAACCAGGAATATTAGCCCTATACTTTTGAGTGCCTACTCTTCTAGGTAGTGCAGCTTCTATTCCAAAACTTCTTGCAAGTTGTGTGGATTCTTCAAACAGTTTATCAAACTCCGCATCTGAATTTCTACGCAAGTCACTTAATTTAGTCGTTGCCAATTTTACGATTTCGTAAGCCTTTATTATATCTAGGTTAATCGTTTGCAAATACCGTGATAAGTTCTGTGTAATGGCCAAAACCGTACTACTTACTATCACACCCAATATAAAGTCAAATTTACATACACGGTTGTGCAAACTCATTCCATCACTGCAACCTACGAGTACATGTTAAAAAGGTAGATAGAAGAAATCATAAATGTAATTTTAACTTAATTTTCGCCATATCTGGTTATCATAAATTTAAAGCCAAGCAATAATTACACCGGTCGACAAAAACAACATTTTTTCTTGGGTTTCTGTTTTAATGCATAGATTCTGATTCTAGACGTCAAAACACGTCTCCAATCTTAATCTCCAATCTTAGCTTTTAAAGTTTGTTTTTGTAAATTTTACATCGATAAGAAAGTTTTAAAGTTAAAACCTTACTAAATTAGCTATAACTTTTTAAATTATGCATCGATTTTCTTCGGAATGGGCTCGTTTAATTCATGAACAGAATTTACGATAAAATCATAAAAATATAACATTTGTTAATTTTTAGATTGTTTTATGGGAGTTTTATTTTAAAAATATTAAAATTTTATCAAAAAATCACATTTTTTGGCAATATTTTGTAATACTCGTATATCGTCGAAACCGCTGAACGGATGGAAAATGGTATTATATGAAGTTGAAGGCTACTTAATATTTAATTCTTTAAAACTTTAAATTATGCATCGATTTTCTTCGGAATTGTCTCAATTTATTCATAACCTTTCAGAGTTTACGATGAAATCACAAAAATATGACAATTATGCGTTTCTAGATGTTTTTATGAGGTTTTTATTTAAAAATTATTAAAATTTTCTCAAAAAATATGATTTTTTGCAATACTTTGTAATATATCGTCGAAACCGCTGAACGGATGGAAAATTGTATTATGCGAAGGCTACTTAATTCTGAAGTTTGTAAAGCTTACCTGAACCAAATCAGATAAATGGTTCTCGAGTTATGCCACTATATGTGGTTCAACCACTAATTTCTTTCCATATCACAGCTTATCGCGAGAATTTAAAGAGACAACCCTTTAGGCTAAGAAAAAAGAGAGGTTGAACCACATATTATGGCATAACTAGAGAACCATTCATCCGAATTGGTTCAGGTAAGCTTTACAAACTTCAGAATTAAGTAGCCTTCGCACACTACAATTTTCCATCCGTTCAGCTGTTTCGACGATATCTTACAAAGAATTGCAAAAAATCATATTTTTTGAGAAAATTTTAATAATTTTTAAATAAAAACCTCATAAAAACATCTAGAAACGCATAATTGTCATATTTTTGTGATTTCATCGTAAACTCTGAAAGGTTATGAATAAATTGAGACAATTCCGAAGAAAATCGATGCATAATTTAAAAAGTTTTAGCGAGGAAGTCATGTACTTTTTTATTTTTACACTGGGCAAAATTCCCTTTTTTGATATGTTTGAATCGAAAGAAAATATATTTGGAACACAAATTTTGAAATATAATATATTTCCGAGTAAATACATTTTATTTGAAAATCAATAAAATGTATTTGTAACGCATATCTTAATATATTAGAACAACATATATTTGCGAACTAATTTTCTCAAATAAAATATGTCTTTAAATACAAATAAAATTATTGTTTATGACATCTCCAAATATATTTTATTTAAACAAAGATTTTCAAAACGTTGCTTAATTTTTTTAACTAATTTTTTCCTTCGGTTTTTAATCACTTATATTTAAATTCTAACTATTCCAAGTCAGTATTTGTTGTCAAACCTTCAAGCAATTTATCGTTATAAAAGATTTCAATTATAAAGAAATTTTACAAATATTTAAAATTTCTAAATATTAACTTTTAATTGCTGAAAACTTAGAGCAATTAAAATATCGATATGCTTTTATGCAAATCAATCTTTGTTTGGGAAATAATAAATCGAAATAATAAATATTAGGATGTAAACATAGTTTTGTTTAGAACAACATTATCCTAAACATATAATATTTGTGTGTGTCAAATATTATATATTGGGAGTGTACCCCAAATATATATTTGTTTCAAGCAGAATATGTTTGGGACAATATACTAGAGAAGCGATTTTTTTCAGCGTGTAGTTGTTATTACTTTTACTGTTACCATTTTGTACGCTTTTGTATTGTTTTTTTTTAACGGCCTTCCAAATATTTTTCTTGTTTTTTTTTGAGTGATTTTGAAAATTGTAAACATTTTATGCCTATGTTTAAAACATTTGGCCCCCCGGCCCCCCTCTTTATACGTCCCTGGCCGTAAATAAAGTACATGTTTTCTCACGTTCTTTTTTATAAAAAGCAGGGAGATGACGTCTAGTATTTTATTTGCTTGATTTTATTCTAATATACACTTTAATTTTTTACTTATGACACGTTTTCATGGCGATATTGAGCCCCAACACTAGTTTACAAAAATGTTGTCGAAGGGCTGTGTATATGTAACATTCTCTGATGTTATGTTGTCCTAAACAAGAAAAAATATTAAAAAATTAAAATTTATGTTAATATTTTTTTTTTTGATTTGATAATGAACTATAAGCTCTACACGGGGCAAAATCGCCTTTTTTGATATGTTTGAATCGAAAGAAAATATATTTGGAACACAAATTTTTAAATATTATATATTTCTGAGCAAATAAATTTTATTTGAAAATCAATAAAATATATTTGGAACGCATATATTAATATATTACAACAAAATATATTTCCAAACTAAATTTCTCAAATATAGTATGTGTTCAAGTACAAATAAAATTATTGTTTAGGAATTTCTCCAAATATATTTTATTTAAAAAAGATTTTCAAAACTTTGGCTGCCTTTTTAGAATTTCAGTTTAAATTTTTCTTTAGTTTCGAATTGTACCTTCAAGTTATAATACCATATGTAGCATTAACTTCTTTTTAAATCAATAATTTCAAATTTCTGAGTTAGTATTCCAAGTCATCATGTTTTGTCAACCCTTCAAGTAATTTATATTGATCCATGATTATACGATTTCATTTATTTTTATTTGTATTTTTACGAACATTAAAAATTACAAAAAAAAAAAACTTTGAATTAGTAAAAAAATTGACACAACTAACGTATTTTCTGAATTCTTAAGTGCAAATATATATTTGTTTCGGAAATAATAGTCGCAAATAAAAACATATTGGGATGCAAACAAAGATTTGTTTAGAATAACATTTTCCCAAATATATACATTTTGTGTGTACCCAGTATTATATGTTTAGAGTGTACCCTAAACATATATATGTTTCAAGCCGAATATGTTTAGGACAATATACTACAGAAGCGATTTTTTTGCAGCGTGTATAAAGCCGAGGTAAATTTAAGGAAATTCTGATGGCTACAAATGTCACATTCATGTGAAAACAGAAGTTTAGTAAGGGTCGTTAGAACAACAATAGGCCAAAACAAAAAATATTAAAAATGATATTTTGAATTCCCTTTATACATTTAGCCATAGATTTTTTTCAAAAAATGTAACAAAAAAGTTTTTTTTTGCCATTTCTTTACATTTTCTGTGGCTTTTTCGTGCAACCAAAATAGTGTACACGGGGCAAAACCGCCTTTTGATATGTATGAATCGCAGGAAAACTTATTTGGAACACAAATTTTAAAATATTATACATATATTTCTGCCCAAATAAATTGTATTTGAAAATTGATAAAATTTATTTACAACAAAATATATTTGCAATCTAAGTTTCTAAAATATGTGTTTGTATACAAATAAAATTATTGTTTAGAAATTTCCCCAAATACATTTTGTTTAAAAAAGCTTTTCAAAACGTCGCAAATTTTTCGAGTTTTTTATTTTCATTGATATCGATTTATACAAGGCAAAATTGCCTTTTATGGTATGTTTGAATCGAAAGAAAATGGACCACAAATTTTTAAATATTATATATTTCTGAGCAAGTAAATTTTATTTGAAAATCAATAAAATGTATTTGGAAAGCATATATTAATATATTACCACAAAATATATTATTGTTTAGGAAATTCTCCAATTATATTTGGTTTAAAAAAGATTTTCAAAACATCACAGATTTTTCGAATTTCATTTTTATATTTCATTGATTTCGAGTTATATAATTTAAAATTACATAAGTAGCAACAACATTTGTAGTAAAGTTCTACGATTTCGATTATAAATGATTTTACAAACATTTAAAATTTCAGAAAATAATTTAAATTTAATTACTGAAAAATATAAAATATGTCATAAAATTAAGTTATTGATATATTTTTTGAATAGTTAAATGCAAATAAATATTTGGTTCGTAAATAATCGTTGCAAATCAGAAATAATTGGACGGAAACAAATACTTGTTTAGAATAACATCTACCCAAAAATATAATATTTGTGTATGCCAAATATAATATATTTAGAGTGTACCCTAAACATTTATATATTTCAAGCAGAATATGTTGTGGGACAATATACCACCAAAGTGATTTTTTCAGCGTTTATAAAAAGGTTTTTAGCTCTCGGAAACAGACAATTTTTATTGTTGCATAGTGTTACCAGTGCAATTTAATTGTTTATCCGTATGGGATATAGTTCAAATCGCCAACACCCATTTAAATGGCTTATCACCGAAACCCAAATAACTTTCCTATGACGTTTTAGCAGCGATATTATTTTTATCGATTTGTGCGGTACATACTACAATAGCGAAAGTTTGTCGACTTCAGCGGCATTTGTTGCAACGTTCCGCCTGTTAGCGCTGAGCTTTCAAATACATGTGAGAAGCTTTCGCACTTGTGCTTTAAGTGTGATTAGTTTGTTGTGTGTTTCGAAAATGCGGACAATGCGATGCATTGCATTTTGTTTGCAAAGCTTTATTAGTGTGTGAACTTCTCTAAACATGCATTCTGACAAGAAATAAGTAAGTGCATAATATATACACACATACATACATATATGTACATTAGGGTGGTGAACCATAATATATAAAATTATATTTTTTTCATACACAATGAAAAAACGGCTTCTGTATTATATTCTGTTTCATATACTCGTATATCGCGCCCTAACCGCCAAAAAGACGTAAGCGCCACCATGATTTACTTTAAATTTTTTGAGGGAAATCGTTTACTTATGACAAATGGCATATTTTCCATAATTTTCCTCATAAGAAGAGAGAAATAAAGTAATGTGACATTCAAAATTAAAATATTTTTTTTATATATAGGTACACAGGGCACATATCGACTTTTTGATATGTTTGAATCAGAAGAAAATATATTTGAAACACAAATTTTTAAATATTACATAATTCTGAGGGAAATATATATTAGTTGAAAATCAATACAATTTATTTGGAACGCATATATTTATATATTACAACAAAATATATTTACAAACTAATTTTCTCGAATAAAATGTGTGTTTATATACAAATAAAATAATTGTTTAGGAATTCTCCAAATATATTTTGTTTAAACAAGATTTCAAAACGTTGCAGATTTTTCGAATTTAAATTTTTATTGAATTCGAGTTATACCTTACAATTCAAATTGGGCCAAATAACAATAACTTTTGTTTTTATCACTAATTTTTAATTTATATTTATTCCAAGTCATAATTTGTTATCGACCAGTTCAATTATAAATGAATTTTACAAAAATTTAAAATATGAAAAAACTTGGATTACTGAAAAACATAAAACTTGTCTTAAAATTAAAGTATTGATATAATTTCTAAATACTTAAAAAAATTGTTTCGTAAATAATAGTCCTAAAAAACTATTAGGACAGAAACAAATATTTGTTTAGAACAATATCTTCCCAAATATAAAATATTTGTGTTTGCCAAATATAATATATTTCGAGTGTGCCCTAAATATTTATATATTTCAAGCAGAATATGTTTGAGGCAATGTACGATTTTTTTTTCAGCGTGTACATACATACACGCATATATAGGCAAGTCCCAAAAATTTTTGAAATGTCAAGTGAGCAAAATTTTTAAAAGCGATGTCTGATCGACAGGAGACTTGGGCCAAATTTAGTCCTATTGGACTGTAGTTATGGCACAAAATTTCAACGAGATCGGTTAAGGACTGTCCGAGTTAAAGGATGTTGAATTTTGGTCAAACGGCCCTTTTTCCCATCCATATAACTAATTTCCTATTGTATTTAGAAAATTTAGCACAAAGTGTTTTCGATAGTTTTTTCTTCAATATTCTTAGGAAAATAAAACAAAATTGCAAAAATATCGTTTTCTGTGAATTTTTTGGAGAATTTAGGAGTTGTTTTTCGTCCATACTGCAGCAGCTAATTAGAGGCTCTCCAGATAAACCGACGGCATCCAAAAGGACCAAAGGGTTTAGTGGTAACGCTGCTACTCGGTCCTTCGCTGACGTTACAAAAGACAGCATGATACTGGCTGTCATCAACAGGGGAGAGGAAGACGGAAACATTCCCAAGAGCAGGTTGAGTGATGTTCTTGAGGAGATACCGTATCCGGCTCACGATTGTGTCGACGCAGGCTGGAATTAGGGCCGCATAAAACTAATACGATTTAGCAATATTAGCTCTGTTGAGTGCTATCGCTGCGCTTTGAAGAAAATTGGTGAAATCTGGGCGGATGTTGTCAACAAGGAGGACATCCCGTCTCGGCCCAGGGCGCATACATGGATTCCGGCTATACCAGCCGATGTGGAATCCTTGACCGACCTTCCAACTGGCAACTGGAAGGTCGGTCGATTGAATGAGGCGGATGGGCATCGGAGGCACGCAGTATTTATACTGAATCCCGAGTCTCTACCATACCTCGTCAAGTCCGAAGGAATGGTTTCATATGGATTCAGCAAAATCCGACTTAAGGTGTACAAGAGCGATGAGGGAGGAAATTCCAAAAATACTCTTCCAGAAAACACTGGTGTAGTATGTAAAGAAGAACCTCCCTCTTCGCAAGTATCAGAGCTACATCTGGCGGGAACACAGACGATGAGGCAAATATAACGGTGATGACGAAATCTTATAATGGTCCGGTTCCTACAGATAAATCTCCACCACTCTAAGGAAGCATCAACTGCCTTAAAATACCTCCTGGTGCAAGGAGGGGCTGACCTGGTCCTAATCCAGAAACTATGGTTGAATGGAGATAAGGTTTGTGGGCTCAGGACGCCAGGGTTTAAGCTGCTTCAAGGTACAGGTAATGGAAGACATAGAGCCTGTATACTTGCCAAGAACAACTTTTATTCTTACTTCTTTTAGTAGTGAAGACATAGTATCAGCCAGCCCTAAGATAGAAAACTATCATGTTTGGTTGGTCTCTGTTTATATGGCACATAACACCGAGACGCCACCCTGTGCATTGAAGTCACTGGTAGGAGTGGCAAATGAGAAGAACAAGGACCTAATTGTGCGTAGTGATGTCAATGCACATCATCATATGTGGGGTAGTACTGACATCAACGACAGGGGCCTTGTGAATTGTAATTGAGAAAGTGTTGAACTCTCATAGCTTTTCCGACCACAGGTATATTAGCTTCTGCTTGAATGCGAAGCCTACCGATAACGTCTTCCCACCGTCTAAGGCACATATTCAACAGGTCTCTTCCAAAAAGTCGTGAAATAAAAATGGAAACTATCCGGGATAGAAGAACTGGCGTAAAGAGTCACGGCAGCTCTTAACGACTCGTTACAAGCCGCATGTCCCAAACAGAATCCAAGGGGTAAACAACGACCGCAATGGTGGCCGTCTCAATTAGTTATGCCGAGGAAGTGCTGTAGGAAGCTCTTCAATAGGGCAAAGGCCACCAGTGCCCCTCAGGACTGGGACACATACAAGGAAGAACTCAAACGGTATACAAAAAAGAGTTGAGAATGGCTCAAAATAAATCCTGGGTGGATTTCTGTAGTGACGTAGAAAGCTCATCCGAAGACTCAAGGTTACGGAAAATTTTAGCCTCAAACCCTTGTACTATTGGGTACATCAAGAATGATTATAGTTCCTGGACTACGTCCAGTGAGGAATCGCTGCGAGTGCTCCTGGATGCACATTTCCCGGGAAAATATGAAGTGGCATTGAATACTTCAGTTGGGGATTCCCTTCAACTACAGCCAACGAGATTGTAACCGAATCTAGAATTCTTTGGGCTATCAAAAGCTTTAAACCTTTTAAGTCACTAGGACCAGACAAAGTCTCGCCGGCGGAGTTACAGGCGGTGGCTGATACATTTGCTCCCTGGCTCAGAGAAATATGTATCAATCAGGCATACATACCAACAAAATGGAGAGAAACCAATGTTGTTTTCATCCCAAAAGCGGGAAGCCGTTCCACACTGGAGCTAAGGACTTCCGACCAATTAGTCTATCGTGATCACAGGTTACTGTCCACTTAACAGCATGCTTACAGCAAGGGCAAGTCCACTGAAACCGTCCTGCATGATCTAGTCAGCTTTATTGATGGATCTCTCTCTGTTAAGGAATATACTATGGTAGCTTTTTAGATATATAAGTAGAGGGGGTCTTCAATAACATAAATCCAGCCGCTATAAATACGGCATTAGAAACCCTGGGGATTGACAGCAGTATACGTAGGTTCATTCATAACCTTCTTATTAATAGACGCATTTCAGCTAGTTTAGGGTCAACTGACCTCCATAGATTTGTCAGCAGGGCAACGCCCCAAGGGGGTGTTCTGTTTTCTCTGCTATGTAATCTCACTATGAACAATATTTTACTTTCTCTGGAGATGATGGGTGTCAGAGTTGTTGCTTATGCAGAAGCGTGGTAACAGCTGTTAGAGGAAAGTTTCTGGATACTCTCAGAGACATCCTACAGCAGGTCCCTCATACAACCGCAAGATGGGCTTCCGGTAATGGTCTTGTTGTTAACCCGACCAAGACGGCAGTAGTTATTTTCACTAGGAGAAATGAGGTACTACGAGTTACACCTGTCTCCTTGGGGGGTATTGAAATTCCCTTCTCTGAAACGCAAAATACTTACATATGTAGGTATTTTACTAAGTTGATTTTGAATAAAACACAAATTATTTAGGAAATTATTGTCATTTCTTTTTATTATGATAATATTGGTATGGTTCATTCATGTATGAAATAAAATATCGGCCAAATGGCACACCTCCATCCGATGGACCAAATTTTCGATGACGCTGAGGCATATTTGAGGTCCTATGCCGTTAATGTGCCGAGTTATCTCATCCTTTAGCTCTTGATTTGTTGCTGGCTTATCGACGGATTATTCTTTCAAATAACCCCAAAGAAAGAAGTCCAACGGTGTCAAATCACATGATCTTGGCGGCCAATTGACATCGCCACGACGGCCATTGAATTTGCTGCGCAAAAGAGTCATTGTTTCGTTAGCTGTGTGGCAAGTGGCACCGTCGTGTTAAAACCACATATTGTTCACATCCATATTTTCCAATTCGGGCCATAAAAAGTTCGTTATCATCTCACGATAGCGAACACCATTCACAGTAACTGCCTAACCGGCCTCATTTCGAAGAAGTATGGCCCGATGACGTCGCCAGCCCATAAGCCTCACCAAACGAACTGGACGAGCATGCACGGGTATTTTCACATCTCCTGCAGACCCGGTTTGCTGAAATTTGCGCACAATTCTCCCGATTGTGGACACATTTGGTGGATTATGCTGAACAAAAATACATCACGAAGTGCAACGAAATGCATTTTGATTTGAACGCCCATTTTCGTAAAAGGCTTAAAAAACTTCATCGCGTTGCTCGATTGTGTATCTTTCCATGGTTCAAATTGAGTTAGTCTTAAATTGAGAAATGTCAAATGAAATGCAGAAAAAACTTGACGTTTAAGTGTGGTTCACATTCAACATCGACCCTTACAATTTAACCACCCTTTACCTGTAAAAGGGCAATATGAACACGCTGGGGTCTAAATCCGCGTATAGTTTGTTGGTTGTATATGGCAGTAGTCAGACCGATAATTCTGTATGGCATTGTCGTCTGGTGGACAGCTCTGCAGAAATCCACCTACTGTACGATACTAAACAAGGTTCTGGGAATGGCTGCTGCTGTATGTATCACTGGTGCGCTGAGAACGAAATCAACTGCGGCAATAAATGTTATACTACATTTAATGCCGCTAGCTATTATAGCAGTGCAATATGACGCATTTACTGCGATTAGACTCAGGGAACTGTCACTATGGTCAGGAAATGGCTACGGACATAGTGCCATTCTAGACAGAATGACCTTCCGAGCACTATTGATTACACTATGACTGAACCACTCTTTGACAAGAAGTATCTCACTCTTATACCTGATAGATCAGAATGGAATGGTCGTATCGCAGGACAGAGTAGATTCATTAACTTCTATACGGAAGGTTTCAAACTCGATAACCAAGTTTTCAAACTCGATAACCGTGCACAAATACTTGAATAGTGTGCAGTATCTCATAAAAAATGGGCGTTATTATCACGCCCCTATTAGGTATCTCCCATAGAAATGGACCATTGTGGACAAAAAGTCCACAATGGTCCATAACTTCGATACTTCGATTCCTGCGCTTGCAAACACGTGCAATTTTATACAGTGTAGAGCTTTTATTGTACCCATAGTCTATTGAAAAATGGGCGTTATTGCCACGCCCCCTTGTATCTCCCAAACAAAATGGCCAAAATAAAAAATATGAAAAATTACGTTTTTGTATTTTCCTTACTTTAACAATATGGGCGCACTTTTCTTCGTTAGAGAGCTTGCATTAAAAAATGGAAGAAATTTTTGCGATTTTTTATATATTTTTCGTGCCAGCAAAACGATTTTTTGTTGAAAATAAGTCATATTGCCAACATTTGTAGCTTATAATTTATTATTATTATATACATATGTATGTCATTTAGTAACGGGTTTTCCAATAGGGATGATATGATTTTGAAGTTACGTTTCGGCAATTTGTAATATGTCATGACCTGTCATTTGTTTTTCATTGTATTCAGTAGTGTTTACAATTTCATCATGGAGAGATATACGCAAGAACAACGCTTACAAATTAAAAAAAAACACTTTCCAGTCGCCTTACGAACTTTTTGCCATTGACCGATTCCCGATCCGACGTTAAGGAGCTAGAGCAAAAATAAACTTTCCGTTCACATTTGAAAATGATGCTAAGTTCATTTTTTTATTAAATCCAAACAAACACTTTCCAGTCGGCCTACGACCTTGACACCCATGAGCAATATTTTAGCTCTCGTCAAGAGCTATCTTTTTGCCATTGACCGATTGTGGCTACGTGCCACACAGCAAATGAAACAAATGAATTGTTGCGGGAAAAGTTTGAAGATTCGATTATTTCAAGAAATTGTGATATTGAATGTCTTCCAAGAAGTTGTGATTTAACACCATTAGACGATTTCTTGTGGGGTTATTTGAAGTCATTAGTCTTTCGAAATAAACCAGACTCTCTGCAAGCTTTACAAATCAATATTGAACGTGCCATTCATGACATACGACTTTATTTAGTGGGAAAAGTGCTCGAAAATTGGGTTCATCGAATTCGTTCCTGCAGAAGAAGTCGTGGGGGCCATTTGAATGACATTTTATTTAGAACTTAATTGTATCGATTGTATTTCTCTTTAAATAAAATACTTTTGAATTTCCTTAACAATAAGTGTGTTTTTTTTCAAAGAAATCATATCACTCTTATTGAAAAACCCGTTATATATCATATCAACAAATAATTTTTGGACATTCCTTTTATTTTCAGTACGCAACTGTCGAGAACGATGGCGCACTATCCGTAGCAGTTTTCTCCGTTCGCTGAAACTGTCCCGCACCAGCACTGGCCGTGGAAAACGTAAATATTATCTCTCCAAATACTTGCAATTTCTGATACCCTACACAAAAACGCGCCTCAAGAACAGTGCCAGCATAATAGCCCAACGAAAGGCAGCTGCATCCGGCAACATTCCGCCCATGACTCGCATAAGCAATATGCCGATTGTGAGCAGTGACGACACCAAAGATTCCAGCAATTCAGCCGATGTTGCGGCCATAGCTGAAGGAGATGTCGTGGTATCGTTGCACGAAGGAGCCGTAGTTGGTGGTATTTCTATAACGCAACACGCGCCTGTGCCATTGCCCCAACCTCTAAATTTGCAAGCCATAAAACAGGAAAAGGATGTGCTTAATAGTGGATCCAATATCACTTCCGGCGTTGCAACAACAATGGCCAATTGCAATGCATCGGTGGTGACCATAGCAGCAAATACACAGAGACCTTTTATGCATAGTTCAGGAGCGACCG
This sequence comes from Eudasyphora cyanicolor, assembly GCA_963930755.1. NCBI lineage: Eukaryota > Metazoa > Arthropoda > Insecta > Diptera > Muscidae > Eudasyphora > Eudasyphora cyanicolor. Next base: position 254,967,018 of record OZ005736.1, read on the forward strand.
GCTTACCGAATGCCCCAAATAATATGAACAACTGCAGCAACTCCACATTCAACCCAGTCACGAATGCGTCGAACGCAAATAAGATCCCAGTTTCCAATCCTTCATTAAGTAGTCCATTCCCTCATCCGCCGGATACACGCAGTGCAAGTGGTGCGGTGGATCTGACGGAATTCGCAGAATGGGTAAAAATCAAGAGTGATCATCAACGGCATTGCCAGTTGACGACTTCGCCGGACGCCGATCAATCTTTTCTCAATAGCTTACATCCATTTCTGAAGGAGATGTCAGGCAAACAGAACCGAAGATTTCGACAGAAAGTTGTGGCTTTAATAGATGCCATTCTCGACAATGCAGACTGAAGATTTGAGGGAAAGCCAATTAGGCTCTGTCCGTCTGCGAGTCGGATTTCTTAAAATGTACATATTTTTGCAAATTTTATTGAAAATGTTATTAGTTGCATATAATTGTTTTGTTTGATACTTTAGCTCACTCACACCAAAAATTATGAAAATATAAAAAATAAACGCATACTTTATTATGAACACGAAAAGATACTGGCGTACTTTCTTCGCTTATAGGGGATCAGGCCAGTATTTCCATTTTTGGAGGATCTTGCAAAATTAGACAATTTATAACATCGCTTCTAAAATGGTAGGACCGGTATTTGGAACTTTTGTATCATAAGATGCTCTAATTTTTTAATAGTCAATACTTTTTTGATTTACAGACAAATTCCAACCCAAACATGCAAGTAGGAGGTAGCTGTCCTAGCCTCCAACCGCCCAACCCATCAATGATCACCGAGATTTCGCTCTAATTTATTTTGCGGCCCCATAGTTTCGCTACAACTACATTTACATACCTTGATCACTATCCCAATCCGTCAAAGTTTAAACCATCATGGTGTAAATTGTTTCCACTTCATTATTCATTTCGCAATTTCTTATATATGTAAAAATAAATTCCTGAATTTCCTTTACAACTTTAAATTAGTATACTTTATTAGATTCGAAAATTTGCAGACACTGAAAAAAATAAACCGGAAACTAAAGACAATATTGCTCTTAAACTTAAGATTTATTTTGTCATTGTTTGAGGAACAATATTCGTTATAACTATTTAAGATAATTTTCGAAGAAATATTAATTTGTTTAAAGGCAAAAGGCCCTTACTTTTGTGACAAATTGTCCTTAATATTATGTAAATGTTTAATTTCGTAAAAATGAGAGTTTTGGAGAAGTTTGTGAGAGTTTCTGGAATCAGTGCTTTTGAAATGGTGAAAGTGGACGGTTGTGTTCGACCGCATGAGGATACAAATTAAGAAAGCAAAGTGTGGGTTGACTGAAAAAAAGACGTCATTAGTTTTTGAAAAAAGTAAATTTTGTACTTAAAATAATGATCATTTAATTAATATTAAGTAACTTACTTAATTTTCAGTACATTTCCCTAATTTTATGTACAAAATTTACTTATTTTGAAGACTAGGGACGTCTTTGGAGCAATTCTTTAATTTTATGACAATTTTTTTTTAATGTTTAAAGATAAATTGTTTATCAAAACTTTCGATAAATTGCTTATCGAAACTGAAGCCATGATTCACATGGAGGATATCTTGCACATATTAGTAAAGAAAAAATTAATAAATATGCCCATGAACATGTACAAATTCGAATTTAAATAATAAATACTTATCGAAGTAGATTTGGGCACGTAAGGCAGTATCGATAAACTTAATGATAAATAAACATGTTCTCAATTTAATAACAAAATGTAATTGAATCAATGACAATTGAATACTATAGACGTCGCATGGTATTTACAGACTTCATCCGCCAGGTGGCGTCCGAGCAGCCTTTCTCTCATTCTCAAATTCCTCTCTCAATTATTTCTCTGTCAAAACAAGCAGACTTTTTTGTACTCTCAAATAATTTCTGAGAAGGGAGTGAGTTTTTCAGATAAATTGCTTTTGTTGTTGAATGTTTTGAAGTTGGAATATAATAAAATTAATGATGAAAATCTTTTCTCTCTTTTCAAAGTAAATAAAAGTATCTAGCCTCTCTTTGCAGAACGCTCTCTTTACAGTGTAGCCAGAAAAAACGCCATATTCAATATGCAGACATACTAAACGAATTGTCAAACTCCATGCGACGTCTATATGTAGTATTCAATTGTGATTGATTGAATAAAGGAAGTTTCATGGCATACTTAAAGTACAAGAGTTAATTTATTTAAAGACGTTATATGTCTTTACTTGAATTATAATATGTAATAGATTTAAATGTAAAATGAAATTGATATTTAAATACATATTGTTTAAGTTAGAATGTTCCTTTGAATTTCGTTTATGTCATTGATTTGTTTCGGTGCATATATTGGCCAATTTATCGGGCATACATACTCGTTAAAATCTGCCTACTCCTCATTACTACATCCTTGTAGTATTAGCTTTGCGGATTTTAACGAGTAACGATTCGTTTTTCTTGTTCTTGACACTTGCTCCGCCACCTCTCTCCATCTTGGACCGTCGCTCGACTAAGTACATCTTGCTGTACAAATATATTAAGGTAAATCTTCGTTACCAAACTTAGCAGCAAAAACAACAATAAACCTACAGGCGCCTTGCCTATTATTACATTGAAACTAATCGTGTTTTATTTGTATTCTATTTCTCCCTATTCTCTCTTTATTAACATTCTCGGAGTAAACGTAAACTCGTTCGTCGTTTGCTCCCCTACGCCCCCGCCGGCGTAAACATTGGTCGTATCGAGCCGGATTTGAGCTACCGCTGCCCTACATCGTCGTGGAATTGGTTTTTGCTGTCTTTTCGTCAAGGAAAACATCCCTCAGTCATCAACAAAACATTATTCTACAACAAAAACATTGGTACGTACATTCAGTAACCTAATGAGTGTCGCGAGTGTTTTTGTTTATTTAAAATAAAAGATTTTGGTCGGCTTTCGAAAACCCTATCGCGTTTTTCGTTAAAATATACAGTCCACATCATTGTCATTTCGTTGCTCAATAGCTCTAAAATTCAATCGGGAATAATTCTATTCCATATACAAAGAATTAATATTTTTAATATTTCGTTTCGGTTTGATTTGTTCGTTTTAAATTGTTAAAATAATTCCAAATCATTTCGGTCGTGCAGAGTGTAGTGCTTAGTGTCGCTCGTTTATACATTCGATTGTTTGTTTTGGTTTTCTACTGTCAATGCCTTCGGCTGCAAGAGCGCCCATTTAGTGTAACAATAACAAAATATTCGAACGAGAACCTCTCCTCTTGCTACTCCCTTCACTCGTTGTTTGGGTCATACATTGTACATTGTTAATGTCGCCTTTGCTTGGCTCCGTTTAGCCAACATACTCGTACATACATTCAATCAACATTGCTCGAATGTGGTGCTTCGAACCTTATCGAACATAACTACTACATACGAGGTTGCATCGAACTTATTTCGATCTCATACCTACAGTGGGTTCTAGGAAAACGTGCTTCTTATGAAAAATAAATTCAATATTTTTATCGTGATATTTTTTGAAATAGTGATAGAGGTACACTACACATAAATTATTTTCGGTCTTATACAACACGTGCACCCTACATTCGGTCAATTCGACTTGTTTGAAATAAAAACGTGATTTTTGATCTTTTTCGTTTTCGATTCGGGTGATTGTCTTTTTCGGTGGGTTTTCGGCACATGATCAACGTGCACCCTACATTCGGTCAACTCGACATATAATCGATATTTAAAACACTTTGTAAATTATTGCAATTTTCGTTTTCGGTCATTTCTTTCGTGTATATTTGGATACAAACGTGCTATATTCGGTCGTTTTTGGAATACATTTGACCGACAAATTTCGTTATTGTCGCAAGAAAGTATTTTATCAAAAATATTGAAATTTCGGTACACTGTGAGAAATTTATTATATTATTTGGACTTTATCACAACAATCTTGATCAATTTTCGTAATCTTTTGGAATTACCTTTGCATTTGTATTAAGAACTTATTCGTTTTTGGTCATTTATTTACAATTTGGGAAATTAGTTTCTTTGATCTCATTTGGAGTTTTTAGATAAGCCATTGCTGTTTTTCGAATTTATTTTGTTGGAATCTTCCCACTTAGCGATATTCGATTGTTTTTGTCCCTTTTCCGAAATTTGGTTAGCGTTTATCTTTGGAAGAACACTTCTTAAAAATGTCTCTTACACCCCTTGACTTATTTGTTAGAGCTTCGGATGCTCTAGTCAAGTTTGACACATATTTTCGTCTTATAAAAGATGAGGATATAGATGTATATGGTCTTGAGGTTCGCAGTTCTGAGTTAAACAAACTTTGGACTGGCACCCAGGAAATGTTCGAAAAGTGTATTGATTACTTGTCCTCTTCCAAAGACGCGGGGAAAGCGGACATCGACTCGGTGGACAGTAAATATGATGTGTCCCATCAAACTTATATGAATTGTCTGTCCGTTATCAACAGAAAATTGGTGCAGTTTAAAAATAGCTCTCGTAGGTTGTCCCTCAATTCGACTAATAGTAGCTCGGTTGTTTCATTGGCACAACAAACTCTCGGCGACACACGAAATACAGGCTTCTTGAACAATATGAGTACGTCGACACACACTTCTCGTGAAATCGGAACTCAAGTCGATTCTCCGACTGCATTAAGTTTTGAAAATTGTAATAGGGACTCGCGCATGGGAAGTGAACAAATACCTAGCGACAGTGTACATAATCTTTCGCTTCCGCCATGTGACATAGGCGGTTTTGAGGGCGATATCTTATCGTGGCCCACATTTCGAGACTTGTTTACCGCAGTCTATATTAACAACACTCGTTTAAGTGACATCGAGCGCTTGTGTCATTTGGTTGGTAAGACTAGTGGAGAAGCTCGCGAGATTGTCTCGAAATTTCCACTAGTAAATCGTAGTTTTGTTCTCGCGTGGAAAGCGTTAGGTGATTCGTACGACAATCCTCGGCTTCTCGCCCACAATCAATTGAAAATTCTATTTTCCCTTCCGGTCCTTGAAAAAGAAACAAGTTCAGGATTGAAATCAATCCAGCGCGGCATAAATGGATGTCTATCGGCGATGTCCATTTATGATATTTCGACTGATAATTGGGATCCGATAGTAGTATTTGTTTGCCTCCAGCGGTTGCCTCAACTTACCCAAACTTTATGGGAACAAAGTGTGAAGGATAAATCGTCTCTTTCATCGTGGAAAGATTTGGATGCCTTCTTGACTGAGAGAATTCGCACACTTATGTGCCTTCATGGTATGAGGGGAGATGAATCTCCAAAGCACTCAAATGCGAAGAAGATCCATGCTCGTACTAATGCAGCGTCTTCGGGATCTTGTCGTTCTTCTCCATCGGGTTGTATTCTTTGCCCTGATCAAAATCATAAAATTTACTCGTGCCCACGTTTTTTAAGTTCTACGCCTTCGGATCGATTCGCTATAGCCAAACGCCACCGTTTATGTGTAAATTGCCTGCGTAAAGGCCACGAAGTTAAAAATTGCGGTAGCAGACGTCGTTGTCTGAAATGTAATCGGAATCATCATTCTTTGTTGCATCGTGACGAGCCCACTCCGAGTAATTCGACTCGAGTGGCAAGCACAGCAAACGCGAATGTGCCTTCTGCTCCTCCACTTGAGCATTTTGAACCATCCACATCGGCTGGATGTGCATCTCGTCAATCTTTTCATGTCGCGCAGAATAAATCTGTCATATTGGGAACAGCCATGGTGAATATCGTTCATCACGGTGTTTCGTATTCTGCTAGGGCGTTGATTGACCCAGCTTCAGAGGGCTCTTTTATATCGGACAGTCTTCAAAATCGGTTGAAGCTTCCGTCAAATCGTACCATCGCTAATAATATTTCTGGAATAAACGGTGTAGTTTCGGCCACTTCTGGAAAAAGTTGTCAATTGAATATAAGCTCTTGCGTTGATTCCAAAATTGTATTGAAGACAAACGCCATAGTCCTTCCTTCCATTTCGGGAAACCTACCTTCCTTTGCGTTCACTTCGGACCTCAAAGCTCAGTTACCCAATATTCGTTTGGCTGACTCGAATTTGTTTGATTCTCGCCCGGTAGATATTTTGATAGGAGCTGACATATATCCTAAAATTCTTCTAGAAGGTTTTCTTCGAATTTCGTCAGGATCGTTGCTCGCTCAAAATACTGTATTTGGCTGGGTAATTACTGGTGGTCTTCCTACCTAACGAGCACGTACACTTTCATAAAAAATTAGCATAGCGTCGCACCTCCTTTAAATTTACATCGTATATTTATAACTTATTTGAATTCGAAATATTACTAGAACTTGTCGTGATCTAAATCTTTTGAAAAACGTTAATTTCATATCTCGATGTTTCGCGGAGTCTATATAAAAAGCAACTAACTAGAATAACACCATCTCGCCTACATTTGAATACTCACTAGGAAACTGAATTTGCGTTCCTTACTAATTTACTTATAAACATATTATATCTTTAATTTAATTGCTAGTACTAGTTGTAGATTTGTTCGTGCGTGGGAGTCCGTAATGGCCCTCACTCGTGGTCTCTAATGACCCGTCACAGGCTCCTTAAAGGTCCTGTCCTTTTGTGGGAGTCCTTGTGGCCCTCACTCGTGGTCTCTAATGACCCGTCACAGGCTCCCTAATGGTCCTGTCCTTTTGTGGGAGTCCTTGTGGCCCTCACTCGTGGTCTCTAATGACCCGTCACAGGCTCCTTAAAGGTCCTGTCCTTTTGTGGGATTCCTTGTGGCCCTCACTCGTGGTCTCTAATGACCCGTCACAGGCTCCCTAATGGTCCTGTCCTTTTGTGAGAGTTCTTGTGGCTCTCGCTCGGAGTCTCTAATGGCTCCGTCACAGGGCCCCTAATGGCCCTGTCCTATCGCGGGGTCCATAATGGCCCATTCGTTTGCGGTCCCTAATGACCATTAATTTCGCGGCGTCCACAATAGCCTGTTCGTTTGAGGTCCCTCATGACCATTAATTTCGCGTGGTATATATATTTGTTGGTCCATCCGCTTGCGGTCCCTAATGACCTTTCCTTTTCGCGGGGTCCCTAATGACCCATCCGGTTGCGGTCCCTAATGACCATTCCATTCGCGGGGCCCATATATATATACATACACACACATATATGTATACATATCGAAAAAATTACGTAAAAAAAAAAAAAAAAAATATATTAATTATACTTAGTTGCAGCATCCCCTCGATGTTGCAAGGTGGCCGGAATGTTTAAGTTAGAATGTTCCTTTGAATTTCGTTTATGTCATTGATTTGTTTCGGTGCATATATTGGCCAATTTATCGGGCATACATACTCGTTAAAATCTGCCTACTCCTCATTACTACATCCTTGTAGTATTAGCTTTGCAGATTTTAACGAGTAACGATTCGTTTTTCTTGTTCTTGACACTTGCTCCGCCACCTCTCTCCATCTTGGACCGTCGCTCGACTAAGTACATCTTGCTGTACAAATATATTAAGGTAAATCTTCGTTACCAAACTTAGCAGCAAAAACAACAATAAACCTACAGGCGCCTTGCCTATTATTACATTGAAACTAATCGTGTTTTATTTGTATTCTATTTCTCCCTATTCTCTCTTTATTAACATTCTCGGAGTAAACGTAAACTCGTTCGTCGTTTGCTCCCCTACGCCCCCGCCGGCGTAAACACATATAAAGGCATGAACTTTAATTGAAGTCCAAGATGTAATTGATTTAAAGACTCTCCATGCCTTTACTTGAGGTACAAGATGTACTTATTTTAACGGCCATTGTCTTTGGCGTCAAATCAAAGCAAAATAATCACAGAAGTTAGGATAATTTCATGAATTTTCAGTATGCTTTTTTTTAGTGTACGAAACAAAAACTCACAAAAGAGAGTCTATCGTTATGTACACTCGGCGTTGATCTGCGTTAGCGTGATAATAGTCTTCCAAGCGAAATTCCAAATTTTTTTATTGAAATAAAGGAAAAAATTCCATAACCTTTTTTTGGGTTCTACACTGAAAAAAATTTGTCATAAAATTAAAGAATTGACGTCCTTAGCCTTCAAAATAAGTTCATGTTGTACTTAAAATTAAGAAAATGAACTTAAAATTAAGTAAATTACTTAATATTAATGAAATTTTCTTTATTTTAAGTACAAAATGTACTTATTTTAAAAACTAATGACGTCTTTGGAGCCTTTCTTTAATTTTAAGACAAATTTTTTTCAGTGTACTCACGAAAAAAGTAGCTTTTATCTTTTTTGCCAGACAAATGAATTTTTAATCACCGATTCTTCTTAAATTCTTAAGGCATGAATGAACTCCCTGAAAATCCGGGAAGAATCAAAATAGATCTTTTGTGTTTTAATTATTCAGACATAATAAGAATTGTCCAATTAGATAAAATATATCTATGGGTTTTTTAACCGTCTAATAGTCATTATTTTGTATGTCAAAGGTGAAGTTTCAAAAACTATTTTTTTCAATTCCATGCGCATTAAAGACATCGTATTCAAATACTTCTCATTTTAAGTACAAAAGCTGTTCTAGAATTTTGAGTTGAACATATTTTGCCTAAAAAAATATGATCTTTTCAATAAAAAAAGGTCAATTATCGTATCTTTAGAGAAGTGCCTATAAAGTTTTCTCAAAGTTCTTTGATATTAGTTGGACCATCTCATTGGACCATTACTCTCTTGTACATTGTATTCTCTTAGATCTTCAATGATTTATACTTCTCACGACTTCGCATCAATGTAATATTTCAAGTCAAAGGAAAAATTATCATAATTTTTACCATTTTTGGATTTTGGCGGACACTTTGGTACAAAAAAGGTCGTATTGACATATATTTTGATAGTTTGTAAGTCATACTTATGTATTGATTTGGGGAGGAAATTTTTTATTTTCATTGACAAGCTTTGTTTTTTTTTTAATTCAACAGTAGGCGGTTATTTTTCAAAATAAAATTTAAGCGCTTATACAGATATTATAAAACGACTTTTGTTGATGCATTTCGAGTTTTAATGAAAGTTTGCGTTCACTTAAGAAGCAAGCTTTAAAACTTTGTGAACAAAATTTTTTAGTCACAAATCCAAAATTTAGCTAGTCACAAATCAACGCAATCCTGTTTTATTTGCGGTGCTAAGCCCAGTAAATTAATAACGTCAACATTGTCAAAGAACCTAATTCTGCCAGCCTGCATGCGAGGATAAAGACTTAGAGTGATTGCTGCATATTTCGTACCGGCTAGAATTGAAAAAGTACATGATTCGACAACCTACAGATAAAGAGTATGTAGCGAATCGAAAAAAAAGATATTCAAATGCGTTTGAAATATGAGATGGGCCTGATTATTGATGGCGTAAAACCGGGATATGGCACGGCAAATGATGGAAATACTGCCAGAAGGGTTTTTATGAATTATTCAAAGAGTGCTCAAATAACTGGACCAGAGGAAGAAGTCATTAAATGTTTTTATATTATTTTAAGTGTCTTGTCATCAGGATTTTAAATTAATCTGTATGCATTTCAAGAAACTATAGACAAATATTTAAAATGTTGCGACTTGTACCCCATGCCTGTCAGCTTACAAGATATTATGCCATGTGATCGAGGTTATAAAAAATTTTATTGTACCCATCGGTCAGTTATCTGAAGAAGCTCAGGAAGCTCGCAACAAGGATTGTAGGCGGTACAGGTTGGCGCACACACGCAAATCTTCAAGAATCAATACAAACAGAGAATTGCTTAACATGTTGTTGATAACATCAGATCCTCTGATCAATTCATATCGACAAAAACCCTTTAAAAACTTTTCATCGCTCCCACCGGAAGTCATAAACTTTTTAGTTGAGCCTAGTTTTGATGCCCATATAGAAGATGTACGTTTTGAGCTTGCAGAAGCAAGTGAAACTGAAGAAACTAAAATTTTTAGCGAATCTGATGAATAGTATCCCTGAACAAAATACTCAAGAAGAATTTTAAGATTGTTTTCACAGGAGAAATTTCAAGTACTCAAACAAGTAATGGAAACGAAATAGGAATTGATAAATTATCGCATGGATTGTTCGAACTAGGCCAAGATCAAAAGGAAATGTTAGTTGAATGCAAGTCCACAAATTGTCATAAAGTACAGGGTTTTCCAACAAGAGCTGTTATTTTGAATCACCCGATATTTCGGTAGCTGTCACTTTTGAAGCTTTTATTCTTTGACATTTGACAAGTAGTAACTACGCCATTACTAAAAATGGAACGATACACGATCATCGAACTATACAAAAAAAACGATACGAACGATACAAAATCATCTTGACTGATAAGGCCCATTTCCACCTCGGTGGCTACGTCAACAAGCAAAATTGTCGCATCTTGGGGCTCGTAAAACCCAAGAGTTATTGTTGAGAAGCCTCTCCATCCTCAACGTGTGACTGTTTGGTGCCGTTTATGGTCCGCGGGGTCATTGGACCTTACTTTTTCGAAAATGAGGTTGGATCAACAGTTACGGTGAATGGATTGCGCTATCGAGAGATGATTAATGATTTTTTATGGCCGGAGTTGGATGGTACTGATCTGGACAACGTTTACTTTCAACAAGACGGCGCTACGTGCCACACAAGCAACGAAACCATTGCTCTGTTACGGGAAAAGTTTCCGGGCCGTGATCACAATTGGCCACCGAGATCTTGTGATTTAACACCTTGCTACTTCTTCCTTTGGGGCCACGTGAAAGATAAGGTCTACGCCAACAGCCTAGCGTTGATTCAAGACCTCAAAGATAGAATTCGTGAGGCTATCGAGGACATAGGGCAGCCACTTTGCGATTTGGTTATGGAAAATTTCATGAAAAGGATATGGTCCTTTAAGCGTGTTCGTGGTAGCCATTTGGCTGATGTTGTTTTTCGTTATTAACGGCCTACCTTCCTCTTTATTATGAAATAAACATCCGATCTTTTATCTCAAAAAATGGCATTTTTCTTTGAATACCAAAATAACACCTCTTGTTGGAAAACCCTTTATTTGGGCAAAGGGATATCGACGCCATTTAGGAGATGGAAAAGAGGCAACTGGTAAGTGAACTCTTGTAAAATCATTCGAAGATAGTTGCCCGCTTCGAGAAAGGAAATCTGCCTATGAGAAACCATGGATGACAGGGCAAATTCGCTCGATTGGCAAGGATGTCCGCAGTCTTTACAACAGAGCTCGACGTAAAAAGCTATCAGTATATTGGGATGACTACCACAGAAGGCTCAAAGAATACAATAAAATCATTAGACTGGCGAAACGTAACTCCTGGAGACTTTTCTGTGAGCAGGTAGACAGCGTTAACAGCATGTCCAAAATGAAAAAGTTCCTCTCAAAAACTCATATCCAAACCGAAACACTGGTGGATGAAACGGGTAAAAGGATGGAAACTATAGATGATACCGTAAGGCTTTTGATGAAAACTCATTTTCCGAGTGGTAATGCTGGGCCAACAGAGGAACAGTTACAGACCGAAAATGTAATGCACCAAGTACCTATTACGGATGCTATGGTTAAAGAAGCAATAAAAAGCTTCTCTTCTTTTAAGGCTGCGGGACCGGACGCAATATTTCCAGCGCTTCTTCAGAATGAGGTGGATCTGGTATCAACTCATATTTTTGGAGTTATCACTGCATGCCTAACTCATGCATATACCCCAAAAAATTGGCAGGAATCAAGGGTGGTCTTCATACCTAAGCCTGGCAAGGCGAGTTATACGATCCCAAAGGCTTATCGACCTATTAGCCTAACTTCTTTCCTCTTAAAAACAATGGAGCGAATAATTGACGACATGATCAAAAGTAAGATAGCCGATGACAAGCTAAAATTTAAGCAACACGCATATGTTAAAGGAAGATCAGTGGAAACAGCTCTATATGAGGTAGTACACCACATAGAACAGTCCTTCAGTGAAAAATTGTACACACTTGCCGTTTGTATAGACATTGAGGGCGCTTTTAACAACGTTCAGACCGATACACTTATCCAGTCCTTAGACGAGTTTTAGGTTGACCGGGCGTTGATAAACTGGATCAACAATATGCTAAGGAATAGGTGGATTATTTGTGGGTCATATGACGTAAAAATCAGAGACAAGGTAAATCGTGGTATACCTCAGGGGGGCATTTTATCGCCTCTCCTATGGGTTACGACGATACACAGTCTCCTTAAAGCCCTCACCAATGAAGGACTTAAACCAGTCTGTTATGCAGACGACGTTATAATACTTCTAAGGGGCACACATCCAAACCAACTATGCAGAAGAGCTGAGGAGGCACTTAACATAGCATATAACTGGGCACAACCAAGGGGACTAAATGTCAATCCAGACAAAACAGAAATATGTCTATTTACAAGGAAAAGGAAGATTCATCCTTTTACCGTGCCTCGTTTCCTGGAAAAGAATATTGCCATATCTAAAAAGATAAAATACTTGGGAGTAATCTTGGATCAGAAACGGTACTGGAAAGATCATATTGAAGAAAGAGTTACAAAGGCCCACAGATGTTGGTCGTTGTGCAGAAGAGCTATAGGTTCAAAATGGGGACTTCGTCCAAATATGACACACTGGCTTTACATGAGCGTGATTAGACAAATAATAACCTACGCCTCTGTAGTGTGTTGGACATCAATGGACAAAAAGTACAACGTAATACCATTGCAAAAAGTGCAACGTATGTGCTGTCTAGGCATAAGGGGAGCAATTAGAACCGCACCAACAAGAGCGTTGGAGACTATACTGCACATCCAACCAATAGATATCAGTATAAAGTATGAGGCAGCCCTCACAGCAAGACGTCTACAAGTGATGGGTGAATGGATAAATCGAGACCACAAGTCGTACCATCAGAAGATATTACAATCACTGGTCGGTCATATTCAAACAACGGAAATCTCCGACCGCATTCCTGAAGTGCGGCTTACAGCTACCTGTGAATCGTTCGTGCCAGACAGACGCTCCTGGGAAAACGGAACACTAGCTCATGCGCCAGTGGGAACCAGCTGCTACACTGATGGGTCCAGGCTAGGAGGAAGGACGGGTCTGGGACTTTTTATTGATGAACCAGAAGTCGAACTTTACTTCCGCCTCCCAGACCATAACACAGTATTTCAAGCAGAAGTTCGAGCAATCACGGAGTGTGTTAACTGGCTCAGTAATACCACAAACATATTCACAGATAGCCAAATGGCGATCAAAGCAATAACATCGGAAAAGGTCCAATCCAGAACAGTGTTAGACTGTAAAAGAACAGACAGAGAACTTCGAGTAACAAACTTGGAAAATTGGAAACCTTTCGAAGCCACGAAGGATGAGTTGAAGCACTGGGCAGTGATGGCTCACAAAACTGTGTGGAATAGAGCAACTGTAGGAGCAACTGCAAAGATACTGTGGGGTGACCCAAATGAGAAGAAAACCAGTAGTTTTCTGAAACTAAACAAGATCGAGATTAGTAAGATGATAAGTGTTCTAACCGGACACTCAAGCTTACAGGCACATCTTCATCGCATAGGACTAGCAGAAAACGACGAGTGCAGGGCATGCAGGGAAAACATCGAAACGATAGAACATTTTCTGTGTCACTGCCCAGCTTTCACGCATGCAAGATCCCGATATTTCGGTTCCGACATATTGCCAGATTTGACTCATCTCAGAGAATATGACTGGAAGATACTGAGAAAATTCGTGCCTAGTACTGATTTTCTGTAACTGTGAGGTATAAAAAGATCATAAATAAGGAGCGCACAACAGGCCGAACCACTGGCTTAAGTGTATGTCCATGGACATGAGACTTTTTAAACGTCTCCTCTATTCAACCTAACCTAACCAAACTAAGTGAACTGAAACTTGATGATTGCGGTATTCGAAAAATGTGTGATGTGTGCGTCAAATGCAAAATGTCAAGGGCTCTATTTAATAAGCATTCTGGAACAAAAACTAGCAGAGTCTAGACCTGGTACACTCTGATGTGTGCGCGCCCAAATACGCCCGGTGGAAAAATAAATTTTCTTACTTTCATCAATGATTAAAGTCGATTTACCTTCATCTACTAAGAAATAAGGATGATGTTTTTAAAAAGATGAAATGCTTTATGGAATTTGTACAGAATAAATTTTCAAAATATCTATCAATATTTAGATCCGATAATGGCGGTGAATATACCGGTAGCATTGTAAGAAAGATTTAGAGGGTAAGGGCGTTCCATATGAACACACCGTGCCATATTGTCCCCTACAGATTGAAATCGCCAAAAGGAAAAACAGAACATTTGTGGAAATGACACGATGTTTGTTAGAGGAAGCAAAAATACCTAAGGTGGTTTTGGGGTGGAGCAATCTTAACATCTAATTATCTACAGAAGCCGCTTTCTTTTCGTCCTGTATATATAGGAAAAGTATATACGGTACGAAAAGAACGTATCGCCAATCGGCCAATAGATTATACTTTTAAGCACTTTCTTAATTTCTGTTCCTTTACCTACTATATTTTACTATTTCAAAAAATTTTACAATTTTTCCCCTGTTGTTGTAAAAATGGTAAAAAGTAGTAACTTGTAGTAGGTAAAGGAACAGAGCTTTAATATATACTTCTTTATGAGGAAAGGTATAGTCAATTAATCATTACATTTGTAATAAAATGAACTATGTATATGCCTATAAATATTACATATTTCTTTTAGTTGTGGTAACTCACATTCCGAACACTGTTTTCGCGAATTAATTTATTCTAAATTTGTGTTACACAAGAATTTTCCTAAAAACTTCATACGGAATTCAATTGGAACATCATATTTGAGTACACAGAGCCGAAAATACAATGATTTTTTTAACCATGTGTCTGGTTAAATTTTTCATGGTAAATGTTTGATTACGAAGACAAAAATAACCTTATATAAGTTCAAATGTACATGAAAAATGGTTAAGTTAACATTATATATGGTTGGTTTTTTGAAAGAGAGGCAGAAAAATGTGCGAGATAAACAACAATTCGGCTCTGTTGTGGTCTACGTTTTTCAACTGCTTTGTGTTAGACGAAGTTGAGTATTAAGTTAAACGAAGTTGAAACGAATGCGAAGAGAATTTATCTCGCTCATTCAAAACACCACCAAATGCCAGCTTCTGTGCTTGATCGAGTGCGGGAGTTCAGTTGGTGTTGAATAGTCGATGGGACTAGTGCTGTTGTCGGAAGCTGTTGGTATAGAGGTAAGTAGTAAAACATTTTGAAAAGAACTACATTCATAAGTATGCATGTACATATGTGTATTTAAAAAGTGAAATAATAAAATATGTGTGTTAAAAATGTTAATAGTGTTTTGTGCCTGTTTAATTATAGTAAAGGCGAATGTAATATTAATATTATTTTTTGTGATTATGCCATTACAATTGTGAAATTCAGTGGTTAAGATGGAAAAAAATATGTACACGCTGTCGCATTAACTGAGCATGAAACAACAACAATGTATGTACGTAAGCATATGCAGCAGCAAGCAAGCATACGGAGAGAGGTGATGTGTACGTGTGGGTATGTGTTCATCTTGTCTTTTCGTTTGAACACTTGTGGCTGCTACGCCGTACATACATACGTTAGTTTTTTTTGTTGTGCGATGTTGATACTGTTAAATGTACATACATACATATGTTGTTAGAAGTGCTTTCGTAATACCTACATACATACATATAAACGATGTTTTTGTTTTTTTCTTTTCAGTTGTTTCTTTTTCTGTGGCTTGCGGCTGCTTGTGCTGAGAGTCCGGCCTTGAATCTGTTGGTAAGTTGTGCCAATACTAGAATTTGTTGATAAGCTGTACCAATACTAGTTTTAGTGTGCGAAGTAATTACAGGAAAAGTGGTATGCATGCATACATTTGTTTTTTTATACCCTCACTTTAGTAATACGAGGGTATATATCATTTGCAACGGGCCAAAAGTGTAACACATTGAAGGAGTGATCTAAGGCCCTAAGTATGTTCAGCGCATATTAGTTTTGGGTCATTTTAAGTCGAATGAGATATGTCCGTCCGTCTGTCTGCTGGCTAGTGCTCACGATAACTCTCGAAAAGAGTAACCGATTCACTTCAAATTTGGTATACGGTAATATTTTTTTTCTATCTCCGGTTAAGTTCAAAGATGGGCCATATTGGTCCATTCCTTCTGGTACCTCCCACACAAAGGGTTAACATTTAGTGAAATATTGATTCTTTAATAACAACTATACCTTGGTCGGTTTACCCGACTGAAACTTTCTTACTTGTTTTTAATATACAATTCAGTGCACTTCCTTGAAGTATCATCCATTGACTTACCCAATCCTTGATTTTTATATCTATTCCGATTATGATTTTGGTGGGACATCGGCTTTCTATCAGATTGCCTTTGTTATTAATCTCCTCTCTCCTATAAGTTTGCCGTAAGATCTGACTAAGCTCAGTACCCCAAACTAAGTGCCTAACCGTCCTGGGCCCTTAATAATCGAAAGATTCAGGGAGTTTACGTGGACGGCACCTTTTGAGCGGGGACTGATCACATGTTGGTCAAGCACAGAAACGTAGGCACTTAACTTATAGTCACAGAGCAGATTTTTCCATCAGATCAGCCCATCGGTAAATGCTTATGCTCTTTGAACTACAGAATATAGGTAAAAAGCCAAAAGATCTTCTTAGAATTGCACCCTTTTTTACATTTATACTTATATTTTCTAACCTTTTTGTTTTTTTTCTTTTCAGGTGTTTCTTATACACACATATATATTAACATATATTTTGTAAATAAAATAAAAAATAAAAATGCGAAAGTTAAATTTTTCTTGTTTTATTTAATATAAATATTAAAAATTATTGAACAACTATGTTTCTGGTTACATGAAGTAACCACTAAATAGTTAAATTAACAATAAAAAAGGTTTCAATAACAATCTTCATAGTTAATAATATTACCAATTTCATTGTTAAATTGAACATGCATTGTTTCAATAAATTAACTATGAAATGTTAATATTAACAATTTTCATGGTTAAAAAATTCAAAAATGCATTGTTAAAGTAACAATTATTATTATAATATTAACAATTTTCATGGTTAAAAAATTCAACCATGGAACAGTTAAATTAAATATTATTATTGTTAAATACCAGTCAACAAGAAAATGTTCAAATTAACCTTATATAACGTAGACTCCAAATCATGTTTATTTATGGTTAAGTTAACCTTATATAAGGTTAATTTTTGGCTCAGTGTAGGTTGCAAATTTGATGTTTTGAAATCACTACCTTGGAACGACGCGGGCTAATAGTTATGCACTTTAGTGATGTTTTTTATTTTTTTCTAGCCGTTCGAAACGAAAAATTAAGAGAAAACAATCAGTGTTGTTAGAATTTAAAAATTTTATTTTTTGTTTATTTGTTTCTTCAAATTGTCAAAAACAAAAAAGGGTTGCCAAGTTAAAATTTTTATCCACACCTACTTTTTATCCACGTTTTTATTACCGGGGATAACAATTTTGTCAAAATAAACGTATATACGTTACGTTTATTTTGTGTGGGTAAACGTAAATACGAGACGAAAAGAAAGCAGCTAGAATCGTTTATATTCCAGAGCCATTGATATCACCCCCTATGAATTGTGGGAGGGAAAGCGACCAGAGGTTGAGACATTGTCTGACGAAGACGTTTTCTATGAAAGTATGACCGAAAACTTTGAAACCGCTTCCAACGAAGGTGAAATGCCTATTTTAGAACGCTGATCTACTCGTAGTACTAAAGGTAAACCTGCAGAAAAGTACGGTTATAACGTCGTTGTATCAGATGAGGATCTGGTTGAACCCAAGACATACAAGGATGTGTTAATCAGCTCAACGTAATTAATAGACTTCTGCAATGAAAGAAAAAATTGCATCTTTAAAGAAATCCGGTACATGGGAATTGGTAACACCACCAGAAAAAGCAAACATCGTAAGTTGCAAGTGGACGTATAAAATAAAACGCGATGCGGTGGGAAAATATACGAAGGTTTAAAGCTCGTCTAGTTGCTCGTGGGTATTCACAAAAATATGGCCAAGACTACGACGAAGTTTTTGCACCAGTCGAAAAACAGGTAGCTATTCGAACATTGCTATCTGTTGTTGGAGTGAAAAAGGTGTCAGTAACTCATCACGAAGTAAAGTCAGCCTTTTTGAATGGTGAGCTGAAGGAAACAATCTACAAGCAGCAGCCTCCAGTTTTTGAAGAAAGTGGAAAAGATCGAAAGGGTATATATGGCCTAAAACAAGCCTCAAATATTTGGAACCATACTTTGCACCATGTTCTTTGTAATGGAGGTTTTATACAATCAAATGCCGATCCATGCTTGTATACAAAGTATATCAACGAGGAAGGGTTGACATATATTCTGGTATACGTTGATGATATTTTGGTAGCAAGCGAAGATGAAAGAAATATAGAAAATGTGGAAATTCTATTGAAGAACAATTTTAATATTAATAATCTCGGAAATGTTAACCACTACTTGGGTCTAGAACTATTTCAAGATTTTTCATCAAACTTTTGAATTAGCCAAAGGAAATATATGCCCGATCTTCTGATCTATATGCTCCATGGATGCGCGATATGGTAAAACTGAATCTGAAAGATTGATAGAAAACTCGAAATATCAAAAACTAATACGATCTCTCTTGTGCCTCAGCGTTAATTCAAGACCAGATATCGCAGCATCTGCATCCATTCTTGCACGAAAAGTTAGTGAACCACCGCAAGATGATTGGTCAGAATTAAAGAGAGTTCTTAAATAGTTAAAAGGCACAGCAAATTATTTTCTGCGTCTCAGCTAATCTAGCGAAGAACGAAGTGTTTTGAAAGGCTATGCCGATGCAAACTGGTCGAATGCTCAGAATCGGATTCGATAAAACGGATTTTTTGAAAATATAAGTTGAAATAACTTTTTTACTTTTGGGTACATTTTATTGCCAATTCGGATGTGGATGAAATTGGTGCACATTCTGCTACGATATTTACAAAATACTAGCACAGGGTCGGGAAAATAAAGAAAAAAGAAATTTTCAATTGCAGATATCTCGGTAATTATACGATATAATTCTTAGGTGCAAACAGTTTTTTGTAGAACTCGGTTAGTAGAACGCACACAAAAAAAGATTGTGAATCAGATGATACCCGTGCTTAAACAGTTTCTTCACCCGAGGTGGCCAACATTGAGGCCTTGCAGCTCCGCTTCTGTATGATTTTCATAAATTTAAAACTTAACTTCTCTAATACCTCTTCTACTATAATGCCAAGTTTGATCGCAATCGATCGTCTGCTCAAGAAACGGTCGAATTACTTCATCTTTTGTTCCCCCCACTATGCTTTGCTTACATGTCAAATCGGGAGCAACATATATATGGGGACTATATCTAAATCTGAACCGATTTTCTCAAAATTTGCAGTGTTCATTCATTTATTAAGAAACCTTTTTCTGCCGAAGTTTGCACTGATCGGATATAAATTACAGTTTCTACAGCGCTTATATGTCAAATCGGGAGTAAGATATTTATTGAAGCTATATCTAAATCTGAACCGATTTGCCGTCAATTTGGCAGTGTTCATTCGTGTAATAAGAAACCTATTTCTGCCCAATTTCGTACTTATCGGATATAAAATAGAGTTTCTACAGCCTTAGAAAGGGTGGGCCATTTAAAAATTTAAATTTGAACTACCGATTACTTTGACTTGTGATTTGAGCCCTTTGGATTATTTATTTGGCCCGAAACAATCGAAAATGTACTAAAGAATTGGTTTGATCGGATGAGGTACTGCCGAGCCAGACGTGGTTGTCATATGAATGATATTGTGTTTCATTATTAAAATACAAAGATTAACCTTTCCAATAAAAATTTTAAATGGTCCACCAATCGGGTGTAACTATATATGGGGGATACATCACAATCTAAACCGATTTTCAGCAATTTCAATAGGGTTCGCCCTTAGGCCAAACAAATATATGTGCCAAATTGCAACGCGATTGGACCATAATGGCGACCTCTAATCGATTTGATTACAAGAATACATTCACAGATAGACGGGCAGACGGACGTACAGACGGACATAGCTAAATCGACTAAAAATGCACAAAGTTATAATACCCTTACCACAGTGTGGTGTAGGGTTTAAAAATAGTAACGGTTTTAATATTTTAGCTTTACCGTTGGAGAAGATGTGTTATTTTGTAGAGTACAAATTAATGATGACTTTCAAATCTTGTAGAAGAGCATTAGTACTTTTTGGGTATGAAAAACGTGTTGCACTGTGTGACGTTATTAAAAATACAACACTGCTTCATGCTAACGTAACGGTTACTTGGCAACAGCGATTGCTAAGGAAAATTCGTTATAAAAGTAAACAACAAATATTGTACAACAAACACCCGGTGTTCCAACGTAACTTCGTAGTGGGAATAATCAAACAAACAAAAACGAACTGAAGAAAAATGATTTCAAAATAAAATATAAATATGTATTTGAGTTTAAAAACAATAGCGACGCCGGAATTTGACAAAAAAGAAAAAAATAATTTAAATACGTGACGTGAAATAATTACAAAACCACAATGTTTACCCGAAAACTGGAACGTATGTATCATCCGCCGGCCAATTTGGATAGATACGACAATGAGGAGTACACCAAAAATCCTTTGTTAAAATTTCACCTGTCCCGTGTCTATGAGAGACGACACCACACCTTTCTCAAGTATCGGGCGGCAGAGGTGAAAATGAAACTGTCCCGCAAACGCTTGCCACCGGAACCGGATATACGTTATTTACCCGAATCACATTATGTGGACAATTTGCGCAGATCGGTGCGACAAATTGCCGTACCGAAGATGTTAACTCGCACCGAAAAGAAAATACTCAGTTACGCCCCATTGCGTTTGAAGCAGAAATTGCCGAATTTAGTCAAGCTCTATATGCAAGATGTACACGATGAGTTCGATCGTTTGATGAAAATCTATAGCATGAAGAAGATACTCGTCAAACCGGAAATGTCATATGAAGATCCGGCAGATTTTGATTTGCCTAAAGCAGACTTTCGTTTCTCCTTGCCGGGTAAAACTCAGAATTATCAAAAGTATCTAACAAATCGGCGAAAGATCGGTAAACGCCTTCTGATACTGCAGGTGCCTGTACGATTTATTCTAAATTCTACCGAATTGGAATTTCCCCAATATTTGGTCGTGTTTGAGCCATTGCAAATCACAGTGGGTCAAGCAGCAGCCGTACAACTTGGCTTGGGTCATCGAGAGTGTATTTCCCACAAGGCTTTGCTCAAGTACTGTCGCACTTCTTTGGATAATTACAATACTTTCTTAAGATGGACTTGGTTTCCCAAAGTGATTAACACGCTAAGAAGAATGCACAAGAAGCGAGTGGTAACTCCTAAACTGTGGCCTTTGACCTTTCTCTGCATTGAAGGCTTAATCAATAGGCAAATGAATAATTTGAAGCAGCGAACTCTCAATGAACTGCTAAGAGTTTGTTCCGGCGGTCAAACCATACCCATGCTGCGGCTTAGCCTAATTTGTTATGACGAGGGCGATGGCATCGATATAAGTCCCAGTTTTGAGGAGGTTCAAGATACCTATGTCACCATAGTGAGGGAAATTGCGGAAGTTGGTAATCGCATGGAACCCATACAGCCGCAGATAGATCCATCCACCGTCAACCAGGCTGCCGAATATCTACGCATAAATCTCAATGAGAATTTCCTCAATGAGTTCATTGAAAATCTCAAAGTGGTCATCAGCCGCACCTATCAACCTATACAGGAATATTTGGAATCATATCAACGCAAATACTATGGCCTCTATAGTCAGGAGGTTCGCGAAGATCTCGACCACTTCCTGTCGGAGCCCAAGGAATTCGAAGAGTATTTCAAGAAAATCGATTCGTATTTCGAGTACATTAATATGCTGCGCAGTGAACCCAAACAGGACTTTTTCGTTTTGGCCATAGTCAACAATGAACAGTGCATTAAACGCCTACGTCAGGTGGCCGATGGACTGATAGCCCGTATCACGGCAGAGATCACCAAGGAACACATAAAAACCGAATTGGCCATTTGTGCGGAATTTGAGCACATTAAAGAGCGTGCGCTGGAAATACCCAAAACTACCGAACAACTATTGGCCAGTTCCGAGTACATGATCTATGTGAAGAAAGAGAAGCTATTCGAATTGCGTGATCGCATACAGTACACGCTACAGGTCGGCACCAATTTAGTGGAGTTGTGCGAAATGACCCACTATCACTTTGATCTGACCATAACCACCATCAATTGGCTGCACGACATCAACGAGATCTGTGACTATAATGCCTCACAACAGGAGAATTACAAATCTCTGTTCGAGGAACACTTACAGGAGGTGGTGAAGAAACTCAACGATGACATCGAAGAAATGATTCCCAAAATGGCGGTTATTAATGACATGAGTGATCCACAGAAATTCAAATCGTACTATATAATGTTGCAGAATTTCATCGATCAATTGAAGACGTTCGACGACTATGTGGCCTGGATCAACAAGGAGGAGAAACTCTTCAAGATACCACAAACGCAATATCAGACAATGGATGTTTTAAAGACGTTCGTTTATCCATTTGCCACACTGATGAAGTAAGTACTTTTTAAATTTGAGTTTTTTTCTTTGAAAATTAGTTTTCCAAATACATATGTAATACTAGCTTTAACCTGGTGCGCTTCGCAGCCCCCATCTTCTATTTATATTATGTTTAGGGTACTGTAATTTAGTTACAACTCTGTCTTTCAAAATGACATGATTATTATATATGGTGCAAAATTAAGAAGATTTGGTTACCTTTATACTATAAAATACGAACCCTCGTTACATTTCTAGTTTGTGTTCCAAGAGTTGCGCTGACATCATGGTACACTATTTATCCCTTTCCACACTGTACCTCTGAACGTTGAAAAACTACTTTTTGAACTTTACCCCAGTTTAAGTAGCTACATTCAAACCCTTGTAAAATATGAAACCATGTTTGTCCCACTGTTTCTATAAAAGTACGAAATTAAAAAGACAAAGTAAATCGCTCCATTGTGCCACATTTAACCCTTTGTGTGTCATAATTAATATTTCAAGATCCAAATTCGCAACCTTAGGCCGTTTTTCAACATATTTGTCCCCTATATGTGCCATTTATTTAACTTGTTTTTCCCCAAGGTTTAAGTAGAAGAACTTATTTGGAAAAAACAATTTCTTAGCTCTGGGATCACTCTGGGACCACATTCAACACTTTACGCACCACTGTTCCATATTAAACACTTTTTATTACACTGTGCTTCTAAAGTACACATTTTTATACATATCTGGGACTATTGTTTCCTTTTTCCCCCACTTACCACATTTAACCATTTTACCGTATTTAATTTTTTTTTGCTTCACAGTACCATATTTAACCCTTTTTGCTCCACTTAACCATATTTAACACTTTTTCGCCCCTCTGTAACATATTGAACAATTTTTGCTTGCCCCAACTTCATCATAATTTTAACCATTTTGCACCACAGTGCTACTAAAAAAATCTTATTTCATATTTAAGTTACCCTATCTCCCTGCATCCATATTTTTCCCACTATACTAAATGTACACTTTTTGACCCACTGTACCATATTTAACCCTTTTGGGTCCACTGAATCATATTTAACCCCTTTTTGTCCTACTATATTTTGTCCACTATATTTAACCATTTTAGCCCCACTGTACCATAGTTAACACATTTTTGCCCCACTGTACCATACTGAACCCATTTTGTTCCACGGTACCACATTTTACTATTTGTGGCCACTCTAACCATTTTGGTCATACTGTATCATATTTAACCATTTGTGTCCCACTGTACCATAGTTAACACATTTTTGTTCCACTGTTCCATAGTGAAAGCTTTTTGCCCCACTGTACCATATTTAACCCATTTTGTCCCACGTTACCATATTCAAATAATTGTGCCCCACTGTACCATAGTAAACCCTCTTTGCCCCACTGTGTCATATTAAACCCTTTGTCTCACAGTACCATATTTAACAGTTTTTGCCCCACTGTACCATCTTTAACCCTCTTTGCTCCACTGTACTGTATAGTTACCCATTTTTCCACACTGTACCATATTTAACCCTTTTTGCCCCACTGTACCATAGTAAATACATTTTTGCCCCACTATTCCATAGTTAACGCTTTTTGCCCCACTGTACCATTTTTAACACATTTTGTCCCACTTTACCATATATAAAAATTTTTGCCCCACTGTACCATAATTAACCCTTTTTGCCCAACTGTGCTCCATTCAACTCTTTATCTCACTGTACAAAATTGTTGGCACACTGTACCATATTTAACAAATTTTTGTCTCACTGTACCGTATTTAAAATGTGTATCCACGCTAGCATCCTTAACCCTTTTTCCCCGACTGTAACATATTTAATCATATTTTCTCCACTGTGCATTATTATACCGTTTTTGACCACTGTGCGCCTAAAACCAAGTAAACTCTTCATATCTCATGCTTAAGTTCCAAATCATATCTCATGATTGTTCCATTTTTTCTTCATGCTCTATAATTAACCCGTATCGTCCCACTGTGCCTCTTAAAGTTAGAATTACTAAAAACAAGTAAGAAAGTTTCAGTCGGGTAAACCGACTAAGGTATACCCTCACTTTGTGAGTAATGTAATATTGAATATTATACCAATTATTCTGTCAATTTTTGTGGGAGGTACCAGAAGGGGTTTAAGAAATACACCTATATTTCGCTGAACAGTAGATACTTTAAATACATTGCACTGTGCCGAATTGTAACCGTTTATATGGACTGGTATATTAACGTTGAGATATTAAATTGTGGTATAATTTGGCCATTTTGTGTGGGAGGTACCAAAAGGGGAGCGGCAATAACGCCCATTTTTCACTGGACTGTAGGCACTATAAAAGCATTACACTGTACAAAATTTCAAGTATTTCTAAACACTGGTATTAATGTTATAAGCTTTTAACTTTTAGTGCAAAATGGTGCATTTGTGTGGGAGATACCAAAACGGGAGTGGCAATTTCGCCCATTTTCCTCGAGTTGATAGCGACTAACAAACTAATACTATGTGTGGAATTTCAGAAGATTCGAATACGTATAATAGCAGTTATTAAAGAATCAATATTTCACAACATTTTAACCCTTTGTGGGGGAGGTACCAGAAGGAGTGGACAAATATGGCCCATCTTCGAACTTAGCCGGAGATAGAAAAAATATTACCACATACGAAATTTGAAGTCAATCGGTTACTCCTTTCGAGAGTTATCGTGCGCACCAGCCAGCAGACAGACAGACACACAGACAGACAGACAGACGGATGGACATTGCTCATTCGACTTAAAATGACCCAAAACGGATTTCCGCCGAACATACTTGGGGTCTTAGGTCACTCCTTCGATGT
Source organism: Eudasyphora cyanicolor (assembly GCA_963930755.1). Classification (NCBI taxonomy): domain Eukaryota; kingdom Metazoa; phylum Arthropoda; class Insecta; order Diptera; family Muscidae; genus Eudasyphora; species Eudasyphora cyanicolor. The sequence goes on from OZ005736.1 coordinate 254,992,543, forward strand.
GTTACACTTTTTTCCGTAGCAAATGATATATACCCTCGTCACACTAAAGTGAGGGTATAATTATTTCCGATCTCTAGTTTATGTTCCAAAAGATACCTTGGGACCATTGATCCATGTTTGACATTTTTAAGCCACAGTACCATATTTTACACTTTTTGCCCCACTGTGCCCCGAAAACTACGAATACAAAAAAACGGACTATCCCGATCCGTTGTCCTAAAGACATCCCTCGCTTCAATTTTCACCATTTTCAAATTTGGCGGTGGTACCATATTTATCCCTTACTGTCCCACTGTGCCCTTATTTAAAAAAAATCGCTGCTTGTTCTAGTTCACGTCCCCAGACCTACTCTCACACCAAATTTCACGATTCTAGGTCTTGCCATTTGGATTTGGCTTTTGTACCACATTTTTCCCTTTTTACCCCACTGTGTATGCAAATGTTCGAATTTCGAAAAATCCTGTAAATTTCGGAGTCTATCTCATAGGGGCTACCCTCACACCAAATTTCACGATTCTAGATCATGCCATTTGAATTTGGCTGTTGTGCTACATTTATCCAATTTTTCCCTTTTTACCCCACTGTGTACGAAAATGTACGAATTTCGAAAAATCCTTTAAAATTCTGAGTCTACCTCATAAGGGCTACCGTCACACAAAATTTTACGATAGAACTCTTGCCATTTGGATTTGGCTGCGCGAGTAAATGTTCGGATTTTCAAAAAATTCAGTCAATTTCTAGGTCGACCCCATAAGGGCTACCCACACACCAAATTTTACTATTCTAGCTCATTCCGTTTAGATTTTCCGGAGGTACCATCTTTATCCCTTTTTGCACCATTGTGCGGGTAATAGTACGAATTTCGAAAAATCCCGTCTTATTGCTCGTCTACATCCCAAGGGCTACCCTCCCACCAAATTTCATGATTCTAGCTTCAGCCGTATGGCCTGGGCGATGATCAGTCAGTCAATCAGTCAGCCAGTCACGCAACAATTTTATATATATTGATAGATAAAATGGTTATTATGATGGAGTAAGGTTAGGTTGAATAGAGTGTTATGATGGAGTAAGTGCCAAGAAAAAATTCGGAATAAGCCATATTTCTAAAAATAATTTTGACCATCCCTCATTGACATGACATTTTCAGGAAAAAGCTGTCTGTGTTATCATATAGGTTAATCATTTTAGGAGGACAGTTTGCATTAGAAGGGGAAGAAGACTCTTAAGCAACACCATGCAACAAAAAACCAGTAAGGAAAGACTAAAGTCGAGCGGGCCGACTGTATAATACCCTCCACCATTGTTTACCAATAACTGCGTGGAGAACCATTATTACTGTGAACAGGTACAGGTTAAATAGAGTACATTTCTAAATGCCACACTCATAAATTACAGGCAGCTTTACGAGGGCTTATATTTATCAAAAGATGGCGTTCCCCTAATCCAATCGGAAGGGACCTTCATATAGGGTCAATATCAAAACATGGGTCCCAAAAATTGATATCAGAGGGGACCTTTATAAGGGAGCTATACCAAAATATGGACCGATGTGCCTCATTTTTACTAGGGACTGTTACATATCGTCATCAGAAACGAGAAAGGGCGTATCATCACATTTGAAAATTTGACAGTGAAAATTGCGTGAAATATGAATTTTTAACTATGAAAAAAGAAATAATTTGTAGTTAGGTCCTTTTGAATTTCATTAATAAATTCGACATTTTTGATAGTAGATCGCTAAAAGTTTGTCAAGATGAGAATTTTGATGCAGTGTACCGAAATCCATCAAAAATTGAATTTCAATTTTTCTTCTTGTTTTTCGTTTCTGATGACGATATGTTTGAATCAAAAGAAAATATATTTGGAACACCATTTTTTAAATATTATATATTTCTGAGTAAATAAATTTAATTTGAAAATCAATAAAATTTACTTGGAACGCATATATTAATATTCTCGTATTACAACAAAATATATTTGCAAACTAATTTTCTAAAAATAAAATATGTGTTTATATACAAATACAATTATTGTTTAGGATTATCTTCAAATATATTTTATCTAAAGAGATTTTCAAAACCGTGCTGACTTTTTCAAATTTCCGTCTTAATTTGTTCTTTAATTCGAATTGTACCTCCCAGTCATAATACTAATAATAATTTATATCCAACATTAATGTCACTATCCAACAAATTAAGACTTTTGGATTGGAACGGAATGGCGACCCTATAATTCTGAAAGGGCATATTGGGTAGATAATTTTTGTAGAAAAAACTTATGGTCCAGCTAGTCTGAGTTTTTTCTTTACAGTGGGTCAAAGTTTTAATTTTTTGGTCGAAGGGAGCATTATACTAAATGAAAAAAAAAATGCTGTAACTTAATGCCTAAAATATTTCTTATTGTCAGAATTATATAGAGGAAATTTAAGAGGATAATTTTTGTGGAAGATCTTATAGAGGGTTAAGACTCAATTTGGCCCTTTTTCAGAAATATCAAAAAAAACTTTCAAAAAGGACATTTAAGGATTAAAATATTCTACAAAAAATTTTGCCGGAAAATTGTAAATATTGCCAAAGTTGTAAATATAGCTCTGTAAGCTTATTTAGCAAAATTACACTCCAACTTATACAAATAAATAATATAGTGTAAATTTGAACTGTTTATTTTGAAAGTGGCGTTAATAAAACTAGAAAGCGAAAATTTTCAGTGTATATAGAAACATTGAAGAAGAATTAAGTAAATATATATTACTAGCTGACCCCAGCAGACGTTGTCCTGCCCGCCGTGTTTGGGATGTATTGCTTTGTTATTTACTGATACTTCATTCAAACATGCATACATCTCGAGTTTCAGGAAAAAATCTTCAAAAAAAATTATATTGACCATATGTCCACTACAGCGCCATCTACCGGCTAGAATCATAGATACAAACTATTATCAAGACAAACCACACATTAATTTTTAAATTTCAGTCAAATCGCTCTGGAAATGCGAATTTTGCAAATATCTTGACCGCTCCGCAATTTATCGCGGTGAAAATAATTCTAAAACACGAATGACCCCAAACTGAATAAATTATTTAATTTTCAGCCCATTCGCTTTTATGGTTTCCTAGATCATGCGTTACTAACAAACGTACAAAGGATTTTATATATATAGATTTGTTTATTATTCACATCACAGGCCTTAAATTATACAGATGTGCCGTCAGCCAGAAACGTCAAAATCTATCAGTTACGAACGAATAGGAATGAAATGTCACACGCGAAAAAACAGGTTTCCGCGAACATAGTTTGAACTTTTTTTGCACTAATCGATTGATATTATTTTTTATACCCTCACTTTAGTGTGACGAGGGTATATATCATTTGCTACGGAAAAAAGTGTAACACATCGAAGGAGTGATCTAAGACCCTAAGTATGTTCGGAGGAAATCCGTTTTGGGTCATTTTAAGTCGAATGAGCAATGTCCGTCCGTCTGTCTGTCTGTCTGTCCGTCTGTCTGTCTGTCTGTCCGTCTGTCTGTCTGTCTGTCTGTGTGTCTGCTGGCTGGTGCGCACGATAACTCTCGAAAGGAGTAACCGATTGACTTCAAATTTGGTATGTGGTAATATTATTTATCTCCGGCTAAGTTCGAAGATGGGCCATATTGGTCCACTCCTTCTAGTACCTCCCCCACAAATGGTTAAAATGTTGTGAAATATTGATTCTTTAATAACTACTATACTACTTATTCGAATCTTCTGAAATTCCACACATAGTATTAGTTTATTAGTCGCTATTAACTCGAGAAAAATGGGCGAAGTTGCCACGTCCCTTTAGGTACCTCCCACACAAATGCACCGTTTTGCACCAAAAATTAACAGCTTATAACATTAATAACGGTGTATAAAAATACTTGCAATTTTGCACAGTGTTATGCTTTTATATTGCCTACAGTTCAGAGAAAAATGGGCGTTGTTGCCACGCCCATTTTGGTACCTCCAACACAAAGGTACCATTTTGCACCAAAAGTTAACAGCTTATAACATTAATACAAGTGTATAATAATACTTTAAATTTTGTACAGTGTAATGTTTTTATAGTGTCTATAGTCCTGTGAAAAATGGGCATTATTGCCAAATCATACCACAATTTAACATCTCATAACGTTTATACCAGTGCAATGAATTTAAAGTATCTACCGTTCAGCGAAAAATAGGTGTATTTGTTAAAAACATTCTGGTACCTCCCACACAAATTGACAGAATAATTCGTGTAATATTCAATATTACATTACTCACAAAGTGAGGGTATGCCTTAGTCGGTTTACCCGACTGAAACTTTCTTACTTGTTTTAATTGTGACAATTACAAAAAATTCGGGAAAATCGGTCCGAAATCCGCGGAAAAACTCACTCTTTGAACACCTACTCGTTGAAATTTCTATTCGTTCGTAACTGACAACTTACTCGCTCCGGGATGACATATCTTATTATTTATCATTTTTGATTCACATAGCCTTTTAACGATACAAATCTTAGTTCAGAAACAGAACGGCGTTTACGCCACTTTCAATATAAACAGTTAATTTAAATCGTGATAAATTAAAATATGTTTAACGAAATCTGATTGCTAAAACTTTTATTAAGAAATGACGAAATAGATTTGGAACATGTTCATAAGTTTCTTAATAGTGTGTATTTTTGTTTTTTTGTCAAGTAAAATGGAATTGGTAAATATTAAAAAGAGGAAAATAGCAATATGGTATCTATGGGTGAATATATAAGTTATTACCTTTATTGTAAAAACAAGGGAAATTAAAAAAATCATATTTTTACTTTGGCCATATTGTTTAGGAGGCCATATTGTTTATTATTGTTTGTAATAATTCATTCGTCAGTTTTTTGGGAAAGTTGTTTTCATAAAGAATATTCTTTATTTTAATTTTGTTTTGGTGGTGAAATTTCTCATCACTTATTGTTAGAACTCGGTTTATTAGGTTTTTAGCTGTGCTTTATTAATATTCTCTTCGGGTGTTTCGAGTAATAGTTAATTAGTCTACCGGATGCTGTGATGTAATGAGTGTGTCCAGGTAAGGTATTTTATTGTTATCCTCAATCTCGACTGTGAATTTAATATTGTTCTGGAAGCTGTTGAGCGCTGTCAAGGTTTCATTTATTGCACTTTCCCTAACTATTGCAAATAAGTCATCAACATATTTTGTCATAATCCTAGGTTTCCCAAAAAACTGACGAATGAATTATTATCAAACTACAAACCAAAACAACGAAACTACGATATATTGGAAGATCACAAAAAAGTATACAAATCCCTTATATATATACACGATATATCTGAAAGAATTGCTAATTCAAAAATCTGCGACCAAAACCTCTATAACATTGCACACAAAACAAATAATACATTAAAAAACTATTCAGTAACACTAAGAGCAAGATCCCTATAATTGAAACATCAAATGTAATATATTCCATCTCATGCGAAGGAAATAATTCAGAAAAATGTCAAAAAGTTTATGTCGGTACAAAAAAAAAATAAGCTGAAAACCAGAATATCAGGACATAAATCTGACTTAAAAATAAGAAATTATGAAAATTCAGCAAAAACTGCACTGGCGGAACACTGTGCGAGAAAAAAACATCATCCTGATTTCGACAATGTACGTGTGTTACAAAGAGGTTCACTCTTGAGATGTTACACATCAATAATATACCAACAACAACAAGAATAAACTACAAGTCTGACACGGAAAACATCGCTCACAGCTACCGAAGCCTAATAAGAAAAACGACTCAAAGAATTTCCAACGATCGACGTGCAATAACAACCTAACAACAGTGCAATATTTACCATCGACGAGAGTAGTGATACTACGCTAGCTTTAAGAATATTTGTGTGTGTTGTTTTACATGCATGTAAGTGTGATCAAAGGGAAAAGTTTTGTGTCTGTGTTTTCTGTTCGCTTGATAGTTGTGATTACTTATTTATACTTATTTTATCTATTTCAAATTTTTGTTATATTAATTAATTAAATATTTATTATGGTTTAATCATCCCTGATGATGCAATTCAAAGAAATTGCGAAATATCGGATAAAAATATGAATAATAAAAATATTTATTAAACCAAACCACTATACCTCGAGGTAAAGAGCTATATTTACGACTTTGGTGTCTTTGGCGAACCACACTGAAATGTTCAAAGAATATTTTAATCCATAAATGTCCTTTTTGAAAGGACTTTTTTTGATTTTTTCGAAAAAAAGGGCCAAATTGACACATTAAGAAGGGCTTAAGATCTTCCACAAAAATGATCCTCATAATATTCCACTATATAACTCTGACAATAAGAAAACTCTCAGACATTAACATATAGCCTTTTTATACCCTACACCACACTGTGGTACAGGGTATTATAAGTTTGTTTCACGGCAGATGTTTGTAACACCTGAAAATAACACAGCTAGACCCACCTTAAAGTATACCGATCGACTCAGAATCACTAGCTGAGTCGATTTAACGATGTCTGTCCGTCCGTCCGTCTGTCCATGTAAAGTTGTTCGTCGACTACAGGTCGCAATTTCACTCCGATCGTTCTGAAATTTTGCAGTTTAGAGTATTTCGCGGCTGTTATGATCGCTATTGAATTTGGTTGAAATCGGTTCAGATTTAGATATAGCTCCCATATATATTTTTCGTCCGATTTGGCCCTTTAGTCCTATAGAAGCTGTATTTTACATCCAATCGTTTTGAAATTTAGAATGGTAGAGTTTCTTGATCCATGAACCAACATAGCCGAATTTGAAGAAAATCGGTTAAGATTTAGCTATAGCTCCCATATATATGTTTCGTCCGATTTGGCCCTTTAGTCCTATTGAAGCTGTATTTTACATCCGATCGTTTTGAAATTTAGAATGGTAGAGTTTCTTGATCCATGAATCAACATTGCCGAATTTGAAGAAAATCGGTTAAGATTTAGCTATAGCTCCCATATATATGTTTCGTCCGATTTGGCCCTTTAGTTCTATAGAAGCTGTATTTTACATCCAGTCGTTTTGGAATTTAGAATGGTAGAGTTTCTTGATTTATGAACCAACATTGTTGATTATGAACCCATATATATGTTTCATCCGATTTGGCTCTTTAGATCCAATCGTTTTTATACCCTACACCACACTGTGGTACAAGGTATTATTTAAATATAAAATGTCCCAAAAGTAAATTTATGTAAACAATTTATACATGAATTACAAAATTTATATATCAGAGTTATTCAATATTTCGAGAGTGGTGTAGGGTATTATATAGTCGGCCGCGCCCGTCTTTAGCCTTTCCTTACTGGTTTTATTTAGCATAATGCTCCCTTCGACCAAAAATTTAAAACTTTGACCCACCGTAAAAAGAACTCAGACCAGCTGGACCATAGGTTTAGGTTAGGGTGACAGCCGTATTTTTTTTTTACAAGCTCACGTAGACCAGTTTAGGTCCCTAGTGTTACCACGGGCTTAAATGCCCCTCATCGAAACCAACCTGTTTAATATGCAAATTTATCGATAGTACGAATATCGGCACTTGAAAGATCTGTTAGGCTGCCTAGAAAGGCCGACCCCAGCATGTCCAGTCGCGGTTTACTCAGAGCGGGGCAGTCGCATAGCAAGTGCTCAATGCTCTCCACTTCTTCCTCATCTCCACAGCTTCTGCAGAAGTCATTGGAGTCAATACGCAATCTTTTGGCGTGCTCTCCGTCAGAACTGATACTAGACAATCTTTGCCTCTCTAGTGAGAGGAGATTTTTTGATCTTCTCATGTCATACCTTGGCCAGATTTGCCTACACACAGAATACAGTTTGGTTGCCTCAACCGAATTATTTGCCAACCGAATTTTGTAGTTCTGTCTACTATCATGCGATTCCACCAGAACAACCAATATTTTGGTTGTGGTATACTTCTGTTTCCATGTTGACAACAATCATATTTGGTTGCGCCAACTACTACAATGGTGGCTTAAATTATCTGATGTAGTTGCCACAACCAACTGTTTTAAAAAATTGGTTGTTCTGACAATTTGTCAGTCATATACTACCGACAATTAATTAAAAACAGTTTTCATTAATTTTTACTATATTTGTTAAACAAAAAGCAAAACAATTCATAACAAAATTAAAAATCCCATATTACAAATTCATCACTATTATGAGATGTGGAAATATTTGACACAAATTTTAGCACACGAAAAAAAACACAAAACTTTTATGCAAATACCGCTTAACCCTGTGCTTTCAATTTCATGATTGTTGCTTTCTTTTTTTATTTATGTAAAACATTTTGCACAACATATTCTGCATTCCACACATTATTATCCACACGAGATTATTTTTGACTACATATACCGCTCTTGAACAAAATGTTGAAGATTTATTTATGTCGAGTAATTTTATTTTTTGTTTGTCATGTATCAGCAAAAGAACAGCAACCAATCTTACGGTTGTATTTCCCAAAATAAATTTGGGAAATTATTGGGATAACCTAAAAATGATTATTTATTAATATTTTTTCTGTTGTAGTAACCAATTATTCGTTGCAATAATAATCTTTGGTCTATTGCTACAATTTCTGTTGTCAAGAATAAAACATTGGTTGTCACAACCAAAAATCGATCATATGGTACTATAATGAAAGTTTAAAATTGGTTACCACAACTAACCGAGTGTCAATGAAAAAACAATCTTAATTCGATTGATACAACCATCGATTTAGTTGCAAGCATTTTCATTTGATCGTATCCATGTTATTTTTGTTGTTTCAACTAATTATTTATAAATACAACCGACAGACGGTGTAGGCAATATACTTTTTGTTGCTAGTACTATTTTTTTATTGTTACAATCGAATTCCAACCAATTATTTTCCTGGGTGTAGCTACCCTGCAGGTGCCGAATTATGTTGGACTGCCTGATTGCCTCTTGCCTAAGACAAAGCTTGCACGTGGACAGTGGCGCACCAATATATGCAAATTCCTCGTGAATTTGTAATGTCGTCCCTTTCCTAGCAAGTTCATCGGCTTTGCAGTTCCCCGGGATATCCCTATGCCCAGGCACCCATATGAGGTATATATTAAACTGCTCAGCCATCTCGTTAAGAGAGATGGCTGTGAAGAGTAAATTCACAAACAGTCGAGGGCTGTTTGTGAATTTAGGGATGTTGCCTCCAGAGAATTGATGGCAGCCTGGCTGTTCGAGTAACTGACAACGCCAGTTTTGGTTACTATGTTGCGACTCAGCCACTTGGCGACTTCCCATATTGCTATTATTTCGGCTTGATACACTGCAGGTATCTGGTAGTCTGTGAGATATATCAAAACTAAGTTCTTCACAGTGTACTCCGAAGCCAACCTTTTCATCAAGCTTCAAACCATCCGTGTAAAAGTGGAAATGGTTTCTAATACCTGGTATTCTGCCAACCCATTCATATCTGGCGGGAATCATAGTGTTGTAATTTCTCTCGAAGGTGTACACAGTTGGTGTATAGTCCACTCGGCCAGTTACCATAGCACTACACTTTGATATCCTAATGTGACCGTATTTATTGTACCTCCACATTAATAGGCAGTTTAATCGTATTGCCGCTCTGGTTGCAACTTCTCTCGCCAAAATATTAATCGGCAGTATGTGGAGTAGGGCTTGTAGAGACTCAGTCGCTGTAGTCCTTAAGGCTCCGCTTATGCACAGGCAGGCAGTTCTTTGAACCTTTGTTAGTAGGTTGGTGATGGTTATTTTTGTCAGTTGCCGTCCACCATAACACAATGCCGTATAACAGTATTGGACGAACTACTGCTATATATATCCATTGGACGATTTTAGGAGAGAGGCCCCACCGCGACCCGACGCACAATGGGAAAAAAGGGTAAATACGCGCGCATAGCAGTATTTTCTATCTCATGACTATACCATTAGAGATAAAGTCCTACGGTTTGGACCATCTTTAAGAGAATTCTTTGGAGAAGACCATGTATCGCGCAGTGGGGCTACAAAAGCGACTTTGTGAAAATTAGTGTGAAAATCAGAATATCGTACCAACTTCATTTATCTTGATTTTACATTAAAGCTGACAAAATTTAGTTCAAAATCTATTTGAATTACTTAATTGTGTGTTGCTGCGTTTTAAATATATAGGCCATTGAAGTTCAAATATATTTTTGTGAAATGTACGTTAAATGTCTACAAAACCGGACAATGTTTTTGAAATTGAAACCAAAACAACATAAAAAGAATAAAATTGCAGTCTGCAATATTTTTGAAAGCTAAAGTTTTGCACTAATGCAATTACACAATGGGTCGTCGACTGTTAATAAGAGAAAAGTTAAATTAAAAACAAACAAAATAATCGGTCCACCCCAATATACATAAACTGCTCAAGCGTTTAAGTATATTTTTATAGTTTTTGTAGAAGCAGTAAACTATAAAAATTACACATATAATCATAATAATATTAATTAGATCGATAATTTTGATCGTAGAACTCTACAAACTTGCAACCGGACTTGCACCGGTCTTATTTATTATCCGATTTTGCCGAAATTTCGTAAAAGTTTTTTTTTAACCAAGAAAATAGGTCCATATGTTTCGGGAAAATCGGTTCATAGATAAATGAAGCTCCCACACATATTTTCTTTATTTAAAGTAAAAAAATCACATATTTAAAGTACAAAAATCGGACATAGTCGCAAAAAGTCGCAGATAAACTAGGTACCGTTGGATTCACCACTAAGTCACCTCTCTTCTCTATGTCATATCGTAGTGATCCCACGTGATCCAAAAAAGTTATATTCCATTTACTGCGGATAATTTTTTTGAAAAACAAAAAAAAAATAAAAAATGGTATTTTTACTTTGAAATATCTCTTCATTTAAAGACGTTAAAAATACGTTATATACACAAAAATTTAGATGAATATAATCTTATTATATGTTACAAGTCCGGTCGCATTTCTCCAAGAAACGATAATTCTACAAGCATTTTAGTATATACATTTTATTATCGCAATTTTATTTGCATTTATTAGTAAAAAAGACAAAATTTGAAACGTCATAACTCGGAATCGCCCAGAGATATTTTCATAAAATTGAAGGTATTTTCATTAAATGTTATCCACCATAAAACAACATTCCCAAAAAACTGATTTTTGAAAGTTGTTTTCATAGTCCTATGCGCGCATATTTCACCATATTTTCCCATCGTGCGACGTTGGCCTTCCTTACACGTTCCAATACGTTAAGTCTAAATAACAGCTTTCTATCTAGAATTATTCCTAAAAATTTTGCACTTTCAGAAAAGACTAGATCTGTTTCATTTATCCGAGGTGGAGGGTCCACATGTGGGACTTTGTTCATCCTAGTAAAGATAACCTATTTTGTCTTGTTTGGGTTTACGCCCAAACCGCTGTTTCTGGCCCATCTAACCAATTTGTTCAGAGCCACTTGTAGGATGTCTCTGAGGACGTTTACGAATTGGCCACTCACTGCCATTGCCACGTCGTCCGCATATGCCACGACCTTGAAGCCACAACGTTCTAGATCTAGCAGGATTTCATTCACCGCTAGGTTCCAAATTAGTGGAGACAGTACTCCTCCTTGTGGAGTCCCTCTGTTTACAAATCTTGTTAGAGTTGTGGACCCAAGACACGCTGTTATGTGCATTTTGTTGCGCAGGCTTTGTATAAGTCTAATCAAGCTAGAGTTTACCTTAAGATGTGACAGTGCCTCAATTACAGCATTTGAGTGAATGTTGTTAAAAGCCCCTTCTATGTCAAGAAATGCCACCATGGTGAATTCCTTGAAATGCAGGGACGATTCGATAGTGCTCACAAGTTCTTCCCCGCTTTAGGTATGAATACCACTTTGGTATCCCTCCATCGATTCGGGATGTATGAAAGCCTGATACAGCCTACATAAATTTTCTCCAGCCAGGGGATAATGTACTTCAACATTTTCTGAATTTCTGCTGGAGTGATGCCGTCTGGTCCAGGTGACTTGAAGGCTCAAAGCTATTAATAGCCCACCTTATTCTGGATCTCTCAGTCAACAAGCTAGGGACGCTCGCAATCTACTCGCACTCTTGTTGGCCCTGTTGATCCTCAGTCTCTGTTGATGAGTTCCCCGGGAAATGTGTGTCGAGCAGTACATTTAGCGATTGCTCGCTGTTTTTTGTTGTTTGCCTCATCCTGCAAATACCCTACTGTACAAGGTGAAGTGGATAGTATCTTCCTCAGCCTTGCGGCGTCGGAGACCTTTTCCACTTCGCCACAGAAGGAATACCAAGAACGTCTTTGCGCCTTCCTAAGCTCCTTCTATTAGATCTTGAGTTGCCCTTTATATGCATCCCAATCATTAGCGACTCCAGTAGATTTCGCCTTGTTGAATAGCTTGTTGCAGGTCTTTTTCCTTGCCGTTAGCTCAGAAGTCCATCATTGAGGTTTACCTTGTTTTTGGACAGGTACCTTGTTTTTGGACAGGCTTCTTCAAGGGAACTATTGAATGATGTGGTGATATGCTCGACCAGATTATCCAGACCGGCTTTGTCATTCGGTTCATAAAGAAGTTTAGAATTGAGGACTTTCTTGAAATTCTTCTCATACAGGTGCAACTTTGTCTTCCTCACATTTCTTTGGACGGCGGGTTTGTGCGCTTTTTCAGCGAGTTTGTGCTCAATAGACAAGACAAGAAGTACTCGACGTAACGTTTGCTAGTGACCGGCTGTCAGACAAAATTATTGGGTGGAGTGTACTGGACGACCACTCATTCTCAGATCACCATTGAGTAAAGGTCGGGTTATTACCAATGTTACAAAAACTTAGGTTGGTAGTTAGAATAAAGTCAAGAAGCGAATCACCCCTATTGTTTATATCCGTACTACCCCAGATAGTATGATGAGCGTTCGTGTCTGCACCAACAATCCGCTCGACCTCGTCAGACGTTGTTTCTTCTACGACTTCCCTGAATAGAGCAGTCGGTACTACAGCTTCATAAGGCAAGTAGCTGGAGACCACCCAATATATGCGATTACCTATCTCCAGACTAGCAGATGTTTGGTCTACAGCTCTAGCTGAGCAGTGACCCGTTGGAGCGCCTATAGTGAGTCTTATAGCGATTTCGTTTCTGGGAAAAAAGTTGCCCCGTCGATGTGAAATTCTATAAAAGTATTCACCTTTTAAGTCGAAATGATGAAGTCCTGCCAATTTAACCAAAATGTGTTACAAAAGTTCGGTTTTCGGAAACAGGTCAAATATAATGCTGCACTTTTTCCAGAAACGAAATCGCCATTAGACTTCGTCTATCTAGTCCTAGCGTAGTTCGGTGTCCGCGATTAAGAGACCTTACAACCCTGCTGTTGCGTATTTAAAATAAAACGTAGCACGCGTTAAATAAGATTTCGTATAAGTAATAATTATTTATTTAATAAAAATAGATTTAACAAAATTAGTATATTAAACTTCCCTTCTGCTCCATGACTGGTTAACTTTGCCTAAGATTTCTGAGCTCAATAGGATTGGCTAATCGGAGGATTTTTCTGAGGATTTTTTTCCGCCATTTTGATGCTCATTAAGGAGCCTGCTCTTGTCAGTTGATCGGAAATTTCATTCAATGTGGTACAGTGTCCAGGTACCCAGTTTTGATTTGATTAGATGACTTTTAATTGCTAACTTTCGACCTACATCGTCACTTTGCTTCCTGCTTCGATATTGTTGTTGTGATTAAATTGTGTCGCCTTTTGTATCACCAGAACTTTTGCTTGAAACACTCGTTCGAAGAGTCGGAGCAAGACTCTAGTCTTTCATAAGTATTCCAAGGATAAGAAAAACTCACAGGTATTCATCATGACTCGAATGCTTAAGATTCATATCTACCTACGATAATCTAAAACCGTCTAATTCATATCTGCTGTTAAATAAGCCCAATTGAGTTTTGCTGGGGCTTAATCCTAAACATTTTCATTCCGACCCACGAGGGTAGATCCGTTAGATGTGTCTACAATGTCCCTATCTATATTTTTGCCCTCTAATCAAAATTTTTAAAGGATATCGTTGTTTGGCTAACAGCCATACCAAATGTTATTACCAATTTCCTTTAAAGACCTCGGCCTACATTTCAGAGCTGTTTAGCATATTACGAATCCAGTTCACCTGGAATCCAGAGACATTTAATCCTTCCAAAGAACTATGGTCTTCAATGTTGTTTAAGACTCGTATATGTCCCAGAACGCTGGTAATGTATACTCCTTATATTACTGCTCATGTTCTTTTACACCGACCACATCGTGATGCGCACCCCCAACAGATATATCATTGGCTTCCTAAAGAATTTAATGATTTGTTCGTCTTCCTTCATAGATTATGCATAAATTGGTTGCGTTACTACAATGTCTGGATGGATGGCCCGTTTGAATATCTTGAACCGAAATTTGTAGAATTTACAACGGACAATTATCTCAAGGAATTCCAAAAGAATCAAAAATACTACCGACAAAAAATAAAACAAGATCTCATCGATAACCCCGTGTGCAAATTCAAGGTATGTTCATATTCTCCTCTCAGCCAATTCCCTATCTCAGATACCTTATTGCAATCCACTTCCAGGGACAAACTGAAGATCCCGATCCTAACAATCATCCGGTTCCCCTGAGATTGTGTTCGAAAATGATACAATCAATAAAGGATTTCACCACCGGAGTGTTCATCGTGAACAACATGTGTAATCCCGCTTTGAGAAAACGTCACTGGAAGGAAATGTCAGAAATTGCGGAGTTTGACATAACTCCAGATGCCGGGACTACATTGAGGAAAATTCTCAACTATAATTTAGATTCGAAATTAGATCAATTCGAAATCATCAGCATTAGTGCCAACAAGGAGCTGCAACTGTGGAATAGCTTACAGGCTATGATACATGAGTGGGATACGCGGGTATTTCCCACCGGTCCCTACAAGGAAACGGGTGTTCAGATACTCTCCAACATGGATGATATACAAGGCTTATTAGATGATCATATTTTGAAAACACTGTCGATGCGTGGATCGGCATTTATGAAACCCTGTGAGGCTGAAGTTTTGGCTTGGTATGAGAAGATAAAAAGAGTCAATGAGACCCTCGATCAGTGGGGTAAGGTACAGTCGAATTTTTTGTATTTGTTGCCCATATTCTCGTCCAAAGATATTGTGGCTCAAATGCCCGAAGAGGGGCGATTATTTACAATTGTGGAGCAAACATTCACGCGAAACATGACTATGGTTTTGAGACAGCCGTTGGTCATGGAAACTGCTCCGGCCGCCGGTTTGCTGGAATCACTAGAGAAAGCTGTGGAGTTATTGGATGATATTACAAATGGCGTTAATAACTATTTGGAAAAGAAACGCTTATATTTCCCCCGTTTCTTTTTCCTTTCCAATGATGAAATGTTGGAAATTCTATCGGAAACAAAAGATCCTCTTCGTGTGCTACCCCATTTGAGTAAATGTTTTGAAGGCATCAATAGTCTAGAGTTTGATCAGCAAAAAAATGTCCTCTCCATGATTAGTTCGGATATGGAAGTTGTTAAGTTCGTCGATGAGGTGTCCACTGCAGCGGCTGGGGGAAGTGTGGAGAAATGGTTGTTGGGGGTGGAGGCGGAAATGCTCAAAGCCGTAAGACAACAGATGGAATTATCCTATGAAAATTACCCCACTTTGGAGAGATACGACTGGGTTCTACATTGGCCTCAAATGGTGGTGTTGTGCGTATCACAGATATATTGGGCCAGTAATGTCCATGGCAATCTTAGAAAGTCTGCCGCAGATCCTCAAACCATGAATCATTTCTTTCAAGAACTCAATTCGGACCTGCGTCAAATCGTGGATCTCGTGAGATCTTCAACGATAAGCAACTTGAATCGCATAACTATAAAATCTCTGATAGTCATCGATGTCCATGCCAAGGATGTTGTTGAAGAGCTGATACGTCTGAAGATCAATAGTGAATATGATTTTCAATGGATGTCCCAGTTACGCTACTATTGGGAGGAGGATGACAGCTGGGTGAGAATTATCAACGCAACTGTGCCATACGCCAATGAATACTTGGGAAATTCTGATCGTTTGGTTATTACGCCTCTGACGGATCGTTGTTATCGCACTTTGGTGGGGGCCTATCAACTGCACCTGAATGGTGCTCCTGAGGGGCCTGCGGGTACCGGTAAAACGGAGACTACCAAAGATTTGGCAAAAGCTCTGGCTGTCCAGTGTAAAGTATTCAATTGTTCGGATGGCTTGGACTACAAAGCCATGGGCAAATTCTTTAAGGGCTTAGCTTCATGTGGAGCTTGGGCGTGTTTCGATGAATTCAATCGCATTGAGTTGGAAGTGTTGTCTGTGGTGGCTCAGCAGATATTGCTAATTATACAAGCTGTTCGAGCCAAAGCAGTGAAGTTTGTCTTCGAAAATACTGAGCTAACTCTGAATCCAGCCTGCTATGTCTGTATCACCATGAATCCTGGCTATGCTGGTCGTTCCGAATTGCCGGATAATCTGAAGGTTCTGTTCCGTTCGGTAGCTATGATGGTGCCGGACTATGCCATGATCGGGGAAATTTCCTTGTATTCCTATGGTTTTGTTGATGCTCGCAAATTGGCCATAAAAATAGTGACCACTTATCGTTTGTGTTCCGAGCAGCTGTCCATGCAAAATCACTATGATTATGGCATGAGAGCAGTCAAAACGGTGCTCTCGGCCTGTGGCAACATCAAGAAACAATTTCCCAATGAAGTGGAAGACATACTTTTGCTGCGTTCCCTAATCGATGTAAATTTACCCAAATTCATGTCCTTTGATATACCTCTTTTCGAAGGCATTATTTCGGATATTTTCCCCGGTATACAATTACCCTCGATAGACTATAGTTTGATTGAGATTGAATTCAAGAGGTTATGTGAAGAAATGGATTTAGAGCCGTCGGAAAGTTTCCTCACGAAAGTCATACAAACCTATGAAATGATTATAGTGAGGCATGGTTTTATGCTGGTCGGAGATCCATTGGCGGGAAAGAGTAAAACTCTGGAGATTCTGGCAAAAATTCTGTCCGCCTTGAAACTGAAAGCTCCCAACAAGAGTCCTTACTATCAACATGTGCAAATGGGTATAATGAATCCCAAGTCGATAACAATGAATCAATTGTATGGTTCATTTGATCCGGTTTCATATGAGTGGACTGATGGTTTGGTGGCTCGTATATTTCGTGAATTTGCCATGACTCCCACACCAGACAGGAAATGGGTATGTGGAAATCAACTGACTCGCTAACGTTTGTTAATTAAATCTTTTGCGGCTTTAGGTCATATTTGATGGACCCGTAGATGCTGTATGGATTGAAAACATGAATACGGTACTGGATGACAATAAGAAACTGTGCCTGACGTCTGGTGAAGTTATTACGATGACTAAGGAAATGTCTATGATATTTGAAGTAATGGACTTGTCTCAAGCTTCTCCGGCTACTGTTTCCCGCTGTGGAATGATCTATATGGAACCTTCATCCTTGGGTTGGCGAGCGTTTGCTAATTCTTGGCTAAAAAGATCCGACAAACGTTGGGCTGATGAGGAAAATTCACCGTACGTTTTGGCTTTGTATTCATGGCTACTGGAACCGGTAAGTTTGGATCTATAGTACAGTAAGAGAAAACACTTGACAATAGATATGTGGTTCAAAAGATGCGACCATTTTCTTTAATTCGCATATAACTTCATATCATCTAGTTAAGGTAGCCAGATTAAACGGAATTTTCTAAAACGCTAAAAATCTAGTCTCCTTGTGTATATAATAAAAGCAGATTACGAAGATGTCTGTCTTTAATAGTAAAACTCTTTTAGTATGGACGACAAAAACAGAGTGTATAGAAGAATTTTAATATACAAAAACTAACGTGGTCTTTGGGATCTGGGTTATAGAAGAACCATGAACTCGTCTGACATCCCGGACTGCCGACCCATAATTGGAGAATTAGTAAGAATAGTAAGGCGGATGGTATGTAAAAACGGCAGGTCAATTTGATCATTAATGCTGAATACACCCTTCGAGGCTATAGTTTTGAAGGTATACCAGCAGGATATAGCTCCCATTGCGGAAGATGAGGTATCCAACGTAGACGACACCTAACCCTCCGGAAGTGCGGAAATATCCACGTCCATAATTTCTTGAGCCTAAGGCTCCTTTGGCCAGGAATGATCCAAGTATCTTCCTCTAGACTAATTTCAGTGGTAAAGACCAAACAGATGCTAGTCTGGAGATAGAAAATTGCATATATTGGGTGGTCTTCAGTTACTTGCATCATCATAACGTCAGCTCTCTTCAGGGAAGTAGTAGAAGAAGCTGACACGAACGCTCATCATTGTATCTGGGGTACTACGGATACAAACAGTAGGGAGTGAGTCACTTATTGACTTTATTCTAACTACAAACCTAACTATTTGCAACAAAGGAAATAAACTGACGTGCTCAATTAAAGGCAGACAGAAGTACTCCACGTAACGTTCGCTACTGACTGGCTGTCAAAATTGTTGGGTGGGATGTACTGGACGATATAGAGATCAAACTCGCTGAAAATCACCTAAACCTGTCTTCCACGGAAATGAGAGGAAGACAAAGTGGCACATGTATGTCCTCAACTCTAAACTTCGTTACGAACCGAATGACAGAGTCGGTCTGAATAACTTAGTCGATCACATCACTACTTCATTCAATAGATCACTTAAAGAAGCCTGTCCAAAACCGAGTTATAAGGGTAAAAGTAACCCACAATGGTGGACTTCTGAGCTAATAGCTAGGAAGAAGACCTGCAACAAGCCATTCAACAAGGCCAAATAACTGACCGAAATGAGAAGAAAACAAGTAATTTTCTGAAACTAAACAAGATCGAGATTAGTAAGATGATAAGTGTTCTAACGGGACACTCAAGCTTACAGGAACATCTTCATCGCATAGGACTAGCAGAAAACGACGAGTGCAGGGTATGCAGGGAAAACATCGAATGATGGAACATTTGCTCTGTCACTGCCCAGCTTTCACACATGCAAGATCCAGATTTTTCGGTTCCGACATACTTGACTCATCTCAGAGGATATGACTAGAGGATACTGAGAAAGTTCGTGTCTAGTACCGATTTTCTGTAACCCGTGGGAATAAAAATCATAAATAAGGAGCGCACAGCAGGCCGAACCACTGGCTTAAGTGTATGTCCATGGACATGAGACGTTTAAACGTCTCCTCTATTCAACCTAACCTAAGTACTACATCGACTGAATTTCTAAAAGCCATACCCCATCTACTGCCGATTAAAATTTTAGCAAGATAAGTTGCAACCAGAGCGGCATTAAGATTAAACTGCCTATCAATGTGAAGCTACAAGAACTACGGTCACATGAGGATAGTTCTATGGTAACCGACCGAGTGGACTATATACCAACGGTGTACACCTTTGAGAGGAACTACAACATTATGATACCAGTCACAGATTAATGGGTTGGCGCAATACCAGGTATTAGAAACCATCGCCACTTCTATACGGATGGTTCGAAGCTCGATGATAAGGTTGGCTTCGGAGTGTACGGCAAAGAACTCGGTTTTGATACAGCTCACAGATTACCAGATACCTGCAGTGTCTATCAAGCTGAAATCATGGCAATATACTCGGACAGTTAGGCGGCTATTAATTCTCTGGATGCCACATTCCTAAATTCACAAATAGCCCTCGACTTCAGCAGATCTATGGTTGGCTGAGCACAGGGATATGCCGGTGAGATACAAAGACGATGTACTTCCTAGGAATGGGACGACATTACAAATTCTCGAAGAATTAGCATATATTGGAGCGCCACTATCCAAATGCAAGCTTTGGCTTAAGCAAGCGGCAATACGACGAACGATGAACAGAAATCATCACCAGTAAGGTAACCAGACAAATCTGGCCTGAGAAGGTCAAAATATCTCTTTTGATCGGCGTATTCGCCGACTGACTTCTGCAGAAGCTGTGGAGATCAGGAAGAAGTGGAGAGCATCGGGCACTTGCTATGCTACTGCCCCCTTTGGATATTCGACTTCTGGATATACTGGGTCGGCATTTATAGGTAGTCTAACAGATTTTACTAGTACCGACATAACAGATATTTCAAGTACCAATATTTGTACTATCGAAAACTTTGTATATCAAACAGGTTGGCTTCGATGAGGGTCATCTGTACCTGTGGTATCACTGGGGACCTACATCGGTTTTTGTGAGCTGGTAAAAAACGGCTGCCACCCTAACCTGAAAGGTATAGACGAAGATCTAGTGGTCGATTCATGTTTAGAGAAACCCCTCCAGTAGATAGATAGAAATATTTCAGCGTTCAGCAGATGCTCAATGTTCCCTACATCTTCCTCATCGCCACAGCTGCAGAAGTCATTGGATTCAATTCCCAACCTTCTGACGTGTTTGCCGATCAGACAACAATACCGATCAATAGGATTGGGCGAACTACTGCTACATAAATCCAATGGACGATTTTAGGAGAGAGGCCCCAACGTGCCCCAAACAGCTTTCCTGCAGCAATATAAGGCTACGTTGGCCTTCCTTACACGTTGCAATACATTTGGACTGAAGGAAAATTTCCTATCTAGAATTATACATAGATATTTTGCACTTTTAGAAAAGCCTAGCTCAATGAGGGCTCTGTGGTCGATACTAGTATAGATGATGCCCCCACCCTGGCGGACTTCCCTCCTTTCCGTTTTAAAAGAAATCTTATTGTTAGTAAAGTGTTATACGTAATTCATCTAAACCCTTTTTTTACCCAATTTCCTAGTGTCAAGAATTTATACGCAAGCATTGCCATCAGTACTTAAAACCCGGCGAATTCAATCGTCTCGAGACCACCTTCGATATATTCGACATGTGTTTAAATGAAGCCATAGAAGAAAATCCCGATGATTATCAAAAATATTTACCCATGTATTTTCAAGCAGCCATTACTTATGGTCTGGTCTGGGGAATCGCAGGCATTTTGGATACCAGGTCTCGAGAAAAGTTCGACAAATTTTATAGAGAAGTATAATAACGTTGCAATTATTTCAGACATGAATATGCACATTAATTGCCTTCATGTTTTTTTGGTTGTCAACAGTTGTGGACCAATGAAGAAAGTGTCCCAGAAACAATAGGTAAATTGGATATTTCCATGCCCCCGGAAGGTTTACTTGTCGATTATCTGTACATATTCAAACAACGGGGTTCTTGGCGGTCGTGGAATGATATAGCCAAACGTTTGGAAGTTGATGAAACCTCCTTGGGTGTACAGGTGCCGACAATAGATACGGCGCGTTATATGCATTTGCTTAAACTGCATATAGATGTAAGTTATACGGAGGGAAGAGAGAGAGATAGAGAGAGGACTATGCCGAAGAAAAACTTTAATTTTATTTGTTCTCCACAGCATAAAAAGAAAATTCTCTTGGTGGGTCCCACTGGTACTGGAAAAAGTGTTTATATACAAAATTATCTAATGAACAAATTGAATGCAGATACTTGTGAATCGGCCTTTATGACTTTCACGGTAATGATTTCGGCCAATCAAACTCAGGATCTGCTGATTTCTAAGGTGACTATTTGAAATAATTGTCGAAAATACTACATATATAATTCATACATATATGTATATCTATCACTTAGTTACAAAAATGGAAACGTGGCATTTATGGTCCTCCGAAAGGCAAACATACTGTGCTTTTTGTGGACGATTTGAATATGCCCATTAAGGAGGAGTATGGAGCCCAACCTCCTTTGGAATTATTGCGTCAATACTTCGATTACGGCCATGTCTACGACTTGAAGGACAGTACAAAAATCTTTATACACAATTTGATATTTGTCAGTGCCTGTGGATTGCCAGGAGGCAGTCGTCAGGATGTTTATGCCCGTTTCCTAAACCATTTCAATGTCTTCTCCATTGATACCTTCAGTGATGATACAATGAACCGGATTTTTGTTAATGTCCTACTCAATGGATTTCGTAAAACTGGACATGGCAGCGATGTCTTTGCCATGGCCAATTCTATAGTGGCCGCCACACAACAGATTTATAAACTGGTCCAAACAGAGATGAGAGCTACACCGGCCAAGAGTCATTATATCTTTAATTTGAGGGATATTTCCCGAGTGGTGACGGGTTGTTCGCTTATGCGCAAAGAATCTGTGAGTGACAAGAAGATCTTCATTCGGCTGTGGTATCACGAAGCCATGCGAGTTTTCTACGATCGCCTGATAGACGAGGAGGATCGTCAGTGGATGTTCCAGAAGTTAAATGAATGTGTGCGCATGCATTTCAAGGATAAATTGGGGTCAGCCTTCGAAAACTACTCAACGGAGCAGGAGTCGGGAGATGTAGTTTTCACTATGAATGGGGCTAATCGGATATTTTTTGGGGTTTATTTCGATGAAGATTCTGTGCCCGATGAGAGGCGTTACAAAGAGGTTCCCAATATGGAAAATCTCTACAAATTGGCCGTAGCCAGTTTGGAAGATTACAATTCCACACGTAGGTCCAAAATGGATATTACACTCTTCACTTTTGCTTTGCAACATTTGAATCGTATCTGTCGTATCATTTCCATAAGTGGAGCCAGTGCTCTTCTCATCGGTTTGGGTGGTTCTGGCCGGCAATCATTGACAAAGCTGGCCACCAATATGGTGCAAACTTCATTCTTCCAACCGGAAATCACGAAAAACTATGGCCCCAATGATTGGCATGACGATCTGAAGAGTGTTCTCAAGGAGGCCGGAGGCATGGACAAACATACCGTCTTTCTAATGACAGAAAATCAAATTAAAATGGAATTATTTCTTCAAGACATCGACTGCCTGCTCAATCAGGGTGAGGTTCCGAACATCTATGCTATTGATGAAAAGCAGGAAATCTTGGAATTGGTGCGTCTGGCAGCCCAAGGTGGCAATCGTAACATTGACATTTCCCCTCTGCAAGTCTTCTCATTCTTTGTCAATCGATGCAAAAGGAAACTGCATATAGTTCTATGCCTTTCGCCCATAGGTGGCAGTCTCCGGACTCGTGTTCGCCTCTATCCTTCACTTGTGAATTGTTGTACTATCGATTGGTATCAAAGTTGGCCCGAGGAGGCATTACAAATGATAGCCAAAATATCTCTGGAGAATGTCCGGGTCCCTTCGGAGACTATGAAACAATCTATTGTGGAGACATGTCAATATTTCCATACCTCGGCGGGAGTGGTGTGCAGGAAGTTCTGCGATTTAACTGGCCGTTACATCTATTTGACAAATGCCTATTTTCTGGAATTGATTCAATCCTTTCAGTTGGTTATGGATCGCAAACAAAATCAAATTATGGAAGCCAAAATGCGTTACATCGGTGGTTTGGATACCTTAGCAAATGCCGCTGAAGCCATTTCGGTAATGCAAAAGGAATTAAATGCTCTGCAGCCGAAGCTCCTAAGTATGGCAGAGAACTCCCGCAAAATGATGTTGGAAATCAACACCGAAACTATAGCGGCTCAGGCGGCCGCAGAACAAGTGAAAAAGGATGAAGCGGTGGCTGCTGTGCAGGCGGAAGCCGCTCAAGATCTTAAAAATGAATGCGAAAAGGATCTGGCTCAAGCCATACCAGTGTTGGAAGAAGCTTTACAGGCTTTAAATACTCTCAAGCCGTCCGACATTACTTTGGTCAAGTCCATGAAAAATCCCCCGTCTGTCATAAAACTTGTCATGGCTGCCGTGTGTGTTATTAAAGGTATACCCTCGGATCGTATTGCCGATCCGGCGACGGGCAAAATGGTCAATGATTATTGGGGTCCCAGCAAACGTATTTTGGGAGATTTGAATTTTCTGCAAGCTCTGAAGGACTTCGACAAGGATAACATTAATCCGGATATTATGAAAAAAATACGAAAAGACTTTATACCCCATAAAGATTTCAATCCAAGTATTGTGGCCAAGGCTTCAAGTGCCGCCAAGGGATTGTGTCAATGGATTATTGCCATGGATTTGTATGATAATGTGGCAAAAATTGTAGCGCCGAAGAAGGCCAAATTGGCGGCAGCGGAAAAGGAATATGCCGATACTATGACCTATTTGAATGAGAAACGTGAACTGACGGCGGCGTTGGAAGCCAAAGTAGCGAAACTCAACGAAGATTTGGAAAAGGCCAATATAGAAATGCGGAGAACGCAGGACGAAGCGGACTTGTGTCAAGACAAGTTAACCCGAGCAAAATCACTGATTGATGGCCTCGGCGGAGAGAAATCACGCTGGACTAAAGCCGCCGATGATTTGCAGGTACTCTATGACCACTTACCTGGAGACATTTTACTTTCCTGTGGCATTATAGCCTATCTCTCGGCGGTGAATTACAAGTTTCGCACCTTATGTGTGCAGGATTGGTATGAGCAATGTGTCAAAGTGCAAATACCCGTTTCCGAAGGCTTCAACATCACCAAAGCTTTGGGTGTAGAAATCAACATCCAGAATTGGAATATAAATGGTTTACCCAACGATGTCTTCTCTACGGAAAATGCTATCATATCAGCCAATTCCAGCCGCTACAGTTTGTTTATCGATCCTCAAGGTCAGGCCAACTATTGGCTGAAAAACACAGAACGCAAGAATCGCCTCAGTGCGGTGAAATTCAATCAGGCCAATTATATGAAAGTCATAGCCGAAGCCATGGAATATGGCTATCCAGTGATTATAGAAAATATTCTCGAAGAGCTGGAAGTTCCCTTGGATCCCATACTGCTAAGGCGATCCTTTGTGCAAGGAGGTCAAAAGTATATTAGTCTGGGTGATAATATCGTACCACTGCACAATAATTTCCGCCTCTATATGACATGTAATCTTAGAAATCCCCATTTTCTGCCGGAAACTTTCAATAAGGTCACCATCATCAACTTTGCTTTGACCCAAAATGCTTTGGAGGATCAATTACTGAGTATAGTAGTGGCGAAGGAAAGGCCCGACTTGCAAGAGTTACGCATGACTCTAACGGCAGAAGCGGCTAAAAATAAGACGGCCCTCATTGAGGCGGAAAATATGATTCTGAAGACGTTGACCAGTTCCGAAGGCGATATTTTGGAAAATGAAGGAGCCATACAGATTTTGGGAGAATCACAAACCTTATCCACCGACATTGCCGCCAAACAAGAGGCCTCCAAGGAGACCACCGCCAAAATTGAGGCTTTTCGTTTGAACTACAAACCAGTTGCCATACATTCGTCCATTTTGTACTATTCCATTACAGATATGCCGAACATAGATCCTATGTATCAATTCTCTTTGAATTGGTACATCAACTTGTATGTCTATTCCATAGAGACGGCAAATAAATCTAAAGAATTGCCGCGGCGCATAAAATTCCTAGTGGATGCTGTGAGTAGGAATCTTTACAACAATGTCTGCAGGTCCATATTTGAAAAGGACAAACTGCTGTTCTCATTCATACTTTGTTCACGTATTTTACTGGGCAACAATCAAATACAAATGAGACATTTGTCTCATCTCTTGGCAGAAGCTAAGGAAACTCAGGCATTTAAGGAGAATCCGGATCCCAGCTGGATATCAGCCAACACTTGGGCCAATATTGGCCGTTTGGAAGAATTTCCTGAACTGAAAGGTATAGTTGATTCATTTAAGTCGAATACCAAAGCCTGGAAGTATATCTACGATCATTCGGAGCCGGAGTTACAGGCTTTGCCAGATGGTTGGCAAAACAGAACCACACGCTTTGAGAAAATTCTTGTCTTGAAATGTCTAAGACCCGATAAGGTTTTTTTAGCCATACGTAATTTCATAGCCGCTGAAATCGGTCCACAATTTGTGACGCCACCCGAATTTGATATTAGCAAATCATATACGGAATCTACTGCACTGACACCGCTTATTTTCATTCTCTCGCCGGGGGCTGATCCGCTGGGTTCGTTGCTCTCATTTGCCGAAAAAATGGGTCACGACGAAACGTTCCAGAGTATATCGTTGGGTCAGGGTCAAGGACCTATTGCCCAGAATCTAATTAAAGTTGCCCAAGAATTGGGTTATTGGGTATGTTTGCAAAATTGCCACTTGGCTGCCTCTTGGATGCCAAAATTGGAATATCTATGGGAAAATATGGACACTTTTAATACGTCACGTAAGTTTAGATAACAATTGCATAGTAGGCATGTTTTAGTTACACCATAATCGCTTAAATTGTACGGAGACCTATGCGATTTCGAGCATTATTATTTAGAGTATATAGAGTCTGGTGCTTGTGTTCTTGTCTTAATTGAGTGCGGTGTTGCCACAAAACGTTGCCAAAAATGGTTTGCACACAATTTCCGTCAGATGTCGTCGTTACATGTCGAAAAACGTCGTTCTTTAGTCGATAAAAGTCATTCTTTAGTCGAAAAACACAAACAGTAGATGTCATTAGTCCAATGTTTTATTCAAAAGTAGTTGAAGGACCCATTGTCGCAATTAATTCTCTCTCCGAGAATTGGCATTACCCAGATATTTAATAAAAAATCAGTAACATTAAAGCTGATGAAAATTAAATCGTATGTTACTAGAAGTTAACACTACATATAAGTACTATGCTATGTTCCATCTATGCGGTGGGAATTATTTCTACTGGTTTATGTCTTTTGTTACCAGTTAGTCAAAAAGTGGAATACGCCAGTTATTTGAACTAACGCCATCTTGTGTTTTCTCGAATAAAAGAAAACATCCTCATGTAACATCTGATGGATATAATGTGCAAATTATTTGCGGCATATATAGGGGTTTAGGTTAGGGTGGCAGCCGAATTTTTTTTTACACAAGCTCACATAGACCTGTTTAGGTCCCTAGTGTTACCACGGGCTGAAATGCCCCTCATCGAAACCAACCTGTTTGATATACACATTTATCGATAGTACGAATATCGGTACTGGAAAGATCTGTTAGGCTGCCTAGAAAGGCCGACCCCAGTATGTCCAGTCGTCGTTTACTCACAGCGGGGCAGTCGCATAGCAAGTGCCCAATGATCTCCACTTCTTCCTCATCTCAACAGCTACTGCATAAGTCATTAGAGTCAATACCCAATCTTTTGGCGTGTTCGCCAATCAAGCAGTGTCCCGTCAGAACTGATACTAACGTAGACAATCTTTGCCCCTCTAGTGCGAGGAGATATTTTGATCTTCTCAGGTCATACCTTGGCCAGATTTGTCTAGCTACCCTGCAGGTGCCGATTTCTGTCCATCTTTCGTTGGACTGCCTGATTGCCTCTTGCTTAAGCCAAAACTTGCACGTGGATAGTGGCTCACCAATATATGCAAATTCTTCGAGAATTTGTAATGTCGTCCCTTTCCTAGCAAGTTCATCGGCTTTGCAGTTCCCCGGGATATCCCTATACCCAGGCACCCATATGAGGTGTATATTAAACTGCTCAGACATCTCGTTAAGAGATCTGCGGCAGTCGAGGGCTGTTTGTGAATTTAGGGATGTTGCCTCCAGAGAATTGATGGCAGCCTGGCTGTTCGAGTAAATGACAACGCCAGTGTTGGTTACTGTGTTGCGACTCAGCCACTTGGTTACTTCCCATATTTCGGCTTGATAGACACTGCAGGTATCTGGTAGTCTGTGAGCTATATCCAAACTAAGCTCTGCATAGTGTACTCCGAAGCCAACCTTTTCATCAAGCTTCGAACCATCCGTGTAAAAGTGGAGATGGTTTCTATTACCTGGTATTCTTCCAACCCATTCATCTCTGGCGGGAATCATAGTGATGTAATTTCTCTCGAAGGTGTACACAGTTGGTATATAGCCTACTCGGTCGGTTACCATAGCACTACACTTTTATATCCCTATGGGACCGCAGTTTTTGGTTGCAACTTCTCTCGCCACAATATTAATCGCCAGTATATGGAGTAGGGCTCGGTCGCTGTAGTCCTTAAGGCTCCGCTTATGCTCAGGCAGGCTGTTCTCTGAACCTTTGTTAGTAGGTTGGTGATGGTTAGTTTGTCAGTTGCCGTCCACCATACCACAATGCCGTATAGCAGTATAGGACGAACTACTGCTATATATATCCAGTGGACGATTTTAGGAGAGAGGCCCCACCGCGACCCTACAGCCTTTTTGCAGGAATATAAGGCGACGTTGGCCTTCCTTACACATTCCAATACGTTAAGTCTAAATAACAGTTTTCTATCTAAAATTATTCCTAAAAATTCTGCACATTCAGAAAAGACTAGATCTGTTCCATTTATCCGAGGTGGAGGGTCCACATGTGGGACTTTATTCATCCTAGTAAAGAGAACCAATTCTGTCTTGTTTGGGTTTACGCCCAAACCGCTGCTTCTGGCCCATCTAGCCAATTTGTTCAGAGCCACCTGTAGAATGTCTCGGAGGACGTTTTCGAATTTGCCACTCACGTCGTCCGTAGATGTCACGACTTTGCAGCCACAACGTTCTAGATCTAGCAGGATTTCATTCACGGCTAAGTTCCAAATTAGTGGAGACAGTACTCCTCCTTGTGGGGTCCCTCTGTTTACAAACCTTGTTAAATTTGTGGACCCAAGACAAGCTGTTATGCGTCTTCTGTTGAGTAGACTTTGAATTAGTCTAATCAAACTAGAGTTAACTTTTAAATGTGACAGTGCCGCAATTACTTCATCCGAGTAAATGTTGTTAAAAGCCCCTTCTATGTCAAGAAATGCCACTATCTGCTTTGTACCAAAGATCTTGTGTTTTCTTGAATGAAAGAAAGGCTCCTTATGTAACAACGCCATCTGATGGAAATTGTTTGCAAATTACACTTCAAAAAGGTTTTGGACTGGAGCAACCAAAAATCTTTCCTAGGGTAATTTGGTGGGCTGAATTCGAATCTGTAATTGGTTTTTCTCTATCAAGTCAGGTTTTCGAGATACAAAAAATGTTTTATTCGTTTTTTACATAAAAATTATTAGTTTATTAAAATGATGGTTATTTGACCGTCGTTTGTATTTTGTTGGCTCGGTTTCACGTGTAAGAGTCCAGCAATAGTCTCCCAGCATGCGTTTGTCCCAAAATCCTTGAGAATTTCTTTCAATTTTCATTAAGTCTTGGTGACCACGCTCCCCATGTTCGTCCCTCACCGCACCTAGGTTTTGTGGAAAAAAATTCTAAATGCGAATGAAGAAAATGCATTTTGAGTGACATTCTTGCACCTAATTCGTGATCATTTCTCAATAATTCAGCAACAATATGTCTGTAGTTTTCACTCTTTTTGTTTCCAAGAAAACTGTTCAAGATGCTCTTGAATGATTTCCAGGCTGTATATTCTTTCTCCAATAAACATTGTGAAAAGTCGTCATCATTCAATAGCTTCCTGATTTGAAGGCCAACAAATATGCCTTCTTTGATTTCAGCATATGAAATTGTAGGCGAAAACCCGCTAACAAATATTTAAATGCTGCACCATCTTTGCCCAGAGCCTTGACAAAGTGCAGCGGCGGAAGAAGAACGTCATTTGGATCCATTAATGGTTTATTTTAAATGTTTTCTTTTCTTGGTAAATACTCAGTTCTTTTTGGCCACTCTGTTCTGACGTAATGATGACATGTAGCGCGACTATCCCATAGACAAAGGTAACAACAATATTTTGTGAGACCTCCTTGCATACCAGTCAACAAACCAATGACCTGAAACAGATTAATTTACAATTATTTACGATGGTCTATATTACGAGTATATATACAAAGAAATTTAAATCCCACACCTTAAGGTCACCACAGATCTTCCATTTGTTATCGTTGTATTTGAGTAATGTCAAAATTTCAGTCATTGATTCCTAAGTTTCCTTTGTATTAATGGCATGAGCAATTGGAATGAATGGTTTTTCATTCCCATTATGCAAAAGCCTTTAAACCGCACATAGAGCTATCAATAAATAATCTTCATTCAGTTTTGTCATATGGCTGGTTCATTTTTTTAAATAAACCATCAACATCAGTACATACAGTATAGAGTGGAGTGTTTCTTTTCAAAATATGCCGCCAATTCCAAGCTTCTATCTCTATAGATCTTCTTGCAGTTGGAACAAAAGTAACATCCCAACTGCAAGATGTTTCCATTGCTGCATGCGTGAAGCTAGTAATACTGCGTCATGCTTCGCGAAATTTACATCCCGAATTAGATCATTCAGCTCAGATTGAGTCACTAAATGGCGTTCATCATCAGCCTTATACAAACTACCACTGCTGGTGAAAGATGTTTCGGTCTCAATGCTCGTAGCACTGGGAATGACTGGTAATGGTGGACGTTGAACTGGTTTGGAAACCGTTGGGACATACGTAAGTAATATTTTTTCGACTTTTTTTAAACAGAAATAACAATCGATTTGGTGGTTACTTATATATGTTCCCGTTATTTCTATAAGGAGCATAGGACCTCAAAAAACACGTTCCAACGTGATTTATCTTGGTTCCAGCTTCTAATGGGAGATACAAAACACACGCTACAAAAGATTTTTTTTAAATAAAACAAAAACGGTTTTGGATATCAATGAAATTCTTTATTCCTGTGAAAGTACGTTCGATGCCATTATGTATGGAACTCGATTTCTTTTGCATGGCCACCACGGGCACGCTTGCATAAGTCCAGACGCTGAACCCAATTTTCGACGGTTTTCAAGCATAAATCGGCCGATACTGCTGCAATTTCACGTTCGATATTCGTACGAAGTTCATCAATCGTCGCTGGCTTGTTGGCATAGACCATAGACTTGACGTAGCCCCAATAGTCTAACGGCGACAAAGGCGATTCCCATTCACAGTAACGTGCCGGTCTTGATCATCACGGAAGAAGTACGGCCCAATGACGCCGCCGGCCCATAAACCGCACCAAACCGTAATTTTTTCGGGATGCAATGATGACTCATGGAGTACGTGTGGATTGCTGTCTGACCAATAACGCATATTTTGTTTATTGACGAAGCCATTCAGCCAGAAATGAGCCTCATCGCTTAAGATGATTTTTCGATGAAAATCCGAATCATTTTCAAGATGTTGCTCAGCCCACTGACTCCGAATTTCGGTTGTAAATTTTAATAATTTCGACTCGTTGTTGGCTCGTATATCTTTCCATCATGAAATGGCAAACCTTACTGAAGAGAAATGTCAAAAGAGTGGCAAAAAATATGGCGTCGTTTGCTGTCCCTGTCGGTCTACTTTTGTAGCGTCCCTGTTGGAAAACCTCGATTTGTCGCCTCCATGTGTGTGCAGGTCTCCTTCGTCTACGGTTGCCTTGCGGATTCCAGTCGATGGCATTTCGGGTTATGTCGTTTACTGGCCTTCGTAGAATGTGGCCGTTCCCGTTCCACTTACGTTTCTTTATTTCTCTGACAATCGGAAGTTGGCTTGTTTCGGCCCATAACCTGTTGTTTGAGATTATACTTGGCCAGAAGATACGCATTATTCTTCGGAGGCACTGATTAGCAAACACCTGCAATTTGTGGATAGCTCGTGGTGCAGCGTTCTAGGTTTCGCAGCCATATAATAGGACTGATTTAAAGTTTGTGTCGAAAACCTTTAGTTTTACTCGGCGGGATAGGACTGGGGAACTCCAAACGGATTTCAGTCGGCCGAAGATTTGTCTTGCCTTTAAAATACGGCTTTCAACATCGTCATTAGAAGCACCAGTCTTTGTTATGATGTTACCTACTAGCTCCTTGTTGATTTTAAATTTTTCTTCTCTTGCTTCATTAATGCGCAGGGTTTTTGTTTTGCTAATATTTATTTTCAGCCCAGCTTCATTTGTGATCTCTGCTAAATGCTTCAGTTTGGCAGCCATATCATCAAAGTTATGTGACATTATGCATATATCGTCTGCGTAGTCAAGATCGCTTAGGTTACCATCCAGACCCCACCTTATACCTCTGTCATTCGCCATCACTTTAGCCATGATGGTATCGAGGACAATGTTAAACAGAAGTGGCGATAAAACACAACCTTGTCGCACTCCAACTTCAACTGAAATCTGTTTGCTTAGTTTTCTTTCATGCAAGATCCGGCAGGTTGCCTGATGATATAGACTTTGAATCTGGGAGATTAGTTCCGATGGGACACAGTAGGACAAGAAGTTGCAATGTTGGTATTTACATTGTGCGTTATGCAATTGCACGTTAATTGGGCGCTGACAGCTCTTGTTGAAAGCATTTTAGTGTAAAACTCTTCCCAGAGGACCACTTGTTCGTTCACCGAGGTAATAAGGTCGTCACTATCATTTCTTAGTGGTTTCAGCGAACCAGTGTAATTATGAGACAGATTTTTAACAGATTTATAAATGTCGCTCGTCCTGTGGGTATCAGCTGCAGTTTGGGCTTCTACTGCAATTTCATTAGTCCAATTGCGTTTGTCTTGCCTTGCAGTTTTGTTCACCAATCGACGTAAGGCATTGTGCTGTTGCCTGAGTTCATTTTTAGCTGCACGCGTTCTGGCCGTGTTTATAGCAGATTTCACTGTCTTTCGTGATTCGATTAGGCTCCAGGTTTCGTCACATATCCACTCTTTGCGGGTGCGCTCAGTATAGCCAATTATATTAACTGCAAGTTCCAAGAGGATTTTTTTGATCGTGCTCCATTGGTTGCGTTGAGCTTCATCTAAGGTGTCTAATGAAGATTTTACTGCTTCAGTGTAACGCGTACTCACCACAATATTCTTCATCCTGCGTACGTCATCCGCCGTTGATTTTGGGGTTTGTATTCCTTGATTGCAGCGATTGGTGGTTACTTGACTCTCTCCAATGTACTGGAATTGAAAAATCGAAATAGATGTTCTTGCCATTTGACTACTTGAATGAAGCAGTTCTGCAACTATTGCAAAACATTGTCGGTGTCTACGGTTTGTCCAAGTTTCTGACAGCAAAACCAAAATAATGTAAATATGCATATTTTAATGATTCTGATATTGCATATCCTTTTTCTCCAACCAAATATTCACCACACACAAAGCAAAAACTACTTGAATCAGTAAAACACGATCTCCCTGACATGCTTCAACACTACTATTGTTAAGATTTAGAATGAATGTGCGCTTCTGTCAGATTAATAATTGTGAAATTGTAGTGTCAGTAGCACTGGGAATGTACAAAATTGCAAGTATTTGTATGAACTAATATTAAAGCTATAATCCATTTGTGTGGGAGGTACCAAAATGGGAGTGGCAACTTCGCCCATTTTTCTCGAGGTGATAGCGACTAATAAACTATTACTATGTGTGGAATTTCAGAAGATTAGAGTAAGTAGTATAAAAGTTATTAAATAATCAATATTTCACTAAATGTTAACGCTGTGTGGGGGAGGTACTAGAATGAGTGGTCCAATATGGCTCATCTTCGAACTTAGCCGGAGATAGAGAAATATATTATCAATCGACCATCAAAGAGCCGAACGGACGGGCGAATTTTGCTCAAATGACTTAAAATGTCCGAAAACTGATTTCCGCCGCACATACTTGGGGTCTTAAGTCACTCCTTCGATGTGTTACACTTTCGACTCGTAGCAAATGATATATACCCACCTCTCTAAAGTGAGGGGATAATAACTTAGCTCTCCATACAAATTAAGCGATTATGGTGTAATGAAAACACGCCCAATATAATTTATATTCTCTTGATATAAATAAGAAGAATAAGATGGAATAAAAACAACACGTTAACAGAAAACAGTTATGAGATTGATAATTTGTTAAATATATTACTCTTTTTCCAGCTTCCTTCCGACTATGGTTAACTAGTTATCCCACACCTCAGTTTCCTGTAGCTTTACTGCAAAACGGTGTTAAAATGACCAATGAACCACCGACGGGTCTGAAAGAGAATATAATACGTTCCTACAATTCAGAGCCGATAAATGATCCCACATTCTATACTGGCGTAGCCAAACAGGATCGAGCATTTACACGATTGCTATTTGGTATATGCTTCTTCCATGCCGTGGTACAGGAAAGACGCAAATATGGTCCGTTGGGTTGGAATATAGCATATGGATTCAATGAATCCGATTTGCAGATATCGGTGCTGCAATTGAGTGTACGTCTTCCAAACGTGAATTTTATCCATTTAAGATCAATTATTGGCAATTTGAAATTTCTTAATTTCAGATGCTATTAAATCAATACGAAAAAGTACCCTATGATGCTATAGGTTATCTAACCGCAGAATGTAATTATGGTGGTCGTGTGACGGACACCTGGGATCGTAGAGCTATAGTCACCATTCTGGGAGATTATGTTAATGATGAAGTAGTCAGCGATAACCGTTATAAATTCGCCACTGATGAGCGCTTTACAGTGCCACGCAAAACTGAACATCGCGAAATTTTACGCTATGTCGATGAGAATTTCCCCAGTTTAGCGGCTCCAGATGTTTATGGTCTACACGCGAACTCGGGCATTACTCGTGATTTACAAACTACCAAAACGCTAATGGACTCAATGATTCTGATACTGGGCAGCGAGGTGACTTCGGGTGATGGGGGAGCCCAAAGTGCCGATCGGCAGCTATTGGAGACGGTGAAACAAATTGTAGATGATATGCCGGCGAATATGGATGTCGAAGGGGCCAAGAAGAAATATCCTGTGGACTATAACGAATCTATGAATACTGTCATAACACAAGAAATGGATAGATTTCTTAAGTTGCAATTGGAAATACGTGCCTCTTGTCGGGATATAGAAAATGCTACACATGGTATTATTGTCATGACACCAGAGCTGGAGGGTGTCATCAGTGCTATTAAATTGAATCGCATCCCTGCCAAATGGATGAAGAAATCCTATCCGAGCTTAAAGCCATTGGCGTCCTATATTAAAGATTTGTTTCAAAGACTTAATTGGCTGCATCACTGGTAAGTAATACGAATTGTATGATATACTCGTACATAATTATGTATCCCCGTTTCGATTTTCTATTCAATTTCAGGCACCAACACAACAAACCACCCACATTTTGGATATCTGGTTTCTTTTTCACTCAAGCCTTTCTAACCGGGGCAATGCAAAATTATGCCCGCAAATATAAAATACCCATAGACACATTGACATTTGACCACAAAGTTCTTGACGTCAGTAGCATGGAACAGCCACCGGACGATGGTGTTTATATAAATGGTGTCTTCCTGGAGGGAGCTCGTTGGAACTGGGAGCAGCAAGTCCTAGATGAACAATTGCCCAAGGTTTTGATGTATGCCATGCCTGCCATCTACTTAATGCCAACAACACTTAGCGATCTCAAGGAGGGCACACGCTATAAAAGTCCTTTGTATAAGACGGCCGAACGTAAAGGAACTCTGTCGACCACAGGTCATTCGACAAACTATGTGATACCGGTATTTTTAAATACACATGTCAAAGCCTCACATTGGGTCAAGCGAAGCGCCGCATTGATATGTCAAACCAGTGATTAAGAGGGAAGACCCGCAATGCAATTCTATTTATAATATAACATTTTATTAATCCAATACATTTATTTTATAAATTCATAAATAAATCCTATTAATATTATAAAATCGTTTGTTTGGCTGTTGTCGCATCACACCTAGACGGCTGAAACGATTTTCTTAAAACATGGTGAACAGACCAATACACGGAAATTAAAATATTGTATTTTCCGCCAAGTGATTTTTGTCCACTTCACCGCTGAGGCTCCTGTTAGAGCTAGAAAGCTGACATCTTGCACACGATTGTTGTATAAATCACGGACTATGCACAAATTCGGGTTTTGGGGCGTGGTCAGTTTTTTGGCTACCAAAAACTTTAATATCATTTTTGTTCTTTCAGAAGCCTCTTATGCTCGTAAGATAGCAAGTTAAAACTTTTAAATATGAAGTACTATAAACGATAAATATATGCGCAAAAAATAATTCTAACTGTGGTCAGTGTAGCAGTGACCACAATAATTTTCATTGTTATATTGATTTTACATGTTCCTTCTAGAATTTAAAAATGTATATGTACATACTAACCTCAAATGAGATGCGAAAACAACTATTTGATGTCCAGCATACGGTCAAACCTGGCATGAATCCACGTTTTGAAATTTCTGAAGCCTTTTCAAAATACATCGTTCAACACTTACTGTGTTCAAATATCTAACGTTGTGAATTCGATAAATTCTCAGACTTTGGTTAGTGAAGCAGTGATCAAAGCAATATCCACTCTTTCACTTCTTTAAATGTCCCTTAAGAGCTATGAGCCCACATATGTATGTACATACATATATATCAACAAAAAAAATTTAATTCAGTTTTTGATGGATTTCGGTACACTGCATCAAAACACACATCCTGACAAATTTTTAGCGACCTACACTAGAAAATGCCGAATTTATTAACGAAATTCAAAAGGGTCTAACCACAATTATTTCTTTTTTCATAGTTAAAAATTCCTATTTCACGCAATTTTCACAAACCATTTATAAATCATGTTTGTGTGAATATATATATGCGTCATTGTGTTCAGGTATTATCCTGAAAATCCCGTTTTTCTAACGACAACATTTTTCATTTTATTTAGTTTTTTGCTTCTCCTGTAAAATTTTAAAATATGATGATAGATAGGCCCTTCTCTGTGTCACTGTCCGGCTTTCACACATACAAGATCCCAACATTTCGGGTCCGACATATTACCAGACTTGACTCATCTCAGAGAATATGACTGGAAGATACTGAGAAAATTCGTGTCTAGTACCGATTTTCTGTAACTCGTGAGGTATAAAAAGATCATAAGTAAGGAGCGCACAACAGGCCGATCCACTAGCTTAATTGTATGTACATGCTAATTTAAGCCATAAATACCACATTTTTATACCCTACACCACACTGTGGTACAGGGTATTATGACTTTGTGCATTTGTTTGTAACGCCCAAAGGGAGAAAAGATAGACCTATGGTGTATTATACCAATAGACTTGAAATCACTTTCTGTGATCCTGTCTGTCTGTCCATGTATTTTTGTAATCAAAGTGAAGGTTGTATTTATGGTCCGTTTGTGATAAAATTTAGCACTGCGCTCTTTTTTGGCCCATGGACGATCCCTACTGAAAATGGTCAAAATCGGTTCTGATTTAGATATAGCCCCCATAAATAAAGTGTTTTTCAACAGGGACGCTACAAAAGTAGACCGACAGGGACAGCAAACGACGCCATTTTTTTGCCGCTCTTTTGACATTTCTCTTCAGTAAGGATTGCCATTTCATGATGGAAAGATATACGAGCCAACAACGAGTCGAAATTATTAATATTTACTTCCGAAATTCGGAGTCAGTGGCCTCAACGTTAAGAGCGCGAAAAATCGAAAAATCATCTTCAGCGATGAGGCTCATTTCTGGCTGAATGGCTTCGTCAATAAACAAAATATGCGTTATTGGTCAAACAGCAATCCACACGTACTCTATGAGTCATCATTGCATCCCGAAAAAATTACGGATTGGTGCGGTTTATGGGCCGGCGGCGTCATTGGGCCGTACTTCTTCCGTGATGATCAAGACCGGCACGTTACTGTGAATGGGAATCGCTACCGTTCAATGATAACCGAATATTGTTGGCCCCAATTGGATGATATGGACTTGGAGGACATGTGGTTCCAACAGGACGGCGCCACAAGCCACACAGCGAATGCCACAATCACTTTATTGGAAACCAAGTTTGGAGAACGTGTTATCTCACGAAATGGTCCAGTCGATTGGCCGCCTCGGTCGTGCGATTTGACGCCGTTAGACTATTTCCTGTGGGGCTACGTCAAGTCTATGGTCTATGCCAACAAGCCAGCGACGATTGATGAACTTCGTACGAATATCGAACGTGGAGTTGCAGCAGTATCGGCCGATTTATGCTTGAAAACCGTCGAAAATTGGGTTCAGCGTCTGGACTTCTGCACATTTAGAACATTTTGTACCACCGATAAACGTTGCTTTGGTCCAAGGTAGCTTCACCATATGCCACAGTCAACATTCGGAATGCGTCAGCGCACTTTATTTTGTTTTTCACACAAAATTTGATGCAGATTCTTTGATCCATTTTCTGAAATAAAGTGTCCGCCAAATAACTTTTTTATTAAAACATTGCGCAAAAATTCGAGTGTAAGCTACACTGTACTCGGCTGTGTGGCACGTAGCGCCGTCCTGTTGAAACCAAATGTTGTCAATATCCTCCTCTTCAATTTTTGTGAACAAAAATTCGTTCAACATGGCCCGATAACGATCGCCATTGACTGTAACGGCCACTCCTTGCTCATGGCCCAATTATGCCTCTGGACCAAAATCCGCACCAAACAGTGACTCGTTTTGGGTGTATCGGCTTTTCGATGTATGCGTGCGGGTTTTCTGTGCCCCAAATGCGACAATATTGCTTGTTTACATACCCGCCAAGATCAAAATGAGCTTCATCTGAAAAGATGATTTTTTTTGGCTAAATCGCCATCTTCTGTAAGTCGATCGCTCCCAGCGTTGTTCAAGCGTATACACAACCATATTCGTTCAGCGGAAGGATAAAACTAATTATCTGTCAAATCAGACATGAGCTAAGAGTTACCATTCACGAAATAAGCACTAGTTGAAAAAAAACGTTAGATAGCGGACCCTTTAGATAAAAATCGAAGACACGTTAAAACACATCCAAGCACAACAGCTGTCAAAAATAAACTAAACATTCAAAATGGCCGACCTTGTCAGCATAAGTAAGGGACATGAGTACCAACATAACGCTACAAAAATATCAAAAATCAAATTCACGTAGCCCGCGGAAATTAAAAATTCCCGATATTTTTTGAACATACCTCGTATGTTACACCCGATTTGACATGTAAGCGCTGTAGAAATCGTATTTTATATCCGATAAGTACGAAATTCGGCAGAGTTTTCTTATTAAATAAATGAAAACTACCAAATTCTGGGAAATTCAGTTCAGATTTAGATATAGCCCCCAAATATATGTTTCACCCGATTTGACATGTAAGCGCTGTAGAAACCGTGTTTTTTATCCGATCAGTACGAAATTCGGCAGAGGAAGTTTTCTTATTACAGTCATATTGTTCGTTTGTATTTATAAAATTGCAGTGAAAGGTAATGGATTCATCCGATGAAGAGTATTTCGATTTACCAAGTGAGATAAATGCCATTATTAAACAAGTAAGAAAGTTCAGTCGGGTAAACCGACTTACGAATCCCCTCACCTTCAGTCCCAAAAAATATTAGTAAATGTTGTTGCTTTATTATTTTCAATGTAAATTTTATTTAAAAACTTTAATTAAGACTATAATAACTTTTATTTTACATTTATTGTACTTTATTAACACTAGTGGAACTATTTATATTTAAACTTTTTGTTAGTCAGGTTTTATTATATCATGTGAGTGCGATTCTTGTTTATACCCTCACTTTAGTGTGACGAGGGTATATATCATTTGCTACGCAAAAAAGTGTAACACATCGAAGGAGTGACCTAAGACCCCAAGTATGTTCGGCGGAAATCCGATTTGGGTCATTTTAAGTCGAATGAGCAATGTCCGTCCGTCTGTCTGTCTGTCTGCTGGCTGGAGCGCACGATAACTCTCGAAAGGAGTAACCGATTGACTTCAAATTTCGTATGTGATAATATTTTTTTTTATCTCCGGCTAAGTTCGAAGATGGGCCATATTGGTCCACTCCTTCTGGTACCTCCCCCACTAAGGGTTAAAATGTTGTGAAATATTGATTCTTTAATAACTGCTATTATACGTATTCGAATCTTCTGAAATTCCACACATAGTATTAGTTTGTTAGTCGCTATCAACTCGAGGAAAATGGGCGAAATTGCCACGCCCGTTTTGGTATCTCCCACACAAATGCACCATTTTGCACTAAAAGTTAAAAGCTTATAACATTAATACCAGTGTTTAGAAATACTTGAAATTTTGTACAGTGTTGAAGTGACAACAGCTGTTCTTCAACAGCAGCGCCCCTACCTTCACTTCAACAACGATGCAGCTGAAATGCATTGCTGCTAACGCCGTCATGGTGATGGTAACGCCGCCGTTTTTTAAAAGTTAGTTGTAAACTCACCCGAAAAACATACGGCTCACGGCCAAAATAAAATCAAAATAGTTGAAATAAAAAATAAATTTTGCGTTTCACTTTTTTAACTCCCGCCACTCTGGCGCGGAGTTAAACATGGTCCTTCGAACCAAAGATCAGATCCAGTAACCCTGAGAATTGTGTTGTGCGCGATAAACATGTACATTCATGGGTCGACGGTGAATTGCGGGTAGGTTCTTGCCACTACGTGGGAAGTCAATTGTCTCCGTCGCTCCACCATTGTTTTCATCACGTGAAACAAGGCTTCACGAGCCAGCGACGGATGACAAGATGGCAACAGAATAAAGGCTTCCCGTAAATGCACAGCGGTCGATCCCAACAAAGTTTACCGGCCACAACAACAATTCTCCAAACGAGGAACAGCAGCATCTCCACCAGCCAACAACAACAACAACAACAAATAGCTGAGTCATCCAGTTTGGTATTGCACTCGTGCAAGGGGGGCGGTATGTTGAAGTGACAACAGCTGTTCTTCAACAGCAGCGCCCCTACCTTCACTTCAACAACGATGCAGCTGAAATGCATTGCTGCTAACGCCGTCATGGTGATGGTAACGCCGCCGTTTTTTAAAAGTTAGTTGTAAACTCACCCGCAAAACATACGGCTCACGGCCAAAATAAAATCAAAATAGTTGAAATAAAAAATAAATTTTGCGTTTCACTTTTTTAACTCCCGCCACTCTGGCGCGGAGTTAAACATACAGTGTAATGCTTTTATAGTGCCTACAGTCCAGTGAAAAATGGGCGTTATTGCCGCTCCCCTTTTGGTACCTCTCACACAAATGCACCATTTTGCACCAAAAGTAAACAGCATATAACATTAATACTTGAAATTTTGTACAGCGTAATGTTTTTATAATGCCTACAGTCCATTGAAAAATGGGCGTTATTGTCACGCCCCTTTTGTTACCTCTCCCACAAAGGCACCATTTTGCACCAAAAGTTAACAGTTTATAACATTAATATCAGTGTATACAATTACTTGAAATTTTGTACAGTGTAATGCTTTTATAATGCCTATAGTCCAGTGAAAAATGAGCGTTATCACCACGCCCCTTTTTGTACCTCCCACACAAAATGGCCAAATTATACCACAATTTAATATCTCAACGTTAATATACCAGTCCATATAAACGGTTACAATTCGGCACAGTGCAATGTATTTAAAGTATCTACTGAAAATAGGTGTATTTCTTAAACCCCTTCTGGTACCTCCCACAAAAATTGACAGAATAATTTGTGTAATATTCAATATTACATTACTCACAAAGTGAGGGTATACCTTAGTCGGTTTACCTGACTGAAACTTTCTTACTTGTTTTTTTAACATATAAACGAAATATATCATGTTTAAAGAAGAATGAAATACAAGATGAAGGATAGACCTTTTTTCATTTAAAAAATATAATATTTGTAACTTTTTAATTTATAAGGGAGCGCCCCAGTAGGCGAGTTGGTAGCGTACTCGCCTATGAGTTTGGGGGTCGTGGGTTCGATTCCCACCAGAGGCTCTGGTCTGTCGCTGCAAAATTCAGCCATATGGTCTTTGTAACCCGGCCTTTCCCTGGACCTTAAAATTAGAATATAAATTTACTTTGTATTGTAATTCATATAAATAAATAAATAAATAAATAATTTATAAGACCCATTTTAATTATATTTTATATAATTTTCTGTGATGTAGGACTAGTCGTAAACATATTTGAAATTAAACTTTTTTGGTGTTTGCATAGACGTTGAGGGCGCATTTACCAATGTACAGACCGATACACTTATCCAGTCCTTAGACGAGTTTCAGGTTGACCGGGCGCTGAAAAACTGGATCAACAATATGCTAAGGAATATGTGGATTATTTGTGGGTCATATGACGTAAAAATTAGAGACAAGGTAAATCGTGGTATATCTACCTCAGGGGGCAAATGGAACTTGGGCCCATGTGCCAGTGGGAACCAGCTGTTACACGGATGGGTCCAAGCGAAGAGGAAGGACGACTTTTTATTGATGAACCAGAAGTCGAACTTCACTTTTGCCTCCCTGACAATAACACGGTATTTCAAGCAGAAGTTCGAGCAATCACGGAGTGTGTGAAATGGTTCAGTAACACCACAAAGCCTAAATGTGCCAACTTCTTCACAGATAGCCAAATGGCGTTTAATGCAATAACATCGGAAAGGGTGAAATCC
This sequence comes from Eudasyphora cyanicolor, assembly GCA_963930755.1. Classification (NCBI taxonomy): domain Eukaryota; kingdom Metazoa; phylum Arthropoda; class Insecta; order Diptera; family Muscidae; genus Eudasyphora; species Eudasyphora cyanicolor. The sequence goes on from OZ005736.1 coordinate 255,034,866, forward strand.
AGAACTCTGTTTGACTGTAAAAGAACGATAAATGATTACTCAGCCCATGGTCAATTGCGTATTTGCTGGGTACCAGGACACAACGGAGTGATTGGGAATAAACGGGCAAACAATTTGGCTTCAAAGGGCAGAGAACTTTTGAGTAATAAACTTGGAAAATTGAAAAACCTTTCGAAGCCACGAAGAATGAGTTGAAGCACTGGGCGGTTATGGCTCACAAAATTGTTTGGAAAGCGCAACAGTAGGAGCAACTGCAAAGATACTGTGGGGTGACCCAACTGAAAAGAAAACAAGAAGTCTTCTGAAACTAAACAAGATCGATACTAGTAAAATGATGAGTGTTCTAAAGGGACACTCAAGCTTACAAGCACATCTTCATCGCATAGGACTAGCAGGAAACGACGAATGCAGGGCATGCAGAGAAAACATCGAAAGGATGGAACATTTTCTGTGTCACTGCCCGGCTTTCACACATGCAAGATCCCAACATTTCGTGTCCGACATATTGCCAGACTTATAGATACTGAGAAAATTCGTGTCTAGTACCGATTTTCTGTAACTCGTGAGGTATAAAAAGATCATAAATAAGGAGCACACAACAGGCCGAACCACTGGCCTACGTGTATGTCCATGGACATGAAACGTTTAAACGTCTCCTCTCCTCAACTTATCCTAACCTTTTAGAAATGATATTTCGCGTATTACTAAAAATACATTTTCGAACTTGATATCCGTTTCCTTTGAGTGGTGCTTGTTTTTAGCTTTTATGTTGTTTGTTTTAATTAATTTCTTTATTCTTGAATATTATACAAATTGACATTATTGAGGCGAGCTGGCAAAATATTTTTAACAATTTATATTTTTGAGATATATTATGAATACAACAATTCATCATTATTAGTTTAATTTATAAGAGTGATTTTATGCATATTTTAAACATAAATACTTTCAATTTCTTTCAAATTTGTCCATGGATTGAATCTGGAATGGTGAAGCTATGTCCATATGTTCCAGAAACTTAATCAAACAGTCGTAATTTCCTTTAAAATTATCGATAGATTGCATCTTGAGTAGTAAAGCTATGCTAATTAGATTTTTGATTATAGATAAAAATTAGGTAGAGATACTTCATTTTAATAAAGTCAAAAGTGAAAAAGTTTTTAAAATTGATAGATTAAATATTTCAAATAGAAAAGCTATGCTATTCTTGGGTTCTAAAAACTTCGAAAATTTCTATCAAAATCAAATGAGTATTTAAGTTAAGCTCATAAGATTATTGATTTCCGAACTCCCAAAATATCAATCAAATTGACGATAGACTGAATCGTGAGTGGTAAAGCTATGCTAATCAAACTTTGGGTTGCGGAACCTACGAAAATTGCAATCAAATATTCAACAATTTCTTTAAAAATTTCGATAGATTGAATCTCGAGTGTGAAAAGAAATAAAATAGATTATGGATATAGTATGCCCACAAGATCTTCGGTTTCCGAAAGTTCCAAAATGTCAATTCAAATTCTTCCAAAATTTTCGATAGATTGAATTATGTGTAGTTAAGCTAAACTAACAAGATTTTTGGTTTTGAATATCAATCAAATATTCATCAATTTTTTTCGAAATTGACGATATATATTAAATTTTGAGTGGTAACGCTAAGCCAACAAGATTTTTGGTTTGGAATATCAATCAAATATTCGACAATTTCTTTCGAAATTGACGATAGATTGAATCTTGAGTGTTAACGCTATTCTAATCGAACTTTGGATTGCAGAAACTACGAAAATTTCAATCAAATATTCGACAATATCTTTAAAAATTGTTGATAGATTGAATCTTGAGTGTGAGAAATAATAAATTAGATTATGGATTAAGTATACTCACAAGATCTTCGGTTTCCTAAAGTTCCAAAATGTCAATGAAATATTCGACAATTTGCTTCAAAATTGTCGATAGATTGAATTATGTTTAGTTAAGCTAAGCTCATAAGATTATTGGTTTGAAATATCAACCAAATATTCGACAATTTCTTTCGAAATTGACGATAGATTGTATTTTGAGTGGTAAGCTTTGCTAACCAGACTCTGGGTTGCAGAAACTTCGAGAATCAAAAACTCGAATTACACAATTTTTCAAATTGTCGATACTTTGAACTTAAGTCACGTATGTTTCGGAAAATTTGAGAATTTTAATTTAAATTCAACAATTGTCTTCAGAATTGGGAATAGATTGAATCTTGATTAGTAAAACTATACTCTCAAGATTTTTGGTTCAAAATAATTTTACAATTTGAATGAACGATTCGACTATTTCTTAAAAATTGTTAATAATTAATTTAATTTTGAGTGATAAAGTTATGTTTACTAGACTTTCGTTCCAAAAACTTTGAGAATTTCTATCAAATATTTGATAATTTCTTTCAAATTTGGGACCGATTAAATCTCGAATGTCGGGAAGAAATCAATAGATGGATAAAGCTGTATTTTTAAAGATCCATAATTTTAATAAAATATTCTACAATGCATGAACAATTTTCGATATATGGGGTCATAAATGTTTAGAGGCTTAAAAATATATAACACTCAATGAAATAGTACTTTATGTTAGGGCTACAAATTTATATAAATTTAAATTTTCGAATTTTAGTTTAATATTCAACAGTTGTTGATAAAATTTGCATCGTGCATTAATTTCAAAACTCATTTTCATTATATCTGTTTGGTTGTTACAATTGGGCTTTAGTGGCAAACAAAACATTAGTTATTGTTTTATGACAATTAATTAATTGAAACCATATTTTAAATGGGGAAAATGGAAAAAAGACAACGGATTTAAGAGCACAACGATACGCACTGACAAAAATGGAATCATAATGTGTTTTTTGTTACTAACAATAGTATTTATTCTTCTATGCATTGGAACGACAACATATTTATAATATCAGAAATTGGACTATTAATATTTATAATATAATTATATATACATAATTATTATATATATGTATAATTACTAATTGAATTGTCTGATCAATCTAAAATAACATTTAAAATTACAACATATCTCCTCGATCGCGATTGGATTGACATCCATCCATCGATCCATGTTCTTATCCATTCATGCATCTACTCATTCATCCATGTACTCATCCGTCTACTTATCCACCCTTCTATCTATCCATACATCCATCTTACGTCGGGAAATGGATGAATGGAAGGGAGAATGGATGGAATGGAATGGATGGTGTTTATGTTCGCAACATTGTCGCGCAACTTCCCCAGCTTTTGCATCTCCTTCGTTGATTTTCAACCCTGGCGGGTTGAAGGAGAAGAAGCCTCTGCTACGACACTCCCAGGACGATATTCGCTTGTACGGATTGTGAGAGGGCTTCTCAGCGTCTGGTGCTCTCCTTCGACTCTCTTGGGACGAATTCGCTTAGCACGGATCCAAGTCAGCAATTGGAAGATCATTTTGTCAAAAATCACCTTACTGAGTCTTATTCGATTACTTTTGATGATCAACAAATGATCAATCACTTGCGCACATGAAAAAAGACTTATAAATGAGCTGTGTTTATGCTTTAAAAGGGTTTTATAGAAAATACAATAACAAAATACACAACGGTCATAAATAAATCATGCAGGTGTTTGAAATGTGACTGTTTTGATTTTATTTTGAAGTGATCATTCACTCTTCTGGTAAAGGGCTTATGGTGGTGGTTATCGTGGTGCTTTTGTTTATAACGGGACAATTTGCTCTGTTATGCAAACAAGAGGTCAGCTAAAATTGAATTTGGAAATTTTCGTTTAGTTTTGGTCAAGTCGTCGTGCTAAGTGGAGTTAATTAGTGAGTTCAATAAAGTGAGTTAATATAAAAAAAGCAATGTCAGCCAAACAAATAAAAAGATTAGCAAAAAAAAGAAGCTGAAAAACTAATATCCCCAAAAAATAAAATTCTCAGAAGCAGGTAGCATCAAATGAAACACAGAATGAAAGCAGTTTTCAGGACAACTTAAGTGATTCTGGTGACATCTTCTCATCCCATAGTGAAAATTAAAGTGAAGCAAACGATTTTGATTTGTGCGAAGGACTGGCTAAATGGGCTGTCCAAATTGACTTAAGTTTTATGGCAATTAATGCGCTTTTATTGTTGTTATTAAAGTGTAGTCTTAAAGTACCAAAATATGCTAGGACCCTTTTAAAAACGCCTAGTTCTGTTATTGAGAGGAAAGTTGGCGAAGGAACATATATTCACTACGGATTAAAAAACGGCTTAACTGATTTCTTGTTTAGAAATGATTGGAAATTATGCAATATAACCTTAGATTTCGGTATTGATGGTCTACCTCTATTCAAAAGCATCTCCAAACAAGTTTGGCCGATACTTTCTAGTGTTGTAGGAGCAAGTTATGTTTTCCTTATTGGCGTATATGAAGGAGCTTCAAAACCAAATTGCGCAAATGATTTTCTGCAAGAATTTATTGCAGAACTAAATATTCTCGTGCAAGAGGGATTCGTTTTTGTCGATAAGTTTTTCCATATTATAGTTCGCTGTTTTGTTATGGATGCACCGGCGAAGTCCTTCATATTGGGAACTAAAGGTCATAGTGGGTACTTTTCTTGTGGACGGTGTACACAAAAAGGCCAAATAGTAAAGCATCGTCTTATATTCCCAACAGAAATAGAGTCTACGCTTAGAACCAATGATTCCTTCAGAAATCGCGTTCAGTTGGGACATCATTCAAAGTCATCTATTTCACCATTAGAAAAACTGAACATAGATATTGTATCTCAGTGTTCTTTAGATTACATGCATATAGCGTGCTTAGGCGTTATGAGAACATTGTTAAATGCTTGGGTTAAGAAAAAAGGTGAACAATTTTCCTTAACTTCATGGAAAATTTAATCCATTTCAACGGAGTTGATTTTTAACAGAAACAAGGATAACTAAGGAGTTTCAGGGAAAGCCTCGAACCTTGAAAGATATAGACAGACGGAAGGCAACAGAGCTAAGACAATTCTTGCATTACACGGGGCCTTTTATAATGAAAAAAGTTTTAAGATTAGAAAGATATGTCCACTTTATATGTGGATATGTCATTAGCGTTTAGGATTCTTTTAGATAAAAATGATTGCAAGAATAATAACTCATTTGTTGACGACGTTCCAACATTATATGATTTGAGCTTTATTACATATAATTTTCACTGCTTGTTGCATATTCATGAAATGCAAAAGTTTATGGATCTTAAGATGGGATGGAATAAGCGCTTTCAAAGTTGAGAACCACCTGCATAGAATTAAACGCAAAGTACGAAAGGGTGGTAGCGTTGCCGCACAAATTTATAAAAGGCATGTTGAAGGCAGCTATCATATACAAAATGAGACAAGGCATGAAGTGCCTACATTGTTTGGGAAAATTGTAAATGGAAAAATTTCGAATGTAAACGCTAATGGTTTTTTCTTTTCTTTGCGAAAGCCTGATAACTTTTGCTTGGTTCAGGACAAAATATTTAAAATAGCGGAAATAAATAAAATTGGTAACGATCCCGTTTTTATCGGGGTTGAAATTCAAAATGTTACGGCTTGCTTTTTACAACCAATAGACTCAATTTATTTTGACATATATTGGGCGGCTGACATCGCTTTCGACAATAGACTTGAATTTTCAATAAAACAAATAAATAAAAAAATTATATGTTTACGTGATTCCATAGGTCACAGTTACTTTTTCACACCACTTATTAATAATGTCGATGAATAACTCATTTGCTTCTAGAGAGTTCCAATACACTCCATCCAACAATTTAACAACCTGTAAGTAGAAAGTAAAATAAAGTATTTAACCATTTAGAGAAAGTAATTGTTTTTTTAGTGCAAAATGTTTACGTCCCCCAATCTGGTTGCCTTCAAGGCCTTGTAATAGAATTGCGCGATGAAATTAAATCTTTGAAATCAGAAATTTCTGATATGAAAAAAGAAATTAAAGAATTGAAGGATGGAAACAAAAAATCAATTACAAAATTGACAGAGGAAGTCATCACGGTTAAGCTTGAAAGCAGAAAGTACAACGATAACAACGTATTACAAGAAGAATGCAGTGATGTTCGAAAATTGCCGTCGGGCATTGTGAACGACCTGCAAAAATATGATGAAGATGTTCAGGAAAACGAGGACAAGCTAAGACAATTTGTAAGTATATAGCTTCATATATATACATACATCCATATGTATATAAATTTTGGTTACACACAAATCATTTAAATTTTTAGAAACAATTCATTGCAAAAACAGGCGGAGAAGGACCCTCTCAATTTTTAAGAGCAGCGGTTCGAAAAGTTTTTTCTGATGAATTAGCTTCATCGTACAGCTGGAAGGGGACCAGCACTAAACCGAGCGCCGAAAAGTGCTTTCTTGTTACCACAATTAAGAGTAGGTATAAAACTATAATATTGAAAATGATAAATTCATAATTTTGTATCTTAGATATTTGCCATCTCAAATTTAAATGCACAGATAAGGAAATGAGCACTGTGCTACAAAAGCATTTTGTGCATGCGAAGGACCGATTACTAAAAAGAAAACATCATAATTAAATTCTAAGAAAATTATATATTTTTTTGAGAATTTTAAATTTAATTGTTTATGAGACTGAAGTTAAATTAAATTTTTTTATGAGGCTGAATTTTTTTTATTTTAATTAATTTTAAATGTAGTAAATATTTAAAAACTTCATAACATAATTAAATTTTAAGCCAATGTATATTTTGGACAATACTAAACTATTTTTTTTTTTGACACTGAATTTAAATTTATTTATATTTTACTGAATTTCTTTATTTTATTTTTAATGTAAATACTTTTTCAATGCATCAAAACATTATTAAATTTTAAGCAAATGTCTATTTTTGGAGAATCTTATTTTTGTTTTGTTTTATGAGACTGAATTTAATTAAATTAATTTTTTTACTGAATTTTTCTATTTTATTTATTTTTTAATGTAATAAACTTTTTTCAATACATCATAACATAATTAAATTTTAAGCATAATTAATTAATAATAAAAAGCTATATTAATTTCTTTATGAAACTAAATTTAAATTTTTTTTTACTGAATTTCTCTTTTTTATTTCATTTTTAATTAATAAACTTTTTCAATAATTGAAATAAAAAATATTTTATTGATGCGCAAAGGATTAGAAATACGGTTACAAACGAATTGAAAAAGACTCGCAGACATTTCAAAATACGACTGAAAAATAAGTCGAAAACGTCCTAATATTTAGAGAAAGTAATTGTTTTTACTTCTCTTAATTACAATTTCTTTCTCTTAATAAATACGAATGAGAAATGACTAGTAAATGATTACAAATACGACTGCATAATGACTCGAAAAGTGCTCGTAAATGACTAAAAAGGCGACTAAGAAATTACTCTTAAATGATTAAAAATACAACTGCGAAATGGCTCATAAATTATGATAAATACGGCCGAGAAATTACTCGAAAAAAACCTGTAAGTCATTATAAATAAAAAAAAAATCAATATCGTATGTCTGTATATGTGAGAAGTGCTAACTCTCTCTTTGTGCACTGCCCAAAATTGTATGTTAATTTTTCTAATATATTTCATTTGATAGGTTAAAAAAAAATAATTTCAGAAGCAAAAAGAAAAGTTGGACATATTCAATATGTAATTTTTTCCTTATTTATTGTAGTTAAAATTTTCGGGTGTCCAACCTTTTTTTGGGTTATGTGTATTTTCAAATGTTTGAACTTTTAAATATGTTATAAACAAGATATACATTAGATTGGGTCGATGCCCAACCAATAAAAAAAAGTTGTGTTGTCACCCTCTAGATTTGAAGATTATTCAAAGACAATTTTTTTTGGTGCGCCCTACATACCGCCTTTTTAGTTTTGTTTATCCTGTGTTGCTATTTGAAGTCCGATCGTAACGGGAGTGGCTAATCATAACATACTTAAAGTTCGAATTCTTTATGTACGCGTATAATAACCCCAAATCTACTTAATGATGTTCGTTGTCCACTTTATTTATTATCTTACCCAACAAATATATGTTAGGAAAATGCAAATACCATTTCTCGCAGTGCATAAACCAACCCAGCAATTTGAAGATCGTTTTGTCAAAAAGCATCTAACTGGGTCCTATTCGAGTACTTTGGATGACCATAAAGCGATTAATCACTTGCACGCGTGAAAAAGGAGTAGAATATGAGTCGAGCTTATGTTTCAAAATTGCACTATTGAAACTACAATAACAAAATATACATCAATCACAAAGATATCATGCAGGTGTTTGAAATGTGACTGTTTTGATCGTTATTTTGCAATGATAATTCGCGCATGGTTATGGTGGTGCTTTTGTTTATAACGGGACAATTTGTTTTCTTAATTAAGCAAGAATCCAATAGTTGGTCATTGTGAATTACATTTTTATAACTTCAGTTAATTTAAATAAAAAAATTATGTCAGTCCAAACAATAAACAAAATATTTTTTATTTATTTATTTTAATAATTTACGTCCAACAAATATTTTTTTGAAGCGCAAAGGATTATAAAAATACTGCTTAAAAATGGCTCGAAAAAGGCTCGTAGATGGTAGATCATACGAATGAAATATTGCTCGAAAAGGCCTCGAAAATGACACTTAATATGACTGATAAATGACTCAAAAAAGACTCGTAAAAGATTGTAACTACAACTGAGAAATGTCTCGAAAGTGACCTGAAAAGCGGCTCTCCAAGATGAGTCGCGGGCAGGGTACCATTTTCTCCCGACAAAACATTCTTTTATGATCAGAAAATGAACGCATTTATGATTACTTTAATCGCGCAGTGGAGTCAAATAGTACCCGAATATGATTAATATTTTCCCAAAATGCTGACTGGGGAAGAGGATGTTAACACTTCTCACACATACATAAACATTTTGCAGAAGTATTGTGTGCCCATCGCTGCTCTACAACCTCTCCCTCCCTCAACTTCCAGCGTTGCCACAGGAGAATTTTTTTTCCCGACCATAATTTTCCGTAAAACCGACCAAAATCGGTTGTAGCCGACCAAATCTATAAAATTAAGGTTGTTTACTCCGATCATTCAGCGAGGTTGTTTATATATGGTAAAGATTGGTGACAACATTTTCAGGTTTTTATGAAACTTGAAATGAAAAATTAATTAACTTAAAAAAATATGCCAGTTATAATAGGAAATAAAAATATATGTAGACAAATATATGTAGACAATAATACTGAACAGTATTTTAAAACAAATATACATGTGATATTTCCGAATGGTATATACCCTACATCATGGATCGCATTCAATGTTATAACAGGGAAAGTATCTTGAACTGCTCGTTTGAATGAGAGGCTCATAACGAGTAGCAAAATATTACTCTACCCTCATTCTGTAAAATCGTTACTATTTGATATTTTTATTTTATGGCTAATTATCGTCACCAAATTCCCAAGTTTCTAGAAAGACTCATTCTGTAAAATCGTTACTATTTGATTTTTTTTTTATTTTATGCCTAAATATCGTCGCCAAATTCCCAAGTTTCTAAAAGGCTTTTTCGTCACCTTTTACTCCCAATCCGGTTAAAAGTCAATTTATAAATTGCAAAAAATAATACGTAAAAATATAAAGGAATATCGATCGACGATATCAATTGTGAATGAACAATTTTACATAGAAGGCATAACTGATTTCAAGGTTAAAATACAATTTAAAACTTCCATCATTAATTACTAAAGCCTATAAGTTGTAGAGCGCAATTTTACGAAATTTCGTAAAATGTAAGTTGAGTAAATTAGTGAAGTTCCGAAATTAACAAAATTTCAGCAAAAATACCAGAAACCAAAATTTCACAATTATGGTAATATTTAAGAACCAAAATTTCGGTTTTAATCCGCTCTTGGAATACAGAACAGGAGTGAAAACATCAGTTCTTTCCCAAGGCTGATTTCTGGATAACGTAATTTCCTTTGTCGAACCTGAAAAAATTATTTTCAAACAAATTTTTATTAGTATTTGTCTACAATTTCGACTGCTACTGCTTCCAGCGATCAGCAAATATATTGGGATTCATAATCGACATTTCAATGTATTCCAAACGGTGAAAAGCTTTAACTTTCAGTAATATTCATAGACGTTAATCTTCAAATTATTCTGTATTACAATGGATTTTAAATATTCTTGAATAAAGCCGACCAAAATTGAGTTGGTCCGACCATCCGACCAAATAGAAAAATTTTAATTCTATCCGACCAAATTTGGTCGGAAATGACCAAGACGGCAACGCTGGTTGTATCTCTCACCGTCTCTCCCGGGACGTTATTCGCATAGTTCGGATGTAGAGAGAGACTTCCCGCAAGCAGAGGCTGTTGCGGATTTTCGTCTCCTTGCTTCATCTGGCTCTCGTATTGAAACTAGTCTTTGTTAGGCGATACAATCGCGCCTAACACTCGCGCATATCTCTTGTCGTTTTGCTATCGTGCCGTTTGGATCTCTACGGATCCTTCGCATCGCTACATGGTAATATACGTTATCATTAATACGAAATAAAGCTCTGCCTTTATCATTATCGAAAATACTAAACTCGTGTGTTTTATTTATTATCCTTTTCTATTTCGCCCTTTGCATTACTGCATCGTCAACGTCGTTCACTACATTCGTGAACACCCACACATCGTTTCCCCACTGAGCTATCGTTGTTATTGTAATTGGTGTGGAGTTTATCATAGAAGGGACTTCGATGAATTGTATACCCCCCTCCCTTGCCGGCAAACCACGCACCAAACTACTCTAAAAAGATGTATTCGGACATCGCATCAACTGAACGAGCTATCGTCGCCCCACCCAAACAGATGGAATTGATTGAATGGATGGATGCCAATCAAATCGACATCGAGGAGAAATTTTATAATTTGAAACGTTGTTTTAGATAGATGGAGCTAATTCATGTTAAAGAAATATTAGTATTGTTAAAGTTTGATTATCGTGGTTTTTTATTCCATAATATTTTCAGATTGGTAGCGGTTTTTCAGATATATAAAAATGGGTCTATAAATTAGAAATTATTTTTATCTTTTGAATGGTTATATTTCATCTTTCAATTCATTCTTTTGTGAAATATGACATTTTTGATTCTGTTTTCTAAATATGAAATAAGAATTTTCATAATATGTATTTTTAGCTTTCTGCTTATTCGTGAATGTTACCATTCACGAAATAAGCACTAGTTGAAAAAAATCGTCAGATGGCGGACCCTTTATATTAAATGTTAAATAAAATCTCTTAATAAATACGTAATGGTTGATTTGAACTGAGGTATACTGGGCATAAAGTAATTCAAAGAATGAGTATCGAAATATAGCAAATACTTATATGTATATTAAATTTTATTGATTATTATTATTTGAATGTACGAATATTCCATTATGGTAACTGAATGGAGTTGGGAAAATAATAGCAGAACTTTGGTCGAAGTTTGAAAATACCCAATCAATTTGTGTTTGGCCCTTGGTAGTAACTGCATTTGGTTCTGAGGATGGTTCTAGTCCTTTGCTGTTCAACATTCTTTGTGTGGTATTATTATCTGATGTTAATCTGCATATATTGAAATCTCCAGTTATGACAATATGAGGAGGAGTTAATTTTCCTGTGGTTTGATGTAATTGACATATGTGGTCAATGTTCTCGTTGATTTTATTATTTAATGTGGATATGGAGAATTGTGAATTTCTGTACAGAAGGATTAAGTAAACTTCATTAATTTTTACAACAATTATCTGAATCGTCTTGGTTTCGTAACTGTAGTCTCGTTCATATACAAATTCAGCGATATTACTTGTATTGGTATATATAATTAATCTTTTTTGGCACTTGTTGTACTGGTACTGCTTCCCATTCAACGCAACGTTGGAAATTGTAATGAACCACCAGCACGGGCCCTACTTCCTCAGGGAGTGGCTACCTCCTTGCCCCGGCGGTGCTCAGTCTTAGGGCAGTTCTTTTCCCTTTAGAAGTGCCCATTCTAAAGGGAAAAGTACGCTTCCATAAAAGAAAAGTAAGGTAGCTCTTAGAGAAGAAAGAACGGAAGTGTAAAGAATATAGAAGTACGTAAGAAAGTAAGAAAATTATAAGAAAACTGATGATATTACACCGTGGTGCAGTTATTGATGTTAAACAACTGCTTAGCTCACCCTCCCTGCCATGCTGAATAATGAAGTCCTTCAGCCTATTATCACCTCCTCTACTTAAAGTCCTCCACCTTTCACAATTCAAAGATGATCTATTAAAATTTCATTATAAGTATATTTAATTACAGACTAAATAATAGTAAAAGATAATATTTTTGTTCATTAAGTGATAATTAATATGTAAATAGGGCGGAGAAGAAAAATTTGTATTAATGATTTAAATTAAGGTTTTTAAAATTTGTGGATTATAATTGAATGTATATCTATAATCTCGTTCAATCTATATTTAAAAACGTGTAATAATATGCGTAAACATTTTGAGCATAGGCAAACCGAAATATGGATATAAGAAAATTAACTCACCCGCTCAATCCCTCGATGTCATCAGGCCTGTTGCCTCACATTTAATTTTCATTGTATTATTGGCGACTACATTCAATTATCTATTCAAGTTTGCTTAGCTCAATTAATATTAATGTTGATATTACTAGGTTTATGCATGACTTAATAAATGAGTTTAAACTAATGGAAAAATGAATTAAAAATATTCTACATCTCTAGTGAAGAACACAAAAGGTCCAAACTCATTTGGTTATGTGAATAAATGATTGACATGACTAGAATACAATCACTGGCAGAATGGATACATTGTTCCTAATGCCTTTCTTTATCCATTATGTTGAAATCAATATTGTTTGAGCTTAATTGTCTTAGGACATAGTAATGAAAGTCCTCTTTAAATGTTTGGGGATTTTACCCGTTTATCGGGTTTCTCTCTTATCTTTGAGTGTTCTCTTATTGTCGCTTTTGGGTTCAAATGTTAATATATTCAGGTTAATGTTATATTGTCAAATCCTTGTATTTAATAAATTTTCTTGGTCAAATGTATCTACTTCTCCAGAAATCAACGGCAGGAATGTTCCTCAACCACGAAATTCATATGCAAAATTTCTCGATTTCGGTACCCAAATTCGGATACCCAATTTAACGCAATCTTAGCTAGCACATAATGGCAAACAGATTCTTACCATATACTCAATTCGGGTTTCCAAAAACGTTTTAAAGTTTTACGCACTAGATATCCCCTCCGTACAAGAAATCGCAATATAATCGTCCCGGATCAGAGAATACGCAATCATAGTATTTATGTACTTCTTTCTTCTTCTCCCAGATACAATTTAATCAAATAATCCAACTATCACTATAAAATAAAATGAATCGACAAATGGTCACAAAATCCAGGAATGGCATATTACTCATTTCTGAGTATCCAAGTCTCAACAAAACATATCATATCAGCTTGTTTTATAATTTGATTAAAAGTTATATATGGTAATTGTGCATTTAAACTTTGGATATTTTGGTAATATATTGTGCACATTCCTTTGCTATATTTTCAAATGAAGTTTGTAGATGTTTATGTTGATGTAGATTTTCAATTTCTTGCTGAACTGGTTCATTATTTGAAGTTAGTTTGGGAGGAATAAAATTTCCGATAATGAAAAGACCATTCGCTGTGGTTGCTCGGCTACATGCAATGTATATTGCTGATCGAGGCATTCGAGGAGGAATATGAACCACGACTTTCGAGTACGTTGATACTTGACTTTTATATATGGTTATTCCTTCAGCAGGGACAAGTGGGAATTGCTTTCTATATATTACTACTTGGTCTTTTTTTATACTGAAAAGGACTGAAAGGAAGGAGCAACGACATTCAGAACAGAAACGTAATACCCGAAACCGATAGCAAAGCCGATTACAAATTATGCCCAATACATTGAGCAGCAGGTTTTTAGGAAATGTTTGAGTTCTACCCCATAGAATTTCACAGAGAAGAGTTATAGAGGTTATAACAAAATCCCAACGGACGTAATACAGTTTGGAAATAAAGTATGCAGAATATTTTAAAGTAATTAAAATGGGTCCTACCGAAATCTGCGTTTGCTGTGGACGAATTTGGTTCCCATCTCAAGTACGATTAATGAAAAAAACTGAAATACTTGCTGAATTTGATTATCCAGAAGTTTCCTTTCTCTCAGACAAATTTCCATCAATGTCAGATAAATATAAGTTTTGCAATAGGTGCTATGGTTCAAAAAGACAGAAGAAAATCTCATCAACTTGTCATCAAAATGGGTTAGAATTTCCTGACATCCCGCAACAATTACAAAATCTCACATGTTTAGAAGAACGTTTAGTAAGCCCTAGGATACCATTTATGTATTGCGTATTGCTGCTTTAAGGTGTAATCGATAATCGGCATTACGAGGAGCAGTAGTTAATATACCAATTTCCGTTAATGACACTGTTCAAACGCTACCTCAAACGTTTGATCAGACACATGTAATACAAATCCTGCTCAAACGTAGGCTTGCATATAATCACAGTTACATAGCAGAAACAATTCGCCCAGCGAAAGTTCTTGAAGCTGCAACTTACAGAGCTGTATCGAAAACATGATATAAATGTTGCATCTGAATGGATACACAACTTCAATAACCAAAATGAAATAAATTGCATTGCTTCAGGAGATGATAAAGAAATTATATGCAAACACGTCGCAACAGATAAATCATGTCGAAGAAGAAGATATTAGGCGTGTTTTCGTTACACCATAAGTGCTTAATTTGTATTGGGAGCTAAGCACTTTTAACCACTATTAGTTCCCGATGGAGTTTGGTGCTTGTGTTCCTGTCTTAATCGAGTATGATGTTGCCAGATTGGGCACCCTATATTTTTTTAGCAATATGGCATCCCATTTTTGGAGAGATTGTTATCAATTATTGTGAAACAACGGGAAGAAGAATAACAAAAATGGGAAATTATTTTAATATTTGCAAAAAGAGCTTAAACAATTGAACATAGAATAGTAAATATATGTTTTATAAATACTTTCACGAATTTTTTGTCTGTTTCGCACTGTTCTTTCTTCGCAACTCATGACACCATTGCTACCAGATAGTGAAAATCCGCCACTTATTGCTTATGTGCCAGTTAGTGGAAGTCAATTGTTTTCGTTGCAAAGTGCTAGCTTGTAACGAAAACATGCCTATTAGGCATTTTTTCCCATTTTTGTTGTTCTTCTTCCCCTTAATTCACAATAATTGATAACAATCTTTCCAAAATGGGATGCCATATTGCTAAATATAGGGTGCCCAATCTGGCAACATCATACTCTATTAAGACAGGAACATAAGCACCAAACTTCATCGGGAACTAATAGTGCTTAGCTCCCCATACAAATTAAGCACTTATGGTGTAACGAAAACACGCCTATTGTCGATAAAACCACCCTCGCATACATAAATGTCAAATGACAAAATCATACTTTTGTTGATATCCGCAAAAAAATTGTTCTAAATAATAAGTATTTTTAAATAAAGACTAAAACCCAATTTGGAAAATGTCTCCGGACATAGTTCAGACTTCCAGCTGTCGCACTTGCTTGAGTCAGGATACCAAATATCAACTTTCCGATAGCGTAGAGGAGGAGAATGTAATTTTGGATATGTTAAATGGACTGGTGCCGCAGATACACATCGCAGAGCAGAGTCACTTCACCCATTGTATATGCCAAATATGTGTGGATAAATTGCTGATAGGCTATAAGTTCCAACAGTTGTGTATTGAAACTGATAAGCGGCTACATTGTCTAAATGATAAACTGTTGTGCGGCGCCCCAATTGAGAATGACTTGAAAGCACAACAAATGTGGGATGATCCTTTAAGGGAGGAGGAACAAGTTTCAGTTATGAAATTGGAATTAGATGATGTTGAGAGTAATGGATGTGGTGTAACTGCCGATAATGTGGAAGTAATAATAAAGTGTGATAATGATGTGGAGACTGATGCTGGCGTTGGGGGCGAAGGAGAAACTTTAGGAAGTGATACAGATTCTAGGTATGCTGAACAACTTTATTAATTAACTGTGTTAATAAGATCACTATTTTGTTGATTCTATTTCTTAAACTGGGACCATAATACGTGTATTAAGAGCTTTTATACAGCTGCTCCTAATCACGGGATCCGGTAGCGATAATTTTTCAATCAGTAATATGTACGTATGTATCTGATGGCATGACTTTCAGAGCACCGTTTCCCATTCAGCGTCCAAATTTTACTGCAAAAAGCTGTACAATTCTAATGTATAACATTCACACTTAAAATCGAAGAGAAAACAATTTTATTTATCTTGAAAAATGTGCAAATTGGCACTAAAATTAGTCAATAACTAATGAAATTAACTCCAAAAGAAATTATGGAGATAGTCTGAATTCTTTTGACCCAACACCAGAACATCTTCCACAATTATTTATCAGAATCATTATACGACAATCGAGAAAAATGATGGTAGAAGATCCTGATTTGGCCCCTGTATCTCAATATAATAACACTGTTTTGCGCCAAAAACGTAAATGAACAACATACACCGCTAATTCGAATGGCATTAACCGTTTTTTCGTGTGACGATCTCGAGATATATAGCCACACAGTTTGCAAACAAAGAGGTTATTAATTAATTCAAACACAATTTTGATATAAAGGGTTTGGAATATTTGTTCCATGTCAAAATAACAAAATAAAGGAGACACTTCAGCAATTATTTTTTCCAAAACTCCCGACACCTTCACTTATCCCCTTAACCTTGAAAATCTCCTTCCAAAAATAATGATATATCAAAAGTCATAGAAATCGATGGATATTGTGGGTGATGTACTCGACAAAAATATTCCTTATTACAACATGGCTATAGCTCCCCACAATACACTTTAATATCAACCCAAAGGTTTTATAAAATCATACATCGAATTTATTGGTTATCTTTAAACAATTGAAAATAAAGAAACATTCGAAGATCACACGAAACTCGATGCATTATTAGAAAAATACGATATAATTAAAAAACCATTGGACTCCATAAAAGTGTACTGTGGGCACATATAGTGATTTTTAACAAGGAATCTTTTTGTCAAATACATCAGAGGATGGTTTGGGAGAAATACTTCTTGAAGTGTCTCCTTCGTTTTGTTCTTTGACTTGGAACATCTATTTCGAAGCCTTCTATACTAAACTGGTGTCGGAACTAATTAATAACCCTCATTGTTTATCCAGGAAACTTTGTTGCTAAATTTCAATAAAAAGCGATGTCACAGGAGAAACGGTTATTATCACTCGATATTTTTTTATCTTGGATACATTTTTTAAAGTGAATTTTTCATTCCCTTTTCCACTCATTTTGTTTATCTCAAGTTATTTGGTTTACCAGTTTTCATTCTTTTTTTGTTTTTTTTTAGGAGATGAGAAGTCGATTATCCATGAATTTTACTAATTTCCACTATTTTCTATATATACAGCAATGAAAAACTAAGTGTTCTGAGGGAAAGAAAGTTGCGAATATCAAAGAGAATTGGTAAATCTGGAAGGTAAGTGAATTTTTATATCCCATTTATATGTGCGAGCAGCACACACAAGAATACCTGGATCGACGTACGGTTACAGCTAAATCGATCAATAGGTTACATTTGTAAAAGTTTTTCGTTTTCATACCCAAAACATATTTTTTTTGCAGTAAAAAAACTTCAAATGGAACTGTTCATCCGTGCAACGATTGCAATAAAATATTCCGGAGCATGTCACGTTTAAAGAGTCACCACTGTGTTCGATTGGAGAAAACAACGGAAAGAACGCGAAGATCTAAGCACAGAGACAGAGAAAAAAAGTTCTCAAATTTAGAAAAAGTTCCCCAAAAAGAACTGGCTATAGATAACAACGTAGTATTGTCGCCACAAAGATTTGTAGACGATTTGGAACCAACATGCGATGGAAACGACTACAAAGGTGTCTTAGATTTGGGGTAAATGTAAAAGGTTTTAGTTATACAAAGTTATAGAATGGAGAATATCCCAGTTACAAATTAGTTAAATTATTGAAAAAATCTATTCAATAAATCTTCAATAATTTTTTATGAATAAGGCCTTAAATTTATATACATAAATTTAATAGTACATTTTTATAAATATGCCTCTATTTGTTTCAGCTATGAAGCATCGTCTACGGAGAAAGTTACGCAGACAACAAAAGCAGCAGATATGTTACCCAAAGAAAAGTAAACTATTTTTAAACAAAAACACATACGCCACTGCTTCATTTTATGACGACCTCTGAGGTCTTCCTTTATGCAAGAGTCGATCTCTGAGGTCGACCTCAGATATTTTTCTCTATATTAGAGTCAACATTCAATGTCTTCCTCTATACTAAACATCACTCCTGAGATGTTTCTCTGTACTAGAGACGACCTTTGAGGTATTTCTCTCCACTAAAGTCAACAATTTAAGGCCCTTCTCAAAACTAGAGTCGACCTCTGAGGTCTTCCTCTATACAAGATTCTACTCTGACTGCTACTTATATTATTTGAAATAACCTTTCTTTTCCTTTTCTTATAGACCAAACAAAAATTTTGGCATATTTCCCTGTGATGTTTGTGATATGGTTTTCGACAATCGAACACGCCTGAAACGTCATCGTTCAGTACATTCCACTGATAAGCCGTATGCATGTGAAATTTGTAACCGCCGCTTCTTTTCAGCCAAATATTTAAAAGTTCATCAAATGAAGCATATAAATCACAAATTGTCGACGGACGATTTTCCTTGCCCCTACTGTCCAAGTCGTTTCGATAATCTATCATCGCTGAAGATCCATCGTAAGACACACAAAAAGACTCATCTCTCGAAAAGTGATATCTGCGAAATTTGCAAAGACTCCTCCTTCAAGACTACAAAATCTCTAATACAACATATAAAGAGTGAACATCCTGAAGCAGAAAAGCAACAGGTCTGTGATCACTGCCAAGAGTCATTCTTTCTGCACAGTCAACTGGCGAAGCATCTAAAGCAACGTCATAAAGATAATAGAAACTTATTTTGCAATATTTGTGAGAAGGACTTCAAATATAAAAGTGCTTTAGAGAAACACATGCGTAGTCACAATGGAGAAAGACCCTATCTTTGTCCGCAATGCGGCAAAACGTTTCGAAGTTCAAGCAATTTAAGTGAACACGTTACGCGGCATTCTGGTCTTCCAAATTACCCCTGTCCCGAGTGTCCCAGACGTTTCAAGTGTGGCTCTGACCTTAGAAAACACGCGACCACTCATTCGAACTTGAAAAAACATGTCTGTGATATTTGTGGATTCCGTTTTACCAGAGCATATTCACTACAGGAACATAAACGACTGCACACGGGCGAGAGACCCTTCAAATGTGAACAGTGTGGGGTATTTATTAGGTATTTAGTTATGCTATAAAATAGATATAAAAAAATCAAATAAAAAACGACAAATTTAAAAAATAATTGAAAATATTTAAAAAATTTACTTTTCATAAAAAAAAACAAGAAAGTATTTCATAATTTCTGTGGGGTGGTACACTTTGTGTTACATTTTTGGGTTTATAAGGCCCTAAAATGGTAAAAAAAAATATTTATTAGGAGAAATATGTATTTTGTAAGATTTGCAGAATAATATTTTTAAGTTATCCAAAAATTTTTAATTTAAAAATCGACCAAAAAATGAACACGTGCCGCAACGGATGCACATGCCGCAAAGGATACACATGCCGCAAAGGCTACACATGCCGCAAAGGATACACATGCCGCAAAGGATACACATTCCGCAAAGGATGCACATTCCGCAAAGGATAGACATTCCGCAAAGGATGCACATGCCGTAAAGGATAGACATTCCGTAAAAGATACACATTCCGTAAAAGATACACATTCCGTAAAGGATAGACATTCCGCAAAGGATAGACATTCCGCAAAGGATGCACATTCCGTAAAAGATACACATTCCGCAAAGGATACACATGCACTTTTTTCTTTTATCTTTTTTTTATACGACTTTCATTTCTATCATTTCATTTCTATGAACACAACATTGCCTTCCTTACTTACCAAATAGACAGAACAGTTTTGTGTTTTTCTAAAAGTCTATTAATAGGATATATAATGAAATAAAAAATATAAAAAATTAAATTTATTGAAATAAACCAGTTTTTTATTGATTTAATATATAATGAATATATAATGAAGTTTTAATGAGATATAATGAAGTTTTAATGAAGATATAATGAATGAAGTTTTAATGAAGATATAATGAATGAAGTTTTAATGAATAATGAAGTTTTAATGAGATATAATTAAGATATAATTTAAATATAAATAAGATATATTGAATTTACTCGTCCTCCCAGATGAACTTCATTGCATCATAATATTTGAGCACCGGTTCAACTCCTTCACTAATCAATTTTCGTTTAGATCTGATTGCCGTAGATTTCATGCTCCGGAAGCGCTGGTGTATATCTTCTTTTTGGAACTTCACATATGGGTAAAGGCTCATAATTTCCGCTGTCACCCTCTCGTACGCCTTTGACAGCATCAACGGGTGTCGATGATCTGGTGATTTGTGGTCCCATAGTACTCTTTCGCGGCGTACTGCACCAGCCAATTGCAAACAAAATTTGTCCGTTCTCATCAGTTTTTCTGGGATAACAATAAAAATATACTTATTAAAAAAATATAATAAATAAATAATATAATAAATAAATACTTACGCTTTGCCCGTTTCAGCTTCATCCTGGCGTCATGCTGTGCCGATGCCTTCCCTTCGCCACCACCCTCCACAACCAGTGCCTCTTCCACTTCCATCTGCTGCTTCTGCACCACCTCTTCGGCTGCACCATCGTCAGATTCAAATAAATCACGGTCGTCTGACATAATTCTGCAAAAGAAAATATACAGGAAAAAAATAATTAGAAAATGGCGAAAACAATGAAAATAGGAAAAAACATAAGATACTTACAAAAATATTTGATTGAGACACGCCTGAAAATTAAAATAATAAATTGAAAGAATTATAAATTATTAATATAATAAAAAATAGAAAATTGAAAAAAAAAATTAAACATACTTACAAAAATTGTTGTTGGTTGTTCCCTTCCTGGAGTGTACGCTTGAAAATGAAAAATGAATACATAAAAAATCATGGCACGAAATTATATCAAATGAAAAATTAAACCATGGCACATTTGATAATTTTTGAAAAAAAAAAATTCAATCATTTATAAAGGGGTTTCCAACAAGAGGTGTTATTTCGGTATTTAAAGAAAAACATTTTTTGAGATAAATGATCGGATGTTTATTTCATAATAAAGAGGAAGGTATGCCGTTAATAACACTGTGCAACAGACAGTGAAAAAAATACATGGATCTGACGGTATAGGTTCGATTCTACTGCCAAATGGTAGTATAACCCTATACTTAGTTTGGGGAGATTGGTGACCAATTTCTTTTTATGGGCCTCGAAAGATTCGGAAAATCGGTGGACCCCTTGAAAAAAGGTCAAATTCCTGATCGTGCATCAATGTTAGTCGTACGATCTAGTGGTTGAAGCAACGAAGATGCCAGTAAAGAACGTTGTTGACTGGAATTTGACCGTTTTTTGGGTTTTTGTATTAAGATTTGGGTTTTGGTGTGTTCTGACACATATAGTAAAATTTTATGGCGAACATTTTTGTAGAACATTTCATACCCGCCCTCCCCCTTTTAAGGGGTGTTTTTACGATTTGTTAAAATGAGGCCAAAAAGGGTAAAAATGAGGGTAAAAATGTTCCACAAAAATATTCGACTTAATATTTTCTATAAAATTGCTGAACATTCCCTAAACCAGAAAAATATATTTTTGTTACATAACAGTGAAATACTTACATTTTTGACATTTTTGGGGTACAATGTGGATTTTTGAGCTATATAAGGTGCCTAGACACGTTCAGATTGTATTGATATGTTCATAAAAGTTGTTCAGATTTACCGTGGCTACAATATTGCCAAATATTGTTAGTAAAAAATCAGCGATTCCTTAAAGTTATGCCAAAAAAAGTGAAAAAAAATGTTTTTCGAAAAAAAGTGCAGGAAAACAAAAATTTTTTGGCATGAAATGTTAACAGACTTTGTTCAACGTGTTCTTAGCTACATTATTGCCAAATATAGTTAAGCGCTATCACCAAGTCTGAAGTAGCTGTTGCTCAAAAACCGATGACACACCTTTTTTCAAGGGGTCCACGGGGTCCACTGATTTTCCGAATCTTTCGAGGCCCAAACTAAGTACAGGGTTATACTACCACTTGGCAGTAGAATCGAACCTATACAATCAGGTTCGTGTATTTTTCAAAAAGTGTTCATTTGTTGCATAGTGTAATGAAAAACAACACCAGCCAAATGGCCACCACGACCAAGCTTACAGGACCACATCCTTTTCATGACATTTTCCATAACCAAATCGCAAAGTGGCTGCCCTGTAAGGTCCAATTACCCCCCCCCCCCCCCGGACAATAAACCGCATCAAACGGTCACACGTGTTGACCGCAATCTTGATCTTACCTCGATGTTCTTTTGGCTGGAGGTGGTTGTCGTCCAAGTCGTCCAAGTACTTTCCATCGTCTTGCTCCCACATCATTCGCTTCCTGACCATGGTTAACACACTTAACACACACATTTCTAAATTTTATTTAATTTTTTATTTTTTAGGTTATATGTCTGTCCGCTATGATTTAGGTGTGTATCTATCAAGAATGAGTTATGATTTAGGTGTGTGTATCTATCCAGAATGAGTTAGGTGTGTATCCAGTAAGAGATCGGAGATCGGACGGCGGTGGCGCGCCGCCGATTTGCGACGCCTCGGCTCCTAACTCTTCCACTAACTAGCACTAACTGGTACATAAACAATAGGCATGTTTTCGCAAAGACAAATAGAATATAATAAGACATTCCTTCAGGCCGAAACGTCAAAATCTATCAGTTACGAACGAATAGGAATGAACTGTCACACGCGAAAAAACAGTATTCCGCGAACATTGATTGAACTTTTTTTTCACTTATTTTATTAATATTAATTTTTTAATTGTGACAATTACAGAAAATTCGAGAAAAACGGTCTGAAAATCCGCGAAAAACCTCAATCGTTGGAATCAAATTCCTATTCGTTCGTAACTGACAATTACTCGCTACAGGAAGGAATGTCTTCTTATATTCTATTTGTCTTTGTGTTTTCGTTACAAGCCCAATCTGCCAACACCAAGTTTAGGTTAGGTTATAAGAGGATGACACAAGAGCTAGGATGACACTAGAGCTGGTGATGGGGAACTAATAATAAAAAAAAACAAATCTTCATATATGTGGGTACATTTCTTTCATAAAGTATTCCTGAAGGCTATTAACATATGATTGTGCATAAACTGACCAAGTACATTATGACATATGGAACTCAGTGTAAACGATTAGCCAACGAAAACGAAACGTAAATGGACGGCAGAATCTGCTGAAATTTGATTTGGACGGTACGTTTATGTGCATTTGCAAACAAAATCAGTAAAAAGAAAATAATTATGCGAAAATTTTGAAAAGTAATGATGAGTATGAGTTTGGCGCAGATTAGTGTCCAGACGTAATGTGAAACTACGCTGCTTCAGTCACGTACCGCGATGATCACCGCCGATAAGATTGTTGCCGCGTTAGTAGCCGGTCGCCGCCGATAAGAAAATTATTTTCATTTGTGCCTCAGCATTGTTTCGCCATTTTTATTACAAACAATCGTGTTCCTCAAGCGTCAGTAGCAAGTTCACACAAATTTCCGCCATTTTTATTGCCAATAAGAAAATTATTTTTGACAAAGTTTTTCAAGTTCTTATGTGCATGTATAGTGTGTGTTGTGTATATTACTCTCACAACACAAAGCAAATTAAATTGGAGTAAGTAATTATTATGTAACCTTATTGCTTATTCTGGGTTGTTGTGGAATCCGATTGAAATCGTGGAATTCGACTGTTCGAATTGGAATTGAAATCGAAAAAAATAACCTTTTGTGACACCAAACTTATTTTCTTTCTCGGTTTCAATTCCAATTCCGACAATCGGTTTCCACAACAACCCTGATTGCCTTCCATAATTCGAAGAAATATTAAGGCGCCCATAGACAAAACAAAAGAACCAAACAAAGCTATAGGTATAGCTATGAAAAAAATAGCCAAACATATCAAACATACATGGGTATGTACATACATACCTACGTACAAATAACTGTAATAACACAAATAACTGTACACATAACACAATAACTGAAGAGGGGGAAAGAAACGCAACAAGAGAATGCTAAGAGTGCGAACATAGAAACTTACATAAACCTACAAACGACGTTCTTATAAGAATAATATCCAATGGCATCTCTGTGTGTCTCAAGGGTTTTCTTATATCGAATTTCGTACACATCGGTTAACCCTAGAACACTAAACCTCTTTTTTTACACTTTAATACTAAACCTCGCCTGTGAGGCTACCTTTTCAAAAAGAACAAAATTTTCCTAGTTTAAATTTTTTTTTTTTTTTTAAGACTTTTTTTATGGAGAATACACTTATTTATTTAGAAATCAAAAGGGAACTCATTTATTTTTTTATACATTTCATAAAGAAAATTACATTAAAATGCACAACTTTTTTTTGTTTGTTTTTAAAAAGAGATTATTTAAAAAAAATAAATAAAAATAAATATTTCAGTTCATAAACTTAAATTTATCAAATTCTTATACGTATTTGTACTTACTTCCATTAAAAAAAAACAAAAAAATTATATAATGTATATTTTACCTTGTACATAAAAATTAAATCAGGTATTTTTTTTTATATCACATTCATAACAATTCGGTGATCTATGCTCTAGGCAATATGCTTTATTGCATTTAGCGCAATAATATTTGGGAATCGGGAACACACATCTCAAAAAATTAAATAAAAACGGACTAAATCTTAATTATATACTTACAATTGGACCAAGAATTTAAACAAGAATTCGCAAAAATATTTACCTTTAATACTAAACCTCGCCTCACAGGCGACAAGCATATGTATATATCAGTAACTAAAAGACACAGAGCTATGAGCGTCCACTCACATACTCATACAGCAGTCGACTGAGTTGACACGAAACCACGTGTTGATTTTTGCAACCGATCGTAAGATATCGTGTCAACAAAAAAAAGAGTCGCCTCACAGACCGGGTTTAGTGTTCTAGGGTTAAATATCTGAGTTGAACTATTTATACCCTCACTTTAGTGTGACGAGGGTATAAATCATTTGCTACGGAGTGCTAAAAACCATATCGGAAGAAACATATATATTAAAAATAAACTAATAACATAAAAAGATTTATAATTTGCTAATGTTTGTTATTTTTGCTTTGAAAAGGAAGTATTTGTTCTTAAAGAATTGTTTACTTTGTTGCACCAATCAGTTTATATCTACTGCTTACGTTTTGGCCATTCCTATTTAACTACACGCTGAAAAAAATGGCCTCTGTAGTATATTGTCCCAAACATATTCTGCTTGAAACATATATATTTTTAGAGTGCACTCCAAATATACAATACTAGATGGACCCGGTCCACTTCGTTGCCCCAACACTTCAGATTTCCGACAGTAGGAATCTCTTTAATCTATTCGTAGGTACGAACAGTAGGAATTTATTAGTAGGTACGAACAGTAGGAATCACTTAAAAAATTGCCTTATATATAAAATGGACCCGGTCCACTTCGTTGGTCCACTATTTGCAAATTTTTTTTTTCCAAAACCATCTCAGACAAAATAGCTTTCAAACAATAGAAAAAATTTTAAAATCGGTCCAGTAGTTTAAGCGTCTATAAAATGCATACATACATACAAACATTTTTCCATTTTTATATATATAGATTTGGCACATACAAATATTATATGTTTGGGAGGATGTTGTTCTAAACAAAACTATGTTTACATCCTAAGATTTTTTATTTGGATATGTTATTTCCCAAACAAAGATCTATTTGCGTGAATATATATCTATTCTTTAATTATTTTAAGTTGTCAGCAATTGAAAGGTAATTTTTAGAAAGTTTTAATCTTAGTAAAATGTCTTTATAATTCAAACTAATGACTTGGAATAGTTAGAAAAAAATAGTTTCAAATAGAAGTTAAAGAAAGCTAAGTATTCCATTTTTAATAGAAATGCATAATTCGAAAACAAAGAAAAAATTAAAACTAAAATTCGAAAAATTCAGCAAAGTTTTGAAAATCTTTTTTAATAAAATATATAAAATATATGGGTTCTAAATACGTATTATTGATTTTCAAATAAAATTTATTTGCTCGAAAATATATAATATTTAAAAATTTGTTTTGCAAGTAGGTATATTTTCTTTCGATTCAAACATATCAAAAAAGGCGATTTTGCCCCGTGTAGGCAAAATTTTGATGGAAATTTAAATTAATTAAGGGTAGGGTAATCAAAAACCGCATCGGTTAATCGGTTTCTCTTTAAAAACCGAATATCGGTTTCCGGTTTTTCTGCTTTTTCGAATTTGAAAACATCAATATAAAAACCGTTGACATCATTTGTGCGTATCCATCGATTTCAAAATGCAGTTTTATATGTATTTATACTGTTTACATTGCTAACTTCTCTATTGACTTGGTCTGCATTTTTTATCAAGGGTTTAAAATAAAAATAAACTGTTTAAATACGCTTGAATAATCGGAAATATGGTTGTTTGCTTATAGACCAAATTTCACTGAGATTAATTTATGGACATTTGCAAAATTCGGATTTTTATAAGGCAACCTCAAAAATTTTAAATTTTGAGTTATGACACTCTTGAAGTGAGTGAGCGATATGTTCAGTTTCACATTTCGACAAGTTTTCATCTCTATAGGATGCTCAAGGCAGAATACGCTACTTCTGATAATATATGGTTTGCCATTTATATGATGCTAAAAGCTAAGATTTTGCCGATCTTCACTATTAGTCAAGTTTTATAAATATCATAATCAATTTTCTTTTGAAAGAAATCTCTTTAAAAATTGAACATAAATATTACAAATATTGCAGAGATTATATTATATCACAAATGAAATTGGAACAATTACCTATTATAAATAAAAATATGAAAATTTTCAAATAAATCTTAATTTAATTTGAATATGGTTACATATGAACCATTGAATATGGTTACATATTACAACCGGTTCACCGGTTTTTTATTTTCGGTTAAACCGAAAACCGGTTTTAGAGTTAACTTAATTTTCGAAGAAACCGAAAACCGTATTTGCAAAATAACCGGTTATTTGATCACCCTAATTAAGAGTAATTAGTTAACAAAAGAGAACTTATTTAATTGGGTTAAATTGGTATTAAAAAAATTTAATGATTCTTGGTCTCAATGGCTCATTTATATCTATTTGTACTACTTTTACAAAAATGCTTTCACTAGCTGTAGAGCTTTTAGGAAATTATTTTTGTAGTATTGTTCACATCTGTACACTTCTATGAAGATTTCCATAATATAATTTTCTATTTTTTGTACTTTTTGAACAAAAAATCGGCTGATTTTGTGGCCGAATGTCGAAATCGAACGTAAATTCGATGGTAACTAAGTACGGGAGACAAAATTTTCTAAAAATATGTTTAATTTCCATTTTTTGATAGCGCAATGTCACCCATTGAAAGAAAGTGTTTTATTTGCAAAACCACTGGAAAACTACATTCCATGCTGGATGATGCAGATATATGGTGCCCACAGTTGAGGTTGTCAAAAACAAAATTGGGCTATGCGCCAATTTACTTGTGCTGCAAGCATTTTGTTAATGGTAATCGAAAAAATGGACCAACGTTGTATTTAGACTACGAAGTACCCGAAAAGTATGCTGCCGAAGATCTTGCTGCTTCCACATCAAAGAGGCCAAGGATCTCTTCTGGCGAAGAAATTCCTCCCACTGACGTACAAATTCCTCCTGAACAAAATCTCAAAACTGACGAAGAAATTCCTCCCGCTGACGAAGAAATTCCTCCCACTGACGTAGAAATTCCTCCCGAACAAAATCCCATCACTGGCGTAGAAGTTTCCCACTCCGCCGAAGAAGTCCGAAAATGCCAAGTGAACTATTTAATTTATGGCAGAAATTACAAATTCGTTCCACCACACAATACAATCCCCATCGAGACGCTATTGCAGCAAAGAGCAATGAAGACCGCTCCACAAGGCATCTGTCCACAGGTCAAAGCTGCACTCCAATCCTTTGCAGGGACTCTGAAGGATTATGAGAAAAATGTGTGCATAGCTTACGACGAGTTATTTCTGACCAATGAACCAACATTTTATCGTGTACTTTGTTTTACTGTCAATGGCATTGCTAGTGGATGGAACTTCCTTTTTGCAATGTATAACATATCGGAACACATCTTAGCAGAGGATTTGGGAAATGCTTTGGGAGACGTAATCACAAACGTTCTCAGTTGCGGACTGGCTGTACAATGTGTTTCTGGGGACCAAAGTTCATTCGGATCCTATTTACACGGTCGATGTACACAGGACAACACAAAGGGACGATATCTTCCGATAAACTCTAAATGGAATCCCACCGATAGAAAAATATGGTACATATTTGATATACCACATATGTTAATCACTGTACTCAACGATTTCTGGAAGGATACAATTAAACCAGACCTAAATGCTGCGTCCCTACATGACATGGCTTCTTCTCTGCCTCACATTTCTCATTTTGGTACAAAAGAAAACACTATGAAATACAAATATATCGCTCACGATTTTCGCTTCGCAAGAGTTCAAAATTTGTTTAGTCCTGCAACAGTTTTGGCGTTGCGTAAAATAAATGACGATAGCAATCTTTTCAGATTTGTAGAAGGCCTCACAAACATCGTTTCGGAATTGAAAACCCTTTTTTTCCGCCTTCCAATAACAAAAGCAGAGCCGTTTTTCAATTCAGCTATAACTTTTTTGGAAAAATATGAAAACTCAAGAGGCATAATACACTTGATTTCCGCGATGGCAGGACTGAGAAATGTGTTTAGAATTATTGCGGAGTATGAAACGACAGACGGGAATGTATGCATGGAAAGCTGTTCCACCGTTTTTTTGGAGAAATTGTTTACGGATATGGGGGTCGTCAGAGAAGATATCGACTACAATTTTGTAAAATTTTTTATAGCACGAATATATTGTAGTTATATATATTCAAAGAACCCATGTATTGTTATAACGACAGACAGTGCTGTGTTGGATGTAGAATATAATTTTTTGGAGTCGTTAAATTGGTATGTAATTTCAAAATGTGTGTTATGATATACAATTTATTGTTATTCTTCTTCTTATATTAGAAAAGCTTAATTTTATTGTGGACTGTTTTTGCCCAAGGTGCTGATGAGATAGCTTGGTAGCTTTCGAAACGATATGATGATATATGGGATTGCTTGGTAGCTTTCGAAACGATATCATATCGTCCACCAACCAGTGGCCACAACCAAACAAATAATTTTCTATGTTTAGTTTATTTTTAATTTTTTCTTTTTAATTTGTTCTTTAATTTGTCCACGTGAGCCCGCAATACAGGCCCAATTGTTTTGTTACATATGGATTCCCTACCTTTTTTTTCAATCATTGCAATTTGTTTTTCAAAAATTATAAAATGTGCCATGATTTTATTTTAAAAATTTTTCGTGCCATGATTTTTTATTTTATGTATTCATTTTTCATTTGCTTTCAGAACAACCAAGTAAGTATGTTTAATTTTTTTTTCAATTTTTTTTTCAGGCTTGTGACACATATTTTTATTTTATGTTATTTCATTATTTTGTTTTTATTTTATGTTTTTTTTTTATAATTTTGTTTCCATTTTCTAATTATGTTTTTCTCTGTATAATTTTTTTTTGCAGAACCATGAATGACCACGAGTCTGAAGAAGAATTAAAGAAACAAATCGAACAAATTGAAAAATTGATGGAGGACGATGATGACGATGAAGACCACGAGTCTGACGAGGAAGAATTAATGAAACAAGTCCAACAAATTGCAAAATGGATGGTTGACGATGATGTCGTCGCTCAGAGGGAGGCAGAAGAGGCTTTGGAGGAGGGGGCCGGGGCCATGGCCAAACAAAATGAGGAAAAAAAAGCTCGAGATAAGGAAAGGAAGAAAATGGAGGAAGTCGCCAGGATAAACCTGAAACGTGCAAAGCGTAAGTATATATTAGTGTTTTATATATATTATTTATGTTTTATATTTAATTTATTATATAAATTTCCTTATTTCAGAAAAGCTGATGAAAGGGGACAAATTTTGCCAGAAAATTTCCGCCGTGATTCGGCAGGAACGAATCATTTGGGACAAGGGCCATGCTGAATATTGCATTAACAAATCCAGAGAAATTGCATATAAAAGGGTGGCACAAAAAATTAATTTGCTATATCAACACGCAAATTGCAAGCTGGAAGGGAAGGATGTTAGAAATCGGTACAAGAGCATGCGCCGACACATGCAATTAGCTCACCGGAAGTACCTTCAAACAGGTAATGAACCAGTTCTAAGCTATTATAGAACTATGAAGTATGTACTGGGCGATACGGCCATAATCAGGCCCGAAAAATAATTCATTAAATTCATTATATCTTTAAATTAAATTAAATTAATTAAAATAATTATATTCTTAAATATATCTTCATTATTCATTATATCTCATTATATCTTCATTAAAACTTTATTAAAACTTCATTATATATTCATTATATATTCATTCAATAAAAAAATTTCAATAAATTTTATTTTTTATATTTGTTATTTCTTTTTATTATTATTTTAGATATACACAAATACGGATAAAAAAAAATTTTAAAATTACAAAACAGTTATTAATTAAAACAAATACCTATATATGTATATATATATATATTCCTAAATAAGAAATAAAAAAAATTAAAATTACAAAACAGTTAATTAAAACAAATACCTATATAAGAAATAAAAAAATTTAAAATTACAAAACAGTTATTAATTAAAACAAATACCTATATATGAAACAAATACCTATATAAGAAATAAAAAAAAATTAAAATTACAAAACAGTTATTAATTAAAACAAATACCTATATATGAAACAAATACCTATATAAGAAATAAAAAAAAAATTAAAATTACAAAACAGTTATTAATTAAAACAAATACCTATATATGAAACAAATACCTATATAAGAAATAAAAAAAAATTAAAATTACAAAACAGTTATTAATTAAAACAAATACCTATATAAGAAATAAAAAAATTTTAAATTACAAAACAGTTATTAATTAAAACAAATACCTATATATGAAACAAATACCTATATAAGAAATAAAAAAAAAAATTAAAATTACAAAACAGTTATTAATTAAAACAAATACCTATATATGAAACAAATACCTATATAAGAAATAAAAAAAAAATTAAAATTACAAAACAGTTATTAATTAAAACAAATACCTATATAAGAAATAAAAAAAATTAAAATTACAAAACAGTTATTAATTAAAACAAATACCTATATATGAAACAAATACCTATATAAGAAAAAAAAAATTAAAATTACAAAACAGTTATTAATTAAAACAAATACCTATATATGAAACAAATACCTATATAAGAAATAAAAAAAAAATTAAAATTACAAAACAGTTATTAATTAAAACAAATACCTATATATGAAACAAATACCTATATAAGAAATAAAAAAAAAAATTAAAATTACAAAACAGTTATTAATTAAAACAAATACCTATATATGAAACAAATACCTATATAAGAAATAAAAAAAAAATTAAAATTACAAAACAGTTATTAATTAAAACAAATACCTATATATGAAACAAATACCTATATAAGAAATAAAAAAAAATTAAAATTACAAAACAGTTATTAATTAAAACAAATACCTATATATGAAACAAATACCTATATAAGAAATAAAAAAAAATTAAAATTACAAAACAGTTATTAATTAAAACAAATACCTATATAAGAAATAAAAAAATTTAAAATTACAAAACAGTTATTAATTAAAACAAATACCTATATATGAAACAAATACCTATATAAGAAATAAAAAAAATTAAAATTACAAAACAGTTATTAATTAAAACAAATACCTATATATGAAACAAATACCTATATAAGAAATAAAAAAAAAATTAAAATTACAAAACAGTTATTAATTAAAACAAATACCTATATATGAAACAAATACCTATATAAGAAATAAAAAAAAAATTAAAATTACAAAACAGTTATTAATTAAAACAAATACCTATATATGAAACAAATACCTATATAAGAAATAAAAAAAAAATTAAAATTACAAAACAGTTATTAATTAAAACAAATACCTATATATGAAACAAATACCTATATAAGAAATAAAAAAAAAATTAAAATTACAAAACAGTTATTAATTAAAACAAATACCTATATATGAAACAAATACCTATATAAGAAATAAAAAAAAAATTAAAATTACAAAACAGTTATTAATTAAAACAAATACCTATATATGAAACAAATACCTATATAAGAAATAAAAAAAAAATTAAAATTACAAAACAGTTATTAATTAAAACAAATACCTATATATGAAACAAATACCTATATAAGAAATAACAAAAAAATTAAAATTACAAAACAGTTATTAATTAAAACAAATACCTATATATGAAACAAATACCTATATAAGAAATAAAAAAAATTAAAATTACAAAACAGTTATTAATTAAAACAAATACCTATATATGAAACAAATACCTATATAAGAAATAAAAAAAAAATTAAAATTACAAAACAGTTATTAATTAAAACAAATACCTATATATGAAACAAATACCTATATAAGAAATAAAAAAAAAATTAAAATTACAAAACAGTTATTAATTAAAACAAATACCTATATATGAAACAAATACCTATATAAGAAATAAAAAAAAAATTAAAATTACAAAACAGTTATTAATTAAAACAAATACCTATATATGAAACAAATACCTATATAAGAAATAAAAAAAAATTAAAATTACAAAACAGTTATTAATTAAAACAAATACCTATATATGAAACAAATACCTATATAAGAAATAAAAAAAAAATTAAAATTACAAAACAGTTATTAATTAAAACAAATACCTATATATGAAACAAATACCTATATAAGAAATAAAAAAAAAATTAAAATTACAAAACAGTTATTAATTAAAACAAATACCTATATATGAAACAAATACCTATATAAGAAATAACAAAAAAATTAAAATTACAAAACAGTTATTAATTAAAACAAATACCTATATATGAAACAAATACCTATATAAGAAATAAAAAAAAATTAAAATTACAAAACAGTTATTAATTAAAACAAATACCTATATATGAAACAAATACCTATATAAGAAATAAAAAAAAAATTAAAATTACAAAACAGTTATTAATTAAAACAAATACCTATATAAGAAATAAAAAAATTTAAAATTACAAAACAGTTATTAATTAAAGCAAATACCTATATATGAAACAAATACCTATATAAGAAATAAAAAAAAAAATTAAAATTACAAAACAGTTATTAATTAAAACAAATACCTATATATGAAACAAATACCTATATAAGAAATAAAAAAAATTAAAATTACAAAACAGTTATTAATTAAAACAAATACCTATATAAGAAATAAAAAAAATTAAAATTACAAAACAGTTATTAATTAAAACAAATACCTATATATGAAACAAATACCTATATAAGAAAAAAAAAAATTAAAATTACAAAACAGTTATTAATTAAAACAAATACCTATATATGAAACAAATACCTATATAAGAAATAAAAAAAAAAATTAAAATTACAAAACAGTTATTAATTAAAACAAATACCTATATATGAAACAAATACCTATATAAGAAATAAAAAAAAAAAATTAAAATTACAAAACAGTTATTAATTAAAACAAATACCTATATATGAAACAAATACCTATATAAGAAATAAAAAAAAAATTAAAATTACAAAACAGTTATTAATTAAAACAAATACCTATATATGAAACAAATACCTATATAAGAAATAAAAAAAAATTAAAATTACAAAACAGTTATTAATTAAAACAAATACCTATATAAGAAATAAAAAAATTTAAAATTACAAAACAGTTATTAATTAAAACAAATACCTATATATGAAACAAATACCTATATAAGAAATAAAAAAAAATTAAAATTACAAAACAGTTATTAATTAAAACAAATACCTATATATGAAACAAATACCTATATAAGAAATAAAAAAAAATTAAAATTACAAAACAGTTATTAATTAAAACAAATACCTATATATGAAACAAATACCTATATAAGAAATAAAAAAAAAATTAAAATTACAAAACAGTTATTAATTAAAACAAATACCTATATATGAAACAAATACCTATATAAGAAATAAAAAAAAAATTAAAATTACAAAACAGTTATTAATTAAAACAAATACCTATATAAGAAATAAAAAAAAAATTAAAATTACAAAACAGTTATTAATTAAAACAAATACCTATATAAGAAATAAAAAAATTTAAAATTACAAAACAGTTATTAATTAAAACAAATACCTATATATGAAACAAATACCTATATAAGAAATAAAAAAAAAATTAAAATTACAAAACAGTTATTAATTAAAACAAATACCTATATATGAAACAAATACCTATATAAGAAATAAAAAAAAAATTAAAATTACAAAACAGTTATTAATTAAAACAAATACCTATATATGAAACAAATACCTATATAAGAAATAAAAAAAAAATTAAAATTACAAAACAGTTATTAATTAAAACAAATACCTATATATGAAACAAATACCTATATAAGAAATAAAAAAAAAATTAAAATTACAAAACAGTTATTAATTAAAACAAATACCTATATAAGAAATAAAAAAATTTTAAATTACAAAACAGTTATTAATTAAAACAAATACCTATATATGAAACAAATACCTATATAAGAAATAAAAAAAAAATTAAAATTACAAAACAGTTATTAATTAAAACAAATACCTATATATGAAACAAATACCTATATAAGAAATAAAAAAAAAATTAAAATTACAAAACAGTTATTAATTAAAACAAATACTTATATAAGAAATAAAAAAATTTAAAATTACAAAACAGTTATTAATTAAAACAAATACCTATATATGAAACAAATACCTATATAAGAAATAAAAAAAAATTAAAATTACAAAACAGTTATTAATTAAAACAAATACCTATATATGAAACAAATACCTATATAAGAAATAAAAAAAAAATTAAAATTACAAAACAGTTATTAATTAAAACAAATACCTATATATGAAACAAATACCTATATAAGAAATAAAAAAAAATTAAAATTACAAAACAGTTATTAATTAAAACAAATACCTATATATGAAACAAATACCTATATAAGAAATAAAAAAAAAATTAAAATTACAAAACAGTTATTAATTAAAACAAATACCTATATAAGAAATAAAAAAATTTAAAATTACAAAACAGTTATTAATTAAAACAAATACCTATATATGAAACAAATACCTATATAAGAAATAAAAAAAAAAATTAAAATTACAAAACAGTTATTAATTAAAACAAATACCTATATATGAAACAAATACCTATATAAGAAATAAAAAAAAAATTAAAATTACAAAACAGTTATTAATTAAAACAAATACCTATATATGAAACAAATACCTATATAAGAAATAAAAAAATTTAAAATTACAAAACAGTTATTAATTAAAACAAATACCTATATATGAAACAAATACCTATATAAGAAATAAAAAAAAAATTAAAATTACAAAACAGTTATTAATTAAAACAAATACCTATATATGAAACAAATACCTATATAAGAAATAAAAAAAAAATTAAAATTACAAAACAGTTATTAATTAAAACAAATACCTATATATGAAACAAATACCTATATAAGAAATAAAAAAAAAATTAAAATTACAAAACAGTTATTAATTAAAACAAATACCTATATATGAAACAAATACCTATATAAGAAATAAAAAAAAAATTAAAATTACAAAACAGTTATTAATTAAAACAAATACCTATATATGAAACAAATACCTATATAAGAAATAAAAAAAAAATTAAAATTACAAAACAGTTATTAATTAAAACAAATACCTATATATGAAACAAATACCTATATAAGAAATAAAAAAAAATTAAAATTACAAAACAGTTATTAATTAAAACAAATACCTATATAAGAAATAAAAAAATTTAAAATTACAAAACAGTTATTAATTAAAACAAATACCTATATATGAAACAAATACCTATATAAGAAATAAAAAAAAAATTAAAATTACAAAACAGTTATTAATTAAAACAAATACCTATATATGAAACAAATACCTATATAAGAAATAAAAAAAAAATTAAAATTACAAAACAGTTATTAATTAAAACAAATACCTATATATGAAACAAATACCTATATAAGAAATAAAAAAAAATTAAAATTACAAAACAGTTATTAATTAAAACAAATACCTATATAAGAAATAAAAAAATTTAAAATTACAAAACAGTTATTAATTAAAACAAATACCTATATATGAAACAAATACCTATATAAGAAATAAAAAAAAAATTAAAATTACAAAACAGTTATTAATTAAAACAAATACCTATATATGAAACAAATACCTATATAAGAAATAAAAAAAAAATTAAAATTACAAAACAGTTATTAATTAAAACAAATACCTATATATGAAACAAATACCTATATAAGAAATAAAAAAAAAATTAAAATTACAAAACAGTTATTAATTAAAACAAATACCTATATATGAAACAAATACCTATATAAGAAATAAAAAAAAAAATTAAAATTACAAAACAGTTATTAATTAAAACAAATACCTATATATGAAACAAATACCTATGTATATAAGAAATAAAAAAAAAAATTAAAATTACAAAACAGTTATTAATTAAAACAAATACCTATATAAGAAATAAAAAAATTTTAAATTACAAAACAGTTATTAATTAAAACAAATACCTATATATGAAACAAATACCTATATAAGAAATAAAAAAAAAATTAAAATTACAAAACAGTTATTAATTAAAACAAATACCTATATATGAAACAAATACCTATATAAGAAATAAAAAAAAAATTAAAATTACAAAACAGTTATTAATTAAAACAAATACCTATATATGAAACAAATACCTATATAAGAAATAAAAAAAAAATTAAAATTACAAAACAGTTATTAATTAAAACAAATACCTATATATGAAACAAATACCTATATAAGAAAAAAAAAAAAATTAAAATTACAAAACAGTTATTAATTAAAACAAATACCTATATATGAAACAAATACCTATATAAGAAATAAAAAAAAATTAAAATTACAAAACAGTTATTAATTAAAACAAATACCTATATAAGAAATAAAAAAATTTAAAATTACAAAACTGTTATTAATTAAAACAAATACCTATATATGAAACAAATACCTATATAAGAAATAAAAAAAAAATTAAAATTACAAAACAGTTATTAATTAAAACAAATACCTATATATGAAACAAATACCTATATAAGAAATAAAAAAAAAATTAAAATTACAAAACAGTTATTAATTAAAACAAATACCTATATATGAAACAAATACCTATATAAGAAATAAAAAAAAATTAAAATTACAAAACAGTTATTAATTAAAACAAATACCTATATATGAAACAAATACCTATATAAGAAATAAAAAAAAAATTAAAATTACAAAACAGTTATTAATTAAAACAAATACCTATATATGAAACAAATACCTATATAAGAAATAAAAAAAAAATTAAAATTACAAAACAGTTATTAATTAAAACAAATACCTATATATGAAACAAATACCTATATAAGAAATAAAAAAAAAATTAAAATTACAAAACAGTTATTAATTAAAACAAATACCTATATAAGAAATAAAAAAATTTAAAATTACAAAACAGTTATTAATTAAAACAAATACCTATATATGAAACAAATACCTATATAAGAAATAAAAAAAAAATTAAAATTACAAAACAGTTATTAATTAAAACAAATACCTATATATGAAACAAATACCTATATAAGAAATAAAAAAAAATTAAAATTACAAAACAGTTATTAATTAAAACAAATACCTATATATGAAACAAATACCTATATAAGAAATAAAAAAAAAATTAAAATTACAAAACAGTTATTAATTAAAACAAATACCTATATATGAAACAAATACCTATATAAGAAATAAAAAAAAATTAAAATTACAAAACAGTTATTAATTAAAACAAATACCTATATAAGAAATAAAAAAATTTAAAATTACAAAACAGTTATTAATTAAAACAAATACCTATATATGAAACAAATACCTATATAAGAAATAAAAAAAAAATTAAAATTACAAAACAGTTATTAATTAAAACAAATACCTATATATGAAACAAATACCTATATAAGAAATAAAAAAAAAATTAAAATTACAAAACAGTTATTAATTAAAACAAATACCTATATATGAAACAAATACCTATGTATATAAGAAATAAAAAAAAAATTAAAATTACAAAACAGTTATTAATTAAAACAAATACCTATATATGAAACAAATACCTATATAAGAAATAAAAAAAAAATTAAAATTACAAAACAGTTATTAATTAAAACAAATACCTATATATGAAACAAATACCTATGTATATAAGAAATAAAAAAAAAATTAAAATTACAAAACAGTTATTAATTAAAACAAATACCTATATAAGAAATAAAAAAATTTTAAATTACAAAACAGTTATTAATTAAAACAAATACCTATATATGAAACAAATACCTATATAAGAAATAAAAAAAAAATTAAAATTACAAAACAGTTATTAATTAAAAGAAATACCTATATAAGAAATAAAAAAATTTAAAATTACAAAACAGTTATTAATTAAAACAAATACCTATATATGAAACAAATACCTATATAAGAAATAAAAAAAAAATTAAAATTACAAAACAGTTATTAATTAAAACAAATACCTATATATGAAACAAATACCTATATAAGAAATAAAAAAAAAATTAAAATTACAAAACAGTTATTAATTAAAACAAATACCTATATATGAAACAAATACCTATATAAGAAATAAAAAAAAATTAAAATTACAAAACAGTTATTAATTAAAACAAATACCTATATATGAAACAAATACCTATATAAGAAATAAAAAAAAATTAAAATTACAAAACTGTTATTAATTAAAACAAATACCTATATATGAAACAAATACCTATATAAGAAATAAAAAAAAAAATTAAAATTACAAAACAGTTATTAATTAAAACAAATACCTATATAAGAAATAAAAAAATTTAAAATTACAAAACAGTTATTAATTAAAACAAATACCTATATATGAAACAAATACCTATATAAGAAATAAAAAAAAATTAAAATTACAAAACAGTTATTAATTAAAACAAATACCTATATATGAAACAAATACCTATATAAGAAATAAAAAAAAATTAAAATTACAAAACAGTTATTAATTAAAACAAATACCTATATATGAAACAAATACCTATATAAGAAATAAAAAAAAAAATTAAAATTACAAAACAGTTATTAATTAAAACAAATACCTATATAAGAAATAAAAAAAAAATTAAAATTACAAAACAGTTATTAATTAAAACAAATACCTATATATGAAACAAATACCTATATAAGAAATAAAAAAAAAATTTAAATTACAAAACAGTTATTAATTAAAACAAATACCTATATATGAAACAAATACCTATATAAGAAATAAAAAAAAAATTAAAATTACAAAACAGTTATTAATTAAAACAA
Organism: Eudasyphora cyanicolor; assembly: GCA_963930755.1. Taxonomy (NCBI): domain Eukaryota; kingdom Metazoa; phylum Arthropoda; class Insecta; order Diptera; family Muscidae; genus Eudasyphora; species Eudasyphora cyanicolor. The sequence continues at coordinate 255,074,970 of OZ005736.1, forward strand.
ATACCTATATATGAAACAAATACCTATATAAGAAATAAAAAAAAAATTAAAATTACAAAACAGTTATTAATTAAAACAAATACCTATATATGAAACAAATACCTATATAAGAAATAAAAAAAAAATTAAAATTACAAAACAGTTATTAATTAAAACAAATACCTATATAAGAAATAAAAAAATTTAAAATTACAAAACAGTTATTAATTAAAACAAATACCTATATATGAAACAAATACCTATATAAGAAATAAAAAAAAAATTAAAATTACAAAACAGTTATTAATTAAAACAAGTACCTATATATGAAACAAATACCTATATAAGAAATAAAAAAAAAATTAAAATTACAAAACAGTTATTAATTAAAACAAATACCTATATATGAAACAAATACCTATATAAGAAATAAAAAAAAAAATTAAAATTACAAAACAGTTATTAATTAAAACAAATACCTATATATGAAACAAATACCTATATAAGAAATAAAAAAAAAATTAAAATTACAAAACAGTTATTAATTAAAACAAATACCTATATATGAAACAAATACCTATATAAGAAATAAAAAAAAATTAAAATTACAAAACAGTTATTAATTAAAACAAATACCTATATAAGAAATAAAAAAATTTAAAATTACAAAACAGTTATTAATTAAAACAAATACCTATATATGAAACAAATACCTATATAAGAAATAAAAAAAAAATTAAAATTACAAAACAGTTATTAATTAAAACAAGTACCTATATATGAAACAAATACCTATATAAGAAATAAAAAAAAAATTAAAATTACAAAACAGTTATTAATTAAAACAAATACCTATATATGAAACAAATACCTATATAAGAAATAAAAAAAAAATTAAAATTACAAAACAGTTATTAATTAAAACAAATACCTATATATGAAACAAATACCTATATAAGAAATAAAAAAAAAATTAAAATTACAAAACAGTTATTAATTAAAACAAATACCTATATATGAAACAAATACCTATATAAGAAATAAAAAAAAAAAATTAAAATTACAAAACAGTTATTAATTAAAACAAATACCTATATATGAAACAAATACCTATATAAGAAATAAAAAAAAAATTAAAATTACAAAACAGTTATTAATTAAAACAAATACCTATATAAGAAATAAAAAAATTTAAAATTACAAAACAGTTATTAATTAAAACAAATACCTATATATGAAACAAATACCTATATAAGAAATAAAAAAAAAATTAAAATTACAAAACAGTTATTAATTAAAACAAATACCTATATATGAAACAAATACCTATATAAGAAATAAAAAAAAAAATTAAAATTACAAAACAGTTATTAATTAAAACAAATACCTATATATGAAACAAATACCTATATAAGAAATAAAAAAAAATTAAAATTACAAAACAGTTATTAATTAAAACAAATACCTATATATGAAACAAATACCTATATAAGAAATAAAAAAAAAATTAAAATTACAAAACAGTTATTAATTAAAACAAATACCTATATATGAAACAAATACCTATATAAGAAATAAAAAAAATTAAAATTACAAAACAGTTATTAATTAAAACAAATACCTATATATGAAACAAATACCTATATAAGAAATAAAAAAAAATTAAAATTACAAAACAGTTATTAATTAAAACAAATACCTATATATGAAACAAATACCTATATAAGAAATAAAAAAAAAATTAAAATTACAAAACAGTTATTAATTAAAACAAATACCTATATATGAAACAAATACCTATATAAGAAATAAAAAAAAAATTAAAATTACAAAACAGTTATTAATTAAAACAAATACCTATATATGAAACAAATACCTATATAAGAAATAAAAAAAAATTAAAATTACAAAACAGTTATTAATTAAAACAAATACCTATATATGAAACAAATACCTATATAAGAAATAAAAAAAAATTAAAATTACAAAACAGTTATTAATTAAAACAAATACCTATATATGAAACAAATACCTATATAAGAAATAAAAAAAAATTAAAATTACAAAACAGTTATTAATTAAAACAAATACCTATATATGAAACAAATACCTATATAAGAAATAAAAAAAAAAATTAAAATTACAAAACAGTTATTAATTAAAATATGATTCTGAAGACGTTGACCAGTTCCGAAGGCGATATTTTGGAAAATGAAGGAGCCATACAGATTTTGGGAGAATCACAAACCTTATCTACCGACATTGCCGCCAAACAGGAGGCCTCCAAGGAGACCACCGCCAAAATTGAGGCTTTTCGTTTGAACTACAAACCAGTTGCCATACATTCGTCCATTTTGTACTATTCCATTACAGATATGCCGAACATAGATCCTATGTATCAATTCTCTTTGAATTGGTACATCAACTTGTATGTCTATTCCATAGAGACGGCAAATAAATCTAAAGAATTGCCGAGGCGCATAAAATTTTTAGTGGATGCTGTGAGTAGGAATCTTTACAACAATGTCTGCAGGTCCATATTTGAAAAGGACAAACTGCTGTTCTCATTCATACTTTGTTCACGTATTTTACTGGGAAACAATCAAATACAAATGAGACATTTGTCTCATCTCTTGACGGAAGCTAAAGAAACTCAAGCATTTAAGGAGAATCCCGATCCCAGTTGGATATCAGCCAACACTTGGGCCAATATTAGCCGTTTGGAAGAATTCCCTGAACTGAAAGGTATAGTTGATTCATTTAAGTCGAATACCAACGCCTGGAAGTATATATACGATCATTCGGAGCCGGAGTTACAGGCTTTGCCAGATGGTTGGCAAAACAGAACCACACGCTTTGAGAAAATTCTTGTCTTGAAATGTCTAAGACCCGATAAGGTTTTTTTAGCCATACGTAATTTCATAGCCGCTGAAATCGGTCCACAATTTGTGACGCCACCCGAATTTGATATTAGCAAATCATATACGGAATCTACTGCACTGACACCGCTTATTTTCATTCTCTCGCCGGGAGCTGATCCGCTGGGTTCGCTGCTCTCATTTGCCGAAAAAATGGGTCACGACGAAACGTTCCAGAGTATATCGTTGGGTCAGGGTCAAGGACCTATTGCCCAGAATCTAATTAAAGTTGCCCAAGAATTGGGTTATTGGGTATGTTTGCAAAATTGCCACTTGGCTGCCTCTTGGATGCCAAAATTGGAATATCTATGGGAAAATATGGACACTTTTAATACGTCACGTAAGTTTAGATAACAATTGCATAGTAGGCATGTTTTAGTTACACCATAATCGCTTAATTTGTAGGGAGACCTATGCGATTTCGAGCATTATTATTTAGAGTATATAGAGTCTGGTGCTTGTGTTCTTGTCTTAATTGAGTGCGGTGTTGCCACAAAACGTTGCCAAAAATGGTTTGCACACAATTTCCGTCAGATGTCGTCGTTACATTTCGAAAAACTTCGTTCTTTAGTCGAAAAAAGTCATTCTTTAGTCGAAAAACACAAACAGTAGATGTCATTAGTCCAATGTTTTATTCAAAAGTAGTTGAAGGACCCATTGTCGCAATTAATTCTCTCTCCGAGAATTGGCATTACCCAGATATTTAATAAAAATCAATAACATTAACGGCCGTTTTCAGGTAGCTCCGTTTGTTATTTTTATTGAAAAAGTTAGCTAACAGATAGTTATTCTAACGAACATTTTTAACGGTCCGTTAAAAAAAATCGTTTTCAGAAAGGTTCTGTTAGTTAACTTGAATTTATTGCTATTGTGAATGTCTTCTAAAATATTTTGACATTTTTATATCGTCATCAGAAACGAAAAAGGGCGTAACAACAAGAAAAATTGAAACTCAGTGTTTGACGGATTTCGGTACCCTGCATCAAAATACACATCCTGACAAATTTGTAGCGGCGTAATATTAAAAATGGCGAATTTATTAACGAAATTCAAAAGAGCCTAACAACAAATTATTTCTTTTTTCATAGTTAAAAAATACTATTTCACGCAATTTTCACAAACAAGTTATGAATCATGTTTGTGTGATTTTATATATGCATCATTATGTTTAGATATTATCCTGAAAACTACGTTTTTCTAACGGCAACTCTTTTCATTTTATTTAGTTTTTTGCTTCTCCTGTAAAATTTTCAAACATGATGATAGGCCCTTTTTCGTTTCTGATGACGATATGTTTTGTTTTTGAATTTTTGAAAATCAAAACATGGAAAGATTAAACAAAAATATATTTTGGTATAACATTTAAATGCATTAAATCTATGAGTTCTGCAATTCTAGTATGATTTGACTCCCATGATTCGTCACCAGTTATGACCCTCTAGAGCAAATTTGGGTCGTCACGGACCGAGTTCAACATCTCCTGAGCAATGTTAACGCGATGCTGTTTTTAATCCAAATTGAGCAATTTTGGCATGAATTTAGCGGCGACCCAAGTCATGCCCAAATCATTGGTTAAAATCGAATGGCACGAGCCAATCGATATGTTTAGATCCTCAGCAACTTCTCTAATGGTAATTCGTCGATTGGCCAATATTATTTTATTCACTTTATCAATGTTTTCGTCTGTTGTTGACGTGCTCGGGCGTCCGGCACGCTGTTCGTCCTTCGCATCTTCTCGGCCCTCTAAAAACATTTTGTACCGCCGATAAACGTTGCTTCGGTCCAAGGTAGCTTCACCATATGCCACAGTCAACATTCGGAATGCGTCAGCGCACTTTATTTTGTTTTCCACACAAAATTTAATGCAGATTCTTTGATCCATTTTCTGAAATAGATAAAAATCGAAGACAAGTTAAAACACATCCAAGCACAACAGCTGTCAAAAATTAACTAAACATACAAAATGGCCGACCTTGTCAGCATAAGTAAGGGACATGAGTACCAACATAACGCTACAAAAATATCAAAAATCAAATACATGTAGCCCGCGGAAATTAAAAATTCGCGATATATTTCGTACATACCACGTATGTATATCATTTGCTACGGGTCAAAAGTATAACATATCGAAGGAATCGCGTAAGACCCTAAGTACGTTCGGCGGAAATACGGTGAAGGATATTTTGAGTCATTTCAGCAATATCCGTCTGGCTGGTGCGTACCATAAATCTCAAGGTGGTGATCTAATGACTTCGAGGTGGTAGTATTTTCTCCTATATCAGGTGAAGTTCAAAGATGTGTCATACTTTATACTCCATCTGTTGATTCGTTGCTGATCATTCGCAGTGAACGGACGTGTTTATCACATAGCGGATAGTTACCAGTACCTATTACGCAATAGCAAAAATCTGTACAAAGTCCGTAAGGCCTACATCGTAGTACCTATTACGGTCTAATACAGACAAAATAAAAATAAATTCTCTTGACGGGGATGCCTTCGTGTTCCGATGGAGCGGGGTTCCCCAATCGTCCGACTGTCCGTCCGTTGGTCTTGGCCAAAGCCGACCACACCAAAAATGGTGAAAATTTCCCCCCAGTACTCACAACAGCTGGTACGGTGAGGGGAAAACGTCATGTCAGACCGTCAAAACGGAAGCACAATGAGCACCGGCTATCGCTCAGAGTTTTGATGAAGTTGGAGGCTGTTGAGGTTTCGGCTCTTACCGAAAAACAAAAAGAGTCACTTACCTGGGCTAAAGGCGTCATAGATGCTTCTAAGGCCAATCAGCCGGCTGAAAGAGCCAAAAATTCAGCTGTTTTAACGGCTAATAAAGACAAAAGAATCAGATCACCTGATGAACCCCTGCCTTTGAAAAAGGCAAGAGGTCCTAATGTCACCATCAACAGGACACTCACCAAGCCCTTCAATGAAGTGGCGAAGGAGAGTCTAGTGATGGCCGTTATAGAAGGAAGTAGTGAGGATGGATCCATTCTCAAGGACCAATGGAGCCATGTGCAATCAGCCTTTATGGCTCATTACCTCGATGTCCGTAGAGATATGCCGGGCAAACCACCAATCTGCAACGATGCAGGATGGCATCAAGGGAGAGTAAAGCTCTTATATTTCGGTGATGCCAGATCAGTAGACCTGTATAAGGCTGCTCTGAGTCGAGCGGGTGAGGTGTGGCCGCGTGCCCAGTTGGATGTTGTCGAAAAAACAACATCCCCAGTCACTCTAGAGCCAACACCTGGGTTACAGAAGAGCCTCCAACCAACCAACTATTTGAAATGTTTTTTTCTTGGTAAATACTCAGATCTTTTTGGCCACTCTGTTCTGACGTAATGATGACATGTAGCGCGACTATCCCATAGACAAAGGTAACAACAATATTTTGTGAGACCTTGCATACCAGTCAACAAACCAATGACCTGAAACAGATTAATTTACAATTATTTACGATGGTCTATACTATATATACAAAGAAATGTAAATCCCACACCTTTAGGTCACCACAAATCTTCCATTTGTTATCGATGTATTTGAGTAATGTCAAAATTTTAGTCCTTCATTCGTAAGTTTCCTTTGTATTAATGGCATGAGCAATTGGAATGGATGGGTTTTCATTCCCATTATGCAAAAGAAGAGCCTTTAAATTGCACTTAGAGCCATGAATAAATAATCTCCATTCAGTTTTGTCATATGGCTGGTTCATTTTTGAAATAAACCATCAACATCAGTACAGTATAGAGTGGAGTGTTTCTTTTCAAAATATGCCGCCAATTCCAAGCATCTATCTCTATAGATTGTTACTTTTGTCCCAACTGCTAGATATTTCCAATGCTGCATGCGTGAAGCTAGTAATACTGCGTCATGCTTCGTGAAATGTAAATCCCGAATTAGATCATTCAGCTCAGATTGAGTCACTAAATGGCGTTCATCATCAGCCTTAAACAAACTACCGCTGCTGGTGAAAGATGTTTCGGACTCAATGCTCGTAGCACTGGGAATGACTGGTAATGGTGAACGTTGAACTGGTTTGGAAACCGATGGGACATACGTAAGTAATATTTTTTCGACTTTTGTTAAACAGAAATAACAATAGATTTGGTGGTTACTTATATATTATGTTCCCGTTATTTCTATAAGGAGCATAGGGCCTCAAAAAACACGTTCCAACGTGATTTATCTTGGTTGCAGCTTCTAATGGGTGATACAAAACACACGCTACAAAAGTTTTTTTTTAAATAAAACAAAAACGGTTTTGGATATCAATGAAATTCTTTATTCCTGTGAAAGTACGTTCGATGCCATTATGTATGGAACTCGATTTCTTTTGCATGGCCACCACGGGCACGCTTGCAGAAGTCCAGACGCTGAACCCAATTTTCGACGGTTTTCAAGCATAAATCGGCCGATACTGCTGCAATTTCACGTTCGATATTCGTACGAAGTTCATCAATCGTCGCTGGCCTGTTGGCATAGACCATAGACTTGACGTAGCCCCACAGGAAATGGTCTAACGGCGTCAAAGGCGATTCCCATTCACTGTAACGTGCCGGTCTTGATCACCACGGAAGAAGTACGGCCGTACAAACCGTAATTTTTTCGGGATGCAATGATGACTCATGGAGTACGTGTGGATTGCTGTCTGACCAATAACGCATATTTGGTTTATTGACGAAGCCATTCAGCCAGAAATGAGTCTCATCGCTGAAGATGATTTTTCGATGAAAATCCGAATCATTTTCAAGCTGTTGCTCAGCCCACTGACTCCGAATTTCGGTTGTAAATTTTAATAATTTCGACTCGTTGTTGGCTCGTATATCTTTCCATCATGAAATGGCAAACCTTACTGTAGAGAAATGTCAAAAGAGCGGCAAAAAATATGGCGTCGTGTGCTGTCCCTGTCGGCCTCCGATTTGTCGCCTCCATGTATGTGCAGGTCTCCCTCGTCTACGGTTGCCTTGCGGATTCCAGTCGATGGCATTTTGGGTTATGTCGTTTACTGGCCTTCGTAGAATGTGGCCGATCCAGTTCCACTTACGTTTCTTTATTTCTCTGACAATCGGAAGTTGACTTGTTTCGGCCCATAACCTGTTGTTTGAGATTATACTTGGCCAGAAGATACGCATTATTCTTCGGAGGCACTGATTAGCAAACACCTGCAATTTGTGGATAGCTCGTGGTGCAGCGTTCTAGGTTTCGCAGCCATTTCCGTTTGTGTCGAAAACCTTTAGTTTTACTCGTCGGGATAGGGCTGGGGAACTCCAAACGGATTTCAATCGGCCGAAGATTTGTCTTGCCTTTAAAATACGGCTTTCAACATCGTCATTAGAACCACCAGTCTTTGTTATGATGCTACCTACTAGCTCGTTGTTGTTGATTTTAAATTTTTCTTCTCTTGCTTCATTAATGCGCAGGGTTTTTGTTTTGCTAATATTTATTCTCAGCCCAGCTTCATTTGTGATCTCTGCTAAATGCTTCAGTTTGGCAGCCATATCATCAAAGTTATGTGACATTATGCAGATATCGTCTGCGTAGTCAAGATTGCTTAGGTTACCATCCAGACCCCACCTTATACCTCTGCCATTCGCCATTACTTTAGCCATGACGGTATCGAGGACAATGTTAAACAGTAGAGGCGATAAAACACAACCTTGTCGCACTCCAACTTCAACTGAAATCTGTTTGCTTAGTTTTCTTTCATGCAAGATCCGGCAGGTTGCCTGATGATATAGACTTTGAATCTGGGAGATAAGTTCAGATGGGATACCTTTGCATATTAAAGCACTCCATAATACGTTGTGATCCAGTGTGTCAAATGCTTTTTCAAAGTCAACTGTTATGACCCGTAGGCTGTTGACATGGTCAATACAGGACTTATGAGGTCTAAAGCCTGCCTGCTCGTTTCTCAGTGTTGGTGTAACTGCGTCCGAAATACGCTTTGCTATGATGTGTTATTTTATTAACCATGCTAAGGAGGGTTATTCCTCGCCAGTTATTTCGATCCTTGAGGTCGCCTTTTTTGGTTATTTTAAATATCGCACCTTCTTTAAGCTTTTCGGGTAGTGACTTAGTGGCCCAAAAATTTGATATAAGCGGTAAGATGATCTCTGCACTGATAGTTGGATCGGCCTTTAGCACTTCAAGTGGAATACCATCTAAGCCGGGAGCTTTGTTGATCTTGAGTGTTCCTATGGCAGTAACAACCTCGGACACAGTAGGACAAGATGTTGCAATGTTGGTATTTACATTGTGCGTTATGCAATTGCACGTTAATTGGGCGCTGACAGCTCTTGTTGAAAGCATTTTAGTGTAGAACTCCTCCCAGAGGACCACTTGGTCCTTCATCGAGGTAATAAAGTCGCCACTATCATTTCTTAGTGGTTTCAGCGAACCAGTGTAATTTTGAGACAGCTTTTTAACCGATTTATAAAGGTCGCTCGTCCTGTGGGTATTAGCTGCAGTTTGGGCTTCTACTGCAATTGCATTAGTCTAATTGCGTTTGTCTTGCCTTGCAGTTTTGTTCACCAATCGACCTAAGGCATTGTGCTGTTGCTTGAGTTCATTTTTAGCTGCACGCGTTCTGGCCGTGTTTATAGCCGATTTCACTATCTTTCGTGATTCGATTAGGATCCACGTTTCGTCTGATATCCACTCTTTGCGGGTGCGCTCAGTATAGCCAATTATATTAACTGCGGGTTCCAAGAGGATTTTTTTTGATCGTGCTCCATTGGTCACGTTGAGCTTCATCTAAGGTGTCTAATGAAGATGTTACAGCTTCAGTGTAACGCGTACTCACCGCAATATTCTTCATCCTGCGTACGTCAATCCGCCGTTGATTTTGGGGTTTGTTTTCCTTGATTGCAGCGATTGGTGGTTACTTGACTCTCTCCAATGTACTGGAATTGAAAAATCGAAATAGATGTTCTTGCCATTTGACTACTCGAATGAAACAATTCTGCAACTATTGCAAAACATTGTCGGTGTCTACGGTTTGTCCAAGTTTCTGACAGCAAAACCAAAATAATGTAAATATGCATCTTTTAATGATTATGATATTGCATATTCTTTTTTCCAACCAAATATTCACCACACACAAAGCAAAAATAACTTGAATCAGTAACAAACGATCTCCCTGACATACTTCAACGCTACTATTATTAAGATTTATCATTAATTATTGTGAAATTGTAGTGTCAGTATTGACCGTTTTACAGTATTGCCAGCATGCGATAAAAAATGAATGTGATAGCCCAATTTGTATGCCTGATTCGAATTCAGCGCTCTCAGATTAGTACAAAACTTGCTTCGTTTCTGCAGTCAATTGTTTTCCAATTTTGTAGACCTGTGTTATTTGCGGCATATTTATGGGTTCTTATATTTGGAATGGAATTTCTAACAATTCCTTACTGGCAACACCGTACCCGATTAAGCCGATTAAGAGAGCTTATAATGCTTAAAACAAGAAGGTTCAGTCGGTAAACGGCATTATGACTCCCCTCACCTTCAGTCCCAAAAAAATATTCGTAAATTTGTTTATTTTTTGTTTTAATTAAATTGTTATAATTACATTACATTACCGAGGCTCTTGTAAAATCATTCGAAGATAGTTGCCCACTTCGAGAAAGGAAATCTGCCTTTGAGAAACCCTGGATGACAGGACAAATTCGCTCGATTGGCAAAGATGTCCGCAGACTTTACAATAGAGCTCGACGTAAAAAACAATCAGTATATTGGGACGTCTACCACAGAAGACTCAAAGAATACAATAAAATCGTTAGATCGGCGAAACGTAACTCCTGGAGGCTTTTCTGTGAACAGGTAGACAGCGTTAACAGCATGTCTAAAATGAAAAAGTTCCTCTCAAAAACTCATGTCCAAACCGAAACACTGGTGGATGAAACGGGTAAAAGGATGGAAACTATAGAGGATACCGTAAGGCTCTTGATGAAAACTCATTTTCCGACTGGTAATACTGGACCAACAGAGGAACAGTTACAGAATGAAAATGTATTGCATCAAGTACCTATTACGGATATAACAGATGGCATGGTTAAAGAAGCGATAAAAAGTTTCTCTCCCTTTAAGGCTGCGGGACCGGATGGAATATTTCCAGCACTTCTGCAGAATGAGGTGGATCTGGTATCAACTCATCTGGCTGGAGTGTTCACTGCATGCCTAACCCATTCGTATACCCCAAAAAACTGGCAGGAATCAAGGATAGTCTTCATACCAAAGCTTGGCAAGGCGAGTTGCACGACCCCAAAGGCTTATCGACCCATTAGCCTTACTTCTTTCCTGTTAAAAACAATGGAGCGAATAATTGATGACATGGTCAAAGGTAAAATAGTGGATGACAGGCTAAAATTCAAACAACACGCCTATGTCAAAGGAAGATCAGTGGAAACAGCTCTGCACGAGGTAGTGCACCACATAGAAGAGTCCTTCAGTAAAGAAATGTATACACTTGCTGTTTGCATAGACATTGAGGGCGCATTTAACAATGTACAGACCGATACACTTATCCAGTCCTTAGACGCGTTTCAAGTTGACCGGGCGCTTAAAAACTGGATCAAAAATATGCTAAGGAATAGGTGGATTATTTGTGGGTCATATGACGTAAAAATTAGAGACAAGGTAAATCGTGGTATACCTCAGGGGGGGCATTTTATCGCCTCTTCTATGGGTTACGACGATACACAGTCTCCTAAAAGCCCTCACCAATGAAGGACTTAAACCAGTCTGTTATGCAGACGACGTTGTAATACTTCTAAGGGGCTTTCATCCAAATCTATTATGCAGAAGAGCTGAAGAGGCACTTAACATAGCATATAACTGGGCACAACCAAGGGGATTAAATGTTAACCCAGACAAAACAGAAATATGTCTATTTACAAGGAAAACGAAGATCCCACGTTTTACCCCGCCTCGATTCCTGAATAAGACAATTGCTATAACTAAAAAGGTAAAATACTTGGGAGTAATCTTGGATCAGAAACTGTACTGGAAAGATCATCTTGAAGAAAGAGTTACAAAGGCACACAGATGTTGGTCGTTGTGCAGAAGAGCTATAGGTTTAAAATGGGGACTACGTCCAAATATGACTCACTGGCTTTACATGAGCGTGATTAGACCAATAATCACCTACGCCTCTGTAGTGTGGTGGACATCAATGGACAAGAATTGCAACGTAATACCTTTGCAAAAAATTCAACGTATGTGCTGTCTAGGCATAAGCGGTGCATTTAGAACTGCACCAACAAAAGCGTTGGAGACTATACTGCACATCCAACCAATAGACATCCGTATAAAGTATGAGGCAGCCCTCACAGCAAGACGCCTACAAGTGAAGGGTGAATGGATAAATCGAGACCACAAGTCGTACCATCAGAAGATTTTAGAATATCTAGGTGGTCACATTCAAACGCCAGAAATCTCGGACCGCATTCCTGAAGTGCGGCTTACAGCTACCTGTGATACGTTTGTGCCAGACAGACGCTCCTGGGAAAATGGAACTTTGGCCCATGTGCCAGTGGGAACCAGCTGCTACACGGATGGGTCTAAGCGAGGAGGAAGGACGGGTTTGGGACTTTTTATTGATGAACCAGAAGTCGAACTTCACTTCCGCCTCCCTGACCAATCACGGAGTGTGTGAACTGGCTCAGTAACACGACAAAGCCTAAATATGCCAACATCTTCACAGATAGCCAAATGGCGATTCAAGCAATAACATCGAAAAAGGGTCAAATCCAGAACTGTGTTGGACTTTAAAAGAACGATAAATGATTACTCAGCCCATGGTCAATTGCGTATTTGCTGGGTACCAGGACACAACGGAGTGATTGGAAATGAACGGGCAAACAACTTGGCTTCAAAGGGCAGAGAACTTCGAGTAATAAACTTAAAAAATTGGAAACCTTTCGAAGCCACGAAAAATGAGTTGAAGCACTGGGCAGTGATGGCTCATAAAACTATGTGGAATAGCGCAACAGTAGGAGCAACTGCAAAGATACTGTGGGGTGACCGAAATGAAAAGAAAACACGAAGTCTTCTGAAACTAAACAAGATCTATATTAGTAAGATGATGAGTGTTCTAACGGGACACTCAAGCTTACAAGCACATCTTCATCGCATAGGACTAGCAGGAAACGACGAATGCAGGGCATGCAGAGAAAACATCGAAACGATGGAACATTTTCTGTGTCACTGCCCGGCCTTCACACATGCAAGATCCCAACATTTCGGGTCCGACATATTACCAGACTTGACTCATCTCAGAGAATATGACTGGAAGATACTGAGAAAATTCGTGTTTAGTACCGATTTTCTGTAACTCGTGAGGTATAAAAAGATCATAAATAAGGAGCGCACAACAGGTCGAACCACTGGCTTAAGTGTATGTCCATGGACATGAGACGTTTAAACGTCTCCTCTCTTCAACCTAACCTAACCTAATTGTTATCAGATTAAATTAAATGTAAGCACTGGTATTAAATTTATAAGCTGTTTGTATGGGAGGTACCAAAAGGGGCGTGTCAATGACGCCCATTTTTCAGGCAATATAAAATCATTACATTGTACAAAATTTAATGTTTTTGTATTCACTGATATTAAAGTTATAAGCTGTTAACTTTTGGTTGCAAAATAGTCCATTTGTTTGGGAGGTACCAAAAGGGGCATTCTAAAGAGGCCCATTTTTCACTGAACTGTAAGTACTATAAAACCATTATGCTGTACAAAATTGCAAGTATTTGTATGCACTAATATTAAAGCTATAATCCATTTGTGTGGGACGTACCAAAAGGAGAGTGGCAATTTCTTGAGGTGATAGCGACTAATAAACTAATATATGTGTGGAATTTCAGAAGATTAGAGTAAGTAGTATAAAAGTTATTAAATAATCAATATTTCACTAATTGTTAACTCTTTGTGGGGGAGGTACTAAAATGAGTTGGCCAATATGGCCCATCTACTCACATAGCCGGAGATAGAGAAAAATATTACGGCATACCAAAATTGAAGTCAATCGGTTATTTCTTTGAGAGTTGTCGTGCGCACCAGCCAGCAGACAGACGGACAAATTTTGCTCAAATGACTTAAAATGTCCGAAAACTGATTTCCGCCGCACATACTTGGGGTCTTAGGTCACTCCTTCGATGTGTTACACTATCGACTCGTAGCAAATGATAAACTATACCCACCTCTCTAAAGTGAGGGGATAATAACTTAGCTCTCCATACAAATTAAGCAATTATTGTGAAATGAAAACACACCTAGTATTATTTATCTTCACTTGATATAAGAAGAATAAGATGGAATAAAAACAACACGTTTACAGAGCTTTCAGAAAACAGTTGTGAAAGTGATAATTTATTAAATATATTACTATATTTGTTCCAGCTTCCTTCCGACTATGGTTAACTAGTTATCCCACACCTCAGTTTCCTGTAGCTTTACTGCAAAACGGTGTTAAAATGACCAATGAACCACCGACGGGTCTGAAAGAGAATATAATGCGTTCCTACAATTCAGAGCCGATAAATGATCCCACATTCTATACTGGCGTAGCCAAACAGGATCGAGCATTTACACGATTGCTATTTGGTATATGCTTCTTCCATGCCGTGGTACAGGAAAGACGCAAATATGGTCCGTTGGGTTGGAATATAGCATATGGATTCAATGAATCCGATTTGCAGATATCGGTGCTGCAATTGAGTGTACGTCTTCCAAACCTGAATTTTATCCATTTACGATCAATTATTGGCAATTTGAAATTTCTTAATTTCAGATGCTATTAAATCAATACGAAAAAGTACCCTATGATGCTATAGGTTATCTAACCGCAGAATGTAATTATGGTGGTCGTGTGACGGACACCTGGGATCGTAGAGCTATAGTCACCATTCTGGGAGATTATGTTAATGATGAAGTAGTCAGCGATAACCGTTATAAATTCGCCACTGATGAGCGCTTTACAGTGCCACGCAAAACTGAACATCGCGAAATTTTACGCTATGTCGATGAGAATTTCCCCAGTTTAGCGGCTCCAGATGTTTATGGTCTACACGCGAACTCGGGCATTACTCGTGATTTACAAACTACCAAAACGCTAATGGACTCAATGATTCTGATACTGGGCAGCGAGGTGACTTCAGGTGATGGGGGAGTCCAAAGTGCCGATCGGCAGCTATTGGAGACGGTGAAGCAAATTGTAGATGATATGCCGGCGAATATGGATGTCGAAGGGGCCACGAAGAAATATCCTGTGGACTATAACGAATCTATGAATACTGTCATAACACAAGAAATGGATAGATTTCTTAAGTTGCAATTGGAAATACGTGCCTCTTGTCGGGATATAGAAAATGCTACACATGGTATTATTGTCATGACACCAGAGCTGGAGGGTGTCATCAGTGCTATTAAATTGAATCGCATCCCTGCCAAATGGATGAAGAAATCCTATCCGAGCTTAAAGCCATTGGCGTCCTATATTAAAGATTTGTTTCAAAGACTTAATTGGCTGCATCACTGGTAAGTAATACGAATTGTATGATATACTCGTACATAATTACATATGTATCCCCGTTTCGATTTTCTATTCAATTTCAGGCACCAACACAACAAACCACCCACATTTTGGATATCTGGTTTCTTTTTCACTCAAGCCTTTCTAACCGGGGCAATGCAAAATTATGCCCGCAAATATAAAATACCCATAGACACATTGACATTTGACCACAAAGTTCTTGACGTCAGTAGCATGGAACAGCCACCGGACGATGGTGTTTATATAAATGGTGTCTTCCTGGAGGGAGCTCGTTGGAACTGGGAACAACAAGTCCTAGATGAACAATTGCCCAAGGTTTTGATGTATGCCATGCCTGCCATCTACTTAATGCCAACAACACTTAGCGATCTCAAGGAGGGCACACGCTATAAAAGTCCTTTGTATAAGACGGCCGAACGTAAAGGAACTCTGTCGACCACAGGTCATTCGACAAACTATGTGATACCGGTATTTTTAAATACACATGTCAAAGCCTCACATTGGGTCAAGCGAAGCGCCGCATTGATATGTCAAACCAGTGATTAAGAGGGAAGACCCGCAATGCATTTCTATTTATAATATAACATTTTATTAATCCAATTTATTTTATAAATTCATAAATAAATCCTATCTATATATATAAAATTGTTGCGTGACTGGCTGACTGACTGATTGACTGACTGATCATCGCCCAGGCCAAACGGCTGAAGCTAGAATCATGAAATTTGGTGGGAGGGTAGTCCTTGGGACGTAGACGAGCAATAAGGCGGGATTTTTCGAAATTCGTACTATTAGCCGCACAATGGGACAAAAAGGGATAAATATGGTACCACCGCCAAATCTAAACGAAATGAGCTAGAATCTTGAAATTTGGTATGAGGGTAGCCCTTAGGAGGTAGACTCAGAAATTGGCAGGATTTTTCGAAATTCGAACATTTACGCACACAGTGGGGTAAAAAGTGATAAATGTGGTACATCAGCCAAATCCAAATGGCAAGAGCTAGAATCGTGAAATATTGTGTGATGTTTGCCCTTATGAAGTAGACTCTGAAATTGGCAGGATTTTTCGTAATTCGAACATTTACGAACACAGTGGGGTAAAAAGGGAAAAATGGGATAAATGTAGTACAACAGCCAAATTCAAATGGCAAGAGCTAGAATCGTGAAATTTGTTGTGAGGGTAGCTCTTATGAGGTAGACTCTGAAATTGACAGGATTTTTCGAAATTGGAACATTTACGTACACAGTGGGGTAAAAAGGGAAAAATGTTGTACAACAGCCAAATCCAAATGGCAAGACCTAGAATCCTGAAATTTGGTGTGAGAGTAGCTCTTGGGACGTAAAGAAGAACAAGGAGTGATTTTTTTAAAAAAAATTAGAGGCACAGTGGGACAGAAAGGTATAAATATGGTACCACCGCCAAATTTTAAGCCTAATATTAGAATGGTGAAAATTGAAGCGAGGGTTGTCTTTATGACAACTGATCGGGGTATTAAGTTTTTTTTGTATTCGTAGTTTTCGGGGCACAGTGGGGCAAAAAGTGTAAAATATAGTACAGTGGCTTAAAAATGTCAAACATGGATCAATGGTTCCAGGGTAACTTTTGGAACATAAAATAGAGATTGGAAGTGATTCTTAGTAATTCTAACTTTAAGAGGCACAGTGGGACACGACGGGTTAATTATGGAGCATGGGGGAAAAAAGAACAGTCTGCCAAAATTGGTACTTAAACATGAGATATGAAGAGAGTATATGGTTTTAGGAGCACTGTGGTCAAAAACGGTTTAATAGTGGAGTGGAGAATATATGATTAAATATGTTACAGTCGGGGAAAAAGGTTTAAGTACGCTAGCGTGGAGACACATTTTAAATACGAGTACGGTACATTGAGACAAAAATTAGTTAAATAAGGAACAGTGGGTAAACATTTTGTACAGTGAGATAAAGAGTTGAATGGGGCACAGTTGTTCAAAAAGGGTTAACTATGGTACAGTAGGGTAAAAATAGTTATATGTATATGGTAAAGTGGGACAAATGGGTTAAAAATGGTACAGTGGGGCAAAAAGCGTTAACTATTGAACAGTGGGGCAAAAATGTATTTACTATGATACAGTGGGGCAAAAAGGGTTAAATATGGTACAGTGTGACAAAAATGGGTAACAATACAGTACAGTGGGGCATAACTGTGTTAAATATTGTACAGTGGAGCACAGAGGGTTAAATATGGTACAGTGGGGCAAAAACTGTTAAATACGGTACAGTGAGACAAAGCGTTTAATATGACACAGTGGGGCAAAAAGGGTTAACTATGGTACATGGTAACGTGGGACAAAATGGGTTAAATATGGTACAGTGGGGCAAAAACTGTTAAATACGGTACAGTGAGACAAAGCGTTTAATATGACACAGTGGGGCAAAAAGGGTTAACTATGGTACATGGTAACCTGGGACAAAATGGGTTAAATATGGTACAGTGGGGCAAAAAGCTTTAACAATAGAACAGTGGGAAAAATGTGTTAGCTATGGTACAGTGGGACACAAATGGTTAAATATGGTACAGTATGACAAAAATGGTTACAGTGGGCACAAAAAGTAAAATATGGTAACGTGTAACAAAATGGGTTAAAAATGGTACAGTGGGGCAAAAAGCGTTAACTATGGAACAGTGGGCAAAAATTTATTTACTATGATACAGTGGGGCAAAAAGGGTTAAATATGGTACAGTGTGACAAAAATGGTTAACTATACAGTACTGTGGGGCATAACTGCGTTAAATGTTGTACAGTGGAGCAAAGAGGGTTAAATATGGTACTGTGGGGCAAAAGCTGTTAAACATGGTACAGTGAAACAAAGGGTTTAATATGACACAGTGGGGCAAAAAGGGTTAACTATAGTACAGTGGGGCACAATTAGTTGAATATGGTAACGTGGGACAAAATGGGTTAAATATGGTACAGTGGGGCAAAAAGCTTTAACTATGGAACAGTGGGGGAAAAATGTGTTAGAATGGTACAGTGGGACACAAATGGTTAATTATGGTACAGTATGATAAAAATGGTAACAGTGGGCACAAATAGTAAAATATGGTAACGTGGAACAAAATGGGTTAAGTATGGGAAAGTGGGGCAAAAAGCGTTTACTATGGAACAGTGGGGCAAAAATGTGTTATGGCACAGTGGGGCAAAAATGGTTAAATATAGTGGACAAAATATAGTAGGACAAAAAGGTGTTAAATTTGATTCAGTGGACCCAAAAGGTTAAATATAGCACAGTGGGTCAAAAGGCGTACATTTAGTACAGTGGGTAAAAATATGGATGCAGGGAGAGAGGGTAAGTTAAATATGAAATAAGAATGTTTTTTTTTCTAAATGTATGCTTTTAGTAGCACTGTGGTGCAAAAAGGTTAAAATTATGATGCACTGCAATTATGTAGCACTGTGGTGCAAAAAGGTTAAAATTATGATGCAGTTGGGGCAACCTAAATTTTTTCAACATGTTACAGAGGGGAAAAAATGTGTTAAATATGGTTTAGTGGAGCAAAAAGGGTTAAATATGGTACGGTGAAGCAAAATAGATAAATTCGGTCAAATGGTTAAATGTGATAAGTGGGGAAAAAAGGGAACAAAATAGTCCCAAATATGTATAAAAATTCGTACTTTAGAAGCAGAGTGTAATAAAACGTGTTTAATATGGAACAGTGGTGCAAAAGGTGTTGAATGTGGTCCCTGAGTGCAAAGGTAGATCTTACAGCATAAGCCAAAGCTAAGAAATTGTTTTTCCAAATTGGTTCTTCTACTTAAACCGTGGGGGAAAACAAGTTTAATAAATGGCACAGATAGGGTACAAAAATGTTGAAATACGCCCTAAGCTTGCGAATTTGGATCTTGAAATATCAATTATCATTTTAAAATATTGTATAATCGTGCAAAATTGGTTAATTATGACACAGAAAAGGTTAAATGTGGCAATTCACTTTAGATTTTTAAATTCGTACCTTTATAGACACAGTTGGACAAACATGGTTTTATATTGTAGCAGGGTGTGAATGTAGTTATTGCAATATAAACTAGGGGAAAGTTGCTAACGTATAAACCAAAAAAAATTTTCAACGTTCAGAGGTGCAGTGGGAAAAGGGATAAATATTGTACCATGATGTCAGGGTAACTCTTGGAACACACACTAGAAATGAAACGAGGGTTCGTATTTTATATATAAAAGTAATCAAATCTTCTTCATTTTGCACCATATGTAATAATCATTTAATTTTGAATGAAAGAGGTATAGATATTTTACAGTACCCTAAACAGAAAATAGATAAAAGATGGGGGCTGCGAAGCGCACCGGGTAAGCTAGTTAATATTATAAAATCGTTTGTTTGGCTGTTGCCGCATTACACCTAGACGGCTGAACCGATTTTCTTAAAACATGTTGAACACATAGACCAATACACGGAAATTAAAATATTGTATTTTCCGCCAAGTGATATTTGTCCACTTCACCGCTGAGGCTCCTGTTAGAGCTAGAAAGCTGACATCATGCACACGATTGTTGTATAAATCACGGACTATGCACAAATTCGGGTTTTGGGGCGTGGTCAGTTTTTTGGCTACCAAAAACTTTAATATCATTTTTGTTCTTTCAGAAGCCTCTTATGCTCGTAAGATAGCAAGTTAAAACTTTTACAAATGAAGTACTATAAACGATAAATATATGCGCAAAAAATAATTCTAACTGTGGTCAGTGTAGCAGTGACCACAATAATTTTCATTGTTATATTGATTTTACATGTTCCTTCTAGAATTTAAAAATGTATATGTACATACTAACCTCAAATGAGATGCGAAAACAACTATTTGATGTCCAGCCTACGGTCAAACCTGGCATGAATCCACGTTTTGAAATTTCCGAAGCCTTTTCAAAATACATCATTCACCACTTATTGTGTTAAAATATCTAACGTTGTAAATTCGGTAAATTCTCAGACTTTGGTTAGTGTAGCAGTGATCAAAGCAATATCCACTCTTTCACTTCTTTAAATGTCCCTTAAGAGCTATGAGCCCACATATGTATGTACATTAGACTGGTCGCAGCTTGCATGGGATTTTATTTTTTTTTTAATTTTTGGTATGTGCGCTGTCCAAAATATGAGGTTTGCTGTCAAAAATGTCGTCTTCATTTTTTAGCTCGATCCGACGGTGCCTTCTGGTGCCAAAAGTACCCGATATTATGAAAAAACGCACATTTGGCCCTATTTTTATTGTGTTTTTAAAGCTATTCGGTAGAAAGGTGGTATTCATTGGACAAAACACAATTTTAATTATCTAATAAGTATTTTTATACTGAAATTATTGTTAAAGCTTTAAAAATTGCCACTCGTATGGAAATGTTAGCATTGCAGTTCCTATTGCGCTTAATATTGTGCATAATATTGCATAAAAAATGTTTTATATATTTCACATGTCAGAAAATTATCAAAATTTTTTGCGAAACACAAATAGTGAAGAAACACCGCTCTTAATAAGTCCTGATTCACACGAGGCAATATTTTCCAAGCAATTATCAAAGTTTGTAGGAGAGAGAGGCAGGCGGAAAGAGCTCTCTGCCTCACTCTCCTACAAACTTTGACAATTGCTTAGAAATTGCCTCGTGTGAATCAGTACTAACATCGATGTACGAAAGAATCGATGTTTCCATGACAAACATCGATATTCGAATTGATACTTTCGATCATTAGTTTATAAAAGGGGGTTCCTCTTATTAATACACATATCACGGTGTGACTTGACAGAAAGTGTCAATTAGTTTTGCTGATATTCTGTTCTAATCGTTGACGTGATAAGTCGTGCAAATTAATAACAAATAAATAGTATATAGTGAAATCTTCGTGTTTGAAGTATGACTTCTAAGAATACAGTGATTAAAAAGAAAAACTTACGCTCTGACCAAGATATTTATTTAGTGGGCAAATGTGCAAATGCTATTTTGGGAGCCAAACTACCTTCGATTAAGCAGGTGCTTCAATTACTTTTTTACAAAATGCGGGTTGAACATAAGACATTGTTAAGTAGTATGAAAGGTACTATTGCCGTTACACTGGAATTTTGGAAAAGGGCACACATTCCAACGATTCATGAGACAAGTTGTATGCGGAAATTGAAAAAAATATATGCAAAATGGAGACAAATACAAAAGAATTGTGGAAACCCATATGAAAAATATAGAAAACAAGAACAGGATTTTCGTGATGAAATAGAAAATTTTATTTTTGATATCGCAACGCAAAAAATTAAAATAAAAGAAGACAAAGATTTTTTGGTGCTTCAAAGAAAGAGAGGTCGCCCAGGAATAATGCATGGTCTGGATACAATTCTCCTGAAAAAAAGAAAACGTAAAGAGAAGCGATTGGAAGAAGAAAGTAATCGTGTTGCAAAGAATAAATCTCAAGGTATTATTTATTATTTATTTATTATATTTATACTGTTTCTGTAAAAAACATCGTTGGAAAATAATTTTAGCTGAATTAGGCACGATGATTGCAGATGACATAGAAGCCGAAGATGTTGAACTAAGTCATGCAATTGACCCCCAAAATGTCTCGGATGAGAATGTGTTCGAAAATATGAATACAACACAGACTCAATCTCGCGGTACTATTCAATTTATTGATGACATAATGCTAGCAAGCATGGACAAATGCAAGCTTTCTACAAGACATGCTATGCATATTGTAACTGCCACTGCTGCTGCCATTTTAAATAAAGTAAAAAACGTTGCTACTGCTTCTACAGCAATAAATTTGGAAGATCTGGTATTAAATCGAACAACGATTCATTCAATGCGAAGAGACTACCGTAGAAGACAAGCTAAGCGGATTACCGATGAATTCAATGTAGTTGATTTAATATTAAATTTTAAAATTAGTTTAATGTATTTTATTTGTTACAGATTCCTGATGTATTTGTTCTGCACTGGGACGGCAAACTCCTTCCAGACATAAAAGGAATAGAAAAACAAGATCGACTGTCTCTCGTTGTAACCAGTGGAAACATGGAAAAGTTACTGGGTATACCAAAAATAGAAAATTCTTCCGGGGAAAATATAGCTGAAGCCACCTTAAAGATTTTGCGACACTGGGCACTTGATGGATTGGTAGAAATTGTATCTTTTGACACCACAGCCACTAACACTGGGATTAATAACGGCGCAGCATATTTACTCGAAAAAAAGTTGGGACGAAAACTACTTTTTCTTCCATGTCGCCACCATATCAGCGAATTGGTAGTAAGGTCAGTGTTTGAACTGAATTTTGGAAAAACTTCCGGACCTGAAGTTGTTCTCTTCAACCGATTTGCTATGTATTGGAAAAACATTGCAGCTAGCAACTTCAAAAAAGGGACATTGGACGAAGAAGTTCTACGGAATTTAACATCATCCCAGTTGGAATACGTAAAGAATTTTTGCCTGAATGCGTTAAAATATCATTACGTACGTGCGGACTATAAAGAGTTGCTTCAGTTAACACTACATTTTATTGGAGAGTATGTGCCAAATTTTACTCAGTTTCGTTTACCTGGTGCAACATCACGTGCACGATTTATGTCAAAGTGCATTTATTGCTTGAAAATTTTTTTGTTTCGCGGGCAATTCAAAATGACGGCGGCGGAATTGAAAAGTCTTCGCAGTACTTGTTTATTCCTGGTAGTTATTTATGTTCCTTATTGGTTCCGATGTGTGAATGCTATTGAAGCGCCGAAGCAAGACCTTGATATTATACAAAACGTTGTTTCTTATTTCGACAAAGAAGTTTGCACCACATTGTTGCAAAAACTAAGAAACCATTTGTGGTATTTAGCAGAAGAAACAGTTGGCCTTTCATTTTTTGATGAAAGTTTACCATTGGAAGTAAAAAAGAAAATGGTCCAAAAACTTGACATCGATAATGAAGACGAAGACGAAAATAATGAAGAAGTATCGAAAAGAATTGTTGTAACAATGGAAGAAATGTTTTCTTACATTACAAAAGATATCTCGTTTTTCGTTTCTTCGCGGACAAAGAGATTTTTTACTCGATTATCTATAGATGTATCATTTTTACAATTCGACCCATCAGAATGGCAGGAAAGAGAAGATTATTGTGCTGGCAAAAGACTTATAACGGACTTCAATCGCTCTTTGACCTACGATGAGGAAGATAAACAGTTCCTACTTCAAGTTGTTGAGCACTATCGTCAATTATATCCATCTCACAACAAATTCGCACTCATGAATTAATAACAAAAACTATAAATTAATAACCAATTTCTTATCTTTAAATTAAATAAAATACCTTTTTATCCAATGTATTCTATCTTTCTACCGAATAGCTATAAAAATCAACAAAAATAGGGCTAATTGAGTGTTTTTTCATAATATCGGGTACTTTGAGCCCCACTAGGCACCAGAAGGCATCGACGGATCGAGTCAAAAAATGAAGACCGCATTTATGACAGCAAACCTCATATTTTAGACAGCGCACATATATGAATTGAAGAAAAAAAAATTTTGCGACCAGTCTAATGTACATACATATATATCAACAAAAAAAAATTAATTCAGTTTTTGATGGATTTCGGTACACTGCATCAAAACACACATCCTGACAAATTTTTAGCGACCTACACTAGAAAATGCCGAATTTATTAACGAAATTCAAAAGGGTCTAACCACAATTATTTCTTTTTTCATAGTTAAAAATTCCTATTTCACGCAATTTTCACAAACCATTTATAAATCATGTTTGTGTGAATATATATATGCGTCATTGTGTTCAGGTATTATCCTGAAAATCCCGTTTTTCTAACGACAACATTTTTCATTTTATTTAGTTTTTTGCTTCTCCTGTAAAATTTTAAAATATGATGATAGATAGGCCCTTCTCTGTGTCACTGTCCGGCTTTCACACATACAAGATCCCAACATTTCGGGTCCGACATATTACCAGACTTGACTCATCTCAGAGAATATGACTGGAAGATACTGAGAAAATTCGTGTCTAGTACCGATTTTCTGTAACTCGTGAGGTATAAAAAGATCATAAGTAAGGAGCGCACAACAGGCCGATCCACTAGCTTAATTGTATGTACATGCTAATTTAAGCCATAAATACCACATTTTTATACCCTACACCACACTGTGATACAGGGTATTATGACTTTGTGCATTTGTTTGTAACGCCCAAAGGGAGAAAAGATAGACCTATGGTGTATTATACCAATAGACTTGAAATCACTTTCTGTGATCCTGTCTGTCTGTCCATGTATTTTTGTAATCAAAGTGAAGGTTGTATTTATGGTCCGTTTGTGATAAAATTTAGCACTGCGCTCTTTTTTGGCCCATGGACGATCCCTACTGAAATTGGTCAAAATCGGTTCTGATTTAGATATAGCCCCCATAAATAAAGTGTTTTTCAACAGGGACGCTACAAAAGTAGACCGACAGGGACAGCAAACGACGCCATTTTTTTGCCGCTCTTTTGACATTTCTCTTCAGTAAGGATTGCCATTTCATGATGGAAAGATATACGAGCCAACAACGAGTCGAAATTATTAATATTTACTTCCGAAATTCGGAGTCAGTGGCCTCAACGTTAAGAGCGCGAAAAATCGAAAAATCATCTTCAGCGATGAGGCTCATTTCTGGCTGAATGGCTTCGTCAATAAACAAAATATGCGTTATTGGTCAAACAGCAATCCACACGTACTCCATGAGTCATCATTGCATCCCGAAAAAATTACGGTTTGGTGCGGTTTATGGGCCGGCGGCGTCATTGGGCCGTACTTCTTCCGTGATGATCAAGACCGGCACGTTACTGTGAATGGGAATCGCTACCGTTCAATGATAACCGCATATTTTTGGCCCCAATTGGATGATATGGACTTGGAGGACATGTGGTTCCGACAGGACGGCGCCACAAGCCACACAGCGAATGCCACAATCAATTTATTGGAAACCAAGTTTGGAGAACGTGTTATCTCACGAAATGGTCCAGTCGATTGGCCGCCTCGGTCGTGCGATTTGACGCCGTTAGACTATTTCCTGTGGGGCTACGTCAAGTCTATGGTCTATGCCAACAAGCCAGCGACGATTGATGAACTTCGTACGAATATCGAACGTGAAGTTGCAGCAGTATCGGCCGATTTATGCTTGAAAACCGTCGAAAATTGGGTTCAGCGTCTGGACTTCTGCACATTTAGAACATTTTGTACCACCGATAAACGTTGCTTTGGTCCAAGGTAGCTTCACCATATGCCACAGTCAACATTCGGAATGCGTCAGCGCACTTTATTTTGTTTTTCACACAAAATTTGATGCAGATTCTTTGATCCATTTTCTGAAATAAAGTGTCCGCCAAATAACTTTTTTTTTTAAAACATTGCGCAAAACTTCGAGTGTAAGCTACACTGTACTCGGCTGTGTGGCACGTAGCGCCGTCCTGTTGAAACCAAATGTTGTCAATATCCTCCTCTTCAATTTTTGTGAACAAAAATTCGTTCAACATGGCCCGATAACGATCGCCATTGACTGTAACGGCCACTCCTTGCTCATGGCCTAATTATGCCTCTGGACCAAAATCCGCACCAAACAGTGACTCGTTTTGGGTGTATCGGCTTTTCGATGTATGCGTGCGGGTTTTCTGTGCCCCAAATGCGACAATATTGCTTGTTTACATACCCGCCAAGATCAAAATGAGCTTCATCTGAAAAGATGATTTTTTTTTGGCAAAATCTGCATCTTCTGTAAGTCGATCGCTCCCAGCGTTGTTCAAGCGTATACACAACCATATTCGTTCAGCGGAAGGATAAAACTAATTATCTGTCAAATCAGACATGAGCTAAGAGTTACCATTCACGAAATAAGCACTAGTTGAAAGAAAACGTTAGATAGCGGACCCTTTAGATAAAAATCGAAGACAAGTTAAAACACATCCAAGCACAAAAGCTGTCAAAAATTAACTAAACATTCAAAATGGCCGACCTTGTCAGCATAAGTAAGGGACATGAAGTACCAACATAACGCTACAAAAATATCAAAAATCAAAAACACGTAGCCCGCGGTAATTAAAAATTCCCGATATTTATTTAACATACCTCGTATGTTACACCCGATTTGATATGTAAGCGCTGTAGAAGTCGTATTTTATATCCGATAAGAACGAAATTCGGCAGAGAGTTTTCTTATTAAATGAATGCAAACTATAAAATTCTGGGAAATTCAGTTCAGATTTAGATATAGCCCCCAAATATATGTTTCACCTGATTTGACATGTAAGCGACGTAGAAACCGTGTTTTTTATCCGATCAGTACGAAATTCGCCAGAGGAAGTTTTCTTATTACATGTATACGTACGAGTACATATTCAGTCTTATTGTTCGTTTGTATTTATAAAATTGCACTGAAACGTAATAGATTCATCCGATGAAGAGTATTTCGATTTACCAAGTTTGATAAATGCCATTATTAAACAAGTAAGAAAGTTCAGTCGGGTAAACCGACTTACGAATCCCCTCGCCTTCAGTCCCAAAAAATACTAGTAAATTTTGTTGCTTTATTATTATTAATGAAAATTTTATTTAATAACTTTAATTAAGACTATAATAACTTTTATTTTACATTTATTGTACTTTATTAACACTGGTGGAACTATTTATATTTAAACTTTTTGTTAGTCAGGTTTTATTATATCATGTGAGTGCGATTCTTGTTTTTTTTAACATATAAACGAAATATATCATGTTTAAAGAAGAATAAATGAAATAGACCTTTTTTCAGAAACTGTACTGGAAAGATCATCTTGAAGAAAGAGTTACAAAGGCCCACAGATGTTGGTCGTTGTGCAGAAGAGCTATAGGTTCAAAATGGGGACTACGTCCAAATATGACACCCTGGCTTTACAAGAGCGTGATTAGACCAATAATAACCTACGCCTCTGTAGTTTGGTGGACATCAATGGACAAAAAGTACAACGTAATACCATTGCAAAAAGTGCAACGTATGTGCTGTCTAGGCATAAGCGGAGCAATTAGAACCGCACCAACAAGAGCGTTGGAGACTATACTGCACATCCAACCAATAGATATCCGTATAAAGTATGAGGCAGCCCTCGCAGCAAGACGTCTACAAGTGATGGGTGACTGGATAAATCGAGACCACAAGTTGTACCATCAAAAGATATTACAATCACTGGTCGGTCATATTCAAACAACGGAAATCTCCGACCGCATTCCTGAAGTGCGGCTTACAGCTACCTGTGAATCGTTCGTGCCAGACAGACGCTCCTGGGAAAACGGAACACTAGCTCATGCGCCAGTGGGAACCAGCTGCTACACTGATGGGTCCAGGCTAGGAGGAAGGACGGGTCTGGGACTTTTTATTGATGAACCAGAAGTCGAACTTCACTTTCGCCTCCCTGACCATAACACGGTATTTCAAGCAGAAGTTCGAGCAATCACGGAGTGTGTGAACTGGCTCAGTAACACGACAAAGCCTAAATATGCCAACATCTTCACAGATAGCCAAATGACGTTTAATGCAATAACATCGGAAGGGGTCAAATCCAGAACTGTGATGGACTCTAAAAGAACAGGACACAACGGAGTGATTGGAAATGAACGGGCAAACTGCTTGGCTTCAAAGGGCAGAGAACTTCGAGTAATAAACTTGGCGGTTATGGCTCACAAAACTGTGTGGAATATCGCAACAGTAGGAGCAACTGAAAAGAAAACAGGAAGTTTGCTGAAACTAAACAAGATCGAGATTAGTTAGATGATGAGTGCTCTAACGGGACACTCAAGCCTTCAAGCACATTTTCATGGCATAGGACTAGTAGGAAACGACTAATGCAGGGCATGCAGAGAAAACATCGAAACGATGGAACATTTTCTGTGTCATTGCCCGGTTTTCACACATGCAAGATCCCAACATTTTGGGCCCGACATATTACCAGACTTGACACATCTCAGAGGATATGACTGGAAGATATTGAGAAAATGCGTGTCTAGTAAAAAGATCTCAAATAAGGAGCGCACAACAGGCCGAACCACTGGCTTACGTGTATGTCCATGAACATGAGACGTTTAAACGTCTCCTCTCTTCAACCTAACCTAACCTTTTAGAAATGATATTTCGCGTATTATTAAAAATACATTTTTGAACTTGATATCCGTTTCCTTTGAGTGGTGCTTGTTTTCAGCTTTGTCATTATAACATCAGCGTATGTATCATTTATGTTGTTTATTTTTTAACCATTTATATTTTTGAGATATATTACGAGTATGAATACAACAATTCATCATTATTAGTTTAAATTATAAGAGTGATTTTATGCATATTTTAAAAATGAATACTTTAAATTTCTTTCAAATTTGTCCATGGATTGAATCTGGAATGGTAAAGCTATGTCCCTATGTTCCAGAAACTTTGAGAAACTTAATCAAACAGTCGTAATTTCCTTTTAAATGGTCGAAAGATTACATCTTGAGTAGTAAAGTTAAGCTAATAAGATTTTTGATTCTAGATAAAAATTAGGTAGAGATACTTAATTTTAATAAAGTCAAAAGTGAAAAAGTTTTTAAAATTGATAGATGTTGTTGATAGATTAAATATTTCAAATAGAAAAGCTATGATATTCTTGGGTTCTAAAAACTTCGAAAATTTCTATCAAAATCAAATGAGTATTTAAGTTAAGCTCATAAGATTATTGATTTCCGAACTCCCAAAATATCAATCAAATTGACGATAGACTGAATCGTGAGTGGTAAAGCTATGCTAATCAAACTTTGGGTTGCGGAACCTACGAAAATTGCAATCAAATATTCAACAATTTCTTTAAAAATTTCGATAGATTGAATCTCGAGTGTGAAAAGAAGTAAAATAGATTATGGATATAGTATGCCCACAAGATCTTCGGTTTCCGAAAGTTCCAAAATGTCAATTCAAATTCTTCCAAAATTTTCGATAGATTGAATTATGTGTAGTTAAGCTAAACTAACAAGATTTTTGGTTTTGAATATCAATCAAATATTCGTCAATTTTTTTCGAAATTGACGATATATTAAATTTTGAGTGGTAAAGCTAAGCCAACAAGATTTTTGGTTTTGAATATCAATCAAATATTCGACAATTTCTTTCGAAATTGACGATAGATTGAATCTTGAGTGTGAGAAATAATAAATTAGATTATGGATTAATTATGCTCACAAGATCTTCGGTTTCCTAAAGTTCCAAAATGTCAATCAAATATTCGACAATTTGTTTCAAAATTGTCGATAAATTGAATTATGTTTAGTTAAGCTAAGCTCACAAGATTGTTGGTTTGAAATATCAATCAAATATTCGACAATTTCTTTCGAAATTGACGATAGATTGTATTTTGAGTGGTAAGCTATGCTAACCAGACTTTGGGTCAGAAACTTCGAGAATCAAATATTCCACAATTTTTCAAATTGTCGATATTTTGAATTTAAGTCACGTATGTTTCGGAAAATTGGAGAATTTTAATTTAAATTCAACAATTGTCTTCAGAATTGGGAATAGATTGAATCTTGATTAATAAAACTATACTATCAAGATTTTTGGTTCCAAATAGTTTTACAACTTGAATGAAGGATTCGACTATTTTTTTAAAAATTGTGTTACTAGCCTTTCGCTCCAAAAACGTTGAGAATTTCTATCAAATATTTGATAATTTCTTTCAAATTTGCGACCGATTAGATCTCGAATGTCAAGAAGAAAACAATAGATGGTGGATAAAGCTGTGTTTTTCAAGATCCATAATTTTAATAAAATATTCTACAATGCATGAAAAATTTTCGATATATGGGGTCATAAATGTTTAGAGGCTTAAAAATATATAACACTCAATGAAATATCACTTTATGTTAGGGCTATAAATTTATATAAATTTAAATTTTCGAATTTTAGTTTAATATTCAACAGTTGTTGATAAAATTTGCCTCGTGAATTAATTTCAAAACTCATTTTCATTATATCTTTTTGGTTGTTACAATTGCGCTTTAGTGGCAAACAAAACATTAGTTATTGTTTTATGACAATTAATTGAAACCATATTTTAAATGGGGAAAATGGAAAAAAGACAACGGATTTAAGAGCACAACGGTACGCACTGACAAAAATGGAATCATAATGTGTTTTTTGTTACTAAGTATTTATTCTTCTATGCATTGGAACGACAACATATTTATAATATCAGAAATTGGACTATAATTATAATTAATATTTATAATATAATTATATGTATATAATTATTATATATATGAATAATTACTAATTGAATTGTCTGATCAATCTAAAATAACATTTAAAATTACAACATATCTCCTCGATCTCGATTGGATTGACATCCATCCATCGATCCATGTTCTTATCCATTCATGCATCTACTCATTCATCCATTAACTCATTCATCCATGTACTCATCCGTCTACTTATCCACCCTTCTATCTATCGATACATCCATCTTACGTCGGGAAATGGATGAATGGAAAGGATGGAAGGGAGAATGGATGGAATGGATGGTGTTTATGTTCGCAACATTGTCGCGCAACTTCCCCAGCTTTTGCATCTCCTTCGTTGATTTTCAACCCTGGCGGGTTGAAGGAGAAGAAGCCTCTGCTACGACACTCCCAGGACGATATTCGCTTGTACGGATTGTGAGAGGGCTTCTCAGCGTCTGGTGCTCTCCTTCGACTCTCTAGGGACGAATTCGCTTAGAACGGATCCCAGCCAGCAATTGGAACATCATTTTGTCAAAAATCACCTTACTGAGTCTTATTCGATTACTTTTGATGATCAACAAATGATCAATCACTTGCGCACATGAAAAAAGACTTATAAATGAGCCGTGTTTATGCTTTAAATACAATAACAAAATACACAACGGTCATAAATAAATCATGCAGGTGTTTGAAATGTGATGTTTTGATTTTATTTTGAAAAGATCATTTACTCTTCTGGTAAAGGGCTTATGGTGGTGGTTATCGTGGTGCTTTTGTTTATAACGGGACAATTTGCTCTGTTATGCAAACAAGAGGTCAGCTAAAATTGAATTTTGAAATTTTCGTTTAGTTTTGTTCAAGTCGTCGTGCTAAGTGGAGTTAACTAGTGAGTTCAATAAAGTGAGTTAATATAAAAAAAGCAATGTCAGCCAAACAAATAAAAATATTAGCAAAAAAAGAAGCTGAAAAACTAATATCCCCAAAAAATAAAAAATTAAATTCTCAGAAGCAGGTAGCATCAAATGAAACACAGAATGAAACCAGTTTTCAGGACAACTTAAGTGATTCTGGTGACATCTTCTCATCCGATAGTGAAAATTAAAGTGAAGCAAACGATTTTGATTTGTGCGAAGGACTGGCTAAATGGGCTGTCCAAACTGACTTAAGTTTTATGGCAATTAATGCGCTTTTATTGTTGTTATTAAAGTGTAGTCTTAAAGTACCAAAATATGCTAGGACCCTTTTAAAACGCCTAGTTCTGTTATTGAGAGGAATGTTGGCGAAGGAACATATATTCACTACGGATTAAAAAACGGCTTAACTGATTTCTTGTTTAGAAATGATTGGAAATTATGCACTATAACCTTAGATTTCGGTTTTGATGGTCTACCTCTATTCAAAAGCAGCTCCAAACAAGTTTGGCCGATACTTTCTAGTGTTGTAGGAGCAAGATATGTTTTCCTTATTGGCGTATATGAAGGAACTTAAAACCCAAATTGCGCAAATGATTTTCTGCAAGAATTTATTGCAGAACTGAATATTCTCGTGCAAGAGGGATTCGTTTTTGTCGATAAGTTTTTCCATATTATAGTTCGCTGTTTTGTTATGGATGCACCGGCGATGTCCTTCATGTTGGGAACTAAAGGTCATAGTAGGTACTTTTCTTGTGGACGGTGTACACAAAAAGGCCAAATAGTAAAGCATCGTCTGATATTCCCTACAGAAATCGAGTCTACGCTTAGAACCAATGATTCCTTCAGAAATCGCGTTCAGTTGGAACATCATTCAAAGTTATCTATTTCACCATTAGAAAAACTGAACATACATATTAGGCGTGTTTTCGTTACACCATAAGTTTAATTTGTATGGGGAGCTAAGCACTTTTAAGCACTATTAGTTCCCGATGATGTTTGGTGCTTGTGTTCATGTCTTAATCGAGTATGATGTTGCCAGATTGGGCACCCTATATTTAGCAATATGGCATCCCATTTTTGGAGAGATTTTATCAATTATTGTGAATTAACGGGAAGAAGAAGAACAAAAATGGCAAATTATTTTAATATTTGCAAAAGAGTGTAAACAATTGAACATAGAATAGTAAATATATGTTTTATAAATACTTTTCACGAATTTTTTTGTTTGTTTCGCACTGTTCTTTCTTCGCAACTCATGACACCATTGCTACCAGATAGTGAAAATCCGCCACTTATTGCTTATGTGCCAGTTAGTGGAAGTCAGTTGTTTTCGTTGCAAAGTGCTAAACTAAAAGTGCTAGCTTGTAACGAAAACATGCCTATTGTATCTCAGTGTTCTTTAGATTACATGCACATTGCGTGCTTAAGCGCGGTACTATGTTAATTTTTCGCGTTGAAATCCCATATAAAAACAGAGTCGCGAAAAAAAACTGCGAAATGTTTTCGTTTGTGGTACTATGTTTATTTCAACGCGAAAAAGTAACATTTTGCGCCACCACAAATTTAACGCCGTTACAAATTGAACTCCGCCACAAATTTAATGCCGCCACCGTCACACTCCCATTTGTTTATATATATTTTTGTCCGCAAGAAACTCAAAATAAAATAATAATAAATTAAATTAAACTAATAAAGAATAATAAATTAAATTATCTTCCGAAATAAAGAAAAAGAATGCAAAGATGTGATAGGAAAAAAATATTATGTTTATGGAATAAACCAGAAGAGCGAAATTCCAATTGGATTGCAGTACAAAAGCAAACAAAATGTGCAAAACACTGGAAGGACATGTAACTAAATGTAATAATGTGGAATTTGTCTTGTAATTAGATATGTACATTTATGTTTGTATGTTTAGAACAATTGTGTGCAAAAGCCAGGAGAAACATTATGGACGGCTAACGCTACTAAAGCAGTAGGACAATGGAATTGGACAGTGCCTGTGATCTCGATTTGGAAATGGTTGTAAAGAACATACATAGTTAGTTGTTGCCAGCTATAGGAGTTGGAAGAAGATATTCCGTTTATGGATGGAAGTATAATATATAAAGGGTGTCCCAAGAAGAACGCAATTTTTAAATCTCGCAACATTCGAAGTGTCATTGTTTGACATTTGAATAATTGTTATTGTTTGTTAGTAGAAGGTACGAGGTTAGTAAAAACTGAAGCCAACTGACCATGGACAGCGAAGGGAGTTCGTTAATTGGGTATTGGAGAGACAACATGAAAATGCTGATTTTGCCGATAAAATCATCTTCAGTGACGAGGCCCATTTTCATCTTGATGGCTTCGTCAATAGGCAGAATTGTCGCATTTGGGGTGCGGAAAATCCTCGAGTGATTCACGAGAAGCAAATGCATCCTCAACGTGTCACTGTGTGGTGTGGTTTTTGGGCTGGAGGAATCATTGGACCTTTTTTTTATGAAAATGAGGCAGGTCAAGCGCAAACAGTCAATGGTGTTCGGTATCGTGAAATGATAACCAGTTTTTTCTTGCCTAGAATTGAAGAAATGAATGTGGAGGGCATGTGGTTCCAACAAGATGGCGCCACATGTCATACAGCCAGAGAAACAATTCAATTGCTGCATCAGTCATTTCCCGGTCGTGTTATTTCGCGTTTTGGAGATCAGAATTGGCCGCCTAGATCGTGCGATTTAACACCATTAGATTTTTTTCTTTGGGGTTTTTTGAAGTCGATGGTTTACGCGAATAAGCCGACGACGACTCAAGCCTTAAAAGACGAAATTGGACGCTGCATTAATGAAATACCGCAGCATTCATGCAAAACGGTCATTGCCGCGGCGGCCATCTGCACGATATATTGTTCTATACATAACCTCATTCTGTCTACTTTACGATATAATAAAGTTTCACGATTTTTTCTTAAATATCTGTGTTTTATTTAAAATTAAAAAATTGCGCTCTTCTTGGGACACCCTTTATGTCAACAAATATAATGTAAATCCTTAAATATAATAATAAAACATATTTTTCGATTAATCAAAACATCATTTTATTTATTTATATTCGTACAACAGTAGGAAATTATTTCGTTATTTATAACATTGTACTACCCTTGCTTTTCATGTCTCACAAACATCGCCACCCCAACAACACAAAATAAATAATTTATGTATAACATTAGCACAATGATATCCAACAATATTTCCTTTCTGACATTTAAATTAACTACTTTCTAAGTCGGCATTTTTCCAATTACATAATTGTTTATTGATTCGAATTTTATCTTTTGTTTGTTTTCAAGATGTTAGCAAAAAGAAAAAATGCATATGCATACATACATATAAAAGCGACACTTTGACACACACACTTCCAAGCTGCAATGCAACTTTAGTAAAAAGCGTTCCATTTTTCAACTCGAAATAACATTTTGCGAAATTTTTTCGTGCCGAAAAAACGTAGTACCCACCTTTAGGCGTTATGAGGACATTGTTAAATGTTGGGTGAAGAAAAAAGGTGAACAATTTTCCTTAACTTCATGGAAAATTGAATCCATTTCAACGGAGTTGATTTTTAACAGAAACAAGGATAACTAACGAGTTTCAGAGAAAGCCTAGAAACTTGTAAGATATAGACAGATGGAAGGCAACAGAGCTAAGACAATTCTTGCTTTACACGGGACCTTTTATATTGAAAAAAGTTTTAAGCTTAGAAAGATATGTTCACTTTTTAAAGTTATCATTAGCGTTTAGGATTCTTTTACATAAAAATGATTGCAAGAATAATAACTCTTGTGCTGAAAAGCTCTTGAAATCATTTGTTGACGACATTCCAACATTATATGATTTGAGCTTTATTACATATAATTTTCACTGCTTGTTGCATATTCATGAAGATGCAAAAGTTTATGGATCTTTAGATGGAATAAGCGCTTTCAAATTTGAGAACCACCTGCATAGAATTAAACGCAAAGTTCGAAAGGGTGGTAGCGTTGCCGCACAAATTTATAAAAGGCATGTTGAAGGCAGCTATCATATACAAAATGAGACAAGGCATGAAGTGCCTACATTGTTTGTAAAAATTGTAAATGGAAAAATTTCGAATGTAAACGCTGATGGTTTTTTCTTCTTTTCTTTGCAAGAGCCTGATAACTTTTGCTTGGTTCAGGACAAAATATTTAAAATAGCGGAAATAAATAAAATTGGTAACGATCCCGTTTTTATCGGGGTTGAAATTCAAAATGTTACGGCTTGCTTTTCACAACTAATAGACTCAATTTATTTTGACATATATTGGGCGGCTGACATCGCTTTCGACAATAGACTTGAATTTTCAATAAAACAAATAAATAAAAAAATTATATGTTTACGTGATTCCATAGATCACAGTTACTTTTTCACACCACTTATTAATAATGTCGATGAATAACTCATTTGCTTCTAGAGAGTTCCAATACACTCCATCCAACAATTTAACAACCTGTAAGTAGAAAGTAAAATAAAGCATTTAACCATTTAGAGAAAGTAATTGTTTTTTTTAGTGCAAAATGTTTACGTCCCCCAATCTGGTTGCCTTCAAAGCCTTGTAATAGAATTGCGCGATGAAATTAAATCTTTGAAATCAGAAATTTCTGATATGAAAAAAGAAATTAAAGAATTGAAGAATGGAAACAAAAAATCAATTACAAAATTGACAGAGGAAGTCATCGCGGTTAAGCTTGAAAGCAGAAAGCACAACGATAACAACGTATTACAAGAAGAATGCAGTGATGTTCGAAAATTGCCGTCGGGCGTTGTGAACGACCTGCAAAAATATGATGAAGTTCAGGAAAACGAGGACAAGCTAAGACAATTTGTAAGTATATAGCTTCATATATATACATCCATATGTACATATGTATATAAATTTTGGTTACACACAAATCATTTAAATTTTTAGAAACAATTCATTGCAAAAACAGGCGGAGAAGGGCCCTCTCAATTTTTAAGAGCAGCGGTTTGAAAATTTTTTTCTGATGAATTAGCTTCATCGTACAGCTGGAAGGGGACCAGCACTAAACCGAGCGCCGAAAAGTGCTTTCTTGTTACCACAATTAAGAGTAGGTATAAAACTATAATATTGAAAATGATAAATTCATAATTTTTTATCTTAGATATTTGCCATCTCAAACTTAAATGCACAGATAAGGAAATGAGCACTGTGCTACAAAAGGATTTTGTGCATGCGAATGACCGAGTACTAAAAAGAAAACATCATAATTAAATTCTAAGAAAATTATGTATTTTTTTGAGAATTTTAAATGTAATTGTTTATGAGACTGAAGTTAAATTAAATTTTTTTATGAGACTGAATTTTTTTATTTTAATTAATTTTAAATGTAGTAAACATTTAAAAACTTCATAACATAATTAAATTTTAAGCCAATGTATATTTTGTAGAATACTAAACTAATTTTTTTGAGACTGAATTTAAATTTATTTATTTTTTACTGAATTTTTTTATTTTTATGTAAATACTTTTTCAATGCATCAAAACATTACTAAATTTTAAGCAAATGTCTATTTTTGGAGAATCTTAAATTTTTTGTTTTATGAGACTGAATTTAATTAAATTAATTTTTTTACTGAATTTTTCTATTTTATTTATTTTTTAATGTAATAAACTTTTTTCAATGTATCATAACATAATTAAATTTTATGCATAATTAATTCTAGGCTATATTAATTTCTTTATGAAACTAAATTTAATTTACATTTTTTTTACTGAATTTCTCTTTTTTATTTAATTTTTAATTAATAAACATTTTCAATAATTGAAATAAAAAATATTTTATTGGTGGGCAAAAGATTAGAAATACGGTTACAAACGAATTGAAAAAGACTCGCAGACATTTCAAAATACGACTGAAAAATAAGTCGAAAAAGTCTTGTAAATGATAATAAATACGAATGAGAAATGACTAGTAAATGATTACAAATACGACTGCATAATGACTCGAAAAGTGCTCGTAAATGACTAAAAGGGCGACTAAGAAATGGCTCTTAAATGATTAAAAATACACCTGCGAAATGGCTCATAAATTATGATAAATACGACTGAGAAATGACTCGAAAAAACATGTAAGTCATTATAAATACGACTGAGAAATGATTCGAAACTGATTTGATAATCGGCTTATAAAAGACCAATCAATAAGAGTCGCGGGTAGGGTACCATTTTCTCCCGACAAAACATTCTTTTATGATCAGAAAATGAGCGCATTTATGATTATTTTAATCGCGCAGTGGATTCAAAAAAGACCAGAATATGATCAAAAATTTCTCAAAATGCTGGCTGGGATCGTAGAGGGACTAAAACAGCGTTGGGCACACACATATTCCACAAAATTCAATATCGTATGTCTGTATATGTGAGAAGTGCTAACGCTCTCTTTGTGCACTGCCCAAAATTGTATGTTCATTTTTCTAATATATTTCATTTGATAGGTTAAAAAGAAAAAAATAATTTCAGAAGCAAAAAGAAAAGTTGGACATATTCAATATGTAATTTTTTCCTTATTTATTGTAGTTAAAATTTTCGGTTGTCCAACCTTTTTTGGGTTATGTATATTTTCAAATGTTTGAACTTTTAAATATGTTATAAACAAGATATACAGTAGATTGGGTCGATGCCCAACCAAGAAAAAAAGTTGTGTTTGTCACCCTCTAGATTTGAAGATTATTCAAAGACAATTTCAGAAAATTTTTTTTGGTGCACCCTTCATACCGCCTATCTAGTTTTGTTTATCCTGTGTTGCTATTTGAAGTCCGATCGTAACGGGATGCATATCGTTGCTCACGTTTTGGAAAGGGCTGTATTTCGTCCACTAGCCATTTTTGACTCCTGGGTCAAATCCGATAATTGACCTCTGTTATCTCGTTTTCTACCCCCCTTATTATACCCTCACTTTAGTGCGACGAGGGTATATATCATTTGCTACGGAAAAAAGTGTAACACATCGAAGGAGTGATCTAAGACCCCAAGTCATTAATTGGGTCATTTTAAGTCGAATGAGCAATGTCCGTCCGTCTGTCTGTCTGTCTGTCTGCTGGCTGGTGCGCACGATAACTCTCGAAAGAAGTAACCGATTGACTAAAAATTTCGTATGTGGTAATATTTTTTTCTATCTCCGGCTAAGTTCGAAGATGGGCCATATTAGTTCACTCCTTCTACTACCTCCCCCACAAAGGGTTAAAATGTTGTGAAATATTGATTCTTTAATAACTGCTATTATACGTATTCGAATCTTCTGAAATTCCACACATAGTATTAGTTTGTTAGTCGCTATTGACTCGAGGAAAATGGGCGAAATTGCCACGCCCCTTTTGGTACCTCCCACACAAATGCACCATTTTGCACTAAAAGTTAAAAGCTTATAACATTAATACCAGTGTTTAGAAATACTTGAAATTTTGTACAGTGTAATGCTTTTATAGTGCCTACAGTCCAGTGAAAAATGGGCGTTATTGCCGCGCCCCTTTTGGTACCTCCCAAACAAATGCACCATTTTGCACCAAAAGTTAACAGCTTATAACATTAATACCAGTGTATAAAAATACTTGAAATTTTGTACAGCGTAATGTTTTTATAGTGCCTACAGTCCATTGAAAAATGGGCGTTATTGTCAAGCCCCTTTTGGTACCTCTCCCACAAAGGTACCATTTTGCACCAAAAGTTAACAGTTTCTAACATTAATATCAGTGTAAACAATTACTTGAAATTTTGTACAGTGTAATGCTTTTATAATGCCTATAGTCCAGTGAAAAATGAGCGTTATCACCACGCCCCTTTTTGTACGTCCCACACAAAATGGCCAAATTATACCACAATTTAGTATCTCAACGTTAATATACCAGTCCATATAAAGGGTTACAATTCGGCACAGTTCAATGTATTTAAAGTATCTACTGTTCAGCGAAATATAGGTGTATTTCTCAAACCCCTTCTGGTACCTCCCACAAAAATTGACAGAATAATTTGTGTAATATTCAATATTACATTACTCACAAAGTGAGGGTATACCTTAGTCGGTTTACCCGACTGAAACTTTCTTACTTGTTTTGACTTATTTTGAAACGATAATAAAGGCATTTAAAAATAACAGCCTGTTTCTCTATTTCGCACGAAATTGATGCGAACGAAGAATAGCTGATTTTAGACCTACTAAAAGGTACCAGAACGACAAAGTGACTGCAAACATAATGGCTGATGCCAGTTAGTAGGTCTAAAATCAGCAGTTCTTCGTTCGCATCGCTTTTATGCGAAACAGAGAAACAGGCTGTAATTAAACTTTTGTCTTTAAAGTACTCAGTTTTATTTATAAACAAAAAAGTTACAAAATTGTAAAATATACGCTGGAGTCAAATTCGACTAGTTTCTTTTGACCTCGTTTTCTGTCTCTCTCACACACACATGAATAACCCAATGCCACAAACGCATAACCACTATGGCAGTTCGGTCCAGCATCAATAAAATAAATTTGCGGGATTCTCTAACAAATGTTGAAGCTTTTTAAAGGAAGAATAAATTCACTTTATTTTCCCATTCACACTCCACTAAAATAGTATTTTTGCCACTGACTCCATATTTATTATCCTATCTTTACGTCACTTTGGATTTTTTTACCAGATTTTCTACTTTAATTATAAAGGGTGGGTCATTTAAAATTTGAATTACCGATTACTCTGACTTGTGATTTGAGTCCATTGGATTATTTTCTGTGAAACCAGTTAAGGATAAATGCTATGCAAAGCATCCAGAGATAATTAAAGCGTTGAAACATGAAATCTAATGGTGATTTCGTTTGTGCAAAAAAATGTAAAATTGTTTCTACATTTTACACAGAAACCGTATTTTTAGGTTCGTTTGTAAAAATGGCGCAGCCGTATGAACGGGGTTTGATTTCGTTTGTAAAATTATTACACTCCGCAAATGCGAAAATATCACATATTCCATACTCAGCCCAGACCACGGTGCCGATTCAAATTTTAAATGGCCCACCGTTTACATTCCTTTTACGGGTTGTATTCATAAGCAAATAAGTTATAGAGAATTATTAATAAAATGTTCTAGACATTATAAAATAGGATTGATTAATTTACATAGCATAATAAATATGTATGTGGCTAATCATACCATACTTAAAGTTCGATTTCTTTATGTACGCGTATAATAACCCCAAATCTACTTAATGATGTTCGTTGTCCACTTTATTTATTATCTTACCCAACAAATATATGTTAGGAAACTGCAAATACCATTTCTCGCAGTGCATAAAGAGAGTGTTAACACTTCTCACAAATTCATAAACATTTTGCAGAAGTATTGTGTGCCCATCGGTGCTCTACAATCTCTCCCTCCCTCTACTTCCAGCGTTGTATCTCTCCCGGGACGTTATTCGCATAGTTCGGATGTAGAGAGAGTCTTCCCGCAAGCAGAGGCTGTTGCGGATTTTCGACTCCTTGATTCATCTGGCTGGCTCTCGTATTGAAACTAGTCTTTGTTAGGCGATACAATCGCGCACATCACTAATAGTTGTTGTTTTGTCCTCGCGCATATCTCTTGTTGTTTTGCTATCGTGCCGTTGGGATCTCTACAGATCCCACGCATCGCTACATGGTAATACACGTTATCATTAATACGAAATAAAGCTCTGCCTTTATCATTATCGAAAATACTAAACTCTTGGGTTTTATTTGTTTTCCTGTTCTTTCTATTTCGCCCTTTGCATTACTGCATCGTCAACGTCGTTCACTACATTCGTGAACACCCACACATCGTTTCCCCACTGAGCTATCGTTGTTATTGTAATTGGTGTGGAGTTTATCATAGAAGGGACTTCGATGAATTGTATACCCCCCTCCCTTGCCGACAAACCACGCACCAAACTACTCTAAAAAGATGGATTCGGACATCGCATCAACTGAGCGAGCTATCGTCGCGCCACCCAAACAGATGGAATTGATTGAATGGATGGATGCCAATCAAATCGACATCGAGGAGAAATTTTATTATTTGAAACGTTGTTTTAGATAGATGGAGCTAATTCATGTTAAAGAAATATTAGTATTGTTAAAGTTTGATTATCGTGGTTTTTTATTCTATAATATTTTCAGATTGGTAGCGGTTTTTCAGATATATAAAAATGGGTCTATAAATTAGAAATTATTTTTATATTTTGAATGGTTATATTTCGTCTTTCAATTCATTCTTTTGTGAAATATGACATTTTTGATTCTGTTTTCTAAATATGAAATAAGAATTTTCATAATATGTATTTTTAGCTTTCTGCTTATTCGTGAATGTTACCATTCACGAAATAAGCACTAGTTGAAAAAAACGTCAGATGGCGGACCCTTTATATTAATTGTTAAATAAAATCTCTTAATAAATGCGTAATGGTTGATTTGAACTGAGGTTCAAAGAATGAGTATCGAAATATAGCAAATACTTATATATTAAATTTTATTGATTATTATTATTTGAATGCACGAATATTCCATTATGGTAACTGAATGGAGTTGGGAAAATAATAGCAGAACTTTGGCCGAAGTTTGAAAATACCCAATCAATTTGTGTTTGGCCCTTGGTAGTAACTGCATTTGGTTCTGAGGATGGTTCTAGTCCTTTGCTGTTCAACATTCTTTGTGTGGTATTATTATCTGATGTTAATCTGCATATATTGAAATCTCCAGTTATGACAATATGAGGAGGAGTTAATTTTCCTGTGGTTTGATGTAATTGACATATGTGGTCAATGTTCTCGTTGATTTTATTATTTAATGTGGATATGGAGAATTGTGAATTTCTGTACAGAAGGATTAAGTAAACTTCATTAATTTTTACAACAATTATCTGAATCGTCTTGGTTTCGTAACTGTAGTCTCGTTCATATACAAATTCAGCGATATTACTTGTATTGGTATATATAATGAATCTTTTTTGGCACTTGTTGTACTGGTACTGCTTCCCATTCAACGCAAAGTTGGAAATTGTAATGAACCACCAGCACGGGCCCTACTTCCTCAGGGAGTGGCTACCTCCTTGCCCCGGCGGTGCTCAGTCTTAGGGCAGTTCTTTTCCCTTTAGAAGTGCCTATTCTAAAGGGAAAAGTACGCTTCCATAAAAGAAAAGTAAGGTAGCTCTTAGAGAAGAAAGAACGGAAGTGTAAAGAATATAGAAGTACGTAAGAAAGTAAGAAAATTATAAGAAAACTGACGTTACTCCGTGGTGCAGTTATTGATGTTAAACAACTGCTTAGCTCACCCTCCCTGCCATGCTGAATAATGAAGTCCTTCAGCCTATTATCACCTCCTCTACTTAAAGTCCTCCCTCCACCTTTCACAATTCAAAGATGATCTATTAAAATGTCATTATAAGTATATTTAATTACAGACTAAATAATAGTAAAAGATAATATTTTTGTTCATTAAGTGATAATTAATATGTAAATAGGGCGGACAAGAAAAATTTGTATTAATGATTTAAATTAAGGTTTTTAAAATTTGTGGATTATAATTGAATGTATATCTATAATCTCGTTCAATCTATATTTAAAAACGTGTAATAATATGCGTAAACATTTTGAGCATAGGCAAACCGAAATATGGATATAAGAAAATTAACTCACCCGCTCAATCCCTCGATGTCATCAGGCCTGTTGCCTCACATTTCATTTTCATTGTATTATTGGCGACTACATTCAATTATCTATTCAAGTTTGCTTAGCTCAATTAATATTAATGTTGATATTACTAGGTTTATGCATGACTTAATAAATGAGTTTAAACTAATGGAAAAATGAATTGAAAATATTCTACATCTCTAGTGAAGAACACAAAAGGTCCAAACTCATTTGGTTATGTGAATAAATGATTGACATGACTAGAATACAATCACTGGCAGAATGGATACATTGTTCCTAATGCCTTTCTTTATCCATTATGTTGAAATCAATATTGTTTGAGCTTAATTGTCTTAGGACATAGTAATGAAAGTCCTCTTTAAATGTTTGGGGATTTTACCCGTTTATCGGGTTTCTCTCTTATCTTTGAGTGTTCTCTTATTGTCGCTTTTGGGTTCAAATATTAATATATTCAGGTTAATGTTATATTGTCAAATCCTTGTATTTAATAAATTTTCTTGGTCGAATGTATCTACTTCTCCAGAAATCAACGGCAGGAATGTTCCTCAACCACGAAATTCATATGCAAAATTTCTCGATTTCGGTACCCAAATTCGGATACCCAATTTAACGCAATCTTAGCTAGCACATAATGGCAAACAGATTCTTACCATATACTCAATTCGGGTTTCCAAAAACGTTTTAAAGTTTTACGCACTAGAATTCCACTTCGTACAAGAAATCGCAATATAATCGTCCCGGATCAGAGAATACGCAATCACAGTATTTATGTACTTCTTTCTTCTTCTCCCAGATACAATTTAATGCACATACAAACAATCCAACTATCACTATAAAATAAAATGAATCGACAAATGGTCACAAAATCCAGGAATGGCATATTACTCATTTCTGAGTATCCAAGTCTCAACAAAACATATCATATCAGCTTGTTTTATAATTTGATTAAAAGTTATATATGGTAATTGTGCATTTAAACTTTGTATATTTTGGTAATATATTGTGCACATTCCTTTGCTATATTTTCAAATGAAGTTTGTAGATGTTTATGTTGATGTAGATTTTCAATTTCTTGCTGAACTGGTTCATTATTTGAAGTTAGTTTGGGAGGAATAAAATTTCCGATAATGAAAAGACCATTCGCTGTGGTTGCTCGGCTACATGCAACGTATATTGCTGATCAAGGCATTCGAGGAGGAATATGAACCACGACTTTCGAGTACGTTGATACTTGACTTTTATATATGGTTATTCCTTCAGCAGGGACAAGTGGGAATTGCTTTCTATATTTCTACTTGGTCTTTTTTTATACTGAAAAGGACTGAAAGGAAGGAGCAACGACATTCAGAACAGAAACGTAATACCCGAAACCGATAGCAAAGCAGATTACAAATTATGCCCAATACATTGAGCAGCAGGTTTTTAGGAAATGTTTGAGTTCTACCCCATATAATTTCACAGAGAAGAGTT
The DNA here is from genome assembly GCA_963930755.1 of Eudasyphora cyanicolor. NCBI lineage: Eukaryota > Metazoa > Arthropoda > Insecta > Diptera > Muscidae > Eudasyphora > Eudasyphora cyanicolor. Next base: position 255,119,784 of record OZ005736.1, read on the forward strand.
ATAGAGGTTATAACAAAATCCCAACGGACGTAAGACAGTTTGGAAATAAAGTATGCAGAATATTTTAAAGTAATTAAAATGGGTCCTACCGAAATCTGCGTTTGCTGTGGAGGAACTTGGTTCCCATCTCAAGTACGATTAATGAAAAAAACTGAAATACTTGCTGAATTTTATGATCTCAGACAAATTTCCATCAATGTCAGATAAATATAAGTTTTGCAATAGGTGCTATGGTTCAATAAGACAGAAGAAAATCTCATCAATTTGTCATCAAAATTTCCTGACATCCCGCAACAATTACAAAATCTCACATGTTTAGAAGAACGTTTAGTAAGCCCTAGGATACCATTTATGCGTATTGTTGCTTTAAGGTGTAATCGATAATCGGCATTACGAGGAGCAGTAGTTAATATACCAATTTCCGTTAATGACACTGTTCAAACGCTACCTCGAACGTTTGATCAGACACATGTAATACAAATCCTGCTCAAACGTAGGCTTGCATATAATCACAGTTACATAGCAGAAACAATTCGCCCAGCGAAAGTTCTTGAAGCTGCAAGTTACTTAGTATCCACAGAGCAGTATCGAAAACATGATATAAATGTTGCATCTGAATGGATACACAGTAACCAAAATGAAATTTATGTAATTGCTTCAGGAGGTGATGAACAAATTACAAGATATATGCATGCAATCAAGTCACAACAGATAAATAATGTCGAAGAAGAAGATGAAGATATTATAAATCCAGGCGGAATAGAATCATTATAAGACAACGTACCCATAGAGAACATATCCACAGATAGAATCGCAATAGCTCCAGGTGAAGGAAGAAGGCCACGAGATTTATCGTTAGATGAGAATTCTGAAGAGCTTTCCTTTCCCACAATCTACTGTGGAAAAGAATGTAAATGCAAAGACCTTATTTAAAAATTGCACGCTCAGAATTACGAAGATATGATAGACGATGTGGTAGAATAGACAAACTTCTATACACATACAAAAAATACGATTTATTGCGTATTAAAAATGCCATATCTACATGTCTTCGAAAGAAAACTTCAAATTATGAGCACACAGTTTCGAAAAACAAAGCAGTAAATCTACTATCCACTGTGCACTACACCAAGAAAGTTGAAGGCGTAGGAAAAAACCCGGATGCTATATTATTTTACAATTCAACAAAGGCCGGCGTTGATACAATGGACCAAATGGTAACGCATTACTCCACAAAACGGTCAACCAGACGTTGGCCATTAGCATTTTTTTGCAACAAGATAGTCGTCATGGGATTAGCCGCTTACATCATATGCAATGAAAAGATAGAAGGAACCAGAAAAGAGAAGCGACGATTGTTCTTGAACACGCTGAGTAAACAGTATACTGATACAGTATGATAAACTAATACTGAAAATCACATAAACAACAACCATATTTTGGGACAACATTGAACAACATAGTTGTATAGGTGTCCATGATAAATGTATTGAGTGATGATGTTTTGTTCTTTGATGTGCGCCGACATTTGATTTAGGAAATTCGATCCATGCAGTAAATGGTTGATTTCGGTTACAGTCTATTTGTCGAAGTATTCCTGTAGCACCAATATTATTCGTAATTATGTATCTTGCTATTTCTTTAAGGTGTAAAACATAGGGCAAACCGTGCGTTTCTGAAATTTTAAATATTTTGTTTGTTTCCATCCGGTATAGAAGTTGCCTTTATAGAATCATTTGCTGCAGATTTGACCTCTTCTCCATCTAATTGTTGAAGTTTTATATTATTAAACTCATTAACATCTTTGAGTAGAAAATATGGATTGCATTGTCGGGAATGTTTTCTATGTTTGTAACAATTCTTCTTTTGATGAGGTTAATATTTATTGCAGACATTTTACCAGTTTATTATATTGTTCAGAGATTCTGCGAAATCCTTGTCTTCTCTCTGGCTCATTATTTCTGTTAGGGGGGAGTATTTAAAAAGTCCCCAAAGAGGTGCTCCACATATTGCACTATACGGATCGGAGTTATTGGGTTCAAAAATCCATTTATCACCTACTGGGGCTATTGTCGAAGATCGCCGAAAACCCAAAGAGGTGCTCCACATATTGCACTATACGGATCGGAGTTATTGGGTGCAAAAATCCATTTATCGCCTACTGGGGCAATTGTCAAAGATCGCCGAAGACTACAATAGATATTTCACCAAAAGGAAAGTTGCTTTTGACAATTTGTTTCAATCGTGCGTCAAGAAACGAAAACATTTTTGCTCCTATCATTGAAATTTCATCGATTTTGAGAATTTTTAAATGCATTAGTTTCGAGTACAGTGTATTACACACATCATTACTCAATTGTCGCAGTTCCCCAGTGTGTGGGTTCACGGGAAGTGAAAAATGCTATGTAGCGTCAATCCTCCAATGCCGAATGCAGCTTTTCCTGTAGGCGCAGAAAGGAGAATAATTGGAAGATTTGGGTCGTATCCTGGTGTAGCACTAAACCTCTTTATAACCGACTGGGATAAAACTTTAAAAAGTCTACTTTTTCCTACTCACGCTCCACCGCTAACAAATTCATAAAATGGGGTTTTCTGAAGTACTTGGCGCATCACATGGAAAAAATAATGTTGTTGTTTATGGTTGAGTGTCGCAATTAGGTTTTGATTTTCTGACTCTGAAATAAGCGGTGGCAGATTTATGTAGCGAATGTTTTCATCTTCTTCATTTGGCGCATGAATATTTGCATCATTTTCGATGTTGAGAACTACAGGATTGGATGCAACGTCAACTGCAGCCAACACTCTGAAGTTTGGATCTATTTGTTCGTTACTCTCTCCTTCTAGAACGTTTTGCTGTTCCTCTTGGACGCGTTGAATAATAGGTTCGAGTTCTGGTTCTTCGAACTGGTCATATCGCTTTCGATTTCCATCGATGGATGAGATTTCTCTTTGGCATATTTCTTTGCAATTTTGATCTATGATATATGTTCGTTCATCTCTCCAAGGATAGAAGAGCGTAACCAACTCTCTGAAATAGTCGCTTTGATTTGTGTCAACCAGGCTAAGATGTCGACGCGGCGCAAATCGGCGGCGCGCCGCAGCCGTTCATTTTTTTTCATCCGGTGCAACCGCCGATTTTAGCGGCTCACATCGGCTGAAACTCAGCCGCCGAACTTTATTTAGTGATTCAAAAAGATTTATTTCATGCAACCATGAAAATTAAGGAAGTGGCTATTAAGTAATACAATAGGGCCAGAATTTTTAATAAAGCATATTTTTGCGTAAATATTTATAAAAAGTTTTTATGGATCTCGGCATCATTTATTTAAAAAATTCAACAAATTTATGGGATTTGAAATTGAAAAATGCGTTTATAGTTTTTACGGAAATTACAGTAGCTCTTGAGCGGCCGAACCAAGTTTTAGAAGAACTACGTCATTTTAAAGCCTGCTGCTTAAATGTGTTGCTTCCTCTCGCTTTATTGGTTCTTGTTCGTCTTCATCTTGGGGAGGTTCTAAACCATTCCACCATTCCAAAATCGGCTAGACATAATTGGTCTAAGCTATCAGGCCTTTGCACGTAGTGATCTAACACATTTTCAACGAAAATTTCCGTGCAATCTTGTGGCATATCCTGAAGTTGTTTGCGGGATTTATCATGTGAACTCTTTTTTTCCGGAATGTTGGTATCGATATAAACTTCAACATTGCTAATTTCTGAGAGATGCATTCCTAAAACATTATACGCTGCTTCCTGTGCAGATATTTCGGTCGCATTGATAAATTTATTACAATGTGTTGTAATTTATGTCGAATAGAGAAATTACCGCCGTTTATTTCGTCTATTACTTCTCTCATTAACTTCGAAACGCCACGACTGGATTTATTAATGTAATTAATAATGTAACTGCAACAGGCATACGCATCCAATACACATTGTATATCCATATTGCCTTGACAAAGTCCAAGTATTGTAGGATTGAAGCAGTTAGTGAGCCGGTTTTATAAATGTTAGCAAATAGAAAATTTTAGGTTTTTTAAGACTTGATCGAATAGCCATAATAAAATCATGATAAGACATATTGATTCGCTCGGCCTGTAGAAAGATTTTAAAATTACTTAATTCTACTTCTTCCTCTTCGAATATGTTAGCATTTAACAGACTTTGAATTTTTTTTAAATTGTCTCTATGAACAGCAGTGGTAAAAGCGTCTGGTAATGGCAAAAGAATTTCAGTTTTCGGCACCGGTGGGTATGGCATGTTGAACCGAAATATTTTTTGTCCTCTGATTTCTCTTAAGCAAGTTCTTTCATGTGCATGTTTTTGATAACTTGTGTATGCCTCTAACGATGAATAGTTGCTATCGGTTGTTACATAATTCTCAATGAAATTTATAAATGCCGGGTAAGATTGATCACTTTGGAGGTCGATTTTAGGAGCGTTTTTCAGCCAATACATTCCATGAATATGTGGAGAACCTCTATGTTGGAACTCCATACGCCAGGAATTTTTTTTCCACTACATAATTATCAAAATTGGCACCATTTTTCTTGAAAAACTTGAAGAGATGTCTGATTCTATGTTCGAAGTACCTTGAGCAAGTTACCGAGTCACTTCGAATAAGTCTATACTTTTCAGTTGTATTCATATTTTGAGCTTCCACTTCAGTTATTAGTTTTGAATCCACAATTTTTGCTAAAACAACCAGCAATTCATTCCACCTTGATTCCGCTGCTGACAGTGTGATGAAAAATGTTGGGATTCCAAATTGCAGAATCATTGCCATCACTTTCTTCTTCTCTCTCCCAGTTGGAAGGTGCTGATCTTAAACCTTTTAAAATGTGGTAGCCGTCGTCATGCGGAATTAGCGAATTTACATAATAGTCATCAAGCATATTCCTAACTGTGTGGTCATTATTTGAAGTTTTCTTTCGAAGACATGTAGATATGAAATTTTTAATACGGAATAACTCGTATTTTTTGTATGTGTATAGAAGTTTGTCTATTCTACCACATTGTCTATCATATCTTTGTAATTCTGAGCGTGCAATTTTTGAATAAGGTTCTTTGCATTTACGTTCTTGTCCACAGTAGATTGTCGGAGAGGAAAGCTCTTCAGAATTCTCATCTAATGATAAATCTCGTGGCCTTCTTCCTTCACCTGGAGCTATTGCGATTCTATCTGTGGATATGTTCTCTATGGGTACGTTGTCTTATAATGATTCTATTCCGCCTGGATTTATAAGATCTTCATCTTCTTCTTCGACATTATTTATCTGTTGCGACGTGATTGCATGCATATATCTTGTAATTTTTTCATCACCTCCTGAAACAATGAAATTAATTTCATTTTGGTCATTGAAATTGTGTATCCTTCAGATGCAACATTTCGATACAGCTCTGTGGATATTAAGTAACTTGCAGCTTCAAGAACTAAACGTTCTTCTAAACATGTGAGATTTTGTAATTGTTGCGGGATGTCAGGAAATTCTAACCCATTTTGAAGACAAATTGATGGGATTTTCTTCTTATTGAACCATAGCACCTATTGCAAAACTTATATTTATCTGACATTGATGGAAATTTGTCTGAGAGAACGGAAACTTCTGGATGATCAAATTCAGCAAGAGTTTCAGTTTTTTTCATTAATCGTACCAAGGAGTTACCAATTACTTTAAAATATTCTGCATACTTTATTTCCAAACTGTCTTCCATCCGTTGGGATTTTGTTATAACCTCTATAACTCTTCTCTGTGAAATTCTATGGAGTAGAACTCTAACATTTCCTAAAAAGCTGGTGCTCAATGTATTGGACATAATTTGTAATCTGCTTTGCTGTCGGTTTTGGGTGTTACGTTCCAGTTCTGAATGTCGTTGGTCAATATCGAGACGTTGTTGAGCATGTTCTTCATTGTTGCGAGTTCTTTCAATAAGTCTATATTCATAATTTTCACGTCGTCGTACATGCTCTTCGGTATTTCGAATTCTCTCCTCTTCTCTATATTCATTATTTTGACGTCGACGTACGTGTTCCTCGTTATTCGAATTCTCTCCCCTTCTCTATATTCATGATTTTGACGGCGCTGTCGAGGCCAAAAGAATGAGAAATAACGGTAATTTTTGGCTTATCTCTACTATAACTTCTATTGTCACGTTCGACACTGAAAGAAAGCATTAGTTATCAGTAGACCAGAAATATTCAAAGAAAGTGCATCAAACTATTGGTACAAATAGAATTTGTATAAAATACCAACATTCCAAAAAAATCTGTTTAAAAAGTTAGATACATATATAGAATTTCTTTTGTATCCATTTGAAATTTGTCACGTTCGACACCGTATGTGTAAAATTCAAGCATCCGCCCGTCCGTCTGTTGTAATCACGCTACAGTCTACAATAATTAAGCTAGATGACTGAAATTTGGGATTGAAAATGGACGCTAACGGTCCATTATTTGATATAGCCCCTATATATAGCATCTCCCCGATTTGACTTCTTAATCACATCGAGACCACAAATGTCAACTGATCGGGCAGAAATTTGGTAACTGGTGTTTATTTATACCCGAAATCCTTCACACGAACGGCATTAGTTATAGGTCCCTGTTTTTATACAGCCCTTATACCAAGGTCCCTCTAGATTTGTCTTCGCAACGCCAAAAAAAACCTAAAATCTCAACGAATTGAGCTGAAATTTGGTATAATGAGTTTAGTTTTACCCGAAACCATTCATATGCGATCCATGGTGGAGTGTATATAAGATTCAGCATGACCGAACTTAATCCGTCGTTACTTGTTTTATTTAAAAAAAGGTCATGGAAAAATGTCACGTTCGAACCAACTTCAAAATTAAATTTAAAAAAAACTATCAAAGATATTTCAACCAAACAAAGAAGGTTCAAAAACTTTATTATTTTTAACATTTTCATCTTTAAAATATTCTTCGTGATTTCGCTGAATCTCATGTTTTTAAAGATGTTCATGAAAATTACTTCCATTTTTGTCGAGTTCGAACCGCTCCTTTTTTGTCCTTATTTTCTAATCAATATTTCGAATAAAAACGACTAAAACACCAGTGATAGTACTATTAACGATCTATAAGATTATGTAAAAAATTAATCTAAAATATGTTCTATTTTGAACTTTGAATGTGTACCACGGTCACGTTCGACACCGTGGAATTGCCCATATGCAGGTGAAATGTAACTAATATCATTGAAATCAGAAAGTAGTCACCACTTGGCCTTGGAAATGCATTCCTAGCTCCTGAAGCGTTTGTCAAAAAGAAATAATAATGATGATTTTCGTATAATTAAAAAAATTATAGAAAAACCGAACAAAAAGAAAAATAGCGGATCATTGCCTAAGTAAGAGTGTAATAACTAGTAAGAAAATGTCCGACAGGTAAATGTAATATTGAATATTACACACATTAGTTGTGTGGGGGCACCAAAAGCGGCGTGGTGATAACGTGTATTTTTCACAGGGCTATATATACTTTAAAAGCATTACACTGTGCAAAGGTCTGTAGTAGTTTGGTGCATTGGTACAAATTCTCAATTGGGTTGAGGTCTGGGTTTTGTGCTGGCCATTTGATTGTCAAAAAATGTTGAATTGATATCCATTCTTGGACAATTTTAGCAGTGTGCTTGGAATCGCCGTCTTGTTGGAAGAATAACTCGCCAGTGGGATACTTGCATTTTTCAATAAAACTGGGTAAATTAGTATTTTTCATTATCCCAACAAATTTAATTAACGGTCAAACGTCGCACCAGGTGAAACACCCCAAACGACTAAACTGCCTCCACCACGTTTAAGTTTGTTTTAGCTTATGCTTTTGGAATTTCTCATGAGGCCGGTGCCAATTATATTCCTTTCCATCTGATTGAATGCGGTTTATTTTGGTTTCATCGGACCATATCACATGTTTCCAATCATCTGTTCTCCAATTCTTATGCTATTTGCAGAATTGTAATCGTGCTTTTATATTTTTGTCTGACAAATATTTTGTTTTGTTTGACAGCGGCTACCAAATCAATTCTACGAAGTGCTCTTCTGGCCGTCCATTCGCTAACATCTTTGTTTATCTCTGCAGCTGCTTGAAATGAGGACTTAAGGCCGGGTTAGGCAAACTTAACCGTAATTTAACTTTAGCGCCGCCGTAACGTTGCCTGCTGGAGCAATTACCCAAAACTTCAAAAACGTAAATCAGACATTCACGACAAAAATAGCTTCAAATTAATTTTATTTTATATTTATTTGCTACGAATTTACCACTTATTCATCATTACTTTTCAAAATTTTCGCATAATTTGTTTCTTTTTTCATTATCTTACTGATTTTGGTTGCAAATGCACGTAAACGTACCGTACAAATCATATTTCAGCAGATTCAGCCGCCCGTTTACGTTTCGTTGGCTAATCGTTTACACTGATGTCAGATTGAATCAGCTGATTCGTTACGCTAGGGGGGCGTTACGGTTACGTTTGCCTAACCCAGCCTTTAGTGTCATTCCGTTTCAAAGAGCGTTTCATGAGTCGAGCATCCGCGTCAGTCAGCAACCTTGGACGACCTCTGGTGACTGCACTGGGTTTTACATTTCGTCTTTTTTTGGCATTTTGGACTGTGTTGTGACTGATATTAGGTCGTTTAACAATTTCTCTAGAAGATTTGCCTTCTTCTGTTCTATTCAATTTCTATTTCAATTTCTTATGCTTGGTAGCATTAAAATGAACTGCAAAAAAACATTACAGAGGAAAAAAAATAAATTTTTCTGAAATTTTACCTCGCCCCCTGCCTTAAATTTTCATTTAATTTTTTAATATTGTGGGTCATTACTCCCACATACTAGGGCAACATTTTCTGAGAATTTAAGAAATATCTAGTTTTTGGCCTGTGACATTTGAGAAATAACTACCCATATAACGCAATTTGAAGTCATACGGTCACTCCTTTCCAGAGTTATCTTAGCACCATTCAGTCGAACTGACAGACGGACGGACATTAATTAATTTATATTTTTTTAACCCATGGAGACCAATGCTTAAATTTTTAAATTTTTTGTGGGCAATTTTGAAAAATGTAACAAAAAAATTTAAGATACGCGTTTCAGGCATTTTTTTGGTAATTTTTGAAATCGCCCAAAAATAGCATAATTTGCATATTTTTGCATTTTTGGGAATATATTTTGCATATTTTTGATATGCACTCAAATTATTGAAATTTGAGTGATGAAACGACAAAATACAAATTTTGGTTCAAATCGGATGAAAATTTAATGATATGCAAAAATCCGAGGTATACTAATAAGGAACCAAGTATAATCACTCATCATTCTCTCCTCCCAGTGTCCTAGGTACCACCGCTCGATGGACTTCATTTCTTAGTGAAACCTTTCACAATGTTCATCACTAAAGTCACCAAGATTTTCAGGGAAAGGTTTAAAGAGAATGCAAGAAATAAATTTTGAGGGAATATATAAAGCGAAAAATAAGTTACAAGAATATATATATAGATTAGATGAATATATAAAAGCATTTTCTTATAATTTTTTTCATAATTTTTTAACAAATTATTAATCACTCTTTCATGTTGCGGGTTTTTTTTTGGATGCAAGGAAATTTCAAACTACAAAATTAAATGACCTCCATGCTGCAATTTCCTACGATGTTAAATGTGATTCGAAATTTACATTTTTCATCAATCACCCTATTTTTGACCTATCAAATTTTATTTGAAATAAAATTGTTAAATATGTATGTAAGTGAATTACCATCTTTTCATAAGGTTTTTGTAAAATTTATAAAGAGTCCCAGCTTAATATGTATTGGTGACAAAATAATGTTTTCATTTTTGACGCGAGGTATGTATTTTATGCTGTTTCCACCCAATGTAATTTGTTCTCTAGTTGGCCCTTCCTTCCTTTGATCTTCTCGAGTTCGGCTGTCCCAGAGGCATAAAAAACAGCAATATTTTTTATATCCACCTTGCATTCCACATCGCAACAAATTTTCCAATCATGTTGTTTATATTTTAACAATTTGGCAATTGTTTCGTAGAATTCCTTAGTGTTGATAGCATGAGCGATGAGGGATGGGAATCCAAGGATTCTCATTTCAGATATGCAAAATATTGTGCTTAACTTTCTTTTGCTAAGTTTGATTAAGTTCCTCAAAAACCCAGGAATGTCCTTGCAAAAGCTCATGTTATCCATAGTTGTATAAAACTTTGTGTAAGGTATGTTATGTTAACACCTGAGACCAACATATTTTATTGTTTCATGCGAGATGCAAGTATTTTTGCTTTGGACTGTTCCAAGTCTCTCACTAGATCATTGAGTTGAGCTTGAGTTCTGAGCGCTGGCTTTCTGACTGAAACTGGTACAGCTCTGAGTTGAGAACCCAGTTGAAATTGATGATGTTTCCGTAATTATGCTGTTAGCTTTACTTTGACATTGGGGAACTGGCATTTTGTCCGAATGTTCAATTGGCAAGGTGATAGCTTTAACTTCGGCGTAGTTACAGCGAATGCTCCTTCCTACCCCAATCCGACTACTTTGAAAAAAATAGCAGTCTGTATCATGAGTGGATGGGTGCCTCCAAATCATGGGTATTCCAAATTACAGTTGATGCCTAAAAGTGAGACGTTGTATGTACATAAAACACAAGCCTGATGAATGCAGCAGCAGCGGTATGTAAAACACAAGCCCGACGAAGGCAGCAGCAAACAAAACAAGCCCGACGGAAGGGAAGGTGGCTTGTTAAACACAAGCCCGACGATTTACCAAGGAGCGATAGGAATTAATTTTTGATCGCAGTGCTCACGTTACGATCCAACTAGTTCCTACCTGTTGGATGTCTCCTCGCGAACTGATTCGCAGAACACAGAGCTTGGCCTTTTATACGTTTATAACCCACCACCATCATACGATATGCCAGTGTTGCTCATTCAGTTAGGTTTGGTTCCTCGATTGATCACTAGAGTGCTACTGTTGATTTGTATATGATCGTTTCCTATATTTACCACCAGAGATCTCATTATACCCTCACTTTAGTGTGACGAGGGTTTATATAATTTGCTACGGGCCAAAACTGTAACACATCGAAGGAATGACCTAAGACCCCAAGTATGTTCGTCGGAAATCCGTTTTGGGTCATTTTAAGTAATTTGAGCGATGTCCGTGTGTCTGTCTGCCGGCTGGTGTGCACGATAACTCTCGAAAAGAATAACCGATTGTCTTAAAATTTGGTATGTGGTAATATTTTTTTCCTAACTCCGGCTAAGTTCGAAGATGGGCCATATTGGTCCACTCCTTAATGAAATATTGATTTTTTAATAACTTCTATACTACTTATGCGAATCTTCTAAAATTTCACACATGGTATTAATTAATTAGTCGGTACCACCACGAAAAAATGGGCGAATTTACCGATCCTCTTTTGGTACCTCCCACACAAATGGACCATTTTGTATCAAAAGTTAACATCTTATAACTTTAATACCAGTGATTAAAAATACTTGAAATTTTGTGCAGTGATCTGTTTTCATAGTGCCTACAGTCCAGTGAAAAGTGGAGTTTTTTGACACGCCCCTTTTGGTACCTCCCACACAAATGGTCTATTCGGCACCAAATGTTTACAGCTTATAACTTTAATACTTTTACTAGTGAATATAAATACTTAATATTTTGTACAGTGTAACGCTTTTTTTAGAACCTACAGTCTGTCGATGGACATTATTATCACGCACCTTGTGGTACCACCCACACAAATGATAATTTTGTACAAAAAGTTTACAGCTTATATCGTGAATACCTTTGCATATAAATACTCGAAACATTTCGAGTGTACAGTTCTTAAATTTCCTACAGTCTTGTTAAAAATGGGAGTTAACACCCCAGTCCTTTTAGTACCTACCATACAAAAAGAACCAAAACATAACAAATTATATAGCTCATAATATTAGTACATATACAAGTACACATTTACATTGATAACAAAGTGAGGATAAGTATACCTATGTCGGTTTACCCGACTGAAATTTCTTACTTGTTTTTTTATCCGTTACCCTCTCTATCTTTCAAATAAAGAATACAATTCTTATGGGGTCTTAAACATTTTAATGGGTTCAGATAAAAACCAGTAAGGAACGGCAGATACACGAAACATTTCGAGTGTACAGTTCTTAAATTTCCTACAGTCTTGTTAAAAATGGGAGTTAACACCCCAGTCCTTTTAGTACCTCCCATACAAAAAGAACCAAAACATAACAAATTATATAGCTCATAATATTAGTACATATACAAGTACACATTTACATTGATAACAAAGTGAGGGTAAGTATACCTATGTCGGTTTACCCGACTGAAATTTCTTACTTGTTTTTTTATCCGTTACCCTCTCTATCTTTCAAATAAAGAATACAATTCTTATGGGGTCTTAAACATTTTAATGGGTTCAGATAAAAACCAGTAAGGAAAGGCAGAAAGTCGGGCGGGCCGACTATATAATACCCTGCACCTCCCTTACAATGCGATAAAGGTCGTTGCGAAAATAATTTGGAATAATTGGTAAGTAGGCAGGAACATATTATCTAATTCTGAGCCGATAATCGCTAAATTAAGCAATATTCGTTCCTAAATTGAGAAACATCTTTCCGGAAAATATTAATGATCGAAAGTAAAGTACAACTTCTATAACGCGTTGATACCAAATCAGGAGGAACATATATATGGAGGTTATATATAAATCTGAACCGATTTTCCCTGAATACTCATTCATGTAAAAATACCTCTTTCTGTAGAATTTCGTACTGATCGGATATAAAATACAGTCTCTACAGCGCTTACATGTCAAATCGGGGGTAACATATATATGTGGGCTATATCTAAATCTAAACCGATTTCCCTCAAATTTGGCAGTATTAATTCATGTAATCAGAAACCTCTTTCTGCCGAATTTCGTACTGATCGGATTAATAATACACTTTTTACAGCGCTTACATGTAAAATCGGGGGTAACATATATATGGGGGCTATATCTAAATCTGAACCGATTTTCTCCGAATTTGGCAGTATTCCTTCATGTAATAAGAAACCTCTTTCTGCCGAATTTTACACTGATCGGTTATAAAATAAATTTTTTACAGCGCTTACATGTCAAATCGGGGCTAACATATATATGGGGGCTATATCCAAATCTGAACCGATTTTAATCCTTGGGCAAAAAAAAAAAGATATGTGTAAAGTTTCGTCAAGATCGGGCCATAATTGCGACCTGTACTTTGATTACAAGAATACATCTACAGACAGACGGACATAGCTATATCGACTCAGAAAGTGATTACAAGTCGATCGTTATAATAAACAATGGATCTAACTCTTCTCCTTTTGGGTGTTACAAACAAATGCACAAAGTCATAATACCTTGTACCACAGTGTGGTGTAGGGTATAAAAAATTTGTACTTATTCCATTTTTCCACTAAATACTACAATTTCATTTTAAACAAGGGGGTGTCCAATTTTCATTTTGTCATTAAAAGTTTTCGTAGTAAGTAAAATAACAGCATATCCTCACTTTGATTTTTCATGCGACAACATCTCAATATGGCAATATCACCTTTTGATATTCACGACTGGGACATGGAAGAGGAGGGGTTCGGTCTGGTGAATAGATTAATGGTCTTCGGTCTCCTTCCTAAACGGGGAACAATGTTTTGCCCCCACAGCCATCCAAAACCATGGTGTTTAACTAAATGCAATTATGGTTTCAGATGGAGGTGTTCCGCCATTGTTAAGGGGAAGATAGGCACCACTCGATGCGATTACGCTGTTTCACTTCGAAAGGGCACATTTTTTGAAAAGTCACATCTGACACATTTTACAAGTGTGCAAGTTCGTGTACTTCTGGCTCGATGGTGCTGATCTTGCCCTTATAGCGGTGTACGCTAACATTGAAAGCGAACACAGCCTAACTGACTGGGCTAGTTTCTGCAGGGATGTTGTCTTGGATGACCTCGTCATCCATGGAACTCCTGTTGGTGGAGCGCAATGTATCGTCGAGATCGACGAAAGTAAGTTTGGTAAGCGCAAATATAACCGGGGCAAGTATGTCGAAGGCCAATGGGGAGGTCTACAGGCATATACATGTCTTCCACAGTATGGTTATGAGCACTTTACTGTGAATCACTCACATTACAAAGATCCTGAGACTGGAGCGCATACGAACTCCATTGAGGGTTCCTGGGCTCACTCCAAGCAAGCGATACCCAAAGGTGGTCGGAGGAAAGTAAACATGACCGGCTATCTTGATAAATTCATGTTTACCAAAAGGTGTAGAGCCCAAAAGCTCGACCCATTTGTTGAATTTGCCAGGATATCCGGTCGTCTTTATGATCCTCTAAATCCACGCCCTCCCGGAGAGGAAGAGGGGCTCGCTCCAAACGAAGAGTCGGAGAGCTCCAAAGAGTGATTCTGAGTAGTGAGTCATCTTCGAATGCTGTGAGAGGCGGGAACTCACGTAAACAAATACGCCCGATCCGTGAGAGTCAAGGGAAGTCACGTAAAAAAACTCACGATGGGCATTAACATTTGACTATCACCTCCACGCGGTAATCCCTGGGTAACGCCAACGATAGCAATAAAATAATATGTATATTGACTATAGGCGTGTTTTCGTTACACCACAGGTGCTTAATTTGTATGGGGAGCTTAGCACTTTTAAGCATTATTAGTTCCCGATAAAGTTTGGTGCTTGTGTTCCTGTCTTAATCGAGTATGGTGTTACCAGATTGGGCATCCTATATTTCGCAATATGGCATCTCATTTTTGCAATATGGCATCTCATTTGAAATTATTGTGAAGAAGAAGAACAAAAATGGGAAATTATTTTAATATTTGCAAAAAGAGTGTAAACAATTGAACATAGAGTAGTAAATATATATTTTATAAATACTTTTCACGAATTTTTTGTCTGTTTCGCACCGTTCTTTCTTCGCAACTCATGACACCATTGCTACCAGATAGTGAAAATCCACCACTTATTGCAAGATTTGACAACCGTGTGTACGTAGCTTAACTTTCTCTTTACTTTTGATGAATCAGGCCATTTAAAGATGTCGTCCCACTTCCTTTTTCATTGTTTTTTCCAGTCTCATGTGACCTGTTCGCTGTTCGTTCGAAAGCGTTAAATATCGTTGGTTAGTCATTCACGACTCCATCCATTTATTCAATATTCATTCGTTCGCCCATTCACTTTGTGTAGTTTCGTTTCAGGCAAATACTTTTGAAGACCAAGACGGGAATGTTCTCTCTTCTGCTGGTATGAAATGTGTCTAACAGTGGGGATAACGTAATGCTTCGTTTAACAGAGGAAAATGAAATGACAAAAAAGGCAACTAAATGCATAAATAAATAAAAGGAAATGTTAAATATCATAAAATTGTAGTAAGCGTTTCATGTATAAATGATTTTCTTTTATTTATTTTTTAGTTGCCTTTTTTGTCATTTAATTTTCCGCTGTAAAACGAAGCATTATGTTATCCCCACTGTTAGACACACACCATAACAGCAGAAGAGAGAACTTTCCCGTCTTGGTCATCAAAGGTCTTTGGTTTCAGGTTTTGTTCAGTTATCTCTGCACGTGTGTCTGTTTGTGTGTGTGTGTGAGTGGGTATGTATCCATATTTTCCCCCGTTTTAATTATTTGTTATTCTATTTTAGCGTGTTTGCTGACGTGTTTTGTTTGCTTCTGTGTTGTTGTCGTCATGTTGCTTTTGGCGCACATGGGGTTGGATAGTAGTAGTTTCACTCATTTTTGATCAACTTTTTATTCTAATAACAATTTCTTACAAATAGCCGTTTACTTTAATTTTACCCCAAATAAATGCCAACATACATACTATGTACATACATACTTAAATTTATGACAAAGATAAGATGCCACATTTTCTATGAGAATTTTCGTATAATGTCAAAGAAGACACTGATCATGAAATCAACATCACCATGTAGCTCTTTGAGGCTATTGTCTCCGCAACGCTAGTGATGTAAATAGTTCCTTTCAGCTACCCAAATCGCTACTAAAAAATGCTGCGCTCACCAGATGAACCGATTGCTTCCAAAAAGACGAAAGTTTCTGACTTTGCTAAGAACAGCTAGCTTGGTACTGGCGGTCATCATCAGGGGAGAGGAAGACGGCAACATCCACAGGGACAAGTGGAGTAATATAAAGGACGCACTGTGTAGCATGGGCAAATCCAGTGAAATCGCCCCGCATTATCTAGTCAGGAGTCTGGTTTATTAAAGGATCACTCTCTGTTAAGGAATATTCTACGTATGGTAGCTTTCATAGAAATACATAGAAGGGCTTCAATAACATAAACTCAGCTACGACTCTGACAACCCTGGAGGTTGACAACAATATACGAAGGGTCATTCATAACCTTCTGATTGGGAGACGAATTTCAGCAGGTTTAGGGCCAACTGTCCTCCGTAGATTTGCCAGCTGTAGAATGACCCAAAGTGGATGTTCTGTCTCCTCTGTTCTATGGAATATCTGCTTGAACAGTATTATGCGTTCTCTGGAGAAGACGAGCGTCAAGATTATTGCCTAATTGAAATCTTATAATCTGGCATAACAAAGTACAACTCATTATTTTAGGACTCATTTCTGAGAAATGGACGTGAAAGTAGTTCCAAAAATAAGAACTTCTGCATCATTCGTTTATTCAATTTGGCTCAATTAATAATTTAAAGGCCATACGATTTTTTTAGCACTTTTTCTATATTTTAACACGGTTATATCTCGGTATAAAGCAAAGTTTTATATATTGAATAGAAGAAAAAATGCGAAACAAACCTACTCGAAAAAATGCATCCAATGCCTTAGAAATCGCAAAAATTTCCCGCACCATAAAAAAATAGTACTAGCAACAAAAAGTATATTGCCTACACCGTCTATAATTTATAAATAAATGGTTGAAACAACAATAATAACATGGATACGATCAAACGAAAATGCTTGCAACTAAATCGATGGTTGTATCAATCGAATTAAGATTGTTTTTTTCAGTGACACTCGGTTAGGTTAGGTTAGGTTGAGAAGAGGAGGCGGTGAAATTCCACCTCATGTCCTTGGACATACACGTAAGCCAGTATTCGGCCTGTTGTGCACGGGGCAAAATCGCCTTTTTTGATATGTTTGAATCGAAAGAAAATATATTTGGAACACAAATTTTTAAATATAATATACTTCTACGCAAATAAATTTTATTTGAAAATCAATAAAATATATTTGGAACGCATATATTAATATATTACAACAAAATATATTTGCAAACTAAATTTCTCAAATAAAGTATATGTTTAAGTACAAATAAAATTATTGTTTAGTAATTTCTCCAAATATATTTTTTTTAAAAACGATTTTCAAATCTTTTGCTGACTTTTTCGAATTTCATTTTTTATTTTTTTCGTGGTTCCCAATTGTACCTCCCAGTTATTATACCATATGCAGCATTGACTTCTGTTTCAAATTTTTAAGCATTCTAAGTCATCATTGGTTGTCAATCCACCGAAAAATTTATTTTGATTCAAGATTATAGGATTTCAATTATTTTTTATTACTTTTACGAACATTATAAATTTCTAAAGAAAAATATTTTGAATTACTGAACAGTATAACACAATTTATGTATTTTCTGAATACTTAAATGCAAATTTTTTATTTGTTTCTGAAATAATAGTCCAAAATAAAAACAAATTGGGAGTAAACAAAGATTTGTTTAGAACATCTTCCCAAATATATAACCTTTGCGCGTACCAAATATTATATGTTTAGAGTGTACCCTAAACATATACATATATGTTTCAAGCCGAATTTGTTTGGGACAATATACTACAGAAGCGATTTTTTGTCAGCGTGTGCGCTCTAATTGTTATTATTTAGAAAGGTCGGTAAGCTATTTTAGGAACTCTGTACTGTCGACATAGTCCTTAATTTTCTTCCAGTCTACGCCCCTAAGTTGGGTCAAGTCTGGTATAGCATCATTTCCTAAGAAACGTGATCTATTGTTGGCGAACGCTGGGCAGTGGCAGAGGAAATGCTCCAACGTTTCATCATCCTCCCCGCATGCCCTACATATGCTGTCATCTACAACTCCTATCCTATGTAGGTGTGCTTGTAAGCATGTGTGTCCTGTAAGGACACCCATGATCTTACTAATTTCTACCTTGCTCAATCTCAGTAAGGTCTTGGCCTTGTCCTCGTTTGGGTCACCCCACAAGACCTTCGTTGTCTTCCCAACGTTTTCACTATTCCATAGCGTGATATGGGCGTTCTTCGCCCATATTTGTAGTTCAGAACGCATAACTCTGAAGGGTTTTGCGTTCTCTAATGTTGTTGTTTGCAAGTCTCTGGCTCTAGATGCCAAGGCGTTTGCTTTCTCGTTACCCCTTACTCCGCAATGGCCAGGCACCCATATGATGCATATAGTGCCGTATTCGGAGTAGGCGTTAATCGCCATTTTACAATCTAAAACGGTCCTCGACCTCACCGTTCTAGACGTTATCGCCCTAATAGCCATTTGGCTATCTGTGAAAATATTCACTTTTGTTGGTCTTGTGTTAGTCCCAAGCCAGCTCACACATTCTGTAATTGCTCGGACTTCCGCCTGCAGGACTGTGTTATGGTCTGGCAGACGGAATAAGAGTTCGGTTTCCGGTTCTTCGATGTAAAGTCCTAGCCCCGTTCTCTCCCCTAGTTTCGATCCATCTGTATAACAGCAATTTCCAGATGTTGTCTGTACTACGGTTCCATCAATCCAGGATTGTCTGTCTGGTATCATGGTCTCACACTCAGCAACCATTGATCTTTCAGGTATTCTGTCGGATACTGATGATATGTCAGTTAAATCCACCGTCACTACCTCAGCTATCTTTTGATGATATGACACGTGATCGCTTTCGATCCATTCGCCCATCACTTTGAGCCTCGTCGCCGTGAGGGCAGCTTCATATCTAATCTGTATTTCTATTGGTTGGATATTCAAGATCGTCTCCAATGCCCTACTGGATGTGGTCCTCATTGTCCCGCTTATGCCGAGACAACACATTCGTTGGACCTTTTGTAATATCATTATGTTGCACTTATTCTTCATTGATGTCCACCACACTACTGATGCGTAAGTCAAAATAGGTCTGATTACGCTCTTGTAGAGCCATTGTGTCATACTTGGATTAAGGCCCCATTTTGAGCTAATGGCTCTTCTACATAGTGCCCAGCATATGTGAGCCTTGTTTGCTCGTTCTTCTATGTGGCACTTCCAATTTAGTTTCCTGTCCAGGATAACACCTAAGTATTTAACCCTGTTGGAAACTGGAATTGTTTTGTTTAGGAAATGCGGGTCATCATACTGACCAATCTTCGTTTTCCTTGTGAACAGACATATCTCTGTCTTTTCTGGGTTTACATTTAGGCCTCTCGGTCGAGCCCAGTCATATGCAATTTTTAGAGCCGTTTCGGCCCTTCTACAAAGTTGATTAGGATTCTTCCCCCTCAGAAGTATTATAACGTCATCTGCGTAACAGACTGGTTTAAGTCCTTCATCCGTTAGTATCCTTAGGAGACTATTTATAGTAGTGACCCACAGGAGTGGTGATAATATACCGCCCTGTGGTGTTCCCTGTGCTACTCTGTCTCTTATTTTTATGTCGTGGGACCTACAATTTATCCATCTATTCCTTAGCATGTGGCTTATCCAGTCTCGGAGAGCCCGGTCCACCTGAAACTGGTCTAAGGATTGGATGAGTGTGTCGGTCCGTACATTATTGAACGCCCCTTCAATGTCTATACATACCGCAAGTGTATACATCTTTCCATTGAAGGATTCTTCTATGCTGTGTACTACATCGTGTAGGGCGGTATCCACCGATCGCCCTTTAACATAGGCATGTTGTCTAAATTTTAGCATTTCGCCTGGTATCTTACTTTTAATCATGGTATCCACTATACGCTCCATGGTTTTGAGTAAGAACGATGTTAGGCTTATTGGTCTATAAGCCTTAGGTGTTGCATAACTTGCCTTGCCGGGTTTAGGTATGAAAACTACCCTTGCCTCCTGCCAGGCTTTCGGTGTGTATGCGAATTTTAGACATGCTGTGAAAATGGCGGCTAGATGAGTTGATATGTAATCCACCTCCATCTGTAGTAGTGCCGGAAATATTCCATCAGGTCCTGGTGCCTTAAATGGTGAAAAGCTTCATACGGCTTCTTTGACCATATGGTCTGTAATGATATGACTTAGTTGTTCCTCATTTTCACTGTAGTTCGGTATCTCAGTCTGGCCCGTCGTACCTTGCGGAAAATGGGTGTTCATCAAAAGTCTTACCATCTCTTCGGTTGAGTCCACTCTTCTGCCCATATCGTCTACCATTGTTTCGGTTTGGGTATGGGTTTTTGAGAGGAACTTTTTAATTTTAGAAACATCGTTAACGCTATCGACCTGTTCGCAGAATAGCTTCCAGGAGTTTCGTTTTGCTGTTCTTGTGATTTTGTTATATTCTCTGAGTCTTCTATGGTAGTCGTCCCAGTATACTGGAGATTTTTTACGGCGTGCCCTATTGTAAAGTCTACGGACCTCTTTCCCAATGTTGCGAATCTCCCCGGTCATCCAAGGCTTCTCTTGGGCTGATTTCCTTTCTCGAAGCGGACAGCTGTCTTCGAAAGACCTTACTAATATATCCGTAATGTAGTCAACATTAGTGTCAATATCTTCAACACTTAGGCACTCGAAAAGTCCATGCCCTAGTCTTTCTCTAATTAGCTTCCCGAATTTTGTCCATTTAGTTTTGGCCTTATTTCTGAAACTTATTGGGTTCGGCGGTGGCCGTGCTATCTTAAACCTTATGTAACGGTGATCAGAAAAAGAATGTTCTTCAGAGACCCTCCATTCCTGTATCACGTCTATTAGATTTTCTGAACATATTGTTATATCTAATACTTCTTCCCTTATTCTATTAACGAAGGTAGCCGTGTTACCTATGTTAAGTGTTATTAGGTCGTTAGTATTCAAGAATTCTACTAGGGCCTGGCCCCGTTTATTAATGTTAGTACTACCCCACGCGACGTGGTGAGAGTTAGCATCGCAACCTACTAGTACTTCGTTACCTGTTTGTTTGACTTTCCTCACCAAGCGTTGTAGTTCCGACGTAGGTGGTAATGTCGGTGAATCGAAAGGCAGATATACTGATGCTAGGTATACACTTCCATTCCCTTGTTTCAGTACTGTAGCATCCGATGTTGACAACTCTGGAGAAAAAAGATAACATAAATTTTTGTGACATATAATACAAGTCCTTGGTCTAGTTCCTGTATTTGCATAAAACAGTTGGTAATTAACGTGATTTAAGCCAGTAACCTTGTTTCGAATCGTCCATGGTTCTTGGATTAAAGCAATATGAGTCTTACCTTTATTTATTATTTCCATCAAAGCGTTGGTTGCCGCCTCGCTCCGATGGAGGTTTATCTGGACGACTTCAATCATTGGTCCTCCAGTAACCGGTCTTCTTGGGAGTCAGTGATTGTAGATTCGGCTCCCTCATCATTTTTTGGCTGCAGTGAGCGCTTATCTTCATCGCTGCCTTTATTATTTATTGGCTCATTTGTCCGGTTTTCAGCGCCAACCAAAGCCTTACCAATTTTGAAGAAGACTGCTTTGTTCACATAGAACGCCATACCCTTCGTCTTGACCAGGCTGGCCATGGAGAGCCGATCCAAACCCACCACAAGGAGAGTGCCATCACGGTCATTCTCTCTGTGGAAGACTTCCCACCTCTTCACGTCCAGTCCCTTGTTTTGCTGGCCAAAGAGTTTGAGCATGCGTTCTGATGTGAAATTGCTGCCCCATCCTTTGACGTGTACTGTTGTTTTTATGAGCTGAGGGATGTCCCTCCTCCTTACCAGTTTCAGCTTAGCGCCTTCCCAGGGAGAGGGGATGCTATCCACAAGCTCTTTGAGGGTCTCTATACATTCTGGTGACGCGAAATTCATCCTCAGTGTGTCCCCTTTGAACTCGCTGCTCATTATTTGAATTGGGGGCCCGTCGTCGGAGTTGAGAGCGTGCTCCACAATTTTATTATTCACCAAGTCTTCAACGTTGTTGTGTTGGTCAGTGGGGATTTTGCCGGATGCTCTGTTGATGTCGATCACTGCGTAGCAGAGCTCGTCTCTATATTGCTTTCTGGCTACTTTGGCATAAGATGGTGGCTTCTTACCTTTTTCATCAATCAACTTCCTCTTCCGTAAAGATCGTGACATCTTTTTGGATGTACTAAGCTTTCCGGAGGGTTCCGTGGTTGCGCTCGCTTCCTTTGTAGTTGGATCGACTTTGTCGCCGCCCTCTCCACCAGGATACAGACTGGAGTCTCCTTCGTGAGGGGCTTGACTTGTTCTCTCCAATTTACTTGAAAGCGGGGAGCTCTTTTTCTTCTTCGGCGGTTTCGCAGTGTTCTGCTCTTCTGGAGATCTGATCCTCTTTCCTGCCTCCGCAGAGGTGGATGGAGTTTCAGATAGCTCCTTTGGAGCATCCTGCACTATGGCCTGTTTGCTGCTTCGGTTCATCTTCTTCAACTTTCGTCGTTGTGCCCCTGATAGCTTCTTCTTTTTTGTCGTGAGCTGTGCCATGCACGCGTTGACTTCTTCTACCATCTTGCTGACCTCGACGTCTTTGGAGTTAGCTAAAACAGTAATGTTAACGTGTTCGTTTGAGTCGGAATCGGATTCTCTACCTGTACTAGAAGGCTGGGTCCAGTTAATACTCTCCCGTGGTTCCTCCTCTTCCTTCTCCGTATTTTTGCCAATGGCTGTATGTGCGCTTGTTGCATTGTCTGCGACTACAGGCGCCAAGGCACCCACACCTGTAGGAGGATTGGTTGCGCTTGTTTCACTTACTACGACTACAGGTGCCAAGGCAGCCACACCTGTAGGAGACATTGAAAAATTGTTTGGCTCGCTATCTTGGGATAACGACGGCACGTGACTAGGGAGCACATCAACAATTGCCGCCGGTACTGGGGTTATTACTCCCTGCACCGTAACTTTATTTCCACATTTCCTACTTTCCATATTGTTTGTTTGTTTTAGGGGAAACACCCCCATAGTCAGTTTTGGTCCGCGGGGAATGCAATATTCCCTAAGGTGGTGTACACACTGTTCCATCCCCCCCAGGGGCGCCTCAGTAAGGATAGAAAAATCCACCCTCCCTGAGGCATCCCTAGTTGAGATGAAACAGTGTGTCCATCCCCCTCCCCCTATCCGCCACCTGGGGACGCGCCCGTTAGGAGACTGACAACTCCAGCGGGTGACACTCGGTTAGTTGTGGTAACCAATTTTAAATTTTCATTATAGTACCATATGACATGGTTGTGACAACCAATGTTTTATTCTTGACAACAGAAATTGTATCAATAGACCAAAGATTATTATTGCAACGAATAATTGGTTACTACAACTGAAAAAATATTAATAAATAATCGTTTACTGGTTATCCCAATCATTTCCCAAATTTAGAATAATTTAATGTATTTTGGGAAATACAACCGAAAGATTGGTTGCTGTTCTTTTGCTAATACATGACAAACAAAAAATAAAATTACTCGACATAAATAAATCTTCAACATTTTGTTCAAGAACGGTATAGGTAATCAAAAATAATCTCGTGTGGATAATAATGTGTGGAATGCAGAATATGTGTGCAAAATGTTTTAAATAAATAAGAAATAAAAGCAACAATCATAAAATTGAAAGCACAGGTTTAAGCGATATTTGAATAAAAGTTTTGTGTGTTTTTTTTTCGTGTACTAAAATGTGTGTCTATACATCGAATATTAGGGATGAATTTGTAATATGGGAATTTTAATTTTGTTATGAATTGTTTGGTTTTTTGTTCAATAAATAAAATAAAAATTAATGAAAACTGTATTCTGTGTCGGTATATATTAATTGTCGGTAGTATATGACTGACAAATTGTCAGAACAACCAATTTTTTAAAACAGTTGGTTGTGGCAACATACAACAGATAATTTTAGCCACCATTTTCGTAGTTGGTGCAACCAAATATGATTGTTGTAAACATGGAAGCAGAAGTATACCACAACCAAAATATACCTTGCCCTGATGGAATCGCACGATAGTAGACAGAACTAGCAAAATTCGGTTGAGGCAACCAAACTGTATTCTGTGTGCGTTTCACAATTTTTCCATTTTTTACCTTTTTGCTCAATAACAGGATTACAGATCCACAAATATGCTGTAGTTTTTTTTTTAAGTGTCTATTTACAATACCGTAGGGACGTTTCGTCGATGTTCTATAGGAAATGGTATAATGAAAATGCAGAACATAGAAACACAGGAGCATAATCACTCATAACACTGAATTGCTCTTCTTGTTCCTTCAAGATAACTACTCCGTTCACTGTCAATTAAAGGGAGAAAAGGGAAGTGGACCTATTTTATTGATATGTGTTTTTCCGTTGGCTACCTGTAATTGAGCCCTAATTGTTTGGAAAGTTTTGAAAAATTGTAAGCGCGCACGTGCGTGAACAAAGTCATAAATGATGATAAGTACTTGTCAGTAAAATATTTAAAAATACGTAGTGTTTTTAGGTGTTCATTGATCGATTTTTTCACTCAACATGTGCCGACGAACGCGAAAAGTGCAATTTTTAATTTTTTAATTATAATTTAGAGTGAAAAACATCTTAAAATTGGAATCCACAGGGCAGTCGTAGAAGAGGTCGTCCGGCACATACTTGGAGGAGGCAGCTCAAAAAGGACATTGAAAAAGTGGAAAAAACTGGTGTGAAATAAAAAATCTGACATCAGATAGAATGATATTTAAGAATTTTGTTGTGGCCCTATGCTCCTCATAGGAGTCATCAAACTTCAGTGTTCCAAATATGTTTTTTTGTGAAATATAACGGTACTTCTTAAATAAAAGCAAGTTTGCATTGAAGTAAATAGTTAAATTGTTGAAAGAATACAAACAAGTGAAATTTTAGCAGTAACAATTACAAATAACAAGAGCTCAAAAATAAATTTGTAAATCATGGAGATTCAAGTGAATTTTCAAGCTATTACGCTTTTATAAATTAATGTGTGGTTTAGACAAAAAATTGTTTTTAATTAGTTGCTTTTTTGTATGTTTTCGTTTATCTATGTTAGGTTTACTTGGAGTTTTAGTAGCTATTCCCCTCGATTCCGTCAATCAAACAAATATACAAATATAGGTAAAATTCTCAAGATTACAAATATTTTTATTCAAACTGCCAATAGCCACTTTGCCACTCTTTAAATGCTATCCGAAACACCAAACTTAACATGTTGTTACAAAACGTTAATTATTGTTCAGTACATGCAAACATTGTTGTTGTTGTGATTGAACAAAAACAACATTTTTGTTGTTGTCTAGTGTGATGAAAATCTATATATGTATTTAAATTTTTAATTTTCACGTTTGTATAGTTCCCAAATCTGGTGTTCCAAAAAGATTGAAGATGTGCTGAAAATTCTAGAGGTGGTCGAAGAAGTTGTATCGAATATTGAAGGTGAAGGTGGAGAAGTATTTCAAGAATTTGTGTTTTTTATTTTTTGAAGATTATGCCTATCAAATGTTGGCCGCGGCTACGTCTCAGATGGTCCATCCGTTGAGTCCAATTTTCGATGACTCGTTCGAGCATTTCGACTGGTAACTGGCGAATGACACGCGTGAATTTTTTGCTCCAAGACCTGAATCGAAGCGGGTTTGTCAGCATAAACTTTACATATCCCCACAGGAAAAAGTCTAACGGTGTGATATCACACGATCTTGGTGGCCAATCGACGGACCCAAAACGTGAAATTGTCTGCTCACCGAAGTGTTCTGTCAATAAATCCATTGAAAATGTTGAGCGAAGAGCACTAAACACATTCCTCACAGAACGTGAATTTTCTTAATAAAGTTGAACGATTTGTAAACGTTGTTCAGGCGTAAATCTTTCCATGATGAAATGCCAAACAATACTTAACAAAAATAACATGACAGCATGACACGACTCACACGTGAAGGCTTTGAAAAAAGTATCTCTACTTGGATCACCCGTTATTTATATGCACTAGTTTTAAATATACATATAAGCAGTTAAATTTTTGTACAAAAATTTTCACTTTGTGTGGGAGGTACCAAAAGGGTTGGCGTCACTTCACCCATTTTTCTCATGATGATAGCGACGGATAAACTATTACTATGTGAGGAATTACAGATAATTCGTATAACTAGTACAGAAGTCATAAGATAATCTATATTTTAATAAATTTGTACCCTGTGTAATGGAGTTACTAGAAGGAGTGGACAAATAAGGCCCATCTTCGAACTTCATTCCTTGCAAATCGAAGGAATGACCTAAGACCCCATGAATGTTTGGCGGAAATTCGATTTGGGTTATTTTAAGTCATTTGAGCAATGTCCGTCCGTCAGTCTGATGGCTGGTGCGCACGTTTACTCTCGAAAGGATCAACCGATTGACTTTAAAATTTCGTAAGCAGTAATATTTTCTATATCTCCGGCTAAGTTCGAAGATGGGCTATATCGCTGCACTCCTTTTAATACCTCCCCCCACAAAGGGTTAACTTTTAATGAAATATTTATTCTTTAATAACTTCTATACTCCTTACTGCAATCTTCTGAAATTCCACACATAAAATTAGCTTACTAGCCGCTGACACCTCAAGAGAAATGGGCGAAGTTGCCACGCACCTTTTGGTACCTCCCACACAAACGGACCATTGGCACCAAAAGTTAACTGCTTATAACATTAATACCAGTGCATACAACTACTTTAAATTTTGTACAGTGTAATGATTTTATAGTACCTAAAATCCAGAGAAAAGTAGGCGTTATTGACACGCTTCTTTTGGTACATCCACACAAAATGGATAAATTTGCACCGAAGGTTAACAGCTTATTACTTTAATACCAGTGCATACACATACTTGCAATTTTGTACAGTGTAATGCTTTTATAGTACGTAGAATCCGTTATTGGCACGCCAATACCTTAAAGATATTAAATGCAATATAAATTGAGAACAATTTTATTAAAACAAACAAGTAAAAGCGTTAAGTTCGGCCATGCCGAATCTTATATACCCTCCACCATGGATAGCATGAAAACTCAAACCTACAAAATAACTCAAACCTAAAGAAAATAACACCGAAAACACACAAAAACATATAGTAGATGAGAACAGTAGGAAACATATAGTAGATGAGAACAGTAGGAACAACAACAAATTAAATGATATATATGGGAGCTATATCTAAATATGGACCGATATCCCCATTTCCAATCCCAAACAACCTGCAACTATAAGAAGTATTTGTAACAAATTTTATCAACCTAGCTCTATTATTGCGGACTGTGGCGTGATTACCACAGACGGACGGACATGGCTAAATCGTCATAGAATTTTACGACGATTAAGAATACATATGGGGTCTCAGATCAATATTTAGAGGTGTAACAAACGGAGTGACAAAATGAATATACCCCCCATCCTATGGTGGAGAGTATAAAAATAAATAAATTTATGAATATTTTTTTGAGACTAAAGGTGGGGGGATTCTTATGTCGGTTACTTGTTTTATTTGTATATAAACACATATTTTATTTAAAAAAGTTAGTTTGCAAATATATATTGTTAAAACACATTAATATATTCGTTCCAAAAAAATTTTATTCATTTTCAAATAAAATTTATTTGCTAAGAAATATATAATATTTAAAAATTTGTGTTCGAAATATATTTTCGTTTGATTCAAACATATTAGGTTAGGTTGAAGAGAGGAAACGTTTAAACGTCTCAAGTCCATGGACATACACTTAAACCAGTGGCTCGGCCTGTTGTGCGCTCCTTATTTATGATCTTTTTATACCTCACGAGCAGAGTGCGAAGTCGAGGCTGTTTTGGGTTCGGCGGCGGCTCGCTGTTTTTGGGGCTGTCGGCGGCGGCTCGATTTAAGCTGGGTTTTGAGCAATTCTGGGGTATAATTCCAGCATCTGTTTCCTATCGTAATAAGTACTATTTATGCACAAATTTTAAGAAATTTCAGAATACAGGCTCACACCGTGCGACAAATTGAAAAAAATTGGTCATGAAAATGTCTGTATAGTTCCGAAAGCTGACAAGAAACAAAACAAAACTGTGTTATATTTTTTATTATTAAGGATATAATCATTTCAAATTTTGTTGCAATATTTCTGACAGCCCTAAAACAAAAATAGTATTTAGAAAGCACACAATGTCCCCTTTCATTTGGTATCCATATCGTCTATTTAGGACTATCAGAAGAAGTCAATAAGAAATTATTCTGAAGGAAATTTTCATTCGTTTAAAGTAAATGTTCTTACTTCTATGATAAGATGTCCATAACACTATGTCATGTTGACTTTAACGTTGCGTTTAAAGGAAAAATAGTTGATTGTAGTGCAAATGTCATTAAATCAAGTACACATTTTCATAGTTTGTAAGATTTTTTCCTTAAAAATGTAGAAACTCTCATGTCATGTTTTTAAAAACAATTTAGCCTTAATTTTCAGTCCACTTTTTTTTGATTTTTAAATTAAAGATTAATTATCTTTTAAATTAAGAAATTGGTTTTATCTGCGAGAGGACAATTTAGGCTCTTTTTAATCGCAAAATTGAGAATAATGGTGAGAGTTACAGTGAAGTGTGTTTGGAATTTTTTGGAATCAGTTCTTGTTGAGCGGTGGTAAAGAAAGGTTATGTGCGCTTATGCGAGTGGACGTTTATAATTCTACATTAATAGCAACAGTTTCGGCGGCTGTTTGTCGGCAGTGTGTATAACAGGTAGTCGAAAATAAATTATCTGGAAATATTGACTGGCTGCTTATACGACGATTAGATTTGTCTCAGGGGTAGATTACCAAATGTGGGTGTGTGCGTTGTAGTAACGCGCAATAATAACAAAAAAGAATCATAAAATCTCTTTCGGACATTCAGAGTAGTGGAGATTATATGTGCGTTTACGAAGAAGAGAACTTTTTGAAACTGGACTTAGCTTATTAGCATGTTTTGCTAACGATATGTCATATTGAATAATTTCGGAGCGATACAAAAATGTTGATGTGAACAAGTCTTAATTTATGTGTAAGAAATATTTACATATAACAGTTCCACAAAAGGGTAAAAACTCAAAATTTAAAAAAGTTCAGTAGAAGCCAAAGAATGTTTCCGTAAATATTTATTTCCAAAGAATTAATATTAACGGAAATATGTCACTGCAAGAAAATATCATTAAAAATATATTTTGATATTTTCTGACATATTTTATTATATCATATTATATTATGAATAAAACATCACATATTGTATTTTCGTTTGTTTTATTTTGAATCGTTATTGATTTGTAACTAGGATATTCTCCTGCATAAGAAGTATCTATAATTTTACAGAATTCAAACTTTTTTACAAAAATGTATGGCAAAAAGCTCAATACCAATCATTCAGCAAGGTTCAGCTTTAAAACACCAGCTCTAAGAGTCCTAGCTTCTCCCAAACGAATAAAAAGAATTCCTCACTTCTGGTATTTCAACTCAAAAATAATCATGTCAAGTAGTATATTTGCCACCGCAGCTCATTCGAAGAGAACGATTTTTTTAGGAAAAATTTTGCCAACTATCATTTATTTATCCATTAGAATAAGTATTCCCTCTAAACAAAAAACAAAATTTATCACGAACGTTTAGACAAATACTTAAATAAAAAAAATATTTTACGAAACATATTTTACACTTGTGGAAAGTACAGCATGTGCTTAGTTTAATTACAGAATGTACTTAATCTAAAGCAATTTTATGTATTTGATGTAAGCACAAGGCGTAATAGATTTAAAAATGTGAAATCTTTCATCGAAGTAAAAGGCGTAGTTTTTTCAAAGACGTTTTATGTCCTGATCTCAAGATGATTTATGAATTTAATTGTAGTACAAGATGTACTTATTTTAATAGTCTTTGTCTTTGGAGCCAAATCAAAGAAAAAATCTTAAAAGTTAAGAAAATTTAAATGATTTTCAGTACACTTTTTTTTTCAATGTGGTGATTATAAAAATTCATTAGCCAAACTTATGTAAGTTCAATAAAATAAATAACGAAAATGTCCAATTTCAGCTAGCTAATATGACGATTTAATCATGCTTTATAAGCAGTTTTGTCCTAAACTACTACTAACTTCATTAGGCGTGTTTTCGTTACACCATAAGTGCTTAATTTGTATGGGGAGCTAAGCACTTTTAAGCACTATTAGTTCCCGATGAAGTTTGGTGCTTATGTTCCTGTCTTAATCGAGCAGATTGGGCACCCTATATTTAGCAATATGGCATCCCATTTTTGGAGAGATTTTATCAATTATTGTGAATTAACGGGAAGAAGAAGAACAAAAATATGGAAATTATTTTAATATTTGCAAAAAGAGTGTAAACAATTGAACATAGAATAGTAAATATATCGGGTCTGTTCTGTAATCACGGCGATTTGAAATCACGGTGATTTTAAAATCACGGGCGACTTAGCATTACTTTTGGAGTTCGAAATCACCCGAACATATTTCGAACAATCTTTTTTGGGAGGCTATGAATAATAAACCGGGCGATTTCGAACTCCAACAGTGATTGTAAGTCGCCGGTGATTTTAAAATCACCGTGATTTCAAATCACCTTGCTACAGAACAGACCCGTATGTTTTATAAATACTTTTCACGAATTTTTTGTCTGTTTCGCACTGTTCTTTCTTCGCAACTCATGACACCATTGCTACCAGATAGTGAAAATCCGCCACTTATTGCTTATGTGCCAGTTAGTGGAAGTCAGTTGTTTTCGTTGCAAAGTGCTAAACTAAAAGTGCTAGCTTGTAACGAAAACATGCCTATTGTAGCATTATTTATTAATGTAATAAAATAATATTATTATACAAATGTGCACTTTATTTTAATTTCGATTCCAAAACAACCCAGATTATGATAGTATAACATTATATAAATTATGTTTCACTCAAGTCCAATCGAAATAATCACAAATAAATTCAATGGTTATGAACATAAAAAATAAAATAAGGACATTGCAATTGATTAAATTTAATGCAACGATTTTGATGAGGAAAACCACGGTTGATGTGTTAAATTGAGATCGTTTCTCCGTTAAGCGTGGTACTATGTTCATTTTTCGCGTTGAAATCCCATATAAAAACAAAGTCTCGAAAAAAACTGCAAAATTTTTTCGTTATTTCAACGCGAAAAAATAACATTTTTCGCCACCACAAATTTAACGCCGTTACAAATCGAACGCCGCAACAAATTTAATGCCGCCACCGTCACATTCCCATTTGTTTATATTTATTTTTGTCCGCAAGAAACTCAACTGTTGTAAATATTAGAAATAAACTTTCCTAATAAAGAATTAAATTATCTTCCGAAATAAAAAAAATAATGCAAAGATGTGATAGGAAAAATAATTATGTTTATGGAATAAACCAGAAGAGCGGAATTCCAATTGGATTGCAGTACAAAAGCAAACAAAATGTGCAAAACATTGGAAGTACATGTAACTAAATGTAACAATGTGGAATCTGTCTTGTAATTAGATATGTACATTTATGTTTGTACGTTTAGAACAATTATGTGGAAAAGCCAGGAGAAACATGGACGGCTAACGCTACTAAAGCAGTAGGACAATGGAATTGGACAGTGCCTGTGATCTCGATTTGGAAATGGTTGTAAAGAACATACATAGTTAGTTCTTCTCTCCATAGAAGTTGGAAGAAGATATTCCGTTTATGGATGGAAGTATAATTTATACGAGGTATGTTCAAAAAATATCGCGAAGTTTGTATTTTTCAAAAAGTATTTATTTTTCATGAATATCTACTTTGTCCCCTTCATAGTAATTCCCTCGGATATAATAAACTTCCGCCAAAAGCTTTTTCCAATCCTCGAAGCACTTCAAATAATCATTTTTTGTGATCTTGTTCGGCTCCTCCTTCGAAGCCGTCTTTATCTCCTCAATCGTGGCGTAGCGTCGTCCTTTCATGGGCCTTTTTGGGAACAAAAACTAGTCACGGGGGCTAGGTCAGGGGAACACGGTGGCTGCGGCACCATTACTGTGTTGTTTTTTGCCAAATATTCGCGCACAAGCAACGATGTCTGTGCAGGGGCGTTATCATGATGCAAAAGCCAGTTTTTGTTCTTCCACAAATCCGGGTGTTTTTGGCGGATTGCTCGCGCAATTTGCGCATAACTTACAGGTAATATTCTTTAGTGACCGTACTACCCTGTGGCAAGAACTCATAATGCACCACGCCCCTGCAATCAAAGAAAACTGTGAGTAAAAAAAACGGGCGTCCATCACGCTGTTCGTCCTTCGCATCTTCTCGGCCCTCTAAGAACATTTTGTACCACCGATAAACGTTGCTTTGGTCCAAGGTACACTGAAAAAAAAAATAGTAATAAAACTAATGATGACACATTCTTATATTAAGTACGCTACCTCGGCATCAATTCAATCACAATTTTCATTAAAATAATGAAAATTTACACGTTTTTTACAAAATTTTCCTTAATATAAAGTTTTTTGAATTTGAATTAATGACTATCTAATCATTAGTTTTGTGTACGCGCTTCTTTAAATGTACGCATTTAAATTAAAGAAAAAATCATTATTTTTGTGACAATCCGCATTATTTTAAGTAATATTTCAATACTTTTAAGGATTTTCTACATTAACACTATGACGTAGACATGTCATAGTTTTAATGCCGAATCGGACTTAATTAACAGTATGAGATATTTGAGTAATAAATTTAAGGCTATGCTCCCCTTAAAGGAAAGGATGTCTTGGTAATAAATTTTAGGACTATTGTCATTATTTTTAAGAATACATACGAGAGAATTTTACAATCTCTCCCTCCCTCTCTCGCTCGGAGAATCAGTTTTGTTTGGTAATGTGTGAATCAATTATGGAATGCTAGAAGAGAAAATAGAGAAAGTTGTTCGTTTTCTTTTAAATCGTCAGTTATTTACAAGCGATGGAAGGAAACGGTTGTCTGTTTTCGGGACGCGGATTGTGAAAATATTTGATTGCTGTGAATATGTAAGTATACGTGCATACATACGTGCATATTGCACCGAAAATAATTTTAATATAGGCTGTTAACAGTTATTTTTGCTAAAGCATAGCAACAACAACAAATGAAACCGTCGTGTACATGTGTGTATGCATGTGGTTATGCCGTCGGCGTCACCATCGATCTCTGTGATAAGGGAGTGCGTGTGTCATAGTTATTTTTGCTGTATGTTATTTATGGCGATGTATGTTTTTGAAGGAGATCTTGTTTGTAAAGCTGAGTTTAGACGATTGCCAGATCGGCAAACGTTATCAACCCTGTTAAAGTGATGCAAATATACGGGCAATGTCAGATTGTTAGGCAAAAGTGAATTGGCAGTTCAGACGATTGCAAGAAAACATTACAATTTCATATATTTACAATATATTTTGTAAATATTTATATGCAGGATTGCCATTAAAAATACATTATAGACAGTGTTGCAAATAAAATGATTTTCTGGCAATGGCGCCGTTGTCACATGCATAACTTCGCACATATAACAATCATCAAATTACCTCGCAATGACTTTTCTGCTAACGTTGCAAAACAAAAATTGTATGTTCACACGGTTGTAAATTCACAGGGTTGCATTTTTCCGCCATTTTTCTGGCAATGTTGTCCCATCTGCAAATCGTCTGAACTTACCTTAAGTCCTGTGAAGAGATTTGTGCCAAATGGATGATAAAAATGTGAAGCAATAGATTATGTAATACTGAAAGAGACAATGGGAAAATGTTTAGGTACGTGAAAAATAATATTATTATCCTGAAATAAACATCATATTGGCAATTACAAAATGAACAAAACACATTTTAATTGAAAGTATTTATTTATTAAAAATACCAGCGCATAATGCAGAAATGTAAAATTATTTCTGGCAATAGAGAAATTTATTATTAATAATATGTTATACATATAATTATCTTTTTTAATTTTTTTAGTAAAACAATTTTAGA
The DNA here is from genome assembly GCA_963930755.1 of Eudasyphora cyanicolor. NCBI lineage: Eukaryota > Metazoa > Arthropoda > Insecta > Diptera > Muscidae > Eudasyphora > Eudasyphora cyanicolor. The sequence goes on from OZ005736.1 coordinate 255,153,948, forward strand.
ATGGGTCTTTTGTGAGGAGAGTGGCAAATTTTACAAAATATTTCAACGTAAGTATTATATATGAACGGCTGAAATATTTCTCTTAGTTTTCAGCGTTTTCCAATTGTGATATGATAAAATTTATTTTAATTTTTTTTTTGTTTATAGATAATTTTATTTGATTTATTTTCAGAAAAAATTTAATTATTTTAATTTTAGATCACGCAATATTTGAAGGTAAATGTGATGGATATATGACAAATGCAGTGCTGAATGCCATTTATAAATTACAACAAAAAAGTGAGATTTGGAAACAATAGATTTGGAAACAATATTTGTAAGTATTATGTATTTCTGAACAAATATATTTTATTTGAAAATCAAGAAATTTAATTTGGAACGCATATATTACGGTATTAGAACAAAATATATTTGCGAACTGACGTTCGCATATAAAATACGTGTTTTCACACAAACAAGTTATTGTTAAAAAGTGTTCCAAATATAATTTATTTAAAAAGATGTTTTCCTTTTTTGAATTTTTGTTTAAATTGTTCCTTGATTTCGTGTTCATAATTGCTTCATAAGTACATACTTCATAATTAAACCTGCTTTTAGATTAGGCCCATTTGGTCCAATTTTTGTATCGTTTCCTTTATAAACGGTAATATATGTATGTATAAATATTGCCTTATAATTTGGTCCAAGGGATATTTTTGTTTTACTAAAATCAAAATAATAAGCGTTTTTGCTCAAAAATAATTGTAATTTGATTGATTTCTTTTCACGAAGTATTGAATAAAAATAAATATAAAATATTGTCTGAAAAATGTAATGTTGACCAAATGGACTCTTAATCTAGGATTCGTACAGATTTGCTAATCTAACACCAGGGTTAAGAATGTCATAAGCAGCATTAGCTTTTGTTTTACAGACGTAATTTTTGATAAGTTTTTTTAGTTTTGTTTGCTAACAAAACTTAAGATTTTAAAATCTAAGTCACGATTGATTTTTTTGAGAAAATTATTTTTGATAACTCAATTTATATGAAAAATGTCACTTTCGCCACTTTCAAAACAATCAGTTTCTATTATTAATAATATCTCACATATCTTACATAAATATTTTTTTTAACTTTTAGTACAGCAAATTTTGTATGGATCTATTATGAGAACTTGTGTCGTAGAAGAGTGACTAAATATTTCAGTGTAAGTAAGTATATTCCAAAGATTTGAATATATCTCTTATTTTTCAACATTTTGTGACAGTTATATGATAACATTTATTTTAATACTTTATCGTATATAAATCAT